>JAOPSE010000011.1:10714083-11971713 GCA_029449295.1 Zea luxurians | reverse complement strand
TCGTGGGATTGTATAGAATGATATACTGCATACAGAGGGTATGTGGTGGTCATGATTTTATATCAGTGACCTTATTATCTATGAAGATAATATTACTTTGTGTTGTTTAGATGAAAAACAAGTTATGAACTAAGTCTCTACTTACTCCACATTTTATATGTGTTTGAGAGCAGGTATGGGATGACTTAGTGATTTGTAAGAACATGGGGAGTTTCCTCTTGATCTGAAGAACTTGTTTCTGCATCATGTTGTACTCTTTTCTTTGCATGAGTTTTTTTTCCCTGTTTGGGTTTCTCATTCAAAGTTTTTAACGAGACAACATCAACACAAGGCCTATGTCGTATCATCTATTTTTCCCATAGTGGTTTTCGAGGATGATACATTATGACATAGTTATTGTTGTATTTGAACTAGGCGATGAGTTTATCTCCTTAGAGTTCAAATGAATCAACAATAGAGTATGACTACTCTCCTTATTTTCCCACTAGGTTTTTAAGGAGACTCGGCTGATATGTTGATTTCTCAGATTTTCTGGCATGATTATCTTGGAGAAATATTAGCCTGAGTTATATGTCATCATTATTCCCCACTGGGGTTTTTGAGATGATGGCTATAGACATATTATTGTTCTTTGGGCTAGAGGTCCATTGGAGAACAATATCGTACCATGGTTCAATTGAACCACCGACAATTATCTATAAGGATAATTGAGCTTGTGTTGTTCAGATGGTAACAGGTTATATCAGGAGCAACATTAATAAGCATATTGCTCCTAAATTGTATTATCCATCTTGCAAATAAAGTCTTGTGATAATATTGCTGATATATTCACAAAATCTCTACCATACTCAACGTTTTCAGAAATGTGTTGAGGTGATTGGTATGGGAAGACTTAAGTGCTTGCAAGATCAGGGGGAGTAATTCTCTGTGATATTCGACCTGTTTTATACCATCATATTACACTCTTTTCTTTGTATGAGTTTTGCCTTGTTAAGGTTTTCTCATCCAAAGTTTTTAACGAGGTAATATCAACTAAGCTATATGCTTCATCATTGATTTTCCCCACAGGGGTTTTTATGCATGATGATTACAAGCATATTTTTCTTTTGGAAACTAAGTGAGATTATTCTCATTATCCAAAGGATATTGTATACTCCTTATTTTTCCCACAGGGTTTTTGAGGAGATCAAATATTGGATGACAGCTTGCAGATGATCAAATGGATTTGGGTTGATCAAGGGGGAGTGTTACAAAACATTCACATGTGATCAACCGATGGCAGTTATTGCCCTAGGGTCACACCTTTTGGGACCCTGTGTACTCTAGTATATATACATGAGTCTCTGCAATAAAGTGATGGTTCTGTCATTTTTGTCTCTCTCAATCTCTGCAAAAAGAGAACTATATTACAATATCTCACATTGGGTCAGTCCAGCCTCATGTCATACATGCATCCACATTATTAGTTCGACATCTCCATGTCCACGACTTGTGAAATGCAGTCATCAACTAATATATGTGCTGGTCATCGACTCTGACCAGGGACATCATTTAGAATAACCATAAAGTAAAGAATCTCACAAACAATTCACATAATTGCTAATCAATACAAGGTGCCTTTCATGGATATTCAATTAAGCAATATATATATATATCATGATACAAAGAAATATGCTCATCTCTATGATTATCTCTAGGGCATATTTTCTAACACTCATGTCCCTCGGTCCTTAATGATGTGTTTGGTTAGGGAGTCAATTAGAATAGGGCGGCTCTATTCCAGTTTTCTGAGAATGGAGCCATTTCATTATGTGTTTGGCAAGCAGAACGAAAAATGCTTCATTTTTTGTTTGGTTGGGAGCAGAATAGAGTAGAGTCGCTCCATTCATTGTTTGGTTGGAGAGCCAGCTTCATTCATAGTTTGGATGGAGAGCCAGCTCTATTCATTGTTTGGATGAAGAGCCATATAAGTATAGGTGTATATTTGAGCCGGGCCTGATGGGCTAGCCCGAAGCACGAAAAAAGCACGGCCCAGACATGACACATCTCGAAATATTTTAGTGTTGGGCCGGCACGGTCCGATATATCGGGTCGGATTTGGACTGAGGTCGCGGCCCATGGGCAGGCACGAAATGACCTATATAGAGGCACGAAAATACCCATATATTCATTAAAACCACACTCTCATGTACTTGTTAAAGAACACAAAGATAGAGATGATGATAGTTAGATGTTTTTTGTAGTTTTGAATTAGAGTATGTGATGTAATTTTACTTTTGTTATAAATATTACATAATAAACTGAACTTACGAACTCTGTATAGAGCTGATTATACACTTTTTCCTTCTAACAAAATGATTTTTAAACGACGTAGTCATTGCATAGCTCTGGTAACTTAATGGAAGTATCAAGTTTGCTTTTGGTCAAATTTATTTGTCGATAGGGACGTACCCCGGACACGCCAGAGTTCCTTCCCTTCCGACTTCACATTCCCTCTGCTCTGCTCCCGCTTAGCCCCTC
Source organism: Zea luxurians (assembly GCA_029449295.1). Lineage (NCBI taxonomy): Eukaryota > Viridiplantae > Streptophyta > Magnoliopsida > Poales > Poaceae > Zea > Zea luxurians. Next base: position 11,969,193 of record JAOPSE010000011.1, on the reverse strand, counting down.
TCCTAGTGCAGGTTTGGAGCTGCCGCAATGACACCCGCATCCCCGTCGATTAGACCTTGCCAAAGGCATGTCGGACCCTGCTGTGCATCGCGCTCCCGGGTGAGAACCCATGACCGCAACCTCTTACACCTTGTTTGAGCTGCACCAGTGAGGTTAATTGCTCATCGGAGTCCTCTAGCGACAAGGCCGCCGCACCCTCGCGCCTCTGCCTGCCTACTCATCAAATAAGAAACAAGGCGGTGCGATGTAGGAGCCGCTGCCGGAGAAGAAGGTGTCGAGCGGGGGATGGTTCTGGATGGGGACACGGTGCGTCCGTTCGGCGTCATCATCGGCGGCGGCACCTCGTCTAAGGCCGTGCTACGGCCCTTCATCATTGAGGTGCGGGAAGAGTCCAGAAGCGTCCGATGGGGTGCCCGTTTGATGTCAATCTAACGACTCTTAGAAATCGCGATGACGTGGGTTGATAGACTAGTAGGCGTTTTCCGTCCGGCTTTAAATATAAAAAAGGAAACATCTCGTAATATATCTCGTGGTGCAACTGTGGGTATACCAAACACTGACAGCAACCGAGCAGTCAAGATGAACGCGCAGAGTAGTTTAGAATTGTTCCAGAGGATGGCCTGGCATGTCATGTACAGCAGCGAGAACAAGCAAGCAAGCAAAGTAGGAAGATGTACAACGAAACACGTCGGTCCAACGTAACAAGCGTGACATGTCAAAACGACGGCGCGTGGCTCCCTGGTCAGCGACCATGTATGTGGTATTGGCCGTATGGTCGCCCCGCCCCCAAGCCAAACAGCGGCGCGGCCGAAACCATCCAAACCACACATCCGAGCCGCCCGCCATGGCTACGTGCACCTGCAAGCTTTTGCCTTTTTCTTTTTTTATTACGACGGGATGAGACCAGTGTACCACTAGGCAGGCTTCGTCATCATCCACATCCACCTCAGCCCCAATCACCCTGGCTGACACGCCGGGCCGGTCAAAGGCCGTGGTCGACACTCACCGTACAGGTACAGCCAGGCAGCCTACCCATTTATAAACCAACGAACAACCCTCCCTCCAACGCCGGAGGTCATCAGAGACAGACACCACAAAACCCTTTTCCTTTCCCCGGCCGGCCACCCGCCACCGTTCTCATGGGTGTTGGCGCGATGGAAGCCTCTTCCCCGGCCTGCGACGACGCCGGCACGACCATCGAGCACCTCCCGGCGGACGTCCTCGCCCTCGTGCTCCGCCGCCTCGACGGCGCGTCTCTGGCGGCGGTGGGGTGCGCGAGCTCGGGGCTCCACGCCCTCGCCACCGACCCGGCCACGTGACGGGCGCTCTGCCTCGCCATGTGGCCCGCCGTCCGCGACCTTCCCTGCGTCGACCACCGGGCGCTGTTCGCCGACGCCTTCCCGGTCCCGTGCCCCGTCTCCCCTCCCACTCCCACTCCGCAGCCCCTGCCCGCGCGCCTCGTGTCGGCCGTCGACCTGCGCCACGCGGGGGCCTGCGTCCTGTCGTGCGTCGTGGACACGGACGCCGCCTCCGACTGGTTCCTGGGCGCGCCGTTCCGCGTCGACGCGGGCTTCGCGTTGTCGCCGGCCGCCGTCGCGCCGGCCGACCTCGAGCTCAGCTGGGTCCTCGTCGACCCGGCCACGGTTGACATGTACAGTGTAGTTCAGGGAATATTGTCAATATCATTGTGTTGGAGGGCCAAATATAGACCTATACATATGAGTGTGGAGGGGAGGAGGGAGGAAAACACTCGCATTAGGTAGTTTTAGTGGAGCGGGAGCATCACAAATAATTACCATATATAGACTCTAGGAGCTGCTTCAATCCTCTGGAAACCAAACATTTAAAAAAACAGTAATGAAACCGCTCCATTCCTGTCCGCTCTTCAACCAAACACGACCTAAGTAGAGGATCTGAGATCCGCGCGTGCCCCCGCTCCTCACACACCCAGGCACTCCGTAGTTCCACTGCTCCTGCACGCTGCACGTCGTCGCCGACAAGCCAGTGTTCCGCGAGTCCCCGATGTTTCCTTTGCTTTGGTAAGCACCGCCCGATAGGGACGTACCCCCCGGACACGCCAGAGTTCCTTCCCTTCCGACTTCACATTCCCTCTGCTCTGCTCCCGCTTAGCCCCTCTCCTAGTGCAGGTTTGGAGCTGCCGCAATGACATCACCGCATCCCCGTCGATTAGACCTTGCCAAAGGCATGTCGGACCCTGCTGTGCATCGCGCTCCCGGGTGAGAACCCATGACAACCTCTTACACCCTTGTTTGAGCTGCACCAGTGAGGTTAATTGCTCACCGGAGTCCTCTAGCGACAAGGCCGCCGCACCCTCGCGCCTCTGCCTGCCTACTCATCAAATAAAGAGGAACAAGGCGGTGCGATGTAGGAGCCGCTGCCGGAGAAGAAGGTGTCGAGCGGGGGATGGTTCTGGATGGGGACACGGTGCGTCCGTTCGGCGTCATCATCGGCGGCGGCACCTCGTCTAAGGCCGTGCTACGGCCCTTCATCATTGAGGTGTGGGAAGAGTCCAGAAGCGTCCGATGGAGTTGTTGAGGCAGCCAGGCCGATTATGCCCGTTTGATGTCAATCTAACGACTCTTAGAAATCGCGATGACGTGGGTTGATAGACTAGTAGGCGCCCGTATAAAAAAGGAAACATCTCGTAATATATCTCGTGGTGCAACTGTGGGTATACCAAACACTGACAGCAACCGAGCAGTCAAGATGAACGCGCAGAGTAGTTTAGAATTGTTCCAGAGGATGGCCTGGCATGTCATGTAGACAGCCAGCGAGAACAAGCAAGCAAGCAAAGTAGGAAGATGTACAAGACGAAACACGTCGGTCCAACGTAACAAGCGTGACATGTCGAAACGACGGCGCGTGGCTCCCTGGTCAGCGACCATGTATGTGGTATTGGTATGGTCGCCCCGCCCCCAAGCCAAACAGCGGCGCGGCCGAAACCATCCAAACCACACATCCGAGCCGCCCGCCATGGCTACGTGCACCTGCAAGCTTTTGCCTTTTTTTTTTATTACGAAGGGGATGACCAGTGTACCACTAGGCAGGCTTCGTCATCATCCACATCCACATCAGCTGGGTCCTCGTCGACCCGGCCACGGGCCACGCGCTCCGCGCCTCCAGCCGTCGCGCCGTGTCCGTCGACCGCAAGTGGCTCACGGGGGACACCGTGGCGCGCTTCGCCGTCGTGATCGGCGGCGGCGTCGCGCTCGAAGCCACCGTCACCTGCGACGACGGCCGGCACGGCCACGTCCGGGAGGTCAGCCTGCGCGTCGAGGACGCCGACGGCGCCGGCGTCAGCGGCAGGGACGGGCTGGCCGCCGTCGCCGCCGCCATGGCCGCGCCCAGGCGGGGGTGCCGCGGCGCGGCGGAGGACGCGGCCAGGGCCAGGTACGAGGACTTCGTCAGGGGGAGAAGGGCGCGCAAGGAGTGGAAGGCCAGGCGCGAGGGCATCCTCGACCTCTGCTGCTCCGGCGTCGGGGCCGCTGCCTTCAGCCTTCCTCGGCTTCCTGCTCATGCTCATGCTCCGGTGATGAGAGAGAGTGCGGTTGACATGTACAGTGTAGTTCAGGGAATATTGTCAATATCATTGTGTTGGAGTAGGTTATACGGTCGGCTGTCAAAGAAACAGGGAAAGTCAACATCATAACTCAATTTATTTTTTCAGAAAGCGAAGTTTATAGGAAATAAAAAAAATACATCAAACTTCTAGAATCCCAGTGTCGTAGTTTGTCCACGCCAAGTAGAAGCATCTATTTTACTAGCTAGCGACACTGCTGAGCCTGTGGCCTTAGTCGGTCCAAGCACCATATGCCATGTTTCTGTTTTTTTATTTCCTTATTTTTCTATATATCAAGTAATTATATTTTTTACTTTCTAATTATTACTGTCTATATATCTAAAACATCTCACTTCACTACACCATAAACGCACAGGTGCCCTAGCGGTATAGCCTGTTGACTTTGAGCTGACAAGGTGTGGGTTCAAACCACAAGCTCATTAATTGTATTAATTTCATGTTTCAAAGATAGATAATTTGGTATCTAACTCGATAAAGACAAGCGCAGATATATGAATAGGAAATGTTACACTTATCCACAGGACCCAAATTGTCAATAGACTCCCCAAGAACGTTAAAAATTCGTTCAAGAGTAGCTCCACAGCTTATAGAGTCAGAGTACTAAACTAAGATGGGTACTAAACTAAGGCTATAAAAAAAATTTAAACCAAACAAAAATATAATTGATGTTTAATATGATACAAGAAGCAAGATAATATTTAAACGTTCAAGAAATATGTAGCCTAAAAAAAGTCGATACGATGTCTAGGAATAATAATCAATATATACTATTCATGAGTTGATGCTGCGAGGTAAATTTATCTTTCGAGTTCTTAAGCCTTGAAAATGCTTCAAAATCTTTTGATCTTGAATATCTACAAACATATTTTTAGCTAGTGAATTGTATTATTACAGTGACCGATCTCGAGTGAAAATATATCATATTCCTACTTTTATAGAACGAACAGGAACAACTTGAGCCTATCGGTCGGCCTCGGCCAGATCCAAAACCCTGAGCTGCGAAGTGCGAACCATAGCGGGTTTAACCGAAGAGGGGAAAATAAAATAATTCTAGATTTTTTTGGCATGAATTGTGGGCATGATTAGATCCAATCCAGATTAAACCATTGTCTAATCTAACCGAACGAGTCTTACCTGGTGGCTGGTGCTCAAGCTTCCTGGAGACCTGGACGCTGCAAAATCTAGATCGGCCACTGGACGTAGCGCTGCTCCACTTCTTGGCTTCCTGGCTTCTTGCTCGTCTCCGACTCTCCGTGTTGCTCTGCTTCGGTGCTTCTTGCTCGTCTCCGCTTCGGCGCTGCTCCTCTAGCGGGCTGGCGGCTGGACACATACTGCTCGTCTTCACTTCGGCAGTTCCTGCTCGTCTCCGCTTCGATGCTGCTGAGCTGCTCCGCTGGCGGGCTGGCGGCGAGTATGCGACGCGCCGACGCGGCTGACGACTGGAGACAGAGACGCGGTCTGCTGAACCTGTTCGCTTGTACTGGGGCTGGGCCGCGACCGGGGCTGCAGCCCAGGCAGCCCCAGACGTAGATCCGCCCCTGGGTTCGAACCACAAGCTCATGAATCGTATTAATTCCATGTTTCAAAGATAGATAATTTGGTATCTAACTCGTAAAGACAGGCACAAATATATAAATAGGAAATGTTACACTAACTAGTATCCACAGGACCTAAATTGTCAATAGACTCTCCAAGAACGTTAAAAATTCGTTCAAGAGTAGCTCCACAGCTTATAGAGTCAGAGTACTAGGTATGTGCCCATTGCAAAGTATCCACAGGACCTAAATTGTTAATAGACTCTCCAAAAACGTTAAAAATTCGTTCAAGAGTAGCTCCACAGCTTATAGAGTCAAGTACTAGGTATGTGCCCATTGCAAAGTATCCACAGGACCTAAATTGTCAATAGACTCTCCAAGAACGTTAAAAATTCGTTCAAGAGTAGCTCCACAGCTTATAGAGTCAGAGTACTAGGTATGTGCCCATTGCAAAGTATCCACAGGACCTAAATTGTCAATAGACTCTCCAAAAACGTTAAAAATTCGTTCAAGTAGCTCCACAGCTTATAGAGTCAGAGTACTAGGTATGTGCCCCATGCGTTACAATGGCACACAAATGGATTGCAACGGCACACAATCATAGAAACCAGAAGCTAGATTTTATAGAGTACTAGGTATGTGCCCATGCGTTACAACGACATACAATCACGGAAACGAGAAGCTAGATTTTTTCGAAAACTACAAAAAACATATTGTCGGGGGCGATAATTAGGGATACCCCAAATTACCCCCTAACAAACGCTCATAGAGAAAAAGACTAACTCCTGAGGGGTGACAGTTGGTCCACCTATAAAAGTCGAGGCATCCCCTCGAGCGTCTCCACCTCGAGCGGCTCTCCGCCTCACCCGAGAACGACACCACTCATTCTGTCTCACCCGATGTCGCCTCAGCCCAGACCGTCTCGCCCAAGCCAGTCTCGTGCAGATAAGACAAGGGCGCTCGGAAACAGGTAGGGAACAGGGGCATCTAATGCGTGTGCCAAACCGTGTCGTGGCAGCGGAGCACAGTGGTGGATAAGACAACGATCACGTCTAAGCGTAGCGGTATGATTATGCCTATGCCAAACAGTGTGCGCACGTCGTCTGGCACCCTCTGATGGGACGCCTAAATACGATAAGCCGGGCAGACGAGTCTTCGGGGACTCTGCCTTGCCCGATCCTAGCTCAGTACTAGGTATGTGCCCATGCGTTACAACGGCACACAATCACAGAAACGAGAAGCTAGATTATTCAAAAACTACAAAAAACATATTGTCGGGCGGCGCTGTCGCGCTCTTGCAGGAGGATCCACGGCGTTGGGCGCTGCACTTGATGCTTTCAGCGGAAGTGGAACGTGGACTTGACGAGGCTGAGGACTGATCTGTGCTGCTGGCCAAGCCGGTCATGGTCTTGCGCGCGTCCCACCTCTCGTCGGAGTCGGCGCGGCCGGGCTTGGGCGGGGTTGTCGTTGTCGCGATCTTGCGGGAGGCAGATCCGCGTCGTCGGGCGCTGCTCCAGACGCTGTCGGCGGTGGAACGAGGGCCTGACGTTGACGATGCTGAGGACTGATCTGTGCTGGCAGCCAAGCTGGTCATTGTCTTGCGCGCGTCCCACCTCTCGTCGGAGTCGGCGCGGCTGGGCTTGGCGAGCGGCTTCGGGAGGACGACGGCGACACGGCGTCGGGAGCAGCGGCAGCATCTCGCACTTGGGCGGGGTCGGGACGAGCGCCGGGAGTGCTGCGTGTGCCATGGCGAGGTGGACGCGGGCTACCGGTATCGCCATGGTACGGTTACGGTGGTGATGGATCCAATCCAAGACGCACGTACGGAGTCGGGTGGTGAGCAGAAGAGACGAAGCGGAGCGGCGATGATGAGATGATGGCAACAGTAGTCAGTAGGTAGATATATATAGGTCCCAACGCTGGGCGAGTCCGATGAAAATCGCGCAGGGACACCGGTGGCAACAGTAGATAGATATATGTAGGTTTAAATTTATTTGAATTTGATCCGAAATTTCGAAAATACCCTGGAATTGTAAACCCTGGTGCCATCTGGTCTGGTTTACGTCACCCGTGCTCATCATCATTGCGCGCATATATATGGATTCTTCTATCGAATCCCATATCTTTTCATTGGAAATAAATATAACAAAAGTGTATGAGGAGTATTCTTTGTTCCATATCTCAAAGTTGATAGACGCATATGCTATCTGCAACAACAGTACATAGCCCGATAGCCAGTCATTTCACCCGGCGCCAGACATTTTCCTAGAACCTGCTGCCTATCATAACAATTATAATCTTCATTAATTAACAAGAGAGACACTACATATATATATATATGTGGAAGCATGTTGTTATTTTTAGCAAAATAATAGTTATGGAAACATGTAGCCTCACATCTTTTCGTTCCCGACTTGTACAGTTAGGAGTGGATTAAGGGCTTGTTCGGTTGCGTCTGAATCGAAATAGATTGGAGGAGATTAAAAGTCTCTCTAGTCAAAATTGAATAGAAGGGGATTTAATCTCCCTCAATCCCATTCGATCCAGACACAACCGAACAAAGCCCGAAGAAGATGCCACCAGCTATGGTTTGAATGGAACAATAGGAAACTTCACGCAAATTGCCCTGAGTTGTTATTTTATGCCATCGACAAGAATATTACAATCATGTAAGCAAAAAATCAATGTCACAACATCACCAGATATTCCACTTGCCGCCGTCGGTAGAGGCCTATGAACAATTTCAACACCTTGTGGCTGAACTGAATAACCATCAAGTAATGGATAGATATGGTGTGTGGACATACCCAAAAGGGGCCTCCTGTTATTCGTCTCAGAAAACATAGAGATTTATGACAAGTGCACCTCCTACCTCCATAACATTGGCCCGGTTGTGGAGATCCAAGTGCCAACCCAAACATAAGCTCTTCTTTTGGTTAATTCTGCAAGACCGGCTGAATACAAAAGACATGCTCGGAATATGGAATTGGACACCTACACGTGTGAAAACTATATTATGCAGAAAGATGAAACAACATCCCACCTCTTTTTCAAGTGTAGCTTTGCGAAGACGTGCTGGCAGAAGATTGGACTGACACGACCATGTACCTCCAACCACCACGCGTAGCCATGCAACGTATTATAAGATAACTCGCAAAAACCTGGATCATGGAAGTGGTCGTGGACTCGTGGTAATGTTGTGGTGCATTTAAAAAAGCAGAAATGGCTGGATTTTAGAGAACACACCACCAACGGTTCCTAGGTGCGTGGGAATGTTTAAATAAAAAGAAATGCTCCTCATTTGTTATAGAATGGAGCACTCGATAGCAGATGATGTTAGGCTCTAGATACAAATGTATTGATAGTACAAATGTCATGAATTAAAAATAAATACTGTAGGCCCCACCTACACTAAATTTATTTAAAAAAAGAAGTTGTCGCCACTTTCCCTTCTCTCTTATGACAGGAGTACGTAGGCTGCTAGGTCTAGGTTGGATGCACAAGGAACATATGCATGCACTCCAGTTCCTGTAACTATGGCTGGCACACACGTGGACAATGCAGCTGGAAGAGGCTCATAGAACAGCAGCCGTGCTACATATAAAATCTATCTACAATAATAAAATGAAGACCAGAGTGGCGTAGCGGAAGACTGGTGGGCCATAACCCCACAGAAACATGCCTCTGATAAAAAAAAGTTTTACACCTACAGTTTGGCTTTTGCATGACGCCTCATAATTGTATGCCTTAACGAACGAACAATGTCATTTCACATGCGGTACATTAAAACACCAAGATCCATGTCCATGCACATCGTCATTAATTACACACAGTAAATTAAAAAAATGAAACCCTCGAATGTCCATGCACATCGTCGTCCGTATCTGCAGAAAGTGAACACTGAACCAAGCTAAGATCGATCAATCAAACACACAAAATACCAGGGCAAGCGGCACATCACATTGGCATGTATTAATCCCATACATCTGGGACCCCCGGCACTCAACAAACAAAGCTCAAATATTGTTCTTACTGCCAGCAGTCGATAAGGAGAGCATAGACATCACGAGAACTAGAGACAAAGCTACTGCTCCAGGTGACGGGATACATAGGAACTCAAATATTGGCACGCACGCACGCACGCACGCACTGACCGTCACCACCACCTCCTCCTCTCTGTCGCGCAAACGGAGAACCCTCGGCAGCGATCCGATGACCCCGGCTCTCCTCGTCGTCCTCCCTCACCGACTCATCCAGAACGGGCTTAATAGCCGCGGTCACAGCAGAGAGAGAGAGAGAGGGTGCGCGCGCGCGCGGAAGGAAGAACAGCTCACCACGTCGTCGGTCTAGCAGGGGAGCTCGCCTCCCCCGCTTTATTTATCCGCGACTGTGCCTCCCGTCCCGTCTCTCACCACCGTCGCCGTCGACTAAAACTAAAAACTAAAAATAAAATTCCCCCCGCCCGAGACAGCAACCGAGTGGAGTGGTTAAAAGGCGCAAGCTGTCTGGCCGCGGCGCCGAGCCCCAGTGGTGTGGTGAGAACGAGAGCACATAACTAACGGAAGGATTAGCGAGCGGGGGCGACGCTTCGGCGCGGCTGGCTTCTCATGTGTCTGATGCATGGACGGGTGAAGTGAAACTCCAGGACCGCGGTCGTGTGGGCGTGCCGCCGAGTGGTTGAGAGCAGAATAGAGTAGAGTCGCTCCGTTCATTGTTTGGTTGGAGAGCCGGCTCCGTTCATTGTTTGGATAGAGACCATATGAATATAGGTGTACATTTGGGTTGGGCCTGATAGGCTGGCCCGAATAAGTACGAAAAAAAACACGGCCCAGGCACGGCACGCCCCGAAATATTCTAGTGTCGGACCAGCACGACCCGATATATCGGGTCGGGTTTGGGCTGAGGTCGCGGCCCATGGGAAGGCACGAGCACGACCCGTTTAAGACAGTCACGAAATGACCCATATAGAGGCACGAAAATACCCATATATTCATTAAAACCACACTTTATTCCACACTTTCATGTACTTGATAAAGAACACAAAGATAGAGATGATGTTAGTTAGATGTTTTTGTAGTTTTGAATTAGAGTATGTGATGTAATTTTACTTTTGTTATGAATATTAGATAATGAACTGAACTTACGAACTCTGTATAGAGCTGATTATACTCTTTTTCCTTCTAATAAAATTTTTTAAACGAGGTAGTCATTGTATAGCTCCGGTAACTTAATGCAAATATTAAGTTTGCTTTTGGTCAAATTTATTTGACTTATCTTTTATTTGTTTTATTAAATTTGTTTTGATTTTAGGGCTCTGATGTGAATTTTGGGTCCTAATGTGAATAAAATTTCGGACCGCCCGAAATGAGCCCAGCATGTTTAAACAATTACGTGCCACGCCGAGGGCTAGACCCGGGGTATGGCCCGAAATTCGAACGGGCCGGGCCGGACCGGGCCAGAATTTAAACGGGCTTTCGGGCTTGGGCAGGGCCGGCGGGCCGAATGTACACCTGTACATATGAGTGTGGAGGGGAGCAGGGAGGAAAACGCTTGCATCCGGTAGTTTTTGTGGAACGGGAGCATCACAAATAATTACCATATATAGACTTTAGGAGCTGCTCCAATCTTCTTTCGTTGGAAACCAAACATTTAAAAAAACAGTAATGAAACCGCTCCATTATCGTCCGCTCTTCAACCAAACATAACCTAAGTAGGAGGATCTAAGCTCCGTGCGTGCGTGCCTCCGCTCCTCACACACCCAGGCACTCCGTAGTTCCACTGCTCCTGCACGTTGCATGTCGTCGCCGACAAGCTAGTGTTCCACACCACTGATGAGTCCCCGATGTTTCCTTTGCTTTGGTAAACATCGTCTGATAGGGACGTACCCCAAACACACCAGAGTTCCTTCCCTTCCCGACTTCACGTTCCCTCTGCTCTACTCCGCTCCCGCTTAGCCCCTCTCCTGGTGCAGGTTTGGAGCTGCCGCAGTGACATCACCGTGTCCCTGTCGATTAGACCTTGCCAAAGGCGTGCCGGACCCTGCTGCGCATCGCGCTCCCGGGTGAGAACCCATGACCGCAACCTCTTACACCGTGTTTGAGCTGCACCAGTGAAGTCAATTGCTCACCGGAGGCGTCTAGCGACAAGGCCGCCGCACCCTCGCGCCTCTGCCTGCCTACTCATCAAATAAAGAGGAACAAGGTGGTGCGATGTAGGAGCCGCTGCCGGAGAAGGTGTCGAGCGGGAGATGGTATTTTTTTGTACCAAACTATTATAACAAATTTGTGATCAAATCTCAATTTAGTTATTTCTCTTAGCACCAAGGGTAAATAGGCTTTTTTTGTTTAAATTTGGTAGTAGATATTTTTATGGGAACATGCACTAAAGTGCATGTAGAGACAAACTATATGACTAGCATGTTAGCATTGCGTGTATCGTTGACAACAATGGACATAGAATGATTGAAATGTTCATTCTATGGTATTGTCTTTCAGCATATACAAATTGACCATCCACGCAAAAATATTCATATAAAACCAAGATAAAACTTGCTCGAGTACCTTGGAAAAATCCAGCTGACGGAATAGCATCTAGAAATTTAACTACAGCTCCCAACACATACCTAAAATTAGGGATCACAAATAAGCATATAGTAGATCATAATGCACTGAAAATAAAATAGGAAAATTGTGAGTAGGTGTTCATGGATTAAAGATAAATAAATATGAATAAGTCACACTATTATGTCACTAATTGGAAGGTTTCAAGTAATGAAGAAAGGCAAAATAAAAATAAAATGTTGTTTAGAACATGTCATGATGCGATCGCGCATCGTGAAACGCGAGCGAGCGTGTGGCAGCCTTCATAGCATTTTATTTGTATCATGTTATTTAGAGTAGCGAACACTGCAACATATAAGTTAGTTCTCTCCTACCTAAATGAGCAATATGGGACTAAAGCCCCATACCATCTCTATACATCACCTTGGCTTCTTTATTGAATTGGGCCACACAAGTGGGCCAAATTCTAACAATAACTTCCTAGGTGTTGTATCATCTGCTCGAATAAATCCATATACATTTGGTCTTGTTGGTATGCTTGTAAACTGTAATCCAGAGTTACCATTTAGAATCGTTGTGGTAGATTGGAGAGTTTTGTGTCGCCTATCCGCACGGACACAGGCTTGTGGGATGTCACATGCAATAGTGCAGGTTGTGGCCGCGCATGCAGTAGCGCTCGAACAAGCTCATCCGTGTCCTCTTGTTTCTTGTCTCATGTAGTCTTCTCCGTATATACATTAATAGAAGAGGAAGCAAAAATTGAAAAGATGTGTTATTAGTTGTACGGCACCAAAATTATCTTGTGTTCATATATGTTCTCCAGTTTATTGAGTCTTACCTTCGCGAGGACCTTTGTTGCTACTATTTCATTTCATGCTCCCTCTATTTGAATAGCTGATTTTCCCTTATTTTTCTTTTAATTGTTTACCTTTGAATTAAGTATTTTTAGAGTTTTGTGATAAAACCATGGTATTGGAGAATACCGTAGTTTTCTTCTAAGAGATGTTTGGCTACATTGTAAAAAAACTCTGTTTTTAATAACATGTTTGTAGATACCATGTTAGACTTAGGAGTTCTTCTTCCCTCTTTCTCACCCACTTGTAACCCCTACTATGAGCATTGAGCAAAAAAGGTGTCGGTTTTTAATTACAGCTGACAGTTTTATTGCCTCGTCCGATAATGGAAATCGATTTCCACTGGCGGTTTTTAATTACCCGCCTATAGAAATAATTATTTCTATTGGCCCCTAGCACTGGCGGTTCTGAAAAACGGCTATGGAAATGGGTTCACAACCGCGTGTATAAGCTTCTCTATACAAGTATTCTAAATATCAGCTTATATTTTTTTTGCCTTTTTGTTTATTTCTCTAACATAAATTAATTGAAGTAAAGTGAATTCCTGAGGCTCATACTGGACTAGGTAGTTTTCATGAAATAAGCTAACATCCGAGAGATTCAATAGTCAAATTTACTAAGAAACCGATGCTCAATCAGCATTGATATCTTGTTGTCCATCATAAATCCATCTTTTAATTTTAAGTCATTAGCTTTCTTGGAGTCAAACACTATTGATCGGGTAATTAATACCTAATCCAGCATTGAAAATGATGTATTTTGCTCATACAGGCCTTGCCAATTTGAGCTAGGTCACTGTATACATGCATGGGAGCACGCAGCAGCACAGGCCGTCTCGCGCTCTTGCTAATTGGTATTAATTTGGCACTTGCATACAATCATAAATCGATAACACTGGTGACAGAATGGCTGCACTCTGCTAGCGATTCTGGAAGCAGGTTCATAATGTCTCGTAATTTACATATAAATAACTAGCATGTGTTGCCCCTTCTATGTTGTTTTATATCTATAACAATATATGTGTTCACAATAGAACAAAGTATTATTATCACTATCAGAATCCGGTTCTTTACCGAGTGTTCGGTGCCTTGTTATTAAAATTGTCGATATGTCATGATATCATACATAGAGACTCTGGTAAAAATTTGAAAATATTTCGTGAAAGTTGTCACGTACTATGTATAGAAACCTAGTCAGCTCTGTTAAAGTTTTATGATTTCACCTACACGTGTGAAAACTATATTATGCAGAAAGATGAAACAACATCCCACCTCTTTTTCAAGTGTAGCTTTGCGAAGACGTGCTGGCAGAAGATTGGACTGACACGACCATGTACCTCCAACCACCACGCGTAGCCATGCAACGTATTATAAGATAACTCGCAAAAAACCTGGATCATGGAAGTGGTCGTGGACTCGTGGTAATGTTGTGGTGCATTTAAAAAAGCAGAAATGGCTGGATTTTAGAGAACACACCACCAACGGTTCCTAGGTGCGTGGGAATGTTTAAATAAAAAAGAAATGCTCCTCATTTGTTATAGAATGGAGCACTCGATAGCAGATGATGTTAGGCTCTAGATACAAATGTATTGATAGTACAAATGTCATGAATTAAAAATAAATATTGTAGGCCCCACCTACACTAAATTTATTTAAAAAAAGAAGTTGTCGCCACTTTCCCTTCTCTCTTATGACAGGAGTACGTAGGCTGCTAGGTCTAGGTTGGATGCACAAGGAACATATGCATGCACTCCAGTTCCTGTAACTATGGCTGGCACACACGTGGACAATGCAGCTGGAAGAGGCTCATAGAACAGCAGCCGTGCTACATATAAAATCTATCTACAATAATAAAATGAAGACCAGAGTGGCGTAGCGGAAGACTGGTGGGGCCATACCCCACAGAACATGCCTCTGATAAAAAAAAAGTTTTACACCTACAGTTTGGCTTTTGCATGACGCCATCATAATTGTATGCCTTAACGAACGAACAATGTCATTTCACATGCGGTACATTAAAACACCAAGATCCATGTCCATGCACATCGTCATTAATTACACCCACAGTAAATTAAAAAAAATGAAACCTCGAATGTCCATGCACATCGTCGTCCGTATCTGCAGAAAGTGAACACTGAACCAAGGCTAAGATCGATCAATCAAACACACAAAATACCAGGGCAAGCGGCACATCACATGGCATGTATTAATCCCATACATCTGGGACCCCCGGCACTCAACAAACAAAGCTCAAATATTGTTCTTACTGCCAAGCAGTCGATAAGGAGAGCATAGACATCACGAGAACTAGAGACAAAGCTACTGCTCCAGGTGACGGGATACATAGGAACTCAAATATTGGCACGCACGCACGCACGCACGCACTGACACCGTCACCACCACCTCCTCCTCTCTGTCGCGCAAACGGAGAACCCTCGGCAGCGATCCGATGACCCCGGCTCTCCTCGTCGTCCTCCCTCACCCGACTCATCCAGAACGGGCTTAATAGCCGCGGTCACAGCAGAGAGAGAGAGAGAGGGTGCGCGCGCGCGCGGAAGGAAGAACAGCTCACCACGTCGTCGGTCTAGCAGGGGAGCTCGCCTCCCCCGCTTTATTTATCCGCGACTGTGCCTCCCGTCCCGTCTCTCACCACCGTCGCCGTCGACTAAAACTAAAAAACTAAAAATAAAATTCCCCCCGCCCGAGACAGCAACCGAGTGGAGTGGTTAAAAGGCGCAAGCTGTCTGGCCGCGGCGCCGAGCCCCAGTGGTGTGGTGAGAACGAGAGCACATAAAACTAACGGAAGGATTAGCGAGCGGGGGCGACGCTTCGGCGCGGCTGGCTTCTCATGTGTCTGATGCATGGACGGGTGAAGTGAAACTCCAGGACCGCGGTCGTGTGGGCGTGCCGCCGAGTGGTTGAGAGCAGAATAGAGTAGAGTCGCTCCGTTCATTGTTTGGTTGGAGAGCCGGCTCCGTTCATTGTTTGGATAGAGAGCCATATGAATATAGGTGTACATTTGGGTTGGGCCCTGATAGGCTGGCCCGAATAAGTACGAAAAAAAACACGGCCCAGGCACGGCACGCCCGAAATATTCTAGTGTCGGACCAGCACGACCCGATATATCGGGTCGGGTTTGGGCTGAGGTCGCGGCCCATGGGAAGGCACGAGCACGACCCGTTTAAGACAGTCACGAAATGACCCATATAGAGGCACGAAAATACCCATATATTCATTAAAACCACACTTTATTCCACACTTTCATGTACTTGATAAAGAACACAAAGATAGAGATGATGTTAGTTAGATGTTTTTGTAGTTTGAATTAGAGTATGTGATGTAATTTTACTTTTGTTATGAATATTAGATAATGAACTGAACTTACGAACTCTGTATAGAGCTGATTATACTCTTTTTCCTTCTAATAAAATGATTTTTAAACGAGGTAGTCATTGTATAGCTCCGGTAACTTAATGCAAATATTAAGTTTGCTTTTGGTCAAATTTATTTGACTTATCTTTTATTTGTTTTATTAAATTTGTTTTGATTTTAGGGCTCTGATGTGAATTTTGGGTCCTAATGTGAATAAAATTTCGGACCGCCCGAAATGAGCCCAGCATGTTTAAACAATTACGTGCCACGCCGAGGGCTAGACCCGGGGTATGGCCCGAAATTCGAACGGGCCGGGCCGGACCGGGCCAGAATTTAAACGGGCTTTCGGGCTTGGGCAGGGCCGGCGGGCCGAATGTACACCTGTACATATGAGTGTGGAGGGGAGCAGGGAGGAAAACGCTTGCATCCGGTAGTTTTTGTGGAACGGGAGCATCACAAATAATTACCATATATAGACTTTAGGAGCTGCTCCAATCTTCTTTCGTTGGAAACCAAACATTTAAAAAACAGTAATGAAACCGCTCCATTATCGTCCGCTCTTCAACCAAACATAACCTAAGTAGGAGGATCTAAGCTCCGTGCGTGCGTGCCTCCGCTCCTCACACACCCAGGCACTCCGTTAGTTCCACTGCTCCTGCACGTTGCATGTCGTCGCCGACAAGCTAGTGTTCCACACCACTGATGAGTCCCCGATGTTTCCTTTGCTTTGGTAAACATCGTCTGATAGGGACGTACCCCAAACACACCAGAGTTCCTTCCCTTCCCGACTTCACGTTCCCTCTGCTCTACTCCGCTCCCGCTTAGCCCCTCTCCTGGTGCAGGTTTGGAGCTGCCGCAGTGACATCACCGTGTCCCTGTCGATTAGACCTTGCCAAAGGCGTGCCGGACCCTGCTGCGCATCGCGCTCCCGGGTGAGAACCCATGACCGCAACCTCTTACACCGTGTTTGAGCTGCACCAGTGAAGTCAATTGCTCACCGGAGGCGTCTAGCGACAAGGCCGCCGCACCCTCGCGCCTCTGCCTGCCTACTCATCAAATAAAGAGGAACAAGGTGGTGCGATGTAGGAGCCGCTGCCGGAGAAGGTGTCGAGCGGGAGATGGTATTTTTTTGTACCAAACTATTATAACAAATTTGTGATCAAATCTCAATTTAGTTATTTCTCTTAGCACCAAGGGTAAATAGGCTTTTTTGTTTAAATTTGGTAGTAGATATTTTTATGGGAACATGCACATAAAGTGCATGTAGAGACAAACTATATGACTAGCATGTTAGCATTGCGTGTATCGTTGACAAACAATGGACATAGAATGATTGAAATGTTCATTCTATGGTATTGTCTTTCAGCATATACAAATTGACCATCCACGCAAAAATATTCATATAAAAACCAAGATAAAACTTGCTCGAGTACCTTGGAAAAATCCAGCTGACGGAATAGCATCTAGAAATTTAACTACAGCTCCCAACACATACCTAAAATTAGGGATCACAAATAAGCATATAGTAGATCATAATGCACTGAAAATAAAATAGGAAAATTGTGAGTAGGTGTTCATGGATTAAAGATAAATAAATATGAATAAGTCACACTATTATGTCACTAATTGGAAGGTTTCAAGTAATGAAGAAAGGCAAAATAAAAATAAAATGTTGTTTAGAACATGTCATGATGCGATCGCGCATCGTGAAACGCGAGCGAGCGTGTGGCAGCCTTCATAGCATTTTATTTGTATCATGTTATTTAGAGTAGCGAACACTGCAACATATAAGTTAGTTCTCTCCTACCTAAATGAGCAATATGGGACTAAAGCCCCATACCATCTCTATACATCACCTTGGCTTCTTTATTGAATTGGGCCACACAAGTGGGCCAAATTCTAACAATAACTTCCTAGGTGTTGTATCATCTGCTCGAATAAATCCATATACATTTGGTCTTGTTGGTATGCTTGTAAACTGTAATCCAGAGTTACCATTTAGAATCGTTGTGGTAGATTGGAGAGTTTTGTGTCGCCTATCCGCACGGACACAGGCTTGTGGGATGTCACATGCAATAGTGCAGGTTGTGGCCGCGCATGCAGTAGCGCTCGAACAAGCTCATCCGTGTCCTCTTGTTTCTTGTCTCATGTAGTCTTCTCCGTATATACATTAATAGAAGAGGAAGCAAAAATTGAAAAGATGTGTTATTAGTTGTACGGCACCAAAAAATTATCTTGTGTTCATATATGTTCTCCAGTTTATTGAGTCTTACCTTCGCGAGGACCTTTGTTGCTACTATTTCATTTCATGCTCCCTCTATTTGAATAGCTGATTTTCCCTTATTTTTCTTTTAATTGTTTACCTTTGAATTAAGTATTTTTAGAGTTTTGTGATAAAACCATGGTATTGGAGAATACCGTAGTTTTCTTCTAAGAGATGTTTGGCTACATTGTAAAAAACTCTGTTTTTAATAACATGTTTGTAGATACCATGTTAGACTTAGGAGTTCTTCTTCCCTCTTTCTCACCCACTTGTAACCCCTACTATGAGCATTGAGCAAAAAAGGTGTCGGTTTTTAATTACAGCTGACAGTTTTATTGCCTCGTCCGATAATGGAAATCGATTTCCACTGGCGGTTTTTAATTACCCGCCTATAGAAATAATTATTTCTATTGGCCCCTAGCACTGGCGGTTCTGAAAAACGGCTATGGAAATGGGTTCACAACCGCGTGTATAGAGCTTCTCTATACAAGTATTCTAAATATCAGCTTATATTTTTTTTGCCTTTTTGTTTATTTCTCTAACATAAATTAATTGAAGTAAAGTGAATTCCTGAGGCTCATACTGGACTAGGTAGTTTTCATGAAATAAGCTAACATCCGAGAGATTCAATAGTCAAATTTACTAAGAAACCGATGCTCAATCAGCATTGATATCTTGTTGTCCATCATAAATCCATCTTTTAATTTTAAGTCATTAGCTTTCTTGGAGTCAAACACTATTGATCGGGTAATTAATACCTAATCCAGCATTGAAAATGATGTATTTTGCTCATACAGGCCTTGCCAAATTTGAGCTAGGTCACTGTATACATGCATGGGAGCACGCAGCAGCACAGGCCGTCTCTCGCGCTCTTGCTAATTGGTATTAATTTGGCACTTGCATACAATCATAAATCGATAACACTGGTGACAGAATGGCTGCACTCTGCTAGCGATTCTGGAAGCAGGTTCATAATGTCTCGTAATTTACATATAAATAACTAGCATGTGTTGCCCCTTCTATGTTGTTTTATATCTATAACAATATATGTGTTCACAATAGAACAAAGTATTATTATCACTATCAGAATCCGGTTCTTTACCGAGTGTTCGGTGCCTTGTTATTAAAATTGTCGATATGTCATGATATCATACATAGAGACTCTGGTAAAAATTTGAAAATATTTCGTGAAAGTTGTCACGTACTATGTATAGAAACCTAGTCAGCTCTGTTAAAGTTTTATGATTTCATGTGAAGACCGGCTAGGTTTCTATATATAGTGTGTGACAACAATCTCGAAACAGTCTCAAATTTTTATCATAGGCTCTACATATGATATCATGACATGTCGACAAGTTTCATGATTTTCTGACTTTGTCTGTGTTTTATATAATTTTAAAACAACTTAATTGAAAGTTTACGGTCATGTTTCGTGAGCATGGTGCTCGAAAAATCTAGTATGTTTAGTCTATAACTTGTGTTAAATAACATGAATATAATTTTTTCATTCACCTTCTATGAATATTTTTTTCATATTGCTTGCAGAGTTCGAGTGCAGCTAACCTGAGTAGAGACCTCAAGATTCAAGATTCGCTAAAATACATATAAATAGCTAGCATGTGTTTCCCCTTCTATGTTATTGTATGTCTACAACAATATATGTGTTTGCAATAGAACAAAGTATTATTATAGTTTCTAAAAATTTGGTGTATATATCTGATGAAGGGATCGAAAAGATTAGATGACGGTGGGTAATCTGGATAGTAGTTTAACATGGCATTTTAGACTACTATCGTATGTCGAGATAACCCAATTTGCGTAAGTAGCATGCAGCATGCACACAACAACAAAAATAGAGATCGGATAAATAGAGAAAATATATACGGTTGACTTAATGTACATGGGCCCAACAATAATGCCCCAGTTGACTCTTAATAAAGGCTACAAAAGTTTTATGGGATAAATTTGGACTGAAATTTTTGCCCTCTAATTAAACCAGGATTCGTCCAAAAATATAAGATAATCCTGGCCAGTTTTGCCATTATATATGGTACGTTGTAATTGGGGGAAAAGAAAAGGACCGCTCACTTTTCTTGGCTGCTGGTTCTGCTACGTTGCGTTCATTTCATGTCGCCCCATGTCTCCCATGACGTCGTCCCCACCTCTCGATCGACAGCCACACGGAGTCAGCACGGCTTCGTTTGGGAAGCGAACTGGGAAGGATGACGTCGCACGGCGGCGCCGGGAGCAAGCAGCGCGCGACCGGGATGATGGATCATCGTACACTTGGCCGTGGTGCAGAGCAGCCCGGGGAGAGCTGCGTGCGCCATGGCAAGGTGCACGCGTGCAGGGGGTATCGCCATGGATCGTCAGACGAAAGACACACACAACGTAGCAGATTCCAGAGAAGACGAATGCATGCAGAAGCGGTGCGAGATCTCCATGGATCATCGCGTCCGCAGTACGATCGTCGAACAATCAAGCCATGGCAATGGCTGCATCCGACTGGGCAACGAAAGACCAGCGTCACCCCCGCAGGCCGCGACAAGTGTCTCGACGACGGTGACAACAGCAGTACTGGCAGTGGCAGCAACGACGTGGGCACGGCTGCGTTTGCATGCGTCCTTGTAGTATATTTTATGTCTGTCTGTTGCGGCAAAGTCTTAGGCTATCCGCACTCATACAACTCTAAATTTCTACCCTAAAAGGAATATTCTGTCCTTGTCAGCAAAATTCTTTACTCTATAACATAATACTCCGCAGTCATATTTACTCCATATATTAACCCTATACACACGAGCAGCCACTTCATTGAGTTCATCGGCTCACTCGGCTGCACGTGTCCCACGGGTACTGTAGCATGCGCAGACACAGTGCATAGCGCAGACATCGGCCGGACGCTTACAGTTCCATGCGTTAAAATAGAGTAGCGTTTACAGTTCTCCACTGCAGCAACTTTTCTTACGCTATCTCGATAGAGTTCTACGTGCAGCGCGCGACTGCGGGCAGCCTTAGATTTTATTTCTATTTGACGCTTTTGGCAGCGGAAACAGTTATTGCAATATATAGACCCATGCATGTATGGCTCTGGCCTTGGCCGGCACGTCTTGATATTGCGATATATAGACAGAGTCACTTCATTGGATTATAGCTAGATAAAAATATAATGCTACATGTGTTTTCGAATATTTGTCGCCTATTAGTTTATTTTTAACTAAAACACGGCAAATAAAAAGAACGGAGGGAGTATATCTTTAGAGATAAATAAAGCACATTGTCGAGCTTAGCATTAGAGCACGCCACCATCGATCAACAACACATCGTCACGTCGAGTCACGCTGCTACCCGTTTTCTTGTTTTTAGAGTTCGAGGGTCCAAGTGATATAACATGCCAAGTTTAAAGACTGTGTTGATGTATTTTACTCCAAGCTTTGGATGTAACTCCGGTTCTAATTTCCCTCCCATCTATCTCATTGCCACCAAGGCATGCATGTAGATCTCCGTCCTGTCTTTCGTCCCCTAGGCTTATGTGTCTCTTTCCTCTCATGCTCATTCTAACCCTTCTAGACACATTAGCTATCGATCGGTCTATATTGACCAACGATAGCCCTTATATATCACAACGCTTCAGTGCACATCCTTTACCGTTAGCATACAACCACCTCATCACCACATCAACTTTTTTTCATTACACGTTTATGTAATTAAAGACGAAAATACCGAATTCATAACAATAATTAAAAATTACATAGTTCAAGCATAATAATAAGTACATAATTCATGCATAAAATTACATAACTTAAACATAAACACAATAAATAAATAGTTCATAAATTGTGACAGCCCTCCCAAGTTATCGGGCCCACGTGCACCAATCCTTGCCTTAATGGCCTCGGGTGGCTGTGCACGTGTACCGGGTAACTTAACAAGGCTATCGAGTTCGCCAACTGGAACTCATCATCCCAAGGATCTCCCACATAACAGGTATATTACAGTAATCACATTTGATACACACACATTGGAGATAGAGCGGAAGACTTTTACAAAGTACACTTTACATTCCAGAACTCAAGTTTTACAAGGTAGAAAGAGATGTATTTATTACAAGTCTTGATAGTACCCAAAGTGCATAACTTATTACAATAATTGGAAGGGTGAAGCCTTTCCATAAGAGATACACATAAACATTCTAAGCTTCAAGGCCTCCACATGAAGTAACTAACCAAAAGATAAGGGAATAAAACTTCTCCTGCAAAAACACAGGGGATAAAACCCTGAGTACGCAATTACTCAGCAAGACTTACCCGACTAAAGAAAAGACTCTCAAGGGTATGCTAGTTGATTGGGAATCAAGGTAAGGTTTATCAATGATCAAAGACTCCTTTTGCAGAAAAGCTTGCTACCAGTTGATCCTTAAGCCAAGTTTTATTTCACTAGTTAGGTTATTACCTGAATCTATATTTGCCTGATCTAGTTCAAGCACTTGTCCTATACTAACTCCATTTTATTCATTCTCATATTTCACTTGCTAGCTACGATGATGGTCACCGGGATGAGTCTCCATAACCGAGGAGCAACGACGATTCGAACCGATTATACCCAGCTGGGGATCTCTAACCACACGACATATGTAGCACTTAACCCTTGCATATGTCAACCGTTCCCACGGAGTCCTCCACTACATGAACAGGTCCGCGCCACCCGAGAGCACATTACCCTACCAGGCGTGCTACTATGCCAGGAGGGTACATGCTACTCCCGCCATCTCTCCACTCCCAGTGCGCGATTGTCTCTTCACGTATGGAATAGCCGGGTTCAAGCTTACCCTGTCCCATACCAGGGTATGTGGCTAGTTGCAAAGTCTCAACCACAACAGGCCAGTCAACGGTATGGTCCTTAATCGACACAGACGGGCGACTCTGTCTGCTCAACGCCTGGTCTAGATTTATTAACCATTTCCCCATTTTTGGCACCCGGCAGGGGTACTCTTTTTGAGTGACGAGTCCACTCCGGCCGTAGAGGATTCATCACCTTAGTTTGTTTTGATTTTTGAATCAAAAAGCCCATAGCCAATGTTCCACATCATTCTTTTTGAAAACAAAGGATTTTTCAGTTTCTAAGCAGGGTTAAGCATTATCAGTTCTTTTTATAAATCAGGGATCAAGGTATAGTATTCAACTTTCAAGGAATGGTAATGCATCAATTGTTCATCACACAACTCCTATCACCTAATGCATCATTTAAGGTGATAAAGCATTTAAAACACAAGGAAGGGGCAAATGCACCGGGGCTTGCCTTATTACAGGAGGAGACCTGAGATCTTCAATCACGATAGGCAGTTAGATGGAGTCCACCACTGGATCAATAGTACTTGGAGCAGGCTTCTTCTTCAAACACCACTTCTTCTAGGTGTTCTACAAGTCAATTACAGATACATGGATGCTTATGTAATGATATGAAACTCTCATAAAGGAGAGGTGGAGAACCTAAACACCTCTAACTAAGCGCATGACAAGCTTACCCATACTTAACTTAATATTTTATCTAAAGGTCTAAACTGAATTTAGTTGGACAAACTAGAGGACTAAACATTCTAAGGTTCATTAAATTTGCTACCCAACAATTTATAGGGTCTAACTTCGCTACAACATATATTAACACTACTTATGTGGCTTTTATATTTCCTCTTTTAGCTATTTTAATGTTCTCTAGACAAACCAACTCTAAATACACTAAAACTTTTACTCAGCACTGTTTTAGACACAGTAAACCTACTCATAAATCCAAACGCTAGAGCGGCTGCCTACCTTCACCACGGGCACCGACGTTTGAGCAGAGGGGGAAAAAACGCGAGCAGGCAGGATGGAGGTCGCAACGCAGACGAGGTTGGAGAGGGTCGATGACCGACGACCGCGGCGTGGACGAGGAGGCAGGACAACGACGAGCAGCCGAGCGCGACCGACAGCGAGTGCGCATGGTCAGACGATGAGCGAGTAGGGTGGGCGAGCTCCAGATGCGGGAGCAGCGTGCATAGCGTCCTGGTGACGCCCAGCTGCGGAGGATGTGAGGCCAAGCAAGGATGGCAGTGCGTTCGCTGCTGGAGGATATGGAGCGAGCCACGATGATCTCGGCGACGCCCTCGCACTGCTTGTAGTCGATGTAGGCGCTGAGCTGGCGGTAGGCCGCGTTGGCTTCCTCGACCGATTCGTGGTAGTCGCCGTCGATGATCGAGACGAAGATCGACATGCCGCGGCCCTTCTTCTTCATGCAGTTGGCGAAGTCCGCGAGCTTCGGATGGCACGGGACGTCCTCTGGAAGCTTGCCCCAAGGGCGGCAGAATATGAGAGGAATCGGGTACCAGTTCTTTGGATGTACGCTGTTTGCTGCACAAAGATAATTAATGAAGCTAGATCTAAATAAAGTTTAATTTCCATGTAATGAAGAAATAATTAATATATATATATATATATATTCTACGTACCTCCCAGCGATCTAAGGCTTCGCAGAGCCAGCTGAAAGTATGCGCTTTTGAATCCATCTCCCCAGTCCCCAGCCTTTCCTTTTAAGCTCACGTAGTAGTAGATTAGGCTTGCGAGCGCGAGGGAGACCACGGTAAATGTCCATGAGATCATAAACATGATGACTGCATGCATATTTAGAGGGGAAATTATCTATCTATCTATCTATCTATCTATCTATCTATCTACCATTAGACTCCAACAGTTCAACAATGTAGGGACAAAAGAAGCAGCATACCGATACATTGAGTTGCACCGACCAGCGAAAGGAGCCAGTGGTGTATCTTCCAGCGAGGGCGCCAGCTAGGAGCGTCCAGGAGATCCAGAAGAAAGCACGACAGGTTAACACCAGCATAGCACAGAAGGAAGAACATGGTGATGGTGGGCGTGATCAGATCCAGGTTCCCGATCACGACACAGGCAACGCATATGAAGCTCGTGAACAGGGTCGCCACATGAGGCTCAGACCCTTCGTAGGCCTTGAAACAGTTGAGGATGGGGAGGATGTCGTCGTTCGCTATCGCCGCGAGTAACCTCGGAGCCCCAGTCATGCTCTGTAGCGCTGCGCCCAAGGTGGACAGTATGATTCCAATGTAGATCACTGCTGGACCAGGCCACGCGATCGCTGCAGCGAGAAGCCTGCATATATACATTAGGCGTGCATGCATGTTTAGGAGCTGACTAACACAAGGCAAAAAAAAAAGGCAGTTAGTCTGAAGAAACAACAAAATTTTACTTTATGGAATTGGAGAATTCAAGCATTGAATATTCAAGTTGTTTGATCATATTATTGTATATTAGTATCACTCCCCCATACAGAATATGAGTACCTACTAGTTACATTCAAATTCAGGCATAAACAGCTAGCTGTTGCTTTTTCTGAATTAGTTTTGCCCTTCAAATTCTAGAGGCAAGAAAATTCCATACTTCCATTTCTCATTATGTAGCACTTCACATGACACTAACAGTGATAAAGGTGCACCAACAATATTACTAGATAAATTCCAATAACCATCAAAGTTTACCTTCCTTGCACCAAGGTTTAGGTAACATACTACCAACAGTTAGCAGAATGAAAGAAGAGTGGTGCCATTTTCTAATTAAGGAATATGGAACCTAGGGAGAGATTACTTTATCCAAAAAGGGCAAGCGGGGGTGGCGTCGCTACAGAGTATAAGAGGTTCTCGGATCGAATTATCTGTGATAGCTGTTCGGACGAGGGATTCCTATGCTTCCTTCTTCCTGAAACCGTAGCAGATTTTCTCAAACTAATGGAACTTTGAAAAGGCCTTGCAGTGCTATCCTGCCTCGCCTCCTCAGTAGAGGTGTATGTGGATACTTTGAAAAGCCGCGACCGGGGCTGCAGCCCAGGCAGCCCCGGACGTAGATCCCCCTGGGTTCGAACCACAAGCTCATGAATCGTATTAATTCCATGTTTCAAAGATAGATAATTTGGTATCTAACTCGATAAAGACAGGCACAAATATATAAATAGGAAATGTTACACTAGTATCCACAGGACCTAAATTGTCAATAGACTCTCCAAGAACGTTAAAAATTCGTTCAAGAGTAGCTCCACAGCTTATAGAGTCAGAGTACTAGGTATGTGCCCATTGCAAAGTATCCACAGGACCTAAATTGTCAATAGACTCTCCAAAAACGTTAAAAATTCGTTCAAGAGTAGCTCCACAGCTTATAGAGTCAGAGTACTAGGTATGTGCCCATTGCAAAGTATCCACAGGACCTAAATTGTCAATAGACTCTCCAAGAACGTTAAAAATTCGTTCAAGAGTAGCTCCACAGCTTATAGAGTCAGAGTACTAGGTATGTGCCCCATGCGTTACAATGGCACACAAATGGGTTGCAACGACACACAATCATAGAAACCAGAAGCTAGATTTTATAGAGTACTAGGTATGTGCCCATGCGTTACAACGACATACAATCACGGAAACGAGAAGCTAGATTTTTTTCGAAAACTACAAAAAACATATTGTCGGGGGCGATAATTAGGGATACCCAAATTACCCCCTAACAAACGCACTCATAGAGAAAAAGACTAAACTCCTGAGGGGTGACAGTTGGTCCACCTATAAAAGCCGAGGCATCCCCTCGAGCGTCTCCCACCTCGAGCGGCTCTCCGCCTCACCCGAGAACGACACCACTCATTCTGTCTCACCCGATGTCGCCTCAGCCCAGACCGTCTCGCCCAAGCCAGTCTCGTGCAGATAAGACAAGGGCGCTCGGAAACAGGTAGGGAACAGGGGCATCTAATGCGTGTGCCAAACCGTGCCGTGGCAGCGGAGCACAGTGGTGGATAAGACAACGATCACGTCTAAGCGTAGCGGTATGATTATGCCTATGCCAAACAGTGTGCGCACGTCGTCTGGCACCCTCTGATGGGACGCCTAAATACGATAAGCCGGGCGGACGAGTCTTCGGGGACTCTGCCTTGCCCGATCCTAGCTCAGTACTAGGTATGTGCCCATGCGTTACAACGGCACACAATCACAGAAACGAGAAGCTAGATTATTCAAAAACTACAAAAAACATATTGTCGGAGGTGATAATTAGGGATACCCAAATTACCCCTAAGAAACGTACTCATAGAGAAAAAGACTAAACTTCCGAGGGGTGGCAGCCGGACCACCTATAAAAGCTGAGACATCCCTCGAGCGTCTCCCACCTCGAGCGGGCTTTGCTAGTTTGGCTCAAACGTGGGCTTTCTACAAGGAATTCTAAAATGTTACCTAATATAGGACTGAGGAAGTAAATGTATATATTTTTAAGTACCAAAATAATGGCAAATACAAAATCTAAACTTTAGAGGTATAGATCTTATTTTTCTCTCGTATTTTCATATAAATCTTATTTTTATCCATATATATATATATATATATATATATATATATATATATATATATATTATTTTTTAAATGGGCTAGCAAAGAAAAGAAAATTCGACCAATTCGTATGCATCGAATTCAGATGAAACAATTTATGACAAACTAAAATATATTTTTAAGCCGCGTAAAGTACTTGTGCATGATCCACAAACACTAGTCGCAGTAGCCCCTACGTGTACAAGATTGCACTTGCTTGGGTAGCTAAAGAAACCAGCTAGCAGCCTTGAGTTATGAGCCGATCCATGGACTAGGTGCAGCAGCCAGCAGTGCATGCAGCGCTATGAAACGCGAAGCAAGAACGCTGTCGGCATGGGAAGCATGCTGGGTGCTGGCGCGGCGGAGATGAAGCACGGTTCAGCGTAGTAGATGGCCCGTGGCTTCCATACAATCTCCTCCTGATCCGTGTCAATGTCGTTGCTGGAAGTAGTACTGCTCTCGCCGTCGTCCAGCGCCTCGGCGGCCTGCTGCGGGGGGCGATGCTTCTTGTGCACGTCCCAGCGCTCTGCAGATGACGACGCGCGGCTCGTCGTCCACTTGCCGCTGCTTACGTGGGTAGACGCGCCTGAAGACGACGACGACGACGACGACGAAGCTGGGATTGCCGTCTTCTTGTGCGCGTCCCATCGCACAGCGGAGTCAGCTCGGCCGGGCTTGGGGGGCGGCGCTGTCGCGCTCTTGCAGGAGGATCCACGGCGTTGGGCGCTGCCCTTGATGCTTTCAGCGGAAGTGGAACGTGGACTTGACGAGGCTGAGGACTGATCTGTGCTGCTGGCCAAGCCGGTCATGGTCTTGCGCGCGTCCCACCTCTCGTCGGAGTCGGCGCGGCCGGGCTTGGGCGGGGTTGTCGTTGTCGCGATCTTGCGGGAGGCAGATCCGCGTCGTCGGGCGCTGCTCCAGACGCTGTCGGCGGTGGAACGAGGGCCTGACGTTGACGATGCTGAGGACTGATCTGTGCTGGCGGCCAAGCCGGTCATTGTTTACGTCACCCGTGCTCATCATCATTGCGCGCATATATATGGAAAGTGCATGAGGAGTATTCTTTGTTCCATATCTCAAAGTTGATAGACGCATATGCTATCTGCAACAACAGTACATAGCCCGATAGCCAGTCATTTCACCGGCGCCAGACATTTTCCTAGAACCTGCTGCCTATCATAACAACAATTATAATCTTCATTAATTAACAAGAGAGACACTACATATATATATATATATATATGTGGAAGCATGTTGTTATTTTTAGCAAAATAATAGTTATGGAAACATGTAGCCTCACATCTTTTCGTTCCCGACTTGTACAGTTAGGAGTGGATTAAGGGCTTGTTCGGTTGCGTCTGAATCGAAATAGATTGGAGGAGATTAAAAGTCTCTCTAGTCAAAATTGAATAGAAGGGGATTTAATCTCCCTCAATCCCATTCGATCCAGACACAACCGAACAAAGCCCGAAGAAGATGCCACCAGCTATGGTTTGATGAATGGAACAATAGGAAACTTCACGCAAATTGCCCTGAGTTGTTATTTTATGCCATCGACAAGAATATTACAATCATGTAAGCAAAAAATCAATGTCACAACATCACCAGATATTCCACTTGCCGCCGTCGGTAGAGGCCTATGAACAATTTCAACACCTTGTGGCTGAACTGAATAACCATCAAGTAATGGATAGATATGGTGTGTGGACATACCCAAAAGGGGCCTCCTGTTATTCGTCTCAGAAAACATAGAGATTTATGACAAGTGCACCTCCTACCTCCATAACATTGGCCCGGTTGTGGAGATCCAAGTGCCAACCCAAACATAAGCTCTTCTTTTGGTTAATTCTGCAAGACCGGCTGAATACAAAAGACATGCTCGGAATATGGAATTGGACACCTACACGTGTGAAAACTATATTATGCAGAAAGATGAAACAACATCCCACCTCTTTTTCAAGTGTAGCTTTGCGAAGACGTGCTGGCAGAAGATTGGACTGACACGACCATGTACCTCCAACCACCACGCGTAGCCATGCAACGTATTATAAGATAACTCGCAAAAACCTGGATCATGGAAGTGGTCGTGGACTCGTGGTAATGTTGTGGTGCATTTAAAAAAGCAGAAATGGCTGGATTTTAGAGAACACACCACCAACGGTTCCTAGGTGCGTGGGAATGTTTAAATAAAAAAGAAATGCTCCTCATTTGTTATAGAATGGAGCACTCGATAGCAGATGATGTTAGGCTCTAGATACAAATGTATTGATAGTACAAATGTCATGAATTAAAAATAAATACTGTAGGCCCCACCTACACTAAATTTATTTAAAAAAAGAAGTTGTCGCCACTTTCCCTTCTCTCTTATGACAGGAGTACGTAGGCTGCTAGGTCTAGGTTGGATGCACAAGGAACATATGCATGCACTCCAGTTCCTGTAACTATGGCTGGCACACACGTGGACAATGCAGCTGGAAGAGGCTCATAGAACAGCAGCCGTGCTACATATAAAATCTATCTACAATAATAAAATGAAGACCAGAGTGGCGTAGCGGAAGACTGGTGGGGCCATAACCCCACAGAAACATGCCTCTGATAAAAAAAAGTTTTACACCTACAGTTTGGCTTTTGCATGACGCCTCATAATTGTATGCCTTAACGAACGAACAATGTCATTTCACATGCGGTACATTAAAACACCAAGATCCATGTCCATGCACATCGTCATTAATTACACCCACAGTAAAATTAAAAAAATGAAACCCTCGAATGTCCATGCACATCGTCGTCCGTATCTGCAGAAAGTGAACACTGAACCAAGCTAAGATCGATCAATCAAACACACAAAATACCAGGGCAAGCGGCACATCACATTGGCATGTATTAATCCCATACATCTGGGACCCCCGGCACTCAACAAACAAAGCTCAAATATTGTTCTTACTGCCAGCAGTCGATAAGGAGAGCATAGACATCACGAGAACTAGAGACAAAGCTACTGCTCCAGGTGACGGGATACATAGGAACTCAAATATTGGCACGCACGCACGCACGCACGCACTGACACCGTCACCACCACCTCCTCCTCTCTGTCGCGCAAACGGAGAACCCTCGGCAGCGATCCGATGACCCCGGCTCTCCTCGTCGTCCTCCCTCACCGACTCATCCAGAACGGGCTTAATAGCCGCGGTCACAGCAGAGAGAGAGAGAGAGGGTGCGCGCGCGCGCGGAAGGAAGAACAGCTCACCACGTCGTCGGTCTAGCAGGGGAGCTCGCCTCCCCCGCTTTATTTATCCGCGACTGTGCCTCCCGTCCCGTCTCTCACCACCGTCGCCGTCGACTAAAACTAAAAACTAAAAATAAAATTCCCCCCGCCCGAGACAGCAACCGAGTGGAGTGGTTAAAAGGCGCAAGCTGTCTGGCCGCGGCGCCGAGCCCCAGTGGTGTGGTGAGAACGAGAGCACATAAAACTAACGGAAGGATTAGCGAGCGGGGGCGACGCTTCGGCGCGGCTGGCTTCTCATGTGTCTGATGCATGGACGGGTGAAGTGAAACTCCAGGACCGCGGTCGTGTGGGCGTGCCGCCGAGTGGTTGAGAGCAGAATAGAGTAGAGTCGCTCCGTTCATTGTTTGGTTGGAGAGCCGGCTCCGTTCATTGTTTGGATAGAGAGCCATATGAATATAGGTGTACATTTGGGTTGGGCCTGATAGGCTGGCCCGAATAAGTACGAAAAAAAACACGGCCCAGGCACGGCACGCCCCGAAATATTCTAGTGTCGGACCAGCACGACCCGATATATCGGGTCGGGTTTGGGCTGAGGTCGCGGCCCATGGGAAGGCACGAGCACGACCCGTTTAAGACAGTCACGAAATGACCCATATAGAGGCACGAAAATACCCATATATTCATTAAAACCACACTTTATTCCACACTTTCATGTACTTGATAAAGAACACAAAGATAGAGATGATGTTAGTTAGATGTTTTTGTAGTTTTGAATTAGAGTATGTGATGTAATTTTACTTTTGTTATGAATATTAGATAATGAACTGAACTTACGAACTCTGTATAGAGCTGATTATACTCTTTTTCCTTCTAATAAAATGATTTTTTAAACGAGGTAGTCATTGTATAGCTCCGGTAACTTAATGCAAATATTAAGTTTGCTTTTGGTCAAATTTATTTGACTTATCTTTTATTTGTTTTATTAAATTTGTTTTGATTTTAGGGCTCTGATGTGAATTTTGGGTCCTAATGTGAATAAAATTTCGGACCGCCCGAAATGAGCCCAGCATGTTTAAACAATTACGTGCCACGCCGAGGGCTAGACCCGGGGTATGGCCCGAAATTCGAACGGGCCGGGCCGGACCGGGCCAGAATTTAAACGGGCTTTCGGGCTTGGGCAGGGCCGGGCGGGCCGAATGTACACCTGTACATATGAGTGTGGAGGGGAGCAGGGAGGAAAACGCTTGCATCCGGTAGTTTTTGTGGAACGGGAGCATCACAAATAATTACCATATATAGACTTTAGGAGCTGCTCCAATCTTCTTTCGTTGGAAACCAAACATTTAAAAAAACAGTAATGAAACCGCTCCATTATCGTCCGCTCTTCAACCAAACATAACCTAAGTAGGAGGATCTAAGCTCCGTGCGTGCGTGCCTCCGCTCCTCACACACCCAGGCACTCCGTAGTTCCACTGCTCCTGCACGTTGCATGTCGTCGCCGACAAGCTAGTGTTCCACACCACTGATGAGTCCCCGATGTTTCCTTTGCTTTGGTAAACATCGTCTGATAGGGACGTACCCCAAACACACCAGAGTTCCTTCCCTTCCCGACTTCACGTTCCCTCTGCTCTACTCCGCTCCCGCTTAGCCCCTCTCCTGGTGCAGGTTTGGAGCTGCCGCAGTGACATCACCGTGTCCCTGTCGATTAGACCTTGCCAAAGGCGTGCCGGACCCTGCTGCGCATCGCGCTCCCGGGTGAGAACCCATGACCGCAACCTCTTACACCGTGTTTGAGCTGCACCAGTGAAGTCAATTGCTCACCGGAGGCGTCTAGCGACAAGGCCGCCGCACCCTCGCGCCTCTGCCTGCCTACTCATCAAATAAAGAGGAACAAGGTGGTGCGATGTAGGAGCCGCTGCCGGAGAAGGTGTCGAGCGGGAGATGGTATTTTTTTGTACCAAACTATTATAACAAATTTGTGATCAAATCTCAATTTAGTTATTTCTCTTAGCACCAAGGGTAAATAGGCTTTTTTTGTTTAAATTTGGTAGTAGATATTTTTATGGGAACATGCACATAAAGTGCATGTAGAGACAAACTATATGACTAGCATGTTAGCATTGCGTGTATCGTTGACAACAATGGACATAGAATGATTGAAATGTTCATTCTATGGTATTGTCTTTCAGCATATACAAATTGACCATCCACGCAAAAATATTCATATAAAAACCAAGATAAAACTTGCTCGAGTACCTTGGAAAAATCCAGCTGACGGAATAGCATCTAGAAATTTAACTACAGCTCCCAACACATACCTAAAATTAGGGATCACAAATAAGCATATAGTAGATCATAATGCACTGAAAATAAAATAGGAAAATTGTGAGTAGGTGTTCATGGATTAAAGATAAATAAATATGAATAAGTCACACTATTATGTCACTAATTGGAAGGTTTCAAGTAATGAAGAAAGGCAAAATAAAAAATAAAATGTTGTTTAGAACATGTCATGATGCGATCGCGCATCGTGAAACGCGAGCGAGCGTGTGGCAGCCTTCATAGCATTTTATTTGTATCATGTTATTTAGAGTAGCGAACACTGCAACATATAAGTTAGTTCTCTCCTACCTAAATGAGCAATATGGGACTAAAGCTCCATACCATCTCTATACATCACCTTGGCTTCTTTATTGAATTGGGCCACACAAGTGGGCCAAATTCTAACAATAACTTCCTAGGTGTTGTATCATCTGCTCGAATAAATCCATATACATTTGGTCTTGTTGGTATGCTTGTAAACTGTAATCCAGAGTTACCATTTAGAATCGTTGTGGTAGATTGGAGAGTTTTGTGTCGCCTATCCGCACGGACACAGGCTTGTGGGATGTCACATGCAATAGTGCAGGTTGTGGCCGCGCATGCAGTAGCGCTCGAACAAGCTCATCCGTGTCCTCTTGTTTCTTGTCTCATGTAGTCTTCTCCGTATATACATTAATAGAAGAGGAAGCAAAAATTGAAAAGATGTGTTATTAGTTGTACGGCACCAAAAAATTATCTTGTGTTCATATATGTTCTCCAGTTTATTGAGTCTTACCTTCGCGAGGACCTTTGTTGCTACTATTTCATTTCATGCTCCCTCTATTTGAATAGCTGATTTTCCCTTATTTTTCTTTTAATTGTTTACCTTTGAATTAAGTATTTTTAGAGTTTTGTGATAAAACCATGGTATTGGAGAATACCGTAGTTTTCTTCTAAGAGATGTTTGGCTACATTGTAAAAAACTCTGTTTTTAATAACATGTTTGTAGATACCATGTTAGACTTAGGAGTTCTTCTTCCCTCTTTCTCACCCACTTGTAACCCCTACTATGAGCATTGAGCAAAAAAGGTGTCGGTTTTTAATTACAGCTGGCAGTTTTATTGCCTCGTCCGATAATGGAAATCGATTTCCACTGGCGGTTTTTAATTACCCGCCTATAGAAATAATTATTTCTATTGGCCCCTAGCACTGGCGGTTCTGAAAAACGGCTATGGAAATGGGTTCACAACCGCGTGTATAGAGCTTCTCTATACAAGTATTCTAAATATCAGCTTATATTTTTTTTGCCTTTTTGTTTATTTCTCTAACATAAATTAATTGAAGTAAAGTGAATTCCTGAGGCTCATACTGGACTAGGTAGTTTTCATGAAATAAGCTAACATCCGAGAGATTCAATAGTCAAATTTACTAAGAAACCGATGCTCAATCAGCATTGATATCTTGTTGTCCATCATAAATCCATCTTTTAATTTTAAGTCATTAGCTTTCTTGGAGTCAAACACTATTGATCGGGTAATTAATACCTAATCCAGCATTGAAAATGATGTATTTTGCTCATACAGGCCTTGCCAAATTTGAGCTAGGTCACTGTATACATGCATGGGAGCACGCAGCAGCACAGGCCGTCTCTCGCGCTCTTGCTAATTGGTATTAATTTGGCACTTGCATACAATCATAAATCGATAACACTGGTGACAGAATGGCTGCACTCTGCTAGCGATTCTGGAAGCAGGTTCATAATGTCTCGTAATTTACATATAAATAACTAGCATGTGTTGCCCCTTCTATGTTGTTTTATATCTATAACAATATATGTGTTCACAATAGAACAAAGTATTATTATCACTATCAGAATCCGGTTCTTTACCGAGTGTTCGGTGCCTTGTTATTAAAATTGTCGATATGTCATGATATCATACATAGAGACTCTGGTAAAAATTTGAAAATATTTCGTGAAAGTTGTCACGTACTATGTATAGAAACCTAGTCAGCTCTGTTAAAGTTTTATGATTTCATGTGAAGACCGGCTAGGTTTCTATATATAGTGTGTGACAACAATCTCGAAACAGTCTCAAATTTTTATCATAGGCTCTACATATGATATCATGACATGTCGACAAGTTTCATGATTTTCTGACTTTGTCTGTGTTTTATATAATTTTAAAACAACTTAATTGAAAGTTTACGGTCATGTTTCGTGAGCATGGTGCTCGAAAAATCTAGTATGTTTAGTCTATAACTTGTGTTAAATAACATGAATATAATTTTTTCATTCACCTTCTATGAATATTTTTTTCATATTGCTTGCAGAGTTCGAGTGCAGCTAACCTGAGTAGAGACCTCAAGATTCAAGATTCGCTAAAATACATATAAATAGCTAGCATGTGTTTCCCCTTCTATGTTATTGTATGTCTACAACAATATATGTGTTTGCAATAGAACAAAGTATTATTATAGTTTCTAAAAATTTGGTGTATATATCTGATGAAGGGATCGAAAAGATTAGATGACGGTGGGTAATCTGGATAGTAGTTTAACATGGCATTTTAGACTACTATCGTATGTCGAGATAACCCAATTTGCGTAAGTAGCATGCAGCATGCACACAACAACAAAAATAGAGATCGGATAAATAGAGAAAATATATACGGTTGACTTAATGTACATGGGCCCAACAATAATGCCCCAGTTGACTCTTTAATAAAGGCTACAAAAGTTTTATGGGATAAATTTGGACTGAAATTTTTGCCCTCTAATTAAACCAGGATTCGTCCAAAAATATAAGATAATCCTGGCCAGTTTTGCCATTATATATGGTACGTTGTAATTGGGGGAAAAGAAAAGGACCGCTCACTTTTCTTGGCTGCTGGTTCTGCTACGTTGCGTTCATTTCATGTCGCCCCATGTCTCCCATGACGTCGTCCCCACCTCTCGATCGACAGCCACACGGAGTCAGCACGGCTTCGTTTGGGAAGCGAACTGGGAAGGATGACGTCGCACGGCGGCGCCGGGAGCAAGCAGCGCGCGACCGGGATGATGGATCATCGTACACTTGGCCGTGGTGCAGAGCAGCCCGGGGAGAGCTGCGTGCGCCATGGCAAGGTGCACGCGTGCAGGGGGTATCGCCATGGATCGTCAGACGAAAGACACACACAACGTAGCAGATTCCAGAGAAGACGAATGCATGCAGAAGCGGTGCGAGATCTCCATGGATCATCGCGTCCGCAGTACGATCGTCGAACAATCAAGCCATGGCAATGGCTGCATCCGACTGGGCAACGAAAGACCAGCGTCACCCCCCGCAGGCCGCGACAAGTGTCTCGACGACGGTGACAACAGCAGTACTGGCAGTGGCAGCAACGACGTGGGCACGGCTGCGTTTGCATGCGTCCTTGTAGTATATTTTATGTCTGTCTGTTGCGGCAAAGTCTTAGGCTATCCGCACTCATACAACTCTAAATTTCTACCCTAAAAGGAATATTCTGTCCTTGTCAGCAAAATTCTTTACTCTATAACATAATACTCCGCAGTCATATTTACTCCATATATTAACCCTATACACACGAGCAGCCACTTCATTGAGTTCATCGGCTCACTCGGCTGCACGTGTCCCACGGGTACTGTAGCATGCGCAGACACAGTGCATAGCGCAGACATCGGCCGGACGCTTACAGTTCCATGCGTTAAAATAGAGTAGCGTTTACAGTTCTCCACTGCAGCAACTTTTCTTACGCTATCTCGATAGAGTTCTACGTGCAGCGCGCGACTGCGGGCAGCCTTAGATTTTATTTCTATTTGACGCTTTTGGCAGCGGAAACAGTTATTGCAATATATAGACCCATGCATGTATGGCTCTGGCCTTGGCCGGCACGTCTTGATATTGCGATATATAGACAGAGTCACTTCATTGGATTATAGCTAGATAAAAATATAATGCTACATGTGTTTTCGAATATTTGTCGCCTATTAGTTTATTTTTAACTAAAACACGGCAAATAAAAAGAACGGAGGGAGTATATCTTTAGAGATAAATAAAGCACATTGTCGAGCTTAGCATTAGAGCACGCCACCATCGATCAACAACACATCGTCACGTCGAGTCACGCTGCTACCCGTTTTCTTGTTTTTAGAGTTCGAGGGTCCAAGTGATATAACATGCCAAGTTTAAAGACTGTGTTGATGTATTTTACTCCAAGCTTTGGATGTAACTCCGGTTCTAATTTCCCTCCCATCTATCTCATTGCCACCAAGGCATGCATGTAGATCTCCGTCCTGTCTTTCGTCCCCTAGGCTTATGTGTCTCTTTCCTCTCATGCTCATTCTAACCCTTCTAGACACATTAGCTATCGATCGGTCTATATTGACCAACGATAGCCCTTATATATCACAACGCTTCAGTGCACATCCTTTACCGTTAGCATACAACCACCTCATCACCACATCAACTTTTTTTCATTACACGTTTATGTAATTAAAGACGAAAATACCGAATTCATAACAATAATTAAAAATTACATAGTTCAAGCATAATAATAAGTACATAATTCATGCATAAAATTACATAACTTAAACATAAACACAATAAATAAATAGTTCATAAATTGTGACAGCCCTCCCAAGTTATCGGGCCCACGTGCACCAATCCTTGCCTTAATGGCCTCGGGTGGCTGTGCACGTGTACCGGGTAACTTAACAAGGCTATCGAGTTCGCCAACTGGAACTCATCATCCCAAGGATCTCCCACATAACAGGTATATTACAGTAATCACATTTGATACACACACATTGGAGATAGAGCGGAAGACTTTTACAAAGTACACTTTACATTCCAGAACTCAAGTTTTACAAGGTAGAAAGAGATGTATTTATTACAAGTCTTGATAGTACCCAAAGTGCATAACTTATTACAATAATTGGAAGGGTGAAGCCTTTCCATAAGAGATACACATAAACATTCTAAGCTTCAAGGCCTCCACATGAAGTAACTAACCAAAAGATAAGGGAATAAAACTTCTCCTGCAAAAACAACAGGGGATAAAACCCTGAGTACGCAATTACTCAGCAAGACTTACCCGACTAAAGAAAAGACTCTCAAGGGTATGCTAGTTGATTGGGAATCAAGGTAAGGTTTATCAATGATCAAAGACTCCTTTTGCAGAAAAGCTTGCTACCAGTTGATCCTTAAGCCAAGTTTTATTTCACTAGTTAGGTTATTACCTGAATCTATATTTGCCTGATCTAGTTCAAGCACTTGTCCTATACTAACTCCATTTTATTCATTCTCATATTTCACTTGCTAGCTACGATGATGGTCACCGGGGTGAGTCTCCATAACCGAGGAGCAACGACGATTCGAACCGATTATACCCAGCTGGGGATCTCTAACCACACGACATATGTAGCACTTAACCCTTGCATATGTCAACCGTTCCCACGGAGTCCTCCACTACATGAACAGGTCCGCGCCACCCGAGAGCACATTACCCTACCAGGCGTGCTACTATGCCAGGAGGGTACATGCTACTCCCGCCATCTCTCCACTCCCAGTGCGCGATTGTCTCTTCACGTATGGAATAGCCGGGTTCAAGCTTACCCTGTCCCATACCAGGGTATGTGGCTAGTTGCAAAGTCTCAACCACAACAGGCCAGTCAACGGTATGGTCCTTAATCGACACAGACGGGCGACACTGTCTGCTCAACGCCTGGTCTAGATTTATTAACCATTTCCCCATTTTTGGCACCCGGCAGGGGTACTCTTTTTGAGTGACGAGTCCACTCCGGCCGTAGAGGATTCATCACCTTAGTTTGTTTTGATTTTTGAATCAAAAAGCCCATAGCCAATGTTCCACATCATTCTTTTTGAAAACAAAGGATTTTTTCAGTTTCTAAGCAGGGTTAAGCATTATCAGTTCTTTTTATAAATCAGGGATCAAGGTATAGTATTCAACTTTCAAGGAATGGTAATGCATCAATTGTTCATCACACAACTCCTATCACCTAATGCATCATTTAAGGTGATAAAGCATTTAAAACACAAGGAAGGGGCAAATGCACCGGGGCTTGCCTTATTACAGGAGGAGACCTGAGATCTTCAATCACGATAGGCAGTTAGATGGAGTCCACCACTGGATCAATAGTACTTGGAGCAGGCTTCTTCTTCAAACACCACTTCTTCTAGGTGTTCTACAAGTCAATTACAGATACATGGATGCTTATGTAATGATATGAAACTCTCATAAAGGAGAGGTGGAGAACCTAAACACCTCTAACTAAGCGCATGACAAGCTTACCCATACTTAACTTAATATTTTATCTAAAGGTCTAAACTGAATTTAGTTGGACAAACTAGAGGACTAAACATTCTAAGGTTCATTAAATTTGCTACCCAACAATTTATAGGGTCTAACTTCGCTACAACATATATTAACACTACTTATGTGGCTTTTATATTTCCTCTTTTAGCTATTTTAATGTTCTCTAGACAAACCAACTCTAAATACACTAAAACTTTTACTCAGCACTGTTTTAGACACAGTAAACCTACTCATAAATCCAAACGCTAGAGCGGCTGCCTACCTTCACCACGGGCACCGACGTTTGAGCAGAGGGGGAAAAACGCGAGCAGGCAGGATGGAGGTCGCAACGCAGACGAGGTTGGAGAGGGTCGATGACCGACGACCGCGGCGTGGACGAGGAGGCAGGACAACGACGAGCAGCCGAGCGCGACCGACAGCGAGTGCGCATGGTCAGACGATGAGCGAGTAGGGTGGGCGAGCTCCAGATGCGGGAGCAGCGTGCATAGCGTCCTGGTGACGCCCAGCTGCGGAGGATGTGAGGCCAAGCAAGGATGGCAGTGCGTTCGCTGCTGGAGGATATGGAGCGAGCCACGATGATCTCGGCGACGCCCTCGCACTGCTTGTAGTCGATGTAGGCGCTGAGCTGGCGGTAGGCCGCGTTGGCTTCCTCGACCGATTCGTGGTAGTCGCCGTCGATGATCGAGACGAAGATCGACATGCCGCGGCCCTTCTTCTTCATGCAGTTGGCGAAGTCCGCGAGCTTCGGATGGCACGGGACGTCCTCTGGAAGCTTGCCCCAAGGGCGGCAGAATATGAGAGGAATCGGGTACCAGTTCTTTGGATGTACGCTGTTTGCTGCACAAAGATAATTAATGAAGCTAGATCTAAATAAAGTTTAATTTCCATGTAATGAAGAAATAATTAATATATATATATATTCTACGTACCTCCCAGCGATCTAAGGCTTCGCAGAGCCAGCTGAAAGTATGCGCTTTTGAATCCATCTCCCCAGTCCCCAGCCTTTCCTTTTAAGCTCACGTAGTAGTAGATTAGGCTTGCGAGCGCGAGGGAGACCACGGTAAATGTCCATGAGATCATAAACATGATGACTGCATGCATATTTAGAGGGGAAATTATCTATCTATCTATCTATCTATCTATCTACCATTAGACTCCAACAGTTCAACAATGTAGGGACAAAAGAAGCAGCATACCGATACATTGAGTTGCACCGACCAGCGAAAGGAGCCAGTGGTGTATCTTCCAGCGAGGGCGCCAGCTAGGAGCGTCCAGGAGATCCAGAAGAAAGCACGACAGGTTAACACCAGCATAGCACAGAAGCAAGAACATGGTGATGGTGGGCGTGATCAAATCCAGGTTCCCGATCACGACACAGGCAACGCATATGAAGCTCGTGAACAGGGTCGCCACATGAGGCTCAGACCCTTCGTAGGCCTTGAAACAGTTGAGGATGGGGAGGATGTCGTCGTTCGCTATCGCCGCGAGTAACCTCGGAGCCCCAGTCATGCTCTGTAGCGCTGCGCCCAAGGTGGACAGTATGATTCCAATGTAGATCACTGCTGGACCAGGCCACGCGATCGCTGCAGCGAGAAGCCTGCATATATACATTAGGCGTGCATGCATGTTTAGGAGCTGACTAACACAAGGCAAAAAAAAGGCAGTTAGTCTGAAGAAACAACAAAATTTTACTTTATGGAATTGGAGAATTCAAGCATTGAATATTCAAGTTGTTTGATCATATTATTGTATATTAGTATCACTCCCCCATACAGAATATGAGTACCTACTAGTTACATTCAAATTCAGGCATAAACAGCTAGCTGTTGCTTTTTCTGAATTAGTTTTGCCCTTCAAATTCTAGAGGCAAGAAAATTCCATACTTCCATTTCTCATTATGTAGCACTTCACATGACACTAACAGTGATAAAGGTGCACCAACAATATTACTAGATAAATTCCAATAACCATCAAAGTTTACCTTCCTTGCACCAAGGTTTAGGTAACATACTACCAACAGTTAGCAGAATGAAAGAAGAGTGGTGCCATTTTCTAATTAAGGAATATGGAACCTGTCAGTTAGAAGCTCTTCTCTTGTAGCCAAGGCTCCAAAAATAAACACAGACAGCAGGTACATCACAGTAGTCGAAAGGGTAGCACTTAACGTTCCAACAGTAGATAATGAACTGAACTTACAAACTCTGTATAGAGCTGATTATACGCAAAAAATAAACTGTTGTTTAGAACACGTCATGACGCGATCGCGCATCGCACTTCACACATAAAAGAATGGAATTGTGCACTCAAGGCTACTATACCAGCAACTGCATTTCACGAGTCACAAGTTGTTGAAGTCTCTAGCGACGTTGTATTTGATGAGACTAATGGCTCTCCAAGAGAGCAAGTTGTTGATTGTGATGATGTAGATGAAGAAGATGTTCCGACGGCCGCTATACGAACCATGGCGATTGGAGACATTCGGCCACAGGAACAGGATGAACGAGATCAACCTTCTTCCTCAACGACGGTGCAGCCCCCAACTCAAGACGATGAACAGGTTCATCAAAAGGAGGCGTGTGTTCAAGGGGGAGCACAAGACGATCAAGTCATGGAGGAAGAAGCGCAACCGGCACCTCCAACCCAAGTTCGAGCGATGATTCAAAGGGATCATCCAGTCGACCAAATTCTGGGTGACATTAGCAAGGGAGTAACTACTCGATCTCGATTAGTTAATTTTTGTGAACATTACTCTTTTGTCTCCTCTATTGAGCCTTTCAGGGTAGAGGAGGCCTTGCTAGATCCGGACTGGGTGTTGGCCATGCAGGAGGAACTTAACAACTTCAAGCGCAATGAAGTTTGGACGCTGGTGCCTCGTCCCAAGCAAAATGTTGTGGGAACCAAGTGGGTGTTCCGCAACAAACAGGACGAGCACGGGGTGGTGACAAGGAACAAGGCTCGACTTGTGGCAAAAGGTTATGCCCAAGTCGCAGGTTTGGACTTTGAGGAGACTTTTGCTCCTGTGGCTAGGCTAGAGTCTATTCGTATCTTGCTAGCATATGCCGCTCACCATTCTTTCAGGTTGTACCAAATGGATGTGAAGAGCGCATTCCTCAACGGGCCAATAAAGGAGGAGGTGTACGTGGAGCAACCCCCTGGCTTCGAGGATGAGCGATACCCCGACCACGTGTGTAAGCTCTCTAAGGCGCTCTATGGACTTAAGCAAGCCCCAAGAGCATGGTATGAATGCCTTAGAGATTTCTTACTTGCTAATGCTTTCAAGGTTGGGAAAGCCGATCCAACTCTCTTTACAAAGACATGTGATGGTGATTTGTTCGTATGCCAAATTTATGTCGATGACATAATATTTGGTTCTACTAATCAAAAGTCTTGTGAAGAGTTTAGCAGGGTAATGACGCAGAAATTCGAGATGTCGATGATGGGCGAGTTGAACTACTTCCTTGGGTTCCAAGTGAAGCAACTCAAGGACGGCACCTTCATCTCCCAAACAAAGTACACGCAAGATCTGCTGAAGCGGTTTGGGATGAAGGACGCCAAGCCCGCAAAGACTCCGATGGGAACCGACGGACACACCGACCTCAACAAAGGAGGTAAGTCCGTTGATCAAAAAGCATACCGGTCAATGATAGGATCTCTACTTTATTTATGTGCTAGTAGACCGGATATTATGCTTAGCGTATGCATGTGTGCTAGATTTCAATCCGATCCTAAGGAGTGTCACTTGGTGGCGGTGAAGCGAATTCTTAGATATTTAGTCGCTACGCCTTGCTTCGGGATCTGGTATCCAAAGGGGTCTAACTTTGACTTAATTGGGTACTCAGATTCCGACTATGCTGGATGTAAGGTCGATAGGAAGAGTACATCGGGGACGTGCCAATTCTTAGGAAGGTCCCTGGTGTCATGGAACTCTAAGAAACAAACCTCTGTTGCCCTATCCACCGCTGAGGCCGAGTACGTTGCCGCAGGTCAGTGTTGCGCGCAACTACTTTGGATGAGGCAAACCCTCAGGGACTTTGGCTACAATCTGAGCAAAGTCCCACTCCTATGTGATAATGAGAGTGCTATCCGAATAGCGGAAAATCCTGTTGAGCACAGCCGCACAAAGCACATTGACATCCGGCATCACTTTTTGAGAGACCACCAGCAAAAGGGAGATATCGAAGTGTTTTATGTTAGCACCGAGAACCAGCTAGCCGATATCTTTACCAAGCCTTTAGATGAGAAGACCTTTTGCAGGCTGCGTAGTGAGCTAAATGTCTTAGATTCGCGGAACTTGGATTGAAATATAGCATACATGTATTTATGCCTTTGATCATGTTCATTCTGCATTTTGTTGCTTATTATGGTGCTCAAGTTGTACAAACACTCCCTGGACCTCACAAGTCCGTTGCAATGTGATGCACATGTTTAGGGGGAGATGTGTTACAACTTGACCCTTTGAGACTAACCATATGTTTGAGTTTGCTTGTGTTAGTCACAAAGGAGAATTGAAAGGGAAAAGGTGGACTTGGACCATGAAAGACTTCCACTGCACTCCGATGAGGGGTAACTTATTTCCAAGTCCATCTCATGAACTCTTATTGCCATTTGCTCTTAATTGAAGATT
This sequence comes from Zea luxurians, assembly GCA_029449295.1. NCBI lineage: Eukaryota > Viridiplantae > Streptophyta > Magnoliopsida > Poales > Poaceae > Zea > Zea luxurians. The sequence goes on along the minus strand of JAOPSE010000011.1, from coordinate 11,925,123 downwards.
TTGGTGAGGCAATGGGGTTAAAGGGCCACAATTGATCCCGTTTTGGTGCTTGATGCCAAAGGGGGAGAAAATAAAGGCCAAAGCAATAAATGGATCAGCTACCACTTGAGAGATTTTGAAAATAGTAGAATAGAGTTTTTGACTTGTCAAAATTCTTAAGTTGTCTCTCTTATCAAAAGTTGGCTTCTTGTGGGGAGAAGTATTGATTATGGGAAAAAGGGGGAGTTTTTGAAATCCTTGATCAATCTCTTTTTGAATGACTCTCTTTATGCTTAAACATGTGTGTTTAACTTAGAGATAGAGATTTGTGTTTGATTTGCAAAAACAAACCAAGTGGTGGCAAAGGATGATCCATATATGCCAAAATTGATTCAAAATAAATTTAAGTGTTATTTGAATTGAGTTTGCACTTGTTCTAGTGGCTTTATGTTGTGTTGGCATAAATCACCAAAAAGGGGGAGATTGAAAGGGAAATGTGCCCTTGGGCCATTTCTAAGTATTTTGGTGATTGAGTGCCAACACATGTGCTTAATTGTGATTTTATGTACATGGATGAACAAGGTGCAAATCATGAAGTAAAGGTATGTTTCTAAGCCTTAGTACATTGGTTTTGTGGACTAACATATTTGTCTAAGTGTTAGAAACAGAAAGAAGAAAAAGAGAAAAGGGGAGAGAATGACTTGGCTGTGTGCAGACAAGTCCCAGCTCGGTCTGGAGCACCGGACTGTCCGGTGTGCACCGGACAGTGTCCGGTGCGCCAGACTGACTCGACTCGAACTGTCCGGTGAGTCAACGGTCGGCCAGGGCCAACGGTCGGCCGCGCAATCCGCGCGGGACACGTGGCCGAGCCAACGGTCGGAAGACGGCACCGGACTGTCCGGTGTGCACCGGACTGTCCGGTGCGCCAACGGCTCGCAGATCTACGGCAGTCTTCCAACGGTCAGAAGCGCCAGAAAAGGAAACAAATCGGGCACCGGACACTGTCCGGTGTGCACCGGACTGTCCGGTGCCCCCGACGACAGAAGGCCAGGATAGCCTTCCAGAATTGCTCTCAACGGCTCCTAGCTGCCTTGGGGCTATAAAAGGAGCCCCTAGGCGCATGGAGGAGACACACAAGCAACTCTTGAGCATTCTTGATCATCCACACAAGTTCTTTGCGCATTCGTTTGTGATTCTAAGTGATTCGAGCTCTGTTCTAGTGTGAACTCTGAGATAGTTATTCGAGCTCGAGTCTTGGCCGTGTGTGTGCGCTTTTGTTGTGGATTTGTGTGTGTTGCTTCCCTCCCTTACTCTGTGCTTTCTTTGTGATCATATACTTGTAAGGGCAAGAGACTCCAATTTGTGGAGATTCCTTGCAAACGGGATAGTGAAAGGAACAACAAAACAACGTGGTATTCAAGTGGGTCTTTGGACCGCTTGAGAGGGGTTGATTGCAACCCTCGTCCGTTGGGACGCCACAACGTGGAAGTAGGCAAGCATTGGCTTGGCCGAACCACGGGATAAACCACCGTGTCCCTCTGTGCTTGATTCTTGTGGTATTGTGTTTTGTTGAGACTTCACCTTAGCCACTTGGCATTAATCGTGCTAACGCTTAACAAGTTTTTGTGGCTTAAGTTTGAGGTTTTTACAGGATCACCTATTCACCCCCCCCTCTAGGTGCTCTCAGTTTCTTCTTGGGTAGAGCCACTGTGCGGTGCAGGGTTTCCTCTACGTTTGCTACGCACAAGATGGTCCCGAAGCAAAAAATAGCTCCCGGACTGAAGGTGATCTTGCTCTTGAAGATGACGGCCATGGAGTTAGCGTTGATCAACGACACACCCCCTACCTGGCACGCCAGTTGTCGGTGCTTAGTGTCTGACCGCACACCCGGGGGTACCCTTGTGGTGCTTTTAGGTAGGACGGTGTCGTGGATTGTAACTCGATGGTTCGTGCCGGGGGCACGAGAAAGAGAGAGTCGAGCGAGTTTCAGCAGGTTCGGGTCGCTTGAGGAGCATAATACCCTACTTCCTGGGATGACTTTGTATGTGAGAGGTGTTTATAAGTGGTGTCTACCAAGTACGTAGTGAGGTGCTAATGCGATGAAAGTGATGGGGATCCCCTTGGCCTTATATACACGACCGTAGGGCGCTTACCGCGTGCATGCTGATCACACTCTTCTAGCTTATCTCCTAGCTAATAGCGAGCAAACTTCGCTATCCCGAGGAAAACCTTGCGCCTCCGCTCTGAGCTATCTCCGGCATTTGAGGATGTCGGGCGCGGGAAAAGCGAACAGCTTCAACGAGATCACGCCCAAGCCACAAATAATCCGGGCGTGGGCCTATCGCATTCCTGAGTCGGCCCATTTCCACCGTTCTCTTTGCCCAGCCCATGACATGGTGTCCCTGCGGGGCGACTGTCATGTGGCCTCGAGCAGAGTTTTCGCCCCAGAGTGGACCCAGGGGATATCTATCCCCACAGGCGCCGTGACCGTCCGCTGACAACCCCACCGTCTCCTCCTCCATTCTGATAGGACTGTCATGCCCACATCTGACCACTCGTCTCGGTACCGTCCATCCGCATCCAAGTAATTCGACGAAGCTCCCTTAGGTCTAATTTGGTGATAAGGGATTTGTAGGGGATCTATTCAAATCAATGATCAACAAACCAGCCCTTACGCTAATGCATGGGCACGCGTGGATCGTGATCTCGCGTGACCTACTTGAGGAGTAAGATAAGCTTTATCCAGATGGAGGAGAATAACCATACGCGAGGAGATAGGAACGTTAGGAACACGAGCAATTTATTGTGGGACTAGTTTTGTCTCGGGTGAGAAGCCATATCGAGGGGAGGATGATAACCATACGCGTTTCACACGTGACGAACGATGACACATGAAACTCAAGCTTTATAGGAGTAGTACAATATCATCATTTTCATTCATTAAAATTATCCTCTAGCGAATATCATTGATAATAATTTAAACCATTTTAGAACAAACCATAATAATTTAGATTACGTCATTATAGACCAATTGTTCAAGTACACACCAAAGTTCATACGAACATAAGTAAATCACCAATATTTACTATGTTGTATGATGTACTCTAAGGTCATTTGATTTTGTGTGGTAGAATATTATTAGTCCAAACTAACATATTTACTAGCTAATGCAATCTCCCATATTTAGACTGTCTCGAGCAACTATCCTAACTCATCATCTGTCTCATCCCTCATTTCAATCCTCATTCTACAAATAAGTATAATCTACAATGTAAATCCTCATTTTACATGATCTGCTGTGAACAACTTTACATGCATGATCACAAGATGTACTAACGACCATTAGCAATGGTCGAGAAAAAATCGATTTGTTCCCTAGTCACGAGCACACATTCCTAAAAACTATACATAGTACATTGCTACGGTTTCTATATATCATATAGTTAGACCTTTTTGCTTAAATGATATATTTATTCAAACATGATTATATTTTTTATTTTCAAACTATTAGTATATTTATATATATTTACAATATCTCTCTTTTATATAACACAAATAGACATGAGTTACAGTGGTAGAATCCAAGCGCTTTATATCAAGTGAGTAGGGTTTGAATCATCTACACCCTATTTTTTTGCATATTCTGCGTGGGCACGATGAAAAAATTTATTCGCTCGATGCGTTCGTTGGAGGAGTCAACGCATGAAGAAACAAACGTTTAAATATAGCCGAGATTGATACATAGCCTAGTTTAGAGTGGCTTCTAAGCTACAACATCATCTCTAGATTAAGTCATGGTACTCAACCAACGTATGCTGTCAATGAGCTCTTGGGAGTGTTGATCAACATTGTACATAGGGATGAAAACCATTTCCGCAAATATGAGGTCTCGTAATTGTATTGTTTTTTAAAGACAATATCATTTTCGAAAATTACAATTTTTAAAATTTAAATTTAAAATATCCATCAACACCGTATTGTAATCACCCATAAGTAGATTGATTATGAAACCAAGTAAATTTCTGACAGACCAATAACCGTTTTTTATAGAAATATCGTTTCGATCGTTTCTGGTCGTTTTATCCCTTGTATATCTAAGCTACAACATGAGTATATTAAAACTTGAACATGTCAACATTTTAAAAATATGATTATATCCAATTGTTCATTATACAACATTACTACCTAATAAATTAAAATGTCTAAAATTATTCATTACAACAAAATTAATTATTAAAATGTCCAAAATATCCATTACATAATAACTGTTTGACTTGATTAATAATTTATTGAAGTCTTAATACAATACTAGCTGAGTGCTCGTGCGTTGCAACGAGAATATATAATACCAGTATACTACGATAACTTATATACAAAATATGTGTTATACTGTTATGAGAAAATATTTCATAATCAAATTGTGATCCTAGCCATACATAAATTTTGTTATTTTAATCTAGTTGTTTCACCACTACATTGCAACTATCAGTATCATTTAGACTTCGATATATGCCACAATTTGTATGGTCTCATCATTGGAGAGCACGTTCCACACATGCCGGAAGCAATTCCCTCGTACATCGTTAGTCATCAGACACGCACCATCATACGCTCTTGCTTAAACAAAAAGGTAAGTGCCTGTGTTTGCGAAGAGAATTAAAGGCATGCTGGCACAAAAGCTACCCTGACGGTGGCGAGGATGATGAACTGGTCACTGTTGTCGATCCTCCTCTGCGTCACCTCCGGAGCCAATATGACGCCACAATCCTCGATATAGTAGTCGTCGAACGCGCGCGACATGACGAGTACCGATGACTCTTGGTTGGGCTGCCAAACGAAGTGCACCCCGGGCTCATCAGCGAGGTAGTATCCCTAGCCGTTGCACCACCGAATGCGCTACTCCACTACATACATTATGTTCGAGGACACTCCCACAACGTCAGCAACGTCCATCGTCCCAACGCACAAGAATTCATGTCCGGTCAGTAGCGACTTACGTGGCAGGTTGGGCTTCAGGTGGACGATGAGCTGGACGGCGTGATGGCGTCATCATCGGATGCGGTGTCCAGAACAACCTGAGAGTCGTCGACGTTGACGACAACCATAAGGCCCCCTGCTTAACGATGGACAGCGCGGTGCAGCTGCTCTGGACCGCGTCCAAGCGGTGGCTTCGCGGGAGCTTGCCGTACACAGCGGCGCATGCGACCACGTAGGACTGCTTCTAGAGGTCGAACTGACAGTCGCCAAGCTTCTTCTTGTCATCGATGAGCGACGCCAACGCGAGTGCCTCCTGCTCATGGTGTTTGTTCGGGGTTTCAAGTAAGAAACATGGATTCATGCTTGACGTTGGTTTATAAAAATGACTCACAAGTCTGATCCATGGAAAAAATATTACGAAGAAAAAATGTCACGCATGCAAAAAAAGGGAATTTAAGTATAAAACATTGTTCAAACAAAAGAAATTGTATGCAAAGCTCTTCTTTAAATAATATTACCTCCATCCAAAAATATAATTTAAGAATCTCGGTGATACTTATCTACTACTACGCATTGTGCAAGGGTAGCAAGTGAGCTTGGTGATAGATGTAGTTATGTGTTTCCTGTCATAGATGTAGATATAAACACACATGTGATGTAGCGATAGCTACTCTTGATCTTTGCTTGACAGGTCACGAGTTCAAATCCCCTTGAGGTCATTTGTTTTTTTTAAATTTTAACTAGACATGAGTTGTACGGGGGAATGAGAATGGGAATGGGCTTTCAGGGAGGGGGAATGATGATGGGAATGCAAAGAATTGGGAATGAGAGAACATAGAATGATGGTAGAACATGTGAATGAGAAACGCAGAACAAGGAATGAGAATGGTGGCAGAACACGGAATGACAGACTACTCTTGTAGCCTTAATAAGCAGTAGAGATGTACAATCTCAAGTAACACTAACTAAAATTATTTATGTACATGTGTGCACTCTCATCAGCAATCGTTGTCGATTCTTGCATATGCTTAACACGGTATTAGTCCAAGTAACAACCGACACATCCACTGTCGTATCCTAAAATTAATTAGAACACCACATGTAGAACTAAAACAATAATAAAAAAAATCATATCTAGTGGGTGTTTGAATGCAATAGATATAATAGTTAGCTGCTAAAATTAGCTAAAAACATCCATACAAGCTAGCTAATAATTTAACTAGGTATTAGCTATTTTTAACAAATTAGCTAATAATTAGCTAGATAATCCCACTAGCAAATTTTTAGTCAACTAATAACTATTAACTCTATTGCATTCTAACACACTCTAAGTAGTACACGGGTATTTTTTGCGAACTATTTAGTATCTACACGGGTTGTAAATTTAACGTGGAGTTTTTTTGTGCAGAATTAATGTAAAATAATGAAGAAAAAAGAGAGTGGATAGGGCACGCGAGGAGGATCGCTGCGATCGAGCGCACTAAATTTCGAAGGGGCATACAAAGATGGCAGAAGCTGTGGTGTTTGCTCTTGCAAAGATAAGCGTATCCTTGGCAGGGTCTGCCATTTCCGGTCTGAGGGAACAGGCTTCTATAATCAAGGAACTTCCAGGGAAGGTGCGGCGAATAGAAGCACAACTGTCAATAATAAACGGCGCCCTCCAGCAGCAAGATTCAGCCTACCTCAGCGACCACGCCTACATGAAATGGATCGCCTACATCAGGACCTTGGCCTACCAGGTTGAGGATATCATGGATACATACTCACACCATGCTCATCAGCTGGAGAACAGAGGGTTCATGTGGAAGCTGACCCAAGAATACCTCGGGCCTTTCAGAAGCATCTCTGCAGAGATCACCAAGATAGAGGAGAATCTCAAGCATGCCACAGAGCTGAAACAAGCATGGCTGGAAAACTACGGCCACCGTGGCCAACAGATAATGGAAGCTGAGCTTTCCCAGGACTACATCCCTGCCGAGCCCAGCTGGGACCAAGATTTTGTCGGGATGGACGGCAACACAACACTGGTGACTGAATGGCTGCGCTCTCCTAGCGATTCAGAAAGCACGTTCATGACATTGCTGGGCGCGGGAGGTCTGGGAAACACCACCCTAGCCATGGACGTGTACAAGCGCGAGAAGGACAGGTTCCGTGTCCACAGTTTCATAGCTGTGGAGAGGGACTGCACCATGGATGCCTTGTTGAGGAAGATACTGTTGGAGATTGGGAGCAGCATGGAGCAGCCGCCCTCGGAAAGCGTCGACAGTATCCCCGCCAACCAACTGAAGGAAGAAGCGAAGAGAAGGATCAGCAAGCTCAGACTCAGAGACGGAAGGTGCTTGATTGTCTTGGACAACGTCCGCGACCCGAGAATTTACTTTGAGATGCGTGATGTGATGAGCAATCTGCCAGGAGTTCGCATCATCTTGACGACGAGGAAGACACAGGTCGCAGCCGCTCGTGATCCCTCGTCGTCACGTTTCCTGCAACTCCAGCCGTTGGACCACATCGACGCGCTACGTCTGTTCTGCAGGAAGGCCTTTTTCAAGACGAACAACAGCAAGTGCCCCCCGAATGTCGAGGTTTTCGCTACTTCTTTAGTGAAGATGTGCAAGGGCCTGCCCCTAGCGATCGTAGCTATGGGAGGCATGATGTCGTTGAAGCCACCAGTGAAGCAGATATGGAACCAGGCATGCGTTCGTCTCCAGAAAGAGCTGGAGAGGAACGCGGATCACGTGCAGGCCGTCCTGAACCTGAGCTACCATGACATGCCGGGACACCTCAGGAACTGCTTGCTGTACTGCAGCATGTTCCCCGAGGACTACCACATGTCACGGGAGAGCCTCGTGCGGCTGTGGATCGCGGAAGGCTCCGTGCTGGCAGCCAACAGCCCGACGCCGGAGACCACCGCGGAGGCATACTTCATGGAGCTGGTCCGCCGCAACATGCTGCAGGTAGTGGACAACGACGTGGTTGGCAGGGTGAGTACCTGCAAGATGCACGACATCGTGCGCAAGATGGTCCTCGTGGTTGCCAAAGAGGAGAGGTTCGCTTCTGCCACCGATTACAGCACAGTGTCGCACACCGGTAAGGACGTTCGTCACCTGGCATTGCATGGGTGGAAGGACACGAACACACCACCAGTCAAGTTCCCTCGTCTTCGACGTCTAGTGGCACTCGGAGCGAACTCATGCCTGACGAAACTGCTACCCGCGATTTTCTCTGGATCGAGCTTCCTCACTGTTCTGGTGCTGCAAGACTCCGGCATCTCCGAGGTGCCCGCGTCTATCGGGAGCTTGTTCAACCTGCGCTACATCAGCTTACGGTACACCCAGGTCAAATCCCTCCCGGAATCCGTCCAAAGGCTCGCGTACCTTGACACGCTGGACGTCAGGCAAACCAGAGTACAGAGGCTGCCACAGGGTGTGGGCAAGGCCAGGAACAGGAAGCTACGGCACATCTTTGCAGATGCTTGTTGTCCCGATGGCAGCCAGCAATCAGAATTTCGAAGCTTCACTGCGTTGGAGCCCCCAAAAGCGCTGACGAGTTTTGGAGAGCTGCAAACCCTCGAGACTGTGCAGGCTAACAAGGACATGGCGACGAAGCTGGCGAAGATGATGCAGCTGAGGAGCGTCTCGATCGACAACATAAGCTCTGCCCTTTGCGCGGAGCTGTTTGCTTCCGTCTCAAAGCTGCAGTTCCTTACCAGCCTGCTTCTCTCTGCAACAGATGAGCACGAGCCGCTCAGTTTCCAGAACCTCGTGCCGAAGTCAAGCTACCTAAGCAGGCTGACTGTGAGAGGAAGCTGGTCGGGGAAGACACTGGATTACCCGGTTTTTAAGGAGCATGGGCGGAATCTCGCGTATCTGTCGCTTAGCTGGTGTCTGGTTTTGGGAGATCCACTCCAGTTCCTTGGGTCACACTGTCCAAATCTTCAGTACCTGTGCCTCCATAGGGTGCAGAGCGCAGACTCCTTGGTTCTTCCGAAGAGATGCTTTCGGGAGCTCAAGAATCTCGTCTTGGAGCGCATGCCTGATGTCAGCCAGATGGAGGTTGGAGATGGCGCCCTTCAGTGCGTCCAAGCTATCCACATCACGGCGCTGCCCAACCTAGATAAGGTACCTCAGGGCATGGAATCCCTTACCACTCTCAAGAAGCTATCTCTGCTCGATTTGCATAACGACTTCATAGTTGACTGGGAGAAGAAGGAAATGAGCCGGAAGATGCCTCTTGGTCTGGAGTTGCGCATATAGGTGCTGTTTCGATTTGGTTTGCCGTGTGTCATTTACTCATTTGTCATCAGTTGCTTTGAGTTTGCGTCCGCCATGCTCATCATATCTTTTTTTTTTCTGAGTGAATCCATATACATTTGGTCTTGTTGGCATTCTTGTAATCCTGAATTACCACTCAAACCCTTTCTTTGAAGGGGGGATTTGCATCGTCGCTGTCCATCGGAAATTATTTTCGGTTTGGTTTGCCGTTCCATTTACTCATTTGTCAGTTGTCACCAGTCGCTTTGAGTTTGCGTGCGCCATGTTGCATATCATGTCTTTTATTTTTTTGAATAAATCCATATACATTTGGTCCTGTTGGAATGCTTGTAATAATCCTGAGTTGCCACTTGCCACTCAAACCCTTTCATTGAATAGGTATTCGGTGTGGTTGTAACCGTGAGTTTAAGCAAAATTTACTGTATTAACCGCGGGAGCATAGAAGCTCAGCCGAGGTGGCCACGCCATTTCTTTCGACTGAAATCGTACGATCTTTATCCAACGGCTAGGTAAAGCGAGCAGGTCCCTCAGCAACAGGCAGTAGCACGACGAGAAAGTTCCAGAGAAATCTTCGTCACTCTGAAACAGGTCTCTCAGCAGCAGTATGACGAGATCGTTCCAAATAAATCTTCGTCGCTCTCATGATCTCATCCCTCCCAATATTTCACCGTCCACCGCAAATAGCCGAACTGAATCCTAGATCACTCAGAAATTGCCACCGAAAAGGGAACAGAGCGAGCCAGCCCTCGCCAAATTGCTAACCGAGCCTGCTCCCCCCGCCTAGGCCAATATGATAATAGAGAAAAGGCAAGCAGGAGGGATGGGCGAGTGAGATGCTTCATTCACATTCCAGCGATGGTTGAAGCTGGTGGAGCTAGTGCCATTGGTGATGCCCAGACGCGAGCATATGCAGCCTGGTTGACGTCAGACGAGCCAGGCACGCTGGACAGGCCTAAGGCGTTCGGCGAAATGCCTCCACAAGAGCGTGCTGTGTGCCAGACCGGCATAGCGTCTTGGTTTCGTTGCACATTAATCTAACCTTTGATGCAACTAGAAGAAGAGATTTTATTTTCTAAGATTGTGAAGGTCAGACATTTGCTTGTACCTTCCCAGTATGAATGGATATTCTCGAAGATGGAAAGTATGAGCTAATATTCATCGACACATATACATTTTTATTAATATTGTGGACCTTACAACCTTTGCACATGGTCAGTCTCTTGTGTATGCTTTGTTGGTTTTAATTCAGTATTGACAGATACTGGATTGCTGCTAATTGTTCGATAAATGACTCTAAAATGGGGAAGTGAAACTTTATCCAATAGATGGAATATGTAGATATCTCTACAAGCTTTCACGTTTGAAATAGGAAGTTTCAAATCAAACATGAGTGTGTGATCCTACTTGCTTAATGGATTGTACCTGTACTGCCTTTGCTTTGAATGCAAGTTGCTTACTATGGTTTTCGGGGCTGCGGAACACAATAGCGCTTCACTCTGATCTAAATAGCATCCATATGTACGTACATATGGCAACCAGACATGAGACAACAGTCATGTTCTGGAAATATTCATGTTTTCTTTATAGAAAAGAGTGTTTCTTGAATGGATGATTGGTGTGATAATACCTATTATTATTTCTTTGATTTTTTGTTTAGATGCAGAAGCAAATGATCATCTCTAGAGTGAGAATATGTATGGAAACAAGAGCTGGAAATAATTATAAGCACTTACGTACGCACGTACCAAATCAACGTGTACCAGCATATTATGATGTGCTAGCGTGTTGAGATTGTCATTGAACAACAGCAGATGGTGACTTACCTTAGCTATCTGAGTCTCCCTCTCACCTCACGCACACATTTTTCTTATATACGCGTGCAAGGCGCGCGTCAATTACTAGTTATATGGTAAAATAAGGTATTGACTTTGTTCCGGATGGGTTGTAATTGTGAGTTTGTGTATGATTACGGCCGCCTCTATCTACCATCTAGTTATAATTGCACCCTGCACGCGTTCCTCTCTCTCTCTCACCTAATGTACTGATCACGTCTTACTATCTCACCGATCCATTTCTGTTAAATTTGACCTCTTTATATTTATAAGGGGTCTGGACCTGTTCCTAGAGGCTTTTCTAATAGATTACTGCGTGATTACACTAGTAGAAAAGAGCTCAAAGCCTGCGGCACCCATAAATTATCACTGGCGGTTTCAGTTATCACGCGCTAGTAAAAAAACGAGGTGGGTCCGGCTTGGGAACCGCCAGTGGAAACCTATTTCCACTGGCGGTTATCTTAACACAACCGCCAGTGGAAATAGGATATTTTCACTAGCGGTTGGTGTAACAGAACCGCCACTGGAAATTTAGTTTCCACTGGCGGTTGTTGTAACAGAACCGCCAGTGGAAATAAGTTTCCACTGGCGGTTTTTCAAGCCAACCGCCAGTGAACTGTCTATTATAAATACCCCTCTTCTTCCCCCCGACAGGAGCTGTATGCTCGCAGCCAACTTCCATTGGAGGCGATTTTGGAGGTCCAGATTTCACAAAAAATACAAGGGGGAGGTTTTGGTCTTCATTTCTTGGAAGAAGGTGGATAAGAAAGGTTGGTTTATGTTTCTTTGTCAATTTTTGTTTATTCTTGCTCAATTTAGCCACATTTTGGATCTAGGGTTTTACATGTGAGAGAGAAGAGTATAGCTAGGTTATTTTCTATATTTCCTCAAATGAGGTTGCTTAAGATGGTTAGATTTTGTCTATTGCCTCTCCTTTTTTCATGTTTAGTTCTCAAATAAGTTTATCCATAACACATATTTAGTTGCTTAATGAATGGTGAATGTGTTGTATGGAAGGTTGGTTTAATTATGTTTCAATTGTCAATTATTGTTCATTTTTGCTCAATTTTAACTACATTTTGAAAGGCTTTCACCATGTGTTAGAGATAGGTTTGGGTATTTAATTTTTTTGTTTATTAGTTGCTAGGAAAGTTTGGCTTATGTTTTGCCAAATTTTGTTCATTTTTCCTCCATTTTAGCCACATTTTGGATCTAGGGTTTCACCATGTGTTAGAGATAAAGTAGTTAGGTTGCCTAATCGATCCAACTGCCTATGATTCATCCTTCATTTTGTAGCTCGCGCGCAGCCCAACTTTTATTGGAAGGCCAGATTTCACAAAATACAAGGGGAGGTTTTGATCTTTATTTTTTGGAAGAAGGTCGCTAAGAAAGGTTGTTCATGTTTCTTTTTTTACAGGTGACGATGGAAAGGATATCCTGGATGTATAACTTATCAAGGCTAGATCCATCATACATATCTGAGGTCCATAAGTTTATTGTTGTCGCTACGAACCATGTTTGGAGAACAAAGACAAAGCACATATATTGTCAATGCATGGACTGCAAAAATGCTGTTGTATTTGATGACACAGAACAAATCATATCTCATCTGGTATGCCGAGGATTTGTGAAGGATTACATAATTTGGACAAAGCATGGAGAGGGTAGCTCTTCGCCTTATACAGCTAGAAACCCTGCGAACATCGATGACAGCTTTCAGTTTGTTCACGAGACACAACAACCTCTTCCACAGAGCGAACATGTAGTGCCAAATGTTACTGATCATGGTTACGCCGGAGGAAATGAACGTGAAAGAACCCATGTTCTGCCAAATGTTATGGACGAGGAAGATGCAGAGTTGTTAGAGGCAATGTTGCGTCGTCATACAGATCCATCGATGTTCTTCATGAAAGGTATAGAGTCCCTGAAGAAGGCAGCAGAAGAGCCTTTGTATGATGAGTCTAAGGGCTGTACCAAAGAGTTCACGACGCTCCGGTCTGTGTTAAAGTTGTTGATGTTAAAAGCTAGATATGGTCTGTCTGATGCTGGCTTCGATGCGTTCTTGAGTATTGTCGCAGACATACTTCCAAAGGATAACAAAGTGCCTGCTAACACGTACTATGCAAAGAAACTAATCAGTCCACTCACTATGGGCGTGGAGAAGATCCACGCGTGTAGAAATCACTGTATCCTTTATCGAGGTGATGATTATAAAGACTTGGAGAGCTGCCCAAAGTGTGGTGCAAGTAGGTACAAGACGAATAAAGACTATCGAGAGGAAGAGTGTGTTGCATCTGTGTCTAAAGGGAAGAAGCGAAAGAAAGCCAAAAAGAAGACTTCAAAATCCATGAGCAAAGAAAAAGAAGAAGTAGACTATTATGCGCTCAAAAAGATTCCTGCTTTGGTGATGTGGTACTTCCCCGTTGTCGATCGATTGAGGTGTTTGTTCGCTAACCCTGAGGATGCCAAACTTATGAGCTGGCATGCTTCTGATGAGCACAAAAACGATGGGAAGCTTCGACATCCAGCCGATGGGAAGCAGTGGCAAGATTTCAATGAGAACCACCGAGACTTTGCCGATGAACCAAGAAATGTTAGGTTCGCACTGAGTACTGATGGAATGAATCCATTTGATGAAAGGAGCAGCAAGCATAGCACATGGCCAGTGATCCTCACCATATACAACCTTCCTTCATGATTGATGTATAAATGGAAGTACATTTTGCTAACCATGCTTATTTCTGGACCTACACAACCTGGAGTTGATATGGATGTATTTTTAGAGCCCTTAATGGAGGATATGAAAATATTGTGGGTAACGGGTGTTCAAATGTTGGATGAGTATCGTAAAGATTCATTCACGCTGAGAGCAATTATTTTTGTTACGATCAACGATTACCCTACACTCTTCACATTATCAGGCCAGTTTAAGGGAAAGGTTGGCTGCACAGTATGCATTGATGAAACTGCTTACGTGTCCCTTACTGCATCTAAGAAGATAGTGTACATGAGGCACAAACGCTTTTTATTGGAAGGACACAGGTACCGCATGCGAAAGATGGATAAGTACTTTGACAATAATGGTGAACTACATTCTACTGCTCCATCGGGTAACAATAAAGGTCATAGAGTTTTTGAAATAGTCATGAATATCAAGTTTGTTTTCGGGAAGAAGACAAAAGACGGAAAAACAAGGAAGGATGTCAAACCAGCTCCAGGGGCTATATTCAAGAAAAAGTCTATTTTCTTCGAGTACTTGCCTTACTGGAAAGAGTTAGATGTGCGGCATGCGATCGATGGTATGCACGTTCAGAAGAACGTGTTTGAAAGCATAATTGGTACCTTGCTAGACATAAAGGGCAAAACAAAAGAAGGGCTCAATTCACGCATGGACTTGGTAAATTTAGGCATAAAAAAGGAACTACATCCTGTTCTTCAAAAAAATGGGAAGTATCATCTCCCAGCAGCAAGCTACAATCTCAATGTAGATGAGAAACATGCGATGTGTGTTTGGCTTAAGAATTTGAAAGTCCCATCCGGATTCTGCTCTAGCATATGAAGTATTGTGTCAATGAAAGACCTGATAGTCACCAACTACAACTCACATGATTGTCATGTCATGCTAACTACATTCCTACCTATTGCCATCAGAGCTATAAATCCTTTGTTTTTAAAGATGGCAATCACACGGTTGTGCTACTTTTTCAACAGAATTTCACAAAAGGTAATTGACCGTGATGAGTTGGCATCTCTTCAGGAATTCGCAGTGGAGACAATATCACAGTTTGAGATGTGTTTCCCTCCATCGTTCTTTGATATTATGGTGCACCTTGTGGTGCACTTGGTGCCACAAATAGAGGCATTGGGTCCTATGTACTTGCATGAAATGTGGACGTACGAGTGTTTCATGTCAATACTGAATGGCTATGTATCAACCCGTGCTCATCCCGAGGCATCCATGATAGAGGGGTACTGTACCGAAGAGGCCATTGAGTCCGGAGGTCCATTCTGCAATAGTATCCTAAAAGACCAGGTTGCAATAGGTCTGCCTCCGTCACGACACAAGGGTAGATTGTATGGAAGCGGGAGGATGGGACGGAAATCTTTCATCCCACCAGATTACAATACAATACTTGAGGCACATCACAGCATCCTACATCAGCTAGCGATAATAGAGCCATTTATCCAACAACACATCAATGAGCTTCACGAGCAAAATCCTAGGCATACGGCTGATTGGGTAATGAAGCAACATAAGCAGCGGTTCAACACATGGCTAATGGTGAAGGACATTCCACATGGAGAAACAATAGAAGAAAAAACCATCAAGGGGTTGGCATCTGGACCATCATGCCAGGTCACAACATGGCAAACCTATGACATTAGTGGATTCATATTTTGTACAAAGTCCAAGGACAAAAAGAGCATGTCATAAAACAGTGGTGTTCGATGCGAGGCCATAGATGATGAAACTGGTGAGATTATTACATATTTTGGCTTTATTGAGGACATATGGGAACTAGACTATGGTACATTTCAGATCTCGGTTTTCCGATGTCAATGGGTTGAAGACAAACATGTCACGATAGACAACTATGGGGTCAGAGTTCTTGATCTAAGTAAGGTAGGTTACAAAGATGACCCATGGATCCTTGCTAATCGTGCTGCACAGGTCTTCTATGCTGAACAGATCATTTCTAACAATGAGAAGAAAAGCACCGACAAACCGAAGCATGTAGTTTTTCTGGAAAACAACAAGCTATAGGAGTTGATGGTGTATCTGATTTAGAGGATTTTAACCAGTTCAACGACATGTCTCTTTTCATAGACCATCCAACCAAGATAAGGAACATTGAGCGAAGCATCCCACGCAATTCGATGCCCTAGGTACGCCACGATGGACAAGGCAGAACAATAGCTCCCTAGATTATATAGTTGTCATGTAATTGATTATTGTTAGGACATGTCACATGTCATGTAATTGATTATTGTTAGTGACTATTCAACTAATATATATATATATATATATATATATATATATATATCAGGCAGTAAGAAACAAGCATCTTCAAAGAACATGCTGTGAAAGAACTTGGAAAGATGTTTACCAGATTTGATACTTGTGAAAGAACTTCACACCAATTGTGACGAGAGACGCGAAGCCAGAAGACGACGTAGTATTTAAACACTGCAAGAACGGGCATTCTAGTGACTTTCTAGAGAGGAGAGAGAGAGAGGAGAGAGAGATAGGAGAAAGAGAGAAGAGAGAGAGAGGAGAGAGAGGGAGGAGAGAGAGAGGAGAGAGAGAGAGGAGAGAGAGAGAGGAGAGAGAGAGAGGAGAGAGAGAGGAGAGAGAGAGAGGAGAGAGAGGGAGAGATAGAGGAGGGAGAGAGAGGGAAGAGAGAGGAGGGAGAGAGAGGAGGGAGAGAGGAGAGAGAGGAGCTAGGGAGAGGAGAGAGAGGAGAGATAGAGAGGAGAGAGAGGAGAGAGAGGAGAGAGGGAGGAGAGAGAGGGAGAGAGAGGGAAGAGAGAGGAGGGAGAGGGGAGAGAGAGAGGAGAGAGAGAAGTAATATATAAATATATATATTATTGAAAGGGAAATGTGCCCTTGGGCCATTTCTAAGTATTTTGGTGATTGAGTGCCAACACAAGTGCTTTTGTGTTAATCTATGCAAAGTGGTGGACAAAGTGCAAACCAAGTCTAAAGGTATGTTTCTAGACTTAGTACATTGTTTTAGAGAACTAATGTATTGTGTCTAAGTGCTGGAAACAGGAAAAATCAATTTGGAAAAGACTTGGCTGCTCAGCCAAGACTCTGCTCAGTCTGGGTGCACCGGACAGTGTCCGGTGCTCCAGGCTGGCTCTGTCAACTGGCTGCTCTCGGGACTTTGTCGGCGGTGTATGGCTATAATTCACCGGACTGTCCGGTGAGCCATTTACAGGCGAACTCGTCGCTCTCGGGAAGCAATTAACGGCGTACGGCTAAAATTCACCGGACTGTCCGGTGAGCCAACGGTCGACCGGGCCAACGGTCGGCCGCACGATCCGCGCGGGACACGTGGCCGAGCCAACGGCTAGAAGGGGGCACCGGACTATCCGGTGTGCACCGGACAGTGTCCGGTGCGCCAACGGCTCCAAAGCGCCAACGGTCGGCTTCGCCAAACAAGGAAACAAATCCGCACCGGACAGTGTCCGGTGGTGCACCGGACTGTCTGGTGCGCCAGTCGACAGAAGGCAAGAATTGCCTTCCTACATTGCTCTCAATGGCTCCTAGCTGCCTTGGGGCTATAAAAGGGACCCCTAGGCGCATGGAGGACACAACCAAGCAACCTTTGAGCATCCTTGATCATTCACACTCAGTCTTTGCGCATTTGTTTGTCATTCTCAGTGATTCAAGCTCTGTTCTAGTGAGAACTTTGAGATATTCATTTGAGCTCGAGTTTGGCCGTGTGTGTGCGTATTTGCTGGTGATTTGTGTGTGTTGCTTCCCTCCCTTACTCTAGTGCTTTCACTTTGATTCTCATTGTAAGGGCGAGAGACTCCAAGTTGTGGAGATTCCTCGCAAACGGGAAATAGTAAAGCAAGCAAAACATCGTGGTATTCAAGTGGGTCTTTGGACCGCTTGAGAGGGGTTGATTGCAACCCTCGTCCGTTGGGACGCCACAACGTGGAGTAGGCAAGCGTTGGTCTTGGCCGAACCATGGGATATACCACTGTGCCATCTCTGTGTTGATCTTCTTGTGGTTGTTGTGTTTTGCTAAAGACTCCTCTCTAGCCACTTGGCACTACTGCGCTAACTCCTAATCAGTTTTTGTGGCATTAAGTGTTAAGTTTTACAGGATCACCTATTCACCCCCCTCTAGGTGCTCTCAATTGGTATCAGAGCCGTTCTCTTCACGAAGGGACTAATCGCCTGAAGAGATGGATCCTAAGGGGAAGGGAATTGTGATCAACGACAAGGAGAAGGAGTCCTTCGTCAACGAGCCGAAGGATGACAAGCCTACCGACTCGGGCTCGGGCTACAAGCGGAAGGATGGGAAGAAGAAGAAGACAAGACGCATCAAGGAGATCGTCTACTACGACGACAGCAATGAGTCCACTTCCTCCCAAAAGGACGACGACAACGACTACAGGAAGACGGTCAATTTGAACTTTTCTTTTGACTATTCTCGTATTCTTCATAGCTCAAATACACATTTGCTTTCCATTCCTCTTGTCAAACCTCCACACTTCGATGGGGAGGACTACGGATTTTGGAGTCACAAAATGCGTAGTCACTTGTTCTCTCTCCATCCAAGCATATGGGAGATTGTAGAGAATGGAATGAAATTTGATAGCTCGGATAGTCCTATGCTTATAAATGAACAAATCTATAGAAATGCACAAGCTACTACTGTTCTCTTAGCGTCTTTGTGCAGAGAAGAGTACAATAAGGTGAGCGGCTTGGACAATGCCAAGCAGATATGGGACACCCTCAAGATCTCACATGAGGGGAATGACGTCACCATGCTCACCAAGATGGAGTTGGTGGAGGGAGAGCTTGGAAGATTTGCGATGATCTGGGGCGAGGAGCCAACCCAAACATACAACCGGCTCAAGACCCTCATCAACAAGATAAGGAGCTACGGAAGCACGCGATGGACGGACCATGACGTCGTCCACCTAATGCTAAGGTCCTTTACCGTTCTTGATCCTCATCTCGTGAACAATATTCGTGAGAATCCCAGGTACACGAAGATGACGCCCGAGGAGGTACTTGGAAAGTTCGTAAGCGGGCGGATGATGATCAAGGAGGCGAGATACGTCGATGACGCGCTGAACGGTCCAATCCACGAGCCTCAACCCATTGCTCTCAAGGCAACGAGGAGCAAGGAAACGCTACCTAACAAGGTGGCACAAGTTGAGACAGCAGGGCTAAATGATGAAGAGATGGCCCTAATCATCAAGCGCTTCAAGACGGCGCTAAAGGGTCGCAAGGGGCAGCCAAGCAAGACCAAGACAAAGGGGAAGCGCTCATGCTTCAAATGTGGTAAGGTTGGTCATTTTATTGCTAACTGTCCCGATAATGATAGTGACCAGGAGCAAGGGAACAAGAGGGAAAAGAAGAACTACAAGAAGGCGAAGGGCGAGGCACATATTGGAAAGGAATGGGATTCGGATTGCTCCTCGTCCGACTCCGACAATGAAGGACTCGCCGCCACCGCCTTCAACAAGTCATCCCTTTTCCCCAACGAGCATCACACTTGCCTCATGGCAAGGGAAAAGAAGGTAAGCACTCGTAATGCTAGTACTTATGCTTCTTCAAGTGAGGATGAGTCTAGTGATGAGGATGAAATAGATTATTCATGTTTATTCAAGGACCTAGATAGAACCAAGGTTGATAAAATTAATGAATTAATTGATGCCTTGAATGATAAGAATAGGTTATTAGAAAAGCAAGAGGACCTTTTGTATGAAGAGCATGATAAATTTGTTAGTGCACAAAATTCTCTTGCTCTAGAAGTTAAAAGGAATGAAATGCTTTCTTGTGAACTATCTACTTGTCATGAAACCATTTCTACTTTAAAAGGTGTTAATGATGATTTAAATGCTAAACTAGTAGAAGCAAATAAAACTAACTCTTGTGTTGAACATGTTGCAATTTGCACTAGGTGTAAGGATTTTGATATTGATGCTTGTAGTGAACACTTAGTTTCAATTTCAAAACTAAATGATGAAGTGGCTAGTCTTAATGCCCAACTTAAGACTAGCAAGAGTGAAGTTGATAAAATAAAATTTGCAAGGGATGCCTACACGGTTGGTAGACACCCCTCAATTAAGGATGAACTTGGCTTCAAAAGGGAAGCCAAGAACTTGACATGTCATAAGGCTCCCATCTCCATCAAGGAGAAAGGGAAGGCCCCTATGGCAAATAGTATTCAAAAGAACCATGCTTTCTTATACCATGATAGGAAATATTCTAGGAATGTCCATTATGATAGAAATTGCAATAATGTTGTTTCACCTGCTTATGATTCATATGCTATGACTGCTTCTAGTTCCCATGTTGTGCATGATAGAAATATTGCTAAGAAAAATGTTATGTCTAGAAAAAATGTTGTTCATGTTCCTAGGAAAGTAGTGAATGAACCTTCTACCATTTATTATGCTTGCAGTGCTTCCTTTGCTATATGTAGAAAGGGTAAGAAGGTAATTGCTAGGAAATTAGGGGCCAAATGTAAGGGAGACAAGACTTGCATTTGGATCCCTAAAACTATTGTGACTAACCTTGTAGGACCCAATAAGAGTTGGGTACCTAAAACCCAAGCCTGAATTTGCCTTGCAGGTTTATGCATCCGGGGGTTCAAGCTGGATTATCGACAGCAGATGCACAAACCATATGACGGGGGAGAAGAAGATGTTCACCTCCTACGTCAAGAACAAGGATTCCCAAGATTCAATCATATTTGGTGATGGGAACCAAGGCAAGGTAAAAGGGTTAGGGAAGATTGCTATTTCATCCGAGCACTCTATTTCTAATGTGTTTTTAGTTGAGTCGCTTGGATATAACTTGTTATCTGTGAGTCAACTTTGCAATATGGGATATAACTGTTTATTTACAAATGTAGATGTGTCTGTCTTTAGAAGATGTGATGGTTCACTAGCTTTTAAGGGTGTACTAGACGACAAACTTTATTTAGTTGATTTTGCAAAAGAGGAGGCCGGTCTAGATGCATGCTTAATGGCTAAGACTTGCATGGGCTGGCTGTGGCATCGCCGTTTAGCACATGTGGGGATGAAGAACCTTCACAAGCTTCTAAAGGGAGAACACGTGATAGGTTTAACTAATGTGCACTTCGAAAAAGATAGACCTTGTGCAGCATGTCAAGCAGGCAAACAGGTGGGAAGCTCTCATCACACCAAAAATGTGATGACCACATCAAGACCCTTGGAGATGCTTCATATGGACCTCTTCGGACCTGTCGCCTATCTAAGTATAGGAGGAAGTAAGTATGGTTTGGTTATAGTTGATGATTTTTCCCGCTTCACTTGGGTATTCTTTTTGCAGGATAAATCTGAAACCCAAGGGACCCTCAAGCGCTTCCTCAGGAGAGCTCAAAATGAGTTTGAGCTCAAGGTGAAGAAGATAAGGAGCGACAACGGGTCCGAGTTCAAGAACCTTCAAGTGGAGGAGTACCTTGAGGAGGAAGGGATCAAGCACGAGTTCTCCGCTCCCTACACGCCACAACAAAATGGTGTGGTAGAGAGGAAGAACAGGACGCTAATCAACATGGCGAGGACGATGCTTGGAGAGTTCAAGACCCTCGAGCGCTTTTGGTCGGAAGCCATGAACACGGCTTGCCACGCCATCAACCGGGTCTACCTTCACCGCCTCCTCAAGAAGACTTCATATGAGCTGCTAACCGGTAACAAACCCAATGTGTCTTACTTTCGTGTATTTGGGAGCAAGTGTTATATTCTTGTGAAGAAAGGTAGATCCTCTAAATTTGCTCCCAAAGCTGTAGAAGGGTTTTTATTAGGTTATGACTCAAATACAAAGGCGTATAGGGTCTTCAACAAATCATCGGGTTTGGTTGAAGTCTCTAGCGACGTTGTATTTGATGAGACTAATGGCTCTCCAAGAGAGCAAGTTGTTGATCTTGATGATGTAGATGAAGAAGACGCTCCAACGGCCGCATTGCGTACCATGGCGATTGGAGATGTGAGGCCACTGGAACAAAAGGAGCAAGATCAACCGTCTTCCTCAACAATGGTGCATCCTCCAACCCAAGATGACGAACAGGTACCTCAAGTGGAGGCGTGTGATCAAGGGGGAGCACAGGATGTTCAAGTTGAAGAGGAAGAAGCACCTCAGGCACCTCCAACCCAAGTTCGAGCGACGATTCAAAGGAATCATCCCGTCGACCAAATTTTGGGTGATATTAGCATGGGAGTAACTACTCACTCTAGATTGGTGAATTTTTGTGAGCATTACTCTTTTGTCTCTTCTATTGAGCCTTTCAGGGTAGAAGAGGCCTTGCTAGATCCGGACTGGGTGTTGGCCATGCAGGAAGAGCTCAATAATTTCAAGAGAAATGAAGTTTGGACACTGGTGCCGCGTCCCAAGCAAAATGTTGTGGGAACCAAGTGGGTGTTCCGCAACAAATAGGACAAGCACGGGGTGGTGACGAGGAACAAGGCTTGACTTGTGGCAAAAGGTTATGCCCAAGTCACAGGTTTGGACTTTGAGGAGACTTTTGCTCCTGTGGCTAGGCTAGAGTCCATTCGCATTTTGCTAGCATATGCCGCTCACCATTCTTTCAGGTTGTTCCAAATGGATGTGAAGAGCGCCTTCCTCAACGGGCCAATCAAGGAGGAGGTGTACGTGGAGCAACCCCCTACCTTTGAGGATGAACGGTACCCCGACCACGTGTGTAAGCTCTCTAAGGCGCTCTATGGACTTAAGCAAGCCCCAAGAGCATGGTATGAATGCCTTAGAGACTTTTTAATTGCTAATGCTTTCAAGGTCGGGAAAGCCGATCTGACTTTATTCACTAAGACTTGTGATGGTGATTTATTTGTGTGCCAAATTTATGTCGATGACATAATATTTGGTTCTACTAACCAAAAGTCTTGTGAAGAGTTTAGCAGGGTGATGACTCAGAAGTTTGAGATGTTGATGATGGGCGAGTTGAACTACTTCCTTGGGTTCCAAGTGAAGCAACTCAAGGACGGCACCTTCATCTCCCAAACGAAGTACACGCAAGATTTGCTAAAACGGTTTGGAATGAAGGACGCCAAGCCCGCAAAGACTCCGATGAGAACCGACGGACACACCGACCTCAACAAAGGAGGTAAGTCCGTTGATCAAAAGGCATACCGGTCAATGATAGGGTCTTTACTTTATTTATGCGCTAGTAGACCGGATATTATGCTCAGCGTATGCATGTGTGCTAGATTTCAATCCGATCCAAGGGAGTGTCACTTAGTGGCCGTGAAGCGAATTCTTAGATATTTAGTCGCTACGCCTTGCTTCGGGATCTGGTATCCAAAGGGGTCTAACTTTGACTTGATTGGATATTCAGGTTCTGACTATGCTGGATGTATGGTCGATAGGAAGAGTACATCGGGGACGTGCCAATTCTTAGGAAGGTCCCTGGTGTCATGGAATTCTAAGAAACAAACTTCCGTTGCCCTATCCACCGCTGAGGCCGAGTATGTTGCCGCAGAACAGTGTTGCGCGCAACTACTTTGGATGAGGCAAACCCTCCGGGACTTTGGCTACAATCTGAGCAAAGTCCCACTCCTATGTGATAATGAGAGTGCTATCCGCATAGCGAAAAATCCTGTTGAGCACAGCCGCACAAAGCACATAGACATCCGGCATCACTTTTTGAGAGACCACCAGCAAAAGGGAGATATCAAAGTGTTTCATGTTAGCACCGAGAACCAGCTAGCCGATATCTTTACCAAGCCTCTAGATGAGAAGACCTTTTGCAGGCTGCGTAGTGAGCTCAATGTCTTAGATTCGCGGAACCTGGATTGAATTATAGCATACGTGTGTTTATGCCTTTGATCGTGTTCCTTCTGCATTTTGTTGCTTATTTATGGTGCTCAAGTTGTACAAGCACTCCCCGGACCTCACAAGTCCATTTGCAAGTGATGCACATGTTTAGGGGGAGACATGCTACAACTTGACCCTTTGAGACTAACCGTGTGCTTGAGTTTGCTTGATTTAGTCTCAAAGGTAGATTGAAAGGTAAAGGTGGACTTGGATCATGAAAGACTTCCACTGCACTCCGATAAGAGGGTAACTAATTCCAAGTTCATCCCATGACCTCTTATTGCCTTGGTACTCTTATTTGAAGATTTTGGTGAGGCAATGGGGTTAAAAGGGCCAAGATTGATCCCGTTTTGGTGCTTGATGCCAAAGGGGGAGAAAATAAGGCCAAAGCAAGAAATGGATCAGCTACCACTTGAGAAACTTTGAAAATAGTAGAATAGAGCCTTTTGTTTTGTCAAAACTCTCTTATTGTCTCTTTTGTCAAAAGTTGGCCTTTTGTAGGGAGAATGGTTGATTATGGGAAAAAGGGGGAGTTTTTGAAATCTTTGATGAATTTCTCTTGGAACAGCTCTCTTTATGTCTCTACAATTGTGTTTGAACTAGAGATAGGAGTTTGAGGTTGATTTGCAAAAACAAAACCAAGTGGTGGCAAAGAGTGATCCATATATGTCAAATTTGAATCAAAACAATTTTGAGTTCTTATTTGTATTGATATTGCACTTGTTCTAGTTGCTTTATGTTGGCATAAATCACCAAAAAGGGGGAGATTGAAAGGGAAATGTGCCCTTGGGTCATTTCTAAGTATTTTGGTGATTGAGTGCCAACACAAGTGCTTTTGTGTTAATCTATGCAAAGTGGTGGACAAAGTGCAAACCAAGTCTAAAGGTATGTTTCTAGACTTAGTACATTGTTTTAGAGAACTAATGTATTGTGTCTAAGTGCTGGAAACAGGAAAAATCAATTTGGAAAAGACTTGGCTGCTCAGCCAAGACTCTGCTCAGTCTGGGTGCACCGGACTGTCCGGTGGTGCACCGGACAGTGTCCGGTGCGCTAGGCTGGCTCTGTCAACTGGCTGCTCTCGGGACTTCGTCGGCGGTGTACGACTATAATTCACCGGACTGTCCGGTGGTGCACCGGACTGTCCGGTGAGCCGTTTACAGGCGAACTCGTCGCTCTCGGGAAGCAATTAACGGCGTACGGCTAAAATTCACCGGACTGTCCGGTGGTGCACCGGACTGTCCGGTTAGCCAACGGTCGACCGGGCCAACTGTCGGCCGCGCGATCCGTGCGGGACACGTGGCCGAGCCAACGGCTAGAAGGGGGCACCGGACTGTCCGGTGTGCACCGGACAGTGTCCGGTGCGCCAACGGCTCCAAAGCGCCAATGGTCGGCTTCGCCAAACAAGGAAACAAATCCGCACCGGACAGTGTCCGGTGGTGCAGTCGACAGAAGGCAAGAATTGCCTTCCTACATTGCTCTCAACGGCTCCTAGCTGCCTTGGGGCTATAAAAGGGACCCCTAGGCACATGGAGGACACAACCAAACAACCTTTGAGCATCCTTGATCATTCACACTCAGTCTTTGCGCATTCGTTTGTCATTCTCAGTGATTCGAGCTCCGTTCTAGTGAGAACTTTGAGATATTCATTTGAGCTCGAGTTTGGCCGTGTGTGTGCGTATTTGCTGGTGATTTGTGTGTGTTGCTTCCCTCCCTTACTCTAGTGCTTTCACTTTGATTCTCATTGTAAGGGCGAGAGACTCCAAGTTGTGGAGATTCCTCGCAAACGGGAAATAGTAAAGCAAGCAAAACACCGTGGTATTCAAGTGGGTCTTTGGACCGCTTGAGAGGGGTTGATTGCAACCCTCGTCCGTTAGGACGCCACAACGTGGAGTAGGCAAGCGTTGGTCTTGGCCGAACCACGGGATATACCATTGTGCCATCTCTGTGTTGATCTTTTGTGGTTGTTGTGTTTTGCTAAAGACTCCTCTCTAGCCACTTAGGCACTACTGCGCTAACTCCTAATCAATTTTTGTGGCATTAAGTGTTAAGTTTTACAGGATCACCTATTCACCCCCCCTCTAGGTGCTCTCAATTATGTATACTAAAAATATTTAATATGTATAAAAATTTATATACTTAATGTATGAATATACAATAAAAAATAATATACTAAAAATATTACTACTGGCAGTTCACAACGAAAACCGCCAGTATAAATGGCCTCCACAGTCTGTGGATGGCATTTCTACTGGCGGTTCTCGATGACAACCGCCAGTAGAAATGGCCTCCACAGTCTGTGGATGGCATTTCTACTGGCGGTTCTCTATGACAACCGCCAGTAGAAATCATTTCTACAGGCGGTTGTCATAGAGAACCGCCAGTAGAAATATCTCCTATATAAAGAAGCGCACGCGGGGCCGAAAAATTCACTAAGTCTTTGGCGCCTTGTCTTTCACACTTCCCGCCGTCAGGCTACCAAAAATTCGCCCCGGTGATTTTCTCCGCCGTGCGCCGCCGTCGTCCACGCCGTCGTCCCCGCGCCGTAGGTAAGTTCTTCGCTCTCTCTCTCTCTCCCTTTCTTTGACTGTGATCGCTCGGGCACGCGCCGCCGCCGCGCACGCCGTGTAAACCCTAGGCCTAGGAAGAGTGAGAGAGTGAGAGGGAAGAGAGAGGAGGGAGAGGGAAGAGAGGGAGAGCAAGGGTTTAGGGTGTAAACCCCCTGCGCGCGTCTCTGCAGAGAGTGAGAGAGAGGGAGAGAAGAGAGAGGAGGGAGAGGGAAGAGAGAGGAGAGGAGAGAGGGAAAGGGAAGATAGAGGAAAGAGAGTGGAGGGAGGGAGAGAGAGAAGAGAGAGGAGGGAGAGGGAGTGTATATATAGGAAAGAGAATGGAGGGAGAGAGAGAGAGAGGAGAGAGAGGGAAAGGGAAGGGAGAGAAAGAGAGGGAGAGGGAAGAGAGAGGAGAGGAGAGAGGGACAGGGAAGAGAGAGGAAAGAGAGTGGAGGGAGGGAGAGAGAGAGAAGAGAGAGGAGGGAGAGGGAGTGTATATATAAGAAAGAGAGTGGAGGGAGAGAGAGAGGGAAAGGGAAGAGAGAGGAAAGAGAGGGAGAGGGAGAGAGAGAGAGGAGAGAGCAACGGAAAGCATGTTTTCCCATTGTATTCCATTGTATTCCATTGTAAACAACGTATTCCATTGTAAAATGTAGACTAGATTCACTAGTATAAAATAATTTTTTGGCTTCCACTCTCTAGTAAACAACGTATTCCATTGTAGTACTATTAGCTAGTGAAATTAGAAGACGACGTATGACACACTTGCGTTGCTTCGATTAAGAGCAACTCATCAGAACCCCACTTGACCAGAGCGAGTTCTCATCACCTGTCCTTGGTCTCTCTCACAAAAGAGTATGCATCAAGCTTCATTAGCAAAGCAAAAAAAATCAAAGCTTCATTAAGAACGCCATTTCCTACGACTCTCCATCTCTCTCTCTCTCTACGTCCTATACGACTCCTCCTCTCTCCCTCTCTCTCCCTCTCTATACGTTCTATACGACTCTCCATCTCTCTCTACGTCCTATACGACTCCCCCTCTCTCCCTCTCTATACGTTCTATACGACTCTCTATCTCTCTCTACGTTCTATATGACTCTCCCTCTCTATACGTTCTATACGACTCTCCATCTCTCTCTCTCTACGTCCTATACGACTCCTCCTCTCTCCCTCTCTCCCTCTCTATACGACTCTCCATCTCTCTCTCTACGTCCTATACGACTCCCCCTCTCTCCCTCTCTATACGTTCTATACGACTCTCCCTCTCTCTCTCTCTATATGTTCTATACGACTCTCCATCTCTCTCTCTACGTCCTATACTACTCTCCCTCTCTATACGTAACTCGATAATATTCGTATCACAATATTAGGGGTTAGGGTTAGGGCTTAGGGTTAGTGTTAGTGGTTAAGGGTTAGGGTATTTGTTAATATGAATTTAATTATTGCTTATGTTAATATGTGTTAATATGTATTTGTATATATATAGCTCAATGAGTTCTCCAACCAAGGACCAAGGATTAGGGCCCGACCACATGGACAAGAGTGTTGCTCAAGATGAATCCAGAAGTGAAGGATATGAAACGCCTAGCGACCATTTTCCTACCACTAGGATAGATAGGGCCGCTGCGCGTGAGTTGCAACGTGACCCTACTTATGATCCACAAGACCATGAGGTAAATTACACATCCTTAATTTCGTGTGTGTACCTAATTAATTAGCTGATTTCACAATGTCTATTACACATGCATGATTTCTTGTGCATTTTTTTACATGAATAGGAGGTCTTGTCTCAATTTCGTGCGATGCTCGAAAAAGCTGCGGCACGATACCAAGACGCACCGGAACCGACCCAACAAGACACACCAGAACCGATCCAAGGCGCACCGGAACCAACCCAAGGCGCACCGGAATCGACCGAGACAACCACCGAGAGGTCAAGGAAAAGGAAGCAGAGCGATCGGAACAGAGGTGAGAGGGGGCTAAACAAGTTTCCTGACAAGACATATAAAATCACAGACGTGAGCCCGAATGGTCAGCCCCTAGCTCTAGAAGAGGCACTGCCTAAGTTCCGGAATGCACTTGGGTTCTTAGCTAGAGATAATCTTGACATCACAATCCGACAGTGGAGGGATGTATCAGATGATGTCAAGAATCAAATGTGGAATAAGCTAATAACGAGGTTCGTTTTGCCTGGGGGTTCAGAAGAACTCGTGAAAAAAATACACGATGAAGCAGTTTGCAATCAATTTCCGAAACTGGAGGTCTGAGATGAATACAAAGTTTGCAAAGAAAGGCCTAGACCCGACGAAAAAATATAAAATCTCAGCAGGTCAGTGGGCAGTATTTCTAGAGCAGAGGAGCAGCCCTGATTTCATATCACTAAGTGAGGCAAATTCGGAACTGTCTAAGAAGAACAAATACCACCACCACCTCGGCACAGGTGGTTACAAGCGTCAGGTTCCTAAATGGAGACAAGAAGACACCGAGAAGAAGGCTGCAGGGTTGCCGACGCTGTCCGAGCAACTTGGTGAAAGGACAGCTAATTGGATCCGTGCTAGAAAACCAAGGGAAACTGAGTCTGGTGTATCTTTTGATGATCCCACTGTCGAAGAAGCGGCAAAAAACATATATGCAATTGCAGCTAAGCAGAGCGAAGGAACATTTAAGCCGCAAAGAGAGAGAGAGACATTCTAACGGCTGGTCTCGGTAACCCTGAGCATCCTGGTCGTGTACGAGGAATCTCATCTAAGGAAGGATGGAAGGAAGGATTCGGACCACAATGGGAAGGTCTGTACAAGAAACGTGATCGATACAAGGAAGAGATGGCGAATTATTTTAAGGAGGAGGCCAAGAAAGAGTTCAAAGGCCTGATGTCTGAAATGCTATCGAATCCTCCTCCAGAATTGATGCAGCAATTGGCGATGGCGAGTGCGATGTCTGTTCAACAGATGACCACTCCACAGATGCAAATAATTCCAGCAGCTCAAACGCCGGCTTCCACCGAGGGTACGACCATCCCAAGCTCTGTCGCGTCAACGGGAAATAAGGTCCGCTATCCAGTTGATGACATCACAAGGCCTGTGGCATGCACACTAGTTATAAGATATGGTATTAACAATCAGCGTACAAAGAAAGTAGCCACAGGCCTTGCGATCCCAGGACGCAAGTTCCATGGAAACGACATTCCAGAAGAATATTGCAGGGTAGAAGTGACGTCAGTCGTCCAAGGATACGAGGACGACATGCTAGACATCCCTGGGCCCGAAGGTATTGAGACACTTGGACAAGCTATTAAGAATTTTATCCTTTGGCCTCGAAGGGATGTCGAATTGGTTGATTGGTCGAATTCGTCGCAGGCCCAACCGTCTCCGCCTTCTCAAATTGTTGTTCCTATTGTACATCCATCATCACCTCCTCAAACTTCACATGCTGCTCCTCATCCTCTTTCTGACCCTCCTTCTCCTCATCCTCATGGCGGCCCACCATCTCCACCACATACATCGCCTTTCAGGGATCCACCTTCTCCATAGCCATCTCCATGACCATCAAAGAAATCTAAAGTTTCTATACCAAAATTAGTTTCCCCGTTCGAGAAGAAAAAGAAGAGTAAATCCACTGCTGGCACAGCTCGTTTTTTGAAAGGGATTGAACAGAGCCTCACGTCAGACACTGTTGATTTGGCCGATCTCGAGGAGTCCGCAAAAAAGACTGAGGCAATGACCGCAAAGATAAAGAAGCCAACTAAGGCAGATTATAAAAACGTGCCTAAGTAATATGTGCCGGGCAGACCACTACTCATTTTTGAGAAACTAAGGAAGGTCCCGACTAATATTAAAAGGTTGCATGATTGGTACATGCGGGCATCTTCAGTTGGCATCGACACCATCAGTGTTAATATACCAGCCCATGTTTTTATTGGTTCAAATCAAAAAGGCGTTGTTACATTTGAGGACATGTGGTTAATGATGAACCTTCAGAGACTCGACGTGCAACTTGTAACCATATTTGCATTGTAAGTGTCACTCATACTCCACATATATGTGTTATTATTAGTGAGTTGTATAAATTTTCAATATCTGACATGCACGTGTGCGTTGCAGAATGCAACATGATCAGCAGGAGATCCTTTATGGTACCAATCCCAATGCTAATGCCAGTAAAAGGGTTGGGTATCTGAACTCAATAAAGATATGTGAGGATAACCACACTTTTAGAATCGGAAAAGGCAACGAAGCATTACAGGGGCTAACGGACGAAGAAATTGAGGTGCGTATCCAGGATCTGAAGAAGGATTTTGAAGCAAGATACACCACCTACATAGGACACACAATGCTTCAATTTCAAGACAGGGAATCCATAGTGGCCCCGTACAACTTTAAGTAAGTGTGATTTTGCATAAATAAAATTAATAATTTCAATACACATGTATCACAAGTTTGATTCGTACAGGGACCACTGGATATGCTTCTTCATTTATCCCAAGGTTGGAAAGGTGCTGGTGCTCGACTCCTTGCACATCGAGCCTTCGGCCTATTCAAAATTCCTCAGCATCTTAGAGCTGTAAGCCTTTTCTATGCATACATACTTATATCGATGAGAATTGTAGAATAACATGGTGATTCTATTTGAGATCACAGGGCATTTAGGTTTTATAAGCTACGAGGTGGAATGTACGACACGTCCAAAAAAGGCGTGCCACTAGACATCCATTATAACTGGCCGGTAAGTATGTGAATTTATGAATACATATCATACATGTACGTACATAGGACAATGTAGCAACTAAATAACCAATCTCTCGTTATGTAGTGCCACAAGCAACCACCCGGATCGGTCCTATGTGGGTTCTACGTGTGCGAGTTCATGAGAATGAACGGACGATACATCACGAACCCTGGCAAGGTATTATTAGTAATAGTCATGTATGTATTTATGTCATTAAAGATGCAAATGTGTTATTATTGAGTATAAATAGTTGATGTTTATAAACTTCCTTTACAGCTATTTCAAAAAGGAAGCCCGGAGAACTTGACTGAAGGTGCATTGTATGGCATAGTTGAGGACCTGTGCACATTCATATTGAAAGAGGCCATTCCCGCAGAAGGGAAATATCACGATGCTTCCGGAACATTAGCTTTGCCAGAGTTTAGAATACTAACAGAAATTAGTAGACTATCTCTTAGTCGAGATAGTTATTAGAGCTTTCATGAAAACTTTGATGTATATAATGTGTGATGCATACATGGTTGTAAACAAGACTTTGATGTATATAAATGTATGATAGAATTTAATTCCATGTTGCTTTTAATATCAATACTACATGTTTATCAATATCAATATATATATATATATATGTTTGTGTGTGTAAATATATAAATTTCAGTACGAAAATTTAAAAAAAGGCGGGAACTTTTCCACTGGCGGCTAAATAAAACAAACCACCAGTGGAAATAGCATTTCCACTGGCGGTTTTCTTAATAAAACCGCTAGTGGAAATGCTATTTCCACTGGCGGTTGCTTAAGAAAACCGCCAGTGGAAATGCTATTTCCACTGGCAGTTCTTGAATAACCGCCAGTGAAAATGGCGATTTCCACTGGCCCCTAGCACTGGCGGCACTAAAAACGCCAGTGAAAATAGTTTTAGGGCCGCCACTATAGAGGCTCTGTGTACTAGTGTTAGTTGGATAAGCACATGCGGGAAGATGACTTTTATCCGAGTTAATCTAATCACGGACCGTACGAGCTACACACCTGCGGACCTCCAAAACGCGGACCATCTGACCGTGTCTAGTTACCAAATATAGTGCTCAACACATACCCCTGCGATTTGGGGAACCTCAGCGAACCAACAGGACGTGGTACAAGCTGTAAACAACTCGATGTGAGATTGTTGGTTTTCGAAGTATCTTGCCATACACTAAGATGATATTGCTTTAGGAAACAACCATTCAATGCTTTGAAAACTCATCACCTTGCAATGTTTGGAACATATATGTATTACCAGAGATCACTTGTGTAATTTTGTAAGTCTCTTAGCTTGGTGACTGAAAGTCGCCTAGAGGGGGTGAATAGGCGTAACCTGAAATTTACAAATTTAAACACACACTACAAGCCGGGGTTAGCGTTAGAGTTAAATTCAAGTCGGGGAGAGAGCGGGAAAACAAATCAAATGAGAATCAAGCGGATGAACACGGTGATTTGTTTTACCGAGGTTCGGTTCCAAAGAACCTAGTCTCCGTTGAGGTGATCACAAAGACCAGATCTTTTTCAACCATTTTCTCTCTCTCAAACGGTCACTTAAACCGAGTGAGTCTTCTTCTTAATCAATCGGATCACTTAAACCCCACAAAGACCACCACACGCTTAGGTGTCTCTTGCTTTGATTACAAGTCACTTGAGAACAAGAATGAGAAAGGAAAAAGACAATAAGAAACAAAGTATCTTTCTGCAACTTAGATATAAGTTGCAGGTCTAACTTTGCATTACGATACAAGTGTTGTTTGAGGGGGTGTACAGTACCCGTGGTGTGTGAGCTCAGGTATGTGCTACACCTTGTTTTTGGAAGGTTGACGCAGTAAGAAAAACTTCCCCAACGTAAAAGATTTTCCGCCTATGTACCAGGTGGTTGCTCGCTTTTGGGCACTGCGTCGGATGGAGCACTTCAACCGAGTCAAACAGAGAGATGAAGATGAACAGCCGACCCCGATCGGACTATCTTCCCAGCCGAGGCCTATATATATCTGCTGTCGTTGCCAACTTGCCACCAGCGAGACGATCTCATCATCGCCTCTCCGCAACATCTCCTCCGCAGGCGCTTCTTCTCGATCGACCATGGCGATCCCGGTTGCCCGCGTGCACCTCGCCATGGAACACGCGGCTCTCCCGCCGCTGCTCCCGACGCCGCCACCGTGCGTGGCCGCCATCATCCTCCCAAAGCCGCACGCCAATAAGCCCAGCCGCGCCGACTCCGACGAGAGGTGGGACGCGCACAAGACCAGGCCGCCCAGCGCAGAATCCTCAGCCTCATCATGCACGTCTTCCCTCAAAGGCAGCACGTGCAAGATCAGCCGCAGCCGCGCGTCGTCCACGGAACGCTGGGACGCGCACAAGAAGGCGGCGACGAGTCCGGCCTCATCGTCGACGACGACGTCGTCGTCATCATGCACGTCTTTCCTCAAAGGCAGCACGTGCGCGATCAGCCGCAGCCGCGCGTCGTGCACGGAACGCTGGGACGAGCACAGGAAGCGCCGCTTCCCGCCGCAGGCCGAGCTGCTCGACGATGATGGCGAGCGCAGCAGTACTGGCAGCAACGACAACATCGAAACAGAGGAGGAGATAGTATGGAAACCACGGGCCACGGCCATCTACGCTGAACCGTGCTTCACCTCCGCCGCGCCGGAACCAAGCATGCTTCCCATGCCGACAGCGTTCTTGCTTCGCATTGCATAGCGCTGCATATACTGCCTACTACACGAACTCCATGGATCGGCTGACGAGGCAGGAGGACTCGATCTCAGGCCACTGGTTTCGTCAGCTGCCGAAGCAAGTGTGGTCATTTAGGGGCTTTACTAGGAATAACGATGCTAGTATATATGCTAGTACGTTTAGATAATGAAGTACTTACGCACCTTATATATGGTGTTAGAAATGTGAATAAATGTTTAATTTCTGTAGGACTTGTTGGATTATTTCATCTGAGTTTGGCGCCTTTTGCAAGCCTAAGCCCAAAAACATTCCCAGCAAAATGTCACTTTGCCCCTTAACTATCGATGTGGTCTCGTTTTTTCTTCGAACTTTAAAAACACTAGATTAGGTGGCGCCCATTCGGGCGCCCTATCCAGCACAGGGTCCATCCAGCACAAGGAAAACACGGGAGTGAGACGTCATATAGGGACAAACCATAACGGGAGGTATATATAGTATTGGGAGCCATAGTCGGGCCAATCCACATAGTTATGTACATAAACCTAACGTAGTAAACTATAAGTGCAACTCTTCATCCAAAAAAATGAAAAAAATGAGCACACCATCTGTCATGTGTTCAAACTCCAGGTTTGTCGAGGCTACAAACAACAAATACAAGAATGTGAGTATAAAAGCTCCATAAATACATGTGTCATGTTCCATCCACCAAAAAAATTGACATATGAAATCTTCTAATTCAAAAGTACCAGATATATAATGTCCTTATTATCTATCCATATGACTATGAGGTACCTCAAGTGAACTGTTTTCTAAAATTTACACTATTCTTGGCTTTGACATGCATGTGGTCAAACTTTCTCGCCTCTTAATGAAAGGTAAAGAGCTGTGTAACTCACGTTGAAGGTGGCTGAAGAAAGGATTAAGCCAAAAAAACAGCAACCATCACAAAGTACACCCCCTGTTGACATGAGAATATAGATTAGTTCATAAGCCCTACTTAAAATGGTAACCAACACATGAGATGAAGAAAAACAGTGATCAGAAGTACTGAGTTCAGAACAAAGAGAGATTCGTAAAAGTATAGCTGCAAGAAAAGCAACGGAAGAGGACCAATCATTAAAAACACATATTGACTTACGAAACAACGATCACGAGCTCCTTTCTGGATCGAGAGCACCACTTGCCCAACTGATATAGAACATGAAACAATACTCATCAAACATAGAAGTCATGTGCATCTGCTAAGTAATATTTTGAATAATGTATATAATAGTTGTTCAAATCGAAGGAGAAGGTCCAAAAACACAGACCAAGCAAAAAACGACAAATTACTTAGAAAGCTTGTACTTTTCTTATCTGAGATGGTATTATTTTAGCATTTCAGTTCACTTTGTTCAAAAGTATTCCTAGCATCCTAAAAAAATTCTATATATGCGTAAAGAAGGGACACGTTTAAGATCATTATCCTCCACTCGATAACACAAAATAGTACTGCTTGAACTGATTAATGTCTTAGTCTTCAAATCAGGACCACACAGTGGAATTTTGTTAGCGTTACTAAGGCAGTAAGGCATCAACATTTAGGATCATTTTTAACACTCATTTCTGTAAGTGACATGGAAGTCTGGAAGATATACTTCTCCAAAGAACTTTTTTCTCAAAATAGTTCCAGGTAATGCAAATTTTAATCCTCAGCTATTGTGCGTAAACCAGACATAATCTTGTCATAATTTGGTACTTGGACAAATGTTAAATAAATATTGTTTACAAGTAACAATATACAGTACAACGAAAAAACATTCACGTACATGAAAACAGACGATGATCTTTTTATCATTATCACTGTGAATAAAATGAATGATAATATGCTTTTCTTCAAAACTGTATCCTAAACAATCTCATCTTTATAATTTATAGATATTTGGTGGCTATATAGACTTTCTTCCGTGAATATACAAAAACATGACTTTAGCCAAACTTATGAAAAATGCTGAGTTGTTTCTCTTTTTTTAAGAACATATGGTAATTTTTTTTTTCAAACTCATATCTTATCACACAGTAACATTGTGTTGTGGAAATTAATTCCATATTTATAAACGTTTATTACCAAGTAAAGAGTGTGTCAATAATATGACTCAAGTCAATCTTTTGAATCCTATCGATCTCCACATTTTTATCTTCCCGATTTTCTATATATTTGTGCACAAAAATAAGTACGCCAAAAAATAAGGCAATTGCTGACAAACCTAACATAGAACAAACCAAGACCGGGGCATGGAAAACTATCACCTATCATAGTATGATTAAAGATCAAACTCTGTTTTTTTTGCTTCACAACTAAAACGATAAGTGATAACAAATATCATTACAAACAGTTGACATTGTATGAGTTTTACCTATGATTGAACTTGATATTTACAGGAATGCAGTTTAAACAGAATGTAAAAGCATGCTACAGCTGAGAGATTGAGAAACCAGCTTACTTCCATATATAATAGTTGAAAAACTACATCACACTGGCCA
The DNA here is from genome assembly GCA_029449295.1 of Zea luxurians. NCBI lineage: Eukaryota > Viridiplantae > Streptophyta > Magnoliopsida > Poales > Poaceae > Zea > Zea luxurians. The sequence continues at coordinate 11,889,026 of JAOPSE010000011.1, read as the reverse complement.
TTAAGCGAACCATCTTAACTCTCTAAGTATTTTGCAAATTTTGCAAATATTGCTCCTAAAATCTCGTGATAGAAAGAAGCACGAGTGAACAACAATATATTAGTTTCAAAAATAGAAAAATGACGTGTACTACAAGGGTTCATGTCATTCAGCATCAGGTAACATATCATAGTCCTTGACAAAAAAAACAGATGGTATCATACTATAATACAGAGAAATCAACATAGCAAATTCAGAACACAGGATCAAGATTACGATTGAAGTCACATAATTCACCTAACATCATTGACGAAACTTTGTATTTTGTGGTGATAGATTTGAATTCCTCAGTTGTAAAATTATAGCAATCGATGTGCTTGAACTGTACAGTGTGCACCCCAGGGCATAAAGAAGGGTACAAATACAATTAGAGTTCAATCACAGAAGGTTGTAATAAGTAAATAACTAAATATGATTATTGCTTGACATTTTATGATTTAGAAAAGCTTTCCCGAGACTCACCATAGTTGGCCGACTTATAACATTCTCTCTGCCGATTGTTTCAATGGAAGGTTCCTTAGATGTAAACTTTTTGGCAAGTGGCACAAGAGCAGACACTGCAGCAGAAGAGGTTTATGATCAAAGTATAGCATCAGAAGCCACCATACAAGATCTGAGTATCTGACGGCACCCACAATGCATACTCAACTCTATAAAAGATAGGGCAGTAGCTTACTTTTTATGTCGTAGACATCATGCCAGAAATCAACACTGCCTTCATATCTCTCGGAATTTGTTATGGGAGCAATGAAGAGCTATGGGAAAGGATCATGGACAAGTATTCAGCTTTGGAGAATGATTTATCATAAACTATTGGTGTCTCATTCCATAAAATGATAAATCAAGATTTTGAGCCAAAAAACCATTTATGGCTCACACCACATGATAGGGCCCTAATATTTAAAACATTTAGTTAAAGTTGTCGGAGATATTATTTCTGCCTATGTAAACTAAAATTAGTAAATGGCTTGTACAAGCAAATACATGAGGTACATCCTGTAAAAGCTGTATAACCTTTTTGTGTGCTAATTATACCGTAGCATGAGAAGGAAGAATAAGACCACCAGGCTTAAGCCATTTATCTCTTGCAAATAGGACGCTTGGCAGCATACTCTACAGGAAAAAACACAAGAATTTAGAACTGAAAAAAGAAAGAGAACATTGAAATGCAATGAAAAGAAATAGCATTGAGATATAAACCTCATAGAGAAGCATATAGCCCATCCATTCTGATATTATCACATCAACCTTCTCCTCAAGGTCGACATCCTACACTGCCAGTTCAACAGCAATGGAAATATAATGCAGATCAAAAGCAAAAAATGTATGGAATAAAAAACTTAGACCATAGTGGTATTCATGAAGAGCAAAAGTGCATGGAATCTAAACTAAATGCATTTATACAATAATGGTATTGATGAAGAAGAAATTATGACATACCAATATACATAATAGAAAAGCTTATCCATTTGCATAAGCAGAGCCATCATACCATGCAAAAGGATTTTTCACATCTCTCAAAATCTAGACCATTTAGCAAAAGGATCTTCTATACACCATTGATATTTGCATGGACACGACTTTTAGTTTGTATTAAGGACTGCATTAGCAGATCTCCTCAAAAACAAAAATGTGCTTTTCTGAGCATTTTTAGCTAGCATTTTGCCAGGCTATGCATTTCAAATCAACAAAAAAATATTTAACATCCAGGCAAATGTAAGAAGTAACAAGTTGGGATGAAGACTTGTTCAGGTTCTTGGTCTATTCATACTATATAAAGGGTAGAAAAATTAAAGTATTTTATAATCCAGTTTGGTTTTGTCATAAATGCTGGGTTTTTTTGCCAAAATAAATGAGGTATGATGATAAATTAGTTGAAGACATGTTAATATTTGAGAATTAACAATATAGGTAACACATGAATAACAACAACAGCACACATCCTAAACATTATCATTTCCAACCCATGAAAACGACCTGAGTATATGTGGCTCGCCTTGACGGCTCCACCTGGCGGTGTTTTTCAAATCTATGTTGGACCAGCTGTTAGTGAAAGTGGGATTTATCAGAGGTGACCATCATTTATCATGAACGTGCCTAAACGGCAAACAAGTTCAAACAACCTCTAAAGTCCATCGTCAATAGTTGCTGTATGCATGAGTAAAAGGGAGATCATTACGTGAATATGTGTTGGCGATTACGGGACGTCTGGGACGCTTGACAGGTGAGATTATGAGGTTTCGCAGGGTGCTTGATGGATTATTCAGTGTAGCTCTGAAGACTGACCGTGTCTGCTGTCTGGGCCTGATATCAGCCGGAGGAGCCATGGCATGGGCAGGAGACCTGGTGGACAGATCAAAGGGACCAGAGGTGCAGTGACGTTGCCTTGGCGGTGGACCCCAGCCCTCATCTCTCTGCTCTGGAGTTTTAGGAAGATCAACCGATCCTGCAACCAGTGAATGAGCTGTTTTTGTGGAGACCTAACATAGTTACTAAGTACTGTATAAAGAATAAAAATGTTGCACCTAACATAATTGAGGCTTTGATGAATAACAAAAGTAGTTTGTGCGAACAGAGCAAAAAAGATAATGATATATAACCAGTATGAGGGACATAATGAAGAAGAGATCAAATTGTGTGCATAGAAGTTTTAAGTTACATTGTCTCAGATGGTCGCCACCATCCATCACATTGGGCATGCCTGCAAACAAGTCTGGCTGAGGTCTTGCTAAGTAGTTATTTGCAGGTTGAAGGGCAGAACGCTTCACCGACTCATATTCATTCCTCAGTTGGTCAAACATCTCATCAAGCTTCCTCTTCTGCCTGGAAAGGGGAAGGAATCCCTGAATCCTCGTATATATAGGATGGAACAGAATGTGTTCCTCTGAAGAATCAAGAGATACTGGCACATTGCTAACCTGGATTTCTCAGCAAATTTTTCTTGCAGCTCATGCTTATCTCTGTTCAAGTTTTCATTCTCTTGCTCCAACAACTGACATCTTTTCGCCATCTTCTGGTATGCGGTATGTACTTCTTCCAGTTTCTCAGTAAATTTCGCCTGCATAAGTTCACATTTTTGCCTACATTGACCAACAATTCTGTTCATCTTATACTGCATCTCCAGTTCCTTTTGTCCAATGTAGAACATTACGCTTCTGTATGCACTCTTCATAACTGATTTTCATCATATTTCAAGAAAAGCAAGATATAACCATGGTTCAGGGCTCACCTGGGTTTCAACCATAGAGTGTATGATAGATTGTGGGTGAATCACAATCTCAATGTCATCATATTCAGCACCAAATAAATAATGTGCCTCAATAACTTCTAAACCCTACAATACCAAGTTGTCACTTTAGTGTTTAACATAATAAATATGGATTAAACACATTTAAAAAGCTGGAGCTCTAAGACACCTTGTTGAATAAAGTAGCAAAATCTACTATGATCTTCTTTCCCGTATTCCAGTTTGGATGCTTTAAAGCGTCAGCTACTTTTACATCTTTCAGCCTGTCAACTGGCCAGTCCCTGTCATGAGCATTTGATATGAGATGGATTCGCATGTTTACCGAAGTACATATAACACATATGGATGGACTTGCCTGAAAGCACCACCTGATGCAGTTAGAATAATGCGACGAAGTGCTCCTTCGGACAAGCCTTGGATGCACTGGTACAAGGGAAGCAGATTCTAATAAGAAAAGAATGCCATAACACATAAAATCCATTTCCACATTATTTCAAGTTCAGAGATAACACTACTGTTCTATTGTTAGTTCGTTTAAACATCCAAAGTCAGTGCATATCTTTCCCAACCTCAGACCAAACATGTATAATAATAAAAAAGTTAGCTGCAGAACAAGTAAACATTTTGTGAGATACCTGAAATATTGCAGAGTGCTCATAATCAGCAGAAAGAATTTTCACTTTGTGTTTGTGTGCAAGGGGAAGCACGAAAGGACCACCTGCAATAAGCGTCTCTTTGTTTGCCAATGCTATGTCTTTACCAGCTTCAATTGCAACAACTGTAGGCTAGCAGAACAAACAATACAAAGTTACCGAGACAACTATATTCACTGGTAAATTGCTCATTTATCTGGGTGCACCATATCAAACCCAGTTACATTAACTTCAAATTATATGGAAATAAAAATATAATGGTGCTGCACTATAATAAAAATATAATGGTGCTGTACTATAATTAACTTCAAATAATGAATGCACCATCAAATAGAAATAGCTCCTCCAGCGCTAGTCTCTCCGTCACGTCCATGGACCGGTTGGAGCCCTGGCCTGAGCCTGACCGACGGGCGGATAGATGAGTCTATTCTTTTCCGCTCTTCGTTCATGCATCAACCACCCGCGCCACCGCCATTGTTGGTTATGGCGAGCTACATCCGTCCGTCCTATGATTAGTGTGTTGAGCCTGGGAAAGGGAACGAAGGGAGGGTGATCGAATGCATAACTTACCCAGGCAAGCTCCCCGATCTCAAGGTCACGACCGCTAGCGAAGCCAGCATGACTGTCCAGGGCAACCCACGCAGGCGAGCCAGGTAGTCACCCTGCTGCTACCAGTCGCCACGCCGCCTTGGCCTTGACGCCGAAGCCTGTCCTCTACTCACATCTTGTATGGATCAGCACCAATGAACCCCATGGGCATTAGGATAGACATCAGCACCTGCACAAAAACCTAAATCAAATAAAAAAACATCCCCACAAGAAGAAAGCCTAGAGATGGAGCCTTCGATCTGTTCCAAGAAAGCACCACCACCTCCGGGCTTCGACATCGTGCTATTTAGCGCCGGTGGGAGCGTCAGCTCCGGATCAGATCGAGAGGGAGAGTGCCGAGGCGAGGCGGAGTTGGGCGAGCATGTGCCTCGACAACGCGGGCACGAGGGGAGGCGTGGAGTGGGGTGGGGGCGGAGCCGGAGCCAGAGAAGAAGGCCAGCTCGTGCTGGCCAGCGAGATTCCCTCCCGGAGAGAGTGAGATGGGACGGGCGACGGCGGCGTCCAGGTCGGAGAAGGAGAGTGCTAAGGCAAGGTGGAGTTGGGCAGGCATGTGCCTCGACGACGTGGGCACGGGGGGAGGCGCAGAGTGGGGTGGGGTGGGGGTGAGGGCCAGAACCAGAGAAGAAGGCTAGCTCGTGCCGGCCAGCGAGATGTCCTCCCGGAGAGAGGGAGATGAGATGGACGATGGTGGCGTCCGAGTCGGCTCTGGAGAGGATGCAGGAGCAGCACAGCGTTCCCCTTCGAGGTCCTCCATCGCGCAGCAGCGCGACAAGGGCCGAGTAGAGGGGCTCGCGACTCCGCGAGGCAGGAGGAGACCTGCGCGACGACGACGTCTGGATGGACGGGGTACGCGGGCGGAAACGCGATGGTGGGAGGGGGCGAGCGGCGGGATGGGTGACCATCGCGTGGAGAGCGGGCGAAGTTTGGGGGCTTGGGCGCTCTGGTAATGGCTGCGGGGATGCAGGGATGGCCGGATGATGGGGCGCGGCGCGGCCGCGAGATTGGTGGGGGGAGGGTGAGGGCGGCGCCATGGATCCAGGCTTGGACTGCGCTGGTGACGACTGCGGGGGATGCGGGGATGGGGCTGGCGCGGCTTGGCCGCGAGATTAGCGAGGGGGAGGGGAGGACGAGGGCGGAGGCGGTCACGCGGGGAGGGGAGGACGAGGGCGGACACGGTCCGCTCGTGGGGACGCCTCCTCCACGCGTCGCCACACGAGTCGGCTGAAGGGCGTGAAATGCGGAGAGCGTCCGAAACCCGAGCGCCTTTTAACAAGAAGTAATACATATTATCTTCTCAACTCTCAAAAGTCAAAACCGTTTAAATTAGCTCCATGTCTCACTTAGAAATGTGCTTTACGTCATCCTTCCTTAGTTGAAGAATCTAGAAATAAAATACTCAAATAAAGTTTTTGAAACAACAAACATTGTATCTAGGCTTCTAATAAAATATTAGAGAAAAATCATACTGATGTATTGGTAAATGATAAGTCTAGATACATTATTTAAAGTTCACAAAAAATACCTTGAGAACCATCGAAAAAATAGATTAGCGCTAGGAAAATGGGAAAACTATGTTATTTTTGCAAAATTCTCAAAACATTCTAATTAATGTCTATTTTAAAAACTTTTCATCAAAATATCAGATACGCAACGACATGATTGCAACTTACATTTATTAATGTTGATGATATTCCTAATGGTCTCATGTTTTGTTTGTGGAAAGTTTTTTAAATGCATTTACACATTTTATTATAGTGTTCTTGAAAAAAAATTATAATTTTTTAGAGCTTTATATATTTTCAAATGTTTTATAGATATTTTCACGAGCTCTAAATGTCATATTTGAGTTTTTTATTTCTTAATAAGTCTCTAAGATTTTTCTCGAGAATTTTAGAAGTTTGAGCATATCTTTTTCTTTATTTAAAAATCTTACTATGTATTTACCAATTTTTCAACTTCTAAACCTTAGTCACAGGTTATAATAAAATGTTGTATTATTTGTGTTTCTAATGCCAATTAGTTATAATCCGCAAGCGCACAGATTTACGTTGTAACCTTTCACCTAAGACTATTCTAGGGTATCGAAATCCATAGGGAAGCGATAAGTAAAAAAACACAGACTAACCAGAATTGATCGATAAATGAAGCTAGAGCGTAAAATGCATAATAAGGTAGAGCATACTTCCTAAGCATACTAGTATCAAGCCAATCTAGATTACTTAGACACTGAGGCCCTGTTTGGAAGTGTAGTATTTTTGCAGTTTTGAAATAATACTATGGTATTTGATGATACTATAGTATTGAAACTCAAAAGGTGTTTGGTTTGTATAGACAAAACATAGTTTTAAATACCATGGTTTACCCAAAACCGTGGTATTTTTGGAGTTTTTGAAACTCCAGTCGGGACCTCAGTTTTCTTCTCTTCTCTCTACATATACTTTGTTTTTCCAATGAAACCAAACATATCTCGGTTTTGAGTAATACTGTGGTTTTACTGTGGTAAATTAATACCGTAGTATTTGTGTCATGTACAATTGTAAACTGTGGTATCTCAAAATTACGGTATTTCAAAACTGCATTTCCAAACAGGCCCTGAGGCTATAAAACCACTTCCAGGCACTAGAGTGCCGATGACCCAAAAGAGAAAGGCAAGTAATATAGAAACTCAGATATATCGTCAATGTAAACTATTCGAATCATTGGGTCGGGATCCGCAGTACACACACCTTCTGTCCCCATGTGAGACTACCAACCAAATTTACGTGGGATAGAACAATCAACTACTTGTAAAACTTAAGCATAAACACCAAAACAAAAGGAGAAAAGGAAAATTCCTCACCTCCTCGATCGGCATGCGGCCCACCTCCTCGCCCAACCCACCTTCTCACAATCTCACCCGTGCCCTTGACCTTCCTGCCGCGCTTGGCCCGCCTATCGACGTCATTCCATACGGTGTACGATATACCATAGTTTAAATAGCGTCATGAATGATCCCCATTACTACTACCCACCTGAGTTACTAAACACACTAACGTGGATGATGGCTAGTGGTCGGGAGTCCCGGGTGGGCTCCAGCGATTGCTTCGTGGCTCTCTCCCTTAGGGCACGGTGGCTACATGGTCGCGGGACATAATAACGTCGTGATCCCCATCTCTCTCCTCTCAGTTTCTCTTGCGACGAGCTCGCTATGGTTCACCTCATTGCTTCCTTTATGGTCAAGCAGATGAGGTAGATCAGGGTGCGGCTTCGATTTTTGTAGCTAGGTGGACGTCAGCTAAGGTGGTTGCAACGACCCATGATTTGTTGTGCCATTCGCGCAGTGCACAATGGGCACAGTTGAGCGATGCGTCTGGAATGTGGGGACTGCCTGGTAATGAAATTTGCACCGAGGTATGCAAGGGTGAAGCTGGCCAGTGGGGTTCGTGATGAGGACATCACTCCCATGGATACAAACAACACTCCTCAAGTTGACTCCCCAATTACTCGCGCACGCGCTCGACAATTGAATTTACAGGTGATCTCGCTCCTAAGTAATTATTCTTGTGCATTTGAGAGTAGTATGCTACCTAATGATTTAATTGTACTTAGGAATGAAGGAGAGGACCAGCATAGGTGTATAAAAGTCCTTGGAGGCGGGGAGGACCAGCCAGGACATCTGGATCAAGATGGAGGCCCAAACCGATTCGAGTTCATTTCAGTTTCGGATTCCAGAAACAATCCGTAATAAAATGGGCACCCAAGTCGCATACGGAGTCGGATTTGGACGATCTTTATATGGATGGAAAGATAATTTCGAGGAGCTTGCAACGGCACCGGTTTTAGGTCCAAATTCGGCCAGACTCTGTTCCGGCGCTGCGATGCCGTCTTTTGGGCCTTTTGGGCCGTGTATCTTCATTGAGCCCATTAGGGGCGCGTCCAGGGTTTTGCATAACCCTAGAGTCTTTATTAATAGCCGCCATATTCTTGTTATAGGCGGGTTTTGCTTAAGTTAGATCTGTCAACAACAGTTTGTCGTAGATCGGTTTGTGAGACCCAAACTCGAGAGCTTAATCATCCATCTGCAATTTTTCAGATTGTGTTCTTTCTCGTTCTTGCTTGTGTCTTCGATTCGCAGGCAAGGATTAGCCTTCGTGGCGAGGTCAATCGAGCAGCGCACGGTTGATAACCAGAGGAGAAGTGGTGCTGCGATTGCGCGGTTCTAGTCTTGTTGATTGGAAGCCGGATCGTCTGTGTGCCATCTCCATCAAATTGATGGTTACCTTCACCTGACGGAAGATCGGACACCCCGTTCCTATCAAGTGGTACTCAAAAACTCAGGTATTACTGTCAGGTTTACCCTAGTTTAGTTTATGTTTTTCATCCTATAACTCTAGAAAATTGCCATACAAAAAAATTCCGCTATCCTAGAACCCTTGTTTAGCCTTTGCAATTCCGTTTTCAGTTTGGCTTTGTTCAGTTCGTGTCCGTGGTCAAGTCATGTTGCTGGTTTAGGGTGTATCTTCGTCGTAGTTCAACTGCACCTTCGCCGCTATCCCATCCACCATTACACAGATCACAAGTCGATCCACCCCATTAATCGGCTTGCCCTCGCTAGCCGCCACTACGCCAGTTTGCCCTAACCGCCGCTTTCTAGTCGTGGCTCCCAAAAACATAACTTGAGGTACCTTAAACCGGGCATAACTTTTCGCTCGGTTGTCCAAAAAATCTAAAATTTTTACAGGAGCTTGGTGACACGATTCTGAGGCCAACCAAACTCACCTTTGGCCTGTTTGGTTTCGATAAAATTATCAAAAAAATTCAGGAAAATAAAGAAAAAAATTATCAAAGCTCTTGCACGCTTTTCAGAGAACTTGCTGATTTTCTGTAGACCACATCTAATCTCTGTTTTAGGTGAAACTTGGTGTAGCTCCTATTTTCTTGCTTCTTGTGCTGAAAAAAATAAAAAAATCCTAAAAAACAAATCACCTGTGATTCCTACTAGTGCCTTTTTGGCCTCGCTAGTACAATATTTACGGTACTGCCATTCTGCTAGTTCCATTGTTCTTTGTTCCAACTTGTTGTGCTATGCCTCAGATACATCTCTTAGCTAGCAATTGTGACTTGTGCTTTGGATATTTATTGAACTTCGCTCATCTACACTCGATTTTGTTCCACATTCACATACATATTGTGCCTGTCCTACAGCTCTACATACTATATCTTCTGATCAATACAGATTTGACCTTGCAATTGTGGTTTCACTACCTCTTGGTAAATGAAAGTCGCCTAGAGGGGGGGTGAATAGGCGGAACCTGAAAATTAAAACTTTATCCCCCAACTAGATCCCTTGATTAGAGGTTAGAACAAGATATACAATTGTCGGAGAATAAAAGCTAAGTTCTTGCTTGAAAAGAGTATTGCGCTTAAATAATGCGGAATTAATAATTAATACAACTTGATAGATATATGAATAATAAAGCAAGAAAGCTTAGATAGGAAGAGCAATAGCACGAGTTCTCTCTTGCAATGAGTTGCTTCACTAAATAAGAGTTTAACTTAAAGCAACAACAAATAGAGTTAGCAAAGAGTAGTGCAAGAGGAACCTAGAAAGGGAAAAGACAAACAAATCACAAGTAATAAGCACACGAGACACGGGTGATTTGTTTTACCGAAGTTCGGCCCTCGAAGGCCTAGTCCCAGTTGAGGAGTCCACTAAGGACGGGTCTTTTTCAACCCTTTCCCTCTCTCCACCGATCACACAAGGATCGGTGAGCTCTTCTTCTTCTCAAGGATCACTCTCGATCCCGCAAGGACCACCACACTCTTTGGTGTCTCTTGCTAGCTTTTACAAGCCTCCAAAACTTTGGAGGAAGTTCAATGAGAGTCAAAACTCCACGCACAAATGAACACAAAGATGTAGCCCACACTATCTCTCAATGAATCTCACAAGGCACTAGGGCTAAACTCAATTGAGTAGCTCTCAGTTGCTTGCTCTCTCTTTTGTGGCACTTGTGTTGATTGCAGTGGTCTAAATCTTGTGTATAGGATGGATCAATGAATATATGTGGTTGGGAGGGCTTGAGTATGTCAACTAGATGACTTGGAATGTTGCTTGGGCTCCCACACCTTGAAGTGGCCGGTTGGGGTGGTATTTATAGCCACCAATCAAAATCTAGCCGTTGGAGAAGCTTGCTGGCGATGGGCGCACTGGACAGTCCGGTGCGCCACCGGACAGTGTCCAGTGAGCGGCCACGTCAGCCTATTCGTCAGGGTTGGAGCTGGTCGACCGTTGGAGGCTTTGTCCTCATGTGGCACCGAACAGTCCGGTGCGACACCAGACAGTCTGGTGCCCCTCTGTCCGTCTGCACTGACATCTGACTTGCACTGTTTGCTTTGCAGAGTCGACCGTTGCACGCAGATGACCGTTGCTCCGCTGGCGCACCGGACAGTCCGGTGCGCACCGGACACTGTCCGGTGACTCACCGGACAGTCCGGTGAATTATAGCGGAGGTGCGCCTGGAAAACCCAAAGGTGAAGAGTTTGAAGTCGAGCTTCCCTGGTGCACCGGACATTGTCCGGTGGCACACCGGACAGTCCGGTGCGCCAGACCAGGGAGCACTTCGGTTTTCTTTGCTCCTTTCTTCTTGAACCCTTTCTTGGTCTTTTTATTGACTTATTGTGAACCTTTGGCACCTGTAGAACTTATAGACTAGAGCAAACTAGTTAGTCCAATTATTTGTGTTGGGCAATTCAACCACCAAAATCAATTAGGAAAAAGGTGTAAGCCTAATTCCCTTTCAATCTCACCCTTTTTGGTGATTGATGCCAACACAAACCAAAGCAAGTATAGAAGTGCATAATTGAACTAGTTTGCATAATGTAAGCCCAAAGGTTACTTGGAATTGAGCCAATATAAATTCATAAGATATGCATGGATTGTTTCTTTCTTATTTAACATTTTGGACCACGCTTGCACCACATGTTTTGTTTTTGCAAATCCTTTTGTAAAATCTTTTCAAGGTTCTTTTGCAATTAGTCAAAGGTAAAGAAGTAAGATTTTGCAAAGCATTTTCAAGATTTGAAGTTTTCTCCCCTAATTTCAAATGCTTTTCCTTTGACTTAAACAAAACTCCCCCTCAATAAATTTTCCTCTTAGTGTTCAAGAGGGTTTTAAGACACCAATTTTGAAATCCCCTCTCTATAAACTCAATAAGATACCAAATTGAAAAAACATGATACTAATTTGAAATTTACCAATCGAAAAATATTTTAAAATTAGGGTGGTGGTGGTGCGGTCCTTTTGCTTTGGGCTAATACTTTCTCCCCCTTTGGCATGAATCGCCAAAAATGGATACTTAGAGTGGAATATAAGCCCTTTACTAACTACTTTCTCCCCTTTGGTAAATAAAGCATATGAGTTAAGATTATACCAATTGTGGAGAGACAGTGTGGAGTGATGGCGAAGGGTAGATAATACCAATAGCGTTGAGTGGAAGCCTTGTCTTCGCCGAAGACTCCAATTTCCTTTCAATATACCTATGACTTGGTTTGAAATACACTTGGAAACACATTAGTCATAGCATATATAAAAGAGATATGATCAAAAGGATATATCAAATTAAGCATGATCATAGTTCTATATAATATAGATTGCTCCCCCTAAATATGTGTATGGAGAGGAACACACATTATGGCCTTAAATGCCAATTGCACATAATTAGGTTAAAGAGAACATATCTATATCATACAGAATGTGAAGTGCATTGTGTCATAGAATAAGTGTGATGCTCATGACAGTTTATGCACTTATGAAAGCATGTTATAAGTATTTTAAGCATTTTCCCTTAAGGATTTCAAAGAGGCTTAAGGACCATCCACCTTTGGGACAAAGGCAGCTTATCCTCGTTACACGGTTAAGCTTTAAGCTCTTTGACAATAAGATTACTTCATCAGTGAAATTTTAAGAGGTTAAACTAGGTATGAAGCAGGGATAATGCATGGACATGCTTTCTCTTCCTTTTATACAAGACATACAAAGAATGTATAGAAAAGGAAGATTTAGGTACATGTGTAAATAGAAGGAAGTAGTTTTACGGTTTTGTACCTTCACGTAGAGATGCTCTCTTCATTGTGCTTTGTCCTTAGTCTTAGATGCTGAAGACCTATACTCAATGACAATATACGGAAATATTTTGCACAAAAGAGAGTTCTACAACTAGTGACCCTTATCTAAGTCATGGTTAGCATATAACAAATGGATCACCAATTTGCATAAATTAAACATGAATTCTCCTTTCAACTCAGTGCCCATCAAGAGAGATATTGATTAATTTGAAAGATAGTATATACAGCACTAAGAAGAATGATTGTTAATTGAAGTCATTCAATGATCAAACAAATAACAGATGTGATCAAAAGAACAACATACGCATTAGATTATTAATTAAGCTTAGAGTAGGAGAATCCAGCAAATATGCTACTTTAGAGTGAAAGACAAGAATTTAAAAATGGTAGCATACTTCATGAGAAACTCATTCTCATGCAAGAGACTATATGAAATTATTAAGATAAAATGATAGTCTCAACACAATCAAGATATAAGAATAGACTCCCCCTAAAGATATGCATCGAGTATTTGAAAGAATTGATTCAATGCATTTACTTCTAAAGACATATAGGGAGAAGCATTATACATCTTGATCAAGGCTTATAAGATTAGCAATGAACAACTTAAGCCTGTTAATCTCATTATGAAAGGATTTAGAATTCTTACAACCATACCATTGATTGTTGTGAAGACCTTATTGTCCAAGTAGGTGTTGTTGTCCTTGATGTTCGTCTCTTTCATGTGAGTGTCCTCCCTTTGTAGTCGTTTCCCTTTCCTTTCAAACTTATTGAAAATACTCAAGAAAGATGTTAATAGCACAAGGGAGTATATGATGGAAGATGATTCTTTAGATAGGAAATAAATACAATTCATCATTCATGAGTCACATAGACATGAAGTAAAATCCTTAACGTTTAGTGCACATTATCAGAAAAGAGGAATGAGCACCTTTTTAAACATTTTTGATCAATCAAGGAATTTTACTTCTTCATATTGAATTTTAACATCATGATTTAGAAGCATATCAATATGAAAGCAAATATAGCAAAGGCATGAATTAGATTCTAATGGACAAGCGCATTTATGAAAATGATATTGAATGCACACTTAGTTAATTTAGGTCCAATAAAGAATCTATTCCTCACAAGGGTAGAATATGGTAATTTAGATTAAATACTCATTGAGATGGGAACCAAACTTGATTAAGAAGATGAGTTCCCATACCTTTGCTTTTACCTTTCTTCCTTTGGGTGAAGAGCAACCCATTAGGCTTGTGCACTTTCTCTTTTGGATATTTATAAGTAGGCTCAAGAGATACGTTATTAGTAACACAAGCACTAGTTTCCATTTTTGTAATCATTTTGATAGGGAATGAAAAGCTAGATTACTAAAAGCATAGAAACTTCATAGCATGAACTAGATTATCCATAGATGATGTTATGCTTAATTTTAACTCATAAAACAAGCATAAGCAATCCTTCAAGATTATGGGAATAAATCTAATTCATGATATGGAAAGCGATAACTGTGAAAGAATCAAATCCAATTTAAGCAAGTAGAAGTACATCATAAATCATTGGATTGATTTTTTCTTTTCATGTTAGATTACATGCTTTTCCAAAGAGAAACCTATTCTCTACAAGTGAGACTACTTGGGTTGCTTAGATAAAAACATTAGTCTCACTTATCTAGTTATAGAGAGAGTTTTCCTTTTATAAGTGTCCTAAGGATTTGAATTCCTTACATGACACCTTATTCTTTTAAGGACTTGAAATATCTCTCTATATCTAGAATCATGGCAATAATAAGATAATTAGTGTAAAAACATGCCATGAGGTTTTTGCAATGATTAAAGCATGTAGATTGCCATAGGATAGAAATGATGAGTATGCAATCTACCATATGAGAGGAAATTCTTTAAAGAATGGCAATACAATTTTAAAGACATTTGAAGTGCTTCATTTTTCTATGTGACTACACTAGACACATAAGAAGTGATAATTTAAATTACTTGCACTCAAAACACAAGTGTTACCATTCTTCGGCTTTCCTCCATGTTGTAGGCCTTGATTTTTCCGCACAAGATAATTCCTTATTTCCTACAACTTTAATATCTTCCACGAGATGATATGAGTTTAGACATAACAATTTGTAATAACCTTGGGTCAATATTAGATATATCGATCATTGAAGATTGATAGCTTGAGTTAATAAGAATTGATTGAACTCTCTCAAGCACCCCAAAGCTTCATACCATTTCCTTCTCCTACAAAGCTTGTCAAGCATATTTTGGTACCCATCGCTTGATGGGTCCATCAAGGTTAGTCAACAAAGATATAGGAACCCAAAAGTCCTTTGTGTTAGCACTAGGTAAACTCATTACCTTTCTAGCACAAGTTTCAATTTTAGGTTGTCTAGTTATATGAGAATTAATTGACGAGCTAGGAGAGGGATTGTTACCAATGTGACAATCCTTGCATTGATGTCCCTTCTTTCGGCATGTGTAACACAGGCGTTTTTCAAGTTTTGAAGCTTTCTTCTTTCCTTGTTTGTTTCTTGCTACATGGTTAGTAAAAACTTTCTTTTCTAACCCTATGCCTCTTTGTTTCAAATGGGGACAAGATCTAAACAAGTGTCCCTTCTTAGAGCATTTAAAACAAAGTTTATCATCCTTGTTAATAATCAAGCCATTTTTAATGTAGGGACAAGACCTAATCAAGTGTCCCTCTTCAAAGCATTCACTACACTTCTTATTTTCTTAGTGTGAAGTGTGGCTTGATCATTACCTTGGATGTTAGCTTTTGTGGAGGCGTGGATGAGGCTTTTGTAGGAGGTATTGAATTTCATCTTTTGTTTCTTCCTCTTAGCAATCTTCAAATCCTTGACATTTTCTTTAAGGGATGTAGTGCATGTCACGGTTGTTCCCGTCTCAAGCTTCTTCACCATGTAATCACGGTTATCTTGAGAAGGTTGAGCAACACATTTCCCTTTAAGTTGTGTCAAGCTCATCTTTAGCCTCTCATTTTCTTCCTTGAGCTTTTGATATGTATCTTCTTTTGTTCCTGCAAATTCTAGCTCAAAAGAAGATTTGCTTGTTGACGGACAACAAGCATTAGCACATGATAATATAGTATCAATTTGAATACATGTGCATATGTGAGGTTGTTGGGATTTTAAGTTTTCTATCACAACCTTATGAGCAATATTTAATATGATATGATCATCCATAAGATTTTCATTAGATCATAGAAGCATATCATATTTTTCTTGAAAAGCTAGTTTTTCAAATTTTAGCTTTTCTACTTGGTCCTTAAGTAAGGCATTCCTATTTACTAATTGAGCGATACAATGTAAAGAGTTTTCTTGCTCAATTGAAATAGTTTCATACCTTTGGACCAAATCAACATGAGAGCACTTTAGCTCCTCATGTTCTTTAGTCAACTCGTCAAAGCTTAGCATTTTCATGGAGAGAACATCTTCTAGCCTTTGACGAGCTTCGCTTTGCTCTCTCGCTCTTTCTAGAAGTTTGAACATGACCGCCTTATCTTCTTGGCTTAGGCGAGCATAGAGATGCAGAAAGCTTCTTTCTTCCTCCTCATTCTCATTTGTCCTTCTGCTGTCATTTTCATTAGCCACACAACATATGTGGGAATCGAAATGGGAAGACAAACCTTTTGGAGAGGTGGATTCATCGTTTGGTCTCCATCGTTCATTTTCTTCTTCTTCCTTGCAAGCGTTAGTATCACAAAGACCAAGGGAAGTAGAAGCACAAAAAGAACTATCATGTTTGGACTCATCAAATTTGCTTTTAATTCTAGTCCAAATATCATGCACATCACAAATAGGTTTGTCATATTTTATTATGAAGGCATGATAATCTTCCTTGCTAAGGGATTTGCTCAAGATGTCATAGGCTAGATAGTTTAAGCGTATACATCTTAAATCTTCTTCGGAGGCATTTTCCCTAGCATAGTTGGGAGGAATAATACTCTTGTCTAAAATTTGTTCTAATTGTGGATCTACCGTTCTAAAAGCATTTATCACTCTAGTAGACCATGAATCATAATTAGAACAATCGGAAAGTAATATATCAAGAGTTACCTCCTTGTTCTCCTGGGTCTTCTTGTTCTTTTGGGATCTTTTACGAGCCATCACTTCGAGTTGTTAGACTCAAGATGAAGTGCCTAGCTCTGATACCAATTGAAAGTCGCCTAGAGGGGGGGGTGAATAGGCGGAACCTGAAAATTAAAACTTTATCCCCCAACTAGATCCCTTGATTAGAGGTTAGAACAAGATATACAATTGTCGGAGAATAAAAGCTAAGTTCTTGCTTGAAAAGAGTATTGCACTTAAATAATGCGGAATTAATAATTAATACAACTTAATAGATATATGAATAATAAAGCAAGAAAGCTTAGATAGGAAGAGCAATAGCACGAGTTCTCTCTTGCAATGAGTTGCTTCACTAAATAAGAGTTTAACTTAAAGCAACAACAAATAGAGTTAGCAAAGAGTAGTGCAAGAGGAACCTAGAAAGGGAAAAGACAAACAAATCACAAGTAATAAGCACACGAGACACGAGTGATTTGTTTTACCGAGGTTCGGCCCTCGAAGGCCTAGTCCCAGTTGAGGAGTCCACTAAGGACGGGTCTTTTTCAACCCTTTCCCTCTCTCCACCGATCACACAAGGATCGGTGAGCTCTTCTTCTTCTCAAGGATCACTCTCGATCCCGCAAGGACCACCACACTCTTTGGTGTCTCTTGCTAGCTTTTACAAGCCTCCAAAACTTTGGAGGAAGTTCAATGGGAGTCAAAACTCCATGCACAAATGAACACAAAGATGTAGCCCACACTATCTCTCAATGAATCTCACAAGGCACTAGGGCTAAACTCAATTGAGTAGCTCTCAATTGCTTGCTCTCTCTTTTGTGGCACTTGTGTTGATTGCAGTGGTCTACATCTTGTGTATAGGATGGATCAATGAATATATGTGGTTGGGAGGGCTTGAGTATGTCAACTAGATGACTTGGAATGTTGCTTGGGCTCCCACACCTTGAAGTGGCCGGTTGGGGTGGTATTTATAGCCACCAATCAAAATCTAGCTGTTGGAGAAGCTTGCTGGCGATGGGCGCACCGGACAGTCCGGTGCGCCACCGGACAGTGTCCGGTGAGCGGCCACGTCAGCCTATTCGTCAGGGTTGGAGCTGGTCGACCGTTGGAGGCTTTGTCCTCATGTGGCACCGGACAGTCCGGTGCGACACCGGACAGTCCGGTGCGACACCGGACAGTCCGGTGCCCCTCTGTCCGTCTGCACTGACATCTGACTTGCACTGTTTGCTTTGCAGAGTCGACCGTTGCGCGCAGATGACCGTTGCTCCGCTGGCGCACCGGACAGTCTGGTGCGCACCGGACACTGTCCGGTGACTCACCGGACAGTCCGGTGAATTATAGCGGAGGTGCGCCTGGAAAACCCAAAGGTGAAGAGTTTGAAGTCGAGCTTCCCTGGTGCACCGGACAGTCCGGTGCGCCATACTAGGGCTGCCTTCGGTTATCCCTTGCTCTCTTTGTTGAACCCAATTCTTGGTCTTTTTATTGACTTATTGTGAACCTTTGGCACCTGTAGAACTTATAGACTAGAGCAAACTAGTTAGTCCAATTATTTGTGTTGGGCAATTCAACCACCAAAATCAATTAGGAAAAAGGTGTAAGCCTAATTCCCTTTCAGTAAATATCACGAACCAGCCTCCGATTGTACCGTCCTTTGCATTGTGTTTTCATTAGATACTAGTAATAACTTGGTAAGACACGGTAGTGTGTGTTCCTATTCACCCAGAGAGCGTGTAGTTGCTTATTAGGGATAACCTTTACTATTTGTTCTTGTTTTGGTGTTTCCAATGGTAGGATCCGATGACGAGATTGAGGTAGTCACTCCCACACAATTTTCTGATTGTGTCAGTCGCGAAGACTTCGATGTTATTTGCAAGCGTATGGAGGAAAATATGGAGGAAACGGTCCACAAGTCTATCTATGACGCGATTATTGCAATGGATCTTTGCAAAGTGCTAGATAGAGTGGAGAGACGGATAACCGAGCTTGTCGATCGGGTTGCCACGTTTGAGACACATCCACTACATCAGCAGCCTCCTCCACCACCACAACCCCAGCAGCATCCACCACGGCATCAGCAACCTCCACCACAGGCTCAAGATGATGCCATTTTCGATGCACATGGCAATTTTGATGAGGTAGCTACCAGAGACGCCCACCTACGACGCCGTCTTCGTCGGAACAGGGTACATCAACCAGCGAGGTAATAACAATCGTATTCCCGATGACCCTTTTGCTAAGATTAAGTTCAGCATACCTTTTTTCGGGTCATTATGATGCTGACACATATCTTGATTGGGAGATGACAGTAGAGCAAAAATTTGCCTCCCATCTTGTGCCTGAACACCATCAGGTTAGACAAGCCACTAGTGAGTTCAAAGATTTTGCTATCATTTGGTGGACTAGTTTAGTGGGTGATGGTAGAGAACCAACTACTTGGGATGACCTAAAGGATGCTATGCGTGATAGATTTGTTCCCCCATCTTATCATAGAGAATTGCGTAAGAAACTGATGCGTTTAGATCAAGGGGATAAGTCTGTTCAGGATTATTATGGTGAGCTTCAAAAGGGGTTGCAGCGTTGTAAAATAGTCGAGGGGACCGAGGATGCTATTTGTCATTTTTATTCGGGTTTGAGGCATGAAATACAGGATATTCTTGATTATAAAGATTTTGACACTGTCGACAAGTTGTTCCAGTTTGCTATGCTTGTAGAGAAGGAAGTGCAGGGACGATATCAGTCACAACATCGATCCTGAAGTACCTTTGGTGCCACCCCCTTGCCAAAGACGACACATCGCACACCTCCGACTCCTCCAGCGCCCACGCGACCTTCGTCTTCCGCTACTACCATAGGTACATCTACTTTGCAGGTACCTGCCAAGAAACCAGATTCGGCGGCGCCTTCCAGTGGACGTACTTCGAGCATTCAGTGCCACTGCTGATATGGGCTTGGTCACGTGAAGAAGGATTGTCCTAGCCAACGGACATACATTGCTATGGACGATGGGTACATTAGTGCGTCGGATGTGGAGGATGATGGTGTTACAAGTGATGATGCCAAAGATGATGCTGCCATTGATGGTGATGCTACCACAGCAAATTTCCGGAACATCATTGTGCAGCGTGTCCTTAGTGATGAGCCAGAGACCTCCGTGCAGCAGCAGTGCCATAATTTGTTCCTAACTTTCTTCGTCATCAAGGATCGATGTGCTCGTGTTATTATTGATGGAGGAAGCTGTAACAATTTGGTGAGTTCAGATTTGGTCAAGAAGCTTAGCTTGCCCACACGCCCATGTCCGCACCCATACCACATTCAATGGTTTAATGATACCGGCAAGGTTAAGGTAACACAAACGGTACGCGTGCATTTTTCCATTGATATATATTCTGATTATGTGGATTGTGATGTTGTACCTATGGAAGCATGCTCTCTTTTGTTGAGTAGACCTTGGGAATATGATAATGATGCACGTCACCATGGTCGGAGTAATACATACACTTTCATGCATAAGGGCAAGAAAATTATTTTGCTTCCTTTGACTCCTGCTAAGATTGTACAAGCTGACAAGGATAGAGCTGCAAATACAAATAATGAACCACCTGTTAAATCTGAAAATCAGCAAGCCATTCATTTGAAAGCTCCTATAATGCTTGTTATAAAATCTGATCTTGCTGAAATACATGCTAATGATACTTGCTGCTATGCCTTGGTTTGCAAAGATGCTTTCTTTTCTATTGATGATATTCCTAGCACTTTGCCTGCATCTGTGACTAACCTTTTGCAGCAGTTCTAAGATGTTTTTCCCTCTGAGTTACCTCCAGGACTTCCTCCCATTCGTGGGATTGAGCACCAGATTGATTTGATTCCTGGAGCGAGCTTGCCCAACCGTGCTACATATCGAGCAAATCCTGAGGAGACTAAGGAGATTCAGCGCCAAGTCCAAGACCTTTTGGACCACGGGTATGTACGTGAGAGCCTTAGTCCTTGTTTTGTTCCTGTCATTTTGGTTCCAAAGAAAGATGGCAGTTGGTGCATGTGTATAGATTGTAGAGCCATTAACAACATCACTATCTGGTACCGTCATCCTATTCCTCGATTAGATGATATGCTTGATGAGTTAAGTGGTTCTAAAATATTTTCTAAGATTGATTTGCGCAGTGGGTACCACCAAATTAGAATGAAATTAGGCGATGAATGGAAAACTGCTTTTAAAACCAAGTTCGGCTTGTATGAGTGGTTAGTGATGCCTTTTGGATTAACTAATGCCCCTAGTACTTTTATGCGTTTGATGAACGAGGTTTTGCGCCCATTTATTAGAAAATTTGTGGTGGTTTATTTTGATGATATCATGATCTATAACACTTGTTTATCTGAACATCTTGACCATCTACGTGCTGTTTTTGATGCTCTGCGCGCCGCTCACTTATTTGCTAACCTTGAGAAATGCACCATTTGCACCGAACAAGTATCGTTTCTTGGCTATGTTGTCACTTGAAAGGGAAATAGGGTCTAAACCTTTTTCCTAAATGAATTTAGTGGTTGAATTGCCCGACACAAATAATTGGACTAACTAGTTCGCTCTAGATTATATGTTCTACAGGTGCCAAAGGTTCAACACAAACCAATAAAAAGAACAAGTTAGGGTTCAAAAGAAAGGAGCAAAAAGAAACCGAAGGGAACCCTGGTCTGGCGCACCGGACTGTGTCCGGTGCACCACCGAACAGTGTCTGGTGCACCAGGGGTCATTCAGTCTGAACTCTTCACCTTCGGGTTTCTCAGGCGTAGCTCCGCTATAATTCATCGGACTGTCTGGTGTACCACCGGACTGTCCGGTGTGCTAGCAGAGCAACGGCTATCTGCGTGCAACGGTCGACTCTGACGGATGAACAGTGCAGAATAGTAACGCGACAGAAGTTAGAGTAGAAGGTCAGAGGGGCACCGGACTGTCCGGTGTAGCACCGGACTATCCGGTGTCGCATGAGGACAAAGCCTCCAACGGTCGACCAGCTCCAAGCCCTAACGACAAGGTGACGTGGCGGCGCACTGGACTGTCCGGTGCGCCCATCGCCAGCAGCCTTCTCCAATGGCTACAATTTGGTTGGTGGCTATAAATACCACCCCAACCGGCCACATCAAGCAGTGGGAGTCCAAGCAACATTCCAAGTCATATAGTTGACATATCCAAGCCCTCCCAACCACATATATTCATTGATCCATTCTATACACAAGATTTAGACCACTTCAACCAACACAAGTGCCACAAAAGAGAGAGCAAGCAAAAGAGAGCTTCTCTTGTGAGTTTAGCAATAGCGCCTTGTAAGAGTCATTGAGAGAAAGTGTGTGCTACATCTTGTGATCATTCGCGCGTGGAGTTATGACTCCCATTGAACTTCCTTCAAAGTTTTGGAGGCTTGTAAAGCTAGCAAGAGACACCTAAGTGTGTGGTGATCCTTGCGGGGTCTTAAGTGATCCTTGAGAAGAAGAAGAGCTCACCGGCCTTGGTGATCAGTGGAGAGAGGGAAAGGGTTGAAAAAGACCCGTCCTTAGTGGACTCCTCAACGGGGACTAGGCCTTCGAGGGTCGAATCTCGGTAAAACAAATCACCTGTGTCTCTTGTGTTTATTGCTTGTGATTTGTTTGTTTTTCTCTCTCTAAGTTCTCTTGCACTATTCTTTGCTAATATTATTTGGTGTTTCTTCGAGTTAAATTCTCAGTTAAATAAGCAACACCTTGCAAGGAAGAACTTGTGTTATCTTTCCTTCTTTGTCTAATTAGTTGTATTGTCTTATTAGTTGTATTGTCTTGCTAATTTTGCGATCTTTGAAAGCAACACTCTTTGCAAGCAAAGGACTTAGTTTTACGCTCTGATAATTGTGAATCTTGTTCTAACCATTAATCAAGGGATCTAGTTTGGATTTAGAATTATAATTTTCAGGTTTCGCCTATTCCCCCCCCTCTAGGCGACTTTCAATTGGTATCGGAGCTAGGCATTTCATATTGAGTCTAACAACTCGAAGTGATGGCTCAAGGAAGATCCCAAAAGAACAAGAAGACACCTCCGAAGGAAAACAAGAAGGTAACTCTTGAGATATTACTTTCCGATTGTTCTAATTATGTTTCATGGTCTACTAGGGTGCTAAGTGCTTTTAGAACCGTAGATCCACGATTAGAACAAATTATAGACAAGGGTATCATACCCTCTAGTTATAATGGAAAAATTACTTTGGAGGAAGATCAAAGATGTATATGCTTGAACTATCTAGCTTTTGACATCTTAGGTAATTCTCTTAGGAAGGAAGACTATCATGCCTTCATAATTAAATATGATGAACCTATTCATGATGCACATGATATTTGGACTAGAATTAAAAGTAAATTTAATGAGTCCAAACATATTAGTTCATATGATGCTTCTACTTCCTTTGGTCCTTGTGAAACTAACCTTTTAAAGGAAGAAGAAGAAAATGAACGCTGGAGACCAAATGATGAATCCACCTCTCCAAAAGGTTTGACTTCCAATTTTGATTCCCACATATGTTGTGTGTCTAATGAAAATGATAGTGGAAGCACAAATGAGGATGAGGAGGATGAAAGAAGCCTCATGCAACTGTACGCTCATCTAAGCCTAGAAGAAAAGACGGTCATGCTCAAACTCTTAAACAGAGCGAGAGAGAAAAGCGAAGCTCTTCAAGTGCTAGAAGGTGTTCTTGCCATAAAAAGCCAATGCTTTGAAGAGTTGACTAAAGAACATGAGGAGCTAAAAAGCTCTCATGTTGATTTGGTCCAAAGGTATGAAACTATTTCAATTGAGCAAGATAACTCTTTATATTGTATCGCTCAATTAGTAAATAGGAATGCCTTGCTTAAGGACCAAGTAGAAAAGCTAAAAGTTGAAAATCTAGCTTTTCAAGATAAACATGATATGCTTCTATGTTCTCATAAAAATCTTATGGATGATCATATCATGTTAAACATTGCTAATGAGGTTGTGATAGAAAACTTAAAATCTCAACAACCTCACTCATGCACATGTATTCAAATTGAAACTATATTACCATGTGCTAATGCTTGTTGTTCGTCAACAAGCAAATCCTCCTTTGAGCTAGAATTTCTAGGAACAAAATATGATACATGTCAAGAGCTCAAGGAAGAAAATGAGAGGCTAAGAACGAGCTTGACACAACTAAAAAGGAAGGGCACTGCTCAACCTTCTCAAGATAACAGTGATCACATGGTAAAGAAGCTTGAGATGGGAACAACCGTGGCATGCACTAAATCCCTTGAAGAAAATGTCAAGGACTTGAGGATTTCCAAGAGGAAGGAACAAAAGAAGAAAATCAATACCTCTGCCAAAAGCCTCAACCGTGCCTCCATGCAAGGTAACATCCAAGGTAATGTTCAAGCCACACTTCACACTAAGAAAAGTAAGAAGTATAGGGAATGCTTTGAAAAGGGACACTTGATTAGGTCATGTCCCTATTTTAAAAATGGCTTGATTATTAACAAGGATAATAAACTTTGTTTTAAATGCTCAAAGAAGGGACACTTAATTAAGTCTTGTCCCCATTTGAAACAAAGAGGCATTGTGTTAACTAACCATGTAGCAAGCAAGAAACAAGGAAATAAGAAATCTTCAAGAATTGAAGATCGTCTTTGCTACATATGCCGAAAGAAGGGACATCAATGCAAGGATTGTCCCATTGGTAACTATCCCGCTTCTAGCTTGTCAATTAATTCACATGTAACTAGGCAACCCAAAATTGCAACTTGTGCTAGAAAGGTAATGAGTTTACCAAGTGCTAACACAAAGGATATTTGGGTTCCTAGATCTTTGTTAACTAACCTTATTGGACCCATCAAGTGATGGGGACCAAAATATACTTGACAAGCTTTGCAGGAGAAAGAGATGATGAAGCTTTGGGGTGCTTGAGAGAGTCAATTCAATTCTTATTAACTCAAGCTATCAATCTTACAATGATCTATATATCCAAAATTGACCCAAAGTTACTTTTAAATTGTTATGTCTGAAACTCATATCATCTCGGGGAAGATATTGATGTTGTAGGAAATAAAGAATTATTCTGTGCGAAAAATCAAGGCCTACAACATTGAGGAAAGCCAAAGGATGGTAACATTTATGCCTTTAAGTGCAAGTATCTTAGACTATCATTTCTCATGTGTCTTGTATAGTCACATAGAAAAAGGAAGCACTTTAAATGTTTTTTTAAAATTATGTCACCATTCTTTGAAGAAATTCCTCTCACATGGTAGATTGCATATTCATCATTTCTATATTATGGCAATCTACATGCTTTAAATTATTGTAAGTACCTCATGGCATGTTTTACACTAATTATCCTATTGTTGCCATGTTCTAGATATAGAGAAATATTCCATGTTCTTAAAAGAATAAGGTGTCATGTAAGGAATTCAAATCCTTAGGACACTTATAAAGGGAATCTCTCTTTATAACTAGAATAGTGAGACTAATGTTTTTGCCCAATTAATCTAAATAGTCTCACATATAGAGAATAAGTTTCTCTATGGAAATGCGTAATCCTTCATGACAAGGAAGATCAATCCAATGATTCATGTTGTATTTCCTCTTGCTTTAATTGGATATGATTCTTCTACATTCATCGCTCTCCATGTTATGAATTAGATTTGTTCCCATAATTTTAAGGGATTAACTATGCTTGTTTTATAAGTTAAAACTAAGCATACATCATGGAATAATCTAGTTCATATTATAAAGTTTCCATGCTCTAGTAATCCACTTTTCATTCCTTGTCAAAAATGATTACAAAAAGGGAAACTAGTGCTTGTGTTACTAATAACATATCTCTTGAGCTTACTTATGGAAATCTACAAGAAAGTAAATGTATGTTTAAATCCACAAGCCTCAAAGGGTTGCTCCTCGCCTAAAAGAAGGAAGGTAAAAGCAAAGCTATGGGAACTCATCTTCTTAATCAAATATAGTTCCCATCAATGGTTATTTACTCTAAATTATCATATTCTGCCTATGTGAAGAATGGATTCTTTATTGGATTTAAATCAGCTTGATGTGCATTCAATCTCATTCTCATAAATACACTTGTCCATTAGAATCTAATTCATGCCTTTGCTATATCTGTTCTCATATTGATATGCTTCTAAGTTATGATAATAAAATCAATATGAAGAAGTAAAATTCCTATGTTTGATCAGAATGTTTAAAAGGTGCATATTCCTCTTTTCAATGATGTGCACTAATGTTAAAAATTTACTTCATGTCTATGTGACTTATGGATGATGAATTATTTATATTTCTTATCTAAATAAATCATCCTTCATCATATACTCCCTTGTGCTATTAACATCTTTCTTGAGTATTTTCAATAAGTTTGAAAAGGAAAAAAAGGACAACTACAAAGGGAGGACACTCAAATGAAAGAGAAAGACATCAAGAACAACAACATCTACTTGGACAGTAAGATCTTCAAAACTGGTATCTTGCAAATGGTGTGGTTGTAAGTATTCTAAACCTTTTTCATTTTTTAGTAAACTGGTATCTACTTTAGGGGGAGCCCCATTTCTGTATCTTGATCATATTGAGACTAACATTTTCTCTTAGTGATCTCATAAAGTCTCAAGTATGAGAATAAGTTTCTCATGAAGTATGCTACTTCGAATCAATCCAATTTGGTGAAGTAATGTCACTCTGATCAAGGATTGTAGCTTTCATTGTCAAAGTAGCATATTTACTGGATTCTCTTTTTTAAGCTTATTTGATAATCTAATGCATATGTTGTTCTTCTGATCGCATCTGTTATTTGTTTGATCATTGAATAACTTTAATTAACACTTGTGTTTCTTAGTGCCTCATACTATCAATCAATATCTCTTGTGATATGCACTAAGTTAAAAGGAGAACTCAGGATAAATTTATGCAATTTGTGATTCACTTAATATATGATAACAATGACTTAGAAAAGGATCACTAGTTGTAGAACTCTCTCTTGTGCAAAATATTTCCATACATTGTCTTAAATATAGGCCATAAGCAACTAAGACTAAGGACAAAGCAATGAAGAGAGCGTCTCTATGTGAAGGTACAAAAGGGTAAAACTACTTCCTCTCATTTACAGATGTACTTATCTTCCTCTTCTATACATTCTTTGCATATCTTGTATAAAAGGAAGAGAAAACATGTCTATGCATTACCCCTGCTTCATACCTAGTTTAACTTCTCAAAATTTCATTCCAGCATTTATGCATCTTTGTTAAAACTAGGTGAAGTAATTTTATTGTCAAAGAGCTTAAAGCTTAACCTTGTAACGAGGATAAGCTACCTTTGTTCCAAAGGTGGAGGTTCCTTAAGTCTCTTTGAAATTCTTAAGGGTAAATGCTTAAGATGTTTATAACATGCTTTCATACGTGCATAGTCTGTCGTGAGCATCACACTTATATTATGACACATTGCACTTCAAATTTTCTATGATATAGATATGCTCTCATTAACCTAACTATGAGCACTTGGGATTTAAGGCCAAAATATGTATTCAAGGCACATTTTTAGGGGGGCAATCCATATTATATAGAACTATGATTAAGCTTAATTGATATATCTCTTGATCATATCTCTTTATCTCTACGACTAATGTGCTTTCAAGTGTATTTTGTGCCAAGTCATCGAATTGAAAGGGAAATGGAGTCTTCGGTGAAGGCAAGTCTTCCACTCAACTCCATCAGTATTAATTCCTCTTTGCCGGTATTCCGCCATCTCTCCACATTGGTATAATCTTTCACTCATATATTGTTTGCCAAAGGGTTAGAAAATTTCTTAAGGGCTCATATTTCACTTACAAAGTATCCGTTATTGGCAATTCATGCCAAAGGGGGAGAAAGTATTAGCCCAAAGCAAAAGGATCGCACTACCACCAATTTCAAAAGTTTTTAAAGAAGTTTTCAATTGATATCTTATTTTTGACATATTTCAAATTGGTATAACCACTTTCAAAAATTGATATCTAAAACCATCTTGAACACTAAGAGGAGAATTTCATTAAGGGGGAGCTTTGTTTAGTCAAAGGGAAAAGCATTTGAGACAAGGGGAGAAAATTTCAAATCATAAAAATGCTTCTTACAAATCTTATTCATATACCTTTGACTACTTGCAAAAGACTTTGAAATAGATTTCCAAAATGATTTGCAAAAACAAAACCTATGGTGCAAGCGTGGTCCAAAATGGTAAATAAAAGAAAGCAAATCATGCATATCTAGTAAAAGAAAAATATTGGTTTAATTATAAGCAACCTTTGCACTTTCCTTATGCAAACTAGTTCAATTCCGCACTTATATATTTGCTTTGGTTTGTGTTGGCATCAATCACCAAAAAGGGGGAGATTGAAAGGGAAATAGGGTCTAAACCTTTTCCTAAATGATTTTGGTGGTTGAATTGCCCAACACAAATAATTGGACTAACTAGTTTGCTCTGGATTATATGTTCTACAGGTGCCAAAGGTTCAGCACAAAACAATAAAAAGAACAAGTTAGGGTTCAAAAGAAAGGAGCAAAAAGAAACCGAAGGG
Source organism: Zea luxurians (assembly GCA_029449295.1). NCBI lineage: Eukaryota > Viridiplantae > Streptophyta > Magnoliopsida > Poales > Poaceae > Zea > Zea luxurians. The sequence continues at coordinate 11,860,712 of JAOPSE010000011.1, read as the reverse complement.
AACCCTGGTCTAGCGCACCGGACTGTCCGGTGTGCCACCGGACAGTGTCCGGTGCACCAGGGGCCGTTCAGTCTAAACTCTTCACCTTCGGGTTTCTCAGGCGCAGCTCCGCTATAATTCACCGGACTGTCCGATGTGCCAGCAGAGCAACGGCTATCTGCACGCAACAGTCGACTCTGACGGATAAAAATGCAGAACAGTAACGCGGCAGAAGTCAGAGCAGAAGGTCAGAGGGGCACCAGACTGTCCGGTGCCGCATGAGGACAAAGCCTCCAATGGTCGACTAGCTCCAAGCCCTAACGACAAGGTGACGTGGCGACGCACCGGACAATGTCCGGTGGCGCACCGGACTGTCTGGTGCGCCCATCGCCAGCAGCCTTCTCCAACGGCTACAATTTGGTTGGTGGCTATAAATACCACCCCAACCGGCCACTTCAAGAAGTGGGAGTCCAAGCAACATTCCAAGTCATATAGTTGACATATTCAAGCCCTCCCAACCACATATATTCATTGATCCATTCTATACACAAGATTTAGACCACTTCAACCAACACAAGTGCCACAAAAGAGAGAGCAAGCAAAAGAGAGCTTCTCTTGTGAGTTTAGCAATAGTGCCTTGTAAGAGTCATTGAGAGAAAGTGTGTGCTACATCTTGTGATCATTCGTGCGAGGAGTTTTGACTCCCATTGAACTTCCTCCAAAGTTTTGGAGGCTTGTAAAGCTAGCAAGAGACACCTAAGTGTGTGGTGATCCTTGCGGGGTCTTAAGTGATCCTTGAGAATAATAAGAGCTCGTCGGTCTTGGTGATCGGTGGAGAGAGGGAAAGGGTTGAAAAAGACCCGTCCTTAAACCTCGGTAAAACAAATCACCCGTGTCTCTTGTGTTTATTGCTTGTGATTTGTTTGTTTTTCTCTCTCTAAGTTCTCTTGCACTATTCTTTGCTAATATTATTTGGTGTTGCTTCGAGTTAAATTATCAGTTAAATAAGCAACGCCTTGCAAGGAAGAACTTGTGTTATCTTTCCTTCTTTGTCTAAGTCCTCTCGCTCTATATTCCATAGACTTATTAGTTGTATTGTCTTGCTAACTCTGCAATCTTTGAAAGCAACACTCTTTGCAAGCAAAGGACTTAGTTTTACACTCCGATAATTGTGAATCTTGTTCTAACCACTAATCAAGGGATCTAGTTTGGGTTTAGAATTATAATTTTCAGGTTTCGCCTATTCACCCCCCATCTAGGTGACTTTCATCACTCCACAAGGTATTGAGGTTGATGAGGCCAAGGTGCATGCTATTCAGAGTTGGCTAACGCCATCGACAGTGACACAAGTGCGGAGTTTTCTTGGACTTGCAGGATTTTATCGTCGTTTCGTGAAGGATTTCAGCACCATCGCTGCCCCATTGCATGAGTTGATCAAGAAGGGTGTTTCATTTAATTGGGGGCAGTCACAAGAGGATTCTTTTGCTCTTTTAAAAGAGAAGCTTACTCACGTGTCACTACTCCAACTTCCTGACTTTGGTAAGCGAAGCATCCAGATCCTCTGGGACTCAAATGTGATACAATTACTAGTCCCAGGAGGCTAGTAAACACATTTATACATCAGATGATTCTAGATCTGCTTAAACGAGACAAACCTATCAAGGTGGTGAACAACTTTAAGAGTTGGTCCACAACTCGGGACATATCATCAGAGTGGGGCTGAAGCAGCCCGATATACGCAGCGAAGCAAATCAGCGGTCCAACAGCCACAGGCAAGGTTGGGAACAGTCGTAACTCTTACTTGATCTCCTTTTTCTGAAAAACAACAAATAAGCAAGGGTGAGTACAAATGTACTCAACAGCCCACCTTCACCCGCGGAATGGGGAAATCAGATATAATGCATGGAATATGTGGAACTTAGGATATTTTGCAGAAACATCAATATTTTATGCAGGGTTGTTTTGAAAAACATTTTGTATCTTTGCAAAGCGCATCCTCTCCAAAAGGAGCAGGAAGTTTTTCAATATTAGAACAAAATCCCCTGGACTAAACCATCCAGGTATCTCAGCAGTTTCCCACTGGTTTTCATTTTCAAAAACAGCTACTGGACTTCCCGTCCACCATAGCTCACGGCTCAACCGCCAGACCTTTTTAAAAACCACTTTTCTCAAAAGCACCTCTTTTTTGAAAACAAAACACTAATTGCCATACCACATCGGACTCGTCCATTCCTGTGGACACAGACTATTCGAATAGGTTCTCAAACTCTGCGCAGAGGTGTACACTTTACCCACTAGTCCGGCTCTGCGATCTCATGGCCGATGATATCCGAATCCGAATCTCTTTCTTTCCTCACACGTCCTAACCTTAACGGTTATACCAGAAGGAGTCAGGCCACCGCCATGTCCAAACCGGACAAAACATTCCCCCTCCTTATCCTCCCGGTGCTCCCCAGCCTTCATAACCCTGGGGTTGGACCGTACGAGTTTAGATTGAGTGACTGCCCACACAGTCTCGAGTGGTTGTACTTGTCATGAGTACAGGTAGTGAAAGATGACAAACTGGTCCTTATAAGAGGGGACAATCCTTCTGCTCACGCCTAAACCAGCTGAGCCATCACCTTAGGCCCTCCCCTAAACCAGGGAGTCCTTGATCATCCCTACTCAAAGGTGATAAGGGTGAAAACCCTTCATCAAACACATTTTGAAAAGCATTTTCTTTTGAAAACTCACACCTTTCCTCAAATCATTTGTAACAATTATATCAGGGATTGATTGCGGCAAGCAAGTGGGTGGCCATAATAACTTGTCTTAAAATCATATTATGCATAAAATAACAGGCTGAGGGTTGTGGTTGTAAAACATAGGTAATTTATGCATCAAAGGGATCCAGTGAGCTTGCCGTGCTTATTCGGCGAAGGGGGAAGGGGAGCTCGCGGAACTGGCTTCTGGCTCCACCGCCTGGCGTAGACTTACAGATCTAGCCTCCACGAGACGACACGAACGCTCCGATAACTATGCAACATGAACAAGCAAACATACAAACCAGTAAGTATACCAACAAATATTTAGTATAGTGGTCAGAATAGCGATATATGGATGGGTAGAGTCTTGAGTAGAATCTGTGTCATGTGGTGTTGAGATACTACTAGTGGTGGAGCGGAGGTGCTTACCAGGAGGGTGGACTGGAGGCGAAGCGACACTACGCGTGTAGCCGGTAGAGCGGAGTAACTGAGTGGGTGGGAGTTTTTCTTGGCTGAGGGTGTGGAGTGTGTGTGGAGAGGGAGAGGGTAGCTGGGTGTATTTATAGCTGGGTGTATGTGGTGTAGCACAGTGAAGTTCACTGTAGGTGAGAATAGTGACGAATGAATCATCTGACTTAGTATGAACAGGAGAGTTATAGGCAGAATATGGGACGAGAGTATTTTGGGAGTCTTCTAGAACATGAACCATGCTTAAGGGATGACATGGTTGGATAGAGAATAATTTGATAAGAATTTAGAAACAAGAATTATTGGAATCTGAGTTTGGAAGCCTGGTTCAAAGGAATCTCAAAGTTAAGCATGCTCAACTTGGAGAAACCTAGGATGGGTGACCAGATGGGAAGTTCCCTACTGGAAGGAAAATCACAGTCACCGGAGTCCGTATGACTGGAATATGGGTCTGGCTGGTCTTAAGTGGATTAGACAGCATGATGGATGAGTAGTTGAAATTTGGGGCGATCGGATGATCGATGAATAGTAACGATGATTAGTAACGATGAATAGTGGTGACGGAAAAGTAATTATAGATAGCATCGATGAATACTAACGATGATGAATAGTAACGATAAATAGTAACGATGATGAATAGTAACAATGGTGAATAGTGTCGGCGAATAGTAATGATGAATAGTAACGGTGAATAGTGATGGTGAATAGTTCGTATGAACGAACGATGAATAAGAACGATGAACGATGAATAGGAATAACGAACGAACGAATGATCGGACGAACGAACGATCGGAATTTCGGCAGCATAATGGCAGGACAAAGATTATATGGAAGAACAATGAATAGGGACTATGAACGAACGATGAACAATGAATAGGAACTATGAACGAACGATCGAATGATCGGACGAACGAACGATCGGAATTTCGGCAGCATAACGGCAGGATAAAGATTATTTGGATGAACGAACGGACGAACGATCGAATGATCGGACGAACGAACGATCGGAATTTCGGCAGCATAACGACAGGACAAAGATTATCTGGAAGAACGATGAATAGGGACTATGAACGAACGATGAACGATGAATAGGAACTATGAACGAACGATGAACGATCGAATGATCGAATGAATGAACGATCGAAATTTTGGCAGCATAACGGTAGGAAAAAGATTATTTGGACGAACGAATGGACGAACGATCGAATGATCGGACGAACGGACGAACGATCGAATGATCGGACGAACGAACGAACAAACTAAGAACAGGGGACGAACGATCGAAGAACGATCGAACGATCCTTTGTGCTAGTGTGTGCTTGTGTGGAACATGGAGTGGGTGTGTGTGGGGGGGGGAAGAGTTTCCATGAAATGGCTTGGGGTGGGATGAGAGGAGGCCCTTGCCCCTCTATTTATAGCCATGGTGGGGGATTAGGGGGAGGGATGAGAGGATTAGTGGGAAGATGAGAGGATTAGTGGGAGATTAGCATGGATTTGTCTTATATGAGTGTAATTAGCTTGTAGAGCTCAACGTATGACACCGGAGGCATACGTATACGTATGAGCATGAGGAAAGTTATGAAGAAAATATTTGGAGGGACTTGAAAAATGATTCTGAAGTTATTTCTCAAGAGGAAAATATCTGGAGATATATTGGTGGAATATCTGGGCAGTATTTCTGGAAAGAAATTGAGGGGGGTTACTGGGGAAATATCTGGGCAGTATTTTTGGAAAGAATTTGAGGAGGATCACTGGGGAAATATTTGTAGGATATTTGAGGAGATTTTAGAGAGAATATAGACCACTATACTTTTATTTGTTAATATCAACTCGCAAACAAACATTTTGAAATGAAATTTGAAATTCATTTTGAATTTAGAGCGAGTTTGAGAAAATTTCAGGATTTGAATTTTTGGGATGCTACAAATCTACCCCACTTAAAAGGAATCTTGTCCTCGAGATTTGGCTTGGAAGGGTTATGGGTATAGCTTTACTTCAACTACATATCTTCACTTTGCAGACTCTTCGAGGAGATGGAACTTCAACAAGATCTGGCCTTGAGGAGCATCTGGTTGCCGATTGCAAACGCTGATTCTGGCTACTCAAGATCATCTTCAGGCTTCTAGCTTTCGCTTGGCAGCTAGCTTATTGAAGAAGCATTGATGCCAACACGCAAACGTTCCTCTTGCGAACTTCCACATGGATTCCTTCCTTGATTGGTCTCCTGGTGCTTCATCAACAGAACTTGGGTGACCACTTCTCATCCAGAAACTTATAAGCTTTGATGATCTGGTCCTCCACAAGCTTGCTACAGGCCTTCTTCTTCTTCTTCATAGCAGGAACCTTACTGGAACACTACCCCACTTAAAAAGAATGAGGGTAGAACTCTTGAATCTTGGGGATTTTAACTCCTTGAAGTACCTCATAACAAGGGTGTTACAGGGCCTTCTTCTGCTGTTGCTGCTTGAGCAGGCTGCGGAGAAATGACTGACACAGGGTTGATTCTGGGAGAACCTTCTTCTTATCTTTTCTTCACTATCTTCTTTTCACTGATCCTTTCTTTCTCTTTGCTCTTCCCACTGGAGGATTCTATCAAAGAGTATTACCATCATACAGAGGAGGAAACCAAAGATGTTGAACCATGTGCAACAGTCTTCAACCCAAGAATCACCAAGCATTGTGATCTTAGGGGGCGAGGGAGTGGAAACTGGAGTTGCTTGCGATTTGGCAGAGGGGATTTATCTGGAGTGTGCTTTGCTTTGAGCGAGATGGGAGTTGAGGGAGCTAGTGGGGGGTTTTATAGGCGAGCGGGGGTACTCGTGGGGTGTGGAGTGGTAGTGATGGAGCAGGTGACACGAGGCAGTAGGTGCAACAAGGGGAAGGGGGCCTGTTGCCGGTGACGATGGCGGTGGGTGCGCTGCAAAGGGGCGTGGGCGGTGGTGCTAGTGCGCATGGAGGCGGGCACGCGTGCGTGGGGCACGGGTGAGTGGTGGGGTCAATGACCCTGATGTTTGTGGTCTCTGGTTCCAAGAATCTTTGCCTCTCTGTATGGTAATAACTCCTTCTGTCCTCTTTTCTTGTTTACTTTGACTCAGGGGCAGTGCTTTGATTCTCACGGTCGGTCCTTTTGACTGAGCGGCTGGACTGGTTTCTTCTGTAGCTTAATCTAGGCTTTAATGGTAAGCTTCCCGGTATCTTCTTGGGTAAGGCACTTTTCTCTTGAGATGGGTTAAGATGAGAATGGAAGCATAAGGTGAGGATTGGATCTAATTTGTGATCTATGTTTTTAGAGAAAACCTTTCTTAAAAAGAAAGAGAACACACAAGCTCAGCAATGATAAGCACAAACAAATCAAATGTTTTGAATAAGAGAAGAATAGAGTTTTTCCAAAGCACGGACTACTCAGATTCGGGGGCTAAGCATAACTACTATTGCTTAGCTCCTGAATTGAGAACTATGCTAAATTTAACTTATGAGCACTAACGTTAAAGCATCACATATGCACTCAAAAGGGAAGAAAACATCAAGCGAAATTCATTTTGAAATGCCCTAGGGGGCCACACAATTAGAGTTTTGCAAAACACGAGTCTACACAATTACCTCTCATACATGCAGGGCTCTAGCCTAAGTGAAGAAAAACTTCACTACCCAATGCATGTAGAGGACTGGGCATACTAACTTCAGACCAGACAATTCTCTTCTGGCAAGGCTTGCACACAACTTCAATCTGAGACATCTCCTAGATGGGTCAACAGGGAGCTGATGTTGATGACTTCTTCTGGCGGCGACTGAGGTGGCAAGACTGGGTCAAACTCTTCTTCAAGATGGACTGGCTCTTGTAGCTCCTCAGAGGGTGGCGGTGCTGGCGGGGTGCTTGCAGCTTTTTCCTTGATCTCACGGGACGGTGCTGGAATCTTCTTCATGGTGAGGGGCTCAAACAACTCTGGCGGGGGATCTTGGGAGGACTTAGGGTGCTCTTGCTTATCCATAGCCTGAGGGAAGACTGGAATTCCTTCCAAGACTATGGCTCCTTCCAAGAGTTCCCAAGCCTTCTTTTCTCCTCTGGTAGAGACCAGGTGACCTTCAAGAATCTGGGGATCTTCGGCTCTCATGGGTTGAACAGGGTTGGATGAAGCGGGTCTTGGATTCGTAGGGCTCTACATTGGTTATGGTTACCAAGTAGGCCTCCATCAACTTCTGGACATGCTCATCCTTGGCTTGCTTCAGGGCTTCAACAGCAATGGCTTCATGACTTTCCAAGGCAGCTACACGGGCTTGAGCTGAGGTGAGATCCACATGGAGCTGACGGTTGTGCTTCTCTGCATCTTCTGCTCGGGCAATCATCTGATGGTGGTGCCGAGCCAAGAAATCATACTGTGCATCCAGGGTGAGCAGGTATGCGGTGAGGTACACGACTGTGAGGTCGTCCTCAAGCAACTGTTAACCTTCCAATGCATGCATCCTTGCCATCCAAACAGGACGGTTTCTCTAAAAGGGCGGAAAGAATCTGAGCGGGGTGTCGGCCACTTCTTCTTCATAGATCTGACATAGGGACCTCAATGCCTTGCGAGCGATGACTTGGCAGGTGTCTTTGAATCTGTGTCTAGCAGCAGTGACACTCCATTCCACATGGTGTGGACTGGATCCAATGTATACAGTCACGACACACTTCTCTGTGCCATGCTCGACGAATTCACGACCATCATACTCTGGCTGTTTCCTGATTCCGAGGCGAACTGTGCATGCTCTTAACAACTTGGGGAAACCATCTTCATTCTGGCAAAAGCTAGTTTGGCAACGGACCTCCATCTGACTTCTGAGAGAAGGAAAGGGGGAAAGCATTTTTGAAATGAAGGGATGAGAGCAAGATATTTTTTAAGAAAATAGTTTTGACTCAAAAACTTTTGGATCAGGCTAAGGGTTACGTCCTGTAGCCAACTTAACAGCTCTGATACCACCTGAAGCGTCCCGACCCTCTAGGACTCAAATGTGATACAATTACTAGTCCCAGGAGGCTAGTAAACACATTTATACATCAGATGATTCCAGATCTGCTTAAACGAGACAAACCTATCAAGGTGGCGAACAACTTTAAAAGTTGGTCACAACTCGGGACATATCATTAGAGTGGGGCTGAAGCAGCCTGATATACGCAGCGAAGCAAATCAGCGGTCCAACAGCCACAGGTAAAGTTGGGAACAGTCGTAACTCTTACCCGATCTCCTTTTTCTGAAAAACAACAAATAAGCAAGGGTGAGTACAAACGTACTCAGCAGCCCACCTTCACCCGCGGAATGGGGAAATCAGATATAATGCATGGAATATGTGGAACTCAGGATATTTTGCAGAAACAGCAATATTTTATGCAGGGTTGTTTTGAAAAACATTTTGTATCTTTGCAAAGCGCATCCTCTCCAAAAGGAGCAGGAAGTTTTTCAATATTAGAACAAAATCCCCTGGACTAAACCATCCAGGTATCTCAGCAGTTTCCCACTGGTTTTCATTTTTAAAAACAGCTACTGGACTTCCCGTCCACCATAGCTCATGGCTCAACCGCTGGACCTTTTTAAAAACCACTTTTCTCAAAAGCACCTCATTTTTTGAAAACAAAACACTAATTGCCATACCACATTGGACTCGTCCATTCCTGTGGACACAGACTATTCGAATATGTTCTCAAACTCTGCGGAGAGGTGTACACTTTACCCACTAGTCCGGCTCTGCGATCTCATGGCCGATGAGATCCGAATCCGAATCTCTTTCTTTCCTTGCACGTCCTAACCTTAATGGTTATACCTGAAGGAGTCAGGCCATCACCATGTCCAAACCGGACAAAACATTCCCCCTCCTTATCCTCCCGGTGCTCCCCAACCCACATAACCCTAGGGTTGGACCGTACGAGTTCAGATTGAGTGACTGCCCACACAGCCTCGAGTGGTTGTACTTATCATGAGTACAGGTAGTGAAAGATGACAAACCGGTCCTTATAAGAGGTGACAATCCTTCTGCTCACGCCTAAACCAGCTGAGCCATCACCTTAGGCCCTCCCCTAAACCAGGGAGTCCTTGATCATCCCTACTCAAAGGTGATAAGGGTGAAAACCCTTCATCAAACACATTTTGAAAAGCATTTTCTTTTGAAAACTCACACCTTTCCTCAAATCATTTGTAACAATTATATCAGGGATTGATTGCGGCAAGTGGCTGGGTGGCCATAATAACTTGTCTTAAAATCATATTATGCATAAAATAACAGGTTGAGGGTTGTGGTTGTAAAACATAGGTAATTTATGCATCAAAGGGATCCAGTGAGCTTGCCGTGCTTATTCAGCGAAGGGGGAAGGGGAGCTCGCGGAACTGGCTTCTGGCTCCACCGCCTGGCGTAGACTTGCAGATCTGGCCTCCACGAGACGACACGAACGCTCCGATAACTATGCAACATGAACAAGCAAACATACAAACCGGCAAGTATACCAACAAATATTTAGTATAGTGGTCAGAATAGCGATATATGGATGGGTAGAGTCTTGAGTAGAATCTGTGTCATGTGGTGTTGAGATACTACTAGTGGTGGAGCGGAGGTGCTTACCAGGAGGGTGGACTGGAGGCGAAGCGACACTACGCGTGTAGCCGGCAGAGTGGAGTAACTGAGTGGGTGGGAGTTTTTCTTGGCTGAGGGTGTGGAGTGTGTGTGGAGAGGGAGAGGGTAGCTGGGTCTATTTATAGCTGGGTGTATGTGGTGTAGCACAGTAAAGTTCACTGTAGGTGAGAATAGTGACGAATGAATCGTCTAACTTAGTATGAACAGGAGAGTTATAGGCAGAATATGGGACGAGAGTATTTTGGGAGTCTTCTAGAACATGAACCATGCTTAAGGGATGACATGGTTGGATAGGAAATAATTTGATAAGAATTTAGAAACAAGAATTATTGGAATCTGAGTTTGGAAGCCTGGTTCAAAGGAATCTCAAAGTTAAGCATGCTCAACTTGGAGAAACCTAGGATGGGTGACCAGATGGGAAGTTCCCTATTGGAAGGAAAATCACAGTCACTGGAGTCCGTATGACTGGAATATGGGTCTGGCTGGTCTTAAGTGGACTGGACAGCATGATGGATGAGTAGTTGAAATTTGGGGCGATCGGATGATCGATGAATAGTAATGATGATTAGTAACGATGAATAGTGGTGACGGAAAAGTAATTATAGATAGCATCGATGAATACTAACGATGATGAATAGTAACGATAAATAGTAACAATGAATAGTAATAATGGTGAATAGTGTCGGTGAATAGTAATGATGAATAGTGACGGTGAAAAGTGATGGTGAATAGTTCGTATGAACGAACGATGAACGATGAATAGGAACGATGAACGATGAATAGGAATAACGAACGAACGAATGATCGAATGATCGGACGAACGAACGATCGGAATTTCGACAGCATAACGGCAGGACAAAGATTATCTGGAAGAACGATGAATAGGGACTATGAACGAATGATGAACGATGAATAGGAACTATGAACGAACGAACGATCGATCGAATGATCGGACGAACGAACGATCGAAATTTCGGCAGCATAACGGCAGGATAAAGATTATTTCGATGAACGAACGGACGAACGATCGAATGATCGGATGAACGAACGATCGGAATTTCGGCAGCATAACGACAGGACAAAGATTATCTGGAAAAACGATGAATAGGGACTATGAACGAACGATGAACGATGAATAGGAACTATGAACGAACGATGAACGATTGAATGATCGAACGAACGAACGATCGGAATTTTGGCAGCATAACGGTAGGAAAAAGATTATTTGGACGAACGAACGGACGAACGATCTAACGAACGGACGAACGATCTAACGATCGGACGAACGGACGAACGAACCATGAACGATCGGACGAACGATCGAACGATCGGACGAACGAACGAACAAACTAAGGACAGGGGACGAACGATCGAAGAACGATCGAACGATCCTTGTGCTAGTGTGTGCTTGTGTGGAACATGGAGTGGGTGTGTGTGTGGGGGGGGGGGAAGAGTTGCCATGAAATGGCTTGGGGTGGGATGAGAGGAGGCCCTTGCCCCTCTATTTATAGCCATGGTGGGGGATTAGGGGGAGGGATGAGAGGATTAGTGGGAAGATGAGAGGATTAGTGGGAGATTAGCATGGATTTGTCTTATATGAGTGTAATTAGCTTGTAGAGCTCAACGTATGACACCGGAGGCATACATATACGTATGAGCATGAGGAAAGTTATGAAGAAAATATTTGGAGGGACTTGAAAAATGATTCTGAAGGTATTTCTCAAGAGGAAAATATCTGGAGATATATTGGTGGAATATCTGGGCGGTATTTCTAGAAAGAAATTGAGGGGGGTTACTGGGGAAATATCTTGACAGTATTTTTGGAAAGAATTTGAGGAGGATCACTGGGGAAATATTTGTAGGATATTTGAGGAGATTTTAGAGAGAATATAGACCACTATACTTTTATTTGTTGATATCAACTCGCAAACAAACATTTTGAAATGAAATTTGAAATTCATTTTGAATTTAGAGCGAGTTTGAGAAAATTTCAGGATTTGAATTTTTGGGATGCTACAGTAAGACTTTTGAACTCGAATGTGATGCAAGTGGAGTTGGCATTGGTGCTGTTTTGATGCAAGGAGGTAAACCCGTTGCATATTTTAGTGAGAAATTGAATGGCCCTGTTCTTAATTATTCCACTTACGATAAAGAATTATATGCTCTCATACGATCTTTGCAAACATGGAAACATTATTTGTGGTCTAAGGAATTTATTATTCATTCTGATCATGAGTCACTTAAGCATCTTCGTAGTCAAACAAATCTAAACCGTAGACATGCTAAATGGGTAGAATTTCTTGAAACTTTTCCTTACATCATTAAACATAAAAAGGGGAATGATAATGTGATTGTCGATGCTTTGTCTAGACGCTATGCTATGTTGTCTCAACTTGATTGTCGTATTTTTGGACTTGAAACAATTAAGGGACAATATGCTTTTGATGATGATTTTAAAGAGGTCGCGTTAAATTGTAAAGATGGCCATACATGGAATAAATTTGTGCTAAATGATGGATACTTGTTTAGATCTAACCGCATATGCATTCCATTTGGTTCGATTCGTCTTTTGTTGTTGCAGGAAGCACATGGTGGTGGTTTGATGGGTCACTTTGGTGCCAAGAAGACGAAGGTTGTGCTGTCCACACACTTCTTTTGGCCTCGAATGCGGTGTGACGTTGAGCACTTTGTAGCAAGATGCACGACATGTCAAAAAGCTAAGTCACGATTGAACCCACATGGTTTGTATATGCCTCTTCCTATTCCTTCAGTTCCGTGGGCAGATATTTCTATGGATTTTGTTTTGGGATTGCCTAGGATGAAGAGGGGGAGCGATAGTGTTTTTGTTGTGGTTGATGCCATTCATATTGCTAACCTCTTCTTCAAAGAGATTGTTCGTTTGCATGGTATGCCTTCTACTATTGTTTCAGATCGTGATGTAAAATTCTTGAGTCATTTTTGGCGTACTCTATGGAACAAATTGGGGACAAAATTGCTGTTTTCTACTACTTGTCATCCCCAAACTGATGGACAAATGGAAGTTGTGAATAAAACATTGTCTGCAATGCTGCGAGCAATATTGAAGAAAAACTTGAAATGTGGGAAGAGTGTTTGTCGCATGTGGAATTTGCATATAATCGAGCGGAACACTCCACCACCAAGGTAAGTCCTTTTTAGGTAGTGTATGGCTTTAACCCTCGTGCGCCTATTGATCTTTTGCTCTACCTACTATGGAGCGTGTACATAGTGATGCTAAGGAGCGTGCTGATTTTATTTTGAAATTGCATGCTTCAACTAAAGAGAACATAGAAAAGATGATCGAGAAATATAAACTTGCTGGTAGTCAAGGTAGAAAGCAGTAAAACTTGAACCGGGTGATTTAGTGTGGTTACATTTACGGAAGGATAGATTTCCAGATTTGAGAAAGTCTAAATTAATGCCCCGTGCTGCTGGACCATATAAAATTTTGGAGAAGATTAATGACAATGCATATAAACTTGACTTGCCCCCCGAGTTCGGGATTAGTCGCACCTTTAATATTTCAGATTTAAAGCCATATTTGGGAGAAGAAGATGAGCTTGAGTCGAGGATGACTCCAGTTCAAGAGGGGAAGGATGATGAGGACATCACTCCCATGGATACAAACAACACTCCTAAAGTTGACTCCCCAATTACTCGCGCACGCGCTCGACAATTGAATTTATAGGTGATCTCGTTTCTAAGTAATTATTCTTGTGCATTTGAGAGTAGTATGCTACCTAATGATTTAATTGTACTTAGGAATGAAGGAGAGGACCAGCATAGGTGTATAAAAGTCCTTGGAGGCGGGGAGGACCAGCCAGGACATATGGATCAAGATGGAGGCCTAAACCGATTCGAGTTCATTTCAGTTTCCGATTCGAGGAACAGCCCGTAATAAAATGGGCGCCCAAGTCGCATACGGAGTCGGATTTGGACGATCTTTATATGGATGGAAAGATAATTTCGAGGAGCTTCCAACGGCATCGGTTTTAGGTCCAAATTCGGCCAGACTCTGTTCCGACGCTGCGACGCCGTCTTTTGGGCCGTGTATCTTTGTTGAGCCCATTAGGGGCGCGTCCAGGGTTTTGCATAACCCTAGAGTCTTTATTAATAGCCACCATATTCTTATTAGAGGCGGGTTTTGCTTAAGTTAGATCTGTCAACAACAATTCGCCGTAGATCGGTTTGTGAGACCCCAACTCGAGAGCTTAATCATCCATCTGTAATTTTTCAGATTGTGTTCTTTCTCGTTCTTGCTTGTGTCTTCGATTCGCAGGCAAGGATTAGCCTTCGTGGTGAGGTCAATCGAGCAGCACACAGTTGATAACTAGAGGAGAAGTGGTGCTGCGATTGCGGGGTTCTAGTCTTGTTGATTGGAAGTCGGATCGTCTGTGTGACATCTCTATCAACTCGATAGTTACCTTCACCTGACGGAAGATCGGGCACCCCGTTCCTATCTGTTTGCCAGTCGATACCAGGCTGGCTGGCGAGTGCGGGGTAAGTTGGGCGGCGTTGGCAGTGTGGCTGCCTGGGTCGCGGGAAAGGGAACCGACCCAAGAACGGTTTGTTCTTTTTTCTTTTTCTTGTATTTATTTTCCATTTCAGTTTTAAATTCAAATTTTAAATTCAAGTTTGAGTTCCACTTAAATGAACAAGTAAACTCCAGCATGAATTCAAGCATAATTTTATTCATCAAATTATTTATTGTTTTATTCATTTATGCAACCACAAAAATATTTTTTATATTTTATAAGGTGTAGTATAAAAAACATACTCTAGCCTGAACTTTCTTAGAGAATATCTCCAATTATGTTATTCAATAACTTAACTTGTATAAGGATCTTCTTATATTTCCTATCTTTCCTTTTTTATGTCCACAAAAGAAAATTCAAACTTAAGTTTGATCTAATTTTAGAGAGAAATTTAGAAAAGAAAGGAAATTCGTATTAGTAACTATTAATCTTTTCAGATAGAATATTAATAATACCAAAATGGAATATTGGGTGTTATAAATTCTACCCCTTACAAAGAATCTCGTCCTCGAGATCCGAAGAAAAGGGATGCAGATGGTCCTGCTTTTTAATTGGTTCAAAATAGAAAGTTTTTTTATCCTTAATACTGATTAGCAAAGATTAGGAAAACATTGGTTTTTTTGTCTACACTATACCAAAAATATAAACTTCCTATGGTTTTTAACTTCCTACAGCTTTTATAACAAACCATAGAAAATAAATAACTTCCGAGAGGCAACTGGTAGCTCTAGGAAATAACCATAACTTCCTACGGTTCGTTATAAAAGTTGTAGGAAGTTAGCTTTCACATGCTGACCAACTCGTGTGGTCAAACGAGCCGCTAACTTCCTGCGGCATGCTCTAGGAAGTTAGCCGCTCCTTATAACTTCCTACGGTCTACTCTAGGAAGTTAGCTTTCAGCTACTGACCCGCGCGTGCGGTCAAACGAGCGGCTAACTTCCTATGGCCTCCACTAGGAAGTTAGCCGCCCCTGCTAACTTCCTACGGTCTACTCTAGTAAGTTAGCTGCCCCTGCTAACTTCCTACGACCTCCTCTAGTAAGTTAGCCGCCCATCCTAACTTCCTACGGCCTCCTCTAGAAAGTTAGCTTTCAGCTTTTGACCAGTCAAATGAGCCACGACGACAGGGTTTGTTTCCCCGTCCTGGAGAAGCGACGACGCAGTAGATCTTTGTGCACTGCAGAGTCGTCTTCCCCCAAGCCACAAATGAATCGCTCCGCTCCATCCTTGTTCTTTGAATGGATCTGGTAAACCCTGGCCATTCCCCAAAATCTTCCCGCTGTCCTTCCACCCAATCGCCTCCATAACCCCACCCACTGTACTGTCATTGTTTCACTTGCTTTCTGTTGAATCTATGCTACATTTGACTACGAATTTAGTAAATCGTTAAGTATAATCGAAGTCCCATTGATTTCTGGTTTTGTAGGACCTTATGATCTATTTTATTGACGGTACATACACTGAGTTTTTATAGCTGTTAGATGCTTTTTGTATTCGTTTGTTTAGTTCAGAGTGCAGAGGTTCAACAACAGCAGGCTTAGGGTATGTGTTGATCTTAACTCCGTTTTCATTAGCTCATTAGAAGCAATGTGTTATTTTTTGGTTACATTATTATCTTAATATCTTATGGCCGTGAATTGCACCAATACATAATTAGTTGGTATGCACAGACAACTTTGTAAGCCTGACTTGGTGATAGCTGTGGTATTAAGTAATCCACCTTAGTACACAACACTAGTTGTTCATGCATTTACTTATCTCTCATGATATACTCCAATTATCCTAGTACATCTAAATAATATGGTAAGGTAGATTACAACATTCATTTGATTTTATATCTGCTCTCTGTTATGTCAATACTGATTTTGTATATTTGTAAGTGTTGTGGAAATACTGATTAGTTATGATTATTGAAAATTATAATTACATGGATATGATATACATATTTATCCTTCTTTAAGACACTCTGTTTTTTGTGTGAGTGCTGTGGCAAATGTTTTTGGTTGTTGGTCATGAATTTATTTAGTATTTTATTTGATCTCATGAGATTAGAACATACATCTCTAGAAACTTTGAAGGACATTCCTTAGTCGATGTGCCCAAATGATGGTTTTCTTGACCAGGTGACATTTTCTATTCCGCCATTACTAAGTAACCTTGAAGTATAATTATTTAGTATGCTATTCGGCCTTTACTAAGTAATCTTGAAGTATAATTTATCTGCACTGGTTGATTTTTGTTATGTGCTACCAGCTAACCAGGGTTATTAAAAAGTAGTGTTGGCCATTTTTTACTATGTTAGCTCACCTAGAAAATTTTCCTTAACCAAGCATCCCAAATACAACATAATGTCCTCTAGAGAAAACATTGGAATTCTTGGTCTTGGAACAATATCATAATTGTACTTTTGTTTTGTTTTCTTTTCTATATAATAAATTTTATTGTTTTTTATTAACACAATTGTGAAGGCTTATCATTACACGTCCTTGACCAGTGTGATGATCCTAGATTGCTGGTTGATTCCATGTGTCATTGTGCTCACTTGGATCTTACTAAAGACAAAGAATGGGCTGAGAAAGTTCATTGGCATTTGAGTTTGCATGGCTGACCTTATTTTGGTCGTATTTTCTGATGTGCATTCTTCTGATCGAGCAAGTATGAAAAAGCTTCATTTTTTATACATATGGAATTGCACTATTACAGTTCTAATGTCATACTGAATGCATTTTCTTGAAAAAATGATAATATAAATTTACAACAACGACTGTTCATCTCACAGTATTTACACAGATGAGAATAATGTCCATATTACCTCACTGTGACATGGTTAAATAAATTTTATCACAGGAAATGAAATTGTCAGCTATGAAAACCTAAAGCCAACTGCTGGAATACATTGCCAGTCTATCCAGCAAACTGTTTATGCACAAGGGTCTTATTTTGGTTAATTAGGGTGCTTTTGGTCAGTTATCATATGATCACTTGTTGCTTTATTAGGATCCTCTTTAGGGAATCTTCATCCTTTTCACCCTTCACCTGTTTTTGTTTCGAATACAAATTTTTATGTTTTTAATGGGATTGCTAAAGTGATATTACAATTACTTTCTGTCGGTTTAAAGTCTGATGATATATGGAGTGTGGAGTATGGACTACTACCATTTATTCCTGTTGCAAAATCATTTATTATGGTGTAACTTGGCAAATATCATTTGTACATGTATATTAGACCCCTCCAGCTACCTTGCCGATGCAGGAACGAGAAGAACGGTTAGACTTTGTCGAAGCCCTCTTCGCTAGTGGAGGTATCGACCATCACTCGTCACCGTACCCCGATGGTGATCGGCGATCGTGAGCTTCCATGTTATGTGTTGTGATACTTGAGACTTTTATTATGACTATGTATGAGATATTGTCTCTTATTATGACTGGATGAGATGCGTCTTAGATGAGACTTTTGAGATGTAATTGATGAGACTATGGATTTAAATATTGTTATGTGACTGTGTGTGAGATGTTTTATGTGAAAATATGTTGTGCTATAGCTGTTGATATATTTGTTATGTTGTGGAATGTGGGATAAAATAAAAATAAACAACATTTGTAATGCTGGTTAAATTAACTTCCTATAGGCCAACTGGGTCGTAGGAAGTTAGCCAGCTAACTTCCTAGGGGCTACAGTAAAGTCATAGGAAGTTAGCCAGCTAACTTCCTAGGGGCTACAATAAGTCGTAGGAAGTTAGCTGGCTCACGGCGCTAATGGCGTGAACCTACTAACTTCCAAGAGGCACCGCTGGCTGTAGAAAGTTAGCTAACTTCCTAGAGGGCTCTAGGAAGTTAAGCTAACTTTCGACAAAAAATTTCCGAGAGCCAAACTTCCGACCGGATAGCTTTACTTCCGAGGGTTTCGCTGACTTCCTAGAGTTTAGGGTTAACTTCCTAGAGTTTAGGCTCTAGAAAGTTAACTATTTTGGTGTAGTGCTAGCCACCTAATATGTGGGATAAAAGATGGATAGGTTGGTGTAAGAAAGATTATGGTAATGAAAGACTCCATTTCGAATTATTGATCTTGATTCCTTTCGAGATCTGGTATGACTCATATCCTTCCATGACGAGGTTGATCATCTTTAGTCTTTGGTCTTGGAGTTGTCATCCGAATTAGGAACATGTACTTAAGGCAGATTTGTAGGTAACCCAAATATGTTAATAGGTGGTTATGAGCTAAATAAGTTTAAGTAGTGTCTAGATTATTGTTTTGCTTCTGGGTTGGTCTAGGTAGGTTATGCAACCCAACATGTAGGTTACGTTGTTGTGCATGGCCGAGTTGGTCTAAGGAACCATTTTAGCTAAAAACATGATTATAGGAGCAGAGTTTAATCT
Organism: Zea luxurians; assembly: GCA_029449295.1. Taxonomy (NCBI): domain Eukaryota; kingdom Viridiplantae; phylum Streptophyta; class Magnoliopsida; order Poales; family Poaceae; genus Zea; species Zea luxurians. The sequence goes on along the minus strand of JAOPSE010000011.1, from coordinate 11,841,992 downwards.
ATTTTAGTATTAACTAATCTAAATTAATTTACTATATCCTTTAGCCATGTGTAAGAAGTATAAGCCAATTAGACCAGGTCTTATTAGATTAGATTAGATAGGATCTTGATTAGATTGGTATGACTAGACTAAACTAGATAAGATCTAACTAATTTGGATTAGCTCCTAGTTGTTACTCTGAGATAAGCAAGGCGGTTAGGATAAGATAGAATCTTTTTAAGGTAAGATGGGTTTCTCTTTTTACGAGGGATAATATATCATTCTAAATATATTTTTATCCATATATATTTTGATGCGATTGTGGACATTACTCGACAACTCATCACACTTACTAAAAGAACCAAATCAAACAGGTATCATAAGAACAAACATTCACGTGTATAGATACCTACAAAAATAGTTTTTTATTCCTATGATTAGGATTCCTATTGAGATTTTGGGTACATGATTCCAGGGTGTGAAATCCTCTTTGATCTTTAGAAAAAATAAGAATGGTCAGAGTAAAGCAGCAATAGGTGAGAAAGGATTGAGGAAAGTTTAGAAAGAATCAGAGTAGAAAGGGTAAGCAGGTAAGGGTCCAGTGTTCTATCTAGGTTAAGTTCTACAGTCAACAATCATCTGATACCACTTCTGTCATACCCAAATTTAAGGGCAAACCCGGACGCGAATCAAATATGTATTAGGATCAAGTCTCACACATACGATGTTTCGTGGTACATAAACGAATGTCACATCTTAACTATATAATAGGAGTTCTGTACAAAATAGCTAAATAATTACATCATATAAAGACAACAATTCTCCGCAATCATAGTTGACATTCTAAACCTCTCATGAACTCATCGTTGTATCATTCATGCTCCTCATCTTGACGGTACCTGTTCTTTACCAATGTTATGTTTTGAGGGGTGTACCTATGGTGTGTGAGCTCCGATGCTACACTTTGTTTCCGAAAGGTTGACCAGCGTAAGCATCCGTAATCATTAGGTACACTACCGGAATCACGTTTTTTGTCGAGTGTCTAAGATACTCGGTGAAAGTCGCCTAGACGTGGTGAATAGGCAAATCTGAAATTTATAAAGTTTAAGCATAACTACAAGCCGGGGTTAGCGTTAGAAATATAAACGAGTCCGAAAGGGAGGGTGAAAAACAAATCACAAGCAAATGGGAAGTGAGACACGATGATTTGTTTTACCGAGGTTCGGTTTTTGCAAACCTACTCCCCGTTGAGGTGGTCACAAAGACCGGGTCCATTTCAACCCTTTCCCTCTCTCAAACGATCACCTAGACCGAGTGAGCTTCTCTTCTCAATCAAATGGGACACTAAGTCCACTACAAGGACCACCACACAATTGGTGTCTCTTGTTTTGATTACAAGTGCTGTGGAAACAAGAAAGAGGAAGAAGAAAAGCAATCCAAGCGCAAGAGCTCAAAAGAACACAAATGTCACTCTCTCTACTCACTAATTTGGTTGGAGTGATTCCAGACTTGGGAGAGGATTTGATCTCTTTGTTTTGAGTAAAGGAGTACGTTTGGAAATGCGAGGGTAGCGTAGGGGGATCTTACTATACTTCTTGCGCTCTTGGCGCTTAGAAGTGATGGACGCGGCATCGGACCCCGATGTAGAGGGCGAAGAAGAGTCGGTCTCGTAATAGACCACTTTCTTCATTTTCTTCTTCTTTTTGCCACTCTTGTGCGACCGAATGTGTGAAGGGGATCCCTCCTTCTTGTTGCCGGACTCCTTTGATGGAGCCTTCCCATGGCTTCTGGCCTTCGCGGGGCTTGTGGGCTTGTCCCCGCCGGTCACCATCTCCTTCTTGGGATGATCTCCCAACATCACTTCGAGCGGTTAGGCTCTTAATGAAGTATCGGGCTTTGATACCAATTGAAAGTCGCCTAGAGGGGGGTGAATAGGCAAATCTGAAATTTATAAAGTTTAAGCACAACTACAAGCCGGGGTTAGCGTTAGAAATATAAATGAGTCCGAAAAGGAGGGTGAAAAACAAATCACAAGCAAATGGGAAGTGAGACACGATGATTTGTTTTACCGAGGTTCGGTTTTTGCAAACCTACTCCCCGTTGAGGTGGTCACGAAGACCGGGTCTCTTTCAACCCTTTCCCTCTCTCAAACGGTCACCTAGAGCGAGTGAGCTTCTCTTCTCAATCAAATGGGACACTAAGTCCACTACAAGGACCACCACACAATTGGTGTCTCTTGTTTTGATTACAAGTGTTGTGGAAACAAGAAAGAGGAAGAAGAAAAGCAATCCAAGCGCAAGAGCTCAAAAGAACACAAATGTCACTCTCTCTAGTCACTAATTTGGTTGGAGTGATTCCGGACTTGGGAGAGGATTTGATCTCTTTGTTTTGTGTCTTGTATTGAATGCTATAGCTCTTGTATGAGGTTTGAATGCTGAAAACTTGGATCACTTGAATGTGGGGTGGTTGGGGGTATTTATAGCCCCAACCACCAAAGTGGTTGTTGGTGGAGGCTTCTGTCGTATGGCGCACCGGACAGTCCGGTGCGCCACCGGACACTATCCGGTGCGCCAGCCATGTCACTGGGCCATTAGGGTTTGACCGTTGGAGCTTCTGACAACTAGGCCACCGGACAGTCTGGTGGTGCACCGGACAGCCACTGTTCACTGTCCGGTGCGCCTTCTGGCGCCTGCTCTGACTCTGCGCGCGCTGGGCGCGCACTGTAGCGCATTTAATGTTCCTGCAGACGACCGTTGGCGCGAAGTAGCCGTTGCTCCGCTGGCACACCAGACAGTCCGGTGTTGCACCGGACAGTCTGGTGAATTTTAGTGGAGTGGCTCCCAGAATTCCCGAGACTGGCGAGTTTGAGTTGAATCTCCTTGGCACACCGGACACTGTCCGGTGGTGCACCGGGCACTGTCCGGTGGCACACTGGACAGTCCAGTGCGCCAGACCAGGGCAGCCTTTGGGTTTCTTGCTCCTTGTCTTTTTGAACCCTATCTTTTTCTTTTGTATTGGTTTGTTGTGAACCTTTGGCACCTGTAGAACATATTTTCTAGAGCAAACTAGTTAGTCCAAATGTTTGTATTGGGCAATTCAACCACCAAAATTCATATAGGAAAAGGTGTAAGCCTATTTCCCTTTCAATCTCCCCCTTTTTGGTGATTGATGCCAATACAAACCAAAGCAAATATAAAAGTGCAGAATTGAACTAGTTTGCATAAGGTAGGTGCAAAGGTTACTTGGAGTTAAAACCAATATATATTTTCGAATAGATATGCATGGATGATTTTCTTCTTTATTAACATATTGGACCATGCTTGCACCACAAGTTTTGTTTTTGCAAATTATTTGTAAAATTATTTTCAAAAACCCTTTGCAAATTGTCAAAGGTATATGAATAAGAGTGAAAGAAGCATTTTCAAGATTTGAAATTTTCTCCCCTTGTTCAAATGCTTTTCCTTTGACTAAAACAAAACTCCCCCTCAATGAAATCCTCCTCTTAGTGTTCAAGAGGGTTTTAGTTATACCAATTTTGAAATATATCAAGACTTTAATACCAAATAAAAACTTCTTTAAAAATTTTTGAAAATTGGTGGTGGTGCGGTCCTTTTGCTTTGGGCTACTATTTTCTCCCCCTTTGGCATGAATCGCCAAAAACAGATACTTGAGTGAAATATAAGCCCTTTCGGATTTTCTCCCCCTTTGGTCAACAACATATGAGTGAAGATTATACCAAAGTAGAGAGCTATGCGGAGTGACGGCGAAGGATGAGTAATTCGATGGAGTGGAGTGGAAGCCTTTGTCTTCGCCGAAGACTCCATTTCCCTTTCAATTCTACGACTAAGCATAAGAAACACTTGAAAACACATTAGTCATAGACATAAAAGAGATATGATCAAAGGTATATAAATGAGCTATGTGTACCAGATATCAATCAAAATTTCTAGAATCAAGAATATTTTGCTCATACCTAAGTTTGGTAAATGTTTTCTCATCTAGTGGTTTGGTAAAGATATCGGCTAATTGTTCTTGGGTGCTCACATAAGAAATCTCGATATCCCCCCGTTGTTGGTGATCCCTCAAAAAGTGATACCAAATGGCTATGTGCTTAGTGTGACTGTGTTCAACGGGATTATCCGTCATGCGGATCACACTCTCATTATCACATAGGAGAGGGACTTTGCTAAATTTGTAGCCATAGTCCCTGAGGGTTTGCCTCATCCAAAGCAATTGCGCGCAACAATGGCCTGCGGCAATGTACTCGGCTTCGGCGGTTGAAAGAGCTACGAAATTTTGTTTCTTTGAAGCCCAAGACACCAGGGATCTTCCCAAGAACTGACAAGTCCCTGATGTGCTCTTTCTATCAATTTTACAACCCGCCCAATCGGCATCGGAATATCCTAATAAATCAAATGTGGATCCCTTGGGGTACCAAAGACCAAACTTAGGAGTATGAACTAAATATCTCAAGATTCGTTTCACGGCCCTAAGGTGAACTTCCTTAGGATCGGCTTGGAATCTTGCACACATGCATACGGAAAGCATAATATCCAGTCGAGATGCACATAAGTAGAGTAGAGATCCTATCATCGACCGGTATACCTTTTGATCTACTGATTTACCTCTCGTGTTGAGGTCGAGATGCCCATTTGTTCCCATGGGTGTCTTGATGGGCTTGGCATCCTTCATTCCAAACTTGGTGAGTATGTCTTGAGTGTACTTCGTTTGGCTGATGAAGGTGCCCTCTTGGAGTTGCTTGACTTGAAATCCTAAGAAATACTTCAACTCTCCCATCATTGACATCTCGAATTTGTGTACCATGATCCTACTAAACTCTTCACATGTAGATTTGTTAGTAGACCCAAATATAATATCATCAACATAAATTTGGCATACAAACAAATCACTCGCAATAATTTTAGTGAATAGAGTAGGATCGGCTTTTCCGACTTTGAAGCCATAAAGCGCCTTAGAGAGTTTATACACATGGTTAGGGTACTCAATATCTTCAAAGCCGGGAGGTAGCTCAACATAGACTTCTTCCTTGATTGGTCCATTGAGGAAGGCACTCTTCACGTCCATTTCATAAAGCTTAAAGCCATGGTAAGTAGCATAGACAAGTAATATGCGAATTGACTCGAGCCTAGCTACGGGTGCATAAGTTTCACCAAAATCCAAACCTTCGACTTGTGAATAACCCTTGGCCACAAGTCGTGCTTTGTTCCTTATGACCACACCATGCTCATCTTGCTTGTTGCGGAATACCTACTTGGTACCTACAACATTTTGGTTAGGGCGTGGAACTAAATGCCATACCTCATTCCTTGTGAAGTTGTTGAGCTCCTCTTGCATCGCCATCACCCAATCCGAATCCCTTAGTGCATCCTCTACCCTGTATGGCTCAATAGAGGAAACAAAAGAGTAATGTTCACAAAAATGAGCAACACGAGATCGAGTGGTTACCCCTTTATGAATATCACCGAGGATGGTGTTCATGGGGTGATCTCGTTGGATTGCTTGGTGGACTCTTGGGTGTGGCAGTCTTGGATCCTCGTCATCTTCCTTGTCTTGATTACGCTCATCTCCCCCTTGATCATTGTCCTCCTCTTGAGGCGGCTCATTGTCTTGATCTTCAATTTCACCACCTTGAGCTTGATCCTCATCATGAGTTGGTGGAGATGCTTGTGTGGAAGATGATGGTTGATCTTGTGCTTGTGGTGGCTCTTCGGGTTCCTTAGGACACACATCCCCAATGGACATGTTCCTTAGCGCGATGCACGGAGCCACTTCATCATCTAGCTCATCAAGATCAACTTGCTCTACTTGAGAGCCGTTAGTCTCATCAAACACAATGTCACAAGAAACTTCAACTAGTCCAGTGGACTTGTTAAAGACTCTATATGCCCTTGTGTTTGAATCATAACCCAGTAAAAAGCCTTCTACAGCCTTAGGAGCAAATTTTGATTTTCTACATCTTTTAACAAGAATAAAGCATTTGCTACCAAAGACTCTAAAATATGAAACTTTTGACTTTTTACCGGTGAGGAGTTCATAAGATGTCTTCTTGAGAATTCGGTGTAGATATAACCGGTTGATTGCGTAGCAAGCGGTGTTGACCGCCTTGGCCCAAAACCGATCCGAAGTCTTGTACTCATCAAGCATGGTCCTTGCCATGTCCAATAGAGTTCTATTCTTTCTTTTCACTACACCATTTTGTTGTGGTGTGTAGGGAGAAGAGAACTCATGCTTGATGCCCTCCTCCTCAAGGAAGCCTTCTATTTGAGAGTTCTTGAACTCGGTTCCATTGTCGCTTCTAATCTTTTTGATCCTTAAGCCGAACTCATTTTGAGCCAGTCTCAAGAATCCCTTTAAGGTCTCTTGGGTTTGAGATTTTTCCTGCAAAAAGAACACCCAAGTGAAGCGAGAATAATCATCCACAATAACTAGACAGTACTTACTCCCGCCGATGCTTATGTAAGCTATCGGGCCGAATAGATCCATGTGGAGTAGCTCCAGAGGCCTGTCAGTCGTCATGATGTTCTTGTGTGGATGATGAGCTCCAATTTGCTTCCCTGCTTGACATGCGCTACAAATCCTGTCTTTCTCAAAATGAACATTTGTTAGTCCTAAAATGTGCTCTCCCTTTAGAAGCTTGTGAAGATTCTTCATTCCAACATGTGCTAGTCGGCGATGCCAGAGCCATCCCATGTTAGTCTTAGCAATTAAGCAAGTGTCGAGTTCAGCTCTATTGAAATCAACTAAGTATAGCTGACCCTCTAACACTCCCTTAAATGCTATTGAATCATCAATTCTTCTAAAGACAGTAACACCTACATTAGTAAATAGAGAGTTGTAGCCCATTTGACATAATTGAGAAACAGAAAGCAAATTGTAATTTAAAGAGTCTACAAGAAAAACATTGGAAATAGAATGGTCAGGTGATATAGCAATTTTACCTAAACCTTTGACCAAACCTTGATTTCCATCCCCGAATGTGATAGCTCTTTGGGGATCTTGGTTTTTCTCATAGGAGGAGAACATCCTTTTCTCCCCAGTCATGTGGTTTGTGCACCCGCTATCAATGATCCAACTTCAGCCCCCGGATGCATAAACCTACAAAACAAATTTAGGCCTTGTTCTTAGGTACCCAAATGGTCTTGGGTCCTTTCACATTAGAAACAAGCACCTTGGGTACCAAAACACAAGTCTTTGAGCCCTTGTGTTTGCCTCCAGCATATTTGGCAACTACCTTGCCTGATTTGTTAGTTAAAACATAGGAAGCATCAAAAGTCTTAAAGGAAATGATTGGTTCATTTGATGTAATAGGAGTTTTATTCTTAGGCAATTTGGCATGAGTGGATTGCCTAGAACTAGATGCCTCACTCTTATACATAAAAGTATGATTAGAGCCAGAGTGAGACTTCCTAGAATGAATTCTCCTAATTTTGTGTTCGGGATATCCGACAGGGTATAAAATGTAACCCTCGTTATCCTGAACCATGGGAGCCTTGCCCTTAACAAAGTTAGACAGTCTTTTAGGAGGGGCATTAAGCTTGACATTGTCTCCCTTTTAGAAGTCAATGTCATCCTTAATGTCGGGGCGTCTCCCACTATAGAGCATGCTTCTAGCAAATTTGAATTTTTCATTTTCTATCTCATGCTCATTGATTTTAGTAGTTAATGTTGCTATGTGATCATTTTGTTGTTTAATTAGAGCAAGGTGATCATGAATAGCATCTACATTAACATCTCTACATCTAGTGCAAATGGAAACATGTTCAACGGTAGATGTAGGGGGTTTGCAAGTGTTCAATTCAACAATCTTAGCATTTAAAGTAACATTCTCATCTCTAAGATTGGAAATAGCAACATTACAAATATCTAAATCCTTAGCCTTAGCAATTAATTTTTCATTCTCATTTCTAAGGCTAGAAAGTGATTCATACAACTTGTCAATTTTAGCAATCAAACTAGCATTTTCATTCTTAAGTTTGACAAGAGTATCATCATAAACATTTGATTTCTCATTCTTAGCAATAAGACTAGCATTCTCGGCTCTAAGGTTGGAAATCAAATCATGGCAAGTGCTTAGCTCACTAGTTAATTTTTCACATTTTTCTACCTCTAGAGCATAAGCATTTTTAGTCTTAACATGCTTTTTATTTTCCTTAATAAGGAAGTCCTCTTGGTTATCCAAGAGTTCATCTTCTCATGAATAGCACTAATTAATTCATTCAATTTCTCTTTTTGTTGCATGTTAAGATTGACAAAAAGGGTGAGCAAATCATCCTCATCATCACTAGAGCTAGCCTCATCACTAGATGTTGCATATTTAGTGGAAGCTCTAGATTTTACCTTCTTCATTTTGCCATCCTTTGCCATGAGGCATTTGTGGCCGACGTTGGGGAAGAGGAGTCCTTTGTTGACGGTGATGTTTGCGGCGTCCTCGTCGTCGGAGGAGTCAGTGGAGCTCTCGTCGGAGTCCCATTCCCGGCAAACATGGGCATCACCGCCCTTCTTCTTGTAGTATTTCTTCTTTTCTCTCCTCTTTCCCTTCTTGTCGTCGCCCCTATCACTATCACTAGATAATGGACATTTAGCAATGAAATGACTGTGCTTACCACACTTGTAGCACACTTTCTTGGAGCGGGACTTGTATTCCTTCCCCCTCCTTTGCTTCAGGATTTGGCAAAAGCTTTTGATGATTAAAGCCATCTCCTCATTGTCGAGCTTGGGGGCGTCGATGGGAAGCCTACTTGATGTAGACTCTTCCTTCTTCTCCTCCCTCGCCTTGAATGCGACCGGTTGTGCCTCGGGTGTGGAGGAGGCGTCTTGCTCGATGATTTTCTTTGAGCCTTTGATCATCAACTCAAAGCTCACAAATTTTCCTATTACTTCCTCGGGAGACATTAGTTTATATCTAGGATCACCACGAATTAATTGAACTTGCGTAGGGTTAAGAAAAACAAGTGATCTTAGAATAACCTTGACCATCTCATGGTCATCCCATTTTGTGCTCCCGAGGTTGTGCACTTGGTTCACCAAGATCTTTAGCCGGTTGTACATGGCTTGTGGGTCTTCGCCTTGGTTGAGCATAAAACGACTGAGCTCCCCCTCGATCGTCTCCCTCTTGGTGATCTTGGTCACCTCATCTCCTTCGTGCACGGTCTTGAGGGCATCCCAAATTTCTTTGGCGCTCTTCAACCCTTGAACCTTGTTATACTCCTCTCGACTTAAAGAGGCGAGGAGTATAGTGGTGGCTTGGGAGTTGAAGTGCCGGATTTGGGCGACCTCGTCCGAGTCGTAGTCTTCATCCCCTACGGATGGTACCTGTACTCCAAACTCAACAACATCCCAAATGCTAGTGTGGAGTGAGGTTAGATGGTGCCTCATTTTATCACTCCACATATTATAATCTTCACCATAAAAAACGGGTGGTTTGCCTAATGGGACGGAAAGTAAAGGAGTACGTTTGGAAATGCGAGGGTAGCATAGGGGGATCTTACTATACTTCTTGCGCTCTTGGCGCTTAGAAGTGACGGACGCGGCGTCGGACCCCGATGTAGAGGGCAAAGAAGAGTCGGTCTCGTAATAGACCACTTTCTTCATTTTCTTCTTCTTTTCTCCACTCTTGTGCGACCGAATGTGTGAAGGGGATCCCTCCTTCTTGTTGCCGGACTCCTTTGATGGAGCCTTCCCATGGCTTCTGGCCTTCGCGGGGCTTGTGGGCTTGTCCCCGCCGGTCACCATCTCCTTCTTGGCATGTTCTCCCGACATCACTTCGAGCGGTTAGGCTCTTAATGAAGTATCGGGCTTTGATACCAATTGAAAGTCGCCTAGAGGGGGGTGAATAGGCAAATCTGAAATTTATAAAGTTTAAGCACAACTACAAGCCGGGGTTAGCGTTAGAAATATAAATGAGTCCGAAAGGGAGGGTGAAAAACAAATCACAAGCAAATGGGAAGTGAGACACGATGATTTGTTTTACCGAGGTTCGGTTTTTGCAAACCTACTCCCCGTTGAGGTGGTCACGAAGACCGGGTCTCTTTCAACCCTTTCCCTCTCTCAAACGGTCACCTAGAGCGAGTGAGCTTCTCTTCTCAATTAAATGGGACACTAAGTCCACTACAAGGACCACCACACAATTGGTGTCTCTTGTTTTGATTACAAGTGTTGTGGAAACAAGAAAGAGGAAGAAGAAAAGCAATCCAAGCGCAAGAGCTCAAAAGAACACAAATGTCACTCTCTCTACTCACTAATTTGGTTGGAGTGATTCCGGACTTGGGAGAGGATTTGATCTCTTTGTTTTGTGTCTTGTATTGAATGAGGTTTGAATGCTGAAAACTTGGATCGCTTGAATGTGGGGTGGTTGGGGGTATTTATAGCCCCAACCACCAAAGTGGCCATTGGTGGAGGCTTCTGTCGTATGGCGCACCGGACAGTCCGGTGCGCCAGCCACGTCACCAGGCCGTTAGGGTTCGACCGTTGGAGCTTCTGACGACTGGGCCACCGGATAGTCTGGTGGTGCACCAGACAGCTACTGTTCACTGTCCGGTGCGCCTTCTGGCGCTTGCTCTGACTCTGCGCGCGCGCTGTAGCGCATTTACAGGCTGTTAGGGTTCGACCGTTGGAGCTTCTGACGACTGGGCCACCGGACAGTCTGGTGGTGCACCGGATAGCTACTGTTCACTGTCCGGTGCGCCTTCTGGCGCCTGCTCTGACTCTGCGCGCGCTGCGCGCGCACTATAGCGCATTTAATGTTCCTACAGACGACCATTGGCGTGAAGTAGTCGTTGCTCCGCTGGCACACCGGACAGTCCGGTGTTGCACCGGACAGTTCGGTGAATTTTAGCGGAGTGGCTCCCAGAATTTCCGAGACTGGCGAGTTTGAGTTGAATCTCCCTGGCACACCGGACACTGTCCAGTGGCACACAGGACAGTCCGGTGCGCCAGACCAGGCAGCCTTTGGGTTTCTTGCTCCTTGTCTTTTTGAACCCTATCTTTTTCTTTTGTATTAGTTTGTTGTGAACCTTTGGCACCTGTAGAACATATTTTCTATAGCAAACTAGTTAGTCCAAATGTTTGTGTTGGGTAATTCAACCACCAAAATTCATATAGGAAAAGGTGTAAGCCTATTTCCCTTTCACTCGGCAAATGCCATTTTACACTCGGCAAAGCATTTGCCAAGTGTTACACTAGGCAAACATTTTATCAGCAAAGGGTTTTGCCGAGTACAACTCTCCAACCTCTATCTATTACCATACACATCGCTCTATCATTTTTCACTATTATTTTGAATCAAAATTACATATTTTGTGAATGGTGAGATTCAAACTCGCAACCTCTCTCTCACACATACCCTCCTCTACCACTACACTACTACATCAATTATATTTATATTACGTTTTCATTCCTCATTTACTATAACAAACCGAGAGTAATTTGATTATTTAAGGCAACAAATAAATTCATTTGAAAATGTGACCAACTATAAAGTTGCATAACTTTTCGAGATCTACAAGTTCTATTTTGATAGTTTCTACATCCGAGTCCGTTTACAAAATTTGAATTTCAAATTTAAAAATTTCAAGCTAATTTTTCAATGATAAGATGATTTCAAATCAAAAAAATTGTCAATTATAAAGTTTCATTATATTTCAAGACCTACAACTTTTATTTTGTGGTTTTTTTCCATCCGAGGTAGTTTGAAAAATTCAAATTATAAAATTCAAACATAGTTTTGCATGACAAGATAATTTCAAACCAAAACATTATCAACTACAAAGTTTCATAACTCTTCAATACCTACAACTTTCATGTTGGTGGTTTTTTCTTTCGAGGTCGTTTTAAAAATTAAAATTAATTTTTTTTTAAATTCAGACGTAGTTTCCATTGACAAAATGACTTCAAATGGAAACGTTGCCAACTACAAAATTCTATAACTTCTCAAGATCTACAAAGTTTATTTTGGTTGTTTGATCATTTATTCATCTCACATGATGGTTCTAACAATATACACAAATCTTATACATCCCTCTCGTAGTTTCATAAACTACGAGAGAGATATAGGTTTTATGAACAAATTTATTTTTATTTTGTCATATGAAGAAATGTTCAAAATATAAATTGTACATCATGATGAGTTATACAAATTTGTAGTTGAAAACTTTTTCATTTGAATTAATTTACTGCTTAAAAATATGATTTTTAAATTGTATTTGCCTAGTATTGAAAAAAGCGCTCGGCAAAGAGCTCTTTGCCGAGTGTTATATTTTTGACACTCAGCAAAGAAGCTCTTTGTCAAGTGTCAAAAAAACTGAGCAAAGAAACTCTTTGCGAAGTGTAAAAAATAAAACACTCGGTAGAGAGCTTTTTCGTCGAGTGTTTTCTTTTATCGAGAGTTTTTTGTGTGATATTCGGCCAAAATCTTCTTTATCGAGTGTTGAAAAAATACTCGGTAAAATATAAAGAGCCGAGCACTGCAACCGAGATAAACAGAGATGAACTGATCGGACTCTCGTGACGTCTGATGACACCACCGACTTCTATCGTCCAGCTGTCGTCCCAGCCGAGGCCTATATATATCTGCTTGCCACCAGCGAGACGATCTCATCATCGCCTCTCCGCAACATATCCTGTGCTCCACTTGAGGCGCTTCTCGATCGACCATGGCGATCCCGGTTGCCCGCGTGCACCTCGCCATGGAACACGCGGCTCTCCCGCCGCTGCTCCCGGCCCCACCCAACTGCAAGATGCTGCCGCTGCTCCCGACGCCACCGTGCGTGGCCACCATCATCCTCCCAAAGCCGCACGCCAATGAGCCCAGCCGCGCCGACTCCGACGAGAGGTGGGACGCGCACAAGGCCAGGCCGGCCAGCGCAGAATCGACAGCCTCGTCGCGCCCTCGTTCCTTTTCCTGCGGGGCCGCCGGACGCAGATCCACCTACCGCATGAACGCGACGTCGCCGCCTAGGCCTGGCCTGGCGGCTGACTCGGCAGAGAGATGGGACGCGCACAAGAAGGCGGCGGCGAGTCCAGCTTCATCGTCGTCGACGACGTCGTCGTCATCTGGCACGTCTTCCCTCAAAGGCAGCACGTGCGCCATCAGCCGCAGCCGCGCGTCGTCCACGGAACGCTGGGACACGCACAAGAAGGCGGCGAGTCCAGCTTCATCGTCGACGACGACATCGTCGTCATCATGCATGTCTTTCCTCAAAGGCAGCGCGTGCACGATCAGCCGCAGCCGCGCGTCGTCCACGGAACGCTGGGACGCGCACAAGAAGGCGGCGAGTCCATCTTCATCATCGACGACGACGTCGTCGTCATCATGCACGTCTTTCCTCAAAGGCAGCACGTGCACGATCACCCGCAGCCGCGCGTCGTCCACGGAACGCTGGGACGCGCACAAGAAGGCGGCGAGTCCAGCTTCATCGTCGACGACGACGTCGTCGTCATCATGCACGTCTTCCCTCAAAGGCAGCCCGTGCACAATGATCAGCCGCAGCGGCGCGTCGTGCACGGAACGCTGGGACGCGCACAGGAAGCGCCGCTGCCCGCCGCAGGCCGAGCTGCTCGACGATGATGGCGAGCGCAGCAGTACTGGCAGCAACGACAACATCGAAACGGAGGAGGAGATAGTATGGAAACCACGGGCCACGAGCGCCATCTACGCTGAACCGTGCTTCATCTCCGCCGCGCCGGAACCCAGCATGCTTCCCATGCCGACAGCTTTCTTGGCTCGCGTTGCATAGCGCTGCACTGCACACTGCCTACTGCACGAACTCCATGGATCGGCTGAGGAGGCAGGACTCGATCTCAGGCCACTGGTTTCGTCAGCTGCCGAAGCAAGTGTGGTCATTTACATCATTTAGGGGCTCTACTACGAATAACGATGCTAGTATATATGCTATAGTACGTTTAGATAATGTTTAATTTTTGTAGGACTTGTTGAATTATTTCCAGTGGTAGTGGCTAGTGGGCTGGGCTTCTGAAGCCATGGAACGAGGCTTTTACGTTGGCACGGTGCTACCACCACCTAATAATAAAACATAAATAAGCCTAAGCCCAAACATTAATTCCTAGAACAATGTCACATAATCACATGGGAGAAGTTTCTTTTGCCCCTTAACTATCCATGTGGTCTCGAGAATTTTAGAAGTCCGAGCATATCTTTTTCTTTGTTTAAAAATCTTACTGTTGTATTTACCAATTTTTTAACTTCTAAACCTTAGTCACAGGTTTTAATAAACTGCTGCATTAATTATTTGTGTTTCTTATGCCAATCAGTTATAATCCACAAGCGCACATATTCACGTTGTAGCCTTTCACCTAAGACTATTCCAGGGTATCGACATCCATAGGGAAGCGATATGTAAAGAAACACTGACTAACCAGAATCGATTGATAAATGAAGCTAGAGTGTAAAATGCACAGTAAGGTAGAGCAGACTTTCTATTTCAAGGATACACACTTAACTTCCTAAGCATACTAGTATCAAGCCAATCTAGATTACTTAGACACTAAGGCTATAAAACCACTTCTAGGCACTACTAGAGTGCTGATGACCAAGAAGAGAAAGGCAGGCAATATAGAAACTCAATATATCGTGTAAACTATTCGAATGATTGGGTCGGGATACATAGGACACACACCCGTTGTCCTCAGGTGGGACTACCAACCAAATCTACGTGGGATGGAACAATCAACCACTTAGTAAAATTTAAGCCTAAACCAATATATCGCGGAAATATTGGTGGTATGGATTGAAAAGAGATGTGGCTGCACATGTGGCTATGTGCGATGTATGTCAAAGAGTTAAGGTTGAACACCAGAGGCCAGCTGGACTACTGCATCCACTGAAGATACCCGAGTGGAAGTGGGAAGAGATTGGTATGGATTTCATTACAGGATTGCCTCGCACCCAGAAAGGATATGATGCTATATGGGTGATTGTGGATAGATTGACTAAAGTAGCTCATTTTATTCCTGTAAAGACTACATATAAAGGTTCTCAGCTAGCAGAGTTATATATGGCTCGGATTGTGTGTTTGCATGGAGTGCCAAAGAAGATCGTATCTGATCGAGGTTCGCAGTTTACCTCAAGATTTTGGAGAAGCTTTCATGAGAACATGAGTACAAAGTTGAATTTTAGTACAGCTTATCACCCTCAGACTGATGGACAGACTGAAAGGACTAATCAAGTATTGGAAGATATGTTGAGAGCATGCGCTCTTCAGCATGGAGGAAGTTGGGATAAAAGTCTACCATATGCTGAGTTCTCATATAACAATAGTTATCAGGCCAGTCTGAAGATGTCACCTTTTGAAGCTTTATATGGGAGGAAGTGCAGGACTCCTTTGTATTGGGATCAGACTGGAGAAAGACAGTTCTTTGGGCCTGAACTGATTCAAGAAGCAGAAGAACAAGTTCGTATAATTCGAGAGAATTTGAGAGTGGCTCAAACCAGGCAAAAGAGCTATGCTGATAATAGAAGGAGACCACTGGAATTTGAAGAAGGAGATTATGTGTATCTCAAGGTGTCACCACTTCGGGGAATGAGGAGATTCAAAGTTAAGGGCAAATTGTCCCCTCGCTACATTGGACCATTCTTGATCTTTAGAAGAGTTGGGGAGATGGCATACCAACTCGAGTTACCGGATAGTCTATCGGATGTGCATAATGTGTTCCACGTATCTCAACTGAAGAAGTGTCTCCGTGTTCCCGAGGAACAGTTACCAATGGAAGAGCTCAGTGTTCAAGGTGATTTGACTTACACGGAGTACCCGATCAAGATTCTTGATACTTTGACTCGAGTTACAAGAAATAAGGTGATAAAGATGTGCAAAGTCCAATGGAGTCACCACGGTGAAGATGAAGCAACTTGGGAAAGAGAAGAAGAGCTTCGCATAGATTTTCCCCACCTTTTCCCTTGTTCTTCTTAAATCTCGAGGACGAGATTATTTTTAAGGGGGGTAGGATTTGTAATACCTACTTTGTAAAAAAAATAATAAAATCTAAAAGAAGACATTAAATTCATATATATGTATGTGTATTATCTCTACTTGTGATTTCATGTGAACACCACATATAACAAATAAATAAATGGCAAAGAAACACCCAAAATAAACCATGGCATCATGCTGGATTTTATTTTGTGTGCATTTGCTGGCAACATAAAATAATTTGAAGAAGGAATAAATTAAATGCCCAAAATAGAATTTGGAAAATAAAAAGGGGATCCTAGAATTTGAGAAAAGAGAAGAATACCATACAAAATAGAGAGATAAATATTAAAGAAATAATAAATAAACTCATCTCATGCCATGTTTAAGATGTATATTTTATGAGAATACAGGTGTACCCAGAAGTTTGAACTTGAATGGAAATTAAATTATGAATTTGAAAATTTTAAGGAAAGGAAAAGGAAAAGCAAAATATAAAAGAATAAAAACAAACCCAATTAACTGGGCCGCAGGCCAACAATTCGGCCCAACTTCAAGTCACTCCCGCGCAGCCCAAACTCCCACCGCGCGCGCGCTGGGGGTCTCTGCGGTGTGGAGCCCGCTGGTCAGCCCCTCTGTCACCTCAGCGCTTGTTCTTCGTCTCCACGGAAGACCGCCGCCAAATCCGCGCTTCCGGCCATGAATCTTGGCGGCAACAAACTCCGCAACAACCTCCGGTTGCTCGGCCATCGTTGGACCCTCCTGGTTTATATATATCGGCTGGCGTCTTGTGGTGTGGTTCACTCATAGACCAGCGAAACGCGAGCGCCGCCGCAGACCAGAAACCTCACGTCGCCGCTAGGGGGGGTAATTACTGGTTGCCGCGCGCTGCATCGAACGGAAGAGGGCAGTGGGTGCGCCAAAACACCACGAAGTTATCCATAGACCTTGTGTCCGAGGAACACTTCTGGAAACTGCGCAATTTCTCACCGGGGCACCATCTTCGTCGTGGATCCGCGCATCTCCGTGGACAGGGCGCTGCACTGCGAGATTGACGGTACGGGTCCCTCCCCCACGTTCGCATTCTTCCCAATTTCAGTTCGCACCTGGTATACTTAGCAATCGTGCACCGTAGGTTGAGGTGGGGACTCCGGCCATGGCGCTCCGCCGCGGGAAAAATTTGCGCCGCCGTGTAATTTTTCGCCTGTGGTCGCAGATGGCTTCAGTGCCGTCGATTGGATAGCCGACGTCCGAGATTAGAAGGGGGGGATAACGATTGGGTGTGTTAGATCGTAGCCACCCATCTTGATCTGACGGCTGGGATTCGGTACCGGTTTGGGGGAAACCTAGTTCTAATCTGAGGCGCACGTGTTAGATCAAGCGGCCACGATCCTCCCGTACCCCTTCGTTGTACACATTTATAAAAGAATCCCTCTGTTTCTGATGATTCAACCCGCCGTCCACCAGTGATATTCCCTGAGTCCCTGAATTCTTACCCTGAGCCCCCTGTGTTCTCTGGAAATAGTGCGCCCAGTCCAGAGATCATTTAAATTGAATAAATGAAATAGAAAATGGATTTTTAATAGGAAAATAATTGTTAGAACTTCAATAATTCATAGAAAATGCATATGAACTCCAAATTACTCCATTCCAGTTCCTAAAATTTTATAATTTTATTCTCTATCACTTAGAACCTCTGTTATGTCATGAAAACAGTAAGAAAAATTATTTCACACTTAATCCTATTTAAAACACATAAAACCTTTGAAAATCCATAACTTAAAATCTATAACTTGAAAAATTATGATTCCTGTTCCTAGGTTTTTATTTTAACGTGTAGAATATTACTGTGTATTTTGTATATATGTTTGGTGTAATGTTAATTTCTCTATGTGCATTGTGCTTGTTTGTATTGTGGCGAGTAGAAGAGCCCGTTGCTGAGGATCCTGGTGAGCAGCAGGTTGAAGTAGCTGAGCAGGAGCTCATTGAAGGCAAGTTGTGCCCTTGACCACTTTTTACCCAATAATGTTCTTTAATATCATTTATCCATGCATAGGTTAATTTTGATGGGACCCAATAGGTCACCCTAGATTTGTTTATCTCATTACCTTGTTTAACCCTAAATCACTTGAGTAGTTTGCTATTGCTTTACATGGTTTTGGGATAATCATTTATTATATCTATGTTCCAATTATTCTTTTGTTATTCTATTTATGTTCATGTTGAGATCATTAATGTTAATTGGAACATAGAGCTTAACTTGAGAACCACGTGCCACCACAAGGGTTTAATGGGACGCCCTTGGCTGACTAATTAGGAAAGCTAGTGGAAGACTACCTTACCCGAAAGGGGCAAGGGCAGTAGGGGAGTGGTCAGTGTAGGGAGGTCCTTGTTTGATTTTGCTGCGATGGCGGTCAGACAAGAACCCTGCATTGGAACTTCCTATAAACTGTAGCGGGTTTTCGGAAGCTAGTGGAACTTTGTAAAGGCCTCGTAGTGTTGCCCTGCCGCGCTTCGTAGGTAGAGGTGTATGGGATTCGCGACCCCTTGGCAGATGGGTAACATGACTTGTGGGTAAAGGGTACAACCTCTGCAGAGTGTAAAACTGGTATACTAGCCGTGCTCGCGGTCATGAGCAGCTCAGGACTCTCTGATGTTTAAATTATGGAACTTAAATTCAATTTGTCATTCGCATTGCATGGGTTTATTATTAATTTTGTTCTATTACTTTACTTATGGTTTGGTATTTACTTACACTTAGTAATTGCTAATAAAAGTTTGACCAACTACTTAAAAGCAATGCTCAGCCTTAACCCCTGTCATTGATTTAGCCTTACACATCACATGAACTCACACCTTTGTGAGTTTATGTCCACTGGTTCTCCACAACTTGTTAAGCTATGATCATGTGTGAGCTCACCCTTGCTGTCTCACACCCCCCCCACAGGAGAAGAGCAGGTGGTTCAGGAGGAGCCACAAGGCGAGGAGTATGATCTGATCTAGGTGGCGTTTCTCAGTCGACATTGGCGCCGACGATCCTTAATTCGTTTTATCTTTATTATTTTATCTTGTAATAAGTCTTCCGCTATGTAATAAATACTCTGATGTTTTATGACATTTATCTCTATACACTCTGTTATTATATATGTTGTCTTCTTGGCGCATGTATGAAATGCACCTGGCTTTGTTTCTTAAAGCCGGGTGTGACAGAAGTGGTATCAAAGGAATGTTGACTGTAGGACGAGACCTAGATAGAAACGGACAAACCCTCTCCTACTTACCTTACTCTGATTCTCTCTATACTTATCTTGATCCAGTCTCACCTTCTACTGTTCTACTCTGATCATTCTTATCTTTTCTACTCTTAGACAAGATGGATTTCACACCTTGGAATCCCTACCCCTATGACATTTTTAAGAGGTAGGAAGCCTAAGACAAAATTTAAAACTATTTTCTCTATTAAAAATATTGGTTGATTGTTCTGATGATCAATGCCTGACTTGCTTCTTTGATTGATTGAAATATTACATGGACATCTTGGCATGTGCCAGCATAAGATAATAAATTAGCTATGGTAGGTAAAACATTAAACTGCTTAGCTAATAAATCCCCCAAAGTAACATGATTGTAATTACTGCTCTTTCTTACCATATGTATCTAACTCAGATGGTCAATACCAGGAGGGGAGGTGGAATTGATTTGCCTCCGAATCAACACACTCGAAGGATTTATAGACAACCTCAGCCACAGCCAGCAGGGATGAATCCTCCTAATCCTCCACCAGGTGGAGTTGACCCACTGGTTGCTGCTCAGATGGCGGTGATGCAGCAAATGGCGGACACTATGGCTGATATGCGTGCCCAGATGCAGCAAGAACGCCAGGAGATGCGTCAGGAAAGAGAAGATATACGACAGGAGTTGCGCCAGGAGCGAGATGAGATACGCCAGGAAAGGAGAGCGCAACAACAGCAGCTGCAACAACAACTTCAACAACAGCAACAACAGCAACAAGTGTCATTGCCTCCACCACCACCACCAGTTCCACCCCGAGACAAGCATAGAGAGTTCATGAGTCATAAGCCACCCACATTTGCAGGCTCACCTGATCCACTAGACGCGGATGATTGGCTGAAGTCCGTTGACAAGATGCTGAATATTGCACAATGCACTGACCGGGAGAAGGTTTTATATGCTTCTGGACGTCTGACTGGTCCTGCTGCTGACTGGTGGGATTCTTATACGGCTGCCCACGATGCTGCTGATACTATTACTTGGGCAGAGTTCAGTACACAATTCAGGAACTACCATATTCCAACTGGTATGATAAAGATCAAGAAGAAGGAGTTTCTGTCGCTGAAGCAAGGAAGTATGTCAGTCAGCGAGTACCGCGACAAGTTTATTCAGTTATCCAGATATGCCCCTGAAGAAGTTGCTGAAGACGAGAGGAAGCAGGAGCATTTTATTGAAGGACTTAATGGACCACTGCAGTATGCTCTAGTGGCACACACATTTCCATCATTTCATAGGCTGCTTGATAAGGCCCTGGCTATTGAACACAAGCGTGTTCAGCTGGGAGATTTGAAGAGAAAGGCTATGTCTCAAGGACAAGGAAGCAGCAGTGTTCGTCCTCGCTACAGTTCACCACAGGGTACACCGACTCGACCAGGAGGACCGCGCCCTGTTCAGCAATCGCCACTGAGGACTCCACCTCCTCGACAGGCTACCCCTACTGGCACCCCGACGAAGTTTTCAGGACAGAGTCCAGGCACCACATGTTTCAAGTGTGGGAAGACTGGTCATTATGCAAATGTCTGCCCACAGAGGATGGCTACTACTCCAGTTCAGAACAGGCAGCAAACTCCAGGATCTAGCAAGGGATACTCTATTGCCAAAGTTAATCAAGTCAGCGTTGATGCTACCCCGGATGGTGGGGACCTCGTAATTGGTATGTTTTATGTTAATGCAATTCCTGCAACCATATTATTTGATTCTGGTGCTACACATTCATTCATGTCTGCTAGATATGCCAACACAAATGAAATACCACTGCTAAATATGAGGAAACCCATGATAGTAATTACACCTAAAGGGCCTGTTGAGGCGAATCAAATGACACGTAGATTGACATTGACCATTATGGGTAGAGAATTTGGAGCTACTGCTATAATATTAGAGTCAAGCAGTATAGATTTGATCCTTGGTATGTCATGGCTAAGAAAGGCAAAGGCCGTTATAGCATGTGGTAGAGGTACCGTAGAACTCACTACCACTAAAGGAGAAAGATTTCAAGTTAATATTGCAGTAACCTCCTCATCTATGCGTGTAATGTTCTTTATGCCTGAGGAGTTTGTTGGTGACAATATCCGGGTGGTTAGAGATTTTCCGGATGTCTTTCCACAGGAGTTACCAAGGATGCCACCTGATAGAGAAGTTGAGTTTGTTATTGACCTCTTACCTGGAACCGCCCCTATTTCTAAACGGCCATATAGGATGTCCGTAGAGGAGTTGAAGGAACTTAAGAAGCAGTTAACTGAGTTACAAGATGCTGGGTACATTCGTCCGAGTTCCTCACCTTGGGGAGCACCGGTCTTGTTTGTACAGAAGAAGGATGGATCGCAGCGGATGTGTGTGGATTATAGATCTCTTAATGATGTTACAGTGAAGAACAAGTATCCGTTGCCCCGTATTGAAGATTTGTTTGACCAAATGAGAGGAGCAAGAGTATTTTCGAAGATCGATCTCCGATCGGGATACCATCAGATGAGGATTAGACCATCGGATATTCCCAAGACGGCTTTCTCGACTCGATATGGATTATATGAGTTTACTGTTATGTCGTTTGGATTAACCAATGCACCAGCGTATTTTATGAACTTAATGAACAAGGTGTTTATGGAGTATTTGGACAGATTCGTCGTGGTATTCATCGACGATATTCTTATTTATTCTCAGAGTGATAGCGATCATGAGGAACATCTGAGATTGGTGCTACAGAAGCTACGAGATAACCAGCTATATGCCAAATTCAGCAAGTGTGAGTTTTGGATTGGCGAGGTGCCATTTCTTGGTCATATTATTTCTAATGGAGGAATATCAGTGGATCCTGCTAAGGTTAAGGAGATAATGGAGTGGAGAGTACCCACTACAGTTACTGAGATTCGGAGTTTCTTGGGACTTGCTGGATATTATCGGAGGTTTATCGAAGGATTTTCTAAGATTGCTAAACCTATGACTTCGCTTTTGGAGAAAGGAAGAGAATTTAAATGGGACGAGAAGTGCCAAGACAGCTTTGATCAATTGAAGAAAAGATTGATGTCGCCACCAGTATTGGTTATGCCAGACCTACAGAAAGGATTTGATATCTATTGTGATGCATGTGGCCAAGGCTTAGGATGTGTGCTTATGCAAGAAGGACATGTGATCGCCTATGCATCTCGTCAGTTACGCAAACATGAATTGAACTACCCCACTCATGACTTGGAATTGGCAGCCGTTGTGCATGCACTTAAGACTTGGAGACATTACATTATGGGAACCAAGTGCCAAGTGTACACGGATCATAAGAGTTTGAAGTATATATTCACTCAGAAGGATCTCAACCTTAGGCAACGCCGTTGGCTGGAGCTTATTAAGGATTATGATTTGGAGATTCACTATCACCCGGGCAAGGCAAATTTGGTTGCAGATGCCTTGAGTCGCAAGGAACATGTTCATTCAGCTATTGTTGCCCAACTACCCGATGAAATTGTTGAGGATTTGAGGAGACTTAACCTGGGGATAGTTGCTCATACTGAAGGAGTTACTATTGATGTGGAACCTACTTTGGAGCAAGAAATTCATAAAGGTCAAATTGGTGATGCCAAAATAAAAGAGATTAAGGATCTGATTACCGAAGGTCGAGTTCCGGAATTTACAGAAGATGAGCAAGGCACTGTATGGTTCAAGGACAGGATGTGTGTTCCTGATATTAAAAGCCTACGAGAGACTATTTTAAAGGAGGCACATGATTCGGATTATTCAATTCATCCTGGTAGTACTAAGATGTATCAGGATTTGAAGCGGAAATATTGGTGGTATGGATTGAAAAGAGATGTGGCTGCACATGTGGCTATGTGCGATGTATGTCAAAGAGTTAAGGCTGAACACCAGAGGCCAGCTGGACTACTGCATCCACTGAAGATACCCGAGTGGAAGTGGGAAGAGATTGGTATGGATTTCATTACAGGATTGCCTCGCACCCAGAAAGGATATGATGCTATATGGGTGATTGTGGATAGATTGACTAAAGTAGCTCATTTTATTCCTGTAAAGACTACATATAAAGGTTCTCAGCTAGCAGAGTTATATATGGCTCGGATTGTGTGTTTGCATGGAGTGCCAAAGAAGATCGTATCTGATCGAGGTTCGCAGTTTACCTCAAGATTTTGGAGAAGCTTTCATGAGAACATGAGTACAAAGTTGAATTTTAGTACAGCTTATCACCCTCAGACTGATGGACAGACTGAAAGGACTAATCAAGTATTGGAAGATATGTTGAGAGCATGCGCTCTTCAGCATGGAGGAAGTTGGGATAAAAGTCTACCATATGCTGAGTTCTCATATAACAATAGTTATCAGGCCAGTCTGAAGATGTCACCTTTTGAAGCTTTATATGGGAGGAAGTGCAGGACTCCTTTGTATTGGGATCAGACTGGAGAAAGACAGTTCTTTGGGCCTGAACTGATTCAAGAAGCAGAAGAACAAGTTCGTATAATTCGAGAGAATTTGAGAGTGGCTCAAACCAGGCAAAAGAGCTATGCTGATAATAGAAGGAGACCACTGGAATTTGAAGAAGGAGATTATGTGTATCTCAAGGTGTCACCACTTCGGGGAATGAGGAGATTCAAAGTTAAGGGCAAATTGTCCCCTCGCTACATTGGACCATTCTTGATCTTTAGAAGAGTTGGGGAGATGGCATACCAACTCGAGTTACCGGATAGTCTATCGGATGTGCATAATGTGTTCCACGTATCTCAACTGAAGAAGTGTCTCCGTGTTCCCGAGAAACAGTTACCAATGGAAGAGCTCAGTGTTCAAGGTGATTTGACTTACACGGAGTACCCGATCAAGATTCTTGATACTTTGACTCGAGTTACAAGAAATAAGGTGATAAAGATGTGCAAAGTCCAATGGAGTCACCACGGTGAAGATGAAGCAACTTGGGAAAGAGAAGAAGAGCTTCGCATAGATTTTCCCCACCTTTTCCCTTGTTCTTCTTAAATCTCGAGGACGAGATTATTTTTAAGGGGGTAGGATTTGTAATACCTACTTTGTAAAAAAAAATAATAAAATCTAAAAGAAGACATTAAATTCATATATATGTATGTGTATTATCTCTACTTGTGATTTCATGTGAACACCACATATAACAAATAAATAAATGGCAAAGAAACACCCAAAATAAACCATGGCATCATGCTAGATTTTATTTTGTGTGCATTTGGTGTCAACATAAAATAATTTGAAGAAGGAATAAATTAAATGCGCAAAATAGAATTTGGAAAATAAAAAGGGGATCCTAGAATTTGAGAAAAGAGAAGAATACCATACAAAATAGAGAGATAAATATTAAAGAAATAATAAATAAACTCATCTCATGCCATGTTTAAGATGTATATTTTATGAGAATACAGGTGTACCCAGAAGTTTGAAATTGAATGGAAATTAAATTATGAATTTGAAAATTTTAAGGAAAGGAAAAGGAAAAGCAAAATATAAAAGAATAAAAACAAACCCAACTAACTGGGCCGCAGGCCAACAATTCGGCCCAACTTCAAGTCACTCCCGCGTAGCCCAAACTCCCACCGCGCGCGCTGGGGGTCTCTGCGGTGTGGAGCCCGCTGGTCAGCCCCTCTGTCACCTCAGCGCTTGTTCTTCGTCTCCACGGAAGACCGCCGCCAAATCCGCGCTTCCGGCCATGAATCTTGGCGGCAACAAACTCCGCAACAACCTCGGGTTGCTCGGCCATCGTTGGACCCTCCTGGTTTTTATATATCGGCTGGCGTCTTGTGGTGTGGTTCACTCATAGACCAGCGAAACGCGAGCGCCGCCGCAGACTAGAAACCTCACGTTGCCGCTAGGGGGGGGTAATTACTGGTTGCCGCGCGCTGCATCGAACGGAAGAGGGCAGTGGGTGCGCCAAAACACCACGAAGTTATCCGTAGACCTTGTGTCCGAGGAACACTTCTGGAAACTGCGCAATTTCTCACCGGGGCGCCATCTTCGTCGCGGATCCGCGCATCTCCGTGGACAGGGCGCTGCACTGCGAGATTGACGGTACGGGTCCCTCCCCCACGTTCGCATTCTTCCCAATTTCAGTTCGCACCTGGTATACTTAGCAATCGTGCACCGTAGGTTGAGGTGGGGACTCCGGCCATGGCGCTCCGCCGCGGGAAAAATTTGCGCCGCCGTGTAATTTTTCGCCTGTGGTCGCAGATGGCTTCAGTGCCGTCGATTGGATAGCCGACGTCCGAGATTAGAAGGGGGGGATAACGATTGGGTGTGTTAGATCGTAGCCGCCCATCTTGATCTGACGGCTGGGATTCGGTACCGGTTTGGGGGAAACCTAGTTCTAATCTGAGGCGCACGTGTTAGATCAAGCGGCCACGATCCTCCCGTACCCCTTCGTTGTACACATTTATAAAAGAATCCCTCTGTTTCTGATGATTCAACCCGCCGTCCACCAGTGATATTCCCTGAGTCCCTGAATTCTTACCCTGAGCCCCCTGTGTTCTCTGGAAATAGTGCGCCCAGTCCAGAGATCATTTAAATTGAATAAATGAAATAGAAAATGGATTTTTAATAGGAAAATAATTGTTAGAACTTCAATAATTCATAGAAAATGCATATGAACTCCAAATTACTCCATTCCAGTTCCTAAAATTTTATAATTTTATTCTCTATCACTTAGAACCTCTGTTATGTCATGAAAACAGTAAGAAAAATTATTTCACACTTAATCCTATTTAAAACACATAAAACCTTTGAAAATCCATAACTTAAAATCTATAACTTGAAAAATTATGATTCCTGTTCCTAGGTTTTTATTTTAACATGTAGAATATTACTGTGTATTTTGTATATATGTTTGGTGTAATGTTAATTTCTCTATGTGCACTGTGCTTGTTTGTATTGTGGCGAGTAGAAGAGCCCGTTGCTGAGGATCCTGGTGAGCAGCAGGTTGAAGTAGCTGAGCAGGAGCTCATTGAAGGCAAGTTGTGCCCTTGACCACTTTTTACCCAATAATGTTCTTTAATATCATTTATCCATGCATAGGTTAATTTTGATGGGACCCAATAGGTCACCCTAGATTTGTTTATCTCATTACCTTGTTTAACCCTAAATCACTTAGGTAGTTTGCTATTGCTTTACATGGTTTTGGGATAATCATTTATTATATCTATGTTCCAATTATTCTTTTGTTATTCTATTTATGTTCATGTTGAGATCATTAATGTTAATTGGAACATAGAGCTTAACTTGAGAACCACGTGCCACCACAAGGGTTTAATGGGACGCCCTTGGCTGACTAATTAGGAAAGCTAGTGGAAGACTACCTTACCCGAAAGGGGCAAGGGCAGTAGGGGAGTGGTCAGTGTAGGGAGGTCCTTGTTTGATTTTGCTGCGATGGCGGTCAGACAAGAACCCTGCATTGGAACTTCCTATAAACTGTAGCGGGTTTTCGGAAGCTAGTGGAACTTTGTAAAGGCCTCGTAGTGTTGCCCTGCCGCGCTTCCTAGGTAGAGGTGTATGGGATTCGCGACCCCTTGGCAGATGGGTAACATGACTTGTGGGTAAAGGGTACAACCTCTGCAGAGTGTAAAACTGGTATACTAGCCGTGCTCGCGGTCATGAGCAGCTCAGGACTCTCTGATGTTTAAATTATGGAACTTAAATTCAATTTGTCATTCGCATTGCATGGGTTTATTATTAATTTTGTTCTATTACTTTACTTATGGTTTGGTATTTACTTACACTTAGTAATTGCTAATAAAAGTTTGACCAACTACTTAAAAGCAATGCTCAGCCTTAACCCCTGTCATTGATTTAGCCTTACACATCACATGAACTCACACCTTTGTGAGTTTATGTCCACTGGTTCCCCACAACTTGTTGAGCTATGATCATGTGTGAGCTCACCCTTGCTGTCTCACCCCCCCCCACAGGAGAAGAGCAGGTGGTTCAGGAGGAGCCACAAGGCGAGGAGTATGATCTGATCTAGGTGGCGTTTCTCAGTCGACATTGGCGCCGACGATCCTTAATTCGTTTTATCTTTATTATTTTATCTTGTAATAAGTCTTCCGCTATGTAATAAATACTCTGATGTTTTATGACATTTATCTCTATACACTCTGTTATTATATATGTTGTCTTCTTGGCGCATGTATGAAATGCACCTGGCTTTGTTTCTTAAAGCCGGGTGTGACACTGCCGCAGTGACATCACCGTGTCCCTGTCGATTAGACCTTGCCAAAGGCGTGCCGGACCTTGCTGCGCATCGCGCTCCCAGGTGGCAACCCATGACCGCAACCTCTTACACCTTGTTTGAGCTACACCAGTGAGATTAATTGCTCACCGGAGTCCTCTAGCGACAAGGCCGCCGCACCCTCGCGCCTCTGCCTATCTACTCATCAAATAAAGAGGAACAAGGCGGTGCGATATAGGAGCCTCTGCCGGAGAAGGTGTCGAGCGGGGGATGGTTCTGGATGGGGACGCGGCGCGTCCGTTTGGCTCATCATCGGCGGCGGCACCTCGTCTAAGGCCGTGCTACGGCCCTTTATCATTGCGGTGGGAAGGGTCCAGAAGCGTCGTGACGATGGGAGTTGTTGAGGTAGCCAGGCCGATTATGCCCGTTTGATGTCAATCTAACGACTCTTAGAAATCACGATGACGTGGATAGGTTAGTAGGCGCCGTTTCCGTCCGGCTTTAAACATAAGGAAACATCTCGTAATATATCTCATGGTGCAACTGTAGGTATACCAAACACTGACAGCAACCGAGCAGTCAAGATGAACGCGCAGAGTAGTCTAGAATTGTTCCAGAGGATGGCCTAACATGTCATCTAGACAGTCAGCGAGAAAAAGCAAGCAAAGTAGGAAGAAGTAAAAGACGAAACACGTCGGTCCAACGTAACAAGTGTGACATGTCAAAACGGTAGCCCCTGCGCGCAGCCCCGTCTCGTGCCCCGTCTCCCCTCCCACTCACACTCCCACTCGCAGCCCCTGCCCACGCGCCTCGTGTCGGCCGTCGACCTGCGCCACGCGGGGGCCTGCGTCCAGTCGTGCGTCGTGGACACGGACGCCGCCTCCGACTGGTTCCTGGGCGCGCCGTTCCGCGTCAACGCGCCGCTGCAGGAGGGCTTCGCGTCGTCGCCGGCCGCCGTCGCGCCGGCCGACCTCGAGCTCAGCTGGGTCCTCGTCAACCCGGCCACGGGCCGCGCGCTCAGCGCCGCCAGCCGCCGTGCCGTGTCCGTCGACCGCAAGTGGCTCACGGGGGACACCGTGGCGCGCTTCGCCGTCGTGATCGGCGGCGGCGTCGCGCTCAAAGCCGCCGTCACCTACGACGACGGCCGGTACGCCCACGTCCGGGAGGTCAGCCTGCGCGTCGAGGACGCCGACGGCGCCGGCGTCAGCGGCAGGGACGGGCTGGCAGCCGTCGCCGCCGCCATGGCCGCGCCTAGGCGGGGGTGCCGCGGCGCGGCGGAGGACGCGGCCAGGGCCAGGTACGAGGACTTCGTCAGGGGGAGGAGGGCGCTGTGAGAACACTAAATTGGGGTGGGATGTGCACCGCTCCTGGCACACTTCTCCTCTCACGAAGATCTCAGAAATATAGAGTATGGTGGAGATTACAGGGCTGATTAGCCCACCATCCGAACGCAGCCGGCCAAGGTTTCTCCAAAATCCTCCACACCCGCTCAAGGTTCACCTGTTCTCTTTTTAATCCCCTCTCCAATCTCACTGGCAAACAGAACGCACACCCTAGTGGGTCCATTCCAGCCCACTCAACCTTGAGTTGGGCCTCTTTTCACGTCTTGGCCTGCTCCTCACTGTTGGTTCATCAGATGTCATGACATTCTCCCCTCCTTCAGTGACGGCTTGTCCCCAAGCCGCGACTTCCGGGAATCTGGCGATGATCGCAGCTTCGTCTTCCCATGTTGCAAGTTCTTCAGGCCAGTCAGTCCATTGTATCAGCAGTTGGGGTACCACTCCTGTGTGTGTTTGCATCTAGCGACGCTGCAAAATCCTCACAGGTTTCTGTAATGAATCTGGTAAAGGTGGTAGAGTGGAGCTTACTTGCATATTAGACCCCAAAGCCTTTTTCAGAAGTGAAACATGGAATACCGGGTGTATAGATGAAGAAGGTGGGAGACCCAATTTATAAGCGACTGACCCAATTTTGGCAATTACTGGATATGGACCAAAAAACTTGAACGCCAATTTGTGATTTGCCCGCTTGACCAAAGACGATTGGTCGTAAGGTTGTAGTTTCAAATATACCATATCACCCACCATGAAGTTTCTGTCAGACCTGTGGCGATCAGCCTGCTGCTTTTGACACTGTTGCGCTCTCACCAACTGTTGTTGAACCAATTGTACCATCAGCTTTCTTTCAGCCAGCCACTGCTGAAGTGAAGGGACTGTACTGGACTCGGTAAATTCAATTCCCAGGTGTCTTGGAGGATAGCTGTAAAGCACTTCAAAAGGGGTCAGTTTCAATGAAGCATGATAACTAGTATTATACCAAAATTCCGCTAACGCAAGCCATCTTTTCCATTTAGATGGGCATGCTTGAGTGAAACAACGGAGGTATGTTTCCAAACATTGATTTACCCTCTCCGTTTGACCATCGGATTGAGGGTGGTAAGCAGTAGTGAATCGCAATTCCACTCCGGCCAGTTTGAATAATTCTTGCCACAAAGCACTCGTAAAGATGCGATCACGGTCCGTGATTAGTGCTTGATGAAATCCATGCAGTTTGAAGACATTATCCATAAATTGATGCGCAACAGCTAACGCTGTGAATGGATGGTGGAGAGGAATGAAGTGAGCATATTTTGAAAATTTATCAACTACAACCATTATGCAGTTTGAATGATCTGAGAGCGGAAGACCTTCTATAAAATCCATTGAGACCAACTGCCAAGCGCCTTCAGGGACTGGTAACGGTTGAAGTAATCCTGGGTACGGAACCCGTTCCGATTTCGCTTGTTGACAGATTGGACAATTTTGACACCACTGCTGAATCATCTTTTTCATACCAATCCACATGAACAACTTCTTTATCTTTTGGTAAGTTACCAAGAATCCTGAATGCCCTCCAATTGGTGTGTTGTGCAGGCTTTGAAATATTTTCAATGGCCATTCAGATGCTGCTGCTAACAGTATACGATCCTTGTATAATATGAGTCCTTCCTTCAATTTATAATTCCCATTCGGTGACTGAACTGCCAATGACTGAAGGATAGGTGTTGTATCATCGTACTGAGCATAAGATTCAGACACTGATTGTAACCAGGTGTTTTTCAATGTTGACAGGGACAACACTTGACCTGTTGATAACCGAGATAGTGCATCTGCCACCCTATTTTCTTGGCCTTTCTTGTAACAGATTTGGTACTGTAGGCCTAATAATTTGGTTAATGCTTTTTGCTGCCAGGGTGTAGTGAGTCTTTGGTCGTCCAAATGCACCAAACTCCTTTGGTCTGTGCGAATAATAAACTCACCACTCATCAGATAGGAACACCAGTGATCCACTGCTAGTAAAATAGCCAAACATTCTTTTTCATATGTTGGTAATCCTTGATGACGAGGACCCAAAGATTTACTCACAAAAGCAATGGGGTGACCTGCTTGGTGCAGCACAGCTCCAATCCCTGTGTCGCATGCGTCGGTTTCCACTTCGAATTTTTTTGAGAAATCCGGAAGTGCTAGTACTGGAGCTGTAATCAAAGCCTGTTTTAGTGCTTGAAAAGCACTCTCCTGGGTCTCATGCCAAGTAAACACTTGGCCTTTTTTGAGTAGGTTTGTAAGTGGGCGACTCATGATCCCGAAGTTTTTTACGAACTTCCTGTAGTACCCGGCTAGTCCTAAAAAACTGTGAACCTCTTTCGTCGTTTTGGGACTAGGCCATGACTGCACTGCCTCAATTTTCGAAGGATCTGTTGCCACACCATCCTTACTGATCACGTGCCCCAAATATTGTAGTTTGATTTGCGCGAATGAGCATTTGGACAATTTAACTTTCAGTTGCTGGTTCCTTAAGGTATCAAAAACTGCTCTTAGATGACACAAATGGTCGGGCCAAGTTGCACTATAGATGAGGATATCATCTATAAACACTACCACACATTTACGAAGAAACGGTGCCAGAACTGAATTCATTGTTAACTGAAAAGTAGCTGGACCACTGGTGAGTCCATAGGGCATGACCAGGTACTCAAAGTGCCCATGATGAGTTTGGAACGCCGTTTTAGGAATATCCTTCGGATCCATCTCAATCTGATGATAGCCAGCACTGAGATCCAAACTAGAGAACCACACAGCTCCCTGTAGTTCATCCAATAGCTCATCTATTACAGGTAAGGGGTACTTATTTTTCACCGTGAGGGCGTTGAGGCGCCGATAGTCCACACACAAACGCCAGTCACCTGTCTTCTTCCTTGCCAGAATGATAGGAGAGGCAAAAGGGCTGCTACTAGGTTGTATCATCCCATTTTGAAGCAACTCCGAAATTTGCTTTTCAATCTCATCCTTCTGAGCTGGGTTATAACGGTAAGGACGTAGACAGAAGGGAACTGCACCCGTTACTAAAGGAATTGTGTGCTGATGAGACCGTGCAGGTGGCAGTCCTGTTGGCTTGTCAAACAGAGAAGCATACTCTTGAATCAACTGCTGGATTTCTGCTGGAAGGTTGTCTTCAGGAAGTTTTTTCACTGTTTGTAATTGAATTATACACCACAATTCATCCAAAGAGGCCAAATGAACCAGATGAGGCACTGAAACTGGGTCCAAAGAACATAAGTCAGATCTTAGTCCTTGTAACACCACTTTTGTTTGTTCCTTGTAAAAAACTAGCCACTTTTCTTGCCAATCAATATGCATTGGACTGTTAGAAGCCAGCCAATCCATACCTAAAATCACATCATAACAATTTAATGGCAAGATTTTCAAATCCATCTTGAAACAATAGCCGCCCACATACACTTTACAATCCACTACTTGATGTGTGCATTGAATAACTTGTCCATTAGCTACTTGCACTTGGACTGGATGTTGCAAAGGAACTCTGGGTGAGCCCGACCGTGCTAGTTGCTCACTGATGAAAGATGATGAACTCCCTGAGTCTACTAGCATAATGACAGATTTCGCAAACATAGTGGCTGCTAACTTTATCGATTGTGGCGCTTCTGTGCCCAGAACAGCATTCACAGACAAAACCATCAAATTTCCATGCGCTTCTCCAGGATGACTGAAATGATCTTCGACCACTTGAGGCATATCAAACATCTGCCACAACTCTTCGACTAAATGCAAAGGCACCGTCGTGCTGCAAGTATGAGTAGGCCCCCATTTTAAACCACACTTATAGCATAATCCCTTTGCTTTTCTATACGCCATCAGAGTAGAGGCTTTTCTTGTCTCGGTATTCTGGTTCTGACAGTCCCCTGGTGTACGAAAATTTGTCTCTGGTGAGCGAATCAACTTATCAGAAATTTGAGCAGTTGAAAACGATGTTGGTAGAAACCCCGAAGTGTTGCTGCTACTGCGTTGGTCCTCAGAACGCTTAAACTGCTGCTGAACACTTGGGGACAGTAACTCCTCCTGTAAAAGAGCAAGAGAGACGGCAGTATCGAGGTCTAATGGGCGCTGGATAAACACAACTGCTTTAATATCCTGTCTAAGACCATCAACAAAACGATTTACTATGGCTGACATACTAAATGATGGATCATGAGCCAAAATTTGATGCATCAGATTGTCAAACTGTTCCACATATTCAGTAACATTAGTATACTATTTAATGCGAAAAAACTGCCTAATGAGGTGGTTGTGATGGTCACGCTCAAAACGAGCACACACGGCTGAGCAAAAATCAAGCCAAGGTGTGAGACGCAAAGCCGGATCCATTGATTGAAGCCAAAATGCTGCCGAACCCACAAAGTTCATAGTGGCTATTTTCACCCATAATTCACTAGGTACAACAAACACCTCAAAATATGACTCAGACTTCATTTTCCACATTTTAGGATGATGCCCATCAAATTGAGGAAAACTCATGTTGGGTAAAGCAGCTGCCAGATTTGCTGAGTAAGGTGATAAACTGGAATGTACTGCTTGGTTCAACGGCTGAGCAGAAAAACCCAGATGCGGAAGAAGATTGTTACCTTTGACCGGAGGCGGAGTCAGGGTAGTTACTACCCCAAATCCAGCACCCCGGTTAGCTGTTGCAGCGCCATACGCATCATGTTCCTGTCCCGCAAGAAGAAGAGAAGTTCCCCTCTGGGTGTTCTTCGACAGAAGTTGCTCCTCAGAACCCTCGTCGAACACCTTGCGTGCAGCATAGTAATCCCCTTGAATAGCCGCCATTTCTTTCACCTGGGCAGAGAGCTGACTCATCTCCACCCGTAGATCGCCCACATCCGCCTCGATGTGAGGTCTCCAAGAGGACAGATCACGAACTGCCGCAGTATTTTCTTCCAGAGTTGTCTTGATTGATTCATTCTGGGACTGCATCGCTTGAAGTAGCTTGGATAATTCAGCGATGCCTTGCTCCATGGCGTCGGATTGCTTCTGAGCGCGGGTTTTGTACTGCGGACGCAGCACGTAGCTTGGTGGTTCCGCCAGGATCGGACAGATGAATCTGATACCAGTTGTGAGAACACTAAATTGGGGTGGGATGTGCACCGCTCCCGGCACACTTCTCCTCTCACGAAGATCTCAGAAATATAGAGTATGGTGGAGATTACAGGGCTGATTAGCCCACCATCCGGACGCAGCCGGCCAAGGTTTCTCCAAAATCCTCCACACCCGCTCAAGGTTCACCTGTTCTCTTTTTAATCCCCTCTCCAATCTCACTGGCAAACAGAACGCACACCCTAGTGGGTCCATTCCAGCCCACTCAACCTTGAGTTGGGCCTCTTTTCACGTCTTGGCCTGCTCCTCACTGTTGGTTCATCAGATGTCATGACATTCTCCCCTCCTTCAGTGACGGCTTGTCCCCAAGCCACGACTTCCGGGAATCTGGCGATGATCGCAGCTTCGTCTTCCCATGTTGCAAGTTCTTCAGGCCAGTCAGTCCATTGTATCAGCAGTTGGGGTACCACTCCTGTGTGTGTTTGCATCTGGCGACGCTGCAAAATCCTCACAGGTTTCTGTAATGAATCTGGTAAAGGTGGTAGAGTGGAGCTTACTTGCATATTAGACCCCAAAGCCTTTTTCAGAAGTGAAACATGGAATACCGGGTGTATAGATGAAGAAGGTGGGAGACCCAATTTATAAGCGACTGACCCAATTTTGGCAATTACTGGATATGGACCAAAAAACTTGAACGCCAATTTGTGATTTGCCCGCTTGACCAAAGACGATTGGTCGTAAGGTTGTAGTTTCAAATATACCATATCACCCACCATGAAGTTTCTGTCAGACCTGTGGCGATCAGCCTGCTGCTTTTGACACTGTTGCGCTCTCACCAACTGTTGTTGAACCAATTGTACCATCAGCTTTCTTTCAGCCAGCCACTGCTGAAGTGAAGGGACTGTACTGGACTCGGTAAATTCAATTCCCAGGTGTCTTGGAGGATAGCTGTAAAGCACTTCAAAAGGGGTCAGTTTCAATGAAGCATGATAACTAGTATTATACCAAAATTCCGCTAACGCAAGCCATCTTTTCCATTTAGATGGGCATGCTTGAGTGAAACAACGGAGGTATGTTTCCAAACATTGATTTACCCTCTCCGTTTGACCATCCGATTGAGGGTGGTAAGCAGTAGTGAATCGCAATTCCACTCCGGCCAGTTTGAATAATTCTTGCCACAAAGCACTCGTAAAGATGCGATCACGGTCCGTGATTAGTGCTTGATGAAATCCATGCAGTTTGAAGACATTATCCATAAATTGATGCGCAACAGCTAACGCTGTGAATGGATGGTGGAGAGGAATGAAGTGAGCATATTTTGAAAATTTATCAACTACAACCATTATGCAGTTTGAATGATCTGAGAGCGGAAGACCTTCTATAAAATCCATTGAGACCAACTGCCAAGCGCCTTCAGGGACTGGTAACGGTTGAAGTAATCCTGGGTACGGAACCCGTTCCGATTTCGCTTGTTGACAGATTGGACAATTTTGACACCACTGCTGAATCATCTTTTTCATACCAATCCACATGAACAACTTCTTTATCTTTTGGTAAGTTACCAAGAATCCTGAATGCCCTCCAATTGGTGTGTTGTGCAGGCTTTGAAATATTTTCAATGGCCATTCAGATGCTGCTGCTAACAGTATACGATCCTTGTATAATATGAGTCCTTCCTTCAATTTATAATTCCCATTCGGTGACTGAACTGCCAATGACTGAAGGATAGGTGTTGTATCATCGTACTGAGCATAAGATTCAGACACTGATTGTAACCAGGTGTTTTTCAATGTTGACAGGGACAACACTTGACCTGTTGATAACCGAGATAGTGCATCTGCCACCCTATTTTCTTGGCCTTTCTTGTAACAGATTTGGTACTGTAGGCCTAATAATTTGGTTAATGCTTTTTGCTGCCAGGGTGTAGTGAGTCTTTGGTCGTCCAAATGCACCAAACTCCTTTGGTCTGTGCGAATAATAAACTCACCACTCATCAGATAGGAACACCAGTGATCCACTGCTAGTAAAATAGCCAAACATTCTTTTTCATATGTTGGTAATCCTTGATGACGAGGACCCAAAGATTTACTCACAAAAGCAATGGGGTGACCTGCTTGGTGCAGCACAGCTCCAATCCCTGTGTCGCATGCGTCGGTTTCCACTTCGAATTTTTTTGAGAAATCCGGAAGTGCTAGTACTGGAGCTGTAATCAAAGCCTGTTTTAGTGCTTGAAAAGCACTCTCCTGGGTCTCATGCCAAGTAAACACTTGGCCTTTTTTGAGTAGGTTTGTAAGTGGGCGACTCATGATCCCGAAGTTTTTTACGAACTTCCTGTAGTACCCGGCTAGTACTAAAAAACTGTGAACCTCTTTCGTCGTTTTGGGACTAGGCCATGACTGCACTGCCTCAATTTTCGAAGGATCTGTTGCCACACCATCCTTACTGATCACGTGCCCCAAATATTGTAGTTTGATTTGCGCGAATGAGCATTTGGACAATTTAACTTTCAGTTGCTGGTTCCTTAAGGTATCAAAAACTGCTCTTAGATGACACAAATGGTCGGGCCAAGTTGCACTATAGATGAGGATATCATCTATAAACACTACCACACATTTACGAAGAAACGGTGCCAGAACTGAATTCATTGTTAACTGAAAAGTAGCTGGACCACTGGTGAGTCCATAGGGCATGACCCGGTACTCAAAGTGCCCATGATGAGTTTGGAACGCCGTTTTAGGAATATCCTTTGGATCCATCTGAATCTGATGATAGCCAGCACTGAGATCCAAACTAGAGAACCACACAGCTCCCTGTAGTTCATCCAATAGCTCATCTATTACAGGTAAGGGGTACTTATTTTTCACCGTGAGGGCGTTGAGGCGCCGATAGTCCACACACAAACGCCAGTCACCTGTCTTCTTCCTTGCCAGAATGATAGGAGAGGCAAAAGGGCTGCTACTAGGTTGTATCATCCCATTTTGAAGCAACTCCGAAATTTGCTTTTCAATCTCATCCTTCTGAGCTGGGTTATAACGGTAAGGACGTAGACGGAAGGGAACTGCACCCGTTACTAAAGGAATTGTGTGCTGATGAGACCGTGCAGGTGGCAGTCCTGTTGGCTTGTCAAACAGAGAAGCATACTCTTGAATCAACTGCTGGATTTCTGCTGGAAGGTTGTCTTCAGGAAGTTTTTTCACTGTTTGTAATTGAATTATACACCACAATTCATCCAAAGAGGCCAAATGAACCAGATGAGGCACTGAAACTGGGTCCAAAGAACATAAGTCAGATCTTAGTCCTTGTAACACCACTTTTGTTTGTTCCTTGTAAAAAACTAGCCACTTTTCTTGCCAATCAATATGCATTGGACTGTTAGAAGCCAGCCAATCCATACCTAAAATCACATCATAACAATTTAATGGCAAGATTTTCAAATCCATCTTGAAACAATAGCCGCCCACATACACTTTACAATCCACTACTTGATGTGTGCATTGAATAACTTGTCCATTAGCTACTTGCACTTGGACTGGATGTTGCAAAGGAACTCTGGGTGAGCCCGACCGTGCTAGTTGCTCACTGATGAAAGATGATGAACTCCCTGAGTCTACTAGCATAATGACAGATTTCGCAAACATAGTGGCTGCTAACTTTATCGATTGTGGCGCTTCTGTGCCCAGAACAGCATTCACAGACAAAACCATCAAATTTCCATGCGCTTCTCCAGGATGACTGAATGATCTTCGACCACTTGAGGCATATCAAACATCTGCCACAACTCTTCGACTAAATGCAAAGGCACCGTCGTGCTGCAAGTATGAGTAGGCCCCCATTTTAAACCACACTTATAGCATAATCCCTTTGCTTTTCTATACGCCATCAGAGTAGAGGCTTTTCTTGTCTCGGTATTCTGGTTCTGACAGTCCCCTGGTGTACGAAAATTTGTCTCTGGTGAGCGAATCAACTTATCAGAAATTTGAGCAGTTGAAAACGATGTTGGTAGAAACCCCGAAGTGTTGCTGCTACTGCGTTGGTCCTCAGAACGCTTAAACTGCTGCTGAACACTTGGGGACAGTAACTCCTCCTGTAAAAGAGCAAGAGAGACGGCAGTATCGAGGTCTAATGGGCGCTGGATAAACACAACTGCTTTAATATCCTGTCTAAGACCATCAACAAAACGATTTACTATGGCTGACATACTAAATGATGGATCATGAGCCAAAATTTGATGCATCAGATTGTCAAACTGTTCCACATATTCAGTAACATTAGTATACTATTTAATGCGAAAAAACTGCCTAATGAGGTGGTTGTGATGGTCACGCTCAAAACGAGCACACACGGCTGAGCAAAAATCAAGCCAAGGTGTGAGACGCAAAGCCGGATCCATTGATTGAAGCCAAAATGCTGCCGAACCCACAAAGTTCATAGTGGCTATTTTCACCCATAATTCACTAGGTACAACAAACACCTCAAAATATGACTCAGACTTCATTTTCCACATTTTAGGATGATGCCCATCAAATTGAGGAAAACTCATGTTGGGTAAAGCAGCTGCCAGATTTGCCGAGTAAGGTGATAAACTGGAATGTACTGCTTGGTTCAACGGCTGAGCAGAAAAACCCAGATGCGGAAGAAGATTGTTACCTTTGACCGGAGGCGGAGTCAGGGTAGTTACTACCCCAAATCCAGCACCCCGGTTAGCTGTTGCAGCGCCATACGCATCATGTTCCTGTCCCGCAAGAAGAAGAGAAGTTCCCCTCTGGGTGTTCTTCGACAGAAGTTGCTCCTCAGAACCCTCGTCGAACACCTTGCGTGCAGCATAGTAATCCCCTTGAATAGCCGCCATTTCTTTCACCTGGGCAGAGAGCTGACTCATCTCCACCCGTAGATCGCCCACATCCGCCTCGATGTGAGGTCTCCAAGAGGACAGATCACGAACTGCCGCAGTATTTTCTTCCAGAGTTGTCTTGATTGATTCATTCTGGGACTGCATCGCTTGAAGTAGCTTGGATAATTCAGCGATGCCTTGCTCCATGGCGTCGGATTGCTTCTGAGCGCGGGTTTTGTACTGCGGACGCAGCACGTAGCTTGGTGGTTCCGCCAGGATCGGACAGATGAATCTGATACCAGTTGTGAGAACACTAAATTGGGGTGGGATGTGCACCGCTCCCGGCACACTTCTCCTCTCACGAAGATCTCAGAAATATAGAGTATGGTGGAGATTACAGGGCTGATTAGCCCACCATCCGGACGCAGCCGGCCAAGGTTTCTCCAAAATCCTCCACACCCGCTCAAGGTTCACCTGTTCTCTTTTTAATCCCCTCTCCAATCTCACTGGCAAACAGAACGCACACCCTAGTGGGTCCATTCCAGCCCACTCAACCTTGAGTTGGGCCTCTTTTCACGTCTTGGCCTGCTCCTCACTGTTGGTTCATCAGATGTCATGACAGGCGCGCAAGGAGTGGAAGGCCAGGCGCGAGAGCATCCTCGACCTCTGCTGCTCCGGCGTCGGGGCCGCTGCCTTCCTCGGCTTCCTGCTCATGCTCACGTTCCGGTGATGAGAGAGTGCGGTTGACATGTACATGTGTAGTTCAGGGAATATTGTCAATATCATTGTGTTGGAGTAGGTTATACGGTCGGCTGTCAAAGAAACAGGGAAAGTCAACATCATATCTTCTTTTCCCTTCTATAACTCAATTCATTTTTTCAGAAAGCGAAGTTTATAGGAAATAAAAAAAAATACATCAAACTAAACTTCCGAGGGGTGGCAGCCGGACCACCTATAAAAGCTGAGACATCCCTCGAGCGTCTCCCACCTCGAGCGGGCTTTGCTAGTTTGGCTCAAACGTGGGCTTTCTACAAGGAATTCTAAAATGTTACCTAATATAGGACTGAGGAAGTAAATGTATATATTTTTAAGTACCAAAATAATGGCAAATACAAAATCTAAACTTTAGAGGTATAGATCTTATTTTTCTCTCGTATTTTCATATAAATCTTATTTTTATCCATATATATATATATATATATATATATATATATATATATATATATTATTTTTTAAATGGGCTAGCAAAGAAAAGAAAATTCGACCAATTCGTATGCATCGAATTCAGATGAAACAATTTATGACAAACTAAAATATATTTTTAAGCCGCGTAAAGTACTTGTGCATGATCCACAAACACTAGTCGCAGTAGCCCCTACGTGTACAAGATTGCACTTGCTTGGGTAGCTAAAGAAACCAGCTAGCAGCCTTGAGTTATGAGCCGATCCATGGACTAGGTGCAGCAGCCAGCAGTGCATGCAGCGCTATGAAACGCGAAGCAAGAACGCTGTCGGCATGGGAAGCATGCTGGGTGCTGGCGCGGCGGAGATGAAGCACGGTTCAGCGTAGTAGATGGCCCGTGGCTTCCATACAATCTCCTCCTGATCCGTGTCAATGTCGTTGCTGGAAGTAGTACTGCTCTCGCCGTCGTCCAGCGCCTCGGCGGCCTGCTGCGGGGGGCGATGCTTCTTGTGCACGTCCCAGCGCTCTGCAGATGACGACGCGCGGCTCGTCGTCCACTTGCCGCTGCTTATGTGGGTAGACGTGCCTGAAGACGACGACGACGACGACGAAGCTGGGATTGCCGTCTTCTTGTGCGCGTCCCATCGCACAGCGGAGTCAGCTCGGCCGGGCTTGGGGGGCGGCGCTGTCGCGCTCTTGCAGGAGGATCCACGGCGTTGGGCGCTGCCCTTGATGCTTTCAGCGGAAGTGGAACGTGGACTTGACGAGGCTGAGGACTGATCTGTGCTGCTGGCCAAGCCGGTCATGGTCTTGCGCGCGTCCCACCTCTCGTCGGAGTCGGCGCGGCCGGGCTTGGGCGGGGTTGTCGCGATCTTGCGGGAGGCAGATCCGCGTCGTCGGGCGCTGCTCCAGACGCTGTCGGCGGTGGAACGAGGGCCTGACGTTGACGATGCTGAGGACTGATCTGTGCTGGCAGCCAAGCTGGTCATTGTCTTGCGCGCGTCCCACCTCTCGTCGGAGTCGGCGCGGCTGGGCTTGGCGAGCGGCTTCGGGAGGACGACGCCGACGCACGGCGTCGGGAGCAGCGGCAGCATCTCGCACTTGGGCGGGGTCGGGACGAGCGCCGGGAGTGCTGCGTGTGCCATGGCGAGGTGGACGCGGGCTACCGGTATCGCCATGGTACGGTTACGGTGGTGATGGATCCAATCCAAGACGCACGTACGGAGTCGGGTGGTGAGCAGAAGAGACGAAGCGGAGCGGCGATGATGAGATGATGGCAACAGTAGTCAGTAGGTAGATATATATAGGTCCCAACGCTGGGCGAGTCCGATGAAAATCGCGCAGGGACGCCGGTGGCAACAGTAGATAGATATCTGTAGGTTTAAATTTATTTGAATTTGATCCGAAATTTCGAAAATACCCTGGAATTGTAAACCCTGGTGCCATCTGGTCTGGTTTACGTCACCCGTGCTCATCATCATTGCGCGCATATATATGGATTCTTCTATCGAATCCCATATCTTTTCATTGGAAATAAATATAACAAAAGTGCATGAGGAGTATTCTTTGTTCCATATCTCAAAGTTGATAGACGCATATGCTATCTGCAACAACAGTACATAGCCCGATAGCCAGTCATTTCACCGGCGCCAGACATTTTCCTAGAACCTGCTGCCTATCATAACAACAATTATAATCTTCATTAATTAACAAGAGAGACACTACATATATATATATATATATATATATATATATATATATATATATATATATATATATATATATATATATATATATATATATGTGGAAGCATGTTGTTATTTTTAGCAAAATAATAGTTATGGAAACATGTAGCCTCACATCTTTTCGTTCCCGACTTGTACAGTTAGGAGTGGATTAAGGGCTTGTTCGGTTGCGTCTGAATCGAAATAGATTGGAGGAGATTAAAAGTCTCCCTAGTCAAAATTGAATAGAAGGGGATTTAATCTCCCTCAATCCCATTCGATCCAGACACAACCGAACAAAGCCCGAAGAAGATGCCACCAGCTATGGTTTGATGAATGGAACAATAGGAAACTTCACGCAGATTGCCCTGAGTTGTTCTCTTATGCCATCGACAAGAATATTACAATCATGCAAGCAAAAAAGAAATGTCACAACATCACCAGATATTGCACTTGCTGCCGTCGGTAGAGGCCTATGAACAGTTTCAACGCCTTGTGGCTGAACTGAATAACCATCAAGTAATGGATAGATATGATGTGTGGACATACCCAAAAGGGGCCTCCTGTTATTCGTCTCAGAAAACATAGAGATTTATGACAAGTGCACCTCCTACCTCCATAACATTGGCCCGGTTGTGGAGATCCAAGTGCCAACCCAAACATAAGCTCTTCTTTTGGTTAATTCTGCAAGACCGGCTGAATACAAAAGACATGCTCGGAATATGGAATTGGACACCTACACGGGTGAAAACTATATTATGCAGAAAGATGAAACAACATCCCACCTCTTTTTCAAGTGTAGCTTTGCGAAGACGTGCTGGCAGAAGATTGGACTGACACGACCATGTACCTCCAACCACCACGCGTAGCCATGCAACGTATTATAAGATAACTCGCAAAAACCTGGATCATGGAAGTGGTCGTGGACTCGTGGTAATGTTGTGGTGCATTTAAAAAAGCAGAAATGGCTGGATTTTAGAGAACACACCACCAACGGTTCCTAGGTGCGTGGGAATGTTTAAATAAAAAAGAAATGCTCCTCATTTGTTATAGAATGGAGCACTCGATAGCAGATGATGTTAGGCTCTAGATACAAATGTATTGATAGTACACATGTCATGAATTAAAAATAAATACTGTAGGCCCCACCTACACTAAATTTATTTAAAAAAAGAAGTTGTCGCCACTTTCCCTTCTCTCTTATATGACAGGAGTACGTAGGCTGCTAGGTCTAGGTTGGATGCACAAGGAACATATGCATGCACTCCAGTTCCTGTAACTATGGCTGGCACACACGTGGACAATGCAGCTGGAAGAGGCTCATAGAACAGCAGCCGTGCTACATATAAAATCTATCTACAATAATAAAATGAAGACCAGAGTGGCGTAGCGGAAGACTGGTGGGGCCATAACCCCACAGAAACCTGCCTCTGATAAAAAAAGTTTTACACCTACAGTTTGGCTTTTGCATGACGCCTCATAATTGTATGCCTTAACGAACGAACAATGTCATTTCACATGCGGTACATTAAAACACCAAGATCCATGTCCATGCACATCGTCATTAATTACACCCACAGTAAAATTAAAAAAATGAAACCCTCGAATGTCCATGCACATCGTCGTCCGTATCTGCAGAAAGTGAACACTGAACCAAGCTAAGATCGATCAATCAAACACACAAAATACCAGGGCAAGCGGCACATCACATTGGCATGTATTAATCCCATACATCTGGGACCCCCGGCACTCAACAAACAAAGCTCAAATATTGTTCTTACTGCCAGCAGTCGATAAGGAGAGCATAGACATCACGAGAACTAGAGACAAAGCTACTGCTCCAGGTGACGGGATACATAGGAACTCAAATATTGGCACGCACGCACGCACGCACGCACTGACACCGTCACCACCACCTCCTCCTCTCTGTCGCGCAAACGGAGAACCCTCGGCAGCGATCCGATGACCCCGGCTCTCCTCGTCGTCCTCCCTCACCGACTCATCCAGAACGGGCTTAATAGCCGCGGTCACAGCAGAGAGAGAGAGAGAGGGTGCGCGCGCGCGCGGAAGGAAGAACAGCTCACCACGTCGTCGGTCTAGCAGGGGAGCTCGCCTCCCCCGCTTTATTTATCCGCGACTGTGCCTCCCGTCCCGTCTCTCACCACCGTCGCCGTCGACTAAAACTAAAAACTAAAAATAAAATTCCCCCCGCCCGAGACAGCAACCGAGTGGAGTGGTTAAAAGGCGCAAGCTGTCTGGCCGCGGCGCCGAGCCCCAGTGGTGTGGTGAGAACGAGAGCACATAAAACTAACGGAAGGATTAGCGAGCGGGGGCGACGCTTCGGCGCGGCTGGCTTCTCATGTGTCTGATGCATGGACGGGTGAAGTGAAACTCCAGGACCGCGGTCGTGTGGGCGTGCCGCCGAGTGGTTGAGAGCAGAATAGAGTAGAGTCGCTCCGTTCATTGTTTGGTTGGAGAGCCGGCTCCGTTCATTGTTTGGATAGAGAGCCATATGAATATAGGTGTACATTTGGGTTGGGCCTGATAGGCTGGCCCGAATAAGTACGAAAAAAAACACGGCCCAGGCACGGCACGCCCCGAAATATTCTAGTGTCGGACCAGCACGACCCGATATATCGGGTCGGGTTTGGACTGAGGTCGCGGCCCATGGGAAGGCACGAGCACGACCCGTTTAATGTCACAACCCAACCAAGTTATCGGGCCCACGTACACCAATCCTTGCCCTCAAGGCCTCGGATAGATATGTAAGTGGATCAGATAACTTACTCGAGTTGCCGAGTTTCGATGAACTCGTTCCTTTCCAAGGACCATTCACGCAAAGTTGCAAATATTACAATAACCAATCCAGAACATAGAGTAAAAAAAAAACAGGAGTTGAGCGGAAGTCTTTACAATAAGATAATATACATTAACAAGCTAATAAGTTTACAAACCACAAAGTATTTATTATTACATGCCCGAGGTAGAGTTAAAGTGCTAACTTATTACATCAACTGGGAAGAAACTATCTTCCCGCAGAACCCACATAATGTACACAAGTAAAAGTCACCATTTTGAGTTTAACAAAACTCATACGTGTTGATAGTTTCTCCTGCAACAGCAATGGGATAAACCCTGAGTATGGAAATACTCAGCAAGACTGACCCGACTAAAGAAAAAGACTCGCAAGGATATGCTAGTTGTTGGGAATCAAGGTAAGGCTTACCAAATTTCAAAGACTCAGTTTGCAGAAAAGCTTACTAGTAGTGAATCCTTAGGCCAAACTTTTACTTCACAAGTTAAGTACTTTTCCTGAATCTAGATTTGCCTAATCTAGAGCATTCACTTGTCCTACACTAGCTTCATTT
Source organism: Zea luxurians (assembly GCA_029449295.1). Classification (NCBI taxonomy): domain Eukaryota; kingdom Viridiplantae; phylum Streptophyta; class Magnoliopsida; order Poales; family Poaceae; genus Zea; species Zea luxurians. The sequence continues at coordinate 11,797,072 of JAOPSE010000011.1, read as the reverse complement.
TAATAGCTTTAGTTTCACTTGTTATCTACGATGAGGGTCGAAGATCCAGTCTTCATATCCGAGAAGTTCGGCGATCCGAATCGATTAATACTCAGCTGAGGATCTCCAACCACACGACATATGTAGCACTTAACCCTTGCATATGTCAACTCGCCACCGGGTTTCTCAAGACCAGAACGGGTTCACGCGACCCGAGAGCACAGCACTCCACCGTCCAGCCATTGGCCTGGTTGGTACACGTAACTCTCGCCATGGTGCCCGCCATGTTTCCGAGAGTACAGCACCCCACCATCCAGTCTCTTGCCACGGAGGGTACAAGCTACTCTCGCCATCTCTCCACTCCCAGTGCGTGCGAGCTGTTCTGGTATTGGTCCGACCGAGGCTAAGCTTACCCATGACGAGGCATGTGGCCAGTTAAAGGGTCCTAGATCAGCAGGCCAACAATCGGAACGGTCCTTAAGCGACACAGACGGGCGACCTTTCCTGCTCAACGTCTGGTCTCATATTAAGTTATTTCTGAAAACCTGGTACCTATCAGAGGTACCCTACTAAAATGATGAAGTCATCAAGGCCTTTGATACCTTCATCACTCCAGCCTCTTTTCTTTGTAAAAACATGATTCATAGATCAAAACATTTTGTTCTTAGTCTATGAGCATACTAAGCACATCTAGCTTTTTAAAACAGGTATCAAGGATGGTAATCAATAGTTCAAGGAAGTTATGCAACAAAGGTTTAATCATTCAACTCCTACCACCTAATGCATCATATAAGTGATAAAAGTTTAAAAACAACAAGGAGGTGGCAAATGCACCGGGGCTTGCCTTGGTGAGGAGGAGAGTCGGGCTCTTCTACCAGGATATTGCAGTTAGCAGCAAATCCAAATGGGACACCCTCCGGAGGACCTTCAGTGACAGCCTCAGTTGGAGAAGTTTCAGATGGAGGAACAGGCTCCCCTTCTATTTCAACTTCAAATTCTTCTTCAAGGTGCTCTACAAGTCAATTCGAAGTATATGAATGCTTATGTAATGATATGCTATGCAAACTCTCGCTTGGGGAGAGGTAGAAAAGTTTAAATACTTTTAATTAAGCATACAGTGATTATACACATGGTTCTAGGTCTCTTAATAGTGGCCAAAATTATCCAATTAAACTTACTTCAAACAATTAGAGAACTAAATAGATTAAAGTTTACTAAACTAGTTTCCGGTTCTCTAAGTAAATTAAACTTAAACAGACTCAAATTTCTACCAGGAGCTATTGTAAGGGTATATATTGTTTCTGCAAATTTTCATAATTTTTGGTGCGCTGGTTTTATTTCTAAAATTCATTTAGGCATTCCAGAGGTATTTTTAATTATCCAAAAAATTAATTATTGCTACAAAAACCCTAAAACTGCTCCTAGCAAAAACTACAAAATTTTGCGGATTCAACAAAATTGGTTTCACAATTTTTGCATTTTTCTACATTTTCTGGTGCATTTTACAAGTTGTCAACTAAAAGACAAACTTAAATAGAGACTGGGCCGAAACCAACTGCTTGGCCCACGAACACAGGGAAATCTACCCTGCGCCGGCTGCCAGCGCTTTATTATTACCCAAGGAATACAGCACAGATGATTATCAATAATAACAACATCGAGCTCGACAGATTATGATGATATGAGGCATCGGCGGCGTGCTCACCAGACTGAGGAGCAAAGATTCTCAAGGCGACATCAGACCGAACACCCTGACATGACCAGGCGTTTAGGAGCGTGGGGTATGGACAGTGGAACTCTGCTCGGTTTTAGATAAGAAACACAAACAGGGAGAGATGGTTTACGGCACTGGTGGTCACAGTTATAGTAAAACAAAGAGCACTCGGCCGGACTGGCACTTATCTGGGCGCCGATATGTTTCAGCTGAGGTTTGCATGAGCTAGCACGCGGCCTCGACCCCTATGTCCACGTAAGACCAGTCTACAGTGAGGCAAAGGGTAAAGGTTTGCTGATGTTTGGACAGGGGAGCGCAGCCACAGCTGAGTCACAGGTTTCTACCGGCTTCCTTGACTCCACCTGGCTCCAGATGCAGTGCGTCCATTTTTCCTGGGCAGCATATTTTTCTCCAGCAACCCCATCTCCAAATATCTGCCCTTCTTATCCACTACAGCCTAAAAACACGTAGGTAGGGAAAATGGAAAAAAAAACTTCTTCAGGTATGCACAGACCCAATCCAAACTGTCCACTGCGTCTAATCTAAATTAAATTCAGCACACCTCTATCTAACCAAGCGACTTGGGGTAACCTTTTCTCTGAATTTAAAATAGAGACTGGGATATCCTTCTTCAGAAGAAATGTCCTCCCACAATGGATCTTCAAGTTTTATATAATGATTATCCCCCAAAAGCCCAAGAATGAAGAATTGAATGGTTCCAAGGTCAAGAGGATTACACAGTTTTTCTGAAAATTCAGCACAATAGCATCACGTTTCAGGTTCTGAAACTGCACTTGGCACCAAACTGAAACTTCCAACATTAACCCCTTTGATCCTCACGATCCCAAGTAATACATGCCAACCTTAGTTAATAACATTTGCTCACCAAACAAAGCTTTACAAGTTTGCTATAACAGCCCAAGACCAAAAGCTCATGGATCAAGAGTTATAGTGCTCCAAAGTTTGGTGGAAACACAAAAATTCAAATTCAGCCAACTGAAGTAAGAACTGAACTCAACACCTGACAGGGAGAGTTTGGGCATAGTTTACTCCAGATTTGGTGCGGCACCAAGCAAAACTTTCTTAAGAAAACTTGCTCACTATCATATGATCTTCAACTTTGATGTAAAGAGTATGGCTCAATACGCCACGGATCATTCTCCAAGGAACCCCAAAGTTAGACCAATCACACAAATCTCAGCGTGCTGAAATGGGGCTAAGTCTGAATCCAGATTTAAAAACATTGAACATTTGAACTACTGTTACTGTCTGTTCCAACTGGTTTTAGTGGCATTACCCTTAATCAAATCTGCACACCAAAGTATGGGCTTCCACTTTGGTACAGCACTCATAGCCCAGAACTACATGGATCAGCCCTTAAGGAGTATCCCAAATCTGCTTCAGACTGAAAAATCAGCAGGACTGAATTTTTATCTAAGTCTGATTTTCCAAACTGAACACTGCATCTTTAGGCTCCTTTTTCTACCAGTTCCATATAGATTTAGAGCTTTAATACTTAATAAAAGTTGTTCTCCTATAGTTACTCTACAAGTTTACTATAGCAACCTTTTGCCAAAAGCCCCCAGATTAAAACATACAGGAGTCCAGAAATAGGTAAAGCAAACTGTTTTTAGTTGAACCAAAACTGTATTAAATCTGAAATCTGCAAATTACTCCAAATTTCCCTTCAAAACTTGAAAATCTCAACACACGAAAATTGTTTAGTTTTGGAAACTCTACAACTTGGGTATTTTGATTTTTTGGCAAATTATGGCCAGATCTCAGATTCCACTTTTGAGCTCAAAACTAGAGTTTTTCAAACTAGGTTTTTCACTCTATCCATCACCACATCTCCTTTTGAGTTTTTCTTGGTCCTAGTGAATGCATTCTAAGTGTGTTACAATACAAAGATGCCAATGCATATGATGTCATGCCAAGTTTTAATTTCCAGTAACACCAGGGTGTTACATCCTTCCCCCCTAAAAAGAAATCTCGTCCCGAGATTAAGGCTCGAGGCTAAGTAGTGGAAAAAGAAACACGTCACAATCCCATTTCCTTATTTCTGTTACAAGGCAGGGGGTGTGGGTGCCCCAGTCAGTTTACATTGAGTAGAATTTACAATAGACTTAAGATTTACAAGACTCTAAAAACTTAGGAAACTTATTATTCAAAAACTCCTCAGATTCCCATGTAGCTTCATCTTCAGAATGCTTATTCCATTGCACTTTGTAGAATTTGATAGCCTTTCTGCGGGTAACCCTTTCCTGTTGATCTACAATCTTTATAGGGTGCTCGGAATAAGTCAAATCCGGTTCCAGATCAACATCAGAAATTTCTACCACTTTGTCAGGCACTTGAAGGCATTTCTTAAGTTGGGATACATGAAATACATTATGTATGGCCGAAAGATGTTCAGGTAGTTTCACTTTATAAGCCACATCTCCACACCGTGCTAGTATTTCAAAAGGGCCAACATAGCGTGGTGCCAATTTCCCTTTAATGCCAAAACGATTTACCCCTTTCATAGGTGAAACCTTCAAATACACAAAATCGCCAACTTGGAAAAACAAGGGTCGTCTTCGCTTGTCTGCATAACGTTTGTGACGGTGTTGTGCAACCTTCAAACGGTGTTGAATAAGTTTCACCTTTTCTTCCGCCTCTTTTACTAAATCTGGCCCAAAGAAAAACCGTTCACCGGGCCCCGACCAATTGAGTGGAGTTCGGCACCGCTGCCCATAAAGAGCCTCAAAAGGTGCCATCTGGATACTCTCTTGGTAACTATTGTTGTAGGAAAATTCAGCCAACGGCAAGCACTCATCCCATTTTTCCGAATAAACTAATACACATGCTCGCAACATATCTTCTAAGATCTGATTTACCCTTTCGGTTTGCCCACTAGTTTGGGGATGATAAGCTGAACTATGAATTAGCTTAGTACCAAGAGACTTGTGGAATTCCTCCCAAAATCTTGAAACGAACTGAGGTCCTCGATCAGACACTATGGTCTTAGGCACACCGTGCAAACTCATAATCCGAGCAATATATAGTTCAACATAAGTCTTTGTTGGATACAAAGTTCTCACCGACAAGAAATGTGCGACCTTAGTAAAACGGTCCACAATTACCCAAATAGAGTCATAACCCTTTGATGTTTTTGGTAAACCTACGATAAAATCCATGCTGATATCCTCCCATTTCCCTTCCGAGATAGGCAACGATTGCAACGGCCCAGCAGACCTTAGATGTATAGCCTTTACTCGTTGGCAAATATCACACCTAGCAACATAACGAGCAATCTCAACTTTCATCTTAGTCCACCAGAATCGCGATTTCAAGTCTCGATACATCTTGTTACTCCCAGGATGGATAGAATACCGGGAAGTATGAGATTCATCCAGTATCTGTTGCCTCAACTCAGGAATCTTTGGAACTACTAATCGGTTCTTAAACCAAAGAACACCTTTGTCATCCATGTGGAAACACGTAGTAGGATCCGTTGCCATGTGTTCCTTAATATGGGTTACCCCAGCATCCGTCTTCTGAGCTTCCACAATTTGATCAATTAAAGTTGACTCTAATCGTAAATTAGCTAGTATGGCAGGTTGGAACATACTCAGATTTAGTCGTTCCATTTCTTGACAAATTGTGGTCTCAAGAGGACTAGCCGATAGATAACATAAATGCTCCTTGCGACTGAGCGCATCTGCGACCACATTCGCCTTGCCAGGATGATAATGCACTTCTAGATCATAGTCCTTGATTAATTCCAGCCACCTTCGTTGTCTCATATTTAATTCCGCTTGAGTGAAGATGTACTTGAGGCTTTTATGATCTGTATAAATATGGCAAGTATTGCCCAGAAGATAATGACGCCAAATTTTTAAAGCATGCACAACTGCCGCAAGCTCCAGATCATGAGTAGGATAATGTTCTTCATGTCTCTTCAATTGTCGTGAAGCATATGCTATTACACGGCCTTCTTGCATTAACACACATCCAATGCCCGTACCAGAAGCATCACAATATACGTCGAAAGACTTCTCAATATCAGGTTGTGCTAACACGGGTGCCGTGGTTAATAATTTCTTTAACTTCTCAAAGGCTTCATTACACTCTGGTGTCCAATTAAACTTCACATTGTTCTTCAGTAATTCGGTAATTGGCTTAGAGATTTTTGAAAAATCAGGAATGAACCGACGATAATATCCTGCCATGCCCAGGAAGCTTCGAACAAGATGAACCGTGGTAGGTGGCTTCCATTCTATGATATCCTTCACTTTACTAGGATCCACGGCTACTCCTTCTGCTGACAAAATATGACCAAGAAATGGAACTCGATCTAACCAAAACTCACATTTACTGAATTTAGCATATAACTTATGTTCCCGAAGTCGAGTCAGCACCACCCGAAGATGAGTAGCATGTTCTTCTTTACTCTTGGAATAAATCAGGATATCATCAATGAAAACTACCACGAACTTATCCAATTCTGGCATAAATACCGAGTTCATTAAATAGGTGAAATGGGCAGGAGCATTAGTAAGTCCAAACGACATAACCAAATACTCATACAACCCATATCTTGTTGTAAAAGCTGTCTTCGGAATATCCTCTGGCCGAACCCGAATTTGATGATAACCGGAACGGAGATCAATCTTGGAAAATACCTTTGCCCCAACAAGCTGGTCAAACAAAAGGTCTATTCGCGGCAGCGGATATTTGTTCTTGATAGTTACCTCATTCAGGGGTCTATAATCAACACACATCCTTAATGTTTGGTCCTTCTTTTTCACAAAGATGGCAGGGCAGCCCCAGGGTGATGAACTGGGTCGAATGAAACCTTTTTCTAACAGATCTTGCAGTTGCGTCTTCAATTCTGCCAGCTCATTTGGGGGCATTCTATACGACCTCCGAGAGACAGGAGCTGTACCAGGTTTTAATTCAATTGAGAATTCCACATCACGTTCTGGTGGCAAACCTGGCAACTCTTCTGGAAAAACATCCGGAAATTCTCGCACCACCGGAATATTGGCTAACTCTTTAACTAATGTACTATAGACTCCTCCTGGGACTTCTTTTAGCGGGGGCAACTGAATTTGCAACTGGCTCTCTCCTAACAAAGTATTTAATCGAATGGTCCGTTTCTTCGTATCAATAGCGACTTCATGTTGGACTAGCCAATTCATGCCTAAAATCACATCTATATCTTGACCTTTCAGCACTATCATATTAGTAGGGTAACTATGCCCAACTAATTCTATTGGCACTTGGAAGGCCATTTCCTTTGTAAACAATCGACCCCCGGGTGATTGTACTGCCACACCCCATCTTGCTTCTTGAATAGAAATATTATGATGCATGGCAAAATCTTTACTGAGAAATGTATGGGATGCACCAGTGTCAAAAAGTATTTTGGCAGGATGATGGGCAACAAGGAACATACCCATAAGCACAGGATTTCCCTCTGGAGTCACATCCACTTGAGTATAGAATACTCGCCCGAATTTTCTGTTGTCCTTCCCTTTTGCATTGTTTCCAGAAGTATTCTTGTTCTGATTTTGAGAATGATTTCCTGCTGGTTTCTGGGAATTTGAGTTGTTTTGGCGGGGGTAGGGGCAGTCTTTAATAAAATGCCCTGCTTTTCCACAGTTATAGCAGGGATATTTGGTGCCAGTGGGAGCAGGCAAACGGGGAGCTTGGTTATTTGTGGGAAAGGATTGGCGTTGCATATTTGTGGGACGAATGTAGATAGGAGTCTTAGCAGGATAAGCGGCTGAGTGATAGGGAATGTTGGGAGAACCAGCTGTTCTGATTACTACCTTTTGACGCTTTGATGGATCCTGGGAAGATCCAGCTCCAGAGCCTTTCCACATCCTTTTAGCATTTTGATGCACCCGCCCCTTGTCTTCTACTGCAATCGCCACACTGACTGCTCTATTAAATGTCAAGTCATAACAGGTTGCCATTTTCTTCTGCAGTTTAAAACTCAAACCCCGCATGAAACAATCTCGCTTTTTACCGTCAGTGTTCACATGATCAACAGCATACTGGGACAAGTGATTAAACTTCCCAAGATATTGCATCACCGTGTCAGGACCTTGCTTAAGCCTTAAAAATTCCTCCAGTTTCATTTGCAGGACTCCATCTGGAATATAATGCGCTCTAAAAGCTTCCTTAAATTCAGCCCAAGTAATTTGATGTCCTGCTGGTTGTACAGCCACAAAGTTTGCCCACCAAGTGCTGGCAGGTCCACGAAGTAACTGAGCTGCGAACTGAGGTTTTTGCACTTCGGTACACTGGATCAACCCAAACTTTTGTTCCACCACCCAAAGCCATTCATCGGCTTCCAGTGGCTCCTCAGCTTTTATAAAAGTGGGAGGTCGGGTCTCCATGAATTCCATGTAAGAAGCATTTCTAACATTATTTGGAGGTACCCGAGCCCCATGTTGATTTTGGTTCTGAAGCACTTCACGCAAAACACGTGCATTATCAGTCGTCGCATTTACTAACGCGGCAATTGCATCAGCTAGGGTTGGAGGAATTGGTGGCGGTGGAGGATCAGAGTCATCTTCCACACCGCCCTGAGAGGTGCCAGCTATATCAGATAGTCGAACACGCCTAGGCATCTGAAATGAAACAGAACTCATAAATGGGCGTCCACAACTAGGAATATATTACAAAAAACAAAATACATGATCCATAGTGGTTACAATACCAAAATTTCCAGACTGCTGCTGGTACTAATATTACAACAGAGGATGCACTCATAAACCTAGTGCCTATTCTAATCCTCTGCATCAGTGTCTATCTCTGACACATCACTACCCCCTGGAGAATTTCCACCTGGTGCAAACACAGGCGCTGCTTCTTCCTCTGAGTCTGCATTCGGTTCACCCCCATCAGCTAACACAACACCACCCTCTGCCTCTGCAGCTCCTGGTGCATCATCGGGGTGTAGCTGGTAATACAACTGGTGAACTTCCTCATGCAGTACATTGGAATAGTCCTCTAGATCATTGTAGGCCATAACTAAATCCTGAAAACGACCCCTCAAATGATCCTCACGGGCAAACGCTGCCTCCCTAGATCGCATTGTCGCAGCCAGTTGCTCCTTCTGTTCAGCTAACTGCTTCTGAAGCTGCTTCTTTTCAGCCAGTAGCTCCAAAATATGAGCAGCGTCCAAGCCCCGTTCGTTGACTGATGCTTTTAAATCTTGCTGTAGTTGTGCCACCAGCGACGGAGGTGCGCGACTGCTACTGCCGGTCTCCACAGTACGAGAAGCCAATTGATGCTTAGGCACGCCTCGCGGTCCAACATGCATGCGGGGCGTCTGCTTAGGGGGAGCCATTCTGAATTTTTAAAGAGTAAAGATACAAGAAAAGATCAAGGATTAGTAGAGTTAGAAATTTTTTTTTTGACCCACATATATTCTGGTAACCATCTTGCGTTAGGGGGAAAACTTTTTAATAAAGAGTGAATGTTATGATGCATGCTTCGGGTCCTATTCGCCCCACAACTACTGCCAAAATATATGGCTATCACGTTCTATGGCGGTGGCAACCCTACTCACTCCGAGATTAACTAGTCGTAATCTGCTAGTGTTTTGTTAGTGTACCTGCAGAAAATTCTAGCCTAAGTTGTGGGTTAGTGGTTAGTACCTTCAACTAAGCCACCTATTAGTCCTTGACTTATTATAGTACTAATTGCACTTCTTACTACCAGGCATGTAATCCTAATTTTAGAGTTTTCCAAAAATTCATTTGAACTCAAATTCCTTTAAAAATAGGTTCTTACGATTATTCTATTACTTGCAAATTGTGTGAAGGGCTCCGATACCAGCTGTCACAACCCAACCAAGTTATCGGGCCCACGTACACCAATCCTTGCCCTCAAGGCCTCGGATAGATATGTAAGTGGATCAGATAACTTACTCGAGTTGCCGAGTTTCGATGAACTCGTTCCTTTCCAAGGACCATTCACGCAAAGTTGCAAATATTACAATAACCAATCCAGAACATAGAGTAAAAAAAAAACAGGAGTTGAGCGGAAGTCTTTACAATAAGATAATATACATTAACAAGCTAATAAGTTTACAAACCACAAAGTATTTATTATTACATGCCCGAGGTAGAGTTAAAGTGCTAACTTATTACATCAACTGGGAAGAAACTATCTTCCCGCAGAACCCACATAATGTACACAAGTAAAAGTCACCATTTTGAGTTTAACAAAACTCATACGTGTTGATAGTTTCTCCTGCAACAGCAATGGGATAAACCCTGAGTATGGAAATACTCAGCAAGACTGACCCGACTAAAGAAAAAGACTCGCAAGGATATGCTAGTTGTTGGGAATCAAGGTAAGGCTTACCAAATTTCAAAGACTCAGTTTGCAGAAAAGCTTACTAGTAGTGAATCCTTAGGCCAAACTTTTACTTCACAAGTTAAGTACTTTTCCTGAATCTAGATTTGCCTAATCTAGAGCATTCACTTGTCCTACACTAGCTTCATTTTAATAGCTTTAGTTTCACTTGTTATCTACGATGAGGGTCGAAGATCCAGTCTTCATATCCGAGAAGTTCGGCGATCCGAATCGATTAATACTCAGCTGAGGATCTCCAACCACACGACATATGTAGCACTTAACCCTTGCATATGTCAACTCGCCACCGGGTTTCTCAAGACCAGAACGGGTTCACGCGACCCGAGAGCACAGCACTCCACCGTCCAGCCATTGGCCTGGTTGGTACACGTAACTCTCGCCATGGTGCCCGCCATGTTTCCGAGAGTACAGCACCCCACCATCCAGTCTCTTGCCACGGAGGGTACAAGCTACTCTCGCCATCTCTCCACTCCCAGTGCGTGCGAGCTGTTCTGGTATTGGTCCGACCGAGGCTAAGCTTACCCATGACGAGGCATGTGGCCAGTTAAAGGGTCCTAGATCAGCAGGCCAACAATCGGAACGGTCCTTAAGCGACACAGACGGGCGACCTTTCCTGCTCAACGTCTGGTCTCATATTAAGTTATTTCTGAAAACCTGGTACCTATCAGAGGTACCCTACTAAAATGATGAAGTCATCAAGGCCTTTGATACCTTCATCACTCCAGCCTCTTTTCTTTGTAAAAACATGATTCATAGATCAAAACATTTTGTTCTTAGTCTATGAGCATACTAAGCACATCTAGCTTTTTAAAACAGGTATCAAGGATGGTAATCAATAGTTCAAGGAAGTTATGCAACAAAGGTTTAATCATTCAACTCCTACCACCTAATGCATCATATAAGTGATAAAAGTTTAAAAACAACAAGGAGGTGGCAAATGCACCGGGGCTTGCCTTGGTGAGGAGGAGAGTCGGGCTCTTCTACCAGGATATTGCAGTTAGCAGCAAATCCAAATGGGACACCCTCCGGAGGACCTTCAGTGACAGCCTCAGTTGGAGAAGTTTCAGATGGAGGAACAGGCTCCCCTTCTATTTCAACTTCAAATTCTTCTTCAAGGTGCTCTACAAGTCAATTCGAAGTATATGAATGCTTATGTAATGATATGCTATGCAAACTCTCGCTTGGGGAGAGGTAGAAAAGTTTAAATACTTTTAATTAAGCATACAGTGATTATACACATGGTTCTAGGTCTCTTAATAGTGGCCAAAATTATCCAATTAAACTTACTTCAAACAATTAGAGAACTAAATAGATTAAAGTTTACTAAACTAGTTTCCGGTTCTCTAAGTAAATTAAACTTAAACAGACTCAAATTTCTACCAGGAGCTATTGTAAGGGTATATATTGTTTCTGCAAATTTTCATAATTTTTGGTGCGCTGGTTTTATTTCTAAAATTCATTTAGGCATTCCAGAGGTATTTTTAATTATCCAAAAAATTAATTATTGCTACAAAAACCCTAAAACTGCTCCTAGCAAAAACTACAAAATTTTGCGGATTCAACAAAATTGGTTTCACAATTTTTGCATTTTTCTACATTTTCTGGTGCATTTTACAAGTTGTCAACTAAAAGACAAACTTAAATAGAGACTGGGCCGAAACCAACTGCTTGGCCCACGAACACAGGGAAATCTACCCTGCGCCGGCTGCCAGCGCTTTATTATTACCCAAGGAATACAGCACAGATGATTATCAATAATAACAACATCGAGCTCGACAGATTATGATGATATGAGGCATCGGCGGCGTGCTCACCAGACTGAGGAGCAAAGATTCTCAAGGCGACATCAGACCGAACACCCTGACATGACCAGGCGTTTAGGAGCGTGGGGTATGGACAGTGGAACTCTGCTCGGTTTTAGATAAGAAACACAAACAGGGAGAGATGGTTTACGGCACTGGTGGTCACAGTTATAGTAAAACAAAGAGCACTCGGCCGGACTGGCACTTATCTGGGCGCCGATATGTTTCAGCTGAGGTTTGCATGAGCTAGCACGCGGCCTCGACCCCTATGTCCACGTAAGACCAGTCTACAGTGAGGCAAAGGGTAAAGGTTTGCTGATGTTTGGACAGGGGAGCGCAGCCACAGCTGAGTCACAGGTTTCTACCGGCTTCCTTGACTCCACCTGGCTCCAGATGCAGTGCGTCCATTTTTCCTGGGCAGCATATTTTTCTCCAGCAACCCCATCTCCAAATATCTGCCCTTCTTATCCACTACAGCCTAAAAACACGTAGGTAGGGAAAATGGAAAAAAAAACTTCTTCAGGTATGCACAGACCCAATCCAAACTGTCCACTGCGTCTAATCTAAATTAAATTCAGCACACCTCTATCTAACCAAGCGACTTGGGGTAACCTTTTCTCTGAATTTAAAATAGAGACTGGGATATCCTTCTTCAGAAGAAATGTCCTCCCACAATGGATCTTCAAGTTTTATATAATGATTATCCCCCAAAAGCCCAAGAATGAAGAATTGAATGGTTCCAAGGTCAAGAGGATTACACAGTTTTTCTGAAAATTCAGCACAATAGCATCACGTTTCAGGTTCTGAAACTGCACTTGGCACCAAACTGAAACTTCCAACATTAACCCCTTTGATCCTCACGATCCCAAGTAATACATGCCAACCTTAGTTAATAACATTTGCTCACCAAACAAAGCTTTACAAGTTTGCTATAACAGCCCAAGACCAAAAGCTCATGGATCAAGAGTTATAGTGCTCCAAAGTTTGGTGGAAACACAAAAATTCAAATTCAGCCAACTGAAGTAAGAACTGAACTCAACACCTGACAGGGAGAGTTTGGGCATAGTTTACTCCAGATTTGGTGCGGCACCAAGCAAAACTTTCTTAAGAAAACTTGCTCACTATCATATGATCTTCAACTTTGATGTAAAGAGTATGGCTCAATACGCCACGGATCATTCTCCAAGGAACCCCAAAGTTAGACCAATCACACAAATCTCAGCGTGCTGAAATGGGGCTAAGTCTGAATCCAGATTTAAAAACATTGAACATTTGAACTACTGTTACTGTCTGTTCCAACTGGTTTTAGTGGCATTACCCTTAATCAAATCTGCACACCAAAGTATGGGCTTCCACTTTGGTACAGCACTCATAGCCCAGAACTACATGGATCAGCCCTTAAGGAGTATCCCAAATCTGCTTCAGACTGAAAAATCAGCAGGACTGAATTTTTATCTAAGTCTGATTTTCCAAACTGAACACTGCATCTTTAGGCTCCTTTTTCTACCAGTTCCATATAGATTTAGAGCTTTAATACTTAATAAAAGTTGTTCTCCTATAGTTACTCTACAAGTTTACTATAGCAACCTTTTGCCAAAAGCCCCCAGATTAAAACATACAGGAGTCCAGAAATAGGTAAAGCAAACTGTTTTTAGTTGAACCAAAACTGTATTAAATCTGAAATCTGCAAATTACTCCAAATTTCCCTTCAAAACTTGAAAATCTCAACACACGAAAATTGTTTAGTTTTGGAAACTCTACAACTTGGGTATTTTGATTTTTGGCAAATTATGGCCAGATCTCAGATTCCACTTTTGAGCTCAAAACTAGAGTTTTTCAAACTAGGTTTTTCACTCTATCCATCACCACATCTCCTTTTGAGTTTTTCTTGGTCCTAGTGAATGCATTCTAAGTGTGTTACAATACAAAGATGCCAATGCATATGATGTCATGCCAAGTTTTAATTTCCAGTAACACCAGGGTGTTACATTTAAGGCAGTCACGAAATGACCCATATAGAGGCACGAAAATACCCATATATTCATTAAAACCACACTTTATTCCACACTTTCATGTACTTGATAAAGAACACAAAGATAGAGATGATGTTAGTTAGATGTTTTTGTAGTTTTGAATTAGAGTATGTGATGTAATTTTACTTTTGTTATGAATATTAGATAATGAACTGAACTTACGAACTCTGTATAGAGCTGATTATACTCTTTTTCCTTCTAATAAAATGATTTTTAAACGAGGTAGTCATTGTATAGCTCCGGTAACTTAATGCAAATATTAAGTTTGCTTTTGGTCAAATTTATTTGACTTATCTTTTATTTGTTTTATTAAATTTGTTTTGATTTTAGGGCTCTGATGTGAATTTTGGGTCCTAATGTGAATAAAATTTCGGACCGCCCGAAATGAGCCCAGCATGTTTAAACAATTACGTGCCACGCCGAGGGCTAGACCCGGGGTATGGCCCGAAATTCGAACGGGCCGGGCCGGACCGGGCCAGAATTTAAACGGGCTTTCGGGCTTGGGCAGGGCCGGGCGGGCCGAATGTACACCTGTACATATGAGTGTGGAGGGGAGCAGGGAGGAAAACGCTTGCATCCGGTAGTTTTTGTGGAACGGGAGCATCACAAATAATTACCATATATAGACTTTAGGAGCTGCTCCAATCTTCTTTCGTTGGAAACCAAACATTTAAAAAAACAGTAATGAAACCGCTCCATTATCGTCCGCTCTTCAACCAAACATAACCTAAGTAGGAGGATCTAAGCTCCGTGCGTGCGTGCCTCCGCTCCTCACACACCCAGGCACTCCGTAGTTCCACTGCTCCTGCACGTTGCATGTCGTCGCCGACAAGCTAGTGTTCCACACCACTGATGAGTCCCCGATGTTTCCTTTGCTTTGGTAAACATCGTCCGATAGGGACGTACCCCAAACACACCAGAGTTCCTTCCCTTCCCGACTTCACGTTCCCTCTGCTCTACTCCGCTCCCGCTTAGCCCCTCTCCTGGTGCAGGTTTGGAGCTGCCGCAATGACATCACCGTGTCCCTGTCGATTAGACCTTGCCAAAGGCGTGCCGGACCCTGCTGCGCATCGCGCTCCCGGGTGAGAACCCATGACCGCAACCTCTTACACCGTGTTTGAGCTGCACCAGTGAAGTCAATTGCTCACCGGAGGCGTCTAGCGACAAGGCCGCCGCACCCTCGCGCCTCTGCCTGCCTACTCATCAAATAAAGAGGAACAAGGTGGTGCGATGTAGGAGCCGCTGCCGGAGAAGGTGTCGAGCGGGAGATGGTATTTTTTTGTACCAAACTATTATAACAAATTTGTGATCAAATCTCAATTTAGTTATTTCTCTTAGCACCAAGGGTAAATAGGCTTTTTTTGTTTAAATTTGGTAGTAGATATTTTTATGGGAACATGCACATAAAGTGCATGTAGAGACAAACTATATGACTAGCATGTTAGCATTGCGTGTATCGTTGACAACAATGGACATAGAATGATTGAAATGTTCATTCTATGGTATTGTCTTTCAGCATATACAAATTGACCATCCACGCAAAAATATTCATATAAAAACCAAGATAAAACTTGCTCGAGTACCTTGGAAAAATCCAGCTGACGGAATAGCATCTAGAAATTTAACTACAGCTCCCAACACATACCTAAAATTAGGGATCACAAATAAGCATATAGTAGATCATAATGCACTGAAAATAAAATAGGAAAATTGTGAGTAGGTGTTCATGGATTAAAGATAAATAAATATGAATAAGTCACACTATTATGTCACTAATTGGAAGGTTTCAAGTAATGAAGAAAGGCAAAATAAAAAATAAAATGTTGTTTAGAACATGTCATGATGCGATCGCGCATCGTGAAACGCGAGCGAGCGTGTGGCAGCCTTCATAGCCTTTTATTTGTATCATGTTATTTAGAGTAGCGAACACTGCAACATATAAGTTAGTTCTCTCCTACCTAAATGAGCAATATGGGACTAAAGCCCCATACCATCTCTATACATCACCTTGGCTTCTTTATGAATTGGGCCACACAAGTGGGCCAAATTCTAACAATAACTTCCTAGGTGTTGTATCATCTGCTCGAATAAATCCATATACATTTGGTCTTGTTGGTATGCTTGTAAACTGTAATCCAGAGTTACCATTTAGAATCGTTGTGGTAGATTGGAGAGTTTTGTGTCGCCTATCCGCACGGACACAGGCTTGTGGGATGTCACATGCAATAGTGCAGGTTGTGGCCGCGCATGCAGTAGCGCTCGAACAAGCTCATCCGTGTCCTCTTGTTTCTTGTCTCATGTAGTCTTCTCCGTATATACATTAATAGAAGAGGAAGCAAAAATTGAAAAGATGTGTTATTAGTTGTACGGCACCAAAAAATTATCTTGTGTTCATATATGTTCTCCAGTTTATTGAGTCTTACCTTCGCGAGGACCTTTGTTGCTACTATTTCATTTCATGCTCCCTCTATTTGAATAGCTGATTTTCCCTTATTTTTCTTTTAATTGTTTACCTTTGAATTAAGTATTTTTAGAGTTTTGTGATAAAACCATGGTATTGGAGAATACCGTAGTTTTCTTCTAAGAGATGTTTGGCTACATTGTAAAAAACTCTGTTTTTAATAACATGTTTGTAGATACCATGTTAGACTTAGGAGTTCTTCTTCCCTCTTTCTCACCCACTTGTAACCCCTACTATGAGCATTGAGCAAAAAAGGTGTCGGTTTTTAATTACAGCTGGCAGTTTTATTGCCTCGTCCGATAATGGAAATCGATTTCCACTGGCGGTTTTTAATTACCCGCCTATAGAAATAATTATTTCTATTGGCCCCTAGCACTGGCGGTTCTGAAAAACGGCTATGGAAATGGGTTCACAACCGCGTGTATAGAGCTTCTCTATACAAGTATTCTAAATATCAGCTTATATTTTTTTTGCCTTTTTGTTTATTTCTCTAACATAAATTAATTGAAGTAAAGTGAATTCCTGAGGCTCATACTGGACTAGGTAGTTTTCATGAAATAAGCTAACATCCGAGAGATTCAATAGTCAAATTTACTAAGAAACCGATGCTCAATCAGCATTGATATCTTGTTGTCCATCATAAATCCATCTTTTAATTTTAAGTCATTAGCTTTCTTGGAGTCAAACACTATTGATCGGGTAATTAATACCTAATCCAGCATTGAAAATGATGTATTTTGCTCATACAGGCCTTGCCAAATTTGAGCTAGGTCACTGTATACATGCATGGGAGCACGCAGCAGCACAGGCCGTCTCTCGCGCTCTTGCTAATTGGTATTAATTTGGCACTTGCATACAATCATAAATCGATAACACTGGTGACAGAATGGCTGCACTCTGCTAGCGATTCTGGAAGCAGGTTCATAATGTCTCGTAATTTACATATAAATAACTAGCATGTGTTGCCCCTTCTATGTTGTTTTATATCTATAACAATATATGTGTTCACAATAGAACAAAGTATTATTATCACTATCAGAATCCGGTTCTTTACCGAGTGTTCGGTGCCTTGTTATTAAAATTGTCGATATGTCATGATATCATACATAGAGACTCTGGTAAAAATTTGAAAATATTTCGTGAAAGTTGTCACGTACTATGTATAGAAACCTAGTCAGCTCTGTTAAAGTTTTATGATTCCATGTGAAGACCGGCTAGGTTTCTATATATAGTGTGTGACAACAATCTCGAAACAGTCTCAAATTTTTATCATAGGCTCTACATATGATATCATGACATGTCGACAAGTTTCATGATTTTCTGACTTTGTCTGTGTTTTATATAATTTTAAAACAACTTAATTGAAAGTTTACGGTCATGTTTCGTGAGCATGGTGCTCGAAAAATCTAGTATGTTCCTGAAATAGTCTATAACTTGTGTTAAATAACATGAATATAATTTTTTCATTCACCTTCTATGAATATTTTTTTCATATTGCTTGCAGAGTTCGAGTGCAGCTAACCTGAGTAGAGACCTCAAGATTCAAGATTCGCTAAAATACATATAAATAGCTAGCATGTGTTTCCCCTTCTATGTTATTGTATGTCTACAACAATATATGTGTTTGCAATAGAACAAAGTATTATTATAGTTTCTAAAAATTTGGTGTATATATCTGATGAAGGGATCGAAAAGATTAGATGACGGTGGGTAATCTGGATAGTAGTTTAACATGGCATTTTAGACTACTATCGTATGTCGAGATAACCCAATTTGCGTAAGTAGCATGCAGCATGCACACAACAACAAAAATAGAGATCGGATAAATAGAGAAAATATATACGGTTGACTTAATGTACATGGGCCCAACAATAATGCCCCAGTTGACTCTTTAATAAAGGCTACAAAAGTTTTATGGGATAAATTTGGACTGAAATTTTTGCCCTCTAATTAAACCAGGATTCGTCCAAAAATATAAGATAATCCTGGCCAGTTTTGCCATTATATATGGTACGTTGTAATTGGGGGAAAAGAAAAGGACCGCTCACTTTTCTTGGCTGCTGGTTCTGCTACGTTGCGTTCATTTCATGTCGCCCCATGTCTCCCACGACGTCGTCCCCACCTCTCGATCGACAGCCACACGGAGTCAGCACGGCTTCGTTTGGGAAGCGAACTGGGAAGGATGACGTCGCACGGCGGCGCCGGGAGCAAGCAGCGCGCGACCGGGATGATGGATCATCGTACACTTGGCCGTGGTGCAGAGCAGCCCGGGGAGAGCTGCGTGCGCCATGGCAAGGTGCACGCGTGCAGGGGGTATCGCCATGGATCGTCAGACGAAAGACACACACAACGTAGCAGATTCCAGAGAAGACGAATGCATGCAGAAGCGGTGCGAGATCTCCATGGATCATCGCGTCCGCAGTACGATCGTCGAACAATCAAGCCATGGCAATGGCTGCATCCGACTGGGCAACGAAAGACCAGCGTCACCCCCCGCAGGCCGCGACAAGTGTCTCGACGACGGTGACAACAGCAGTACTGGCAGTGGCAGCAACGACGTGGGCACGGCTGCGTTTGCATGCGTCCTTGTAGTATATTTTATGTCTGTCTGTTGCGGCAAAGTCTTAGGCTATCCGCACTCATACAACTCTAAATTTCTACCCTAAAAGGAATATTCTGTCCTTGTCAGCAAAATTCTTTACTCTATAACATAATACTCCGCAGTCATATTTACTCCATATATTAACCCTATACACACGAGCAGCCACTTCATTGAGTTCATCGGCTCACTCGGCTGCACGTGTCCCACGGGTACTGTAGCATGCGCAGACACAGTGCATAGCGCAGACATCGGCCGGACGCTTACAGTTCCATGCGTTAAAATAGAGTAGCGTTTACAGTTCTCCACTGCAGCAACTTTTCTTACGCTATCTCGATAGAGTTCTACGTGCAGCGCGCGACTGCGGGCAGCCTTAGATTTTATTTCTATTTGACGCTTTTGGCAGCGGAAACAGTTATTGCAATATATAGACCCATGCATGTATGGCTCTGGCCTTGGCCGGCACGTCTTGATATTGCGATATATAGACAGAGTCACTTCATTGGATTATAGCTAGATAAAAATATAATGCTACATGTGTTTTCGAATATTTGTCGCCTATTAGTTTATTTTTAACTAAAACACGGCAAATAAAAAGAACGGAGGGAGTATATCTTTAGAGATAAATAAAGCACATTGTCGAGCTTAGCATTAGAGCACGCCACCATCGATCAACAACACATCGTCACGTCGAGTCACGCTGCTACCCGTTTTCTTGTTTTTAGAGTTCGAGGGTCCAAGTGATATAACATGCCAAGTTTAAAGACTGTGTTGATGTATTTTACTCCAAGCTTTGGATGTAACTCCGGTTCTAATTTCCCTCCCATCTATCTCATTGCCACCAAGGCATGCATGTAGATCTCCGTCCTGTCTTTCGTCCCCTAGGCTTATGTGTCTCTTTCCTCTCATGCTCATTCTAACCCTTCTAGACACATTAGCTATCGATCGGTCTATATTGACCAACGATAGCCCTTATATATCACAACGCTTCAGTGCACATCCTTTACCGTTAGCATACAACCACCTCATCACCACATCAACTTTTTTTCATTACACGTTTATGTAATTAAAGACGAAAATACCGAATTCATAACAATAATTAAAAATTACATAGTTCAAGCATAATAATAAGTACATAATTCATGCATAAAATTACATAACTTAAACATAAACACAATAAATAAATAGTTCATAAATAAAATCTAATTTATAGATAGATTATATATTCTAGGAATTTTTTTTGATTTTTTGGAATTATTTTTGAGTTCCTGGACTTCAAATAGTTAAGAAAAACACCTAGCTGACTGACACATGCATGCTTAATTACCATGTTTGACAAAAAAATAAATATATAAATAAAAGATCATGGATTATTATCAACACAACAAAAAAAAAAGAGCACGTCAATAGTCGTGCATCATCGTTAGACCTATACATATCCTTTATAATTTTAATATGTTTATTTATGTGTAATTATACTTCAATATATCCTTTTCTATTATTTAATGTTTTAGTGAAAAGTATTTTTTTGATATTATTTTTAGTTAGAACTGGTCGTGTCTTTGTTGGTCAATCGGATATGTGCTATGCATATCACTAGAATAGATTACCAACCTTTTAAAACAGTAGATTCTGGGATTCTACTCTTGATTCTGGGATTTTGTTTCTTTAAGCACGAAATCCAATGCATAAAATCAGCGGCGGCATTTGGATCCATAATGTATTTTCAAAATTAGAATTCCAATATATATCCACCACTACCGGAATCCGAGGCTTTGCCGAGTGTTGGCCTCTTTGCCGAGTGCCTTTTGTCGGGCACTCGGCAAAGACTTCTTTGTCGAGTGCCGCGCTCGGTAAAGCTAGGCACTCGGCAAACCGTGCTTTGCCGAGGGCTGAACACTCGGCACAGAACGACACTCGGCAAAGTCAACTTTGCCGAGTGTTAAACACTCGGCAAAGGGGGCTCTCGGCAAATGGCCGTCAGCGGCCGTCCCAAAGCTGACGGCCGTCAGTCTTTGTCGAGTGCCAGCCGTTGGCTCTCGGCAAAGAGGTTCTGTACCGAGTGCCACATAGTAGGCACTCGGCAAAGCATACTTTGCCGAGTGTCATCTCTGGACACTCGGCAAAGTATATTTTTATTTTTTTTATTTTGTCTATCAAAATTTTTGTGGTATGTTCCTACACTATGTAGACCTACATGTATCATTTGTGGACAATTTTAACAGAGCTTTCAATCGTTAGTAGATTTAGTTCGTTTATTTGAATTTCTTCGGAAAATTTAGATTTGAACTGTAGGTCACTCGAAACTTGGAAAACCGTGCATGCAAAAATGATATTCATGTTACTTAGCATAAGTTACGACCGATTCAAGGAGCGGACCGGAAACTTCGAGCAACATGCTCACTAAACATGGTCGTGAACTTGCCATACACATGTTTAAAAATTGTATAAAACACAAACAAAGTCAGAAAATCCTGAAACTTGTTCACGTGTCATGATATCATATGTACAGGCTGCGATAAAAAATTGAAAAAAATTCGAGAAAACTATGACGTGCTATGTGTACAAACCTAAGAGATCCACATTGAAACTCTATGATTTCATGTGTAGTTCTCTTAGGTTTCTACACATAGTGTCTCACAACTTTGTCCAAACATTCTCAATTTTTTATCACAACCTGTACATATGATATCATGACACGTGGCCAAGTTTCATGATTTTCTGACTTTGTTTGTGTTTTATACAATTTTTAAACATGTGGATGGCAAGTTCATGACCATGTTTAGTGAGCATGTTGCTCGAAGTTTCCGGTCCGCTCATGGAATCGGTCGTAACTTGTGCTAAATAGGACAGATATCATTTTTGCATGCACGATTTCCCAAGTTTCGAGTGACCTGCAGTTCAAATATGAATTTTCCGAAGAAATTCAAATAAACGAACTAAATCTAATAGTTATAAAAAAACACTTTTATAATTGTACCAAAATGGTACTTGTAGGTCTACATAGTGTAGGAACACACAACAAAAAGTTTGGTTGCCAAAAATAAAAAAATAAAATATACTTTGTCGAGTGCTGGCAAGATAGCACTCGGCAAAGACGGCGTTGTCGAGTGCCTGTCCTTGAGCACTCGACAAAGTTTGTACAACACATCTTTGCCGAGTGCTCTACAGCTAGCACTCGGCAAAGACGTCTTTGCCGAGTGCCTGTCCTTGAGCACTCGGCAAAGTTTGTACAACACATCTTTGCCGAGTGCTCTGCGATCCGGCACTCGGCAAAGGCGTCTTTGCCGAGTGCCCGCGATCCGGCACTCGGTAAAGGCGTCTTTGCCGAGTGCCCCCGATCCGGCACTCGGCAAAGTTTATTTTTAAATTTTAAAAAATCTTTGCCGAGTGCCGGATCGCGGGCACTCGGCAAAGAATGTAATTTAACCGCTCGACGGGCTCTCTTCTCTCTTTCTCTCCTTTCATCTCCTCTCTTCAACTCGCCCGACGCCGCCGCTCCCACCGCCGCCCGACACCGCCGCCCGCCCCACGCCCGCCCGCGACCGCCGCCCGCCCCTCCGCCACCCGCGAACGCCGCCCGCCCCTCGCCGCCGCCCCTCACCCGCCCCTCGCCGCCCGCGAACACCGCCCGCTCCCACCGCCCGCCCCACTCTCTCGGCTCGACGCCGGCGCCGCCCGTCAAGCCGCCCGGCCTCCCCACGCGCCGTTACGGTCGTCGCGCCGCCGTGCCCCGCCACCGTCGGCCTCCCCACCGCCGTGCCCCGCCACCGTCGTCGCACCGCCGCCATCGCCGACCCGTACATTAGTGAGTATAATAAGTTTAATTAGTTTAGTATGTATTTATTGAGTTTATAGTATATGTGTTTAGTGGATTTAGTGATTTCCGTGAGTTTAATTAGTTTAGTATGTGTGTTTAGAGAGTTTATACTATTTGTGTTAATTTGGCATAATGTGATGATGGATATGGATGCCGTTGAAATATGTGCGATGGTGGATATGGATGCCACTTAGATGTGACTTGCATTCATCGTGTCGTTTGTATATGTGCGTGTCAGCCATCGTGCTGTTAGATCTATTTGCAGGTTTTGGAAATCTCCCCGTACAGGGGAAGTGCTGCCGATTTTTTTTGACCACCTCGTTTATTTTTTACAGAGAAGATACTTGTCTTCCTAGCCACTGCGGGTCTGCCTGCACCGCGTCGCGTCGCCACTGCACCGACCCGCCACAGCCCCACTAGCCTGACTCCACCGCCACCCTAGGTATAACCTCTATTTCCGCATCATGGTCGTAGATCATGTAACCCAGTTAGGCGTCTCCCGTTCGAAAGAGATACGGTGTAGATATGCAGATCTTTGCATATCTACAAATGTATCAGTTTCGAATTGTCCACGTTTTTTGGACAGCCCGCGGTTGCGTAGATGGTGTTAGTTTCCATGCTCTACTCCGGTCCGAGAAAGAGTTTCAGCGTCACCTCCCTGTTGTTCTCCGGACAGTACACTCTCCCTGCCAGGACGTGTATCCGGAGAACAGCGGGGAGGTGCTGCCGAAATTCTATCTCGGATCGGAGTAGAGCATGGAAACTAACTCCATCTACGCAACCGCGGGTGGGATTAGGACCTATCCTCACCTATTAGAAGGTAGGAACGTAGTGTACATGCATTACATGTCTATATTAAACTATACTCGGTTATATATGTTAGAGGATGGAGGACCGTGAGTGGATGTACATGGGCCGCGTTCGACGTAATGATGTCACCCCAGAATGGATTAGGAAGACCGATGCTTTCGTGGAACGGGCATATGGCGAAGCTGCTAAAGGAGCTAGCCTAGTCCCTTGTCCGTGCAGCAAATGTGACAACCGGAAAAGAAAACCAAAGAAGGCCATGGTAGAACATATTTGGAAGAATGGATTTACGCCGGACTATACTCGGTGGATCTTCCATGGTGAAGCGCATCGCACGAGAGAGGAGGTGGTGAGACAACGCGTCGAGGATTACGATGCTGATGCCGGGGTAGCAGACATGTTGAATGACTATCACGAGGCACAGTTCGCCGAAGGACGTACGGAGGACGAGCCAGAGGCGACCGCAAAGGCATTCTACGACATGTTTGACGCGGCACAGAAACCCCTTCACGGCAAGACAAAGGTTTCTCAACTGGATGCCATTGGGCGTATAATGGCGTTCAAGTCGCAGTATAGCATGAGTCGAGACGCCTTCGATGGTTTGTTGACAGTTATTGGCAGCCTGCTTCCGGAGGATCACGTTCTGCCAAAGAGCATGTACGAGGCACAGAAACTCCTTCGTGCACTCAAGATGACGTATGAGCAGATACATGCTTGTCCGAAGGGCTGCGTCCTATTTAGGAAAGAACACACTGAGGCAAAGTACTGTCCGAAGTGTAAATCGTCTAGGTTCATGGAGGTAGACTCTGGTGATGGACAGAAGAGGCAGCTCGACATCCCCGTGACAATCCTACGCCACCTTCCGTTCATACCGAGGATCCAGCGTCTATACATGACAGAGGAATCCACGAAACAGATGACATGGCACAAAAAAGGCAAACGATACAATCCTGACAAGATGGTTCACGCATCCGATGGTGAAGCATGGACCCACTTTGATGCCATTCACCATGAGAAAGCCAAAGAGGCTCGACATGTTCGTGTTGCGCTGGCCACAGATGGGTTCAATCCCTATGAATATAATTTTTTCATTCACCTTCTATGAATATTTTTTTCATATTGCTTGCAGAGTTCGAGTGCAGCTAACCTGAGTAGAGACCTCAAGATTCAAGATTCGCTAAAATACATATAAATAGCTAGCATGTGTTTCCCCTTCTATGTTATTGTATGTCTACAACAATATATGTGTTTGCAATAGAACAAAGTATTATTATAGTTTCTAAAAATTTGGTGTATATATCTGATGAAGGGATCGAAAAGATTAGATGACGGTGGGTAATCTGGATAGTAGTTTAACATGGCATTTTAGACTACTATCGTATGTCGAGATAACCCAATTTGCGTAAGTAGCATGCAGCATGCACACAACAACAAAAATAGAGATCGGATAAATAGAGAAAATATATACGGTTGACTTAATGTACATGGGCCCAACAATAATGCCCCAGTTGACTCTTTAATAAAGGCTACAAAAGTTTTATGGGATAAATTTGGACTGAAATTTTTGCCCTCTAATTAAACCAGGATTCGTCCAAAAATATAAGATAATCCTGGCCAGTTTTGCCATTATATATATGGTACGTTGTAATTAGGGAAAAAGAAAAGGACCGCTCGCTTTTCTTGGCTGCTGGTTCTGCTACGTTGCGCTCATTTCTTGTCGCCCCATGTCTCCCACGACGTCGTCCCACCTGATCTCGACAGCCACAGAATCAGCACGGTTTCGTTTGGGAAGCGAACTGGGAAGGATGACGTCGCACGGCGGCGCCGGGAGCAAGCGCATGCAGCGCGCGACCGGGATGATGGATCATCGTACACTTGGCCGTAGTGACAGCAACAGTACTGGTAGTGACAGCAACGACGTGGGCACGGCTGCGTTTGCATGCGTTCTTGTAGTATATTTTATGTCTGTCTGTTGCGGCAAAGTCTTAGATTTCATTTCTATTTGACGCTTTTGGCAGCGGAAACAGTTATTGCAATATATAGACCCATGCATGTATGGCTCCGGCACGTCTTGATATTGCGATATATAGACAGAGTCACTTCATTGGATTATAGCTAGATAAAAATATAATGCTACATGCGTTTTCGAATATTTGTCGCCTGCTAGTTTATTTTAAACTAAAACACGGCAAATAAAAAGAACGGAGGGAGTATATCTTTAGAGATAAATAAAGCACATTGTCGAGCTTAGCATTAGAGCACGCCACCATCGATCAACAACACATCGTCACGTCGAGTCACGCTGCTACCCGTTTTCTTGTTTTTAGAGTTCGAGGGTCCAAGTGATATAACATGCCAAGTTTAAAGACTGTGTTGATGTATTTTACTCCAAGCTTTGGATGTAACTCCGGTTCTAATTTCCCTCCCATCTATCTCATTGCCACCAAGGCATGCATGTAGATCTCCGTCCTGTCTTTCGTCCCCTAGGCTTATGTGTCTCTTTCCTCTCATGCTCATTCTAACCCTTCTAGACACATTAGCTATCGATCGGTCTATATTGACCAACGATAGCCCTTATATATCACAACGCTTCAGTGCACATCCTTTACCGTTAGCATACAACCACCTCATCACCACATCAACTTTTTTTCATTACACGTTTATGTAATTAAAGACGAAAATACCGAATTCGTAACAATAATTAAAAATTACATAGTTCAAGCATAATAATAAAGTACATAATTCATGCATAAAATTACATAACTTAAACATAAACACAATAAATAAATAGTTCATAAATAAAATCTAATTTATAGATAGATTATATATTCTAGGAATTTTTTTTGATTTTTTTGGAATTATTTTTGAATTCCTGGACTTCAAATAGTTAAGAAAAACACCTAGCTGACTGACACATGCATGCTTAATTACCATATTTGAAAAAAATAAATATATAAATAAAAGATCATGGATTATTATCAACACAACAAAAAAAAGAGCACGTCAATAGTCGTGCATCATCGTTAGACCTATACATATCCTTTATAATTTTAATATGTTTATTTATGTGTAATTATACTTCAATATATCCTTTTCTATTATTTAATGTTTTAGTGAAAAGTATTTTTTTGATATTATTTTTAGTTAGAACTGGCCGTGTCTTTGTTTGTCAATAGGATATGTGCTATGCATATCACTAGAATAGATTACCAACATTTAAAACAGTAGATTCTGGGATTCTACTCTTGATTCTGGGATTTTGTTTCTTCAAGCACGAAATCCAATGCATAAAATTAGCGGCGGCATTTGGATCCATAATGTATTTTCAAAATTAGAATTCCAATATCCACCGTGAATGAACTAAACATGGCGTAAAATACGCCACCTTATTATTATGTATTTTGGGGCCAGTACATGATGAGTTGATCTATTTTTGTTAACCCTGTTGAAAACATAAGGGTGTTGTTTGGTTAAATCATATTTGTTTTAAGTCTAAACAGTAATTAGATACCACAATACCACATTGATATCGAGCTATTTAAATTTATTACTGCTGTGTTATTCGATCGATTATGAATTATTACCGTTACTATTTACGTTATATTTCATAAACCAAACGACACAAATATATTGATCGATTATGGCGGTATATATGACACTACCGGAATTTGGCTCTTTGCCGAGTGCCATATTCTTTGCCGAGAGTGTTTTATTTTGGGCACTCGGCAAAGAAGCTCTTTGCCGAGTGCCACGCAAAAAACCCTCGGTAAAAGAA
Source organism: Zea luxurians (assembly GCA_029449295.1). Lineage (NCBI taxonomy): Eukaryota > Viridiplantae > Streptophyta > Magnoliopsida > Poales > Poaceae > Zea > Zea luxurians. The sequence goes on along the minus strand of JAOPSE010000011.1, from coordinate 11,769,700 downwards.
AACACTCGGCGAAGAAGCTCTTTGCCGAGTGTTTTATTTTTGATTCTTTGTCGAGTGTCTTTTTTGACACTCGGCAAAGGGCTCTTTGCCGAGTTCACAAATACAACACTCGGCAAAGAGCTCTTTGCAGAGTGTTTTTTCTCCAACACTAGGCAAAGACAATTTAAAAATCACATTTTAAAGTAGTAAATTAATTCAAATGAAAAAGTTTTCAACTACAAATTTGTATAACTCATCATAATGTACAATTTATATATTGAACATTTCTTCATATAACAAAATAAAAATAAATTTGTTTATAAAACCTATATCTCTCTCGTAGTTTATGAAACTACGAGAGAGATGTATAGAATTTGTGCATATTGTTAGAACCATCATGTGAGATAAACAAATGACCAAACAATCAAAATAAACTTTGTAGATCTTGAGAAGTTATAGAAGTTTATAGTTGACAACCTTTTCATTTGAAGTCATATTGTTAACTAAAACTACGTCTGAATTTAAAAAATTAAAATTTGAATTTTGAAAACGATTTCGAAAAAAAACCCACCAACATGAAAGTTGTAGGTATTGAAGAGTTATGAAACTTTGTAGTTGACAATGTTTTGGTTTGAAATCATCTTGTTATGCAAAACTATGTTTGAATTTTGAAATTTGAATTTTTCAAACTGTCTCGGATGGAAAAACCACCAAAATAAAAGTTGTAGGTCTTGAAATGTAATGAAACTTTGTAGTTGACAATTTTTTGATTTGAAATTATCTTATCATTGAAAAATTCGTGTGAAGTTTTCAAATTTAAAATTCAAATTTTGTAAACGGTCTCGGATGTAGAAACTATTAAAATAAAACTTGTAGATCTCAAAAAGTTATGCAACTTTATAGTTGATCACATTTTCAAATGAACTCATTTAGTGCCTTAAATAATCAAATTATTCTCGATTTGTTATAGTACAAGAGGAATGAAAACGTAATATAGATATAATTGGTGTAGTAGTGTAGTGGTATAGGATGTTATACGCGAGAGAGAGGTTGCGAGTTTGAATCTCACCATTTATAAAATATATAAGTTTAATTCAAAATAATAGTGAAAAATGATATGACAACAGGTAAGATAATAGATAGGGTTGGAGAGTTGTTCCTAGAATTTAAAAAATATTTTACTGTTTTTTTATTTTTTCGATTCTTAATTTACCGAGTGCTTTTTGATACTCGGCAAAGTCTTTACCGAGTGTCGAAAAAAATACTCGGCAAAGAACCCTTTGCCGATGAAATATTTGCCGAGTGTTCTTTGTCGAGTGTTACACTCGACAAAGGTTTTATCGAGTATAAAATAGTCTTTGCTGAGTGTCTTAGACACTCGGCAAAAGACGCGATTCCGGTAGTGTGAGCAGGTCTCTGGAGCATCGATTCGGCTGATCGTGCAGAGTCGGCACGACTTCACACTATTAGTGCAAGCTAAGATCCGCATGTATAGGCTACAAGTGGTATCTCGACGTCGTCTACTGAAACAGCGGTGGTAGCATCCGCGTTGCACACGGGCGCTGCTCCTCCGTGTAATACAACTTGCTTCCAGCTATATGACGTGGAATAATCTTGCTCTGCTGTTTGATTATTATTTTCGAGATATATTATTATTTTCAAGTTAAAATAGTGGAGATCCTACATGCCATAACAACTACATATATACATGATACATGTGATGTTGTTTTGCCTCAAACTATTTTTCACTAGCTCAGTAATGGAAGAGCTTAACTAGAGTCTATGGTATATATATAAGAACCTTCTGATTGATTGGCTGAATTATATAGTATGCAATATGATGCTAAGAACCTTCAGATTGATTGCCTCGGACTTGTGAATTTCCATACCATGCATGGGCTTTTTTTTGGCATACCACGTGTGAACGCATTTATTCAGGTCTCTACACATCTCAAATGGGGTCCGATCTGTTCATTTTCTAAGTGAGTGTTTGGTTTCTAGGGACTAACTTTTAGTTCCTGTATTTTATTTTATTTTAATTTATAAATTATCAAATATGAAAACTAAAACTCTATTTTAGTTTTCGTATTTAACAGTTTAGAGACTAAAACAAAATAAAATGAAGGGACTAAAATATTAGTTTTCCTAGAAACCAATCACCCACTAATTGTGATGTGGTACCTGTAAAAATTCAGCAATAGGTCAAAAATCCCAAACACGTCTACAACTGTCTAGGTATTAATTATTGGTATTTGGTCGCTTTCAACCCATTTGTGAGGGGCCCAGTTTATTTTAGAAATTAAAGGTGGTATGTAGAGAGGACTTCAAGTCCTTAGGATCTGTTTGGTTGCGCTATAGCAATAAAAAACTGATGTGGGTTATAAGCTGTGAAAAAGCTAAAAACTAATTGGTGGAAACCACTTAAAGCCGCTAAAATCCTTCCACACACACACACACACACACACACATATATATATATATATATATATTCACACTTCCATCCAAAAGCCAGTAAAAAAAGTTTCAGATGTGCTTTCAGTTTTGCACTACGAGAAAGTCGGTTTTTACAAAAAAAAACGACTTAATGAATCCAACCATTTGGTTTGGCATTTGACTTTTAGCGGGCAAAAGTCAAAGCCAAAAGTTAAAGCAAACAAATCCTTAGTTCTACATTGCTCATCTTGGTGGATGACAACCAACATATATATGGAGGTGTGCATAACTCTCCACATGAGACAAAAATAAAGAGCTATGGACACACCACCCGCACGCTCGCTCGCGTTTTTTTTTCGTGACTTGCAACGATGTGCGGCCACGTGGTAAAATGACATGTTCTAAATAGCTACTTGTTTTTATCATTTGTTTATTTTTTGTCTCGCCATAAATAATCCCAATCGAGTTGCATTGCACCAGCTGACCATGAGTTAAAACGAGCCTGCCCATGGTTAACGGGGGTTGATCTACTTGTCGCCCGTAGTGCGCAACAACAAATATTCATCCATTCAAAGTTTAATTCGGTTATTCAATGTTTACTTCAACCATTTAAGATTTACTTCAACATACAACATAAATAAATATTTAGCTATTCACGGTTTACTTCAACCATGTATCATATTTAAAAATTTACGGAAGAAACATTTAGCAATTTAAGGTTTATTTCGACCACTCAAGAATAAACATTAAACAATTTAAGATGATGAGGCGAAGATGGGAGGCGCGGTGGTGGGAGGGTAAGGTTTAGGGTTCAACCATATTAGACCTGAGTTAGCTAATTTGCAATGGTGAGTGCGACGCGTGAACGGCGGTGCGCAGGAGGCGGGGTGGTGCATGCAGACGCACGGGGGTGGTTTTGGTGGATTTGATTAGATGGGCTGGTTCGAATGATGAATAGAGTTGCCACACACACGCACACAATATCTTTACTACATATTAAGTCAATAGTGTAGACCACGGCACTACCATGACTTCACCCTCCACACCCCCACTCATGCCTCACCCTCTGCGCACGCACAAACCACCCTTCTGCCCCATCCGGCAGCCTAGGCTCGACCAACTGGCCAACCAAACCCTAGCTGCATGCCCATCTTGGTGAGTCCCCGCGCCGTGCCGCGTCTTACATAAGTCAATAGTGTAGACCACGGCACTACCATAACTTTTTTCTTATATTTTATTTTAATTGTTTACCTTTGAATTAATTATTTCCCTTTTTATTGTGTTGGTCATGTCACCATACGACCTGTTGAAACATCCTTATGTATTGTCAATATATATTTTGATTAAATTTATTATCGCCTCTATCTTTTGTTTTCTTGAAAATTAAAATTTTGCCCTTATTATTCTATTATTGAAAATTAAAATTAAAATTCTTATTTCTTTGCAACGCTATATTTTCTTAATCATATTGGTTTACCGTAATGGTCCATCACTATAAATAGATTCATATTTTTTGTGCTTGTTTATGAGTAGTTATACTTTTATGATATATCATTTTCTATTATTTAATGTTTTAGTGAAAAGTATCATTTTTAATTAAAATACTATTTCTAGTTAGAACTAGCCTCGCGTCTTTAATTGGTCAATCTGATGTGCTAGACTAATGCAACCGTCACATATCAGATGACACTTTAATTTGATTCTTTTATAGAGAAAAAAAATTATAAACCCAAAATCAGAATTTTAATTGGGGGCGGGCCGGGTGCTACATCTAGTTAGGAATAGCATTGTCTTTGGTCAATCTGATGGTATATATATATGATGGGGCATGATTTGAATTTTAATTCAGCAAGAGCAGCAGGCTTGTCTTATAAATGTGGATCCGTGCTGGCAAAGTAGAATTCCAAAGGTGGATCGCGGAAGGCAAGTATTCATCTGCAAAATGGATTCCAAATTCCAAAACTCGATCAGCAGTAAAATCCATCGAAAACCTCTCCAAAATTATTAAGGAATGAACTAGCTATCTATCTAGCTAGCTTGTCTTATAAATGTGCAGTGCAGTATACATCAAAAACCCAATAATATAATCACGTGAAAAGCGTGACAACGTCTCTTCTATATCCCCTAACTATCAGCATCCGTGGGACGCTGACGACGAGCAGATCCATGTATTCCATGTAGCAGTAGGCCGGGTGGTTCAGCGGCGGCGGCGGGAGGCTCACCAGCACCACGGCTGCCATCATGGAGTACTTGACGATGGTTCTATTCAGCTTCAGCATCGTGTAGAGGAACTTCTCGACCTTCTCTTCGTTGACCACGACCTGCCTGCCGTCCTCCATCAATGGCCGCCCTTCCCTCTGCGCATCCTCCTTCATCTGAGACAGGTACGCTCTGATTCTATCCTGGGCGCTCGCGTACTCCTCCTGGGGATCCTTCTTAGCGTTAGGGCTGATCTCAGAGTGGGCTTCCATCGACTTCATGGTCACAACGATGACCTCAGCTCGCATCCTCAGATCATACAGGAACTTCTTGACGTCAGCCTTCAGCTCCTCGGCTTCCGTGCCCTCTTCCGCGATGCAGAACACCTGGATCTTGCAGCTCTCGAAGCCGTCTCTAGCGAGCAGGAGCTGAGACAGCAGGAGCATCAGGCCCCCGTCCCTCACGATCCAGTACAGGTCAATGGTCCCGTACAGCCTCTGGAACTCGTTCGGCCACTCGTCCAGCCCTTTCACGATGACGATGGCCTTGTTCGCGATGATGCAGTCGTTTATGATGCTGGTGAACGACGACGGAATCTGCGCCAGGTTCTCGCGCCGCCATATCTCCGGGTACCGCATGACGACGATGTTCGGCTTGAGGTTGCCGAGCCCCATGATCTGGACGATGCTGCGGAAACCGTCGGATATGGAGCGAGCCACGATGATCTCGGCGACGCCCTCGCACTGCTTGTAGTCGATGTAGGCGCTGAGCTGGCGGTACGCCGCGTTGGCTTCCTCGACCGATTCGTGGTAGTCGCCGTCGATGATCGAGACGAAGATGGACATGCCGCGGCCCTTCTTCTTCATGCAGTTGGCGAAGTCCGCGAGCTTCGGATGGCACGGGACGTCCTCTGGAAGCTTGCCCCAAGGGCGGCAGAATATGAGAGGAATCGGGTACCAGTTCTTTGGATGTACGCTGTTTGCTGCACGAAGATAATTAATGAAGCTAGATCTAAATAAAGTTTAATTTCCATGTAATGAAGAAATAATTAATATATATATATATTCTACGTACCTCCCAGCGATCTAAGGCTTCGCAGAGCCAGCTGAAAGTATGCGCTTTTGAATCCATCTCCCCAGTCCCCAGCCTTTCCTTTTAAGCTCACGTAGTAGTAGATTAGGCTTGCGAGCGCGAGGGAGACCACGGTAAATGTCCATGAGATCATAAACATGATGACTGCATGCATATTTAGAGGGGAAATTATCTATCTATCTATCTATCTATCTATCTATCTATCTATCTATCTATCTATCTACCATTAGACTCCAACAGTTCAACAATGTAGGGACAAAAGAAGCAGCATACCGATACATTGAGTTGCACCGACCAGCGAAAGGAGCCAGTGGTGTATCTTCCAGCGAGGGCGCCAGCTAGGAGCGTCCAGGAGATCCAGAAGAAAGCACGACAGGTTAACACCAGCATAGCACAGAAGGAAGAACATGGTGATGGTGGGCGTGATCAGATCCAGGTTCCCGATCACGACACAGGCAACGCATATGAAGCTCGTGAACAGGGTCGCCACATGAGGCTCAGACCCTTCGTAGGCCTTGAAACAGTTGAGGATGGGGAGGATGTCGTCGTTCGCTATCGCCGCGAGTAACCTCGGAGCCCCAGTCATGCTCTGTAGCGCTGCGCCCAAGGTGGACAGTATGATTCCAATGTAGATCACTGCTGGACCAGGCCACGCGATCGCTGCAGCGAGAAGCCTGCATATATACATTAGGCGTGCATGCATGTTTAGGAGCTGACTAACACAAGGCAAAAGAAAAAAAGGCAGTTAGTCTGAAGAAACAACAAAATTTTACTTTATGGAATTGGAGAATTCAAGCATTGAATATTCAAGTTGTTTGATCATATTATTGTATATTAGTATCACTCCCCCATACAGAATATGAGTACCTACTAGTTACATTCAAATTCAGGCATAAACAGCTAGCTGTTGCTTTTTCTGAATTAGTTTTGCCCTTCAAATTCTAGAGGCAAGAAAATTCCATACTTCCATTTCTCATTATGTAGCACTTCACATGACACTAACAGTGATAAAGGTGCACCAACAATATTACTAGATAAATTCCAATAACCATCAAAGTTTACCTTCCTTGCACCAAGGTTTAGGTAACATACTACCAACAGTTAGCAGAATGAAAGAAGAGTGGTGCCATTTTCTAATTAAGGAATATGGAACCTGTCAGTTAGAAGCTCTTCTCTTGTAGCCAAGGCTCCAAAAATAAACACAGACAGCAGGTACATCACAGTAGTCGAAAGGGTAGCACTTAACGTTCCAACTGGTATGGAACTCTGTGTGTCTCTCAGTGATGCAGACCGGTTTGAACCAGCCATGATCCCGGTGACTGCTGGAAAAAAGAGTCCTAGCAATGCACTGAAAATAAAATAGGAAAACTGTCAGTAGGTGTTCATGGATTATAGATAAATAAATATGAATAAGTCACACTATTATGCCACTAATTGGAAGGTTTCAAAAGGTAAGTTTCAAGAACAGAGAAAGTCCTACTTAAAATCCCAGTATATCGATCCATTTGGATCAGGAACCCCAGCATCGTTTGTAGGTTGGTACTCTGAATCCCAGTTCTCCGCAAGTGTGACGATGCTCAACCCAGTGATTCCCTCTAGGTAGAAAGCACATCAATAAAGGTTGAATGCAAAAAAAAAACGAGACAAAATACAAATAGTCGAAGGACTGCTTACTTGAAGCACCAGGCTCTGGCGCAATGGAGACGCCAATGTAAATGCATAGTATTGAAATACTGTTGCCTGCGTACACGTACCAGATCAAACCTGCTGAGCCTGTGGCCTTAATTAGTCGGTCCAAGCATGACATGCCATGTTTCTGTTTTTTTATTTCCTTATTTTTCTATATATCAAGTAATTATATTTTTACTTTCTAATTATTAATGTCTATATATTTAAAACATCTCACTTCGCTACACCATAAACACACAGGTGCCCTAGCGGTATAGCCTGTTGACTTTGAGCTGAGAAGGTGTGGGTTCAAACCACAAGCTCATTAATTGTATTAATTTCATGTTTCAAAGATAGATAATTTGGTATCTAACTCGATAAAGACAAGCGCAGATATATGAATAGGAAATGTTACACTAGTATCCACAGGACCCAAATTGTCAATAGACTCCCCAAGAACGTTAAAAATTCGTTCAAGAGTAGCTCCACAGCTTATAGAGTCAGAGTACTAGGTATGTGCCCATACATTGCAATGGCACACAAATGCGTTGCAACGGCACACAATCACAGAAACCAGCCGATGCGTTGCAATGGCACACAAATGCGTTGCAACGGCACACAATCACAGAAACCAGAAGGTAGTTTTTATAGAGTACTAGGTATGTACCCATGCGTTGCAATGACACACAATCACGGAAACGAGAAGCTAGATTATTTCGAAAACTACAAAAAACATATTGTCGGGGGCGATAATTAGGGATACCCAAATTACCCCCTAACAAACGCACTCATAGAGAAAAAGACTAAACTCCCGAGGGGTGACAGTTGGTCCACCTATAAAAACTGAGGCATCCCCTCGAGCGTCTCCCACCTCGAGCGGCTCTCCGCCTCGCCCGAGAACGACACCACTCATTCTGTCTCGCCCGAGGTCGCCTCAGCCCAGTCCGTCTCACCCAAGCCGGTCTCGTGCAGATAAGACAAGGGCGCTCGGAAACATGGGTATCTAATGCGTGTGCCAAACCGTGTCGTGGCAGCGGAGCACAGTGGTGGATAAGACAACGATCACGTCTAAGCGTAGCGGTATGATTACGCCTATGCCAAACAGTGCGCGCACGTCACCTGGCACCCTCCGATGGGACGCCTAAATACGACAAGCCGGGCGAGCGAGTCTTCGGGGACTCCGCCTCGCCCGACCCTAGCTCAGTACTAGGTATGTGCCCAGGCGTTGCAACGGCACACAATCACAGAAACGAGAAGCTAGATTTTTTTCGAAAACTACAAAAAACATATTGTCGGGGGCGATAATTAAGGATACCCAAATTACCCCATAACAAACGCACTCATAGAGAAAAAATACTAAACTTCCAAGGGGTGACAGTCGGGCCACCTATAAAAGCTGAGGCATCCCCTCGAGCGTCTCCCACCTCGAGCGGGCTTTGCTAGTTTGGCTCAAACGTGGGCTTTCTATGAAGAATTCTAAAATGTTACCTAATATAGGACCGAGGAAGTAAATGTATATATTTTTAAGTACCAAAATAAGTGCAAATACAAAATCAGAACTTCAGCGGTATAGATCTTATTTTTCTCTCGTATTTTCATATAAATATTATCTTTATCCAATAAATTATTTTTTTTAAATGGGCTAGCAAAGAAAAGAAAATTCGACCAATTCGTATGCACCGAATTCAGATGAAACAATTTATGACAAACTAGAACATATAGAAAACATTTAACCATAAGCCGCGTAAAGTACTTGTGCATGATCCACAAACAGTACGTAGTCGCAGTAGCCCCTACCTGTACAAGATCGCACTTGCTTGGGTAGCTAAAGAAACCAGCAGCCTTGAGTCCCGCGTTATCTTTTTATAAATAATCTCTTACAGCTATTTTAAATTAATCCGTTGCACAGCTATATATAGCCAGACGGTGGCCTGGCATGGGCCAGACGCGCGCGGGCCACAACTCTGGCCCATGCACGTCATGTCGGGCCAGCCCGTTAGCCTGTCGGCCCATTTAATTAAATCAGCGTAAAATGTGTAAAAAACGGTGCAGACCTGATGAAAGAAGGGCAGAAGACACTAGATGAAGCTGTCTAACCAGTAGAACATCATTCTAAAATGTTTTTAATATTGAACATCATTCTAACCAGTAGAACATCATGCTCTGTAGCGCTGCGCCCAAGGTGGACAGTATGATTCCAATGTAGATCACTGCTGGACCAGGCCACGCGATCGCTGCAGCGAGAAGCCTGCATATATACATTAGGCGTGCATGCATGTTTAGGAGCTGACTAACACAAGGCAAAAAAAAAGGCAGTTAGTCTGAAGAAACAACAAAATTTTACTTTATGGAATTGGAGAATTCAAGCATTGAATATTCAAGTTGTTTGATCATATTATTGTATATTAGTATCACTCCCCCATACAGAATATGAGTACCTACTAGTTACATTCAAATTCAGGCATAAACAGCTAGCTGTTGCTTTTTCTGAATTAGTTTTGCCCTTCAAATTCTAGAGGCAAGAAAATTCCATACTTCCATTTCTCATTATGTAGCACTTCACATGACACTAACAGTGATAAAGGTGCACCAACAATATTACTAGATAAATTCCAATAACCATCAAAGTTTACCTTCCTTGCACCAAGGTTTAGGTAACATACTACCAACAGTTAGCAAAATGAAAGAAGAGTGGTGCCATTTTCTAATTAAGGAATATGGAACCTGTCAGTTAGAAGCTCTTCTCTTGTAGCCAAGGCTCCAAAAATAAACACAGACAGCAGGTACATCACAGTAGTCGAAAGGGTAGCACTTAACGTTCCAACAGTAGATAATGAACTGAACTTACAAACTCTGTATAGACACTACCGGAATCCGAGCCTTTGCCGAGTGCCGGAAGCTTTGCCGAGTGCCTTTTCTCGGGCACTCGGCAAAGATGGCTTTGCCGAGAGCCGCACTCGGCAAAGCTCGGCTCTCGGTAACGAGTGTCTTTACCGAGCGTTGGACACTCGGTACAGGTCCACACTCGGCAAATACATGTTTGCCGAGTGTCAAACACTCGGCAAAGGGGGCTCTCGGCAAAGGGCCGTCAGCGGCCGTCCCAAAGCTGACGGCCGTCAGTCTTTGCCGAGAGCCAATGGTTGGCACTCGGCAAAGAGTCTTCTTTGCCGAGTGTCGCCCAGTTGACACTCGGCAAAGATCTCTTTGCCGAGTGTCATCCCTAGACACTCGGCAAAGTTTATTTTTATTTCTTTTATTTTGTCTCCCAAACTTTTTGTGGTATGTTCCTACACTATGTAGACCTACATGTATCATTTGTGGACAATTTTAACAGAGTTTCAATCGTTAGTAGATTTAGTTCGTTTCTTTGAATTTCTTCGGAAAATTTAGATTTGAACTGCAGGTCACTCGAAACTTGGAAAACCGTGCATGAAAAAATTATATTCATGTTACTTAGCATAAGTTACGATCGATTCCAGGAGCGGACCAAAAACTTCGAGCAACATGCTCACTAAACATGGCCGTGAACTTGGCATCCACATGTTTAAAAATTGTATAAAACACAAACAAAGTCAGAAAATCTTGAAACTTGTCCACGTGTCATGATATGATATGTACAGGCTGCGATAAAAAATTGAAAAAATTTCGAGAAAACTATGACGCGTTATGTGTACAAACCTAAGAGATCCACATTGAAACTCTATGATTTCATGTGTAGTTCTCTTAGGTTTCTACACATAGTGTCTCACAACTTTGTCCAAACATTCTCAATTTTTTATCACAACCTGTACATATGATATCATGACACGTGGACAAGTTTCATGATTTTCTGACTTTGTTTGTGTTTTATACAATTTTTAAACATGTGGATGGCAAGTTCACGGCCATGTTTAGTGAGCATGTTGCTTTAAGTTTTCGGTCCGCTCCTGTAATCGGTCGTAACTTATGCTAAGTAACATGAATATCATTTTTTCATGCACGGTTTTCCAAGTTTCGAGTGACCTGCAGTTCAAATTTGAATTTTCCGAAGAATTTCAAAAAAACAAACTAAATCTACTAACGATTGAAAACTATGTTATAATTGTCCACAAATGATACATGTAGGTCTACATAGTGTAGGAACATACCACAAAAAGTTTGGGAGACAAAATCAAAAAAATAAAAATATACTTTGCCGAGTGTCTGGATAAGACACTCGGCAAAGCTTCCTTTGCCGAGTGCCAGCTGCGTGGCACTCGGCAAAGAATAGGGAAAGAGTCTTTGCCGAGTGTCGCTCAAGGGACACTCGGCAAAGACGGCTTTGCCGAGTGCCCGCGATCTGGCACTCGGCAAAGCTTATTTTAAAATTAAAAAAAAACTTTGCCGAGTGCCAGATCACGGGCACTCGGCAAAGCGCCCTACATACAACAGCCCGCGGGCATCTTCTTCCTCACTCTCTCTCTCACTCACTCGCCTGCGCCGCGCCGCCGTTCCGCGCCGCCGCCGCCGTGCCGTTGCTCGCCGGCGCCGCCCCCTCGCCCGCGCCGCCGCGCGCCCTCGCCGCCGCGCGCCCGCGCCGCCGTGTGCGCTCCCGCGCCGCCGCGCGCCCTCGCCGAGCGCGCTCCCGTGCCCGCCCCAGCCGCGCGCCCTCGCCCGTGCGCGCTCCCGTGCCGCCGCCGCGCGCCCGCGCTCGCCCTCGCGCTCGCCGAAGCCGCGCCCGTCGTGCCCGCGCTCGCCGTGCCGTTGCCCGCGCTCGCCGTGCCGTGCCGTGCCTACGCTCGCCCTCGCCCGTCGTCGTGCCCCTCGCCTAACCCCTCGCCCTCGCCCGTGCCCCCGCCGTTTCCTCGCCCACCGCCCCCGCCCGTGCCCCCGCCGCTCTCCTCGTCGTGACCCCGCCGTTTCCCCGCCGTGCCCTCGCCCGCCAAGCGCCTCGCCCGCCGAAACCTCTAAGGTGATTACTTGTTTTATGTTATACGTGTATGATTTATATGAAATGATTAGTTTTAATATTAAGTTAATTATATACGTGCATGATTAGGTTAATATGTAGTATTGTGGATTGCCGGCCATCGTGCCGTTGAATTATGCGTGGATGTCAGCCATCGTGCTGATAGTTTTATTTGCAGGATTTTGAAACCTCCCCGTGCAGGGGAGGTGCTGCCGAAATTTTTTGTTGCTAGGCTTTTGTATTAACAGACTTGTGTTTCTTTTTTACAGAGAAGATACTTGTCTTCCTAGCCGCTGCGGGTCTCCCTGCACCGCGTCCCGTCGCCACTACACCGACCCGCCACAGCCCCACTAGCCTGACTCCACCGCCACCCTAGGTATAACCTCTACATCCGCATCATGGTCGTAGATCACCTAACCCAGTTAGGCGTCTCCCGTTCGAAAGTGATACGGTGTAGATATGCAGATCTTTGCATATCTACAAATGTATCAGTTTCGAATTGTCCACGTTTTTTGGACAGCCCGCGGTTGCGTAGATGGTGTTAGTTTCATGCTCTGCTCCGGTCTGAGATAGAGTTTCGGCGTCACCTCCCTGTTGTTCTCCGGACAGTACACTCTCCCTGCCAGGACGTGTATCCGGAGAACAGCGGGGAGGTGCTGCCGAAATTCTATCTCGGATCGGAGTAGAGCATGAAACTAACACCATCTACGCAACCGCGGGTGGGATTAGGACCTATCCTCACCTATTAGAAGGTAGGAACGTAGTGTACATGCATTACATGTCTATATTAAACTATACTCGGTTATATATGTTAGAGGATGGAGGACCGTGAGTGGATGTACACGGGCCGTAGAGGAAGGAACGATGTCACCACTGAATGGATTAGAAAGACCGATGATTTCGTGGAACGGGCATATGGCGAAGCTGCTAAAGGAGCGAGTCTAGTCCCATGCCCGTGCAGCAAATGTGACAACCGGAAAAGAAAACCAAAGAAGACCATGGTAGAACATATTTGGAAGAATGGATTTACGCCGGGCTATACTCGGTGGATATTTCATGGTGAAGCGCATCGTACGAGAGAAGAGGTGTTGAGACAACGTGTCGAGGATTATGATGCGGATGCGGGGGTAGCGGATATGTTGAACGACTATCAGGAGGCACAGTACACGGGAGGATGTATGGATGACGAGCCAGAGCCGACTGCAAAGGCGTTCTACGACATGTTCGACGCGGCACAGAAGCCCCTTCACGGCCAGACAAAGGTTTCTCAACTTGATGCCATTGGGCGTGTAATGGCGTTCAAGTCGCAGTACAGCATCAGTAGAGATGCATTCGATGGCTTGTTGACAGTTATTGGGAGTCTGCTTCCGGATGATCACATTCTGCCAAAGAGCATGTACGAGGCACAGAAACTACTTCGTGCACTTAAGATGACGTATGAGCAGATTCATGCTTGTCCGAAGGGCTGCGTGCTATTTAGGAAAGAATACGCGGAGGCAAAGTACTGTCCCAAGTGTAATTCGTCTAGGTTTATGGAGGTAGACTCTGGTGATGGACAGAAGAGGCAGCTCGACATCCCCTTGACAATCCTACGACACCTTCCGTTCATACCGAGGATCCAGCGTCTTTACATGACAGAGGAATCCGCGAAACAGATGACATGGCACAAAAATGGAAAACGATACAATCCTGACAAGATGGTGCACGCGTCAGATGGTGAAGCATGGAAACACTTTGATGACATTCACCGTGAGAAAGCCGAAGAGGCTCGTAATGTACGTGTTGCGTTGGCCACAGATGGGTTCAATCCCTATGGAATGAGCGCTGCCCCGTACACATGTTGGCCCGTGTTTGTTATCCCAATCAATCTCCCCCCTGGTGTGTGCTTTCAAAGGCAGAATATATTCGTGTCGTTGATAATTCCCGGACACCCGGGGAACAAAATGGGCGTGTACATGGAGCCTTTGATCGATGAATTGGTACGTGCCTGGGAGGAAGGGGTATGGACATATGACCGAGCTACGAAGACAAACTTCAGAATGCATGTTTGGTACCAGTACTCCATGCATGACTTACCGGCGTATGGGCTATTCTGTGCCTGGTGTGTTCACGGTAAATTCCCATGCCCAGTTTGCAAGGAAGCTCTCAGGTTCATTTGGTTGAAAAAGGGTGGCAAATATTCGTCCTTCGATAAACATCGACAATTTCTTCCTGCTGACCATCCATTCCGCCTAGACATCAAGAACTTTACGAAAGGTGTCGTAGTGACAGACCGCCCACCTGCAACGATGACTGGTGCCGAAATTCGTCAACAGATAGATGGGCTCGTGACCAATACAGAAGGTGGTTTTGTGGGATATGGTGAGCAGCATATGTGGACACATAAGTCTGGCTTGACTCGGCTCCCCTATTATGATGACTTGCTCCTTCCACACAACATTGACGTGATGCACACTGAAAAGAATGTTGCCGAGGCACTGTGGGCAACAATTATGGACATTCCTGATAAGTCAAAGGATAATGTGAAGGCAAGAGTGGATCTGGCAGCGTTATGTGATAGACCAAAACTAGAGATGAAGCCGCCAAGTGGGGGAAAGACGTGGAGAAGGCCTAAGGCCGATTTCGTCCTAAGCAGGGCCCAGAGGAAGGAAGTACTTCAGTGGATAAAGATGTTGATGTTCCCTGATGGATATGCAGCTAACCTGAGTAGGGGGGGTGAACTTATCTACTATGCGAGTCTTAGGGATGAAGAGTCATGACTTCCACATATGGATTGAACGAATTCTTCCTGCGATGGTTCGAGGCTATGTCCCTGAGCATGTCTGGCTAGCGCTTTCAGAGTTGAGCTATTTCTTCCGTCAGCTTTGTGCAAAAGAGTTATCTCGGACCG
The DNA here is from genome assembly GCA_029449295.1 of Zea luxurians. Classification (NCBI taxonomy): domain Eukaryota; kingdom Viridiplantae; phylum Streptophyta; class Magnoliopsida; order Poales; family Poaceae; genus Zea; species Zea luxurians. The sequence goes on along the minus strand of JAOPSE010000011.1, from coordinate 11,754,512 downwards.
TGGTTGCAGACTTGGAAAGATTGGCCCCCGTGTTACTGTGTAAGCTTGAGAAGATATTTCCACCTGGCTTCTTCAATCCAATGCAGCATTTGATTCTTCATCTCCCCTATGAGGCACGAATGGGGGGCCCCGTGCAGGGACGTTGGTGCTATCCAATCGAGAGATGTCTAAAGACTATTCGAAAGAAATGTAGAAATAAATGCAAAATCGAGGCTTCCATTGCAGAGGCATACATTCTAGAGGAGGTCTCAAACTTCACAACAACTTATTATGGTGACAAACTGCCGAGCGTGCATAATCCACCCCCTCGTTACAATGATGGCGACAATGAATCGAACCTTAGCATATTTCGAGGCCAACTCGGAAGCGCAAGTGGCTCGACCACCAAGACCCTGACACATGAAGAGTGGCGGCATATCATGCTATACGTATTGACCAACCTTGAAGAGGTGACGCCATACATGGAACAATTTCTTCATGAATTCTGGCGTCGATCAAGGGACCCCACTCCACAGGAATATGACGCTCTTCTTAGAAAGGGTGCGAGAAATGGGTTGCCCGATTTCATTTCCTGGTTCAAACATAAGGTACGTGCTTAGTTTGTAAAAGAGATACGTCTTTAAACTCAATTTAGCGTCTTTTAACTTGCGAATACTTGCAGGGCCAAAGAGATCCGTCTATGAGTGCCGAATTGAGACAAGTAGCCAACGGCTTTGCTTATAGGGTCAAGAAATATTCTGGGTATGACGTCAATGGATACCGTTTTCGCACAACACACTACGACAAAAGTCGGCCCAATCGGAAAACAACGTGTTCTGGGGTCTTTACGCCGGGCCTTGACAATGTCGATTATTTTGGACGAATCGAAGAAATATATGAGCTCAATTTTTATGGTTCCAAACCTCTTACTCCAGTGATATTCAAATGTCATTGGTTTGACCCTCAAGTGACGAGACGGACACATTCTAATCTTGGGATAGTCGAAATTCGACAAGATTCCACCTTAGCAGGAGACGATGTCTATATCGTTGCCCAACAGGCCACACAAGTGTATTATCTCCCATATGCGTGTCAAACGAAAGAACATCTTAAGGGTTGAGATGTTGTGTATAAGGTATCGCCGCACGGGAGGTTACCTGTTCCTAACGATGAAGATTACAACTTAGACCCGGACACATATGATGGAGAGTTCTTCCAAGAAGATGGGCTAGAAGGGCGATTTGAGATAGACTTAACCGAAGCTATCGGAATGGACGTAGATATTGAAATGGTTGTTGATGAGGAGGAGGATGAGGTGCAAAATGATAATGACTTAGTAATCCTTGAAGGCAATGACATTACTGACGAACTTGCGTCTTCCGATGGTGTGGAGATTGAAATGCTTGATAGTGATGATGAGAGTTATGATCCGGCTAACCCCGACACATATGAAGATTATTTTTAATCGATGTAATGCTATATGACTTTTTATTTCGCACCTGTTTTTAAATACATCTTTTTATATGTGCTTATTTGTTTACTCTTAATTGCAGGTTGTTGGACAAATATGGTGGGCGGTTTCCTGAGGAGGAGGAGGGGGAGGAGGAGTAGGACGGCGGACGATGCACAGCAGGCAGCGCAACAGGACGAGGCAGAGCAGGCAGCGCAGCAGCAGGCGGCGCCTCAGGACGACGACGGCCAGCAGCAGGACGACGACGACCAGGAGCAGGATGCCTCAGGTTCAGGCGGCTCTAGTTCGAGGAGCATCTACCTGCGAGGCCCCGCGAGTCTCCCTCAGCGTCCCATACTTTGGGACAGACGGCCGCTGATTCGGCCGGAAGGGGAGAGGTATGTAACTTTATGTTCTTCATTCTTGTTCATATTATGTGTTCAAAATCATAATATAAACTAATACTTTTTATTTATCACTTGGACAGGTCTTGGACGGTTTTGGATTATGCTGGGGGTCATCGTCGCCCCCCCAATGGCATCCTCGGCCTGCTGTGCAGGGAACACTTCCCTGGACTTGTGGAGTACGCCGGAGTGACGGGCCCAGCCTTCACCTTTGACCACTACGCCGTCGCCCCCGATGCAGTAGACCGGGACGGCAGGGAATTCAATAACAAGGCGGAGCGGGTGAAGCAAGAGCTGTGGGTAAGTCTTAGTATAATGTAAAATATGTCGCATTCGTTGCAAATTCTTGAAATAATGTATGGATACATCGTTTTTGTATGCAGGATTTCTTCAGATGCGATGCTGGATACGAGGCTAGGGCGGATGTGGTGGCCACCACGAGCTGTAAGAAGCTCGTCGTGGACATGCACTATGAGGCCCGCATCCAGGCCATCATCACCTACCACGGCTCCGTCCTTGGGGAGAAGGTGACCAAAACTCAAGCCCGAACCATGTCGTTGACCAGGGAGCAGTACCTGCAGGTAAAGTCATGCATGTTTGGTACCAGTACTCGATACATGAATTTTATTTTATCTTCTGATATGCACTTTACGTGTTTACTTTGCAGATGATTCCACATTGGTGCGCCGCACATCCTCTGTGCTGGGAGCAGATGGTGGATAGGTGGTGTTCGGCTGAGTGGGACGAGGCGCACACAGCTAGCCGGGAACGACGTTTGATGATGCAAGGCCCCTCCCACCACCAAGGCAGCCGGAGCCTGGGCCAATATGCCGAAGCATGGGTACGCCACCTTTTTTATTTAGATATATAGCACTAAGTTAGATATTATTTCTAACTATCTCGTTGGTTTTCGTTGCAGTCGGCGTCACATGGTGGAAGGCCTTGCTCCACCTTCTCGGCCTATGCTATGGCCCATAAGGGTAAGGCGACGTCCGACGTCACCTACAACCCGGATGACGGGCCCGAGGCCTACACCAACCCCGCCGTCTACAGCCGCCTCCATGACTACACCGCCATGGCGCAGGAGGTCCATGGCCCAGACTATGATCCGAGCACCCAGCCGATCGACACCGATGTGCTCATGAGGGTCGGAGGAGGCAAGAGACATGGGCGGTACTGGATTGCCGACGGGGCAATCGACTCGTCCTCCACTCCCACTCTGTCTCAGGTGAGAGCAAGGAGCACGGGCTCGAGTCCAGCCATACGACCTCGGCACGACAGCTCACAGCATCGCATACAGGCACTCGAGGTTAGTGTAACTCGTCCTTCCTTGAGTTATATACCTACTCTTTGAGTTACTATAACGTTGGCTTGTAATATTACAGACCCAACTAGAAGAAGAGAGGAGGGAACGTCGCGAGATGGAGGCGAGGATGATGGCGGAGCGGGAGGCGGAGCGGGAGGCCCGCCGGGCAGATCAACAGAGGATGGCGGAGATGTTCCAGTACATGCAGAGCCTTGGCGCCGCACAGGGCATCGCTCCGCCACCTCCATTGTTCCCTCCAGTTGACCCTGCTCTCTTCCACACTCCTGTGAGTATCAAAATTGTAGTTAGATGTTTGTAATGCATCTGGTATAACACATGCAATCTCTTCTCTGTGCAGGGCCAATCTGGGGAGGCATCCAACAATCCTCCGGAAGGGTTCAGCCCAACGCAGCCCCGGTCAAGCCGCCCACCTCCATGAGTGTTGTGTTTTCATTGCTTTAGACTTCTGTACTTGTGTATAATACTTATGTCTGTGTTTGATACTTATGTGAGAGCTTGCGACGTTAGAGACTTATGTTTGTGTTTGATACTTATGTTGAATACTTATGTTTGTGATGGATATTTATGTTTGTGGTGACGGTTTTATGTTTGTGTTGGCTATTTATGTCTGTGATGATATGTGTGATGTATATATGTGATATATATGTGATATCTTCTGTTTGTGTGGATGGAATACAAAAAACAAATAAAAAAGGTACATACTGGTCACTTTGCCGAGTGTAACACTCGGCAAAGAGGCTCTTTGCCGAGCGTCAAGGTCACAACACTCGGCAAAGAGCACAGACCTGGGCACCGGCTTAGGTTCTTTGCCGAGTGTTACGTCCCTGGCACTCGGCAAAGAGGTCGGCTTTGCCGAGTGCCGCACGGGACACTCGGCAAAGAACCTGACATGGGGACCCTCCCTGGCGGGTTCTTTGCCGAGTGTCCCATGTGGCACTCGGCAAAGATGGATTCTTTGCCGAGTGCTGCACGGAAGACACTCGGCAAAGCCGCCGTCTCCGTCACGGAAGACACTTCTTTGCCGAGTGTCACGTGGGACACTCGGCAAAGCCGCCGTCTCCGTCACTCGACGCCGTAACGGCTGCTTTTCTTTGCCGAGTGCTCTCTGGCACTCGGCAAAGATCTTTGCCGAGTGCCCGATAAAAAGCTCTCGGCAAAGAAGGCTTTGCCGATGCACTGTTCGCCGAGCCTTCTTTGCCGAGTGTAACACTCGGCAAAGCCTTTGCCGAGTGTTTTGAACGCTTCGCCGAGTGCTTCAGGCACTCGGCAAAGCGACTGATTCCGGTAGTGAGAGCTGATTATACGCAAAAAATAAACTGTTGTTTAGAACACGTCATGACGCGATCGCGCATCGCACTTCACACATAAAAGAATGGAATTGTGCACTCAAGGCTACTATACCAGCAACTGCATTTCACGAGTCACAAGTCATGACGAAAGGCAAAAAATAAACTGTTGTTTAGAACACGTCATGACGCGATCGCGCATCGTCGCAAGTCACAAGTCACGCGACAAATAACGCGAAACGCGAGCGAGCGCGCGCGTGTGGCAGCCTTCATAGCCCTTTATTTGTATCACGTTTAGAGTAGCGAACACTCCCACATATAAGTTTGTTCTATCCTACCTAAATGAGCAATATGGGACTAAATCCTCATACCATCTCTACACACCACCTTGTCTTCTTTATTGAATTGGGCCACACACAAGTGGGCCTAATTCTAACAATAACTTCCTAGCTAGGTGCTGTCTCATCTGCTCGAATAAATCCATATACATCTGTTCTTGTTGGTATGCTTGTAAATTGTAATCCAGAGTTACCATTTAGAATCGTTGTGGTAGAGGGGAGAGTTTTGTGTCGCCTATCTGCACGGACACAAGCTTGTGGGATGGCACATGCAATAGTGCAGGTTATGGCCGCGCATGCAGTAGCGCTCGAACAAGCTCATACGTGTCCCCTTGTTTCTTTTCTCATGTAGTCTTCTCCATATAATGTAATCGTATATACATTAATAGAAGAGGAAGGAAAAATTGAAAAGATGTGTTAGTTGTACGACACCAAAAAATTATCTTGCGTTCATATATGTTCTCCAGTTTATTGAGTCTTACCTTCGCGGGGTCGCCGGGGGCGGCCGAGGTCGGGGACGGGGGCGGCTCGCCGGACGCGGCTGAGGCGAGGGCGCCGAGCGAACGGGGCGGGACGGCCGGACGCGGGACGGGCGGGGCGCGTTTGATTGAGAAATGCGAGGGTAGTGTAGGGGAATCTTACTAAACTTCTTGCGCTCATGGCGCTTAGAAGTTACGGACGGCGTGTCGGAGCCGGAGGTGAATGGCGACGAAGAGTCGGTCTCGTAGTAGACCACCTTCTTCATCTTCTTTTTCTTCTCGCCACTCTGACGCGACTTGTCGTGCGTTCTGCAAAAAAAATGCCAAAAACAGTGGTCAATAGGAATTGATACAGCGACCTCAAGCTACTGGCAGATGAGATATAGCACTACGCTACAAACTAGTCAGTAAAAGAAACATTAACATACACTGTCTATATGTATAAGACATTGTCCAAACATTTTAAAAGTTTACCATTTGTTCATCGTACTATTACAAACTTAGGGGTGTTTGGTTCTAGGGACTAAATTTTACCTCATGTCACACCAAATTTTTAAATATCTATTATAAGTATTAAATATAGTCTTAATATAAAACTAATTACACAGCTACATGCCTGGGCAAAAATAAGAAAATAGCAAATGAGGTAAAAAAATAGTGAAACTTGGTATGGAGTCATAACTTGGTCCTATTTGCTTGTGCTAAAAATTTCAGAGTGCGAATATAGATGTTTCATAAATGGATAAGTTCTTCACTATGTTCTGCATCATTCAACTATAACTTCACAGTTTGAGCTATATTTCTTAGTTTTATTTATTTTTCTGCTTAAAAAGTGTGTCAATTGTTCATAAAACTGTTACAAACTTACTTCATGTGAAGGTGTCCCTTTTTTGGACTACTTACTATTTTCTATGGTTTAAATGCATTTTCAAGCCGAAAAATAAGAAAATAGCAAATGAGGTAAAAAATAGTGAAACTTGGCATGGAGTCATAACTTGGTCCTAGTTACTTGTGGTAAAAATTTCAGAGGATTATACAAAAAATGACACTATAGGTGTTTCACAAATAGACACGTCTCTCACTACGTTTCGTACCATTTGACTATAACTTCACACTTTGAGTTATATTTCTTGATTTTTCTTTTTTTTTGGTCAAAAGTGTACAAATAGTTCATCATACTGTTAAAAACTCACTTCATGTGAAGATGTCCCTTTTTATATAATTTACTAATTTATATGGTTTAAATGACTTTATGTAACACCCGGTTTTAAAGGACAAAGCCGGGTGCATCTCATACATGCGCCAAGAAGACAACATATATAATAACAAAGTGTATAGAGATAAATGTCATAAAACATCAGAGTACTTATTACATAGCGGAAGTCTTATTACAAAATAAAGATAAATATAAAACGAACTAAGGATCGTCGGCGCCAATGTCGACTGAGAAACGCCACCTAGATCAGATCGAACTCCTCAGTGTTAGGCGGCTCCTCTTCAACCACCTGCTCTTCTCCTGTGGGGGGGGGGTGTGAGACAGCAAGAGTGAGCTCACATACGTTCATAGCTCAACAAGTCGTGGGGAATAATGTGGCAGGAACTCACCAAAGGTGGGAGTTCATGAAGTGTAAGGCTGATCAATAAAATAGAGGCTAAGGCTGAGCATTGCTTTTATAAGTTGGTCAAAATTTTATTAGCAATTACTAAGTGTAAGTAAATACCAAACCTTAATAATAATAAAGAACAGTGATAGTAAAATAATCCCAAATGTGATGCAAATGTCAAATTAAATTTAAGTTCCATAGTTAATCATGTGAGGGTCCGAGCCGCTCATGACCGTGAGCACGGCTAGTATACTAGTTTTACACTCTGCAGAGGTTGCGCATCTTTACCCACAAGTCGTGTATCCCATGTCGCCAGGGTTTGCAAGGCCCTTAGACACTACCGAGGTGAATGGCTAGGGATCCACTACGAGGCCTTTACAAAGTTCCACTAGCTTCCGAAAACCCGCTACAGTTTATAGGAAGTTCCAATGCAGGGTTCCTGGCTGACCGCCATCGCAGCAAAATCAACCAGGGACCTCCCTACACTGACCACTCCCCTACTGCCCTTGCCCCTTTCGGGTAAGGTAGTCTTTCACTAGCTTTCCTAATTAGTCAGCCAAGGGCGTCCCATTAAACCCTTGTGGTAGCACTGTTTTCCCGGGTGGTCGCTCCATGTTCCCATTAATTTAATGATCTTAACATGAACAGCAATAATAACAAGATAATAACAGAATAATCATGAATAGTGTATCTCCATACCCAATCCACATAAAGCAATAGCAAGTACTACCCAAAAATATTTCAGGGGTGAACAAGGTATAGAGGTAATCAAAGCTGGGGTAACATAAAGGCTCCCATCAAAATTAACCTATGCAGATCATTAAAATTAATAAGAACATGGCTGGGAAAAGTAAGTGATCAAGGGCACAACTTGCCTGTAATGAGCTCCTGCTCAGCTACTTCTACTTGTTGAACCTCAGTTTCCACAGTGGCTTGCTCGTCTACTCGCATCAACACAATACATACATAGTATAGCAAAAATTAACATTGCACCAAACATGTAAATAAAATACACAGTAAAAACCTACACATTAAAATGAAACCATAGGAACTGGAATCACTAAATTTGGAGTTATATATTTCAAGTTATGAATTTCTGTAGCTTTTATGTATTTAATACAAGATTAAGTATTAGATAAATTTAAATGAGCCTTTCATGCCAAAACAGAGGCACTAATGCGTAGACACTATTATTACAAAAATTTAGGAACTGGAATGGACCAATTTGGAGCTCATATGAATTTTCTATGAATTATCAAAGTTCTAGCAATTATTTTCATATTAAAAATCTATTTTCTATTTTATTTATTCAATTTAAACGATCACTGGACTGGGCGTCAATTACTGTGAAGTGTAGGGGTCTGCGCGAATAAAATTCTAGACTCAGTGAACAGTGGCCAATGGACTGCGGGTTGATTTCCAGAGAGGTGAGGGTCTCTTTAGAAAAATTGACCCGCGAAGGGGTACGGGCGAGTCTCGGCCGCCCGATCGACAACGTGCGGCATGGATTAGATCTGATTTCCTCTGAACCGGTACACAATGTGGAGCCGTGGATCTAGATCCTACGCCCACGATTTAATGAAGCCAGCCCTAACCTGAACCGCAGGATTGCGGATCAACGGCTTCAGCTCAATCGCGCGAATGGGTATCGTGTATCCTAATCTCGGCCGTTGGCCGCCAGATCAACGGCTGGCGACCCATCCCCTACCCCGAGCCCCCGAGACGGCAGCGCCGCCCCCGGTTCACGGCGGACCCTCGTCGGAGAATCTCAATGTGACGCATCGGGCGCTAATCCCCCCACCCGTGGTGATCAATACGATGTTGTGAGTAAGGCGAAATGAAATGGGGAGGACTTACTGTGAATCGCGCGGCACAGACCCCCGCCCACGGAGCTCGGCGGATTACCGACGACGGCGAGCGATTCTGGACGATTGGATGGGTCACCGAGCGCAATACTTCACGCAGACGATCCCCACGCACCGATGAACACTCCCGACACCACCCTGGCCACCCACCGGCGATACCGGGCCGGGTCGACGGCGGCGGCCACAATCCTCCGCGAGCGTAGCAATGGCGGCGTCGATTGGCTCAGGGGAAAGCTAGGCTTGTGCGAAAAGGTAGTAGGGAAAGGAACGAGTCACGGGGCGTCCCTTTATCCCCCCCCCGGGGTCTCGGTTCGGAGAGTGGAAGAGATCTGCCGCGTCCCGGTCATGGCGGCGACATTTACGCTCGCCACCACGAAGGGGAAGGACGCGCCAACGTGCGGAACCCGCTCTCCAGTGCATGGCACACGCGAAATACTCGGCTACCGACCCGGTGGCCTCCCGTGGAAGGTTGTTAGCGCGGTCCGAGATTCGCGCCAGCAGTGGAAGACGGATCCGCGGCGTTCTGTTGGAGCTCGCGTGGGAGACGGACCCGACAGCGTGGGCCCCAGGTGTCAGTGGGGAAGGAGTGAGCACGCAAGCGATAAGCGGATGCCGGTGGGCCCCCAATGTCGGCCCCCCCGCGCGCCAGATCCCAGTCAGGTGGGCAACGCAGTGGGTGGTCTATTGGGCCGGATTGGTGTAAGTTGGCCCATGAATGGGGGTCTCTTTTATCCTTTTTCTTTTTATCTTTTCTTCTTACTTTCTTCATTTCAAAGTTTGGTTTGAATTCAAATTTTAAATTCGAACATTGTATAGATTTTTATCCTCCAATCATATTGTGAAATGAAAATACAAATCTTGGAGATAATAGTATATTATTTATATTTTTATACCTTTTTTTCTTCTCTCATTTTCGAAAACCCTAGTTTTAATTTAGGGTTTAATTTAACTTCTAGTATTTATTCTCTTATTATCCTTATTATTATTATTATTATTTTATTTAATGCACAAACATAAAAACTCCAGCATGATGCATTTTTTTATCATTTGTTTGACTTAATCCCTAAATTGTGTGTGTGCTCTTTTCTTATGACGCAAATGAGGCACATAGAATTGAGGCTAACTCTCTATTATTCTTGGTATACAACTTGGAGTATTACACTTTACAAGCTGAAAATAAAATAAATAAATATCAAATGTGGTAAAAAACAGTGAAACTTCACATTGAGCATAACTTGGTACGGAGGTCTCTGGAGGCGCGGAGGAGCTTGACTAGGCGTTGGCAGGGAGATCTCGGTGGCGGATGGGAGCTTGTCGTGGAGGTCTGTACGGCCCCGTTTGTTTCGGCTTCTGACAGCTTCTGGCCACCAAAAGCTGCTACGGATTGCCAAACGTTCAGCTTTTCAGCCAGATGAACGCGCAGAGTAATCTAGAATTGTTCCAGAGGATGGCCTGGCACGTCATCTAGACAGTCAGCGAGAAAAAAGCAAGCAAAGTAGGAAGAAGTAAAAGACGAAACACGTCGGTCCAACGTAACAAGTGTGACATGTCAAAACGGCAGCCCCTGCGCGCAGCCCCGTCTCGTGCCCCGTCTCCCCTCCCACTCACACTCCCACTCGCAGCCCCTGCCCGCGCGCCTCGTGTCGGCCGTCGACCTGCGCCACGCGGGGGCCTGCGTCCAGTCGTGCGTCGTGGACACGGACGCCGCCTCCGACTGGTTCCTGGGCGCGCCGTTCCGCGTCGACGCGCCGCTGCAGGAGGGCTTCGCGTCGTCGCCGGCCGCCGTCGCGCCGGCCGACCTCGAGCTCAGCTGGGTCCTCGTCAACCCGGCCACGGGCCGCGCGCTCAGCGCCGCCAGCTGCCGCGCCGTGTCCGTCGACCGCAAGTGGCTCACGGGGGACACCGTGGCGCGCTTCGCCGTCGTGATCGGCGGCGGCGTCGCGCTCGAAGCCACCGTCACCTACGACGACGGCCGGTACGGCCACGTCCGGGAGGTCAGCCTGCGCGTCGAGGACGCCGACGGCGCCGGCGTCAGCGGCAGGGACGGGCTGGCCGCCGTCGCCGCCGCCATGGCCGCGCCCAGGCGGGGGTGCCGCGGCGCGGCGGAGGACGCGGCCAGGGCCAGGTACGAGGACTTCGTCAGGGGGAGGAGGGCGCGCAAGGAGTGGAAGGCCAGGCGCGAGAGCATCCTCGACCTCTGCTGCTCCGGCGTCGGGGCCACTGCCTTTCTCGGCTTCCTGCTCATGCTCACGTTCCGGTGATGGGAGAGTGCGGTTGACATGTACAGTGTAATACGGTCGGCTCTCAAAGAAACCGGGAAAGTCAACATCATATCTTCTTTTCCTTTCTATAACTCAATTTATTTTTTAAGAAAGCGAAGTTTATAGGAAATAAAAAAAATACATCAAACTTCTAGAATCCCAGTGTCGTAGTTTGTCCACGCCAAGTAGAAGCATCTATTTTACTAGCGACACTGTGTATTCTAGGCTCAAATGAAATACTGTTGCCTGCGTACACGTACCAGATCAAACCTCTGCTGAGCCTGTGGCCTTAATTAGTCGGTCCAAGCACGACATGCCATGTTTCTTTTTTTTATTTCCTTATTTTTCTATATATCAAGTAATTATATTTTTACTTTCTAATTATTAATGTCTATATATTTAAAACATCTCACTTCGCTACACCATAAACACACAGGTGCCCTAGCGGTATAGCCTGTTGACTTTGAGCTGAGAAGGTGTGGGTTCGAACCACAAGCTCATTCTGTCTCGGCTGAGGTCGCCTCAGCCCAGTCCGTCTCGCCCAAGCCGATCTCGTGCAGATAAGACAAGGGCGCTTGGAAACATGTAGGGAACAGGCGCATTTAATGTGTGTGCCAAACCGTGTTGTGGCAGCGGAGCACAGTGGTGAATGAGATATCGATCACATCTAAGCGTAGCGGTATGATTATGCCTATGCCAAACAGTGTGCGCACGTCGCCTGACACCCTCTGATGGGACGCCTAAATACGACAAGCCGGGCGGACGAGTCTTCGGGGACTCTGCCTTGCCCGATCCTAGCTCAGTACTAGGTATATGCCCATACGTTATAACAGCACACAATCACAGAAACGAGAAGCTAGATTATTAAAAAAACTACAAAAAAACATATTGTCGGATGTGATAATTAGGGATACCCGAATTACCCCTAACAAACGTACTCATAGAGAAAAAGACTAAACTCCTGAGGGGTGGCAGCCGGACGACCTATAAAAGCTGAGGCATCCCTTAGCGTCTCCCACCTCGAGCGGTCTTTGCTAGTTTGGCTCAAACGTGGGCTTTCTACAAGGAATTCTAAAATGTTACCTAATATAGGACTGAGGAAGTAAATGTATATATTTTTAAGTACCAAAATAATCACAAATACAAAATCTAAACTTCAGAGGTATAGATCTTATTTTTCTCTCGTATTTTCATATAAATCTTATTTTTATCCAAATATATATATATAAATTATTATTTTTTAAATGGGCTAGCAAAGAAAAGAAAATTCGACCAATTCGTATGCATCGAATTCAGATGAAACAATTTATGACAAACTAAAATATATTTTTAAGCCGCGTAAAGTACTTGTGCATGATCCACAAACACTAGTCGCAGTAGCCCCTACGTGTACAAGATTGCACTTGCTTGGGTAGCTAAAGAAACCAGCTAGCAGCCTTGAGTTATGAGCCGATCCATGGACTAGGTGCAGCAGCCAGCAGTGCATGCAGCGCTATGAAACGCGAAGCAAGAACGCTGCCGGCATGGGAAGCTAAGCATGCTGGGTGCTGGCGCGGCGGAGATGAAGCACGGTTCAGCGTAGAAGGCCCGTGGCTTCCATACAATCTCCTTCTGATCCGTGTCAATGTCGTTGCTGGAAGTAGTACTGCTCTCGCCGTCGTCCAGCGCCTCGGCGGCGGCCTGCGGCGGGCGATGCTTCTTGTGCACGTCCCAGCGCTCTGCAGACGACGACGCGCGGCTCATCGTCCACTTGCCGCTGCTTACGTGGGAAGACGTGCCTGAAGACGACGACGAAGCTGGGATTGCCGTCTTCTTGTGCGCGTCCCATCGCACAGTGGAGTCAGCTCGGCCGGGCTTGGGGGGCGGCGTTGTCGCGCTCTTGCAGGAGGATCCGCGTCGTTGGGCGCTGCCCCTGACTCTGTCGGCGGATGTGGAACGTGGACTTGACGAGGCTGAGGACTGATCTGTGCTGCTGGCCAAGCCGGTCATGGTCTTGCGCGCGTCCCACCTCTCGTCGGAGTCGGCGTGGCTAGGCTTGGCGAGCGGCTTCGGGAGGACAACGGCGACGCACGGCGTCGGGAGCAGCGGCAGCATCTCGCACTTGGGCGGGGTCGGGACGAGCGCCGGGAGTGCTGCGTGTGCCATGGCGAGGTGGACGCGGGCTACCGGTATCGCCATGGTACGGTTACGGTGGTGATGGATCCAAGACGCACGTACGGAGTCGGGTGGTGAGCAGAGGAGACGAAGCGGAGCGGCGATGATGAGATGATGGATCGGTCGTCGCTGGTGGCAACAGTAGTCAGTAGGTAGATGGCAACAGTAGTCAGTAGTCCGATGAAAATCGCGCAGGGACACCGGTGGCAACAGTAGATAGATATATGTAGGTTTAAATTTATTTGAATTTGATCCGAAATTTCGAAAACCTGGATCATGGAAGTGGCCGTGGACTCGTGGTAATGCTGTGGTGCATTTAGAAAAGCAGAAATGGCTGGACTCCGGTTCCTGTAACTATGGCTGACACACACGTGGACAATGCAGCTGGAACAGACTCATAAAACAGTAGCAGTGCTACATATAAAATCTATCTACAGTAATAAAATGAAGACCAGAGTGGTGTAACGGAAGACTGGTGGGGCCATAACCCACAGAAACCTGCCTCTGATAAAAAAGTTTTACACCTACAATTTGGCTTTTGCATGACGCCTCATAATTGTATGCCTTAACGAACGAACAGTGTCATTTCACATGCGGTACGTTAAAAAACCAAGATCCATGCACATGCACATCGTCATTAATTACACCCACAGTAAAAAAAACCAAACCCTCGAATGTCCATGCACATCGTCGTCTGTATCTGCAGAAACTGAAGCTAAGATCGATCAATAAAACACACAAAATACCAGGGCAAGTGGCACATCACATTGGCATGTATTAATCCCATACATCTGGGACCCACAGCACTCAACAAACAAAGCTCAAATATTGTTCTTACTGCCAGCAGTCGATAAGGAGAGCACAAACATCACGAGAACTAGAGACAAAGCTACTGCTCCAGGTGACGAATGGGCACCAGCTCCTCGCCCAATTCGACAAATTTCACTATGTCATAAAAAAACTGGCTGTGCATTGTGTCATGCTCTGTTTATCAAATCGATATTATGTGTCGTCCAACAGCAGGCGACTGATCTGGCTTCACTCCGACCTGCTATAGCTACCCCCAAGGTAAGCGAGACAAATGAAATCCAAACTCTTAGAGCTTATATAGATGAGAAACGAGAACAAATGCAACAGATCATAAGGGGTATGCAAAATGATTATAAGAGGCTAGCACGTGCATTCGATAAATCTACTGTCTCAATTTTTCCATTGCACGAGGTTGAAACTAGGGAAAACACACGTGATTCATCGGCTGCAGATTGGCATGACCAATCACATCCCCTTTACGGGATGCCGATAGACACATATTATGGGCAACCACAGTGCCAGACAGTCTGAATACATCACTGGACGGTCCGGCCATGCGACCGGACAGTCCGCGCACACAACCTAACGGTTCGCGTGTTTGACCGGACGGTCCGGCGCGGAGTACACAGAACCTAATGGTAATTATTATCATCTGCTCGAATAAATCCATATACATCTGTTCTTGTTGGTATGCTTGTAAATTGTAATCCAGAGTTACCATTTAGAATCATTGTGGTAGAGGGGAGAGTTTTGTGTCGCCTATATGCACGGACACAAGCTTGTGGGATGGCACATGCAATAGTGCAGGTTATGGCCGCGCATATGCAGTAGCGCTCGAACAAGCTCATACGTGTCCCCTTGTTTCTTTTCTCATGTAGTCTTCTCCGTATAATGTAATCGTATATATATTAATAGAAGAGGAAGGAAAAATTGAAAAGATGTGTTAGTTGTACGGCACCAAAAAATTATCTTGTGTTCATATATGTTCTCCAGTTTATTGAGTCTTACCTTCGTGAGGACCTTTGTTGCTACTATTTCATTTCGTGCTCCCCCTATTTGAATAGCTGAATTTCCCTTATATTTCTTTTAATTGTTTACCTTTGAATTAAGTATTTTTAGAGTTTTAAGATAAAACCATGGTATTGGAGAATACCGTAGTTTTTTCAAGAGATGTTTGGCTACATTGTAAAAACTCTGTTTTGAATAACATGTTTTTGTAGATACCATGTTAGACTTAAGAGTTCTTCTTCCCTATCTCTCGCCCACTTGTAACCTAGGGATGGATCCGGATATTTATTCGGATGTCAATTTTTTTGTCTTCTTTCTTCGATTGTGAACAAATAACATATAGAATTTGCTATGTAAATTTATATTCTTATTTTTAGCATTGAGGTTATCAATCTTCACAAAAAATAAACATTAAATTCGTTCTAGATATTTTTAAATAATTGATATAAAATTCGGATGTCTATCCGAATACGGATTCGGATGTTTTTTCACCTTTTTGGTTGTAGGGAGAAAATAATGTACATAAAAAAGTATACAAAAATTTATTTAAATACTTCATAATATTCTTCATAACATTGCCAAAAATTAGCTTTAAATTATATATATAGCTATGCTAAAATATTAGATTTGTGATACAATTCGGATGTTTTAGGAACATCCCTATTGTAACCCCTACTATGAGCATTGAGAAAAAAGGTGTCGGTTTTAAATTACAGCTGGCAGTTTTATTGCCTCGACCGATAATGGAAATCGATTTCCACTAGAGGATTTCAATTATCCGCCTACATCCGTGGCGTCTGACATGTCTGGCCGGAGCAACATTGCAGACATGAGGTGCGGCTTGACGGCACGCTCCATCCGTGGCAGTGTTGTGGCATCAGCTTCCAGCCCACCGACTCGCTTGCTCATCATCCACATCACCAACTGCCTCCATGCTTGGCGTCAGCTTAAAGGCCATGCGCTCGACGAAATTTTAAATGAAAGGGTCCCTTAATTAGGATGCAAGAATAAAAATTCTATTTATTTGTCTCGATTTAAAAGTTAAAACCAATACAAGTATGTGTTTTCGCAGTGTTACTGTAGAGGGGTCCCCCCCCTCCCCTTCGATCATTATTAGAGGGGTTCAAGATTCAATATTCGCTAAAATACATATAAATAGCTAGCATGTGTTGCCCCTTCTATGTTTGTTGTTGTATATCTACAGCAATATATGTATTCACAATAGAACAAAGTATATTGTTATCACTATCAGAATCCGGTTCTTTACTGAGTGCTCGGTGCTTTGTCATGAAAATTATCGATATGTCATGATATCATATGTAGAGGCTCTAGTAAAAATTTAAAAATATTTTATGAAAGTTATCATGTACTATGTGTAGATTCATATTGCTTGCAGAGTTCGAGTGCAGCTAACCTGAGTAGGGAGCTCAAGATTCAAGATTCGCTAAAATACATATAAATAGCTAGCATGTGTTTCCCCTTCTATGTTGTTGTATGTCTACAACAATATATGTGTTTACAATAGAATAAAGTATTATTATAGTTTCTAAAAATTGGGTGCATATATCTGATGAACGGATCGAAAAGATTAGATGACGGTGGGTAATCTGGATAGTAGTTTAATAACATGGCATCGACTTAGACTACTATCGTCTATCGAGATAATCCAATTTGCGTAAGTAGCATGCAGCATGCACACAACAACAAAAATAGAGACCGGATAAATAGAGAAAATATATGCGGTTGAATTAATGTAAGTGGGCCCAACAATAATGCCCTAGTTGACTCTCTAATAAAGGCTACAAAAGTTTTATGGGATAAATTTGGACTGAAATTTTTGCCCTCTAATTAAACCAGGATTCGTCCAAAAATATAAGATAATCCTGGCCAGTTTTGCCATTATATATATGGTACGTTGTAATTAGGGAAAAAGAAAAGGACCGCTCGCTTTTCTTGGCTGCTGGTTCTGCTACGTTGCGCTCATTTCTTGTCGCCCCATGTCTCCCACGACGTCGTCCCACCTGATCTCGACAGCCACAGAATCAGCACGGTTTCGTTTGGGAAGCGAACTGGGAAGGATGACGTCGCACGGCGGCGCCGGGAGCAAGCAGCGCGCGACCGGGATGATGGATCATCGTACACTTGGCCGTGGTGCGGAGCAGCCCGGGGAGAGCTGCGTGCGCCATGGTAAGGTGCACGCGTGCAGGGGGTATCACCATGGATCGTCAGACGAAAGACACACACAGCGTAGCAGATTCCAGAGAAGACGAATGCATGCAGAAGCGGTGCGAGATCTCCATGGATCGTCGCGTCCGCAGTATAATCGTCGAACAATCAAGCCATGGCAATGGCTGCATCCGACTGGGCAACGAAAGACCAGCGTCACCCCCCGCAGGCCGACAAGGGTCTCGACGACGGTGACAACAGCAGTACTGGTAGTGACAGCAACGACGTGGGCACGGCTGCGTTTGCATGCGTTCTTGTAGTCAGTGGCGGAGGACGAAAAAAAAATTAGGTATGGCTCTACACAACTTACAAGCTTATGGGAAGGCACAGCGGAAGCCCTGCTCGGCGCCTCGGCGGACGGCGAAGCTCGGTGGTCGGTGCGTCGGCGTCGCGCTCGCGACGGACCTGCTCGGCGGACGGCGAAGCCGGAAGGCACAGCGGCTCGGCCTCGGCGGACGGAGGGACAGGGACAGGCCCGCAGGCGGACAGCAGCGCGGCGCCTCGGCCTCGGCGGACGGAGGCACAGGGGCGGAGCCGCGGAGGGACAAAAATAGGCCCCAGCCGGACAGGCGGACAGCGGCTCGGCGTCGAGCCGGACGGGGACAGCGGCGGACGACCGGACGGGGACAACGGCGTCGGCTAACGGAGGAAGGCTGGCCGCTGGCGGAAGGCATTGGCAGTCTGGCACTGTGGCACAGCGGCGGGCGGCGGCTGATCGAGAATCGTGAGGGGCTGATGGCTGAGGGTTAGCGGCGGCTGACCAAGCTGGGCGCGTGGGCCGACGAATGGACCTGCTAGTCTGATTTTTTTTAGGTATGGCTTGGGCCATAATAAGCCATAATGGGCCCTCCGCCCCTGCTTGTAGTATATTTTATGTCTGTCTGTTGCGGCAAAGTCTTAGATTTCATTTCTATTTGACGCTTTTGGCAGCGGAAACAGTTATTGCAATATATAGACCCATGCATGTATGGCTCTGGCCTCGGCCGGCACGTCTTGATATTGCCATATATAGACAGAGTCACTTCATTGGATTATAGCTAGATAAAAATATAATGCTACATGCGTTTTCGAATATTTATCGCCTGCTAGTTTATTTTTAACTAAAACACGACAAATAAAAAGAACGGAGGGAGTATATCTTTAGAGATAAATAAAGCACATTGTCGAGCTTAGCATTAGAGCACGCCACCATCGATCAAGAACACATCGTCACGTCGAGTCACGCTGCTACCCGTTTTCTTGTTTTTAGAGTTCGAGGGTCCAAGTGATATAACATGCCAAGTTTAAAGACTATGTTGATGTATTTTACTCCAAGCTTTGTATGTAACTCCGGTTCTAATTTCCCTCCCATCTATCTCATTGCCACCAAGGCATGCATGTAGATCTCCGTCCCGTCTTTCGTCCCCTAGGCCTATGTGTCTCTTTCCTCTCATGCTCATTCTAACCCTTCTAGACACATCAGCTATCGATCGGTCTATATTGACCAACGATAGCCCTTATATATCACAACGCTTCAGTGCACATCCTTTACCGTCAGCATACAACCACCTCATCACCACATCAACTTTTTTTTATTACACATGTTTATGTAATTAAAGACGAAAATACCGAATTCGTAACAATAATTAAAAATTACATAGTTCAAGCATAATAATAAAGTACATAATTCATGCATAAAATTACATAACTTAAACATAAACACAATAAATGAATAGTTCATAAATAAAATCTAATTTATAGATAGATTATATATTGTAGGATTTTTTTTGATTTTTTTGGAATTATTTTGAATTCCTGGACTTCAAATAGTTAAGAAAAACACCTAGCTGACTGACACATGCATGCTTAATTACCATGTTTGACAAAAAAAATATAAATAAAAGATCATGGATTATTATCAACACAACAACAAAAAAAAGAGCACGTCAATAGTCGTGCATCATCGTTAGACCTATACATATCCTTTATAATTTTAATATGTTTATTTATGTGTAATTATACTTCAATATATCCTTTTCTATTATTTAATGTTTTAGTGAAAAGTATTTTTTTGATATTATTTTTAGTTAGAACTGGCCGTGTCTTTGTTGGTCAATCGGATATGTGCTATGCATATCACTAGAATAGATTACCAACCTTTTAAAACAGTAGATTCTGGGATTCTACTCTTGATTCTGGGATTTTGTTTCTTTAAGCACGAAATCCAATGCATAAAATCAGCGGCGGCATTTGGATCCATAATGTATTTTCAAAATTAGAATTCCAATATATATCCACAGAGATCGAATGAACTAAACATGGCGTAAAATACGCCACCTTATTATTATGTATTTTGGGGCAAGTACATGATGAGTCGATCTATATTTGTTAACCATGTTGAAAACATAAGGGTGTTGTTTGGTTAAATCATATTTGTTTTAAGTCTAAACCGTAATTAAATACCACATTGATATCGAGCTATTTAAATTTATTACTACTGTGTTATTCGATCGAGTGTGAATTATTGCCGTTACTATTTACGTTATATTTTATGACCAAACGACACAAAAATGTTGATCGATTATGGCGGTATATATGAGCAGGTCTGGAGCATATTCGGCTGATCGTGCAGTGTCGGCACGACTACACACTATTAGTGCAAGCTAAGATCGGCATGTATAGGCTAGGAGTGGTATCTCGATGTCGTTTAGTGAAACAGCGGTGGTAGCATCCGCGTTGCACACACTATTATTTTCAAGTTAAAATAGTGGAGATCCTACATGCCATAACAACTACATACATTATACATGTGATGTTGTTTTGCCTCAAACTATTTTTCACTAGCTCAGTAATGGAAGAGCTTAACTAGAACCTATGGTATATAAGAACCTTCTAATTGATTGGCTGAATTATATAGTATGCAATATGATGCTAAGAACCTTCAGATTGATTGCCTCGGACTTGTGAATTTCCATACCACATGCATGGGTTTTTTTTTGGCATACCACGTGTGAACGCATTTATTCAGGTCTGCATGAATATATTCACAGTTCCATCTGAAAGCCAGTAAAAACTGGTTCAGATGTGCTTTTAGTTTTGCACTATAAGAAAGTCGGTTTTTATAAAAAAACGACTTAATGAATCCAGCCATTTGGTTTGGCTTTTAACTTTTAGAGGGCAAAAGTCAAAGCCAAAAGTTAAACCAAACAAATCCTTAGTTCTATATTTCTCATCTTGGTGGATGACAACCAACATATATGTGGAGGTGTGTATGACTCTCCACATGAGAAAAAAATAAAGAGCTATGGACACACCACCCGCACGCTCGCTCGCGTTTTTTTTGTGTGACTTGTAACGATGCGCGGCCACGTGGTAAAATGACATGTTCTAAATAGCAACTTGTTTTTATCATTTGTTTATTTTTTGTCTCGCCATAAATAATCCCAATCGAGTTGCATTGCACCAGCTGACCATGAGTTAAAACGAGCCTGCCCATGGTTAACGGGGCTGATCTACTTGTCGCCCGTAGTGCGCAACAACAAATATTCATCCATTCAAAGTTTAATTCGATCATTCAATGTTTACTTCAACCATTTAAGATTTACTTCAACATACAACATAAATAAATATTTAGCTATTCACGGTTTACTTCAACCATGTATCATATTTAAAAATTTACGGAAGAAACATTTAGCAATTGAAGGTTTATTTTGACCACTCAAGAATAAACATTAAACAATTTAAGATGATGAGGCGAAGATGGGAGGCACAGTGGTGGGGGGGGGGGGGTAAGGTTTAGGGTTCAACCATATCAGACCTGAGTTAGCTAATTTGCAATGGTGAGTGCGACGCGTGAACGGCGGCGCGCAGGGGGCGGGGTGGTGCATGCAGACGCACGGGGTGGTTTTGGTGGATTTGATTAGATGGGTTGGTTCGAATGATGAATAGAGTTGTCGCACACACGCACACAATATCTTTACTACATATTAAGTCAATAGTGTAGACCATGGCACTACCATGACTTCACCCTTCACACCCCCACTCATGCCTCGCCCTCTGCGCACGCACAAACCACCCTTCTGCCCCATCCGGGAGCCGGTACCGTGCCCCCCGTCCTGCCCGCGCTTCCCTAACCCCTCGTGGACTAGGCTTCCCCCCTGCATGACGAGGCCACGACAATGGATGCCCCCGCATGTCGAGGCCGCAGCGTGGGCGAAGGAAGCGGCGCGAACCGCGGTCCAAGGTCTCTCATCGACATACACGAGGCCTAGGCCCGACCAACTGGCCAACCAAACCCTAGCTGCATGCCCATCTCGGTGAGTCCCCGCGCCGTGCCGTGTCTTGCTTTTCCAGCTCCCCACTCCAGCCTCCAGCGCACAACAGCAAAGAAGGAGATCACCAAGCTTCTCGGCTGGCCCCTTCTCGGCTGCCCACTCCACCCTCATGGTTGCACTGTTTTCCCGGGCGGTCATCCATAGAACAGGTCCTTACGGAGAGGCACTCGAGAAACCGCTCGAGCCCCCTTAAAGACCACAAGTACAACATCATAATAAGAGAAGGGAAAACAGCGTATCATATATGATCTCATCATGTTCATTGATTAGAGTTGAGCAATAGCATAAAGCTAAACAATAATAATCCGACCCAAATAGGTAAACAAGGACATGGATAACAAAAGCTAGTCAATCCTTAAGTATAAATGTGTAATGCGGGAGGTGAATTAAAGAATGAATAGGACAGAGATAGGTCAAGGGACACTTGCCTCCACCAACCGACTGCTGCTCAGGGGCTTCTCCTGTGAGTTCCTCGGGCTCTTCAACCGGATCGTTCTCTATACGGTTGCAAACATACATACATCCATCCATTGAAATTAGGAAACAAACAGTACACCATGCAAGAGAACAAATAAAGTAAATATGCATAGAATATCACATACGATAATGAATTTACCATGGTTAGAAAGGGGCGGGGAAAGGTCTCGCGAGGGTTAAAGCTTATGCCCGAGACGCACTACGGGTAAACGAATAACTAAACGTTACGTGCTCTAGTTCTGCTTAGCCTCAATAATAAGGATTAGCTACATGCACTAATGTAAGCGTGACCACTTTTAGTAGATTAACATTGAATGAGATAGACGATTAGCTATACAAATTAACTAACGTAACCAATTTCTAAATTGAGACTCCTATCTTATTAATATAAACAACGTGATTAGCGAGCATAGGATACGGGGGGTAGACGGGGGCATCTGGGGGGGGTGTAGACGGGCGGCTCGGGGTAGACGATCGTGTCGCGGATGCGACAGGGCGCTATGCGTCGCGTCGCGAGCACGACGAGCTACGCCAAAACGCTGCGCGAACACGCGCACGCGCAAAGCCACGCTTAACGTGCCACGAACGAGTCACGCACGCGTCGGGGCCGTGCGCTGGCCGAGCTCGAGGCCGCGCGCCAAAGGCACGCTGGGCCGAGTTCGAGGCCGCGCCGGGGCCATCACGACACGAGCAAGACACGCCGGCGGCACGCCGGGGCGGGCGGGTGAACACGGGCGACGGCGAGGGCGGCCGGGCCGGGCGCGGGGCTCGCCGGGGACGGGCGCGGCGGGGGCGGCCGAGCCGGGCGCGGGGGCGCCATGGCCGGGGACGGGCAGGGCTCGCGGGGGGGCGGTTGAGCCGGGCACAGGGGCGGGCGGGTCGCCGGAGGGGCGGCTGAGCCGGGGCACGGGGCGGGGTCGCCGGGGGCGGCCGAGGTCGGGGACGGGGGCGGCTCGCCGGACGCGGCCGAGGCGAGGGCGCCGAGCGGACGGGGCGGGACGGCCGGACGCGGGACGGGCGGGGGCGGGCTCGCCGGAGCGGGGCCGAGCGCGGGGAGGGGCGGGCGAGGCCGGGGCGCGGCCGGGCATGGCCGGACGGGGCGAGGCCGGGGTCGGGGCGAGCTCGCCCACGGCACGGGGGAGGGCGCCGGCTAGAGGGGGAAGGAGGAGGAAGGGGAGGGAGAAGAGGGGAGGAGGGGGGAGGGCCTCACCGCGGGTGGGGAGGACGGCGGCGGCGCGCTGGGGGAGCGGGCGGCGGCGGTTAGGGTTAGGGAGAGGGAGAGAGGGAGGGAGAATGACGGGCGGGGCCCGCGGGAAGGGGATTTTGGAAAAAGAAAAGGGAGGGGGCGGCTGGGCCGCTTGGGCCCAAAGGGGGAGGGGGCGGGCGCGGCTGGGCCGACCGAAACGGCCCACGGCGGGGGGAAAGGGGGAAAGGGGGGGCGGCTGGGCCGCCAGCTGGGCCGGCCGAAGGGGGCGGCTGGGCCAAAAGGGGGGAAGGGGGAGAGAGAAAAAGAAAAGGTTTTTCTTTTTCCTATTTTCCATTTTCTATATCCCCTATTTCTTATATGCCTAATTCTCCAATTCACCCAACCACAAACAAAAAGGGTGCATAATCCGGCATGATGCAACAACCAAAAAAGTTCTAGGTTTTGCTTACACAAGATGTCGAGCTTATTCTCGCTATAACTTTTGGAAAAGATCAAGGCTTAGCGAGGAGAAAAAAAAGGAAAAGGAAAGGGTAACGCCTGAATTTGGTGAGAGAAAAGAAGAAAAAAAATTCTACCCCCAAATTCAGGGCATTACATTGTAGATCACCAAACTGTTGACATACTTAACAAACTTTGTAGTACTCGAAACAATTGGTTATCATATCAGGCCATTGGAAGCCAGATCTTCTCAAAAGCATGTTCATCTTTGGGGCCGATTGATGAGTACCGCAAATGCCTACATATACTTCATCAGGGCCCAAGCATTTAAACGAAATACCATTAGGTGTTTAGCGATAAAGTTCATCATCAATGACAACATATTTAAAAGCCATTTGCTGAATATTCCTATCTATCTTAATATTTAGATCATGAAGGCATGCGACCAAAGGCGTTCTCCAATCAACCATATCGATTGTATTATTAACCGAATCAACCAAGGCGATACTTCTATTTGCGCTAGACGGTATAGTGACCTTGTTCGAACAGTCTGACACACGCGCAAACTGTCTGGTGTCTCCGCTCAAATGATCTAGAACCTGGCAGTCTAGCACGATACTGACTATCTGATTTTTAGAAACATGGAATTTTCCTCGGGTTATCCGATAGCCAGAAACTTCATGTGCCAAGTCATTAGCTTTGGAATACTCAGCTCTTGATACATGTTGAATGTCAAATTCGTTAAAAGACCATGTAAACATTGATATTCTCTTAAAATTTGTTGGAGAAACAGCTGAGAATCACCAAACACTTTCACATGCTTTACTCCCATATATCCTAATAGTTCTATGCCAAATAAGAAAGCTTCATACTCAGCTTGAATATTGGTGCAATAAGCTTTCAATTGTCTAGAGAAGTCAAAAGTGGCATTTATTTGTGAAACAAGCACAATGATAATCCCTTGTCCTTTATTGCAAACAGATCCAACAAAATATAGAGTCTAGTGAGTAATAGTAATGTATGATATATCTAGCTCAGAGAAATCATCAATCCGATGTTCTACGATGAAATCAACTACAACCTGGTCTTTCATAGATTTCAAAGACTCATAGGACAAGTCATATTCTATAAGTGTATAAGCCCATTTACCAATCCAACCACAAATAATTGGGTTTCACAACATGTACATGATCTGATTAATTATATTTTATTAATCTTATTTGGTCTCTACTCTTTGGTGAGCTGATTAAATACTAAAATCAACGATATAAATAGTTTTTTTCTATTACTCTCGTAATTTTTATATATTCTCCATCTGTCGTTGACCATGATGTGGCTTCTTTTGCCAACGTCGACAGATGGTGGCATCTTTTTGCCAATGTTGGCAGGATGTCCAGTACACGTACAGATCATTTAAATAGCTGACTTTTTTCTTATATTTATTTTAATTGTTTACCTTTGAATTAATTATTTCCCTTTTTATTGTGTTGGTCATGTCACCATACGACCTGTTGAAACATCCTTATGTATTGTCAATATATATTTTGATTAAATTTATTATCACCTCTATCTTTTGTTTTCTTGAAAATTAAAATTTTGCCCTTATTATTCTATTATTGAAAATTAAAATTAAAATTCTTATTTCTTTGCAACGCTATATTTTCTTAATCATATTGGTTTACCGTAATGGTCCATCACTATAAATAGATTCATATTTTTTGTGCTTGTTTATGAGTAGTTATACTTTCATGATATATCATTTTCTATTATTTAATGTTTTAGTGAAAAGTATCATTTTTAATTAAAATACTATTTCTAGTTAGAACTAGCCTCGCGTCTTTAATTGGTCAATCTGATGTGCTAGACTAATGCAACCGTCACATATCAGATGACACTTTAATTTGATTCTTTTATAGAGAAAAAAAATTGTAAACCCAAAATCAGAATTTTAATTGGGGGGCCGGGTGCTACATCTAGTTAGGAATAGCATTGTCTTTGGTCAATCTGATGGTATATATATATGATGGGGCATGATTTGAATTTATTTATGTAGTGTCGTGTCTCTTGTTTTCATTGTAATTAATAAATTAATAAAGTAGAATTCCAAAGGTGGATCGCGGAAGGCAAGTATTCATCTGCAAAATGGATTCCAAATTCCAAAACTCGATCAGCAGTAAAATCCATCGAAAACCTCTCCAAAATTATTAAGGAATGAACTAGCTATCTATCTAGCTAGCTTGTCTTATAAATGTGCAGTGCAGTATACATCAAAAACCCAATAATATAATCACGTGAAAAGCGTGACAACGTCTCTTCTATATCCCCTAACTATCAGCATCCGTGGGACGTTGACGACGAGCAGATCCATGTATTCCATGTAGCAGTAGGCCGGGTGGTTCAGCGGCGGCGGCGGGAGGCTCACCAGCACCACGGCTGCCATCATGGAGTACTTGACGATGGTTCTATTCAGCTTCAGCATCGTGTAGAGGAACTTCTCGACCTTCTCTTCGTTGACCACGACCTGCCTGCCGTCCTCCATCAATGGCCGCCCTTCCCTCTGCGCATCCTCCTTCATCTGAGACAGGTACGCTCTGATTCTATCCTGGGCGCTCGCGTACTCCTCCTGGGGATCCTTCTTAGCGTTAGGGCTGATCTCAGAGTGGGCTTCCATCGACTTCATGGTCACAACGATGACCTCAGCTCGCATCCTCAGATCATACAGGAACTTCTTGACGTCAGCCTTCAGCTCCTCGGCTTCCGTGCCCTCTTCCGCGATGCAGAACACCTGGATCTTGCAGCTCTCGAAGCCGTCTCTAGCGAGCAGGAGCTGAGACAGCAGGAGCATCAGGCCCCCGTCCCTCACGATCCAGTACAGGTCAATGGTCCCGTACAGCCTCTGGAACTCGTTCGGCCACTCGTCCAGCCCTTTCACGATGACGATGGCCTTGTTCGCGATGATGCAGTCGTTTATGATGCTGGTGAACGACGACGGAATCTGCGCCAGGTTCTCGCGCCGCCATATCTCCGGGTACCGCATGACGACGATGTTCGGCTTGAGGTTGCCGAGCCCCATGATCTGGACGATGCTGCGGAAACCGTCGGATATGGAGCGAGCCACGATGATCTCGGCGACGCCCTCGCACTGCTTGTAGTCGATGTAGGCGCTGAGCTGGCGGTACGCCGCGTTGGCTTCCTCGACCGATTCGTGGTAGTCGCCGTCGATGATCGAGACGAAGATGGACATGCCGCGGCCCTTCTTCTTCATGCAGTTGGCGAAGTCCGCGAGCTTCGGATGGCACGGGACGTCCTCTGGAAGCTTGCCCCAAGGGCGGCAGAATATGAGAGGAATCGGGTACCAGTTCTTTGGATGTACGCTGTTTGCTGCACGAAGATAATTAATGAAGCTAGATCTAAATAAAGTTTAATTTCCATGTAATGAAGAAATAATTAATATATATATATATTCTACGTACCTCCCAGCGATCTAAGGCTTCGCAGAGCCAGCTGAAAGTATGCGCTTTTGAATCCATCTCCCCAGTCCCCAGCCTTTCCTTTTAAGCTCACGTAGTAGTAGATTAGGCTTGCGAGCGCGAGGGAGACCACGGTAAATGTCCATGAGATCATAAACATGATGACTGCATGCATATTTAGAGGGGAAATTATCTATCTATCTATCTATCTATCTATCTATCTATCTATCTATCTATCTATCTATCTATCTATCTATCTACCATTAGACTCCAACAGTTCAACAATGTAGGGACAAAAGAAGCAGCATACCGATACATTGAGTTGCACCGACCAGCGAAAGGAGCCAGTGGTGTATCTTCCAGCGAGGGCGCCAGCTAGGAGCGTCCAGGAGATCCAGAAGAAAGCACGACAGGTTAACACCAGCATAGCACAGAAGGAAGAACATGGTGATGGTGGGCGTGATCAGATCCAGGTTCCCGATCACGACACAGGCAACGCATATGAAGCTCGTGAACAGGGTCGCCACATGAGGCTCAGACCCTTCGTAGGCCTTGAAACAGTTGAGGATGGGGAGGATGTCGTCGTTCGCTATCGCCGCGAGTAACCTCGGAGCCCCAGTCATGCTCTGTAGCGCTGCGCCCAAGGTGGACAGTATGATTCCAATGTAGATCACTGCTGGACCAGGCCACGCGATCGCTGCAGCGAGAAGCCTGCATATATACATTAGGCGTGCATGCATGTTTAGGAGCTGACTAACACAAGGCAAAAGAAAAAAAGGCAGTTAGTCTGAAGAAACAACAAAATTTTACTTTATGGAATTGGAGAATTCAAGCATTGAATATTCAAGTTGTTTGATCATATTATTGTATATTAGTATCACTCCCCCATACAGAATATGAGTACCTACTAGTTACATTCAAATTCAGGCATAAACAGCTAGCTGTTGCTTTTTCTGAATTAGTTTTGCCCTTCAAATTCTAGAGGCAAGAAAATTCCATACTTCCATTTCTCATTAGTGTAGCACTTCACATGACACTAACAGTGATAAAGGTGCACCAACAATATTACTAGATAAATTCCAATAACCATCAAAGTTTACCTTCCTTGCACCAAGGTTTAGGTAACATACTACCAACAGTTAGCAGAATGAAAGAAGAGTGGTGCCATTTTCTAATTAAGGAATATGGAACCTGTCAGTTAGAAGCTCTTCTCTTGTAGCCAAGGCTCCAAAAATAAACACAGACAGCAGGTACATCACAGTAGTCGAAAGGGTAGCACTTAACGTTCCAACTGGTATGGAACTCTGTGTGTCTCTCAGTGATGCAGACCGGTTTGAACCAGCCATGATCCCGGTGACTGCTGGAAAAAAGAGTCCTAGCAATGCACTGAAAATAAAATAGGAAAACTGTCAGTAGGTGTTCATGGATTATAGATAAATAAATATGAATAAGTCACACTATTATGCCACTAATTGGAAGGTTTCAAAAGGTAAGTTTCAAGAACAGAGAAAGTCCTACTTGAAATCCCAGTATATCGATCCATTTGGATCAGGAACCCCAGCATCGTTTGTAGGTTGGTACTCTGAATCCCAGTTCTCCGCAAGTGTGACGATGCTCAACCCAGTGATTCCCTCTAGGTAGAAAGCACATCAATAAAGGTTGAATGCAAAAAAAAAAACGAGACAAAATACAAATAGTCGAAGGACTGCTTACTTGAAGCACCAGGCTCCGGCGCAATGGAGACGCCAATGTAAATGCATAGTATTGAGAAGAGGACTGGGACCAAGAAAGCAGGCGCGACCTTGTTGATGATCTTGACGCCTCCGAATACAATAAAACAGAGTAATATGGTCACGATCACACCATATATCTGGAGGTCATGCAGACTAGGTGTTGATATAGTTGTTGCGCCACTTTTTGTTGTACCATTTACTAATGTGTTGTTGACCACTGTTATAGTCTCTGCTTTTAAATAAATTTACACGAGTTAATTCAGATAAAAAAAATGTTAGATAGAAAAATCTTAGGATGAAGAACATGGCCACTGCAAAAGTTAGATTTCCACAAATTCAGCACTTGGAAGAAACATGTTCCCTTGTGCTACTAACTGTTTGATTTAAACTTTTTTTTGTATTTTTTACAAATGCAACAAATAATGTCCTAGATATTTCTTTCATAAACAATAAATTATTTATAATTTATACTTGCACACCTTCAGTTATCCCGACCCATGAGAAATATGGCTATGTATTTTTTACCTTTTAAAAACTCCACAAATTTTCGGTATTTGTTGCCCAGGCACTTCCTAAGATTGGTTTTGAGCTAGTGGATACAACAAAGCGGTGGTCGTTATAATAGTGTATCCATCTGACTTGGAGAAAAAGAACAATGAAAAATTACATCATGTTTCCCTCGACCCTTTCCACCACAAATGCAACCATTTGACAAATAATGTCAAAGAAACATCCAAATTCCATAGTTCTACCAAACTATTATAACAAATTTGTGATCAAATCTCAATTTAGTTATTGCTCTTAGCACCAAGGGTAAATAGGCTTTTTTTTGTTTAAATTTGGTAGTAGATATTTTTATGGGAACATGCACATAAAGTGCATGTACAGACAAACTATATGACTAGCATGTTAGCATTGCGTGTATCGTTGACAACAATGGACATAGAATGATTGAAATGTTCATTTCTATGGTATTGTCTTTCAGCATATATAAATTGACCATCCACGCAAAAATATTCATATAAAAACCAAGATAAAACTTGCTCGAGTACCTTGGAAAAATCCAGCTGACGGAATAGCATCTAGAAATGTTTCTACAGCTCCCAACACATACCTAAAATTAGGGATCACAAATAAGCATATAGTAGATCATAATATCTCCATGGAAGAAGGCTAGCAAATATAAAAAGTATTAATGTATCCGTGCACTTCACACATAAAAGAATGGAATTGTGCACTCAAGGCTACTATATCTGAAACTTGATTAAGCTCATATTGCAAGAACCAAGATTCATTGTTCACCATGTAATATTATAGTAATTTCCTCCTTTAGTCCTCAATTGACAATTATTAATGAGCATGTTTTAAAGAACATATGCACCATGAGGGGTTTGGACACAACCACAATATTGCTAAAGATAAAGATGATGTCAAGATTTTAGCAGGTCCTACCACAAAATAATAATTAAGAATTAAAGTGTATCTAGGCCCCTAAAGGGTTTTGTTGATAAGATGACAAAACACTTAAAGCTTTAATTTGATTTGTTGAGCTTTGAGTAGTATTTTTAGGAACCTAACTCATAGAAGATCAATTCACCATATATGTGCAAGAAAACAAGCACTTCAAGCTTAGTGGTATGATATGTTGAGTTTAAGCATTAGTGAGTTGTGGCAAGCTTTGAATTTAATTTTGAAAGTGTGTCTAGACCCAATGTAGGTTTTGTGGATTGAATGACAACACGATCAAAGGACAAAGGTGTTATTGAATTGATCATAGGTAGGTACTTGGTCCTAGGTTTATTGTTGTGTTGGACTCAAATGGCATGAAAATGAGAACTAAGTCCAAATACTGATTGACAAAAGAAAAATTTACAAGCATGGGTAATAACAAAGAGACATGGGTTCATGAATATCAATTGGTCTCGCACATGAAGTATTTCATTATGTAAAGATATTGAAATTGTGATTACAAATTGGTCAATGATTATTGATATGAAGTTTGATTGTCTCAATATAGATATTCAAGTGAAGACCATAGTATTGAAGAAATGGAATCTAGTAAGTGCTTAATGTTGATTTAAGACATGGTGTGATTTGAAGATGGCTCGATAGGGCGAAGGTGGCATGAAAATAGCTTCGAGACACTAAATGAAGATGAATCAAAGATAGCTTGGTGGATGAGATACCGTGGTTAATATGAAGATGACAGTAGTTACATTGAGCTAATGAACAAATCGAGCTATTAGGAGTCATGTTATTTAAAAAATCATTGTTGGATTATATGAACAAGTGACTTATGGATGAAAAATGTAGTCTTGATCACATGATTTGGAATATCCAGAACCAAAAGCTTAAGCAAGACATGCTCACAAAAATGGAAGTGTTGAAGGTCGCAATATGATGAAGATTGGACTGATCACACAATTTCAAGAATTAGAGGTTCAAGTATGTGTTAATTGCATATCTTTGATCTCAAGAATTGGTGTGTTATATTATCAAAAGAGATGCAACACCAGTTACTAGACATGGCCCAAAAGTGCTCAAATCAAATCTATGAAGAAACTAAAATGTTTAAAATCAGTTTTAGAAAAGAGTAGGCTCCCTCATCCCATAATATACCCTCTTTGCAATCAGCTAGGAGAGACCATCCAACATGTGTTGATCTCTTACATCTTTGGTAGATAGGTCAGGTTTGTTATTCTTCAGAGATTGGGTTGAGCTCCATCAACCAAATTTCTACTAGCAAATTTTAAAGGTGGTGATACCAGACAATCAAGTATGTACCTAAAAAGATGGAAAGGACTTACTACACTCATTTCCCTAGTGGCCTAGGAAATTTGGAAGCACGAGAATGAGTGTATTTAATGGTGTAAGTTCAAGCATCACCATTTTATTGTAAATGACAATCATAAATGAATGCATTCTATGGTGCTTTGCTAGTGCAAACAGACTATAGGAGCTATTGACTAGGTCACTTATTATTGATTGTTTTTCCTAAGTTTTTGTTAATACTTTTTTTTGCTTTGCTTATGCTAGACTAGGCCTTGTATCTCATAGCCATAGGTTTTATAGTTGTGGAAGGCTAGTTGCACTATTTGAATGTTTCTCTTAGGGAGAGGGTTTTTCTCCCTCTTTCATACTTTTCTTATTTTTATGATGAAAAAATATTCAGTTGTCCTGCATGTTCAAGAGAAAAAAGAAACTAGAAAAACTCATCATGGTAGTTTTGCACAGGTGTGAGTAGCAATAGCTAGTTTTTGAAACAAACTAACTATGTCGGTTTTGACTAATTTCACCCCCAACATTTTTTCCTTGGGAGTTGAGTGTTTGTACTCAACCCCTCCCACTTTGAGGGTTTGTCGATGCTTTGATGTCTACCTAATTTTTAGAAAACCTTAAGAGCATCATATATTCTTCCCTTCATGTGCCTTGAGTCTAAGTGAGATATATTTTGAATTTAGAGGAGCTTTTGGTTGTGTGAGCATAAGTGAGAACTGGGGAACTGATTCCAAGATTCTAGCACTTTATGGATGTGTCAAGTAATGACGAAAGCATTTGTTAGTCTTGAAGATTGGCTCATAGATGGCTAGGCATTGTTAGCAAGCACCCATGGCTATGGAGTGCAACAAGATAGTTTGAGAGGGTTGTGACATTGCCCCTACAAGAGAAAAGATCGATGGGGTAAGTGGTTGAAAGTGACCAGACATGAACTTGACCTTTAGGGTCCCTCAATGGAGACATAAGGATGAAGTACATGATAGTTCACAAGCATGGTTGGTATAGTTTTTACACTACATATTGTTGTACCATTTACTAATTGTTGTCTCATGTTTTGATTCACCTCACTTTTATGATTGTATCACCTCTTTGTGTTTTCACTTGTGCCTATTTGGTTTTTATTTGAAGTGTGCATGTTTGTGAAAATAGGAGCTTAATGAACCTATCAAGGAACATCTGATGAAATAGCACACCAAGTTTGGGCCATGATAAAAGAAGCATGGGAGAGTTCTATTATTTATATATGCTCTATGTAAAAATTAGCCATATCAGTTTCTATAGACCCTGTGAAGTTTTGTTTAAATCTACTAGGTTAGGAAGTATCTTAGAATTCTTTAGAGATCCATCATGAAGTGTAGAAAAAATTATAGGACCAAAAAATGTTAAATTGAAAGAGTTTTGAAACAAAACAAGATAAAAGCACTAGACAATTGACCTTAAATGTTGATGATTGACTAGCAAGCACTGAATTATTAGTTGCACTTGCATCAGATTGACTTTCATAAGAACAAACAAATTAAACCTATAAATGTTATAGTTAGCGCCTTGGAGCTTACAAGTAGATGAACCTGAGCATTTGTTGTGCCATGCTAAAAAAAAGTTAGTGTTTTAGGGCTAAATACCATGCCCACTAACTTGATAACTTTCATAGTCATAGTTGGGTCAACTTTTTTCGAACTAGGACCGTGCATGGGAGGTGTCATGCATGTGGTGTTCTACCCAAGAAGGGCAAGCTATATGAAGTGGTTAGAGCTATCTCGTTGAGTCACTAGGTCACAGATCTGAAGCAATCTCTCTGCCTTTGCTGGGAGAGGCTTGCCTAGGTTTATCTCTTTCTCAAACTCCACTTGTGTGGGAACCTCTATCACTGGGTGTCCCCTTAAATCCCTCCCTCACCTTTCACTAGGACTTTTGATGTTGGTACCATCTTCCTCTCTCTCTCTCTTCAAAACCATATCTCATCCTTGTTGTCACTCCTTGTAGGACATGAGGCAAGGAGATCCATTTAGCATTGCTCTAACCTCCACCTTCCCCTATAATCCTTTTGTATCACGAGCGTACAACGACCGACCATTGTTGGTGAACTTCAAGGTGGTAATTTGGTTAGATACAATGAAAGTTTCCCTTAAACCCTAATCTTAGTGGCCTCATATGGTGTCCTTCTATCATGGTTTCGGAAACCGTGGGACAATAGATTTGTGTTCGGTGGGGGATGCTAGCATGGACTCACTCCAAATGATGAATCTCTAGGACTCAAATGATGAACTTTGGATATAGGATTATACTGATTTAGGTCGGAGTCCTAGTACAATGTAGTGTTGATCATAATATCTCCATGAGAGAAGGCTAGCAAATATAAAGAGTATTAATGTATCCATGCACTTCACACATAAAAGAATGGAATTGTGCACTCAAGGCTACTATATAGTCATTTCCTCCTTTAGTCCTCAATTGACAATTATTAATGAGCATGTTTTAAAGAACATATGCACCATGAGGGGTTTGGACACAATCACAATATTGCTAAAGATAAAGATGATGTCAAGATTTTAGCAGGTCCTACCACAAAATAATAATTAAGAATTAAAGTGTATCTAGGCCCCTAAAGGGTTTTGTTGATAAGATGACAAAACACTTAAAGCTTTAATTTGATTTGTTGAGCTTTGAGTAGTATTTTTAGGAACCTAACTCATAGAAGATAAATTCACCATATATGTGCAAGAAAACAAGCACTTCAAGCTTAGTGGTATGATATGTTGAGTTTAACCATTAGTGAGTTGTGGCAAGCTTTGAATTTAATTTTGAAAGCGTGTCTAGACCCAATGTAGGTTTTGGTGGATTGAATGACAACACGATCAAGGGACAAAGGTGTTATTGAATCGATCATATGTAGGTACTTGGTCCTAGGTTTATTGTTGTGTTGGACTCAAATGGCATGAAAATGAGAACTAAGTCCAAATATTGATTGACAAAATGAAGAATTTACAAGCATGGGTAATAACAAAGAGACATGGGTTCATGAATATCAATTGGTCTCGCGCATGAAGTATTTCATTATGTAAAGATATTGAAGTTGTGATTACAAATTGGTCAATGATTATTGATATGAAGTTTGATTCTCAATATAGATATTCAAGTGAAGATCATAGTATTGAAGAAATGGAATCTAGTAAGTGCTTAATGTTGATTTAAGACATGGTGTGATTTGAAGATGGCTCGATAGGGTGAAGGTGGCATGAAAATAGCTTGAAGACACTAAATGAAGGTGAATCAAAGATAGCTTGGTGGATGAGATACCGTGGTTAATATGAAGATGAGAGTAGTTACATTGAGCTAATGAACAAATCGAGTTATTAGGAGTCATGTTATTTAAAAAATCATTGTTGGATTATATGAACAAGTGACTTATGGATGAAAAATGTAGTCTTGATCACATGATTTGGAATATCCAAAACCAAAAGCTTAAGCAAGACATGCTCACAAAAATGGAAGCGTTGAAGGTAGCAAGATGATGAAGATTGGACTGATCACACAATTTCAAGAATTAGAGGTTCAAGTATGTGTTAATTGCATATCTTTGATCTCGAGAATTGGTGTGTTACATTATCAAAAGAGATGCAACACCAGTTACTAGACATGGCCCAAAAGTGCTCAAATCAAATCTATGAAGAAACTAAAATGTTTAAAATCAGTTTTAGAAAAGAGTAGACTCCCTCATCCGACAATATACCCTCTTTGCAATCAGCTAGGAGAGACCATCCAACATTTGTTGATCTCTTACATCTTTGGTAGATAGGTCAGGTTTGTTATTCTTCATAGATTGGGTTGAGCTCCATCAACCAAATTTCTACTAGCAAATTTTAAAGGTGGTGATACCAGACAATCAAGTATGTACCTAAAAAGATGAAAAGGGCTTACTACACTCATTTCCCTAGTGGCCTAGGAAATTTGGAAGCACGAGAATGAGTGTATTTAGTGGTGTAAGTTTAGGCATCACCATTTTATTGTAAATGACAATCATAAATGAATGCATTCTATGGTGCTTTGCTAGTGCAAACAGACTGTAGGAGCTATTGACTAGGTCACTTATTATTGATTGTTTTTCCTAAGTTTTTGTTAATACTCTTTTTTGCTTTGCTTATGCTAGACTAGGCCTTGTATCTCATAGCCATAGGTTTTATAGTTGTGGAAGGCTAGTTGCACAATTCGAATGTTTCTCTTAGGGAGAGGGTTCTTCTCCCTCTTTCATACTTTTCTTATTTTTATGTTAATGAAAAAATATTCAGTTGTCCTGCATGTTCAAGAGAAAAAAGAAACTAGAAAAACTCATCATGGTAGTTTTGCACAGGTGTGAGTAGCAATAGCTAGTTTTTGAAACAAACTAACTATGTCGGTTTTGACTAATTTCACCCCAACATTTTTTCCTTGGGAGTTGAGTATTTGTACTCAACCCCTCCCACTTTGAGGGTTTGTCGATGCTTTGATGTCTACCTAATTTTTAGAAAACCTTAAGAGCATCATATATTCTTCCCTTCATGTGCCTTGAGTCTAAGTGAGATATATTTTGAATTTAGAGGAGCTTTTGGTTGTGTGAGCATAAGTGAGAACTGGGGAACTGATTCCAAGATTCTAGCACTTTATGGATGTGTCAAGTAATGACGAAAGCATTTGTTAGTCTTGAAGATTGGCTCATAGATGGCTAGGCATTGTTAGCAAGCACCCATGGCTATGGAGTGCAACAAGATAGTTTGAGAGGGTTGTGACATTGCCCCTACAAGAGAAAAGATCGATGGGGTAAGTGGTTGAAAGTGACCAGACATGAACTTGACCTTTAGGGTCCCTCAATGGAGACATAAGGATGAAGTACATGATAGTTCACAAGCATGGTTGGTATAGTTTTTACACTACATATTGTTGTACCATTTACTAATTGTTGTCTCATGTTTTGATTCACCTCACTTTTATGATTGTATCACCTCTTTGTGTTTTCACTTGTGCCTATTTGGTTTTTATTTGAAGTGTGCATGTTTGTGAAAATAGGAGCTTAATGAACCTATCAAGGAACATCTGATGAAATAGCACACCAAGTTTGGGCCATGATAAAAGAAGCATGGGAGAGTTCTATTATTTATATATGCTCTATGTAAAAATTAGCCATATCAGTTTCTATAGACCCTGTGAAGTTTTGTTTAAATCTACTAGGTTAGGAAGTATCTTAGAGTTCTTTAGAGATCCATCATGAAGTGTAGAAAAAATTATAGGACCAAAAATGTTAAATTGAAAGAGTTTTGAAACAAAACAAGATAAAAGCACTAGACAATTGATCTTAAATGTTGATGATTGACTAGCAAGCACTAGATAGCACTGGACAATTGACCTTAAATGTTGATGATTGACTAGCAAGCACTGAATTATTAGTTGCACTTGCGTCAGATTGACTTTCATAAGAACAAACAAATTAAACCTATAAATGTTATAGTTAGCGCCTTGGAGCTTACAAGTAGATGAACCTGAGCATTTGTTGTGCCATGCTAAAAAAGTTAGTGTTTTAGGGCTAAATACCATGCCCACTAACTCGATAACTTTCATAGTCATAGTTGGGTCAACTTTTTTCGAACTAGGACCGTGCATTGGAGGTGTCATGCATGTGGTGTTCTACCCAAGAAGGGCA
The DNA here is from genome assembly GCA_029449295.1 of Zea luxurians. Taxonomy (NCBI): domain Eukaryota; kingdom Viridiplantae; phylum Streptophyta; class Magnoliopsida; order Poales; family Poaceae; genus Zea; species Zea luxurians. Next base: position 11,717,234 of record JAOPSE010000011.1, on the reverse strand, counting down.
AGCTATATGAAGTGGTTAGAGCTATCTCGTTGAGTCACTAGGTCACAGTTCTGAAGCAATCTCTCTGCCTTTGCTGGGAGAGGCTTGCATAGGTTTATCCCTTTTTCAAACTCCACTTGTGTGGGAACCTCTATCACTGGGTGTCCCCTTGAATCCCTCCCTCACCTTTCACTAGGACTTTTGATGTTGGTACCATCTTCCTCTCTCTCTCTCTTCAAAACCATATCTCATCCTTGTTGTCACTCCTTGTAGGGCATGAGGCAAGGAGATCCATTTAGAGTTGCTCTAACCTCCACCTTCCCCTATAATCCTTTTGTATGACGAGCGTACAGCGACTGACCATTGTTGGTGAACTTCAAGGTGGTAATTTGGTTAGATACAATGAAAGTTTCCCTTAAACCCTAATCTTAGTGGCCTCATATGGTGTCCTTCTATCATGGTTTTGGAAACCGGGGGACAATAGATTTGTGTTCGGTGGGGGATGCTAGCATGGACTCACTCCAAATGGTGAATCTCTAGGACTCAAACAATGAACTTTGGACATAGGATTATACTGGTTTAGGTCGGAGTCCTAGTACAATGTAGTGTTGATCGTAGTATTGTGATGGAACATGTTACAACTTGGGTGTTGGTGTCCTAGAAGAAGGAGAGGGGTCTGCACTTTTATAGCCCAAGTGCTGGACCTTACAAAGGAGATTTGTCTTCTATGAGAGAGGAGAGAGAGAGAAAGAGAAATCTGCTCCTCTAGGTTGTCGTAGTGGGCCACTCTCCATGTTATCATGCATAGCTATACTCCCGCTATGGTATACTATCTTGTTCGTTCATCATACAGCCTCCTGTAGCGAGTCCCGTGCTGACATCTCCTTGGTAGTGCATGGCGGGTCCTGTGAGTCAGCCCCCACAGTGCAGCCATGAATGGCGCGGCTCCGTCTCTCGTCACGGGCCTACTCACCCGCCGGCATGCGTAGGCATACACCTGGTATGGTGTATTTGTCATGTCCTTTCGGGTATGCGGGTCACTATAGTGACTCTGATGAAGATGTCCCTAAAACCAGGGTTGACTGGTCCCACACATCAGAGGGGACCTGCCTAAGGTCGTGTGTGGCGATGTGCCATCGGCGTGTTGACAAGGACCTTTCGACACTTCACCCGAGGCCCAGACATGGCTCGATAATGACGCGTCTTGTTTGCTGACGTGGTGCAACATCATTGGATCGAACCTTCTCTTACACTAGTTTGATCGATAGGTGACCTGATCGCCTGCCCCACCTTGCGGGGCTTGCTCGGTTAGAGACCTGGTCATTCGCTCTGCCTTGTGGGTTTGCTCGGCAGGGGACTCAGTCGTTCGCTTCGCTTTGTAGACTTGCTTGGCGGGGGACCTGGTTGTCCGCTCCGCCTCGCAGACTTGCTCGGTGGGGGACGGGAGAAGGAGTTTATGGCCTTGTTCTAGGTACCCTGTTCCTAGGTACCCAATACCTTCCCTATCATTTAACAACCTCAACGAGACATCTTGACTGATATTGCCTATCCTAGCATCTCAATGCTCTCAATGGCCTGCCTTTTGATTTATCTATTTCGTTTTCTATGATTATTTCATTAGTCAGTTTGCTTGGAACCAATGACTGAATCTAAAGTGTCTAGACTTAATTTTTTTCAAGAACTAGTTGGTTTATAATTTTAGGTCACTAATAATTGCAAATGATCGAGAAACTAACCAATTCGGTCCAACTAAAAGCCTAGATCTTTTGTAGGTCTTTGCGTCCTCCTCAATAGGAGCATAGAGAACCATTGGATTGACCAAATCTCATGATAAATCTTGTGTTCTATTAGTGATCCATGTAAGGCATTGTTTGGTTATTCCTATCCCATGTGGATTGGATGGGATTGGAAAAAATTATGAAAGATTTTGGCTTGTCCGGGATTGAAACCCACCCAATCCACATGGATTGAGAGCAAAACGAACAAACCTATGTTATCCTTATGTTTTTGTGTTTCCCTTCATGAGATCTCTTATGTTTATCATGTGCACTTATGCTTATAGGTGCTCCAAGTCATGAGCTACATTAATACATCATCTTCATGGTTAGGTTACTCATCAATACATCTAGAAGTAGCTTGTAGTTCCTAGGAGTACCTTCTAGTTTGCTAAAAGTATAGGGCTAGGCTATTTTTGGTCTTGTTAGATACAACTCGAGAAGCACCTAATACATGTTCTTGTTGTAGGTGTGTGCTTAGGTACATTTTGAGTTGTAGCTCTAATGATTTACTTTCTTAGAAGTTTATTTCCTTATGTTGATCGCTTGGTTACAAAACCAATTGAGAAAAATGTTACTAGTCATGTTCCCACAAAATTCCATAAAAAATTGCAGATCCACCAATTTTATTCTACCCCCATCTAGGAAATAATTAGCAAACAAAATCCTTTCATTAATATCAATCTAACCATGAATAATGATTTGAGGGGGGTTAGGCCCTGAGGGTCACATTTTATTTCTCTATCATTCACATGCATGACAAAAAAATAAACATGTGAACTTACATAGCTCCAGCAACTGCATTTCCAAGGAAGAAGCACAATCCAATACTAATCCCAACTTCTGGACCAAGTGCACGACCAATTAGATAGTAAGGGCCACCACCCTAAGGATAAAAGAAAAGATATCTATATTAGATGTTTAGATTTTTAGGCCAATCATTCAAAATACAATAAGTTGTGGACTAATTTATTCATTTATTATTTGTTAAGTTGTGGGTGACTGATAAAATGTAGAGAGGATATGGAAAGGCAAATAATATAATATTTTTTCTAGTTTTGAGTTTTTTTATAAATATGTTTACTATCTGTTAGGTTTTAGGTTTTGACCCTATTGTCTCACATATTTCACGAACATAGAATAACTAATTGATTTGCATATGAGAATTGTGCATCCTACTTCAAGGAACTTCACCTACCACTAACTCTACTCATATTCATCATACCTTCATTGCTCCATTCGTTGCAATTGCACTTAATGATAATCCAGTTAAAAATGTGCATGCACCACAAAATGCGACCAATACAAGTGACTGCCATATGCCTCCCATACCCACAATCCTATAGTAAATAGAAATAAATTGTGAATTCTCGAACATTGGAATGTATTGTTAGTTTGTGCACAAGAAATAGGCAATGCCATGAAAACAAATTTTAAAATGAGTAAATGGCAAATCTTCTTAATGCTAAAATAGAATAATATTTTGAGGCACTAGTTTAAACTATTGACTTACTATATCTAGACTTGGTTATAAGAGTACTGCCTTACAATTCTAAGGCTTTGGATAGCTATGAAAATATATCACTGCTAATGACTAAAGAGATAGCAAAAATAGCATGAAGGATATTTGCCAAAAACTGATAGTTATATTTTACATGATACTTGCTAACATATGAAGATATGAACACCTTAATAAAAGTTGGTGTACTTAAGTTGTAAAACTAAATAGAAACTACTGCAACACATACACAATATGAATGACAGTAGAAGTATACCAAGTAAAACGGATATAATATATTATTCCCAAGATGTTCTGCAAACATGGAACAAATACACCCATCAAGGTGCCAAGTTTAGGCTCAGTTTCCTACACACCAAATAAAATAAATGTTATCGTTGACAAAGTTATGTTTATGAAGACTTAAGTGTTTTGGCCACATGGACCCAAAAAACCTTAGGGCATCCAATGGTTATCTCCACATCATCGCTATCCGTTGGACTGGATGGTGCTTGAGGCTGTTCTCCTGCCATACTGTTCATAACCAATTAGATAACTAACATGTTTCTTTTCAATTGTATAGTAAAATAAATGGCCTTAGGTTTCTAGCCATTTCATTAAAAATCAAGTGGTTAACAAAAGAAAACACAAAGTGCTACCAAAAACACCCTGGTCTTTAGTAAATATGGTGAAAATAGTAGAACAATTGGTCATACCTCTTGAGTCCCAAAATGTTGACAAGAGAATCAAAACCAAAGAGTTCGAGCTTTGAATCATTTTGAGATACATTAGGTATGACATGACCATTTGAAGAAGCCATTTTTGTTCTTGGATCAATACTTTGATTAGTACTATGCTTCATGGCCTATCATATAAATAATATAAACATGTAAGTTCTTGCAAATTTTACATCAAAACCAATTACTTGTCTTTTTAAAATCATTAAATGGATAATAGAGGAACATGACCCATTTTCTAGAATAATTGGAAAGCTTATGATGGTACTATATTATTATAATACATTAGAATTGATGATAGTAAAAATATAGGTGCAGTTTCAACCAACACAAGGAAAATGCACTTCTAGTTTAGGCTCTAAGCTTACATAATTCCTTTATAGAACAAGTGAACAAACAAATGTTATTTCAAATTATACAACCATAGGTCCAAACTAACATGTCCAAAAAAAACTCCATTCATTTAGAATTTTAATCAAACAATGGGATCTTGTTTAAAGTCCAACTATAATTTAGTTTGCATACATTGTATGGCCAACAAGCTCCATACAAGAGAAAACAATAGGTTGGTATTCAGTGTTCTAAATAGTCTGCTATGACCTTTAGTGGGCTAAATAATTTAGCGGGTGGGCAAAAACATGTTAAACATCAGGGAATTTTACACATATCTAAACAAAAAAGATGAACAAGATACTACAAATACCAACTAACAAGTGATAGTCTAACAAACACATTGATTTATCTATACTTAATCTGTTATTAAGAATCTAGTGTGGGCACTTGGTGCTACCACGACTTCACCCCGCCCACGCAGCTACCATCGGACCACACGTATCTTAGTGTTTACAAATAAACAATAATTATATAAAAATAGTGCTAAGCAAGCACTCAAACCCACGTCCCCCCTACTCCAGAAATTTGGGTCTAACCACCAGACCGCATGTACATTAATGTTTAAAAATAAACAATAATTATATTTGAATAAATATCTTAATACCTATTTATATGATATATAAAAAACGTAGCAAAGCATGGACAACTGGCTAGTAAATGATTATCTTTGGTCAGCTAGTTTGGTAGTCCTTATTGGTTCCCCTCGCCTGATTTGCGGGCTAAATGGGGCTCTATCTAGAAAATTTAGTGGACTAAATTCAACTAATAGCTGCAAAAAGTGTTTAGCTCTAAAAGTGTACTAGCTTAACCTCTAGCCTTCCTAGAGACTAAATTCAGCTAGTATTTCAATCAATGAGCTATTTATCTCTAGCCCAAGGCCAACGTTGACAAAGCACCGCGATATTAAATAAAAATACTAAAAAAGAACAACTCAATGCCTTAGGATCCAAGCCTCACTTGACCCATTTTGGATCTCACATCTATTGCCCAGGCTATGGCATCAATTGATAGCTCCCTCCATTAGCCTTGGAACATGAGGGAATCATTGGTGTGTAAGAAAAATAACATATAATCTATGTTCATATTCTAGTGGTGCATGTCTGTACTTCTTACAAGCTAGAGTGACATGTAATTAAAAGGAAAATGCCAATCCATTTTAAACAATTCATGCTCATCAACTAAAAAAGAAAACATATATTTGTTTATACCTTAACCTTTTCATTCCACAACTCTTAAGGGCCCATTTTTAAGAAACTAGTTTATGGAAACTAGAGTGGTTCCAAACATAATGGTTTATGCTCTAGTTTATAGAATCTGGATCCCCAATTTCTTAAAATCCAGAAGGTGGCCTCTCCAAGCTAAAACTAGTTTTGTCTATTTAATTACATCATGCCCTTATTTATTTCATGACATTTACATCTATTGCCACCCTCACCCAGTTTATAGAGGAAGGATAGGCTAGACATTGTGTATCAAAAAACTAGAATTTTTTTTAGAAACTGGGTTTCAAACACCCTCACCTCATTTTTTAGAAACCAATTTCTAGAAACTGTAGATAGAAACTGGCTTCTTAAAAACCAGGGTGCTTCCAAAATAGGCCCTAAAAATGGTCAAAATTTCAGGGTCACCACTAACCTTGGGTCATGGATCTTTAAAGTCTTCCATGCTCTGGATTCAGCTTTGTGAGCATTGGTACCACCTATTTCTATGTTGTCCACGATAGTAGGATCCCTGTCAGTTAATACTTCAAAATTTAACATGATTTGTGTGCGACCTTATGCCCTGTTCTAGCTAGTAGCTAGTGATCTCTTCCCAAATCATATCTATCCACGCTATATGTGCAATGGCATCCAATTTTGCATTGGTTTTCCTTTTTTGTCCCTTTTCCATCTAAATAATAAATTTAATTATTGTCACAACCAGCTAGATATTCACTAGCATTCATGAAGATGATAAAATAAAATGTACATGACTATGCAATAATAAATAGGGTGTGCTTACTATTACAACTAACTATATATGACCATAAGGCTCGAGTCCTGGCCATCAACATGACCCATAGCCTGATGTTTTGCCATAATCGTCATGCTTATGTCGACCTAGCTAGCGCTTGCACAATGCGTAGGCCATCCCCTTGGCACACATGCCAGCCTGACGCAAAATGGCCCACTACTCTGAACCCTAGCTTATATAGTATATACCAACACCACCCCCATCGAACTCTCACTCGTACACCTTATTTTTATTCCATCTCCTCTCATAATCCTAATCCCAATCAATGACCTCCCAGATCCTATCCCTAGAGAATCACCTCCCAAGCTCCAATCCTACATCATACTCTCTGGTCAATCTGATGTCACCTCTCCTCTCAAAATATGTCCTCTAATCTGTAATGTTCCTTCTCTCACTAATGTTTGTCGATTCCTCTTAGTTTGTCCTCTCATTAATGCCCACCAAGGTCCATGGTGACATGTTCCCTCAGATCCATGTGTAGGTGGTATGGCGGGCCTCCTCCCCTTAGATCCGAACGCATGGGTAGGGCGATGCATCATCCTCCCTGATTTGTGTAGGGGTGAGGCAGTGACTTCACCCCTGATCTATGCAGGGGTAGGGTGGTAGCCTCCTTCTATTTAGGGGTAACTTTGGGTCTGTTTGGTTGAGTTGTAGATTCCTAAAAATCGAATTCTAGTTGTGAGCTGTGAGAAAACTTTTGTGAACTGACGATTGTGGAAAACTAAAAATTTGAAACAATTATCAACTATATATTTGATAAGAGGATGGTAGCTTGTAGCATAGATAATAAGAATCTAAAAATCTGGGATAGAAGGTGATTCTGAATTGAACTAGAGAAATATGTAGATTTTTAGGAATCTATTATGTTGTTGTACCCATTTATTTGAAGTTATAGATTTTTGGCAATGAGTCTGGTTCAGAAAGCTGAATCAAACACAACCTTAGTGGCATAATAGATTTGCAATGCTTCGAGCACAACGGGCTCATGTGTCGATGGGCCGTAGCAAGGCTCAAGGTTTATGGTGTTATGAACGAGGTTATAACCGGGGCATATGTGTAGCCATGAGTAGGTGCAACACAACCCAATGAGTTAGTTAGTCATGCTCGTGTGTTGCTCGCCTAACAACTCTTGGGTCCTATCTTGGTCAGGCTTATGCGTGTTCAGATCAGATGGTTTATTTGGCCATCTATACAAGTAAAACAATGCATGAAAATTTTAGGAAAAGGAACAAATTCAGAACATAGAAGAAAATGGTGATCATGAGCACTAAAAACTCATAACATGGCAACACTTATCAGGCAAATTCAGAACACAACAAGGCATATCAGTGCTAAACAAGTTAGGCATGTTATACAATTTTCTACTAAAATATATTCTTCCTAACATGTAGCCAGATGAACTACAGTTGTAGATCAAAGCATCATCAACTTAGCTAGAGCTACTAGTTATCAATCTTGTGTTTTCTCTTTATGCTACAGTTGCTAAGGCTAGCCTCAACAGGGAATTTGTATCCTGTTTTCAAGACTATTATGTGTTGAAAATAGTGTGAACTAGTTTCATGGCTCTCCATCAATCGTGTGTCATAAGAAACTTTCATAAAATCCCCACCGGCATTATATTAGCAATTGCACCACCTATCTAGCTATGGCACATAATGGTTGCCACGATTATCAAATCATGTGCACTTGGTCAAGGACCTCAGGGCAAAACTGCAACAAGCTAATGCAAAATTCTTCCCATCTAAATTGTAGTAGCATTAATTTGTAACCTCTTAGCGATCAACACCTTTCCAAATCTGCTCGGGAAAGTAAGGAGGAGAGGATGTTCATATATGTCGGCTTTACGACAAGATAAGTGGGTGTAGATCCAATGTAGAGGTCATCGCCCTGACTCTTGTGCATGGAAGAGCAGTAGCAACATCGTAGGCAATAGATGAGCAGGTTTGTCGTCACCTCTTCTAGAAACTTCTAGCGATGAATATAGGAGTGGATATATGTGATGGCTGGCGCCCTATAACTGAAAGGGAAATGTGCCCTTGGGCCATTTCTAAGTATTTTGGTGATTTAGTGCCCAACACAAGTGCCTAATTGCAAAATGGTAGACAAAGTACAAATCAAGGATAAAGGTATGTTTCTAAGCCTTAGTACATTGGTTTTGGATACTAATATACTTGTCTAAGTGTTAGAAACAGAAAGAAGAAGAAAAGAAAAGGGGAGAGAAAGTCTTGGCTGTGTGCAGCCAAGACCCAGCTCGGTCTGGAGCACCGGACTGTCCGGTGTGCACCGGACAGTGTCCGGTGCGCCAGGCAGACTCAGCTCGAACTGGCCGCTCTCGGGAAATTGGCCGACGGCGTACGGCTAAAATTCACCGGACTGTCCGGTGTGCACCGGACTGTCCGGTGAGCCAACGGTCGGCCAGGGCCAACGGTCGGCCGCGCAATCCGCGCGGGACACGTGGCTGAGCCAACGGTCGGAAGACGGCACCGGACTGTCCGGTGTGCACCGGACATGTCCGGTGCGCCAACGGCTCGCAGATCTCAAACCGTCTGCAACGGTCGGCAGCGCCAGCTATGGAAACAAATCGGGCACCGGACAGTGTCCGGTGTGCACCGGACTGTCCGGTGCCCCCGTCGACAGAAGGCCAGGATAGCCTTCCGGATTTGCTCTCAACGGCTCCTAGCTGCCTTGGGGCTATAAAAGGGGCCCCTAGGCGCATGGAGGATACACACAAGCAACCTTTGAGCAATCTTGATCATCCACACTAAGTCTCTGCGCATTCGTTTGTGTTTCTAAGTGATTCGAGCTCTGTTCTAAGTGAGAACTCTGAGATAGTCTTGTGAGCTCGATTCTTGGCCGTGTGTGTGCGCTTTTGCTGTGGATTTGTGTGTGTTGCTTCCCTCCCTTACTCTGTGCTTTCTTTGTGATCATATACTTGTAAGGGCAAGAGACTCCAATTTGTGGAGATTCCTTGCAAACGGGATAGTGAAAGGAACAACAAAACACCGTGGTATTCAAGTGGGTCTTTGGACCGCTTGAGAGGGGTTGATTGCAACCCTCGTCCGTTGGGACGCCACAACGTGGAGTAGGCAAGCGTTGGTCTTGGCCGAACCACGGGATAAAACCACTGTGTCACCTCTGTGCTTGATTTTCTTGTGGTACTGTGTTTTGTTGAGACTTCACCTTAGCCACTTGGCGATAATCGTGCTAACACTTAATAAGTTTTTGTGGCTTAAGTTTGAAGTTTTTACAGGATCACCTATTCACCCCCCCCCCCCTCTAGGTGCTCTCAATTGGTATCAAAGCCGTTCTCTTCACAAAGGGACTAACCGCCCGAAGAGATGGATCCTAAGGGGAAGGGTATTGTGATCAATGACAAAGAGAAGGAATCCTTCGTCAACGAGCCGAAGGACGATAAGCCCACCGACTCCGGCTCGGGCCAAAGACGAAAGGAAGGGAAGAAGAAGAAGACAAGGCGCATCAAGGAGATCGTCTACTACGACAGCGACGAGTCTACTTCTTCCCAAAAGGACGAGGACCACAACGACTACGAGAGAAGGAAACCGGTTAATTCGAACTTTTCTTTTGATTACTCTCGTATTCCGCAAAGTTCACATTCTCATTTGCTCTCCATTCCACTCGGCAAGCCCCCACACTTTGATGGAGAGGACTACGGATTTTGGAGCCACAAAATGCGTAGTCACCTATTCTCTCTCCATCCTAGTATATGGGAGATTGTAGAGAGTGGAATGCACTTTGATAGTTCGGATAGTCCCATGTTCATTAATGAACAAATTCATAAGAATGCACAAGCTACTACTGTTCTTCTAGCTTCCTTGTGCAGGGATGAATATCATAAAGTGAGCGGCTTGGATAACGCCAAGCAAATCTGGGACACCCTCAAAATTTCTCATGAGGGGAACGACGTCACCTTGCTCACCAAGATGGAGTTGGTGGAGGGTGAGCTTGGACGGTTCGCAATGATAAGGGGCGAGGAGCCGACGCAAACATACAACCGGCTCAAGACCCTTATCAACAAGATAAGGAGCTACGGAAGCACACGATGGACGGACCACGACGTCGTCCGCCTAATGCTCAGGTCATTTACCGTTCTTGATCCTCATTTGGTGAACAATATACGTGAAAATCCCAGGTACACCAAGATGTCGCCCGAAGAAGTTCTTGGGAAATTCGTTAGCGGGCGAATGATGATCAAGGAGGCGAGGTATGTGGACGACGCCTTGAATGGTCCGATCAACGAGCCGCAACCTCTCGCTCTCAAGGCAACACGAAGCAAGGAGGCGCTACCTAGCAAGGTGGCACAGATTGAGGCGGCCGGACTCAATGATGAAGAGATGGCTCTCATCATCAAGAGATTCAAGACGGCGCTAAATGGTCGCAAGGGGCAGCCAAGCAAGACCAAGACAAAGGGGAAGCACTCATGCTTCAAATGCGGTAAGCTTGGTCATTTTATCGCTAACTGTCCCGATAATGAAAGTGACCAGGAAAAGGGGAACAAAAGAGAGAAGAAGAAGCAATACAAGAAGGCAAAGGGCGAGGCGCATCTAGGAAAAGAGTGGGACTCGGATTGCTCCTCCTCCGACTCCGACAATGAAGGACTCGCTGCTACTGCCTTCAACAAGTCTTCCCTCTTCCCCAACGAGCGTCTCACATGCCTTATGGCAAGGGAGAAGAAGGTGAGTACTCAAGACTCCACTTATGCTTCTTCTAGTGATAATGAATCTAGTGATGATGATGACATAGATTATTCATGCTTGTTCAAGGGCTTAGATAGATCTAAGATAGATAAAATCAATGAATTGATTGATGCATTGAATGAAAAGGATAGGCTTTTAGAAAAACAGGAGGATTTATTGTATGATGAACATGATAAATTTGTAGAGGCACAAAAATCATATGCTTTAGAAGTGAAAAGAAATGAGGTGCTTTCTAGTGAATTATCCTCTTGTCATGAAACCATTGCTTCTTTGCGAAATGTTAATAATGAGTTAAGTGCTAAACTAGAAGTAGCTAGTAAATCAAATTCCTGTGTTGAAAATGTTACAATTTGCACTAGGTGTAAGGATTTTGATGTTAATGCCTGTAGTGAACACTTAGTTTCAATTTCCAAACTAAGTGATGAATTGGCTAGTCTTAATGCACAACTTAAGACTAGCAAAAGTGAATTTGACAAGTTAAAATTTGCAAGGGATGCCTATACAATTGGAAGACATCCCTCAATTAAGGATGGACTTGGCTTCAAGAGGGAAGCCAAGAACTTAACAAGCCATAAGGCTCCCATCTTCGTCAAGGAGAAGGGGAAGGCCCCTATGGCTAGTAGTGCGAAAAGAACCATGCCTTTATGTATAATGATAGGAGAAATGCTAGAAAGGCTTATAATGGTTTTGATTCACATGTTTATGATTCTCATGCCATGTTTGCTTCTAGTTCTTCTTATAAGCATGATAGGGATATGTGTAGAAGAAATGTTGTACATATGCCTAGGAGAAATATTGCTCATGTGCTTAGAAAGAATGTTATTCATGCTCCTAGGAAAGTAGTGAATGAACCTTCTATAATTTATTATGCTTTAAACACTTCCTTTGCTATTTGTAGAAAGGATAGGAAAATAGTTGCTAGGAAATTAGGGGCTAGATGCAAGGGAGAGAAATCTTGCATTTGGGTCCCTAAGGATATTTGTGCTAACCTTGCAGGACCCAACATGAGTTGGGTACCTAAGACCCAAGCCTAAATTTGCCTTGCAGGTTTATGCATCCGGGGGTTCAAGCTGGATTATCGACAGCGGATGCACAAACCATATGACGGGGGAGAAGAAGATGTTCACCTCCTACGTCAAAAATAAGGATTCCCAAGATTCAATTATATTCGGTGATGGGAATCAAGGCAAGGTAAAAGGGTTAGGTAAAATTGCAATTTCTAATGAGCATTCTATCTCAAATGTATTCTTAGTGGAGAGTCTTGGATATAATTTGCTATCTGTTATTCAATTATGTCAAATGGGATATAATTGTTTATTTACAAATGTAGATGTGTCTGTCTTTAGAAGATGTGATGGTTCACTAGCTTTTAAGGGTGTACTAGACGGCAAGCTTTATTTAGTTGATTTTGCAAAAGAAGAGGCCGGTCTAGATGCATGCTTAATGGCTAAGACTTGCATGGGCTGGCTGTGGCATCGCCGCTTAGCACATGTGGGGATGAAGAACCTCCACAAGCTTCTAAAGGGAGAACATGTGATAGGTTTAACTAACGTTTATTTCGAAAAAGATAGACCTTGTGCAGCTTGTCAAGCAGGTAAACAGGTGGGAGGAGCGCATCACAGCAAGAATGTGATGACCACATCAAGACCCCTGGAGCTGCTACATATGGACCTCTTCGGACCCGTCGCCTATCTAAGCATAGGAGGAAGTAAGTATGGTTTAGTTATTGTTGATGACTTTTCCCGCTTCACTTGGGTGTTCTTTTTGCAGGATAAGTCTGAAACCCAAGGGACCCTCAAGCGCTTCCTCAGGAGAGCTCAAAATGAGTTTGAGCTCAAGGTGAAGAAGATAAGGAGCGACAACGGGTCCGAGTTCAAGAACCTTCAAGTGGAGGAGTTCCTTGAGGAGGAAGGGATCAAGCACGAGTTCTCCGCTCCCTACACACCACAGCAAAATGGTGTGGTAGAGAGGAAGAACAGGACGCTAATCGATATGGCGAGGACAATGCTTGGAGAATTCAAGACCCCCGAGTGTTTTTGGTCGGAAGCTGTGAACACGGCTTGCCACGCCATCAACAGGGTCTACCTACATCGCCTCCTCAAGAAGACTTCGTATGAGCTACTAACCGGTAACAAACCCAATGTATCGTACTTTCGTGTATTTGGGAGCAAGTGCTACATTCTAGTGAAGAAGGGTAGAAATTCTAAGTTTGCTCCCAAAGCTGTAGAGGGGTTTTTATTAGGTTATGATTCAAATACAAAGGCGTATAGGGTCTTCAACAAATCATCGGGTTTGGTTGAAGTCTCTAGCGACGTTGTATTTGATGAGACTAATGGCTCTCCAAGAGAGCAAGTTGTTAATTGTGATGATGTAGATGAAGAAGATGTTCCAACGGCCGCTATACGAACCATGGCGATTGGAGACGTTCAGCCACAGGAACAAGATGAACGAGATCAACCTTCTTCCTCAACCACGGTGCATCCCCCAACTCAAGACGATGAACAGGTTCGTCTAAAGGAGGCGTGTGATCAAGGGGGAGCACAAGATGATCACGTGATGGAGGAAGAAGCACAACCGGCACCTCCAACCCAAGTTCGAGCGATGATTCAAAGGGATCATCCCGTCGACCAAATTTTGGGTGACATTAGCAAGGGAGTAACTACTCGATCTCGATTAGTTAATTTTTGTGAGCATTACTCTTTTGTCTCCTCTATTGAGCCTTTCAGGGTAGAGGAGGCCTTGCTAGATCCGGATTGGGTGTTGGCCATGCAGGAGGAACTAAACAACTTCAAGCGCAATGAAGTTTGGACGCTGGTGCCTCGTCCCAAGCAAAATGTTGTGGGAACCAAGTGGGTGTTCCGCAACAAACAGGACAAGCACGGAGTGGTGACAAGGAACAAGGCTCGACTTGTGGCAAAAGGTTATGCCCAAGTCGCAGGTTTGGACTTTGAGGAGACTTTTGCTCCTGTGGCTAGGCTAGAGTCCATTCGTATCTTGCTAGCATATGCCGCTCACCATTCTTTCAGGTTGTACCAAATGGATGTGAAGAGCGCTTTCCTCAACGGGCCAATAAAGGAGGAGGTGTACGTGGAGCAACCCCCTGGCTTCGAGGATGAACGGTACCCCGACCACGTGTGTAAGCTCTCTAAGGCGCTCTATGGACTTAAACAAGCCCCAAGAGCATGGTATGAATGCCTTAGAGATTTCTTAATTGCTAATGCTTTCAAGGTTGGGAAAGCCGATCCGACTCTTTTCACTAAGACATGTGATGGTGATTTGTTTGTATGCCAAATTTATGTCGATGACATAATATTTGGTTCTACTAACCAAAAGTCTTGTGAAGAGTTTAGCAGGGTGATGACGCAGAAATTCGAGATGTCGATGATGGGCGAGTTGAACTACTTCCTTGGGTTCCAAGTGAAGCAACTCAAGGACGGCACCTTCATCTCCCAAACGAAGTACACTCAAGACTTGCTGAAGCGGTTTGGGATGAAGGACGCCAAGCCCGCAAAGACTCCGATGGGGACCGACGGACACACCGACCTCAACAAAGGAGGTAAGTCCGTTGATCAAAAAGCATACCGGTCAATGATAGGGTCTTTACTTTATTTATGTGCTAGTAGACCGGATATTATGCTTAGCGTATGCATGTGTGCTAGATTTCAATCCGATCCTAAGGAGTGTCACTTAGTGGCTGTGAAGCGAATCCTTAGATATTTAGTCGCTACGCCTTGCTTCGGGATCTGGTATCCAAAGGGGTCTAACTTTGACTTGATTGGGTACTCAGATTCCGACTATGCTAGATGTAAGGTTGATAGGAAGAGTACATCGGGGACGTGCCAATTCTTAGGAAGGTCCCTGGTGTCATGGAACTCTAAGAAACAAACATCCGTTGCCCTATCCACCGCTGAGGCCGAGTACGTTGCCGCAGGACAGTGCTGTGCGCAACTACTTTGGATGAGGCAAACCCTCCGGGACTTTGGCTACAATCTGAGCAAAGTCCCACTCCTATGTGATAATGAGAGTGCTATCCGAATAGCGGAAAATCCTGTTGAGCACAGCCGCACAAAGCACATTGACATCCGGCATCACTTTCTGAGAGACCACCAGCAAAAGGGAGATATCGAAGTGTTTTATGTTAGCACCGAGAACCAGCTAGCCGATATCTTTACCAAGCCTTTAGATGAGAAGACCTTTTGCAGGCTGCGTAGTGAGCTAAATGTCTTAGATTCGCGGAACTTGGATTGAATTGTAGCATACATGTATTTATGCTCTTGATCATGTTCCTTTCTGCATATTGTTGCTTATTATGGTGCTCAAGTTGTACAACCACTCCCTGGACCTCACAAGTCCGTTGCAAAGTGATGCACATGTTTAGGGGGAGATGTGTTACAACTTGACCCCTTGAGACTAACCATATGCTTGAGTTTGCTTGTTTTAGTCTCAAAGGAGAATTGAAAGGGAAAAGGTGGACTTGGACCATGAAAGACTTCCACTGCACTCCGATGAGAGGGTACCTTATTCCAAGTCCATCTCATTCACTCTTATTGCCATTTGCTCTTAATTGAAGATTTTGGTGAGGCAATGGGGTTAAAGGGCCTAGATTTATCCCGTTTTGGTGCTTGATGCCAAAGGGGGAGAAAATAAAGGCCAAAGAAATAAATGGATCAGCTGCCACTTGAGAGATTTTGAAAATAGTAGAATAGAGCTTTTGGTTTGACAAAACTCTTTTGTTGTCTCTCTTGTCAAAAATTGGCTTCTTGTGGGGAGAAGTAGTAATTATGGGAAAAAGGGGGAGTTTTGTCTCTCTTGTCAAAAATTGGCTTCTTGTGGGGAGAAGTAGTAATTATGGGAAAAAGGGGGAGTTTTTGTAATCCTTGATCAATCTCTTTTGGAATGACTCTCTTTGCTTCAACATGTGTGTTTGACTTAGAGATAGAGATTTGAGTTTGATTTGCGAAAACAAACCAAGTGGTGGCAAAGGATGATCCATATATGCCAAAATTGATTCAAAATAAATTTGAGTTCTTATTTGAAGTGTTTTTGTACGTGTTCAACTTGCTTTATGTTGTGTTGGCATAAATCACCAAAAAGGGGGAGATTGAAAGGGAAATGTGCCCTTGGGCCATTTCTAAGTATTTTGGTGATTTAGTGCCCAACACAAGTGCCTAATTGCAAAATGGTAGACAAAGTACAAATCAAGGATAAAGGTATGTTTCTAAGCCTTAGTACATTGGTTTTGGATACTAATATACTTGTCTAAGTGTTAGAAACAGAAAGAAGAAGAAAAGAAAAGGGGAGAGAAAGTCTTGGCTGTGTGCAGCCAAGACCCAGCTCGGTCTGGAGCACCGGACTGTCCGGTGTGCACCGGACAGTGTCCGGTGCGCCAGGCAGACTCAGCTCGAACTGGCCGCTCTCGGGAAATTGGCCGACGGCGTACGGCTAAAATTCACCGGACTGTCCGGTGTGCACCGGACTGTCCGGTGAGCCAACGGTCGGCCAGGGCCAACGGTCGGCCGCGCAATCCGCGCGGGACACGTGGCCGAGCCAACGGTCGGAAGACGGCACCGGACTGTCCGGTGTGCACCGGACATGTCCGGTGCGCCAACGGCTCGCAGATCTCAAACCGTCTGCAACGGTCGGCAGCGCCAGCTATGGAAACAAATCGGGCACCGGACAGTGTCCGGTGTGCACCGGACTGTCCGGTGCCCCCGTCGACAGAAGGCCAGGATAGCCTTCCGGATTTGCTCTCAACGGCTCCTAGCTGCCTTGGGGCTATAAAAGGGGCCCCTAGGCGCATGGAGGATACACACAAGCAACCTTTGAGCAATCTTGATCATCCACACTAAGTCTCTGCGCATTCGTTTGTGTTTCTAAGTGATTCGAGCTCTGTTCTAAGTGAGAACTCTGAGATAGTCTTGTGAGCTCGATTCTTGGCCGTGTGTGTGCGCTTTTGCTGTGGATTTGTGTGTGTTGCTTCCCTCCCTTACTCTGTGCTTTCTTTGTGATCATATACTTGTAAGGGCAAGAGACTCCAATTTGTGGAGATTCCTTGCAAACGGGATAGTGAAAGGAACAACAAAACACCGTGGTATTCAAGTGGGTCTTTGGACCGCTTGAGAGGGGTTGATTGCAACCCTCGTCCGTTGGGACGCCACAACGTGGAGTAGGCAAGCGTTGGTCTTGGCCGAACCACGGGATAAAACCACTGTGTCACCTCTGTGCTTGATTTTCTTGTGGTACTGTGTTTTGTTGAGACTTCACCTTAGCCACTTGGCGATAATCGTGCTAACACTTAATAAGTTTTTGTGGCTTAAGTTTGAAGTTTTTACAGGATCACCTATTCACCCCCCCCCCCCCTCTAGGTGCTCTCAATAACCTAGCTAGAGGCACCAGGGAGCGATTGGACAGCACGCCCTAGCAATTCCAGTTGTGGGGAATGCCACATGAATGGCATGCAATGTTTGTTTTCAACTGGTGGAAACTATGGTGAATATTTAGTTTTCTAACTCGCAGTCATCCGCACAAAAGCTCCTCTCCTGCCGAACCAAAATCTAAGCCGAAAAAGCTCATCCCCACTAACTTCTCACTTACTGATAGCTCATATTATTAATTTCTTGGAAGCATTGGTTTTATTGTGCACTGGAAGTTAGCTTATTCATTTCTAGGAATCATGGTTTACCGAAAGCTAAAATTTGGCATGTATATGAATGTTTTTTCCTTAAATGTGCAACATTGTAAGATGCACGTGGAAAGCTCCACACATATGTATTTGAGTTCATGCATGCATTCTATCGATATTCGAGCACACCAAAGATCACAACGAAATTTATATGCCCGTTTCTAAAACTATCGTATGTTGAGAATAATGTGAATTAGTTTCATGGCTCTCCATAAATCATGGGTCATAGGAAACTTTTATAAAATCCTCGATTTGTCTGTCAATTGCAACACCTATTTAGGTATATATTGGCACATAATGGTTGCCATAGAATAAGGGGAAGAGAGATCTGATTGGGGAGCAAGGAGGAGAGGATGCTCATACTGGTGGAGCCAGCTTGAAAATGAATATTGGGCACCACTTCCTGACGTCCTAGCCCACTTGGGCACCTATGTGTTGGGTCTGGCATCCTAACCTTTGTGTTGGGTTGGCCTCGATGTAATACCTCGGTCAAAGCCCGAGCATGTGCATAGACATATTGGAACTTGGCTCCGACACTATATGTGTGAAAAAGTGGGCATACATCCAACATAGAGGTTGGACTATGCATCTAGCACCAACAACAATGTGGGAGCGGTCGGGTGCTGACAACCATTAGGATAGCCGACGAACGGGTTTGTGGCTTCCATTGCTCGAGCTTGATATCTCAGTCCTTGCGGGTTATTTGTCTAACAAATGCATCAATAAGACACTTATGTTCATTTAAATATTCATTCTAGACATTATGCTTATTATACTTTAAAATGAGTATTTGGACTTTTGCATTCTACAGAAGCTAGAATTGGTGAAGCACCTCTTCTTCCATTGTGGGTTTGCAAAGCGTTGTTGGCAAAAAATTGGAGTTACTTTCCAAAGAGAAGGCTCCCACATCCAGACCATCACTGCAACAAAATCTGCTTTGGGTTTTCCATTTGCCATGGACATCATCATTATGATGTGGTCAACCGGACTCAAAGGAATGTTTGGCTATTATAAGGCACAGACCCTTCAGTAATGAACTGCTATAATAATTTCAAAGATCTTTTTGATTTGTTACTTCTTAGAGTGCAGAAAAAAAAAACTTTTCTGCTATATGTGCCTGGCATAATCACTTAGATTAGTCAAAATGTAATAGTTTTGATGTAAACTTTTTAACTCTTTGTATTTTTCTTTTAAATATTAATTCCAGTAGGAGTTCTCACCCCTCCTGTTTCATCAAAAAAGTTTTATAATTTTCAAGATCTACAACTTTTATTTTGGTCATTTCTTCATCTGAGGTGGTTTCAAAATTTTGAATTTTAAATATGATTCAAATGTTAAAAAATTCAAATGTGATTTTATTTAAAGAAATTATTCAAATAAAAGGTTATCAACTTTAAAGTTGCATAACTTTTTGTTATCTACAACTTTCATTTTGGTCATTTCTCCATATGAGGTTGTTTAAAAACGAATTTTAAAAGTGGCCAATTCAAGTGCAACATAGAAGAACATGGCAATCTTGAGCAATGAAAAAACTCATAACATGGCAGCGCAAATTCAGAACATAGCAAGACATAAGTGTTGAACAAGTTACACATATTGTATGATATGTTACTAAAAAAGGATTCTACCTAACATGTTGTCAAATGAATTGCAGTTGAAGTATCAAAGCATCATCAGCTTAGCTAGAGCCACAAGCAGTTGTTAAGGTAGCTAGTTTCAGTAGGGAATTTGTATCATGTTTCCAAGATTATTATGTGTTGAAAATAGTGGGGACTAGTTTCATTGCTCTCCATCAATCATGTGTCATAAGAAACTTCCATAAATTCCCTACTAAGATTAGCAATTGCACCACCTATATCTAGCTACGGAACCAAATGAAGCTTGGTCAAGGCTCTCAAGGCAAAAACTGCAACAAGCTAATGTAAAATTCTTCCTGTCCAAAATTGTAGTAGCATTAATTTGTAATTTCTAAGTAAGCAACATCTTTCTAGATTTAATTGGGGAAGAAAGGAGGAGATGATGTTCACTTACGTTAGCTTTGTGGCAAGAGGAGAGGGCACAGATCGGAGGTAGAGGCCACCGGCCCGACTCTTGTGCATGCAGGAGCAGCAACAACGACGCCGTAGGCAGTTGGGTGCCGATGACCTTTACAGCAACATAAGAGTAGGTTCGTTGTCGCCTCTTCTAGAAACTTCCATCGAGGAATGGAGGAGTGGATGTACGCGGTGGCTAGTGCCCTGTGACCTGATCGGAGGCACCGCCGTACCGGATAGTGGTCGGACACCGAGCCCTAGCAATTCTGGCTATGGGAGAACGCCACATGGATGGCATGCAAAGTTTGTTTTCAACCGGTGGCAATTGTTGTAAATTAACATTTAGTTTTCCTAACTCAGAATTAGCCGCACAAAGCTCCTCTCCACCCGAACCAAAATCTAAGCCGAAAAAAGCTCATCTCCACTCACTTCTCACTTACTAATACCTCACACTATTAATTTCTAGGAAGCACTTTTTTATTGCGCATTGGAAGATGGCTTATTAATTTTAGGAAGCGCTAGTTCTCATGCACATTGGAAGCTGGCACTTGGCATGTGTATAAATGTTTTATTTTTAAATATGTTACACTCTCGCAAAAAGCTCCACACATATGTGTCTAGGCTCATGCGTGCATGCTATCGATATTTGACCACAATGATCAATCATGGGTCATAGAAAACCTTCATAAAATCCTCATTGAGACTGTCAATTACAACACCTATTTACGTATATAACCACATAATGGCTGCCATGGTAATCAAGTCATGTGCATTAATTTGTAACCTCTAAGCAACATCTTTCTAGATCTATTTGGGAGAGTAAGAAGAAGATAGATTTGATCGGTGGGCAAGAGGAGAGGATGCTCACGCTAGTGAAGCTAGCCTGGAATTGAATATTGGGTACCGTTGTCTGGTGTCCTAGCCCACTTGGGCACCTATGTGTTGGGTCTGGTATCCTATCCTTTGTGTTGGGTTGGCCTCCACGTAATACCTCGACCAAAGCCTAAGCATGTGCCTAGACAAATTGGACCTTGGCTCCAACACTAGATGCTGAAGGAGTGGGCGTACATCCAACATATAAGGTACCGTTTGGTTCAGATATTTGTAACGTAATGGGTAAGTGATAACGTTAAATCATGTTTGTTTTAGTCCCACCGTAATCAGATACTATACTAAAAATTGATACCGGACTATTCAAACTTGTTACCGACAGTAATCGAACGTAAATCATTATCATTACCCTTTGCGTTACATTTCTTGAACCAAACAGCACCTAAGTTGTACTATGCATGTAGCACCAACAATGTGGGAGGCGGTCGTGTACTGACAACCATTAGGATAGCAGAGGAACGAGTTTGTGGCCGTAGTTGCTCAAGCTCAATATCTTAGCCCTTGTGTGTCATTTGTCTAATCATTACATTTATAAGACACATATGTTCATTTAAGATGTTCCTTCTAGACATTACGTTTATTGTACTTTAAAATGAGTATTTGGGACCCTAAACTAATTCCTATGAAAGAATTGTCAACCAAAAAGTTCTATAATTTTTTAGATCTACAATTTTTTATTTTTGGTTAATTGTATTTTGGTCATTTCTTCATCTGAGTTTGTTTCAAAATTTTGAATTTTAAATATGATTCAAATGTAAAAAAAAGTCAAACATATTTTTAATAGATGATTCAAATAAAAAGGTTATCAACTGTAAAGTTGCATAACTTTTTGTTATCTACAATTTCTATTTTGGTCGTTTCTCCATATGAAGTTGTTTAAAAACGAATTTTAAAAGTGGGAGATTCAACTGCAACATAGAAGAACATGGCGAGCATGAGCAATGAAAAAACTCATTACATGACAGCACCTACCAGACAAACTCATAACATAGCAAGACATATTAGTGTTGAATAAGCAGTTAGGCCTATAGTGCGATTTGTTACTGAAAAATGATTCTACCTAACTTGAAGCCAAATGAATTGCACTTGCAGTATCAGTGTATCGTTAGCTTAGTTAGAGCTACTAGTAATCAACCTTGTGTTTTCTCTTTAAGGTGCAGTTGTTAACACTAGCTAGTCTCAGTAGGGAATTTGTATCATGTTTCCAATACTATTATGTGTTGAAAATAGTGTGGACTAGTTTCATTGCTCTCCATCAATTGTGTGTCATAAAAACTTTTATAAAAACCCTACTGAGATTAGCCATATTGCACCACCTATATCTAGCTATGATATAGAATGGCTGCCACAGTAATCAATTTGCGTGCATTTGCTTAAGGACATCAAGGCAAAAACTGCAACAAGCTAATGTAAAATTCTTCCCATCCAAATTTAGCAGCATTAACTTGCAACCTCTGAGTAAGCAGCACCTTTCACGATCTAATTGGGGAATCAAAGAGGAGAGGATGCTCACATACGTTGGCTTTAAGACAAGATGAGTGGGCGTAGATCGGAGGTAGAGGCGGTCGATCTGACTCTTGTGCATGTAGGAGCAGCAACAACAACGACGTCGTAGGTAGCTGGGTGACGACGACCCTTACGACGGGAAATGAGCACGTTCGTTGTCACCTCTTCTAGAAACTTCTGTCGGGGAATAGAGGAGTGGATTACGTGGTGGCTAGTGCCATGTGACCTAACTATAGAGGCACCGGGGCAGCAGCTGGACAACAAGCCCTAGTAATTCTGGCTATGGGACAACACCATATGGATGGAATGCAAAGTTTGTTTTTGACCGGTGACAACTGTGGTAAATTAATTTTTAGTTTTTCTAACTCAGAATTAGCCGCATAAAGCTCCTGTCCACCCGAACCAAAATCTAAGCCAAAAAAAGCTCATCTCCACTCACTTCTCACTTAGTGATAGCTCACATATTAATTTCTAGTAAGCACTTGCTTTATTGCATATTAAAAGATGGCTTATTATTTTTTGGAAGCATCGGTTCTCGTGCAAATTGGAAGATTGTGTTTGGCATGTATATGGATGTTTTACTTTTTAAAATGTGTGACAATGTAAAATGCCCGCGAAAAGCTCCACACATTTGCGTCTGAGCTCATGCATGCAGTCACCGATATTCGACCACACCGAAGATCACAATGTATTCTATATGCCTATCTCTAAAACTATCATATGTTGAAAATAATGTGAATTAGTTTCAGGGGTCTCCATCAATGATCAATTGTGGGTCATAGAGAACTTCTATAAAATCCTAATTGAGATTGTCAATTGTAACACCTATTTAAGTAATTATTAGCACATAATGGCCATCACGGTAATCAAGTCATGTCCATTAATTTGTACCCACTAAGCAAACGCCTTTCTAGATCTAATTGGGAGAGCAAAGAGAAGAGGATGCTCAAGTACGTCAGCTTTGTGGCAAGGATTGGGCGCAGATCCTACATAGAGGCCGAACTATGCATGCAGCCAACAACATTAGGCGGAGACGATCAGGTGTTGATGACCTTTAGGATAGCAGATGGACGTCGCTCGAACTCAATATCTCAATCCTCATGGGTTATTTGTGTAACTATTATAGCTATAAGACATTTATGTTTATTTTGGATATTCAGTCTAGTCATTATGTTGATTCTATTTTAAAATGAGTATTTGGAACTCTAAATAAATTTAAATAAAAGAATTTTCAACCATGAAGTTTTATAGATCTACAACTTTCATTCTAGTCATTTCTTCATTCGAGGTCGTTTCAAAATTTTGAATTTCAAATATGATTCAAATGTGAGAAAAACTAAACATAATTTTATTTTGATAAAAGATTTTAAATAAAAAGGTTATCAACTACAAAGTTGCATAACTTTTTGTTATTTACAACTTCTGTTTTGGTCATTTCTTCATCTGAGGGTGTTTGAAAAATACGGATTTTAAAAGTGGGCAATTCAAATGTAATTTCATTGGATACATGATTTTAAATGAGAAGTTGTCAACTACGAAGTTGCATAACTTTTCGAGATCAATAATTTTTGTTTTGGTCATTTATCCGTCCGAGATTGTTCCCTATCACTACGCATTCACTTGTATAGTCAATAGTGACCGTAGAGCATATGGAATCTTTTGGTATAAACTTTATAAAATCTTGTGATCAGATATTTTAGAACTAAGATGACATCAAATAAAAAGGTCGTAAACTATAAAGTTGCGTAACTATTCAAGTTCTACAACTTTTATTTTGTTTGTTTCTCTATCTGAGATCCTTTCCTACCACTACACACTTGTGTGGCCATATAGAATATGAAATCCTTGTATTGGCTCTATGGGTCTGTTTGGTTGTGGATCAAAGAAGCCCGACCAAAATTTGGCAACTTACCAAAGTTAGGCTAAGCCAAATTTCGACTCAAGTTTTAGTGTTTGGTTTGTGGCCAAAATACGTTGGGGCCAAGCCAAATTTTGGTAGCTGATTTGCTGGCCTTGGTTTAGGCCAAAAATTGGCATAGATTTGTATTGGCATGGCCAAATTTTTGTGGGCATGGCCAAAATTTAGCCTACGACCAAATACTTGCAAAATAGCTTGGCAAGGCCAATATTTGGCATGGCACCTTTGGGCCTGCACCCAAACACACCCTATATAATCTTGGGAATCAAATATTTTAGCACCAAAATGTCTTTAAATGAAAAAGGTAACAACTACAAAGTTATAGATCTCATCAAATACTATAGCTTGGATATAAAGATCATCTTTATCAGTCATCGAATAAGAAAGATATTAAGTTTGTCATATAGTCTATCATTATTGGATTATGTTTAGAACTGGTAGTGATACCGTCATTGATAGTTCAAGCCACGAACCGATAGTGACAAACTTATATTACTAGAAGTTTGTAGCTAGAACCTGCAATGGTAGGAACCATCAATGATGAACCTATATCACTAGCGGTTTGTGGCTAGATTTGATAATGGTAGGAACTGATAATGATGACCCCATATCACTATTGGTTAGCCTTATTATTGCCATTTCTAGCAGTAAAGGAAAAGAGCGCTTTGCCGAGTGCCTGAAGCACTCGCAAAGCCTTAAAAACACTCGGCAAAGGCTTTGCCGAGTGTCGCACTCGGCAAAGAAGGCTCGGCACACAATGCATCAGCAAAGCCTTCTTTGTCGAGTACTTTTTCTCGGGCACTTGGCAAATAGGTTTGCCGAGTGCCAGAGAGCACTCGGCAAAGAAAAGCCGCCGTTATGGCGCCGGGTGACGGAGACGGTGTCTTTGCCGAGTGTCTCGGGTGACACTCGGCAAAGGAGTTACCGTTGCCAAGTGTCTGCCCAACAGCACTCGGCAAAGGTAACTTCTTTGACGAGTGTCACCAGGGACACTTGGCAAAGAACCCGCCAGGGAGGGTCCTCATGTCAGTTCTTTGTCGAGTGCTATGTACGGCACTCAGCAAAGCGTGCTTCTTTGCCGAGTGTCAGAGACATTACACTCGGCAAAGAACCTATACCGGTGCCCAGGTCTTGGTTCTTTGCCGAGTGTTACACTCGTCAAAGTGACTAGTAGGCACCTTTTTAATTTGTTTTCCCTATTCCATCCAAACAAACAAAAGATATCACATATACATCACATATATCACATATATACATCACAGATATCATCACAAACATAAATAGCCAACACAAACATAAATATCCATCACAAACATAAGTGTTCAACACAAGTATCCAACACAAACATAAGTCTCATACGTCTCAAGCTCTGACATAAGTATCCAACACAAGCATAAGTATTTAACACAAGTTTTGAAGTCTTCAAACACACAGACATAAGTATTCAACACTAAAAACATAAAACTCATGGAGGTGGGCGGTTGGTCTAGTGCTGCGTTGGGCTGAACCCTTCAGGAGGGTTGTTGGATGCGGCCCCAGATTAGCCCTGCACAGAGAAGAGATTGCATGTGTTATACCAGATGCATTACCAACATCTAACTACAATTTTGATACTCACAGGAGTATGGAACACAGCAGGGTCAACTGCAGGGAACAATGGAGGTGGCGGAGCGAAACCCTGTGACGCGCTAAGACTCTGCATGTACTGGAACATATCTGCCATCCTCTGATCAGTCGCCGCCCGCTCCGCCATTGTCCTCGCCACCATCTCTTGGCGTTCCCTCCTCTCTTGTTCTAGTTGGGTCTGTAATATTACAAGCCAACGTTATAGTAACTCAAAGAGAAGGTATATAACTCAAGGAATGACGAGTTATAGAAGCACTAACCTCGAGTTGTTGTATGCGAAGCTGTGAGCTGGCTTGCCGAGGTCGTATGGCTGG
The DNA here is from genome assembly GCA_029449295.1 of Zea luxurians. Lineage (NCBI taxonomy): Eukaryota > Viridiplantae > Streptophyta > Magnoliopsida > Poales > Poaceae > Zea > Zea luxurians. The sequence continues at coordinate 11,691,154 of JAOPSE010000011.1, read as the reverse complement.
ACTCGAGCCCGTGCTCCTTGCCCGCACCTGAGACAGAGTGGGAGTGGAGGACGAGTCGATTGCCCCGTCGGCAATCCAGTACCGCCCATGTCTCTTGCCTCCTCCGACCCTCATGAGCACATCAGGGTCGATCGGCTCGGTGCTCGGATCATAATCTGGGCCATGGACCTCCTGCGCCATGGCGGTGTAGTCATTAAGGCGGCTGTAGACGGCGGGGTTGGTGTAGGCCTCGGGCCCGTCATCCGGGTTGTAGGTGACGTCAGACTTCGCCTTACCCTTATGGGCCATAGCATAGGCCAAGAAGGTGGAGCAAGGCCGGCCACCATGTGACGCCGACTGCAAGAAAACCAACGAGATAGTTAGAAATAATATCTAATCCAGTGCTATATACCTAAATAAAAAAGAGGGCGTACCCATGCTTTGGCATATTGGCCCAGGCTCCGGCTGCCTTGGTGGTGGGGGGGACCTTGCATCATCATACACCGTTCCCGGCTAGCGTTGTGCGCCTGGTCCCACTCAGCCGAACACCACATATCCACCATCTGCTCCCAGCACAGAGGATGTGTGGCGCACCAATGTGGAATCATCTACAAAGTAAACATGTAAAGTGCATATCAAAAGATAAAATAAAATTCATGCATTGAGTACTGGTACCAAACATGCATGACTTTACCTGCAGGTACTGGTCCCTGGTCAACGACATGGTTCGGGCTTGAGTTTTGGTCACTGTCGGCGTTCCAATACCGGGGGGTCCCTGGGCCGACGAGTGAATGTCGCCGCGTGCCCCAGCCCAGATGGGTCGAGCGCGAGGGCGAGCGCGAAGGGGGGAGAGCGAGGCGGCCGGAGACCAGCGTGAGAGAGGTGGGAATCACGCGGCCCTCGTGTTCATCCCGCGCCTAGGTCGGGTGCGCTTGCAGTAGGGGGTTACAAGCGTCCACGCGGGAGAGGGAGCGAGCGGCTCCAAGCGAGCGCCTGTTCTCGTCCTCGTCCCCGCGCGGCCAACCCTCTCTAAGAGGGCCCTGGTCCTCCCTTTTATAGGCGTAAGGAGAGGATCCAGGTGTACAATGGGGGGTGTAGCAGGGTGCTACGTGTCTAGCGGAGGTGAGCTAGCGCCCTAGGTACATGCCGTTGTGGCAGCCGGAGAGATCTTGGCACCGAGCTGGTGTGATGTCGTGGCCGTCGAAGGAGCGATGGAGTTTGGCGGAGGGACAGCTGTCGGAGCGGTTGAGTCCTTGCTGACGTCCTCTGGCTTCCGTAAGGGGGCTGAGAGCCACCGTCGTCACAGAGCACGCGGGGCGCCATCATTGCCTATCTGGCGGAGCGAGCCAGATGGGACGCCGGTCTTGTTCCTTGCGGCCCGAGTCAGCTCGGGGTAGGGTGATGATGGCGCCTCCTGTTGACGCGGCTGGTCTACGCCCTAGGTTGGGCGATGTGGAAGCTCCTCCGAAGCCGAGGTCGAGTCCGAGCCCCCGGGTTGGGCGATGTGGAGATTGTCGTCTTCTGGGGCCAAGCCCAAGTCCGAGCCCTGGGTCGGGCGAGGCGGAGATCGTCGTCTTCTGGGGCCGAGCCCAAGTCCGAGCCCTGGGTTGGGCGGAGTTCGCCGTCTTCCGGGGCTTAGCCCGAGTCCGAGCCCTGGGTCGGGCGGAGTTCGCCGTCTTCCGGGGCTTAGCTCGAGTCCGAGCCCTGGGTCGGGCGGAGTTCGCCGTCTTCCGGGACTTAGCCCGAGTCCGAGCCCTAGGTCGGGCGGAGTTTGCCGTCTTCCGGGGCTTAGCCCGAGTCCAAGCCCTAGGTCGGGCGGAGATCGCCGTCTTCCGGGACTTAGCCCGAGTCCGAGCCCTGGGTCGGGCGGAGTTCGCCGTCTTCCGGGACTTAGCCCGAGTCCGAGCCCTAGGTCGGGCGGAGCGGAGCTTCCCATGGTGCCTCCGGCAGAGCCTGACTGCCTGTCAGTCTTACTCTGTCCAGTGGCGCTGCAGTCGGTGTGGCGTAGGCGGCGCTGTCCTTCTGTCAGGCCGGTCAGTGGAGCGGCGAAGTGACGACGGTCACTTCGGTTCTGCCGGCTGGGGGGTGCACGCCAGGATAAGGGTGTCAAGTAACCTTTGCATTAAATGCTCCTGCGACTTGGTCGGTCGGTGCGGCGATTTGGTCAGGGTTGCTTCTTAGCGAAGGCAGGGCCTCGGGCGAGCCGGGAATATGTTCGCCGCTGAAGGGGGGCCTCGGGCGAGACGGAAATCCTCCGGGGTCGGCTGCCCTTATCCGAGGCTAGGCTCGGGTGAGGCGTGATCGTGTCCCTCGAATGGACTGATCCCTGACTTAATCGCACCCATCAGGCCTTTGCAGCTTCGTGCTGATGGGGGTTACCAGCTGAGAATTAGGAGCCTTGAGGGTACCCCTAATTATGGTCCCCGACAGTAGCCCCCGAGCCTCGAAGGGAGTGTTTGCACTCGCTTGGAGGCTTTCGTCGCACTTTTTTGCAAGGGGACCAGCCTTTCTCGGTTGCGTTTTGTTCCGGTGGGTGCGCGCGAGCGCACCCGCCGGGTGTAGCCCCCGAGGCCTCGGAGGAGTGGTTTCACTCCTTCGAGGTCTTACTGCCTCACGTAGTGCTTCGGCTGGTCTGGTCGTTCCCTCATGCGAGCTGGCCGTAGCCCAGGTGTACGGTCGGGTCCCAAGTTCTCGGGCTGGTATGTTGACGCTGTCAACGGTTCGGCCAGAGCTGGGTTTGCGAGAGCAGTCCTCGAGCCTCTGCACAGAGCGAGAGGGCGATCAGGGGTAGACTCGGCTTTTTTACATACGCCCCTGCGTCGCCTTTCCGCAAGGAGGAGGGGGGGAGAGCGCCATGTTGCCCTCGATGGGCGCCGAACATGGTGTCTCCGATGAGCTGCAAGCGGGTAATCCGAGTGGACGTCCGTGCCCCGTTCGTTAGGGGTCGGCTAGGGGCCCAGAGGCGCGCCCAAAAGTACCTGCGGGTGATCTGCCAGACCCGGTCCCCTGGCGACGGGGTCCGAGGGCTCGATGCCTCCCTCTGGTGGGATTCTGTTACAAGATCGTTCCCGCCGGTCTCGGAAATGTCCTAGGGTACCTCGGGAGCGCAGCCCGAGCCTTGGTTATGTATCGAACGTACCCATGGTCATCCCTCGCTCGGCGTCTGAGGCGGCTGTGAACCCTTCGGGGGCCAGCCTTTGAACCCCTGATCAGTATTGGGTGCGGAGCCCGAGTAGCCTGAGGCGGTCGTTGAACCCTTTCGAGGGGCCGGCCTTTGAACCTCTGACCAGTAGTGGGTGTAGGGCCCACGCGATCTGAGGCGGCTGTTGAACCCTTCCGGGGGGGCAGCCTTCGAACCTCTGATCAGTAGGGGGGCTCGGAGCCTGGTTCCTTCTCGGGGAAGGATCCTTTTCAGGGTATCCCCCTTTCCCGGTCCCTGTTGCAAGAGAGAGAAAGAGGAAAAACGGAAAAGGATACGAAATCGAACGACGCGGCGTACCTTTTTGGACGCGTTCATTTTGGCGAAGGGGAAGCGTCGCCCGCTTCTCCTGCCAGAGGCGCCGCGTGTCCCGTCGTGGAGTTAATGCGACGGGGCGAGTGGTTGGAGGGGCGACCGTTGCGCGTGCGTGAGCCGTTCGAGGAACGGATCACGGGCGTGTCGTCTTCACGCCGTGGGAGAGGGTTCTCTCGCTGCCCCCGGATGGGACGTAAGCTTGGCTGACGACACGACCGCTGCGCCTGCTCGCCTGCCACCGCCATTACTGTCGGCCCACTTTTGGCCGTGTTGACCGTCGCGCCAGGCTGGTGCTGCTGGGTCGCGCGGCGGGTCGCCTCGAGTCGCGGTATTGGTCCCGCAGTCGAGGAGGTGCAGTGGTGGCGCGGGTGGCGATGCAGTTACTCACACGTAGCAACCGGCGCACGGTTGCATGACGCGTGGTCCTGGGCCTCCATGCCGGGCGTGTTGGGAGTCGGAGGAGCGCGCCCACTTGGCGCGGTTGCATGCCGCCTGCATGGCTGCCCACCCTTTCGCCCGTTGGTCTGGGCAAAAGTGGAGGGTCGCTTGTAACCGCTGGGCGGTTGTATGCACCGCGCACGCGGCGGTTTGGCTTCTTCTGCCCTGAGTTGGCTTGCATGACGTGTGGGACCCAGCCCCCGCGCCATAGGGGAGGACCTTGGAGTGTGTTGGAGAAGACCCAGCCCGTGACGGCTGGGGACGCGAGTAGGGAGGACCGCCCTTAAAAGGAGGGTGACCCCCTTGGAGGGCGACCACGTCTTCGCGCTCCCTTATGCATCGTGTCTTTCCACCCTCCAGGCCCCCGGATGGGGGAGATCCGCCGTCTTTCCGCCTCGTCGTTGGGGGAACGCAACTCCGCGGGAGTTGGTACCTTTCAGCCATCGTTCGGCTTCAAGGATTTTCATCATGCAGCCCGGCTGCATCCCTCCACCGGCGGTCACCCAAGATGGTGACCTCCAGTTTGATGGTGGGGGAAAGCGAGCCGGGCTGCGGCCTCCGCCCCTCCCTCAGCCTCAAGGATTTTCATCACTAGTGCTGGGGAGGGGAGTGTGCCGAGTTGGGGTCGGCCCCTGCGTGGGCAGTGGCCCGCTCCTTCCCTCAGTGATCGGGGGGAAGGGCGGGAGTCGTCCGTGGCGCTGACAGCTGCACCGTGCCCGGCTCGCTGGGCCGAGCGGCTTCAGAGCCGCTCCCGGTGCCGCCTCCCGCCACGGCAGCTGGAATAGGTTCCGCCGCCGACGAGTTTGTCGGCGCCACCCGCGGACCGACCTCCAACTCTACGGCCTTCTGCCCGTCCTTGCCTCTCGAGTTTGGGCACGGGCGGGGGCCTCCTAGCAGCAGCATCCGCCTTGAGGTCATCGCTGCTGCTGTTCGGCCCCCCGGGACAGAAGTCGTCGTCGTCGCCGCGGCTGGGGTGGGCGACGACAAGCCATTCGTCGATCTTCTGTTGCTCCGCAGGCCTCTCCCCCGTCGAGTGGGGTTGTTCGTACCTGAGGAGGTGGAACCGGAGTTCCATTTGTAATGGCACCTTGAGTGCCGGTGTTTTTGTTCATTGTGGCTGTCGGGGCCTGAACATGTATGTGATTTCGGCACGGAGCCGTGTATTTTCCTCCTTTTCGAGCACTGAGACTCGCCTGTTGGTTGTCTGAACCGCTTCACCAAGCGTGAGTCGCCCCGTGTACAGGTGACGAGTGAGGTATCCGTATCTCGGAGGCGTAGGAGTTCCTCGGCTCGGTCGGCCTTGTTGTCCGAGGCTTCTCTAACTTAGTTAAAGGAACCCCTCGGCCGCTCTTCGATGAGCCGAGGCCAGGGGTAGCGGCGTCAACATGGACAGAGGCAGAGTTGGCTCGAAAAGGAAACCTGGTTGGCCGGAGCCTGGCCGGGTCATCCGTTAGCGGGACCGACGCCGGAATTGACCAGCCGAGGCCTCGGGTCGGGCTGACGTCCTTGGAGGGCAGCTGGCCGAGGCCTCGGGGTGACCGACCGAGCCGCCTGCTCGGGCCGGATTGACGTCCTCGGAAGGTAACTGGCCGAGGCCCCGGGGTGACCGGCCGAGCCGCCTGCTCGGGCCGGGTTCCCAAAGAAGACCCTGGCGGCGATGGCCCGGGCGTGGTGATGACGTCGTCCTTTAGAGTGGAGATCCTCGGACCACGTCGCCGTCCAAGGCTAGGTCGACCCTCGCCGAAGGTGTCGTCGATGCCAAGGGTGCTGCTGCTCCCTTCAGCCGTCAAGATCCGAGCCTGCAGGATCGGATTGTCTTGTAGTGTGTGTTTCCTGCAGCCGCCGAGGCCTAAACACACCCTCGCCGTGTTGTAAAGCTACGTCTCTTTTCCTTTTATTTCGAGCATCTGGACTGTTTTGTCGGTAACAGAAATGTTTGTGCAAGCAAGAGTTGCTTCTCGCGGAAGGTGATGAGTGAGGTATCTGTATCCTGGAGGCGTAGGAGTCCCTCGGCTCGGTCGACCTTGCCGCTTACGCGCACTCTTACCCGTCTATGGGGCTCTGTCACCGACGCAGTCGAGAAGGCTCGAAGGATCGCTTCGGCAGAAGAGCTTTCGAGCGTGAAGACTTGTTCGGTCCGCAGAATCACTTATCCGAACGTGAGTTACTTATCGCAGAAGGTGATGAGTGAGGTATCCGTATCCCGGAGGCGTAGGAGTCCCTCGGCTCGGTCAGCCTTGGCTGCTTACATGTACTCCGTCGTTTTCAGAATCCACTTTTCGAAGTAGCCAAAAAGCGCGAAAGACATTCTGGCAGAAAAGATCTTTTTTTCGAGGAAAATTTCGACGCAGAGGGGGTTCCCCCCCTTTTAGCCCCCGAGGGAGGGTCGGGCTTTGCCGAGGCGAGGCCGACCCTTCCTTGATGACTAAACTTTGTGTGGGTGCGAGGTATATGATCAACTTGAAAACATCTTAAGGGTAGAAGCAACGTAGCTATTGGATGTTCCAAGCGTTGTCGTAGACCTCGCCTTGGCTGTTGGCCAGCTTGTATGTTCCGGGCTTCGGAACCTTGGCGATGACGAATGGCCCCTCCCAGGGAGGCGTGAGCTTGTGCCACCCTCGGGCGTCTTGTCGCAGTCGAAGCACCAGGTCGCCCACCTGGAGGTCTCGGGACCGGACCCCTCGGGCGTGGTAGCGTCGCAGGGACTGCTGGTACCGCGCCGAGTGTAGCAAGGCCTGGTCCCGAGCCTCCTCCAGCTGGTCCAGCGAGTTTTCTCGGCTGACTTGGTTGCTTTGGTCGGTGTAGGCCCTCGTCCTCGGGGAGCCGTATTCTAAGTCTGTGGGCAAGATGGCTTCGGCCCCATAGACTAGAAAGAACGACGTGAAACCCGTGGCTCGGCTCGGCGTTGTCCTCAGACTCCAGACCACCGAGGGGAGTTCCTTCATCCATCACTTGCCGAACTTGTTGAGGTCATTGTAGATCCGAGGCTTGAGCCCTTGTAGAATCATGCCGTTGGCACGCTCCACCTGCCCATTCGTCATGGGATGAGCCACGGCGGCCCAGTCCACCCGGATGTGGTGATCCTCGCAGAAGTCCAGGAACTTTCTGCCGGTGAACTGGGTGCCGTTGTCGGTGATGATGGAGTTCGGGACCCCGAAGCGATGGATGATGTTGGTGAAGAACGCCACCGCCTGCTCGGACCTGATGCTGTTCAGGGGTCGGACCTCGATCCACTTGGAGAATTTGTCGATGGCAACAAGCAGGTGCGTGTAGCCCCCGGGTGCCTTCTGCAAGGGGCCGGCGAGGTCCAGACCCCACACCGCAAAAGGCCAGGTGATGGGTATCGTCTGCAGAGCCTGAGCGGGCAGATGGGTCTGCCTCGCGTAGAATTGGCACCCTTCGCAGGTGCGGACGATTCGGGTAGCGTCGGCCACCGCCGTCGGCCAGTAGAAGCCTTGCCGGAAAGCGTTCCCGACAAGGGCTCGAGGCGCTGCGTGATGGCCGCAAGCCCCCGAGTGTATCTCTCGCAGGAGTTCCTGACCTTCGGCGATGGAGATGCATCGCTGGAGGATGCCTGAGGGGCTGCGGTGGTAGAGTTCCTTCTCATCTCCCAGCAAGACGAACGACTTGGCGCGCCGCGCCACCCGCCGAGCCTCGGCTCGGTCGAGGGGTAGCTCTCCTCGGTGGAGATATTGCAGGTACGGGGTCTGCCAGTTTCGATTGGGCGCGACCCCGCTTCGCTCCTCCTCGACGCGCAGTGCCTCACCCTCGGGGGCCGAGGGTACCTCGGACTGAACCGAGGGCGCCTCGGGTCGAGCCGAGGGTGCCTCGGACTGGGCCGAGGGTACCTCGGGCTCGGACGTGTCGTCGATCTTGACGGAGGGTTGATACAGGTCTCGGGAGAAGACGTCCGGGGGAACCGTCGTTCGCCCCGAGGCTATTTTAGCCAGCTCATCCGCAGTCTCGTTGTAGCACCGAGCAATGTGGTTGAGCTCGAGCCCGTAGAACTTGTCTTCCAGGCGCCGAACTTCATCGCAGTAGGCCTTCATCTTCGGGTCGCGGCAATGGGAGTTCTTCATGACTTGGTCGATGACGAGCTGCGAGTCACCACGAGCGTCGAGGCGTCGGACCCCTAGCTCGATGGCGATCCGCAACCCGTTGACCAGAGCCTCATATTTGGCCACATTGTTGGACGCTGGGAAGTGGAGGCGTAGCACGTAGCGTAGATGCTTTCCTAGGGGTGAGATGAAGAGTAGGCCTGCGCCGGCCCCTGTCTTCATCAACGACCCGTCAAAGAACATGGTCCAGAGCTCCGGTTGGATCAGAGCCGTCGGTAGCTGGGTGTCGACCCATTCAGCCACGAAGTCCGCCAAGACCTGGGACTTAATGGCTTTCCGAGGAGCGAACGAGATTGTCTCGCCCATGATCTCCACCGCCCACTTTGCAATCCTACCCGAGGCCTCTCGGCACTGGATGATCTCTCCCAGGGGGAAGGATGACACCACAGTTACCGGATGAGACTCGAAGTAGTGTCGCAGCTTCCGTCGCGTTAGGATCACCGCGTACAGCAGCTTCTGAACCTATGGGTAGCGGACCTTGGTTTCGGACAGTACCTCGCTGACGAAGTAGACTGGCCTCTGAACAGGCAATGCATGCCCCTCTTCTTGCCTCTCGACCACAATCGCGGCGCTAACCACCTGGGTGGTCGCGGCGACGTAGACCAGGAGGGCTTCTCCGGCAGCTGGGGGCACCAAGATAGGTGCCTTTGTGAGGAGCGCCTTCAGGTTCCCGAGGGCTTCCTCGGCCTCAGGGGTCCAAGTGAAGCACTCGGCCTTCCTTAAGAGGCGGTACAGAGGTAGACCTCTTTCGCCGAGGCGTGAGATGAAGCGGCTCAGAGCCGCGAGGCATCCCATGACCCTCTGTACGCCTTTCAAGTCCTTGATGGGCCCCATGCTGGTAATGGCTGCGATCTTTTCCAGGTTGGCTTCGATGCCCCGCTCAGAGACGATGAACCCCAAGAGCATGCCTCGGGGCACCCCGAAGACACACTTTTCGGGATTGAGCTTGACACCTTTCGCCTTGAGACATCAGAATGTCGTTTCAAGGTCGGAAAGGAGGTCGGAGGCTTTCCTCGTCTTGACTACAATGTCATCGACGTAGGCCTCGACTGTGCGGCCAATGTGTTTGCCGAACACATGGTTCATGCACCGTTGGTACGTTGCGCCCGCATTCCTCAAACCGAAAGGCATGGTGACATAGCAGTACATGCCGAAGGGTGTGATGAAAGAAGTCGCGAGCTGGTCGGACTCTTTCATCTTGATTTGATGATACCCTGAGTAGGCATCGAGGAAAGACAGGGTTTCGCACCCAGCAGTGGAATCCACGATTTGGTCGATGCGAGGCAGAGGGTAGGGAACCTTCGGACATGCTTTGTTGAGACCAGTGTAGTCTACACACATCCGCCATTTCCCCCCTTTCTTTCTCACAAGCACAGGGTTGGCAAGCCATTCGGGATGGAATACCTCTTTGATGAACCCTGACGCCATTAGCTTGTGAATCTCCTCGTCTATGGCTCTGCGCTTCTCCTCGTCGAATCGGCGCAGCGGCTGCTTGACGGGTCGGGCTCCGGCTCGGATGTCCAGCGAGTGCTCGGCGACATCCCTCGGTACGCCGGGCATGTCCAAGGGGCTCCACGCGAAGACGTCGGCGTTCGCGCGGAGAAAGTCGACGAGCACTGCTTCCTATTTGGGATCGAACCCGGAGCCGATCCGGATCTGCTTGGAGGTGTCGCCGCTGGGGTCGAGGGGGGCGGACTTAACCGTCTCCGCTGGCTCAAAGTTGCCGGCGTGACGCTTCACGTCTGGCACCTCCTTAGAGAGGCTCTCCAGGTCGGCGATGAGGGCCTCGGACTCGGTGAGGGCCTCGGCGTACTCCATGCACTCCACGTCGCATTCGAACGCGTGTTTGTACGTAGTGCCGACGGTGATGACCCTGTTGGGGCCCAGCATCTTGAGCTTTAGGTAGGTGTAGTTGGGGACGGCCATGAACTTCGCGTAGCACGACCTCCCCAGTACCGCGTGGTAGGTTCCTCAGAACCCGACCACCTCGAACGTCAGGGTCTCCCTTCGGAAGTTGGAGGGTGTTCCGAAGCAGACGGGAAGGTCGAGCTGTCCGAGGGGTTGGACACGCTTCCCGGGGATGATCCCATGGAAGGGCGCAGCGCCTGCCCGGACAGAGGACAGATCAACACACAGGAGCCCGAGGGTCTCGGTGTAGATGATGTTGAGGCTGCTGCCTCCGTCCATGAGGACCTTGGTGAGCCTGACGTCGCCGATGACGGGGTCGACGACGAGCGGGTATTTCCTCAGGCTCGGCACATGGTCGGGGTGATCGTCTCGGTCGAAGGTGATGGGCTTGTCGGACCAGTCTAGATAGACTGGCGCCGCCACCTTGACCGAGCAGACCTCCCGGCGCTCTTGCTTGCGGTGCCGAGCCGAGGCGTTCGCCGCTTGCCCACCATAGATCATGAAGCAGTCGCGGACCTCGGGGAACTCTCCTGCCTAGTGATCTTCCTTCTTGTCGTCGTCACGGGCCTTGCCACCCTCCGCAGGTGGCCCGGCCCTGTGGAAGTGGCGCCGAAGCATGACGCACTCCTCAAGGGTGTGCTTGACCGGTCCCTGGTGATAGGGGCACGGCTCCTTGAGCATCTTGTCGAAGAGGTTGGCACCTCCGGGGGGTTTCTGAGGGTTCTTGTACTCGGCGGCGGCGACAAGGTCCGCGTCGGCGGCGTCGCGTTTCGCTTGCGACTTCTTCTTGCCCTTCTTCTTGGCGCCGCGCTGAGTTGACGCCTTGGGAGTACCTTCCGATGGGCGGCCCTGGGGCTGCTTGTCCTTTCGGAAGATAGCCTCGACCGCCTCCTGGCCAGAGGCGAACTTGGTGGCGATGTCCATCAGCTCGCTCGCCCTGGTTGGGGTCTTGCGGCCCAGCTTGCTCACCAGGTCGCGGCAGGTGGTGCCAGCGAGGAACGTGCCGATGACATCCGAGTCGGTGATGTTGGGCAGCTCGGTGCGCTGCTTTGAGAATCGCCGGATGTAGTCTCGGAGAGACTCTCCCGGCTGCTGTCGGCAGCTTCGGAGGTCCTAGGAATTCCCGGGGCGCACATACGTGCCCTGGAAATTGCCGGCGAAAGCTTGGACTAGGTCGTCCCAGTTGGAGATCTGCCCCGGAGGCAGGTGCACCAACCAGGCGCGAGCGGAGTCAGAGAGGAACAGGGGGAGGTTGCGGATGATGAGGTTGTCATCGTCCGTTCCACCCAGTTGGCAGGCCAGACGGTAGTCCGCGAGCCACAGTTCCGGTCTCGTCTCCCCCGAGTACTTTGTAATAGTAGCCGGGGGCCGGAACCGGGTCGGGAACGGCGCCCGTCGGATGGCTCGGCTGAAGGCTTGCGGACCGGGTGGTTCGGGCGAGGGACTCCAATCCTCCCCGCTGTCGTAGCGTCCCCCACGCCTGGGGTGGTAGCCTCGGCGCACCCTCTCGTCGAGGTGGGCCCGTCGGTCGCGGTGGTGGTGCTCGTTGCCGAGGCGACCCGGGGCCGCAGGCGCGGTGTTGCGCGTGCGCCCGGTGTAGACCGAGGCTTCCCGCATGGATCGGGAAGTCGCAGCATGAGGTTCCGAGGGGTACCCCTGCCTTCGGGAGGCAGAGCTCTCGGCCCGTCGGACTGCGGCGCCTTCCAGGAGATCTTGAGTTCTCCCTGGATTCACCGCCCCTCGGTGGTTGATGGCTCTGGCATCGCGCGAAGAAGCATTGCTGCTGCCGCTAGGTTCTGGCCAACCCCACTGGATGCGGGTGGTGGCCTGAGCCTGACGTCGTCGGTGATGCGGCGCTGGAAGCCCTGGGGTAGATGACGTATTTCTCCGGCCGGAGGTTGGCCCGCCCATGCCTGCCCGACGTCCTGACGGATCGGCTCCAGCGCTCCTGCTCCCTCGTCGAGCCCGGCCTGCACCCCGCGGATTTGCTCGAGCTGTGGGTCATGACCCCCCGCCTGAACGGGGACCACAGCTAGCTCCCGTGGGATGTCAACGCGAGGCACCGGCCTAGGGAAGTCACCGTCCTCCGGCATGCCGAGATGGTTGCCTTCGGGGGGGACCCCCTAGATCGACGTGGAAGCATTCGCGGCTTGGGCCGCGGTCCTCATCGCCGAGGCTACGGCTACCGTCGGAACAGTCGGAAAGGCAATAGTCGCATGCGGTCATGAAGTCCCGCATGGCACTGGGGTTGCCAAGTCCAGAGAAATCCCAACAGATGCTGGGTTCGTCGTCTTCCTCGGACCCAGAGGGCCCGTAGGTCGAGACGTCCGTCAGCCGGTCCCAAGGTGACCGCACACGAAACCCCAGAGGGTCTGGATTTGCCTCTACGAGAGCGCCCGCCAAAGCGAAGTCGCTAGACGGGTTGAGGCTGAACCCGAAAGACGCGGGATGGGAATCGATCGGTACCTTTTGGTCGACGGGCGGCGATAAGGTCGCGTCGGGGACTGACTGCGCCGTCGTCTCAGGTACGAGGGTGACGTCCAGCAAGCTTTTCGCGAGCGTGCTGGTGTCGTCCGCTTGCTCGAGATTGGCGTGTCGCGGGGAGACGGCGCTCGCCTTCGTCTCAAACGCGAGGTCGACGCCTGGTGCGCCCCCCGTTGGGGTGCCGGGACCGTCGACTCGCTCGACAGCCGACGAGGCGCTGTCTCCTGCTTGGCCTTGGTTGCCCCGCCTCCTCCTCCGTCGACGGGGGAGAGGACGGGGTGAGCTCGAAGGTTGCTCTTCCACCATGCGGGGAAGACGTCGCCGATTCCGCCGCCGGCAGGCGGGTTGTCGGCCGCCACCGTTGTTGTCGCACGGCGGTGGAAGGAGTATCATGTCGTAGCTGCCGTCGAGGGATATGAACTCAAGACTCCCGAAATGGAGCACCGTCCTAGGTTGGAGAGGTTGCTGGAGACTGCCCATCTAGAGCTGGATGGGAAGCTGTTCGTCAACACGCAGCAGGCCCCTACCTGGCGCGCCAACTGTCGGCGTTCCGAGACCGGGGGGTCCCTAGGCCGACGAGTGAATGTCGCCGCGTGCCCCATCCCAGATGGGTCGAGCGCGAAGGGGGGAGAGCGAGGCGGTCGGAGACCGGCGTGAGAGAGGTGGGAATCCTGCGGCCCTCGTGTTCGTCCCGTGCCCAGGTCGGGTGCGCTTGCAGTAGGGGGTTACAAGCGTCCACGCGGGAGAGGGAGCGAGCGGCTCCAAGCGAGCGCCTGTTCTCGTCCTCGTCCCCACGCGGCCAACCCTCTCTAAGAGGGCCATGGTCCTCCCTTTTATAGGCGTAAGGAGAGGATCCAAGTGTACAATGGGGGGTGTAGCAGGGTGCTACGTGTCTAGCGGAGGTGAGCTAGCGCCCTAGGTACATGCCGTTGTGGCAGCCGGAGAGATCTTGGCACCCAGCTGGTGTGATGTCGTGGCCGTCGAAGGAGCGATGGAACTTGGCGGAGGGACAGCTGTCGGAGCGGTTGAGTCCTTGCTGACGTCCTCTGGCTTCCGTAAGGGGGCTGAGAGCCGCCGTCGTCACAGAGCACGCGGGGCGCCATCATTGCCTATCTGGCGGAGCGAGCCAGATGGGACGCCGGCCTTGTTCCTTGCGGCCCGAGTCAGCTCGGGGTAGGGTGATGATGGCGCCTCCTGTTGACGCGGCTGGTCTACGCCCTAGGTTGGGCGATGTGGAAGCTCCTCCGAAGCCGAGGTCGAGTCCGAGCCCCCGGGTTGGGCGAGGCGGAGATTGTCGTCTTCTGGGGCTGAGCCCAAGTCCGAGCCCTGGGTCGGGTGAGGCGGAGATCGTCGTCTTCTGGGGCCGAGCCTAAGTCCGAGCCCTGGGCCGGGCGGAGTTTGCCGTCTTCCGGGGCTTAGCCCGAGTCTGAGCCCTGGGTCGGGCGGAGTTCGCCGTCTTCCGGGGCTTAGCCCGAGTCCGAGCCCTGGGTCGGGCGGAGTTCGCCGTCTTCCGGGACTTAGCCCGAGTCCGAGCCCTGGGTCAGGCGGAGTTCGCCGTCTTCCGGGGCTTAGCCCGAGTCCGAGCCCTAGGTCGGGCGGAGTTCGCCGTCTTCCGGGGCTTAGCCCGAGTCCAAGCCCTGGGTCGGGCGGAGTTCGCCGTCTTCCGGGACTTAGCCCGAGTCCGAGCCCTGGGTCGGGCGGAGTTCGCCGTCTTCCGGGGCTTAGCCCGAGTCCGAGCCCTGGGTCGGGCGGAGTTCGCCGTCTTCCGGGACTTAGCCCGAGTCCGAGCCCTGGGTCGGGCGGAGCGGAGCTTCCCATGGTGCCTCCGGCAGAGCCTGACTGCCTGTCAGTCTTACTCTGTCCAGTGGTGCTGTAGTACGTGTGGCGTAGGCGGCGCTGTCCTTCTGTCAGGCCGGTCAGTGGAGCGGCGAAGTGACGGCGGTCACTTCGGTTCTGCCGGCTGGGGGGTGCGCGCCAGGATAAGAGTGTCAAGTCACCTTTGCATTAAATGCTCCTGCGACTTGGTCGGTCGGTGCGGCGATTTGGTCTGGGTTGCTTCTTAGCGAAGGCAGGGCCTCGGGCGAGCCAGGAATATGTTCGCCGCTGAAGGGGGGCCTCGGGCGAGACAGAAATCCTCCGGGGTCGGCTGCCCTTGTCCGAGGCTAGGCTCGGGTGAGGCGTGATCGTGTCCCTCGAATGGACTGATCCCTGACTTAATCGCACCCATCAGGCCTTTGCAGCTTCGTGCTGATGGGGGTTACCAGCTGAGAATTAGGAGCCTTGAGGGTACCCCTAATTATGGTACCCGACAGTCACCCTCTCCCCAAGGACGGAGCCGTGGTAGGTGACGATGGCCTGGATTCGGGCCTCATAGTGCATGTCCACGACGAGCTTCTTACAGCTCGTGGTGGCCACCACATCCGCCCTAGCCTCGTATCCAGCCTCGCATCTGAAGAAATTCTGCATACAAAAACGATGTATCCAAACATTATTTCAAGAATTTGCAATGAATGCGACATATTTTACATTATACTAAGACTTACCCACAGCTCTTGCTTCACCCGCTCCGCCTTGTTATTGAATTCCCGGCTGTCCCGGTCTACTGCATCGGGGGCGACGGCGTAGTGGTCGAAGGTGAAGGCTGGGCCCGTCACTCCGGCGTACTCCACCAGTCCAGGGAAGTGTTCCCTACACATCATGCCGAGGATGCCATTGGGGGGCGACGATGACCCCCAGCATAATCCACAACCGTCCAAGACCTGTCCAAGTGATAAATAAAAAGTATTAGTTTATATTATGATTTTGAACACATAATATGAACAAGAATGAAGAACATAAAGTTACATACCTCTCCCCATCCGGCCGAATCAGCGGTCGCCTGTCCCGAAGTATGGGACGCTGAGGGAGACTCGTGGGGCCTCGCAGGTAGATGCTCCTTGAACTTGAGCTGCCAGAACCTGAGGCGTCCTGGTGCTGGTCGTCGTCGTCCTGCTACTGGTCTAAGTCGTCCTGAGGCACCGCCTGCTGCTGGACAGGGTCGTCCTGAGGCGCCGCCTGCTCTGCCTCGTCCGCCGTCCTGCTCCTCCTCCCCCTCCTCCTCCTCAGCCAATTACCGCCAACCATATTTGTCCAAAAACCTGCAATTAAGAGTAAACAAATAAGCACATATGAAAAGATGTATTTAAAAACAGGTGCGAAATAAAAAGTCATATAGAATTACATCGATTAAAAATAATCTTCATATGTGTCGGGGTTAGCCGGATCATAACTCTCATCATCACTATCAACCATTTCAATCTCAACACCATCGGAAGACGCAAGTTCGTCATTAATGTCATTGCCTTCAAGGATTACTAAGTCATTATCATTTTGCACCTCATCAACCTCCTCATCAACAACCATTTCAATATCTACGTCCATTCCGATAGCTTCGGTTAAGTCTATCTCAAATCGCCCTTCTAGCCCATCTTCTTTGAAAAACTCTCCATCATATGTGTCCGGGTCTAAGTTGTAATCTTCATCGTTAGGAACAGGTAACCACCCGTGCGGCGATACCTTATACACAACATCCCAACTCTTAAGATGTTCTCTCGTTTGGCACGCATATGGGAGATAATACACTTGTGTGGCCTGTTGGGCCACGATATAGACATCGTCTCCTAGTAAGGTGGAATCTTGTCGAATTTCGACTATCCCAAGATTAGAATGTGTCTGTCTCATCACTTGAGGGTCAAACCAATGACATTTGAATATCACTGGAGTAAGAGGTTTGGAACCATAAAAATTGAGCTCATATATTTCTTCGATTCGTCCAAAATAATCGACATTGTCAAGGCCGGGCGTAAAGACTCCAGAACACGTTGTTTTCCGATTGGGCCGACTTTTGTCGTAGTTTGTTGTGCGAAAACGGTATCCATTGACGTCATACCCAGAATATTTCTTGACCCTATAAGCAAAGTCGTTGGCTACTTGTCTCAACTCGGCAATCATAGACGGATCTCTTTGGCCCTGCAAGTATTCGCAAGTTAAAAGACGCTACATTGAGTTCAAAGACGTATCTCTTTTACAAACTAAGCACGTACCTTATGTTTGAACCAGGAAATGAAATTGGGCAACCCATTTCTCGCACCCTTTCTAAGAAGAGTGTCATATTCCTGTGGAGTGAGGTCCCTTGATCGACGCCAGAATTCATGAAGGAATTGTTCCATGTATGGCGTCACCTCTTCAAGGTTGGTCAATACATATAGCATGATATGTCGCCACTGTTCATGTGTCAGGGTCTTGGTGGTCGAGCCACTTGCGCTTCCGAATTGGCCTCGAAATATGCTAAGGTTCAATTCATTGTCGCCATCATTGTAATGAGGGGGTGGATTATGCACGCTCGGCAGTTTGTCACCATAATAAGTTGTTGTGAAGTTTGAGACATCCTCTAGAATGTATGCATCTGCAATGGAAGCCTCGATTTTGCATTTATTTCTACATTTCTTTCGAATAGTCTTTAGACATCTCTCGATTGGACAGCACCAACGTCCCTGCATGGGGCCCCCCATTCGTGCCTCATAGAGGAGATGAAGAATTAAATGCTGCATTGGATTGAAGAAGCCGGGTGGAAATATCTTCTCAAGCTTACACAGTAACACGGGTGCCAATATTTCCAAGTCTGCAACCACGGTCTGAGATAACTCTTTTGCACAAAGCTGACGGAAGAAATAGCTCAACTCTGAAAGCGCTAGCCAGACATGCTCAGGGACATAGCCTCGAACCATCGTAGGAAGAATCCATTCAATCCATATGTGGAAGTCATGACTCTTCATCCCTAAGACTCGCATAGTAGATAAGTTCACCCCCTACTCAGGTTAGCTGCATACCCATCAGGGAACATCAACATCTTGATCCACTGAAGTACTTCCTTCCTCTGGGCCCTACTTAGGACAAAATCGGCCTTAGGCCTTCTCCACGTCTTTCCGCCACTTGGCGGCTTCATCTCTAGGTTTGGTCTATCACATAACGCTGCCAGATCCACTCTTGCCTTCACGTTATCCTTTGACTTATCAAGAATGTCCATAATTGTTTCCCACAGTGCCTCGACAACATTCTTTTCAGTGTGCATCACGTCAATGTTGTGTGGAAGGAGCAAGTCGTCATAATAGGGGAGCCGAGTCAAGCCAGACTTATGTGTCCACATATACTGCTCACCATATCCCACAAAACCACCTTCTGTATTAGCCATGAGCCCATCTATCTGTTGATGAATTTCGGCACCAGTCATCGTTGCAGGTGGGCGGTCTGTCACTACGACACCTTTCGTAAAGTTCTTGATGTCTAGGCGGAATGGATGGTCAGCAGGGAGAAATTGTCGATGTTTATCGAAGGACGAATATTTGTCACCCTTTTTCAACCAAATGAACCTGAGAGCTTCCTTGCAAACTGGGCATGGGAACTTACCGTGAACACACCAGGCGCAGAATAGCCCATACGCCGGTAAGTCATGCATGGAGTACTGGTACCAAACATGCATTCTGAAGTTTGTCTTCGTAGCTCGGTCATACGTCCATACCCCTTCCTCCCAGGCACGCACCAATTCATCGATCAAAGGCTCCATGTACACGCCCATTTTATTCCCCGGGTGTCCAGGAATTATCAACGACATGAATATATTCTGCCTTTGAAAGCACACACCAGGGGGAGATTGATTGGGATAACAAACACGAGCCAACATGTGTACGGGGCAGCGCTCATTCCATAGGGATTGAACCCATCTGTGGCCAACGCAACACGTACATTACGAGCCTCTTCGGCTTTCTCACGGTGAATGGCATCAAAGTGTTTCCATGCTTCACCATCGGATGTGTGCACCATCTTATCAGGATTGTATCGTTTTCCATTTTTGTGCCATGTCATCTATTTTGCGGATTCCTCTGTCATGTACAGACGCTGGATCCTCGGTACGAACGGAAGGTGCCGTAGGATTGTCAAGGGGATGTCGAGCTGCCTCTTCTGTCCATCACCAGAGTCTACCTCCATGAACCTATACGATTTACACTTGGGACAGTACTTTGCCTCCGCGTATTCTTTCCTAAATAGCACGCAGCCCTTCGGACAAGCATGAATCTGCTCATACGTCATCTTGAGTGCACGAAGGAGTTTCTGTGCCTCGTACATGCTCTTTGGCAGAACGTGGTCATCCGGAAGCAGGCTCCCAATAACCGTCAACAAGCCATCGAATGTGTCTCTACTCATGTTGTACTGCGACTTGAACGCCATTACACGCCCAATGGCATCCAGTTGAGAAACCTTTATTTGGCCGTGAAGGAGCTTCTGTGCCACGTCGAACATGTCGTAGAACGCCTTTGCAGTTGGCTCTGGCTCGTCATCCATACATCCTCCCGTGTACTGTGCCTCCTGATAGTCGTTCAACATATCCGCTACCCCCGCATCCGCGTCATAATCCTCGACACGTTGTCTCAACACCTCCTCTCTCGTACGATGCGCTTCACCATGAAATATCCACCGAGTATAGCCCGGCGTAAATCCATTCTTCCAAATATGTTCTACCATGGCCTTCTTTGGTTTTCTTTTCCGGTTGGCATATTTGCTGCACGGGCATGGGACTAGACTCGCTCCTTTAGCAGCTTCGCCATATGCCCGTTCCACGAAATCATCGGTCTTTCTAATCCATTCAGTGGTGACATTGTTCCTTCCTCTATGGCCCGTGTACATCTACTCACGGTCCTCCATCCTCTAACAGAAGCCTAGCAACAGAAAATTTTGGCAGCACCTCCCCTGCATGGGGAGGTTTCGAAATCCTGCAAATAAAACTATCAGCACGATGGCAGACATCCACACATAATTCAACGGCACGATGGTCGGCAATCAACAATACTACATATTAACCTAATCATACACGTATATAATTAACTCAATATTAAAACTAATCATTTCATATAAATCATACACGTAGAACATAAAGCAAGCAATCACCTTAGAGGTTTGGTTGCGGGCGAGACGACGGGGCGCGGGCGAGACGACGGGGCGCGGGTGAGGCGCCGGGTCGCGGGGTGAGGGAACGGTGGGGGAACGGCGGGGGCGGTGGGCGGGGGCACGGCGAGGGGCGCAGCGAGGGCACGACGAGGGGCGCGGCGAGGGGCGCTGCGGGCGCGGGCGAGGGCGAGGGGCACGGCGGGCGCGGGCGAGGGGCACGGCGAGGGGCACGGCAGCGCGGGCGCGGGCACGGCGAGCGCGGCAGGCGCGGGTGAGGGGCACGGTGGGCACAGCGGGCGAGGGGCACGGCGGCACGGGCGCGGTGGGCGAGGGGTACGGCGGCGTTGGCGCGGGCACGGGCACGGCGAGCGTTGCGGACGCGGGTGAGGGTGAGGGGCACGGCGGCGCGGGCGTGGCTGCGGGCACGGCGGTTCAGGCGTGGGCGCGGCTGTGGGCACGGCGGTGCGGGCGCGAGGGCACGGCGGCGGTGGGCGAGGTCGCGGCGGCGGTGGGCAGGGGCGCGGTTGGCGAGGGCGCGACGGCGCGTGAGAGTGAGAGTGAGAGAGTGAGGAAGAAAGCACTGACAGTTGGTATGTACGCGTGCTTTGCCGAGTGCCCGTGATCTGGCACTCGGCAAAGATTTTTTTTAATTTTAAAATACGCTTTGTCGAGTGCCAGATCGCTGGCACTCGACAAAGCAGTCTTTGCCGAGTGTCCTCTGGGCGACACTCGGCAAATATTCTTTCACTATTCTTTGCCGAGTGCCACCCAACTGACACTCGGCAAAGCCTACTTTGCCGAGTGTCAACCATCTGACACTTGGCAAAGTATATTTGTATTTTTTTTATTTTCCCAACCAAATTTTTTATGGTGTGTTCCTACACGATGTAGACCTACATATACCATTTTGGGACAATTATAACTGTGTTTTCAGTAGCTAGTATATTTAGTTCGTTTATTTGGATTTCTTCGGAAACTTCAAATTTGAACTGCAGGTCACTCGAAACTTGGAAAACCATGCATGCAAAAATGATATCCATGCTACTTAGCACAAGTTACGACCGATTTCAGGAGCGGACCGGAAACTTCGAGCACCATGCTCACTCAACATGGCCGTGAACTTGTCATCCAGTTGTTTAAAAATTTTATAAAACACAAACAAACTCAGAAAATCATGAAACTTGTCCACGTGTCATGATATCACATGTAGAGGCTATGATAAAAAATATAGAATGTTTGGAGAAAGTTGTGAGACAGTATGTGTAGAAACCTAAGAGAACTACACATGAAATCATAGAGTTTCATTGTGGATCTCTAAGGTTTGTACACATAGTGCGTCATAGCTTTCTCGAAATTTTTTCAAATTTTTATCACAGCCTCTACATATGATATCATGACACATAGACAGGTTTCATGGTTTTCTGACTTTTTGTGTGTTTTATACAATTTTTAAACACCTGGATGGCAAGTTCACGGACATTATGAGTGAGCATGGTGCTCGAAGTTTCCGGTCCGCTCCTGAAATCGGTCGTAACTTGTGCTAAGTAGCATGAATATCATTTTTGCATGCACAGTTTTCCAAGTTTCGAGTGACCTGCAGTTCAAATCTGAATTTTCCGAAGAAATCCAAATAAACGAACTAAATCTACTAGCTATTGAAAACACAGTTATAATTGTCCCAAAATGGTACATGTATGTCTACATAGTGTAGAAACATACCACAAAAAGTTTGGTGACCAAAATAAAAAAATAAAAATATGCTTTGCCAAGTGTCCACATAAGACACTCGGTAAAGACCTCCTTTGCCGAGTGTCGGTTATTTGACACTCGGCAAAGAATCTGCTTTGTCGAGTGTCTGATTTTGGCCCTCGGCAAAGACTAACGGCCGTCAGCTGTAGACGGCCGCTAACGGCCCTTTGCCGAGAGCCGTCTTTGCCAAGTGTTTGCTCTCGGCAAAGGGCTCTTTGCCGAGTGCTTCGTTATGCCGAGTGTCCTGCACTCGGTAAACTTGATCGTTACCGAGCGTAGGGCTTTGCCGAGGGCGACACTCGGCAAAGCCGTCTTTGCCGAGTGCCCGATAAAAAGCACTCGGCAAAATCTCCGGCACTCGGCAAAGGCCCGTATTCCGGTAGTGTAGCCACAAATGTCAGTGATATATATCGTTGTCAATTCTTAAGCAACTAAACGTGATGTCTGGTAGTGAAGGCCAGTTCTGTAGTAGTGTAAAATAGGTATACTATTTAGCATATGGTGAATGGATCTAGTTAAAAGAGTAGAGTTTACATGTCCTTTGACATCCCCTAAAAGGTAACTTCCATGAGTATGTATTCTTAAATTTTAAATTAATTGGTAGGTGAGTTAGTATATACTTGTCCCTCAATTCCTCTCATGCTCCACTCTACTCCGTGCCTCAATCTCTCCCCAATTCTGCCACCGCCCATATGGATTGAGGGGGATTGAGGGGGTTTCAATCCCTAATAAGTCAAAATCCCCTCCAATCCGTATCAATCCCCTCCAATCCATATGGATTGAAAATAACCGAACAAGCCCTCAATCTGTGGTGCCACCATCCCGATGACAACCTTCACAATCAATCAATACTAGTTGGTTACCCGTGTGTTGCAACGGCTCATAACAATACCCACATAAATTATCCATAAAAAATGTATCAAGATTTTTTATTGATTGTCTCCACTCTTCGCATAATATTTTTATGAATGCATGGTACCATAAGCAGCAAACCACATACCATTATCCCTCGCCTTCCCCACTTCAAAGATTTCGTAGAGCAGGAGGAGAAGGGAAGAGGCAGGCATACATGTTCGTTGACGGAGAAGGACATAACGAAGACCTTGTCATCTAGAGGCGATATAGGTAGTATACCGCTAGATATATAGGGAGAGAGCACGCAAGCGGAGAAAGAAGCCTAGTCGGAGCAGCTCCAATCCAAGAGGCACCCGCACAGGCGTCAGTCCGTATAAAGCCCAAATTTGTATCAGGAAAATAAATAAATAAATAAATAAATAAATATAACTATTCTTAGTGTTTGAGGATTTATGGAACCTTTAGAGATCATTTGAATTTCTTCTATATTCAACTAATGGAATTATATTGGTCACATAACAAATAAATAAATTTAGAAATATGCATCACATGTCGATGATTTTGTTGTGGTGCATTTTGTTTGAATAAAGGAATCAAGACTTAATTTGACCTCAAATGATAAATGAATAAAAAGAAAGGAGTTTTAATTAAGTCCATTACCCTCTCCATAATTAAATAATAGGGAGAAAGATAAATAATACAAATACAAATAGTGGGGGTAAGATTCACATTAGGATGGTAATTAGTATTAGGAGATATGAAATTTAAACCAATAATTTAAAATTAGGTTTGAATCCTTAAGTTTGGAATTGGAAAAGAAAATAGAAAAAAGAAACAAACCCAGATCTCGGCTGGACCGAGTTCTTATTCGGTGGCCTAGTAGATTCCCCTCTCCTCGGTAGGGATGGCAGTTGGACCCGTGGGTATGGATACCTGTGGGTTTCGTACCCGGTGGATATGGATACAGGTAGAAAAACTCATCCGCGGGTCCTATCGGGTCGGATACCCGAAATATATCGGGTCGGGTATGGGTAAAATACTTTACCCGCGGGTATCTAGTGGATATCCAAGATACCAATATACCTCTTTAAATGTGCTACATCCACTAAAAATTAAGGACCATAATAGAATGGAGCCAAAAAACACAGCAATCCTGGTTTTGTTGCATGCTGGTTGCTGCTACTTCACCATGGACACAGGCACGACCACGGGCTGCTATTGCTAGAGGCAGGCTGCTGCTACTATACATCATGTCACGGGCTGCTGGAGCTGGTTGCTACATGATGTTTTTATTTATCAATTAATCATAGCGCATGTGTTGTTGATTAATTAATATTAATTTGTGTTGTGTTAACAGTAAACTGTAATGTACTAGAGACCAATGAGACATTAACAATGTTATGACTGTCAACTGTCATGAACTCATTAAGCTTTTATTCTCTGTACTCGAATTTAAATCTATTGGATGCGATAATTATGAGTTGAGATATTGTATCGACGTGTAGCCAAATATAGTCATTCTCGTGTTGTACTGGTGCTTAGATGGAAAATAAAATATTTTATGCATTTATTATAACACTAACTGAATGTTATTTAGTCTACAATAACATATCCACTGGATACCCGATACCCGATGGATACCCGGTGGATACGGGTACGGGTACAGATTCTCGCCCAATTGGCTTGGTGGGTATGGATATTTGTAGAAGTCTCGGGTACAATTTCGGGTCGGGTATTATTGTACCCGAACAAAATTCGACCCGCTGCCATCCCTACTCCTCGGCCCAGCTCGGAACGCACCCGCTATCACGCGGGTCCCACAGACCAGACCCTCATCGTGTGCGACCCACTGCGCCTGTGGCCCACTGGTCGGTAGCCTGAACGGGTTTCCGCGCACGCACCCAGACACCACCATGTGGACCCCACGCAGTCAGCCCTCTCTTCCCCCACGCTCGGCCATTGAAGAACTCCCGGATCCCCGCAGCGGTCTTCGCGCGGCCAGGAGCGAACCCGCCCAATCTTCTCTCCGCGTAGCTGAATAAATACGCAGGGCCTATCCCTCGAACTCATCCCGGTCTCCACTCTCTCGTCGTTTGGAACCTGGGGGCTCGGACCGCCGCCACCATAGGTCCGCCGCGAGAGTCTCGTCGGCGCTATCGCCCGGAGTTCAATTAGTGACCTGGGCGAGCTTCGACCTGGTGTGTGGTACACACACCATGCATCGCTGGGCTCGACCGTGACCTTGTGTGCGGTGGAGATCGGTCGGCGTTGGCTGAATCGCTCATCGGAGCAGGATCACTATCGCGCGTCTGCCTCCTTCCCTGGACAGACCCCACCATAACGCCTTCGTCGGTGAGAACCTTCTCAGAATCTTCACCGGCCTCTCCTTAACGTGTAGCGTTGTTTCATTTGCGCATTAGATGACTAGGGCATTGGTTTTGGGTTTCCCGGTGGGGCCTCTGCCGTCGTGCATGGGTGGCGCCGCTGCGGGTGGCTGGAGGTGGAAGACTACCCCTGCGTCGTCGAAAAGGGAATGTGGGGTCCTGATTAAAAGCTGGATACCCTCTTCACGTTATAGAATCGAACCCTTGATATCAAATCCTGTGACCAGGGTCACGTACCCTTTCATGATCTAATCCTGACCGCAGATCGTGATCCAATGGCTCACAATTAACCATACCCCTTCAGCCAGGGTAAATTGCAAATGAGCCCCTGCACATTTAGGATTTAACCCGCAGTCCAGCTCGGGTAAGGCTAAGTCTAGGATATTTTGCGAGTTAAACCCCGACCTTCCCTGTAATTAGTGCCCAGTCCAGAGAACTCGAAAACCAGAGAAAATGAATAGAAAATAGATTTTTAATATAAAAATAAGTGCAAAAATTTGTATAAATCCTAGAAAATTCATATGAACTCCAAATTGACCCATTCCAATTTCTAAAATTTTGTAATATTATTGTTTATCACCTAGAATCTCTGTTTTGACATGAAAACAATAGTAAAATTTATTTCTCACTTAATCATATATCCGACACATAAAACCTTTGGAAAGTCATAATTTAAAATCCATAACTCCAAAATTAATGATTCATGTTCCTAGGTTCTTATTTTAATGTGTAGATTTTTATTATATATTTTGTTTACATGTTTGGTGTGATGTTAATTTCTCCTTTATACTGTGCTTGTTTGTATTGTGACGAGTAGAAGAGCCTATGGCTGAGGATCCTGGTGCCCAGCAGATAGGGAAGTTGCTGAGCAGGAGCTCATTGAAGGCAAGTTGTGCCCTTGACCACTTTTACCTAATAATGTTCTTTAATATCATTTATTCATGCATAAGGTTTAATTTTAATGGGGCCTAATAGGTCACCCTAGTCTGTTTATCCTGTTTACCTTGATTACCCCTGAATCATTTGGGTAGTTATGCTATTGATTTATAGGGTTTTGGGTTAATATTTTATTATATCCATGTTCCAATTATGTTGTTATTTTATTTATGTTCATGTCAAGATCATTTTTAATGTTAATTGGAACATGGAGAACCACCCGGAAAAACAGTGCCACCACAAGGGTTTAATGGGACGCCCTTGGCTAATTAACTAGGAAAGCTAGTGGAAGACTACCTTACTCGAAAGGGGCAGGGGGAGTAGGGGAGTTGCATGCAGGGAGGTCCTCGAGTTGATTTTGCTGCGATGGCGGTCAGACGAGGGATTCTTGTAAGTGCTCTTCCCATAAACTGTAGCGGATTTTCAGAAACTAGTGGAACTTTGTAAAGGCCTCGTAGTGGATCCCTAGCCATTCACCTCGGTAGTGTCTAAGGGTCTAGCTAACCCTGGCGATATGGGAAACACGACTTGTGGGTAAAGGGTACAACCTCTGCAGAGTGTAAAACTGGTATACTAGCCGTGCTCGCGGTCAAGAGCGGCTCGGACACTCACATGATTAATTTATGTAACTTAAATTCAATATGTCATTTGCATTGCATGGGATTATTTATTTCTGTTCTATTATTTATTATGGTTTGGTATTTACTTACACCTAGTAATTGCTAATAAAAATTTGACCGACTTATTAAAAGCAATGCTTAGCTTTAACCCCTATTGTTGATTAGCCTTACACATCACATGAACTCCCACCTTTGGTGAGTTTATGCCCACTGGTTTCCCCACAACTTGTTGAGCTATGATCATGTGTGAGCTCACCCTTGCTGTCTCACCCCCCCCCCCCCGCCACAGGAGAAGAACATGTGGTTCAGGAGGAGCCACATAGCGAGGAGTTTGATCTGATCTAGGTGTCATCTCCTAGTTGACTTTATGGCACCAAGGATGATCCTTAGTTCATTTTATATTTATCTTTTATTTTGTAATAAGACTTCCGCTATGTAATAAATACTCTGATGTTATTGTGACATTTATCTCTATACACTCTGTTATTATATATGTTGTCTTCTATGGCACATGTATGAGATGCACCCGGCTTTATCCCTTAAAGCCCGGGTGTGACAGAATTGGTATCAGAGGAATGTTGACTGTAGGACGAGACCTATATAGAAATGGACAAACCCTTACCTACTTATCTTACTCTGATTCTTTATGTACTCATCTTGTCTTGATCCTATCTCACCTTTTGTTGTTCTACTCTGATTACTCTTATCTTTTCTACTCTATGACAAGATGGATTTCACACCTTGAGATCCTACATTTATGACATTCTTAAGAGATAGGGGACCTAAGACAAAATTAAAACTATTTTCTCTATTTAAAAATGTTGGTTGATTGTTCTAATGATAAATGCCCGATTTTCTTCTTTGATTGATTGAGATATTATAAATGGACATCTTAGCATGTACCACCATAAGGTATTGAGTTAGCTTTAGTAGGTAAAACGTTAATCTGCTTAGCTAATAAATCCCCCAAAGTAACATGATTCATAACTACCTGCCTTGTCTACTATTCTCTCTTACCATATGTTTCTGACTCAGATGGTCAATACCAGGAAGGGTGGTGGAATTGATCTACCTCCCAATCGACACATTCGGAGGATATTTAGACAACCACAACAACAGCAAGCTGAGATGAATCCTCCGAATCCTCCACCAGCCAGTGTTGACCCCACAGTTGCAGCTTAGATGAGGATGATGCAACAAATGGCAAACACCATGGCAGATATGCATGCTCAGATGCAGCAGGAACGCCAGGAGATGCACCAAGAACGAGAAGAGATACGCCGGGAGTTGCGCCAAGAGCGAGAGGAGATACGCCAGGAGAGAAGGGCGCAACAGCAACAGCAACAAGCACCACTGCCTCCACCTCCACCACCAGTTCCACCCTGGGACAAGCACTAAGAGTTCATGAGCCATAAGCCACCGACATTTGCTAGTTCTCCTGATCCACTAGACGCAGATGATTGGCTAAAGTCTATAGAGAAGATGTTGAACATTGCTCAGTGCTCTGACCGAGAGAAGGTTCTATATGCTTCTGGTCGTTTGACAGGTCCTGCTGCTGATTGGTGGGATTCATACACTTTTGCCCATGATGCTACTGATACAATTACATGGGCGGAATTTGCTACGCAGTTTAGGAACTATCATATACCAGCTGGACTGATGAAGATTAAGAAGAAGGAATTTCTATCGCTGAAGCAGGGAAGCATGTCAGTCAGCGAGTACCGCGATAAGTTCATTCAGCTTTCCAGATATGCACCTGATGAGGTTGCTGAAGATGAGAGGAAGCAGGAGCATTTTATTGAAGGACTCAATGGACCTCTATAGTATGCTCCAGTGGCACATACATTTCCATCATTCTAGAGGCTGCTTGACAAGGCCCTAGCTATTGAACACAAGCGTGTTTAGCTGGGAGATTTGAAGAGGAAGGCGATATTCTAGGGACAGGGAAGCAGCAGCGTTCGTCCACGCTACAGCTCACCCCAGGGTACACCGGTTCACACTGGCAGAGGCCAGCGCCCAGCTCCACCCTCACCTTAGAGGACTGCACCGACTCGTTAGGCTACCCCCACTGGCACCCCGACGAAGTTTTTAGGACAGAGTGCAAGCACTACATGCTACAAGTGTGGGAAGACTAGGCATTATGCAGATGTTTTCCCGCAGAGGATTGCTACTACCCCAATTCAAAACAAACAGCAGACCCTGGGATCTGGTAAGGGATACTCTATTGCCCGGGTTAATCAAGTCAGTGCTGATGCTACCCCAGATGGTGCCGACATTGCACTTGGTATGTTTTACATTAATGCAATTCCTACAACAATATTATTTGATGGTGCTACACATTCATTTATGTCTGCTCGATTTGCCAACACAAATGAGATACCACTGAAGAATATGAAAACACCAATGATAGTAATAACACCTAAAGGGCCTGTTGAGGCAAATCATATGACACATAGATTGACATTAACAATTATGGGAAGAGAATTCTGGGCTACCGCTATACTATTAGAGGCAAGCAGTATAGATCTGATCCTTGGTATGTCATGATTAAGAAAGGCAAAGGCCAGTATACTACGTGGTAGGGGTACGGTAGAACTCATCAGCCCTAAAGGAGAAAGATTTCAAGTTGAAATCACAATAACCACCTCTTCCAGACGTGCGATGTTCTTTATAGCTGAGGAGTTTGTTGGTAACAACATCCGTGTGGTTAGGGATTTTCCAGATGTCTTTCTAGAGGAGTTACCAGGGATGCCACCGGATAGGGAAGTGGAGTTTGTCATTGATCTCTTACCTGGGACTGCTCCTATTTCTAAACGGCCATACATGATGTCTGTAGAAGAGTTAAAAGAGCTTAAGAAGCAGTTAACAGAGTTACAAGAGACTGGGTACATTCCTCTGAGTACATTCGTCTGAGTTCCTCACCTTGGGGAGCGTCGGTTCTATTTGTACAGAAGAAGGATGGATTGCAAAGGATGTGTGTGGATTATAGATCCCTTAACAATGTTACTGTAAAGAATAAGTATTTGTAACCCCACATTAAGGATTTATTTGATCAGATGAGAGGTACTAGGGTATTCTCAAAGATTGATCTCCGTACGGGTTACCATCAAATGAAGATTAGGCCATTGGATATTCCCAAGACGGCTTTCTCGACTCGATATGGATTATATGAGTTCACGGTTATGTCATTTAGACTAACTAATGCACCAGCTTATTTTATGAATTTGATGAATAAGGTGTTTATGAAGTATTTGGATAGATTCGTCGTAGTATTCATCGACGATATTCTTATTTATTCCAAGAGTGATAGTGATCATGAGGAACATCTAAGATTGGTGCTACAGAAGCTACGAGATAATCAACTCTACGCCAAGTACAGTAAATGCGAATTCTGGATTAACGAGGTGTCATTCCTTGGACATATCATTTCTAATGGAGGGATATCAGTGGATCCCGCTAAAG
Organism: Zea luxurians; assembly: GCA_029449295.1. Classification (NCBI taxonomy): domain Eukaryota; kingdom Viridiplantae; phylum Streptophyta; class Magnoliopsida; order Poales; family Poaceae; genus Zea; species Zea luxurians. The sequence continues at coordinate 11,661,726 of JAOPSE010000011.1, read as the reverse complement.
TCAAGGAGATTATGGCGTGGAGCGTACCCACTATAGTTACTGAGATTCGAAGTTTCTTGGGACTTACAGGATATTATCGGAGATTTATTGAAGGATTTTCTAAGATCGCTAAGCCTATGACCTCGCTTCTGGAAAAGGGAAGAGAGTTTAAGTGGGACGAGAAGTGCCAAGATAGCTTTGATCAATTAAAGAAGAGATTGATGTCACCACTAGTGTTGGTTATGCCAGATCTATAGAAGGGATTTGATATCTATTGTGATGCCTGCGGCCAAGGCTTGGGATGTGTGCTTATGCAAGAGGGACATGTGATTGCCTACACGTCTCATCAGTTGCGGAAACATGAGTTGAACTACCCCACTCATGACTTAGAACTGGCAGCCGTTGTGCATGCACTTAAGATTTAGAGACATTATATTATGGGAACCAAGTGCCAAGTGTACACGGATCATAAGAGTTTGAAGTATATATTCACTCAAAAGGATCTTAACCTTAGGCAACGTCGTTGGTTGGAGCTTATTAAGGATTATGATTTGGAGATTCATTATCACCCGGGCAAGGTGAATCTGGTTGCGGATGCCTTGAGTCGAAAGGAGCACATTCATTCCGCTATTGTTGCCCAGCTACCCGATGAGATTGTTCAAGATTTCAGGAGACTCAACCTGGGAATTGTTGCGCACACTAAAGGAGTCACCATCGAATTGGAACCTACCTTGGAGCAAGAAATTCGTAAGGGTCAGGTTGGTGATGTTAAAATTCAAGAGATTAAGGGTATGATTACTGAAGGTAGAGGTCCAGAATTCATGGAGGATGAGCAAGGCACTGTATGGTTAAAGGATCGAATATGTGTTCCGGAGATTGATAGCCTTCGTGAGACTATATTGAAGGAAGCTCATGATTCTGATTACTCTATCCACCCTGGTAGCACTAAGATGTATCAGGATTTGAAGCAAAAGTACTGGTGGTATGGGATAAAGAGAGATGTTGTTGCACATGTGGCCAAGTGTGATGTATGTCAAAGAGTCAAGGCCGAACATCAAAGACCAGCTGGACTATTGCACCCGCTTAAGATACCCCAGTGGAAATGAGAAGAAATTGACATGGATTTCATTGTTGGACTACCCTCGCACTCCTGCAGGGTATGACTCTATTTGGGTGATTGTGGACAGATTAACAAAAGTGGTTCATTTCATACCGGTGAGGACTAATTACACAGGAGCCAAGCTAGCAGAATTGTATATGACTCGGATAGTTTGTCTACATGGGGTGCCTAAGAAGATCGTGTCTGACCAAGGATCATAGTTTACTTCTCAGTTTTGGAAGAAGTTGTATGAGAGCTTGGATACATAGTTGAATTTCAGTTCAGCCTACCATCCTCAGACTGATGGCCAGACTGAAAGGACTAATCAAGTACTTGAGGATATGTTGAGAGCTTGTGCCATTCAGCATGGAGGAAGTTGGGACAAGAGTCTACCATATGCTGAGTTCTCATATAATAATAGTTATTAGGCCAGTCTGAAGATGTCGTCGTTTGAGGCTTTATATGGTAGGAAGTGTAGGACTCCACTGTATTGGGATTAGACTGGAGAAAGACAATTCTTTGGGCCTAAACTTATTCAAGAAGCAGAAGAACAAGTCCATATAATTCGGTAGAATTTAAGGGTAGCTCAGACCAGGCAAAAGAGCTACGCTGATAATAGAAGAAGACCACTGGAGTTTGAGGAGGGTGATCATGTGTACCTCAAGGTGTCACGACTTCGTGGAATGAGGAGATTTAAAGTTAAGGGCAATTTGTCCCCTCGCTTTATTGGACCATTCAGAATCTTTAGGCGAGTTGGAGAGATGGCATACCAACTCGAGCTACCTGATAACCTATCTGATGTGCATAATGTATTCCATGTGTCTCAACTTAAGAAGTGTCTATGTGTCCCTAAGGAACAACTACCAATGGAAGAGCTCAGTGTTCAGGGTGATTTGACTTATATAGAGTATCCTACCAAGATTCTTGATACATTGACTCGAGTTACAAGGAATAAAGTGATAAAGATGTGCAAAGTGCAATGGAGTCACCATGGAGAAGATGAAGCTACTTGGGAGAGAGAAAAAGAGCTTCGCATAGATTTTCCCCATATGTTCCCTAGTCTTTCCTAAATCTCGGGGACGAGATTCTTGTTAAGGGGGTAGGATTTGTAAAGCCCAAATTTGTATCAGGAAAATAAATAAATAAATACAACTATTCTTAGTGTTTGAGAATTTATGGAACCTTTAGAGATCATTTGAATTTCTTCTATATTCAACTAATGAAATTATATTGGTCAAATAACAAATAAATAAATTTAGATATATGCATCTCATGCCGATGATTTGTTGTGCTGCATTTTGCTTGAATAAAGGAATCAAGACTTAATTTGACATCAAATGATAAATGAATAAAAAGAAGGGAGTTTTAATTAAGTCCATTACCCTCTCCATAATTAAATAATAGGGAGAAAGATAAATAATACAAATACAAATAGTGGGAGTAAGATTCACATTAGGATGGTAATTAGTATTAGGAGATCTGAAATTTAAACCAGTAATTTAAAATTAGGTTTGAATCCTTAAGTTTAGAATTGGAAAAGAAAATAGAAAAAAGAAACAAACCCAGATCTCGGCTGGGCCGAGTTCTTAGTCGGTGGCCCAGTAGATTCCCCTCTCCTCGGCCCACCTCGAAACGCAGCTGCTATCACGTGGGTCCCATAGACCAGACCCTCATCGCGTGCGACCCGCTGCGCCTATGGCCCACTGGTCGACAGCCTCAACGGGTTTCCGCGCACAGACCTAGACACCACCATGCGGACCCCGCGCAGTCAGCCCTCTCTTCCCCCACGCTCGGTCGTTGAAGAACTCCCGGATCCCCGCCGCGGTCTTCGCGCGACCAGGAGCGAACCCGCCCGATCTTCTCTCCGCGTAGCTGAATAAATATGTAGGGCCTATCCCTCGAACTCATCCCGGCCTCCGCTCTCTCGTCGTTTGGAACCTAGGGGCTCGGACCGCCGCCACCATAGGTCCGTCGCGAGAGTCTCGTCCGCGCTATCGCCCGGAGTTCAATTAGTGACCTGGGCGAGCATCGACCGGGGGTGTGGTACACGCGCCATGCATCCCTGGGCTCGACCGTGACCTTGTGTGCGGTGGAGATCGGTCAGCGTTGGCTGAATCGCTCATCGGAGCAGGGTCACTGTCGCGCGTCCGCCTCCTTCCGTGGACAAACCCCACCATAACGCCTTCGTCGGTGAGAACCTTCTTAGAATCTTCACTGACCTCTCCTTAACGTGTAGCGTTGTTTCGTTTGCGCATTAGATCACTAGGGCATCGGTTTTGGGTTTCCCGGTGGGGCCTCCGCCATCGCGCATGGGTGGCGCCACTGCTGGCGGCTGGAGGTGGAAGACTACCCCTGCGCCGTCGAATCGTGGATGCGGGGTCTGATTAAAAGCTGGATACCCCCTTCACGTTATAGAATCTGAACCCTTGATATCAAATCCTGCGACCGGGGTCGCGTACCCTTTCATGATCTAATCCTGACCGGAGATCGTGATCCAATGGCTCACAGTTAACCATACCCCTTCAGCCGGGGTAAATTGCAAATGAGCCCCTGCACATTTAGGATTTAACCCGCAGTCGAGCTCGGGTAAGGCTGAGTCTGGGATATTTTGTGAGTTAAACCCCGACCTTCCCTGTAATTAGTGCCCAGTCCAGAGAACTTGAAAACCAGAGAAAATGAATAGAAAATAGATTTTTAATTTAAAAATAAGTGCAAAAATTTGTATAAATCCTAGAAAATTCATATGAACTTCAAATTGATCCATTCCAATTTCTAAAATTTTGTAATATTATTGTTTATCACCTAGAATATCTATTTTGACATGAAAACAATAGTAAAATTTATTTCTCACTTAATCATATATTCGGCACATAAAACCTTTGGAAATTCACAATTTAAAATCCATAACTCTAAAATTAATGATTCCTGTTCCTAGGTTCTTATTTTAATGTGTAGATTTTATTATATATTTTGTTTACATGTTTGGTGTGATGTTAATTTCTCCTTTATATTGTGCTTGTTTGTATTGTGCCGAGTAGAACAGCCTGTGGCTGAGGATCCTGGTGCCCAGCAGATAGAAGTTGTTGAGCAGGAGCTCATTGAAGGCAAGTTGTGTCCATGAGCACTTTTTATCCAATAATTTTTCTTTAATGTCATTTATTCATGCATAAGGTTTAATTTTGATGGGGCCCAATAGGTCACCCTAGTCTGTTTATCCTATTTACCTTGATTACCCTGAATCATTTAGGTAGTTATGCTATTACTTTACAGGGTTTTGGGTTAATATTTCATTATATCCATGTTCCAATTATGTTGTTATTTTATTTATGTTCATGTCAAGATCATTTTTAATGTTAATTAGAACATGGAGAACCACCCGGGAAAACAGTGCCACCACAAGGGTTTAATGGGACGCCATTGGCTAATTAACTAGGAAAGCTAGTGGAAAACTACCTTACCCAAAAGGGGCAAGGGTAGTAGGGGAGTTGCATGTAGGGAGGTCCTCGGGTTGATTTTGCTGCGATGACGGTCAGTCGAGGGATTCTTGCAAGTGCTCTTCCCATAAACTGTAGCGGGTTTTCGGAAGCTAGTGGAACTTTGTAAAGGCCTCGTAGCGGATCCCTAGCCATTCACCTCGGTAGTGTCTAAGGGTCTAGCTAACCCTAGCGACATGGGGAACACGACTTGTGGGTAAAGGGTACAACCTCTGCAGAGTGTAAAACTGGTATACTAGCCGTGCTTGCGGTCAAGAGCGGTTCAGACACTCACATGATTAATTTATGTAACTTAAATTCAATATGTCATTTGCATTACATGGGATTATTTATTTCTGTTCTATTATTTATTATGGTTTGGTATTTACTTACACCTAGTAATTACTAATAAAAATTTGACCATCTTATTAAATGCAATGCTTAGCTTTAACCCCTATTGTTGATTAGCCTTACACATCACATGAACTCCCACCTTTGGTGAGTTCATGCCCACTGGTTTCCCCCCAACTTGTTGAGCTATGATCATGTGTGAGCTCACCCTTGCTGTCTCATCCCCCACAGGAGAAGAACAGGTGGTTCAGGAGGAGCCACACAACGATGAGTTTGATCTGATCTAGGTGGCGTCTCCCAATTGACTTTATGGTGCCAAGGATGATCCTTAGTTCATTTTATATTTATCTTTTATTTTGTAGTAAGACTTCCGCTATGTAATAAATACTCTGATGTTATTGTGACATTTATCTCTATACACTCTGTTATTATATATGTTGTCTTCTATGACGCATGTATGAAATGCACCCGGCTTTGTCACTTAAAGCCCGGGTGTGACAGTCCGAGAAGGGTGAGAGAATGGTAGTGTCTTCCTTGCCCTGGACCCGCCGAGGCAACACAACACCACCACCAACTCCGTAGCATATGCCGACTGCTGCCACGCTACGATCCTTAGTTGTCCAATATCTCAGACCTGGACTCCTCATCGCTAAGATAACCTAAGCGTGGTAGGCGCCACCATCTCCTCCTCGACGGCACGCACAGAGAAAAGGCCAAGAGCATGACTGACTCGCCCCGTACCCGCATCGACGAGCGTCGGTCGCTCGCGGCTGCGACCATGGGCGGGGGCAGCAGGTTGGGGTGGAAGAACAGGGCGAAGGCAGGAAAGACGAACGGGACGTCCGATGATGGTGAAAACGGTGGTGCGCGCATGATGTGAAACATCCTCGTGAACAGGTCGGGGCTGGTGTCGGACGAATAAGGGGAGGAGGCGCCTGCTTCTACGCTCTCTGCCGAGAATGGGGTGACGCAGAGGTGGAGGCATGAGGGGAGAGAGAAAAGAAGTAGAATGGCGAACGAGGTGGAGGCAACTGAGGCGAGGATCATCATTATCATGCGGAGGTATAGATGGCCAAATGGGTCGTGTCTGGCGAGCCGACCCGAGGAACGACCCATTTAATAGTGTGTGGGCCAACCCAGCACGAGTGTTGTGCGGTGTTTGGGCCGTAGCCTCGGCCCGTAGTGCTGACCCAGCCCGACACGATTATTAGTTTTTATTTTTCAAAAAATCATATATACATATGTACAATTTATATTTAATATTATAAACACTTGAGTATGATGTTCTACTGGTTAGATAGCTTCACTCAGTGTCTTCCACTCTTCTTCCATCAGGGTGTGGGTTCAAACCCCACCTCCTACACCGCTTTTTAACATACCTCACCAACTGCACCACTATTTAATATTTTACGGTGAGTTGATTTGGAAGAAATGTAGGGACTTTTTTGTAAAAAGATGACGCGGGACGACCGTTGAAACTGGTACTTTAAGTATAGTAGAGATACGACAATAATAGTGACATCGACGATATCTTCACCCCATTCTTTCCCATTCGTATTAAATTATCTATATTTCTCTGTTATTGCATATTTTATCTAATTTATTTAAACGTTTGTTTGACCGGAGGTTAATAGAACGAAGTTTTAAATTAAATCTAATTTAGGATTTTAATTTACGCATTTATAAATCAACATCAGCGTAATTAATCTTAACTGAATTATTCTTTAGTAAATAATTGTTTAGTTTAATCAAGTTACCTATTAATTAGTTCTCACGTGTAGTGTCAGCCCATGCGCCGTATGCGCGCTGTGCGCGTACTGTGCATGTGTTGCCGTGCTGTTTTGCGCATTTTGTTGTTCGTCTCGCGCCATTATTCCGTCTCGCTTATAGTCGCTAATGTTATTTAAATTATTTATCTAACTAAAAGATGTTAGGGTAGCAAACTAATTAAAACTAAGCGATAACTTTAATTACATTTAATAAATGTTGATTAATGCGAGTATGTCGAATTAAATGTTCTATTTCATACTCGTATAGTGTAGACGCAGTAACTTCTCAATCGTTGTTTCGACCTCGGCGTTTCTTTCTCTCGTGTGACCGTAGAAGCGAGCGCTATTTTTGTATTGCACATGTTTCTCCCTTGTATGGTGTGCTGTTTTTTCCCGTTCCAAGAATGTTGAATGTATGTTACGCACTCTCTTAGATAATGTTCCGTCCATGGAGACCGAGAAAGTTGCAGAAGAAGCCCTTGAGCAGCAACAGTTTGGTGCAGGCAAGTGTCCTTTGACCCATTATGTCCTAAGTACTTTATAATTTATTGTCCCGCATATTATGATTAACCTAAGGATTGACTAGCTTTCTATTTATCCTGTCCTTGATCACCTTTTTGGATTGGGTTATTATAATCAGCTACTTGCTAGTGCTTTACCCTAATCAACAAACATGATGATAATTACTTTATGATACTATGATTCATTATGATTATGAGTATGAACTTATAGCATTTTAGGGGCTCAGGCGGTTTCCCAAGTGACTCTCCGTAAGGACCTGTTCGTTGGGAGACCACCCGAGACAACAGTACAACCACAAGGGTGGAATGAGACATCCTTAGCTGATTAATTGGGGGAACTTGGGGGTGTAGTTTGCTTCACCGTTGTGCCGTCAATAGGAGTTAGGGCATAGTACTTGCTCTACTAAGGGTGGGTGCCGAGGTTCATTCGATTTGGTTTTTTGTTAGTCACCCATCTTAGGGAGGAATATTGTGTTTATACGACTGACGAAACCTGACGGGTAGCTACGCACCAGGAGAATCTTTGTAAAGGCTACATAGTGAATCCCTGATCATTCACCTCGGTAGTGAAGATCAGGTCTTACAAACTCAGGCTGGAGAGGGATCATGACTTGTGGGTAAAGTGTGCAGCCTCTGCAGAGTGTCAAAAACTAGTATATCAGCCGTGCTCATGGTTAAGAGCAGCCTTGGAATCCTCTTTGATTAGAGATACTTTGGATTCATTTATGTTGATGATTTAATGATGATGGCTATGATTATGATATTTGGTACTTTCCTCTTGGAGGAAGTGCTCTCTTTTGGGAATATCAACTTGGGTTTTATGATAACTTGGCTTCTATTAATGATAAATATCTGACCAACTAAAAGCAACTGCTTCGAGCTTAACCCCACATACAGCTACTCCACTTCAGCCAAATGTGACGTTTGCTGAGTACATTGATGTGTATTCACCCTTGCTTAAACACCAAACACCAGGTTGTCCCTATTGCAACCATTACTCAAGAGAAGATTAAGGAAATACTGAGGATTTCTAGGAGTTTCAGGTTTTCAAGGAATTCTAATATAGACTAGCGGTGAACCCCCAGTTGGCTGCTTGTGAAGGCCTTATCTTACTGCGTTTCGTTCAACACTTTGATTTATGATTAAGTTAATGACTATGTGGATGTTTTGGGCATCATGATGCAATAAAGTTATACTTATTTCTGCTATTATTTGAGCATTGTGTGATGATGTCCAATTATGTATCGCTGTGTACGTGAATTTCTAATTCTAACACGTACATGGTTCGCATTCGGTTTACCTTCTAAAACCGGGTGTGACACTTTTCAAAGTAGACATGGTGGACGCCAAATATTGGGTTCTGACAAGTGGGAACCAAGCAATTGGGAGCAGTTAGGGCAAAACAATGAGACAAACTAGAAACAATGGCTCTCAATATGTCTTGTCAAGCGTGTCCTCTCTTCGTTCCAGACGAGAGTATTTATAGGGTAATCAAGGGGCATGACCCTAAAGTACATACATACCCTTGGTTACCTGTCACATTCTTGGAATATACTATACAATGGCATAATGTGGAACAATGCTACCCAAGTTCTTCGATCTCAGTTACCCTTAGTTTGGATAACACCGCACTCAAGTACGACAGGTGGGTCTGTCACTCTCGATGGAAGGCCCACCATGTCCTTGCTACTCAAACTTGGCTCTTCGACCTTTGGTGCTGAAAGTCTTGACTCTAGGATCTCCGCAAGTGCCTTTCTAGTTCGCTCTCCATCACTGCATGCCATAGGTGAGCCATGAACTCTGTCCACAATAGAGGTATTAATGGGGAATTCCCCACCAGTTTGGACACCCCATCCCCATCTCTATGAAGCTATACCCATCACCATCCCTGTACACATACCCATAATGAGTATAAGATTCATCCCATACCCATCCCCATTTGGGTATTGTCGGCGTTTCGAGACCGGGGGGTCCCTAAGCCGACGAGTGAATGCCGCCGCGTGCCCCAGCCCAGATGGGTCGACGCGAGGCCGAGCGCGAAGGGGGGAAGTGAGGTGGCCGGAGATGGGCGTGAGAGAGGTGGAAATCCCGTGGCCTTCGTGTTCGTCCCGCGCCCAGGTCGGGTGCGCTTGCAGTAGGGGGTTACAAGCGTCCACGCGGGAGAGGGAAGCGAGCGGCCCCAAGAGAGCGCCTGCCCCGTCCTCGTCCCCGCGCGGCCAACCTCCTCTAAGAGGGCCCTGGTCCTTCCTTTTATAGGCGTAAGGAGAGGATTCAGGTGTACAATGGGGGTGTAGCAGAGTGCTACGTGTCTAGCGGGGGAGAGCTAGCGCCCTAAGTACATGCCGATGTGGCAGCCGGAGAGATTTTGGCACCCAGCTGGTGTGATGTCGTGGTCGTCGGAGGAGCGACGGAGCCTGGCGGAGGGACAGCTGTCGGAGCAGTTGAGTCCCTGCTGACGTCCTCCTGCTTCCGTAAGAGAGCTGAGAGCCGCCGTCGTCACAGAGCACGCGGGGCGCCATCATTGCCTATCTGGCGGAGCTGGCCAGATGGGACACCGGTCTTGTTCTCTGCGGCCCGAGTCAGCTCGGGGTAGGGTGATGATGGCGCTTCCTGTTGACGTGGCTGGCCTGCGCCCTAGGTTGGGCGACGTGGAGGCTCCTCCGAAGCCGAGGTCGAGTCTGTCTTCCATGGTCGAGGCCGAGTCCGAGCCCCTGGGTCGGGCGAGGCGGAGGTCGTTCGGCAGAGGCCAGGGCGGAGTCCGAGCCCTGGGGTCAGGCGAAGCAGAGTTCGTCGTCTTCTGGGGCTGAGCCCGAGTCCGACCCCTGGGGTCGGGCGGAGCGGAGTTCGTCGTCTTCTGGGGCTGAGCCCGAGTCCGAGCCCTGGGGTCGGGCGGAGCGGAGTTCGTCGTCTTCTGGGACTTAGCCCGAGTCCGAGCCCTGGGTCGGGCGGAGCGGAGTTCGCCGTCTTCCGGGACCTAGCCCGAGTCCGAGCCCTGGGTCGGGCGGAGCGGAGTTCGCCGTCTTCCGGGACCTAGCCCGAGTCCGAGCCCTGGGTCGGGCGGAGCGGAGTTCGCCGTCTTCCGGGACCTAGCCCGAGTCCGAGCCCTGGGTCGGGTGGAGCGGAGTTCGCCGTCTTCCGGGACCTAGCCCGAGTCCGAGCCCTGGGTCGGGCGGAGCGGAGTTCGCCGTCTTCCGGGACCTAGCCCGAGTCCGAGCCCTGGGTCGGGCGGAGCGGAGCTTCCTATGGTGCCTTTGGCAGGGCCTGACTGCCTGTCAGTCTCACTCTGTCAAGTGGCACTGCGGTCGGAGTGGCGCAGGCGGCGCTGTCCTTCTGTCAGGCCGGTCAGTGGAGCGGTGAAGTGACGGCGGTCGCTTCGGCTCTGCTGGGGGGCGCGCGTCAGGACAAAGGTGTCAGGTCACCTTTGCATTAAATGCTCCTGCGACTCGGTCGGTTGGTGCAGCGATTTAGTCAGGGTTGCTTCTCAGCGAAGGCAGGGCCTCGAGCGAGCCGGAAATATGTCCGCCGTTGGAGGGGGGGCCTCGGGCGAGACGGAAATCCTCCGGGGTCGGCTGCTCTTGTCCGAGGCTAGGCTTGGGCGAGGCGTGATCGAGTCGCTCGAATGGACTGATCCCTGACTTAATCGCACCCATCAGGCCTTAGCAGCTTTATGCTGATGGGGGTTACCAGCTGAGAATTAGGAGTCTTGAGGGTACCCCTAATTATGGTCCCCGACAGTAGCCCCCGAGCCTCGAAGGGAGTGTTAGCACTCGCTTGGAGGCTTTCGTCGCACTTTTTTGCAAGGGGACCAGCCTTTCTCGGTTGCATTTTGTTCCGGTGGGTGCGCGCGAGCGCACCCGCCGGGTGTAGCCCCCGAGGCCTCGGAGGAGTGGTTTCACTCCTTCGAGGTCTTAATGCCTCGCGTAATGCTTCGGCTGGTCTGGTTGTTCCCTCATGCGAACTGGCCATAGCCCGGGTGTACGGTCGGGGCCCAAGCTCTCGAGTTGGTATGTTGACGCTGTCAACGGTTCGGCCGGAGCCAGGTTTGCGAGAGCAGCCCCCGAGCCTCCGCACAGGGCGAGAGGGCGATCAGGGACAGACTCAGCTTTTTTACATACGCCCCTGCGTCGCCTTTCCGCAAGGAGGAGGGGGGAAAGCGCCATGTTACCCTCGATGGGCGCCGAACATGGTGTCTCCGGTGAGCTGCAAGCGGGTAATCCGAGTGGACGTCTGTGCCCCGTTCGTTAGGGGTCCGCTAGGGGCCCAGAGGCATGCCCAAAAGTACCTGCGGGTGATCTGCCGGACCCGGTCCCCTGGCGACGGGGTCCGAGGGCTCGATGCCTCCCTCTGATGTGATTCCGTTACAAGATCGCTCCCGCTGGTCTCGAAAATGTCCTAGGGTACCTCGGGAGCGCAGCCCGAGCCTTGGTTATGTATCGAACGTACCCCTGGTCATCCCTCGCTCGGCGTCTAAGGCGACTGTGAACCCTTCGGGGGCCAGCCTTCGAACCCCTGATCAGTAATGGGCGCGGAGCCCGAGTAGCCTGAGGCGGCCGTGGAACCCTTCGGGGGGCCGGCCTTCGAACCTCTGACCAGTAGTGGGTGTAGGGCCCACGCGATCTGAGGCGGCTGTTGAACCCCTCGGGGGGCCAGCCTTCGAACCTCTGATCAGTAGGGAGGCTCGGAGCCTGGTTCCTTCGCGGGGAAGGATCCTTTTCGGGGTATCCCCCTTTCCCGGTCCCTGTTGCAAGAGATAAAGAAAGAGGAAAAAAGGAAAAGGATACGAAATCGAACGACGTGGCGTACCTTTTTTGGCGCGGTTTTTACGGCGAAGGTGAAGCGTCGCCCGCTTCTCCTGCCAGGAGCGCCGCCTGTCCTGCCGCGGAGTTAATGCGACAGGGCGAGTTGTTGGCAGGGCGGTCGTCGCGCGTGCGCGAGCCGTTCGAGGGACGGATCACGGGCGCGTTGTCTTCACGCCGTGAGAAGGGTTCTCTTGCTACCCCCGGATGGGACGTGAGCTTGGCTGACGACGTGACCGCTGCTCCCGCCCGCCTGCCACCGTCATTACTACCGGCCCACTTTTGGCCGCATTGACCGCCGCGTCAGGCTGGCGCTGCTGGGTCGTGCGCCTGGTCGCCTCGAGTCGCGGTATTGGTTCCGCATACGAGGAGGTGCGGTGGTGGCGCAAGTGGCGGTGCAGTTGCCTGCATGCAGCATCCGGCGCGCCGGTTGCGTGACGCGTGGGCCTGGGCCTCCATGCTGGCGTGTCGGGAGTCGGAGAAGCGCGTCCACTTGGCGCGGTTGCATGCCGCCTGCATGGCTGCCCGCCTCTTTCGCCCGTTGGTCTGGGCAAAAGTGGAGGGTCACTTGTAACCGCGGGGCGGTTGTGTGCGCTACGCACGGCGGTTTGGCTTCCTCTGCTCTGAGCCGGCTTGCATGACATGCGGGACCCAGCCCCCGCGCCGCAAGGGAGGGCCCTGGAGCGTGTTGGAGAAGACTCAGCCCGTGGCGGTTGGGGGCGCAAGTAGGGAGAGTTGCCTTTAAAAGGAGGGTGACCCCCTTCAGAAGGCGACCATGTCCTCTCGCTCCCTTATGCATTGCGTCTTTCCACCTTCCAAGCCCCCGGATGGGGGATACCCGCCGTATTTTCGCCTCATCGTTGGAGGAACGCAACTCCGTGGGAGTTGGTACCTTTCAACCATCGTTCGGCTTCAAGGATTTTCGTCACACAGCCCGGTTGCTCCCCTCCGCTGGTGGTCACCCGAGACGGTGACCTCTAGCTCCTGGATGGGGAGAGGCAATCCGGGCTGTGATCCCGATCCCGCCCTCAGCGTCGAGGGCGTTCGTCATCCTCGCTGGGGCGGGGAGCGAGGCGAGCCGGGGCTCTACCTCCTGCGCGGGTCAGCGGGCCACCTCTTCTTCCAGCTTCTGGTGGTGGCAATCGCCTTCCAGCTCTGCGGCGGAGACGTCCTCCAGCCATGTCGGGGAAGGCGAACTGTTGCTGCCCAGCTAGGATGCAACATTCCGCCCTCTTCCTCGCGTTCGCGGCGAGGACGGCAGCGAGGATCTGCCGGTGCGCTTGGGAGCGGCCCGCTCTTTGGCTTTAATATCTGGTTCGCGTCCCTTGAGCGGGAACGCGAACGAGAGTCCTCCGGCGGCCGCGTCCACCCGGGACCATGGCTGCTGCTGCAGAGGTTGCTGGCGAGTCTCCCGATGTTCGTCGCCCCGCAGGCTCGAGGTTGCTCATACCCGCGGGGATGGAACCAGAGTTCCGTTTGTAATGGCACTTCGAATGCCAGGGTTTTTTGTTCATTGCGGCTGTCGAGGCCTGAACATGTATGTAATTTTGGCACGGAGCCATGTTTTTTTCTCATTTTCGGGCACTAAGACTCGCCTGTTGGTTGTCTGAACCGCTTCACCAAGCATGAGTCGCCCCGTGTCAAGGTGACAAGTGAGGTATCCGTATCCCGGAGGCGTAGGAGTCCCTCGGCTCGGTCGACCTTGTTGTCTGAGGCTCCTCTAGCTCAGTTAAAGGGACCCCTTGGCCGCTCTTCGACGAGCCGAGGCCAGGGGTAGCGATATCAGCATGAACAGAGGCGGAGTTGGCTCGAAAATGAAACCTGGTTGGCCGGAGCCTAGTCGGTTGTCCGTTAGCGGGACCGACGCCGGAGTTGATCAGCCGAGGCCTCGGGTTGGGCTGGCGCCCTCGGGAGATGGTTGGCCGAGGCCCCAGGGGTAACCGGCCGAGCCACCTGCTCGGGCCGGATTCACGGAGAAGTCCCAGGCAGTGATTGTCCGGGCGTGGCGATGACGTCGTCCTCCAGAGTGGGGATCCCTGGACCGCGTCACCGTCCGAGGCTAGGTCGGACCTCGCTGAAGGTGCCGTTGATGCCGAGGGTGCTACTGCCCCCTTCCAGTGCCAAGACCCGAGCCTGCAGGATCAGAGTGTCTTGTTGCGTGTGCCTTCTGCGGCCGCCGAGGCCAGAATACACACCCTCGCTGTGTTGTAAAGCTGTGTCTCCTTTCCTCTTGTTTCGAGTATCTGGACTTTCTTGTCGGTAACAGGGATGTTTGTGCGAGAGAGAGTTGCTTCTCGCGGAAGGTGATGAGTGAGGTATCCGTATCCCGGGGGCGTGGGAGTCCCTCGGCTCGGTCGGCCTTTGCCGCTTACGCGCACTTTCACCCGTCCATGAGGCCCTGTCACCGACTCAGTCGAGAAGGCTCGAAGGATCGCTTCGGCAGAAGAGCTTCCGAACGTGAAGACTTGTTCGGTCCGCGGAATCACTTTATCCGAACGCGAGTTACTTATCGCAGAAGGTGATGAGTGAGGTATCCGTATCCCGGAGGCGTAGGAGTCCCTCGGCTCGGTCAGCCTTGGCTGCTTACGTGTACTCCGTCGTTTTCAGGATCCACTTTTCGAAGTAGTCAGAAAGCACGAAAGATATTCTGGCAGAAGAAATCTTTTTTCGAGGAAAATTTCAACGCAGAGGGGGTTCCCCCCCCCCCCTTTTAGCCCCCGAGGGAGGGTCGGGCTTTGCCGAGGCGAGGCCGACCCTTCCTTGATGACTAAACTTTGCATGGGTGCGAGGTATATGGACAACTTGAAAACATCTTAAGGGTAGAAGCGACGTAGCTGTTGGATGTTCCAAGCGTTGCCGTAGACCTCGCCTTGACTGTTGGCCAGCTTGTATGTTCCGGGCTTCAGAACTTTGGCGATGACGAATGGCCCCTCCCAGGGGGGCGTGAGCTTGTGCCTCCCTCAGGCGTCTTGCCGCAGGCGAAGCACCAGGTCGCCCACCTGGAGGTCTCGGGGCCGGACCCCTCGGGCGTGGTAGCGTCGCAGGGACTACTGGTACCGCACCGAGTGTAGCAAGGCCTTGTCCCGAGCCTCTTCCAGCTGGTCCAGCGAGTCTTCTCGGCTAGCTTGGTTGCTTTGATCGCTGTAGGCCCTCGTCCTCGGGGAGCCGTACTCCAGGTCAGTGGGCAAGACGGCCTCGGCCCCGTAGACCAGGAAGAACGGCGTGAAACCCGTGGCCCGGCTCGGCGTTGTCCTCAGGCTCCAGACCACTGAGGGGAGTTCCTTCATCCATCGCTTGCCGAACTTGTTGAGGTCGTTGTAGATCCGAGGCTTGAGCCCTTGTAGAATCATGCCGTTGGCATGCTCTACTTGCCCATTCGACATGGGATGAGCCACGGCGGCCCAGTCCACCCGGATGTGGTGATCCTCGCAGAAGTCCAAGAATTTTCTGCCGGTGAACTGGGTACCGTTGTCGGTGATGATGGAGTTCGAGACCCCGAAGCGATGGATGATGTTGGTGAAGAACGTCACCGCCTGCTCGGACCTGATGCAGTTCAGAGGTCGGACCTCGACCCACTTGGAGAATTTGTCAATGGCGACCAGCAGGTGCGTGTAGCCCCCGGGCGCCTTCTGCAAGGGGCCGACGAGGTCCAGCCCCCACACAGCAAAGGGCCAGGTGATGGGTATCATCTGCAGAGCCTGGGCGGGCAGGTGGGTCTGCTTCGCAAAGAATTGACACCCTTCGCAGGTGCGGACAATTCTAGTGGCGTCAGCCACCGCCGTTGGCCAGTAGAAGCCTTGTCGGAAAGCATTCCCGACAAGGGCTCGAGGCGCTGCGTGATGGCCGCAAGCCCCCGAGTGTATCTCTTGCAGGAGTTCCTGACCTTCGGCGACGGAGATGCATCGCTGGAGGATGCCCGAGGGGCTGCGGTGGTAGAGCTCCTTCTCATCGCCCAGCAAGACGAACGACTTGGCGCGTCGCGCTACCCGCCGAGCCTCGGCTCGGTCGAGGGGTAGCTCTCCTTGGCGGAGATATTGCAGGTACGGGATCTGCCAATTTCGATCAGGCGTGGCCCCGCTCCGCTCCTCTTCGATGCGCAGTGCCTCACCCTCGAAGGCCGAGGTTACCTCGGGTTGAACCGAGGCCGCCTCGGGCCGAGCCGAGGGTGCCTCCGGCTGTGCCGAGGGCACCTCGGGCTGGACCGAGGGCGCCTCAGGCTCGGGCGCGTCGTCGATCTTGACGGAGGGTTGATGCAGATCCCAGGAGAAGACGTCCGGGGGAACCGTTGTTCGCCCCGAGGCTATTTTTGCCAGCTCGTCCGCAGTCTCGTTGTAGCGCCGAGCGATGTGGTTAAGCTCGAGCCCGTAGAACTTGTCTTCCAGGCGCCGAACCTCATCGCAGTAGGCCTCCATCTTCGGGTCGCGGCAGTGGGAGTTCTTCATGACTTGGTCGATGATGAGCTGCGAGTCACCGCGAGCGTCGAGGCGTCTGACCCCTAGCTCGATGGCGATCCGCAACCCGTTGACCAGAGCCTCGTACTCAGCCACATTGTTGGACGCCGGGAAGTGGAGGCGTAGCACATAGCGTAGGTGTTTCCCGAGGGGCGAGATGAAGAGTAGGCCCGCGCCGGCTCCCGTCTTCATCAGCGACCCGTCGAAAAACATGGTCCAGAGCTCTGGTTGGATCGGAGCCGTCGGTAGCTGGGTGTCGACCCATTCGGCTACGAAGTCCGCCAAGACCTGGGACTTGATGGCCTTCCGAGGGGCGAACGAGATTGTCTCGCCCATGATTTCCACTGCCCACTTTGCAATCCTGCCCGAGGCCTCTCGGCACTGGATGATCTCCCCCAGGGGGAAGGATGACACCACAGTTACCGGATGAGACTCGAAGTAGTGTCGCAACTTCCGCCGCGTCAGGATCACTGCATACAGCAGCTTCTGAACTTGTGGGTAGCGGATCTTGGTTTCGGACAGTACCTCGCTGACGAAGTAAACTGGCCTCTAAACGGGCAATGCATGCCCCTCTTCTTGCCTCTCGACCACAATCGCGGCGCTAACCACCTGGGTGGTCGCGGCGACGTAGACCAAGAGGGCTTCTCCGTCAGCTGGGGGCACCAAGATAGGCGCCTTTGTGAGGAGCGCCTTCAGGTTCCCGAGAGCTTCCTCGACCTCAGGGGTCCAAGTGAAGCGCTCGGCCTTCCTTAAGAGGCGGTACAGAGGCAGGCCTCTTTCGCCGAGGCGTGAGATGAAGCGGCTCAGAGCCGCGAGACATCCCATAACCCTCTGTACGCCCTTTAAGTCCTTGATGGGACCCATGCTGGTGATGGCTGCGATCTTCTCGGGGTTGGCTTCGATGCCCCGCTCGGAGACGATGAACCCCAAGAGCATGCCCCGGGGCACCCCGAAGACACACTTCTTGGGACTGAGCTTGACACCTTTCGCCTTGAGACATCGGAATGTCACTGCAAGGTCGGAGAGGAGGTCGGAAGCTTTCCTCGTCTTGACTACGATGTCATCGACGTAGGCCTCGACCGTGCGACCGATGTGTTCGCCGAACACATGGTTCATGCACCGCTGGTACGTCGCGCCCGCATTCCTCAAACCGAACGGCATGGTGACATAGCAGTACATGCCGAAGGGCGTGATGAAAGAAGTCGCGAGCTGGTCGGACTCTTTCATCCTGATTTGGTGATACCCTGAGTAGGCGTCGAGGAAAGACAGGGCTTCGCACCCAGCAGTGGAATCCATGATTTGATCGATGCGAGGCAGAGGGTAGGGAACCTTCGGTCATGCTTTGTTGAGACCAGTGCAGTCTACACACATCCGCCATTTCCCCCCTTTCTTTCTCACAAGCACAGGGTTGGCAAGCCATTCGGGATGGAGTACCTCTTTGACACTACAAGAAACGCCTAAATTTTCGTGGGCCAAAAACCCACGAAAATAAGCCTAAACCGACGAAAATAGATAATTTTCGTCGGCAGGCCGACGAAAATAGCCGCCGAAAATAAGTTCGACGAAAATATGCGGCTATTTTCGTCGGCACCGACGAAAATAACCTATTTTCGTCGACTTTTCCAAAGCCGACGAAAATAGGCAGTCGACCATCAATTTTCGTCGGCCGGTGGTGGCCGACGAAAATACGTGCAGGCTATTTTCGTCGGCCTAGGTGGTGGCCGACGAAAATAGCCTGGGAACATATTTTCGTCGGCCACCATCGAGGCCGACGAAAATTGATGGTTCCCCCCCCCAAAACAGATTTTTCTGCACCTATTAATAATTCACAGCAATATACACAATATATCACAATTCACATATACAGATTCACAAGACTAATACATAATTCACAAAACACATTCACATATACATAGATAGTCCATAGTCCATTCAAATAAGTCTAGAGTCTATAAGTCCATTGTCCATTCAAATACACAATTCACAAAACTCTAGTCCATAAGTCTAGAGTCCATAAGTCCATAAGCTACTCACTACTCACTCCTCACTGATCACTCCGGCGGGCTGTGGGAGTTTTGGCCACTCCCTCCTCCGCCACCAGGAAGGTGGCCACTCCCTCCAGCACCATGGACGTTGACACCACCCTCCGATCCATGAGCATGTGACGCTGAACCCTGCAATTCATCAATCATTCAAATAAGGCTGTATTTTGCTATAACTATACATATACATTGCTGTGTTTGGTCAATATTTGCATAAAACTAAACATGGAACGTCACCTGTGATCCATGGTGAGTAGGAGGTTGTGCATGCATCCACGGGTACTGTTGTGGTGGCCACCCCAGCGGTGGTGGCACCCACCCCGTCGGTGGCGGTGCCATCCACGCTTGAAATGGCTGAGAGCCCGCCGGTGGCTGGGAGACTGGTGGCACCCATCCCGGGACTGGCTGCGATCCTTGGGGTGGATGCGTCCAAGTGCCTGGAGGTGCCTGCGTCCACCCAACACCGGTCCACTGTGGCTGCGACGCTGGAGCTTGTCCTGGCCACTGTCCCCATTCTTGTGCCTGTGAGCCATTTTTGATAATAAAGAAAGAGTTGCTATGGAATTGAAGTGTTCAGATAGTGTTACCTGGGGAGGGCGAAAAGCGGGCAAGTTCATATCAGGGCTGAGTCGAGTAGTCATTTCCTGCAAATGGATGCAACGTTAGAATCACAACATTATACTTTGAATTCAATGACGACACGTGATGAGATAGACGGATTACCTGAAAATAAGAAGCCATATATTGCGTCAGCTGTCCAACCTGCTCCTGCGCTGCTCGAGCCTGCTCCTGTGCTGCTCGAGCCTGCTCCTGTGCTGCCCGAGTCTCCTCCTCCAGCTTAGCCTCTCGAGCAGACCTGGAGGAGCGAGAACTCCCTCCCGAAGACGATGCCTTCCCTTGACCTATTGTCCTGTTATATTCCACAACGCCGGTGCCAAAGGCAAACCTGCATGATACACATAGTTGAGCCATTAAGTGGACACATTCTTGTTAATGAAATCGTCGAATCAAACACAAACACCTCACCTGCCATGCTTTCTACCCCCACCACTATGGTACAACGCCGAGGCATCTAAGTCTGAATGCATCCAGTCGAAGTCAGGCCCATGGCGTTGAGTCATTTCCTCCCCATATGCATTCTGCAAAGAAAGTTGGAGTTAGACACAAAACATGCAATTTAATTCGTAAATACAAACTTGTTTACCATTTTCTCCCTTGCCGCCTCGCTGCATAGCACATCAGGGTTCGCCGGATCAGGGCCACGGTGACCACGGACGTAAACCTCCATAAAACTTGGAGCAACTCCACTTTCAGCTTCCTGCATGAAAAAGAAGAGTTAAACCATATAATTTTCATAGATGTAACATACAAGTTTGATTTATATACTTACCATGCGGCGTGCGGTACCAAGGTGTCCATCGGCGCCGTACCTGTGCCCCGGTCCTTCAGTGCCACGGTTGGCACGGTGCTTGTTGGACTCTGCAATCCACTCAGGCGACGCCCATCTCTTAGCCAACCACCTCCAGGCTTCCATGTCCTTCGACAGCCAATCCACAACGCTCTCTAGGTACTGCTCCTCTGTTAGGTAGATCTCATTGGCCCCTAATGCTTTGCTCATTTTCTGCCCCTTTATCTTCTTGTAGTAGTAGTTGACGGCCGCGATGCGAGCATTGTACATGGCATCCTTGATTATCTTATCAGCGCACTTCCGAAAGTGCCTCTTCACACGTGTCCACTGAGCCTGATCCTCCTCGATGTCATCCGGCAATTGGAACCTCCCCTACATATCAATGTACAATTTAAGTTAAAGTAAGATTAGGAGAAGCAATAATTCAATGAATTGCTTATATACGAAAGTAAACTCACCCAGAACTCGTCCCACACAGCCACCTGACAAGTCCTTCATTTTTTTTCCGAACTTCCCCCTCCGCTACTGCTTTCCCCTGACTCCCCTGGCTCGACATAGTCCTTTAGACCCCAATCAGCCCACTGCATAGCCGCGAATGTGTCCCATCCATGCATTCGAATGTGCCCCATCCTTTCTCCACCCGTCATACATCACCCTCCGATCACCGTCCATTTCAAAGGCTAAACAAAAGACAAAGAAAATCAACGATCGTTTGTGGCTTATTTAGGTGAACTCCCTATTAGGTAAAGGCCCTAAACCCACCCAAGAGTGTAGGCCGATGCTTGTGATTTGTGACGTGTAGCCTACGATTGCCGCAAAATTTCGGCAGCATAACCCCGCTGCTCTCCAAGCACACGCCTGAACATGGTGCATTGGAGAACAACTGGGTTACACAACCGAAATTCCGCGTCAATCGTAAGGCACATGTCATAAATCACAAGCATCGGCCTACACTCTCAGGCTGTCCAAAATACGTGGACAATTCCGGAACGGCGAACCTCACAAGCCAATGTGACGTTCGCCGTTCCCGAACGGGTGACGCATACGGTTCGCTACGGTTAACGATTAAAACTGAGAATAATGTATACATGAGAAATTACGAAAACAATGTATACCTGAGAATAATGTACGAGTCTAGCTAACGGTGGAGAAGGTCAAGTCGGAAGAACACCTATATACAAAAAATATTATTGTCAATAAAAAATTCGGCAGCACCTCCCCTATAAAGTGATGTTTCTAAAACCTGCAAATAAACGACAACACGATGGTTGCCAACACAGAAAACTACACGATAGCTACATAATAAACAATATGCTGACCAGTATATGCTAAACAATATGTTGACCAGTATATGCTAAACAATATGCTACAAGTATATGATAGGAAAGTAGTCCTTGATTGGTGCTAGTTTACTTATTCTGTTTTAGGAAATAGCTAATATGGTAGTAGTTCAGTCCTATATGGACAGATCTGGTCGGCAGGATCAGGGCTGATAGCAGCCGGTTTATTTCCTTGTAATGATTAGTTTGTTTCCATGTAATGGTCTATAAATATATGGCCTTAGAGGCTAAGAAAAGGCAGTCAATAGGGCGCCACCAAAAACCTCTCTGTGTTCTGTCTCTGAGTTCCAGCATTCGCGTGTGTGTGTGAGACTGACCCGGAGGAGGGAGGAGCTCGCCGGCAACCTGTAGAAGGTTGTCTCTCCGGCGTGGTTTCCAACAAGTGGTATCAGAGCCAAGTTGGTTCCAAAATGTCGTCAGGGAAGAACACTGACAGCACTGCGACATCCAAGAAGTCCGGCGACGACACCTCCAAAGAAGGAGTGGTGGTCCAGCGAGTAATCCGTGAGGTGAGTGCAGGGAGTGGATACCCCATACTCACCAAGACCAATTACTCGGACTGGGCGCTCCTGATGAAGGTGAAGCTGAGGGCGAGGATGCTGTGGGATGTCATCGAGCATGGAGGAGCAGATATTCATGAAGAAATGATGGCACTCGACGCTCTCTGCAGCGCGGTGCCACCAGAGTTGGTGTCTTCAATTGCCGACAAGCTGACGGCAAAGGAGGCGGGAACCCGATGGAAGATTGCTGGCAAGAATAGTGCGGGCTGAAAACAGGCTGTACCTTCTCCATCTGAAGATACAACAGCCTGTGTGCTTAGCAGTGCGTGGGCGTGAAGAGGAAGTAGCCTGGCGGTGGCATGAGAGGTTCGGCCATGTCAATATGGCTGCACTACGGAAGCTGGAGAAGGAAGAGTTAGTCCGAGGCTTGCCCAAGCTCGGACAAGTTGAAAGAGTGTGCGAGGCCTGCCAGGCAGGCAAGCAAAAACGCACCTCCTTCCCGGCGCAGGCGGAGTACCGGGCGAAGCAGCGTCTGGAGTTGGTGCACGGTGATCTCTGCGGTCCCATTACACCAATGACTCCAAGAGGTAACAAATACTTCTTATTGTTGGTGGATGATCTGAGCAGATATATGTGGATGGCTGCCATCTCGTCGAAGGATCAAGCTGCTGATGCTGTGAAAAGAATTCAGATGCAAGCTGAAGGAGAGTCTGGACTCAAGCTGAAGGCACTCCGGACTGATCGAGGTGGAGAATTCACCTCGGGTGAGTTCGCGGAGTATTGTGCGGCTGGTGGTGTTCACCGACAACACACTGCGCCGTACAGTCCTCAGCAGAATGGCGTGGTGGAGCGCCGTAATGGGACTGTTGTAGCAGCAGCAAGGAGTATGCTCAAGGCGAAGAAACTCCCTGGCTGGTTTTGGGGAGAGGCGGTAAAAACTGCTGTGTATATCTTGAACAGGTGCCCAACCAAGAGTGTAGATGGGATGACTCCATTTGAGGCGTGGCACGGCAAGAAGCCGGCTGTGCACCACCTCAAGACGTTCGGCTGCATCGTCTACGTCCGCAACACCGTACCTCATCTGAAGAAGCTGGAAGATCGAGGAAAGAAGATGATCTTCATCGGCTATGAAGAAGGCACGAAGGCATACCGCGCCTACGACCCCGTCACCGAGCGCGTCCATGTCTCAAGGGACGTCATCTTCGACGAGCAGGCCCAGTGGGACTGGGAAACCCACGGCAACACCGACCCAGTAAATGAAGACCAGGATGTGTTTACGATGGAGTATGCCATCGGGAAGCAAACACGTCCAGAGGTAGAAGAGGCTGGTGAAGAATCGGGAGATGAGCAAACTGCTGGTGAAACTGAAGATGAGCAAGCTACTGGCGAATCTGAAACTGCTGGTGGTCTGTCCCCTTTAACCCCTCATGCTGATACAGAGCACACTTCGGAAGAGGAGGATGAAATGCAGGAAGTGGAGTTTGCTTCACCACCGGAGGGAAATATTGATGAGTATCTAGATGCCTATAGAGCAGAAGATGATCCACTTAGATTCCGCAAGGTAGATGGACTACTGGAATCCAAAACTCCACCTGGTTATGCAACAAGGAGGCTGTTAGATGAGGAGTTACATGCAGTAAGCGCCGATGAACCGGTCTCTTTTGGTGAAGCAGAAAGGAGTCCGAGCTGGAGGAAAGCAATGATGGAGGAGATGAAGTCAATTGAAGATAACCAGACCTGGACACTTGCAGATCTTCCTCCAGGACGCAAGGCAATCGGTCTCAAATGGGTGTATAAGGTGAAAAGAGATGAGCAAGGTGCAGTATCCAAACACACGGCAGGTGGATGCCACTGTATACCGAAGCATAGTAGGAAGTTTAAGGTACTTGGTCAACACTCGACCTGACCTTGCTTTTGCTGTGGGTTATGTCAGCCGGTTTCTGGAAGAACCACACAAAGATCACATGATGGCTGTAAAGCACATCCTGAGGTATGTGAGAGGGACCAAGAGTTGGGGTCTGTGGTTTGGCAGGAAGAGAAGAAAGGAGGCTGGGTTGATTGGGTACAGTGATAGTGATTATGCCGGGGATATTGATAGCAGGAAGAGCACGACTGGAGTGGTCTTCTTCCTGAACAATAGTCCAGTTACTTGGACTTCGATGAAGCAAAAGGTGGTGGCTCAGTCAACCTGTGAAGCAGAATACATAGCTGCTGCCAATGCAGCTTGTCAGACGTTATGGTTAGCAAGAGTACTGGCCGAAGTGCAAGGAGTAGCAAGGAAAGCTCCAATGCTCAAGGTGGACAACAAATCAGCCATTGCTCTCATCAAGAACCCAGTGCTACATGGTCAGAGCAAGCATATAGAAGTGAAATATCATTTTGTCCGGGAGTGTGCTGATAATGGCCAGATCAAGGTGGACTTCATCAGGAGCGAAGAACAGTTGGTGGATTTCCATGTGCTGATAATGGGCAGATCAAGGTGTGCTGATAGTGCTATGTTAAACAATATACTTTACCATGTGCTATGTAACTAAAAAAATTTAAAATTTTACCTGTCGGACTAGGAGGCGAGGTGGAGCTCGGTGCGGCTGCGACGGGGGACGGCGGTGGAGAGAGCCGGTGCCCGAGGCTCTCGGGCCGAGGGCGGTGGTGGGGGCGAGGCTGCCGAGCAGTGGGGCGCGTGTCGCCGGAGCTGCACGGGCGAGCGGTGCCCCGTTGAGGAGCAGGGGCGCAATGGGGCGGGCGCCGCCGGAGCTGCAGGGGGCCGGGGCGCGATGAGGCGGGCCGCCTGATCGCCGGTGGAGGGAAGGGCGGCGGGCGCGCGGCGGCGGGCGCGCAGCGGCGGCGCGGCAGGCACGGGCGCGCGGCGCGGCACCGGCGTGTGACGGCGAGGGAGGACGGCGGGCGGCGTTGCGGGGTTGCGGCGAGGGAGGACGGGGGACCGGAGGCGCCGACGGTGGCGCGGAGACGGAGGGCGGGCGGGCGGCGGCGCAAACAGGAAGTGCGAGACGAGCGAGAGAGAGAAAGTGGGCTGGGGCCGATTAACGGACCACTATTTTCGTCGGCCTCACTGAGGCCGACGAAAATAGTGATCAGTTAATGCCTTATGTTCGTCGGTCTGGCTATGACCGACGAAAATACAGCTTATTTTCGTCGGCCTCGGGGCCCACGAAAATATCTTTCCTATTTTCGTGGGCAGGCCGACGACAATATGTACTGGCCCACGAAAATAAGCCAAATTTTCGTCGGTCCCGAGGGCCGACGAAAATACTTATGTAATTTCGTGGGCCGACCGACGAAAATATCTAGGCCCACGAAAATTTATGCGTTTCCTGTAGTGTGATGAACCCGGCTGCCATTAGCTTGTGGATCTCCTCACCTATTGCTCTGCGCTTCTCCTCGTCGAATCGGCGCAGAGGCTGCTTGACGGGTCGGGCTCTGGCCCGAATATCCAGTGAGTGCTCGGCGACATCCCTCGGTATGCCGGGCATGTTCGAGGGACTCCACGCGAAGACGTCGGCGTTCGCGCGGAGAAAGTCGACGAGCATTGTTTCCTATTTGGGGTCGAGCCCGGAACCGATCCGGATCTGCTTGGAGGCGTCGCCACTGGGGTCGAGGGGGACGGCCTTAACCGCCTCCACTTGCTCGAAGTTGCCGGCATGACGCTTCACGTCTGGCACCTCTTTGGAGAGGCTTTCCAGGTCGGCGATGAGGGCCTCGAACTCGGCGAGGGCCTCGGCGTACTCCACGCACTCCACGTCGCATTCGAACGCGTGTTTGTACGTGGGGCCGACGGTGATGACCCCGTTGGGGCCCGGCATCTTGAGCTTCAGGTAGGTGTAGTTGGGGACGGCCATAAACTTCGCGTAGCATGGCCTCCCCAGTACCGCGTGGTAGGTTCTTCGGAACCCGACCACCTCGAACGTCAGGGTCTCCCTTCGGAAGTTGGAGGGCGTTCCGAAGCAGACGGGAAGGTCGAGTCGTCCGAGGGGCTGGACGCGCTTCCCGGGAATGATCCCGTGGAAGGGCGCAGCGCCTGCTCGGACGGAGGACAGATCGACGCGCAGGAGCCTGAGGGTCTCGGCGTAGATGATGTTGAGGCTGCTGCCCCCGTCCATAAGGACCTTGGTGAGCCTGACGTCGCCGATGACGGAGTCGACGACGAGCGGGTATTTCCCCAGGCTCGGCACGTGGTCGGGGTGATCAGCTTGGTCAAAGGTGATGGGCTTGTCGGACCAGTCTAGGTAGACTGGCGCCGCCACCTTCACCGAGCAGACCTCCCGGCGCTCTTGCTTGCGATGCCAAGCCGAGGCATTCGCCGCATGCCCACCGTAGATCATGAAGCAGTCGCGGACCTCGGGGAACTCTCCTGCTTGGTGATCTTCCTTCTTATCGTCATCACGGGCCCTGCCACCCTCCGCGGGTGGCCCGGCCCTGTGGAAGTGGCGCCGAAGCATGACGCACTCCTCAAGGGTGTGCTTGACGGGCCCCTGATGATAGGGGCACGGCTCCTTGAGCATCTTGTCGAAGAGGTTAGCACCTCCGGGGGGCTTCTGAGGGTTCTTGTACTCGGCGGCGGCGACAAGGTCCGCGTCGGCGGCGTCGCGTTTCGCTTGCGGCTTCTTCTTGCCTTTCTTCTTGGCGCCGCGCGGAGCAGACGCCTTGGGAGCATCTTCCGATGGGCGGCCCTGGGGCTGCTTGTCCTTTCGGAAGATAGCCTCGACCGCCTCCTGGCCAGAGGCGAACTTGGTGGCGATGTCCATCAGCTCGCTCGCCCTGGTGGGGGTCTTGCGACCCAACTTACTCACCAGGTC
Source organism: Zea luxurians (assembly GCA_029449295.1). NCBI lineage: Eukaryota > Viridiplantae > Streptophyta > Magnoliopsida > Poales > Poaceae > Zea > Zea luxurians. The sequence goes on along the minus strand of JAOPSE010000011.1, from coordinate 11,635,183 downwards.
GCGGCAGGTGGTGCCGGCAAGGAACGCGCCGATGACATCCGAGTCGGTGATGTTGGGCAGCTCGGTGCGCTGCTTCGAGAATCGCCGGATGTAGTCCCGGAGAGACTCTCCCGGCTGCTGTCGACAGCTTTGGAGGTCCCGGGAATTCCCGGGGCGCACATACATGCCCTGGAAATTGCCGGCGAAGGCTTGGACCAAGTCATCCCAGTTGGAGATCTGCCCCGGAGGCAGGTGCTCCAATCAGGCGTGAGCGGTGTCGGAGAGGAACAGGGGGAGGTTGCGGATGATGAGGTTGTCGTCGTCCGTTCCACCCAGCTGGCAGGCCAGGCGGTAGTCCGCGAGCCACAATTCCGGTCTCGTTTCCCCCGAGTACTTTGTGATAGTAGTCGGGGGTCGGAACCGGGTCGGGAACGGTGCCCGCCGGATGGCCCGGCTGAAGGCCTGCAGACCGGGTGGTTCGGGCGAGGGACTCCGACCCTCCCCGCTATCGTAGCGTCCCCCACGCCTGGGGTGATAGCCTCGGCGCACCCTCTCGTTGAGGGTGGCCCGACGGTCGCGATGATGGTGCTCGTTGCCGAGGTGGTCCGGGGCCGCAGGCGCGGTGTTGCGCGTGCGCCCGGTGTAGACCGAGGCTTCCCGCATGAATCGGGAAGTCGCGGCATGAGGTTCCGAGGGGTATCCTTGCCTTCGGGAGGCAGAGCTCTCGGCCCATCGGACCGCAGCGCCTTCCAAGAGATTCTTGAGCTCTCCTTGGATTCGCCGACCCTCGGTGGTTGATGGCTCCGGCATCGCGCGGAGAAGCATCGCTGCTGCAGCCAGGTTCTGACCGACCCCACTGGATGCGGGTGGCGGCCTGACCCTGACGTCGTTGGCGACGCGGAGCGGGAGACCCTGGGGCAGGTGACGTATTTCTCCGGCCGGGGGTTGGCCCGCCCATGCCTGCCCGACGTCCCAGCGGATCGGCTCAAGCGCTCCTGCTCCCTCGTCGAGCCTGGCCTGCGCCCCGCGGACTTGCTCGAGCTGTGGGTCGTGACCCCCCGCCGGAACGGGGACCACAGTTAGCTCCCGCGGGATGTCAGCGCGGGGCACCGGCCTAGGGAGATCACCGCCCTCCGGCATGCCGAGATGGTTGCCTTCGGAGGGATCCCCTAGATCGACGTGGAAACATTCGTGGCTTGGGCCGCAGTCCTCGTCGTCGAGGCTGCGGCTACCATCGGAACAGTCGGAGAGGCAGTAGTCACATGCGGTCATGAAGTCCCGCATGGCACTGGGGTTGCCAAATCCAGAGAAATCCCAACAGATGTTGGGGTCGTCGTCTTCCTCGGACCCGGAGGGCCCATAGGTCGAGACGTCCGTCAGCCGGTCCCAAGGCGACCGCGTGCGAAACCCTAGAGGGTTTGAACTCGCCTCTACGAGAGTGCCCGCCAAAGCAAGGTCGCTAGGCGGGTTGAGGGTGAATCTAAATGACGTAGGATGGGAATCGGTCGGTACCTTTTGGTCGACGAGCAGCGACATAGTCACGTCGGGGGCTGATTGCACCGTCGTCTCAGGTACGAGGGCGACGTCTTGCAAGCTCTCCGCGAGCGCACTGGCGTCGTCCACTTGCTCGGGATTGGCGTATCGCGGGGAGACGGCGCTTGCCTTCGTCTCAAACGCGAGGTCGACGCCCGACGCGCCCCCCGTTGGAGCGCTGGGGACGTCGACTCGCTCGACAGCTGACAAGGCGCGGCCTCCCGCTTGGCCTTGGTTGCCCCGCCTCCTCCTCCGTTGTCGGGGGAGAGGACGGGGCGAGCTCGAACGTTGTTCTTCCACCACGCGGGGAAGACGTCGTCGATTCCGCCGCCGGCGGGCGGGCTGTCGGCCGCCATTGTCGTTGTCGCGCGGCGGTGGAAGGAGTATCATGTCGTAGCTGCCGTCGAAGGACATGAACTCAAGACTCCCGAAACGGAGCACCGTCCCGGGTTGGAGAGGTTGCTGGAGACTGCCCATCTGGAGCTTGACGGGAAGCTGTTCGTCAACACGCAGCAGGCCCCTACCTGGCGCGCCAACTGTCGGCGTTTCGAGACCGGGGGGTCCCTAAGCCGACGAGTGAATGTCGCCGTGTGCCCCAGCCCAGATGGGTCGACGCGAGGCCGAGCGCGAAGGGGGGAAGTGAGGTGGCCGGAGATGGGCGTGAGAGAGGTGGAAATCCCGCGGCCTTCGTGTTCGTCCCGCGCCCAGGTCGGGTGCGCTTGCAGTAGGGGGTTACAAGCGTCCACGCGGGAGAGGGAAGCGAGCGGCCCCAAGAGAGCGCCTGCCCCGTCCTCGTCCCCGCGCGGCCAACCTCCTCTAAGAGGGCCCTGGTCCTTCCTTTTATAGGCGTAAGGAGAGGATCCAGGTGTACAATGGGGGTGTAGCAGAGTGCTACGTGTCTAGCGGGGGAGAGCTAGCGCCCTAAGTACATGCCGATGTGGCAGCCGGAGAGATTTTGGCACCCAGCTGGTGTGATGTTGTGGACGTCGGAGGAGCGACGGAGCCTGGCGGAGGGACATCTGTCGGAGCGATTGAGTCCCTGCTGACGTCCTCCTGCTTCCGTAAGAGAGCTGAGAGCCGCCGTCGTCACAGAGCACGTGGGGCGCCATCATTGCCTATCTGGCGGAGCTGGCCAGATGGGACACCGGTCTTGTTCTCTACGGCCCGAGTCAGCTTGGGGTAGGGTGATGATGGCGCTTCCTGTTGACGTGGCTGGCCTGCGCCCTAGGTTGGGCGACGTGGAGGCTCCTCCGAAGCCGAGGTCGAGTCTGTCTTCCATGTCCGAGGCCGAGTCCGAGCCCCTGGGTCGGGCGAGGCGGAGGTCGTTCGGCAGAGGCCAGGGCGGAGTCCGAGCCCTGGGGTCGGGCGAAGCGGAGTTCGTCGTCTTCTGGGGCTGAGCCCGAGTCCGAGCCCTGGGGTCGGGCGGAGCGGAGTTCGTCGTCTTCTGGGGCTGAGCCTGAGTCTGAGCCCTGGGGTCGGGCGGAGCGGAGTTCGTCGTCTTCTGGGACTTAGCCCGAGTCCGAGCCCTGGGTCGGGCGAAGCGGAGTTCGCCGTCTTCCGGGACCTAGCCCGAGTCCGAGCCCTGGGTCGGGCGGAGCGGAGTTCGCCGTCTTCCGGGACCTAGCCCGAGTCCGAGCCCTGGGTCGGGCGGAGCGGAGTTCGCCGTCTTCCGGGACCTAGCCCGAGTCCGAGCCCTAGGTCGGGCGGAGCGGAGTTCGCCGTCTTCCGGGACCTAGCCCGAGTCCGAGCCCTGGGTCGGACGGAGCGGAGTTCGCCGTCTTCCGGGACCTAGCCCGAATCCGAGCCCTGGGTCGGGCGGAGCGGAGTTCGCCGTCTTCCGGGACCTAGCCCGAGTCCGAGCCCTGGGTCGGGCGGAGCGGAGCTTCCTATGGTGCCTTTGGCAGGGCCTGACTGCCTGTCAGTCTCACTCTGTCAAGTGGCACTGCGGTCGGAGTGGCGCAGGCGGCGCTGTCCTTCTGTCAGGCCGGTCAGTGGAGCGGTGAAGTGACGGCGGTCGCTTCGGCTCTGCTGGGGGGCGCGCGTCAGGACAAAGGTGTCAGGTCACCTTTGCATTAAATGCTCCTGCGACTCGATCGGTTGGTGCAGCGATTTAGTCAGGGTTGCTTCTCAGCGAAGGCAGGGCCTCGGGCGAGCCGGAAATATGTCCGCCGTTGGAGGGGGCCTCGGGCGAGACGGAAATCCTCCGGGGTCGGCTGCTCTTGTCCGAGGCTAGGCTTGGGCGAGGCGTGATCGAGTCGCTCGAATGGACTGATCCCTGACTTAATCGCACCCATCAGGCCTTAGCAGCTTTATGCTGATGGGGGTTACCAGCTGAGAATTAGGAGTCTTGAGGGTACCCCTAATTATGGTCCCCGACAGGTATCGAGTCCCTAATGGGTCCCCATTCCTGACAAGAAAAAGCATGGTCACATTGTATTTCATATGACATTAAAAATCATACAGTATACAACACCCAACAACAATACATCACAAATTAAATCTAACATGTAACAAGAAAACATTGTTTAACCATGCAAACACAACAAAAACAAAGTGACACGTGGACTGGTTGGCGGGGCAGCCGGTGGCTGGCCGCCTTGGTTAGGTGGATGCATGTTAAAAGGGTTGTGAGAGGTAGGTTTAGTTGTTGGACTTATTGTCTATTCGGTTGCACGCCTAATTTTAATGGGTGAATACTATCCATGGGTAATCGGGTTTGGATTCTACTTTCCCATACCCACCATACCCAGTGGGGGAAGGATTTCTTCCAAATTTATACCTATGGAGATTAAAATCTTCCCAAACTCTAACCCTAATAGAGGAATTTTCCATGGGTTAACGGCTATCGAGTCCCCATTAACACCTCTAGTCCACAACGTGGCCTTTGTTTAGACCCTTGCAGTTCATTTTAGAGGAAGCAGCCATTGCAGACATCCAAGCCCTTCGAAGGGCTAAGTTATTGATAGGCAAAGTCCATTTTAGTGGTCCTGATCTCTAATAAGTCTCCAACTTTCAACCTGATCTGTCGGGGTTGGTCCTCGAGCACGCCTTAGTCTTCGATAAGTGGAGATAGTGGCAGGGGTGTAGTCTCATGCCAGAGGAGTGGCACGGTCTAGGCGAAGCCTCCTTTGGGTCATGCTCAGGGCCTTCTTGTCTACACTCGCAAACATGAGTTATAGGGCATGTTTAGGACTGCTTCATCTTCATAAAAATTAGTGAAGTTGATAAAGCAGATCATCAGGAGCTTCAGAAAATTGTATTGTTGAAATTACAGACTTTTAGAAGTCATTTAAATAAGTCATTTTATTTTTATTTAGATTAAAAATATTTTTATACTATTTAAATTTATATTATATACCACAACTTCACATTAAAGCTAAACCTAGAGCAGTGCCAAACAACCCCGTAGTGTGTAGTTAGTTGTAGCTGAATTCGAGAGATTGAGATCTGGGTTAGCTTTCGCCCCAGCATGTATAAAACAATTATAATTCGATGACCAACAGAAAATGTTTCATTCTGTTTCCTAATTTAATTAGATTCAATGTACGATCGTCTCGAGTCGTTTCGCAAAAGAAATTTATGTCTAATGAAAAATACTTCAATATGAACAGAAGACAAAGGTCTAAATTTGATCCCAAATTCTCCATCTCGGTACGGCAAGTTCAAGCTGTTTAAGCAAAGCACGAATATATCTCTTTCGGACCAATGGGCCTAGACATAGACAAGTACTCCAGTCTCCAGGCCGAGGCAAAACAGCCCCGGACCGCGTGCTGCTGTTTCTGTTTCTTGGCGTTCGCCCCCTCTCTCTCGTGGCGACGACGGCGATCGTCGCCGCCCCCCTACGCGCTAGGTGCCAGGGTCCGTCGGGTCCTTCGCTGGCGACGAGCAACTACCAGGTATGCCGTATTCCCACCCTTTCTCTTACCTGGCACCTGTTCCTGTTCCTGTTCGGATCTAAACGGAGCTACCAAACCCTAACTTATGCTATTTGGCTACCTGCATCCGGATCTGATCTAGTAGTTACTAGTGTATGCGTGTTTAATGCCTACTAATTTTGATTTTTTTGTAAACATTATGGCCCATGTACTTTACTGGCTCCGCACCCTCGTTTGGAACTTTGGATTAGCTGGCTGATTTCTGAGATCTTATTTTCCGTATATATTGCGCATGATAATTTCGATCGTTCGTTTCTAGGCGACCCAGTGGTGTGTTTGGGAAAGTTTCCGCGGTCGGGCGGCTCCCCCCAGTGGCGAAGATGATCCGACTACCGACGTACGCGGCGTTCAGCCTGCTGGCGACGGCGTCGGCGGCGTACTACGCGTTCAGCAGCCGTGAGCAGTTCTACCCGGCGATGGTGTACCTCTCCACCTCCAAGATCTGCTTTGTGCTGCTCCTCAACACGGGCCTCGTCGCCATGTGCGTCGCCTGGCAGCTCGCCAGGCGCCTCTTCCTCGGCTCGCTCCGGGAGGCCGAGGTCGAGCGCCTCAACGAGCAGTCCTGGCGGGAGGTCATCGAAATCCTCTTTGCTGTCACCATCTTCCGACAGGATTTCTCTGTGTCCTTTCTCGCCATGGTCGCCGCGCTTCTCCTCGTCAAGGCGCTGCACTGGCTTGCGCAGAAGAGGGTCGAGTACATTGAGACCACGCCCTCTGTGCCCTTGCTCTCGCACATCAGGATCGTCTCCTTCATGGTTTTCCTGCTTACTGTCGACTGCCTCTTCCTGTCAAACTCGCTCAGGTCACTCATACAGAAGCAGGAGGCGTCCGTTGCCATCTTCTTCTCCTTTGAGTAAGCTCAATTTTCTTTTCATAATTTTGCTTAAATGCCTTTTTCGGTGCATGGAAAATCTGCACTCTCGGTTTTCATTTTATCACTGTATCAATGTGACACGCTGCAATATTTTGTTCTCTTTCACAATGTTATTAGAGTAGGGGTAGAGAACTAGAGATTAATTAAATTGTAGTCTTTTTGATATGACATCTCCCAAGATAATGGGGAAATATTTGCAAAACGGAGAAGTACTACATATTAGGTCTATATATCAAGCGAGTATCTTTTTTTAGTTGCACAGGACCATGCCTGCCACGAAGGTCTTAATTCTTCAGTAATGTAATCTCTTTCCATTTTGTGTGTCGTCCTTTGCACTGCCATATACTACATGAATAATGCCAGCTTTGCAGTTATTTTTTTTATTTGCTCGACATATATATGCTAAGCCATGAATATATCTTATTTTCACTACCTCAACGGTCTTAAGCTTGCTATAATCAGTTCGTCTATATGCTCTTGTTGCTATATTATGAGATGTTAGTCTACAAGCTTGTGCAGCTATGTCTGTTTAGATTTGAGCAATACGTTAAGTGACTGCAAAGTATTTGTTCCATTTAGCATGAAACTCTAGCTATACTATAATTTGTTTGCTTCTTGCTTCCAAGGCAAGGGGTATGCATTACAGGCTAGGTAATAACCCTATAGTTCTTATTTCTAAATACCTGGCAATTATTTATTGTTGTACCATAAGATTCAAGTTGCTCAATAATAGCTAACAAGTATAAATCATGTTTCAGGTATATGATACTAGCAACATCCACAGTATCAACATTCGTGAAGTATATATTCTATGTTAGTGACATGCTAATGGAAGGTCAATGGGAGAAAAAGGCAGTGTATACATTTTACTTGGAGCTCATAAGTGACCTTGTGCACTTGTCATTATACATGCTCTTCTTCATAGCTATCTTCCTGTAAGATCTCTTATTATGGTAGTCTGATACTATAATGTAAAGTTGTAAACTATGGTTATTGATTCGTTATGTGATACCAGGAACTATGGTGTCCCGCTGCACTTGATTCGTGAGCTATATGAGACTTTCCGCAACTTCAGAATTCGCATTGCAGATTATGTGCGCTACAGAAAGATCACTTCCAACATGAATGAACGCTTTCCAGATGCTACATCAGAAGAGCTCGATGTGTAAGTTTTATATTTTAACTTTTGGTGATTCAGTTGACTCAACTATAAAAATTGTCATTTAAATTTTATTGTATTCAGGAGTGATGCTACATGTATTATTTGCCGTGAGGAGATGACTACAGCAAAGAAACTGCTCTGTGGGCATCTGTTCCATGTGCATTGTCTAAGGTCGTGGCTAGAACGCCAACACACTTGCCCCACGTGCAGAGCTCCAATCATTCCCGCAGATAATGGACATGCTGTATCAGCACGACAACATGGAGCCCAGGCTGGGGTTCAGCCTGGTGAGTTTCCTTTCCTTTATTTCTCTGATCTTAACCCACCGCCCCGCATATTTTGATTTTAGTCTTAAGAATCATTGAAGAGTGCACTCTGTGGTCAGTTCTATATCTGTGATTGCTGTTTTGATGTGAGGAAAGGCAGCTGCAGGTACTGCCACTCCATCCTCAGAAGGAGCACCAGGTGAGAACATGAGCAGGCACCAAGCAAAACTTGAAGCTGCTGCAGCGGCAGCTTCTTTATATGGAAGGTCTTTTGTTTATCCTCCAGCAAACACCCTAAAAAGGTATGTTTCTGAAGTTGTTTAAAGTCTAAAGCAAAGTCTATCATCTTGCCAATCTGTGTGGTCAACCATGCTTGTCTACTTTTCGGTACTTTATATTCACTAGTTAGGTGCCCGCGCGTTGCTATGGCTCCATATACTATATATGCAAACCTTGTTTAAATGAGAGTTGTTTAAACACGTTCCAAACCTTTACAATGATTTATCTCTATTTGAACTAGTCGTTGAGCCTAATCTCAATGTGTCTGCCATCTAACTAGCATAAATGCATTTCATATGCCGAGTGAGAAACCACAATTCTAATACATTGCTGTCTCCCTTGAGGTGGCTCAGGCAGCACCAAACCCTAGTTGCTGCCGCCCCTTCTCCCCTCCCTGCCTTGCCACCATCAGAGTAAGCACTTGAAAGTCCTGAGTGGCTTGCAAGGATGGTGGCGGCGGGGTCCTTGCGTGGCCCGAGACGGTTTAATCTAGTCCAAGCATGGCCCGTCCTGTTGTCTACTAGGCCCGGCCCGATCACCTTGTCGTGCCTGGGCCTTAGGTGCGGCACGACAGGCTAGGCCCGGCCCGGCACGGTTTTGTTTTTTTCCTATTTTTTCATAGAATATCTATATTATGCTTGAGTATATAAAATATAAAAACATGTGCGTTCTATTGGTTAGGTGAGTGTAAATGTATTTGGAACCAACAACCATGGTTAGAGTATCTATATTGTGCTTGAGTATATATAGAGTATAAAAAACAAAGACATGTATGTTCTGTATGTGGGTTTGGAGCCAATAACCATGGTTCAAATCCCCATTTGTGCATAAATTTTGCTTTTTTATCATTTAAACGTGGGGGAGCAGGGAGAGGTGAGTGGAGAATGAAGGAACTCCTGCTTTGTATTAGTAGAGATTGAGTTGGTCACAAAGTGATTCATCTCATTGAATAGAACTTGACATTTACGAAGAACTGAAACAAACTGAGGTCTGATGCTGGTTCCCTCCTTGTAAAATGGAGAAGAAACAATGCAGTTAGGTTTCATTGTCTTCCACACTCCAGTAAGGGAGTGATCTACACGCTTAAGCTTCTCAGCAATCGGCCCATAAATTCCTGAAACATAGGACCCCCATGCTGTGCGTGCACATGGATTGCACCAGCCATAGCGCCACCCCTCAATCCCTGACATTCATCCACCAGAACAGCCATTAGGCGCATTCTCACTGCAGGCTCAGCAAGCCACACTGCAAGGCAGTGCAGTGAGAGATAATTACTGAACACAGCGGAATCAGATCCAGATGTGGGGAATTGGATTCATTGAGTAAGATTCCAGAACAGCCAGCAGCTTGTAATGACCGGTGAGCTCCTCCTGGAGCGCCGAGCAGAATGCTTGGGAAACAGTGCCCACCTCAGTGGCAGCATCTGAGGGTGAGCAACTTATGTTGTCAGAAATGAAGCCCCGCACCTTGTGGAACAGCCAGCCAAGCTAGCACAGCTTGCGATTTGCGAACGAGGGTGCGCATGGATCATGGCACCCGGACACCATCTAGAAGGGTGCAGGCGTCCATGGACTTGTCGTGGCAGACATAGCGGCTGTCAATGCCTTGGCACACGTACAACACGTACCGCGCAAACGCGGCTTCCGACACCTCCCGTCTCGATGATCACCAACTCGGTGTACTCACACAACGCGATCTCATAGATGTTGTTTGGAGCCTTGAAGATCAGCAATCACGCTGCCTGGTGGCGCCCCATCCGCAAGGCTTGCCACCGGCGCCACCGTGGCCGATATTGGGCCCAGGCGCACCATTGCACTGAGTGCGGCACGACGTGACCCGCAGACGGCGGCTAGGCAAGAGAGTCCGGCATCCATGACCTTCCTGTCTAGGGCGCTCTTCTCATTGACGGTGGCCATGAGGTGTACCAGCTCGGACGACTCGGCCATCACCACCATCGCCTTGTTGGTCGCATTGGTGAGCAACAACTTTGCCACGTGGACCCTCGCCCCCAGGCCGCTCCCGCCGCGCATCATGCACGCCAACGACGTGGCCGAGGCCGCTGCATCAACGGCGAGGGCTGTATCCACCCGCTTCTTGTTCGCGTCCTCGATGCCGTCTGAGGCCAAGGTCATGGCCAAGATCCAATCTGTTTGGAACTAACAATTATTACTACAAACCTGCCATCCACCATCCACCAAAACAAATGCTTAGCTAACCGCAAGGATGAACAAATTGTAGTATACATCCCGGCAAGACTATCTAGATTTGATCGCTGAATGGTCACTAAGATCCTACGAAGCACACACAAAAAAAACCCACTCGTGGAACAATCCACCATCCCGAGCTATCCAGTCGTGCTTCCTTACCGACAAACAAAGAAATCAACCCAAACACAACTGGGTTCTCCAAGTGACTCCGGGCTTTGCGCCGCGAGGAAGGTGGAAGACGGCTCCAGTATAAATTCCTTCCGAGTGGTCCATGTCAGCGGAAGGAGGCCTGCTCACCGGCATTAGGGTTGGAATCCCCCTCGCGGCGCGAGGCGCGGGGATCAGGAAGCAACCACAGATCTGAGGGAGTGTCGGGGAAGCAAGCAGGAGAAGTGAGGAACACGAACACTTCCTCGGCTAAGGGGGAAGAGAAGAGAGATGCGTGGGTGGGTCGGGGCAGAAGAAAATACAGGGGCAGGTCACGAGTTGGAGGGATTGCAGGCTGATTACAAATAAACATAAGGCTTTTTTTTGAAGTGCTGGGAGAGAAAGGTGGGAGGATGCACAAACGGAGAAAGTGCCGTTTTATATTAGTAGAGACTATAATTTAATTATTACTATTTTATAGCATAACAATTAAACAAAATGTAGGAGGTGTTATTATGATATAAAGCATAATACTAATACATATGTTGTATTGAACCAGCAGGTCTGTTCCTCCTCAGCCTGCATCAAGTACACCACAATCTGAAGCAAGTAGCTCCAATCATCAGTCACAAAAAGACCAAGAAATGCAGTCCCGAAACAGCAGCGATGGTTTAGTGCCTCTGCCTCTTAATGCAGATGGTGCTGTTGGTTCAGGAACAAGCACAAGGGACCTTGAAAATTCACTGCAGAAGGCACAAGAAAACTTTATTAAGAGCCAGATTGAGGTAAGAAATAATCTTGATCCTGAAAGTACTCTTTTTTTTGAACGAGAGATTCCGAAGGTACTCAACTTACATCCTTCCATGCTGCTTTATGATGTAATCAACAAGTACTGCATACAAGCTATAATGAGCTAGATAGCTGTATATTAACTGCTTGCAAGTTGCAATATCGTAGATATTTTGGCTTCAAGCTCATCTTTAATTGCAACCATGCAAAGCTGCACACTCTGCAATCTTCATATGCACTTGTGACTGCGCCGACATCCAACATGGATGTATAGCTTCTGAATCCCACAATTGAGTAGGACTCAACTTGTATCTATGTAATGGATTCATTCATTGCATAATTGCACAGGAAAATGAATTTGTTGCACTATGTGTTATGTTTTTAATACCTTCTGACTATAATGTTAGCGCAAGTTACCAGCATGGATATGTAACAACCTGCTTGTCATGAGATTTCTTCCATTGGTACATCAATAATAATATCCAACAGCACTCATGAGACGTACGTCTTGTTTCCAGATGTTACAGATCCAACTGCAAATGGTGCAGCGTGGCGCTGCTGGACCGCCCAGTAACGAGAATACTGAGCACACAGAAGAATGACTGAATCTGTGAACAGGCACTCCTGCATCGTGGTGTAATAATGACGAGAATACTGAGCCACACACAGCTGAAGAATCTGTAAATAGGGGGCGACGGGGATGGGACAAAAGAAAGCCAAGGATTGGCGATACCTGGGGGGAAACTGTTACATGATGTCTTGCCTGGATTTTTGGCAGGCCTGTTAATTTATGCTTCACTGTTAGTGCCTTGTTGCCAGCACCAGATGTTTCTCTGTGTGTGTGTGTGTGTGTGTGGTGGTTTCTGTACATGAAAGCCTTTTGACGGGAGAACCAACCATGGCTAGTTTAATTATGAAGTTCACTTGTTGTACCCGAGGGAAAATAGAAATGACTCTTGTTTTTGCCTATCTATCCATGACTTGTTGTACCGAGGTCCTTTGATTGCAGAGGCGACTGTGAGCAACATAGACGGCAGGGGGTTGGGAAAAGATGGCCCTGTCGATGCTACAGCCTATGCGTCTCTTTGGGTGGGTGGGACCATTGCAGGCTGCAGATGAGGAGGAGTCACGACGGCGACCGACGCGGCGCTACTGGAATCTGCAGGCCATGCAGCGGAAGACGTGGGAACACCGGATGTCGTCGCCGGCAATTCCAGCTTGTATGGCAATGACCTGAAAGAAGGACCAAAGAACTTGCAGGCCAATTCCTGGAGTTACTTTAGCACGGGGACCCAGTCGCCAACGCCGAACGAGCTTGCGACTCCATCATGCGCTCCTGAGCACGTGCCAGGCGATGTTGGACCAGTTCAGCCATCGTGGCCTTCTCTTGCAGCCAGTCAGGTGATAGTCAGCCAAAAGGTCCATAGAGGAGAACGACGGGCGAAAATGCTCTTGACGGTCAAACACCGGAACGGGGAAAATGCTCTTGACGGTCAAGGCGTTGAGGTAGCGGTAATGGACACAAAACCTCCAAGAAACTGTCTGTTTTGTGCCACCAACAGAATGGGTTCTGTGGAACAGAGTCCTTTTTTTTGCGCCACCAACGGGAAAATGCTCTTATTAGCTTTTTATTTACCTTATCCTTGATTACCTTTTGGATTATTGTGGTTAGCTTTATGCTAGCACTCTAATCAATAAATATGATGAGAATATTTATGACACACTGATGATATCTTGATTATGATGATGAGCTTTTGTTTTTTAGGGGATTCGAGCTGTTTCCCGAGTACTTCTCCGTAAGGACCTGTTCGTTGGATGACCACTCGGAAAAACATTGCAACCATGAGGGTGGTATGGGACGCCCTTAGCTGATTAATTGGAGGAACTTGGTGTGTAGTTGGCTTCACCGTAGGACCGTCAATAGGAGCCAGAGCATAGTACTTGCTCTGCTAAGGGTGGGTGCCGAGGTTCATTCGATTCAGTTTTGTTAGTCACCCATCTTAGGTAAAAGTACTGTGTTTGTATGACTGACGAAACCTAACGGGCGACTACACACCAGGGGAATCTTTGTAAAGACTATGTAGTGTATCCTTGGCCATTCACCTCGGTAATGAAGATCGAGTCTTGCAAACTTAGGCTAGAAAGGGATCACGGCTCATGGGTAAAGTGTGCGACCTCTGCAGAGGAATGAAACTGATATATCAGCAGTGCTCACGGTTATGAGCGGCCTTGGGAGCTCATTTGATTAGAGATACAGATGATATGAGATATAATGATTCTATTAATGGTTTTGGTTCGATGATGATAATGATGTCCCTCGATGAGGAGGCGATTCATGAGTTGGTTATTGCTAAAACTTGGCTTCCACTAATAATAAATACCTGACCAACTAAAAGCAACTACTTTGAGCTTAACTCTACATAAAGCTAGTCTACCTCAGTCAAACGAGACATTTGCTGAGTACATTGATGTGTACTCACCCTTGCTTTCACAAAACACCAGGTTGCTTTTGGTGCAACCTATGCTCAGGTAAAGAAGAAGGCGTCGAGACAGATCTCCAGGAGTTCTAGGACTTTGATGAGTTCGAGGATTAGACTAGCGACCTCCCCAAGTAAGCTGCATGTGGTGGGTTTATTTATGTTGGCTACGTTTCTATTATGTGCACTTTGATTTTATATTATATAAATGACTCTAATCTTTTATATTATAACTTATTCTTTATTGTTATTCAAAGCATTTGGCTATGATGAGTCATTTATGCAATCGCTGTGTACATGAATTTCTAATCCTGACACGTACATGGTTCACATTCGGTTTACCTCCAAAACCGAGTGTGACAGAGAGGCACGATGGAGTGTCAACGCCGTCTATGCGACCTGTCGCTGGTGCACGCGCACACCCGAGGGTGAGTATCCCGCTATCGAAAGGCCTCGCGACAATGTCATAAGGCCCTATGTCTACCTTCATGCTTAAGATGGACGGTCGTGCCACCTTCTTCCATGGCCTACTGACATCAGCAATGGTAACATAAGCCCTAAGGGCCTCTTTCCCTTCCTATGGAGTTCCATAGGGCTAGGGTTTGGGAAAATTGGGATGCCGAGTTAGGGTTCCTTTGTTCCTTTCTTCCATTTGTTGCTCTAACTAGGTAGGATCACAAATTCAAGAATTTGAAGGGTTTTGTTTGGATTTGATCTAAAATAGAAGGGTTCTAGCATCTAGGGTTAGGGTTCAAGCCTAAAAACATGGCTTTGATATCACTACTATACTTCTAAGATCTTACTCCCTCCGTTTCGTTTTAGTTATCGTTGGATAGTGTAAAATTAAACTATCCAGTGACAACTAAAAAGAAACGGAGGGAGTACCTTGTAACATTAGCCATTAGAAACTGCATAATTTGGGGTTATACCTTTCGGATTGGGACGAGATGCCATACAGGTAGAGGTTCGATGATCAGAGTTAAAGAAGATGATTGCAGTAGTCTTCCCTTCACTAGCTGCATAGGGATTAAATTTGATCTTGTGTGAGTGTATGCCGAAAGGGATACGCATAAACTGGTTCTTGTGTTTATTCTCTGCCTATTTATTATATGTGGTATAAAAGAAGTCTACAACTGACATATTGTTGTTATATGCCCTCAACCAAAGCGCGAGCCTATTGTCCAACTTGATCACTGGTCGAGTCTGATAAGATCAATCCAACGGTTTGTACTCTAAAAGCTAGTTTGGGAACCTCATTTTCTCAAGAAAAATTAGTTTATTTTCCCTTGAGAAAATTAGAATCCCTTGGAAAAAAGATGTTCCTAAACTAGCTCTAAAATGTGCAGGATTCTTGGGTTTGACCAGGTTAGTCGGCTACTTTTATTTTCTGGAGTAAAGAAGACTGGGTACTATACTCCTATAGCTAGCACAAGACAACACTGACTAGGGCTATCTTTGGTAGTCTCTCTATTCTATCTTCTATCCCACTTTCTATTTCAAACTCCACCAGCGCTAGCGCGTGCACTGCCGACCAAAAGGAGGTCAGTGGCCAAACCAAACTCGCGTTATCGTGCCTGACTCCTCGAGGAAGAAGGGAGAAGCTTCTCTGTCTTGAATTCTTTCTGTTCCTGACTATACTCTCTCTCTACTACTGCTACTATTTGTGGCTGGCGTTCGTGCGTCGTCACTCAGTCTAACTCCAGCAGGTCTCCAGCATTACGCGCCTTTATCTGTAAGCGACGACGACGACGACGACGAACGTCTTGACATCGTCGAGTGGACTCTGAAATCTCCAAGTGATAAAGCTCCCAAGAGCCAGAGCCGGCCAGGGCCAGCTAGCTAGCTAGCGTTGAGTTCGTTAGCAAGCCACATCAAACGACGAACCCAACCGAAGCTTGACCTGACGACTGACTGCTAGCATACCGTACACTACTTGCCTGGAAACTAATGGCCGGCCGGGAGTGCCTTCTAGCTCGTTTTCGTTCCTTGTCGCTCTGCCAACCTTTTCAATAATGTAGCTGTCTTTTCTCTAGATTTTTCTTCCATATTTTAGGATGCGAAACGCATCATCAGAGCTAACGTACGTTAAATTAAAGCTGGTGTTTTGGTCTCTATCTATGGCGATCGAGACTGCACTTCACTGTGCATGTCGATGCATGTGTTGGGAGTCCAGTCGCAACGCACGGGTTTCATTTTCATGGCTGGCTGGCTTCAGACCGAAGCGCGTTGTTGCATCGGCTGCTGGACTCGACCTGGTCGTGTGACCACCTCAGTCAGTCAGCCAATCAGTCAGCGAGTCCGATCCTACGTACTTTCCTGGCCGGACATACACGCGTACGATCGACGACGACAGGCAGGTTCATCCAGCGACTTAATTGCATGTCCTTGCTGCTGCTGCTGCAACTATGGCAATTTGGCGGCACACGCGCATCCGAAAGCTTCCCCACATTTTCCTTTGCACTGGCACTGCGACTGCTAGTGCTAGCTGCATGCCTGGCCTGGTGCATGCATCGATCTCGGTGGCCATGCAATCAAGAGCACACGCACAGTCGACGCACGCAATCATCGTTGCTAGCCGGCCTTGTCCAAGTGTGCAGACTGTGCAGAGACGACAACACACACAAAGCACCTATCAGATCGAGTCGTCTGTGCGCCGCTCATGTTTCCCAACGTTTGTGCGCGGAATGAGAATGAACGCGCTGCTGCGTCGTCGTCGTCGTTACGCGAGTAATGCAAAGCAGCAGTAGCAGCGTCTGATGCATATGCTGCAACAGCTAGCAACGCTGCGCTGCCTGTTGGTGGAGGAGTGCATCTAATGCAAAGCCGGCCGGTTGCTGTGTTGTTCCCGCGTATTTCGTAGCCAAGTCAGCCCGTCGTCGTCTCAGTAGATGGGCCAAGCCATAAAATTGTGTAGTATCATGCATGCGTGACGCATAAGCTTTGTCCAAATTGTATGTTTTCCAAGTTCTATATACAGTCAGAGTATTTCAAATTTAACTAAATTTATATACATAATAAAACAATAGTTTTTTTTATGATATAGACCGAGCGGAGAGGGAATTCTCCGGCCGGGTGGCGGAGTGCACCCGCCCTAAATCCTAAGATGAGGAGAGGGCTTAAGCGTTTTGCCTGTCTTGCTAAGCGGTTACCGAGCACATGAACACGCAAGGATTTAGAGTGGTTCGGGCCGCTGGAGCGTAATACCCTACTCCACTGTGTGTTAGATTGCTGTGGAAGCTTGAGAGCTCCCTGCGAGTGTGTTAGCCTAAAAATTGAGCCTGTCCCCATCTGTGTCGCGTGCCCTCCCTTTTATAGCTCAAGGGGGGCACGTACAAAGGCACTGAACCCCGACATGTGGGCCCAGGGATATAACGAATGGAATACCCGGAGCAACTAATGTCAGTCACCTTGTGCAATCTCCCTGTGCCCCGATATCCGCCACCTGTGTAGTATTGGCGTGCAGCAGAAGCTTCCCTCGCGTCGTACCAGTCATGATGACTACCGCCGCGCGTGCGGCGGTATGGGCGTACTGCCCGCTGTCTGATTGGACAGGCACACCGCCTGTAAGGTGGTCTGGTCGTTGCCAGCCATCAGAGTGGACGAGGCACATTAAATGCTGAGACGGCACATCGCCTGTCAGCAAGGCGGACAGGCGGCACGTCTTTTCCGCAATAAATGTAGAGATCGCGTGGTCCACAGGCCTTACGTCAGGTTCCGCCCGCTGGCTTACGTCACGGGCAATAGGCCACGCGGCAGCATCGGGTCCCCGCCGGAGTGGGGAGCGGAAGCACATTAGGCAAGACCCTTACAAATGTCTGCGCCGGACCCCTGTACGTCCTTGACCTAGGCTAGGGTATTCTCCGTCACGGGACCTTGCCGTGGGTGGCCCGGACCTCACTTAAAGGGGTCCCGGTCCCATCCCGGGGAACGTGGAGGTCCTGGGTCGTACCCGGAGGTCCGAGTCATGTATGCTAGGGTCCGGCACTTTCCCATGGGGGTCCGGATCTACTGATGATATCACGGTATATGTTACCTTCTCTTGTCACTTGGCGGCCCCGGAGTCGCCCACGTGGTGGGGTCGGGTACTGTTTTACCACGCGTCTAGAGATGAAAGCGCGGATATCGCGCCTTCATACTATAGTAAGGGGTACCCCTGTTCTAGGGTACCGACAGTGGCCCCGGGCCCATCTCAGGGGAGGTTACGAGCCTGCAGGTGGGGCCAAAGCCTGATTGGCGTGCCATTTTTGGGCACTTGCTGACGTAGCCACTGCCAACCCGCCTTCGGTCATGCCGCCTGCCACGTCTGTCCCTGCAGCTGGCAAGTACGTGGCCTCCACTCCCGGCGGTTTTGTCGGGCCGTGCGCGGGGCGTCTCATCGCCGCCGCCTAAATTAAAAATATCCTTCAGCGGCCCCTAGGCGACGTGCAGTCGTGCGCGACGGTTTGCTTCCAGGATGACGATCCGCCTTCTACGCACTCGGAGGCCGGTTCTCCAAGTGCGTGACATGTGGACCTAGGCCCCCATGTCGGGGACCGGGTCACTGCGAGCACTAGGTGTGCGTCGGATGGGATTGGGACGCGAGCGAGAGAGCCTTGTTTGAAAAGGGATTCATCCCACGGCCAGCAGTTACGCTTTCTCACTTTTTTCAACTGCTGCGTCCTTTCTCCCCCGAGTCCTCTGCGCCTCTGCTGCCCTCGCACTTTTCTGCTTTTCGCCACCGTAGTCGCCATGGCTTCGCTGGTTCATCCCGAGCGTTACCAGACTGAGAGGACACTTGGCACGGTGCGCCACCTACTCGGATGGGGTGCGCCGACTCACGCCTGGAGAGTCCGGGCTGGCACCCCCCGGTGATCTCGCTGCTGGGGAGTTTGTGCTCTTTGTTTCCTACCTTTCGTGCGGGTTGGCGTTGCCGATCTCACCCTTCTTCATGTTACTATTGGAGGATCTCGGTCTCCAACTCTAGCACCTCACACCCCACTCCATCCTCCAGGCAGCCATCTTCGCTCATCTGTGCGAGATGTTCGTGGGGGTGGTGCCGTGCACCTATCTATTTCGTCATTTTTTGTGCTGGTGAAGTCCAGGAAGGCCAAGGACCATCTTGGTACGTACTACTTCTAGACGAGGGCAGATTCGGCCGGCGCCTATATCTCCTCCCTCAGCGGTGTGAGATGAGAAAACTGGTGGGCCGAATGGGTGATCGCCAGTACCGAGGCCAGCGACCGCCTCGTACTACCGAGTGACGAGCCGAGGCTCGACAAGAAGCAATGGAGGGCCAAGCCGCCGTTGACAGCGGAGTTTGAGCCCGCTTTGGGCAGGATCAAGTCCCTGGCGACCGACGGTCTAACATCGATGCACGTGGTCGGCGACTTGTTGAAGCGTCGGATCGCGCCGCTGCAGGCGAGGGCACCCCTGAGCTACTGGTTCATTGGCGTGAACGACCTCGGCCGGATCCATCGCGGGCCAGGCACCGACCTGTCCTAGGAGGAACTGGAGCTCCTGGTGAAGGGGATTACTGGTGAGTCCTTCATTGCTGAGACCTTAATCCCTCTCGAGGGCATTCCTCCGCTCTGCGACGACCAAGGGTTGAGGGCAGCGATCTTGGATTGGCTGCCGACCCTCGACGAGAGCGGCATAGTGGTTCACTAGACCGGTGGCCAGGACCCCCATCGCGGGATTCAGATCCCCGGTGTTTTGGCCAGAGGTTCCCGACTCGCCGATGCCGACTCCAGAGCTCCCCGACGGCCCTGAGCCCCTCAGACAAGGGCAAGGGCCTATGAGTAGTTCTTCCGCCCCGGGTGGTTCCGGGAGGCCGGAGGGCGAGAGGCGGCACCGACTGCATCGTGCCGACGGGTCTTTCGTCACGGATCCGCCTCCTAATTCGGACCTCCCCTATAAGCGCCAGAGGACAGCTGGTGGGGCCGAGGAGGCCGGTTCCCAGGCCCAGGGCTCGCAGAGGCGCGTCAGTCCTCCACCAGCACCACCATCAGTCCCGCCGCTGCCGCCGTCGCCACCATCATCTGGCCTGCCACCGCCCCAGGGCAGCAGCACCAACAGCAGTAACAACAGCAGGGGCAGCGGATGTCTTGCTTCCAGGGCCGCTGGAAGGTTCAGGGCCCCAAGTAAGTGTCCCCCTTTTTATTTTCCCCATTGGCCTAGTTGCCATGTTGATGGTCATTAACCCATCCTTTGCTTATCAGGGCCTCTTGAGAGCACCTAGAGGGGGGGGGGGGGGTGAATAGGTGATCCTGTAAAAACTTGAAACTTATAGCCACAAAACTTGGTTAAGTGTTAGTAGGCTAAATAGCGAGCTCTTGTGAACACAAGTATCACAGAAAAGCAATCACAAAAGACACGCGAGTTATCCCGTGGTTCGGCCAAGTACAACACTTGCCTATTCCACGTTGTGGCGTCCCAATGGACGAGGGTTGCACTCAACCCCTTTCAAGTGGTCCAAAGATCCACTTGAATACCACAGTGTTTTTCTTTCTTTCACTATATCCCGTTCGCGAGGAATCTCCACAACTTGGAGCCTCTCTCCCTTACAAATGATGATCACAAAAAAGCACGGAAGTAAGGGAGGGAAAAGCCACACACACAAGACTCAAAGCACGAACACACACACACACACGTCACAACTTGAGCTCTAAGTTCACACTCAGAGTTCTCAACTCAAGAAGAGCTTAAATTGCTATCACAACGAATCAAATGCGCTAGAATGAAGTCTTGGTGCTTAGAGATGATCAAAGAATGCTTGGTGTTCTCCTCCATGTGCCTAGGGGTCCCTTTTATAGCCCCAAGGCAGCTAGGAGCCGTTGGAAGCAATTTGGGAAGGCAATTCTTGCCTTCTGTCAAGTGGCGCACTGGACAGTCCGGTGCACCACCAGACAGGCACTGTTCAGTGTCCGGTGCAGATTGCTTTCCTAAATTGGCGCAGCCGACCGTTGAAGATTTGGAGCCGTTGGCGCACCGGACACTGTCCGATGTGCACCGGACAGTCCGGTGCACCACCAGACAGTCCGGTGATTTTTAGCCGTACGCTGTTGACTGTTTCTCGAGAGCGGCGACTTCGCCGCAAACGACTCACCGGACAGTTCGGTGCACCACCGGACAGTCCAGTGATTTATAGCCGTACGCCACCGTCGAGACTTGAGAGTAGGCTGTTCATCGGGACTGGTCCTGGCACACCGGACACTGTCGGGTGCACCACCGGACAGTCCGGTGCACCCAAATGGACGTGAAGAGCGCTTTCCTCAATGGGCCAATCAAGGAGGAGGTGTACGTGGAGCAACCCCCTGGCTTTGAGGATGAACGGTACCCCGACCACGTGTGTAAGGTCTCTAAGGCGCTCTATGGACTTAAGCAAGCCCCAAGAGCATGGTATGAATGCCTTAGAGATTTTCTAATCGCTAATGCTTTCAAGGTTGGAAAATCCAATCCAACTCTTTTCACTAAGACTTGTGATGGTGACCTATTTGTGTGCCAAATTTATGTCGATGACATAATATTTGGTTCTACTAACCAAAAGTCTTGTGAAGAGTTTAGCAGGGTGATGACACAGAAATTCGAGATGTCAATGATGGGCGAGTTGAACTACTTCCTTGGGTTCCAAGTGAAGCAACTCAAGAACGGCACCTTCATCTCTCAAACGAAGTACACGCAAGACTTGCTCAAGCGGTTTGGGATGAAGGACGCCAAGCCCGCAAATACTCCAATGGGAACCGACGGACATGTTGACCTCAACAAAGGAGGTAAGTCCGTTGATCAAAAGGCATACCAGTCTATGATAGGGTCTTTACTTTATTTATGTGCTAGTAGACCAAATATTATGCTTAGCGTATGCATGTGTGCTAGATTTCAATCCGACCCAAGGGAGTGTCACCTTGTGGCTGTTAAGCGAATTCTTAGATATTTAGTCGCTATGCCTTGCTTCGGGATCTGGTATCCAAAGGGGTCTACCTTTGACTTAATTGGATATTCAGACTCCGACTATGCTGGATGTAAGGTCGATAGGAAGAGTACATCAGGGACGTGCCAATTCCTAGGAAGGTCCCTGGTGTCGTGGAGTTCTAAGAAACAAACTTATGTTGCCCTATCCACCGCTGAGGCCGAGTATGTTGCCGTAGGACAGTGTTGCGCGCAACTACTTTGGATGAGGCAAACCCTCCGGGACTTTGGCTACAATCTTAGCAAAGTCCCACTCCTATGTGACAATGAGAGTGCTATCCGCATGGCGGACAATCCTGTTGAACACAGCCGCACAAAGCACATAGACATCCGACATCACTTTTTGAGAGACCACCAGCAAAAGGGAGATATCGAAGTGTTTTATGTTAGCACCGAGAACCAGCTAGCCGATATCTTTACCAAGCCTTTAGATGAAAAGACCTTTTGCAGGCTGCATAGTGAGCTAAATGTCTTAGATTCGCGTAACTTGGATTGATCTAGAGCATACATGTGTTTTATGCCTTTGATCATGTTCTTTTATGCTTGTTATTGCTTATTTATGGTGCTCAAGTTGTGCAAGGGATCCCCGGACCTCACAAGTCCATGTGTGAATGATGCACATATTTTGGGGGAGAAATGCTACAACTTGACCCTTTGAGACTAACCGTGTGCTTGAGGTTTCTTAATTTAGTCTCAAAGGTGATTGAAAGGGAAAAGGTGAACTTGGGCCATGCAAGACTTCCGCTGCACTCCGATGAGAGGGTAATTTACTCCAAGTTCATCTCCATGCTCTTATTGCCTTTTTACTCTTAATTGAAGATTTTGGTGAGGCAATGGGGTTTAAGGGCCAATAATGATTCCGTTTTGGTGCTTAATGCCGAAGGGGGAGAAATTAAGCCCAAAGCAAATGGATCAGCTACCACTTGAGAATTTTGAAAATAGTAGAGTTAGAACTTTTGTTTTGTCAAAATACTCTTATGTGCAAAATTTGGCCTCTTGTGGGGAGAATATAGGATTATGGGAAAAAGGGGGAGTTTTTGGCTCTTGATCAAATGTTCTCATGAAGTACCTCTCTTTATGCCTAAACAAGTGTGTTTGACTTAGAGATAGGAAATTGAGTTTGATTTTGAAAACAAACCAAGTGGTGGCAAAGAATGATCCAAATATGCCAAATTTGAATCAAAAACAAATTTTTGTTCTCATTTGCATTGATGTTGCACTTCTTTTAGTTGCTTTTTGTTGTGTTGGCATAAATCACCAAAAAGGGGGAGATTGAAAGGGAAATGTGCCCTTGGGCCATTTCTATAAGATTTTGGTGATTAAGTGCTCCACACAAATGCTTTGAGTGATATTTGTGCCAAAGACTCAAGAAGTGCAAATCAAGATTAAAGGTATGTTTCTAGACTTAGTACATTGTTTTGAAGACTAATGTATTATGTCTAAGTGCTGGAAACAGGAGAAATCATTTTTGAGAAAAGTTGGCTATGTACAGCCAAAAGGCTGCTCGATCTGGAACAACCTGAAAAAATGGTGAGCGGCATAGGCTAACAAAATGCGAATTGACTCTAGCCTAGCCACAAGAGCAAACGTCTCCTCAAAGTCCAAACCTGCGACTTGGGCATAACCTTTTGCCACAAGTCGAGCCTTGTTCCTTGTCACCACCCAGTGCTCATCCTGTTTGTTGCGGAACACCCACTTGGTTCCCACAAAGTTTTGCTTGGGACGTGGCACCAGTGTCCAAACTTCATTTCGCTTGAAGTTGTTGAGCTCTTCCTGCATGGCCAACACCCAGTCCGGATCTTGCAAGGCCTCTTCTACCCTGAAAGGTTCAATAGAAGAGACAAAAGAGTAATGCTCACAAAAATTAGCTAATCTAGAGCGAGTGGTTACTCCCTTGCTTATGTCACCCAAAATCTGGTCGACGGGATGATTCTTTTGAATCGTCGCTCGAACTTGAGTTGGAGGGGCCCATGGTGCTTCTTCCTCCTCAACTTGGTCTTCTGGTGCTCCCCCTTGATCACATGCCTCCTCTTGAGGGACCTGTTCGTCATCTTGTGTTGGGGAATGCACCGTCGTTGAGGAAGAAGGTTGATCTTGCTCCTTGTGTTCCTGTGGTCGCACATCTCCAATTGCCATGGTGTGAATTGCGTCCGTTGGAACATCATCCTCATCTACATCATCAAGATCAACTTGCTCTCTTGGAGAGCCATTAGTTTCATCAAATACAACATCGCTAGAGACTTCAACCAAACCCGATGATTTGTTGAAGACTCTATACGCCTTTGTATTGGAGTCATAACCTAACAAAAACCCTTCTACAGCTTTGGGAGCAAATTTGGAATTCCTACCTTTCTTCACTAGAATGTAGCATTTACTCCCAAAAACTCAAAAATATGAAACGTTGGGTTTGTTACCGGTTAGAAGTTCATACGGCGTCTTCTTGAGGAGGCGATGAAGGTAGACCCGGTTTATGGCGTGGCAAGCTGTGTTCACAGCTTCCGACCAAAACCTCTCGGGCATCTTGAATTCTCCAAGCATCGTCCTTGCCATGTCAATAAGCGTCCTGTTCTTCCTCTCTACCACACCGTTTTGCTGTGGTGTGTAGGGAGCGGAGAACTCGTGCTTGATTCCTTCCTCCTCAAGAAACTCCTCCACTTGAAGGTTCTTGAACTTGGACCCGTTATCGCTTCTAATCTTTTTCACCTTGAGCTCAAATTAGTTTTGAGCTCGCCTTAGAAAGCGCTTGAGGGTCCCTTGGGTTTCTGATTTATCCTGCAAAAAGAATACCCAAGTGAAGCGGGAAAAATCATCAACAATAACTAGACCATACTTACTTCCCCCGATGCTGAGATAGGCGACGGGTCCGAAGAGGTCCATATGCAGTAGCTCCAGAGGTCTTGATGTGGTCATCACATTCTTGCTGTGATGAGGATTTCCCACCTGTTTTCCTGCTTGACACGCTGCACAAGGTCTATCTTTCTCGAAAAACACATTTGTTAGACCTAACACATGTTCTCCCTTTAGAAGTTTGTGAAGGTTCTTCATCCCAACATGTGCTAGACGGCGATGCCACAGCCAGCCCATGCTAGTCTTAGCAATTGAGCATGCATCTAGACCGGCCTCCTCCTTCGAAAAATCAACTAAATAAAGTTTGCCGTCTAGTACACCCTTAAAAGCTAATGAACCATCACTCCTTCTAAAGACAGACACATCTACATTGGTAAATAAGCAATTGTAACCCATATTACACAGTTGACTAACAGACAACATGTTATACCCGAGCGATTCAACTAAGAACACATTAGAAATAGAATGCTCGGATGAAATAGCTATCTTTCCTAGTCCTTTAACCTTGCCTTGATTGCCGTCTCCAAAGACGATCGAATCTTGGGAATCTTTGTTCTTGACGTAGGAGGTGAACATCTTCTTCTCCCCCGTCATGTGGTTTGTGCATCCGCTGTCGATAATCCAACTTGAGCCCTCAGATGCATAAACCTGCAAGGCAAATTAGGCTTGGGTTTTAGGTACCTAACTCTTGTTGGGTCCTACAAGGTTAGTTATAATAGCCTTAGGGACCCAAATGCAAGTCTTGTCTCCCTTGCATTTGGCCCCCACCTTTTTAGCAATCACCTTTTTATTTTTGCATGAAAGAATAAATTTAGTATTGCATGCAAGAAATATAGTGGTAGATCCATTACACACATTCTTAGGAGCATGAGACACAAAATTTCTCCTAGGCCTACCATTAAAATTTGAATTCGAAGCAATCATGGCATGTGAGTCAAAAGCATTATAACTCCTATTATAATGAACATTTTTATAATATTTCCTATCTTGATACATGAAAGCATGGTTCTTTTGACTACCATTGGCCATGGGGGCCTTCCCTTTCTCCTTGTTGGGAATGGGAGCCCTTTGACTTGTTAAGTTCTTGGCTTCCCTTCGAAAGCCAAGCCCATCCTTAATTGAGGGATGTCTACCAATAGTGTAGGCATCCCTTGCAAATTTTAGTTTATCAAAATCACTTTTGCAAGTCTTAAGTTAGGCATTAAGACTTGCCATTTCATCATTAAGTTTTGTAATGGAAGTAAGGTGCTCAACACATGCATCAACATTGAAGTCCTTACACCTATTACAAATCACAACATGCTCTACACAAGAACTAGATTTATTTGCTACTTCTAGCTTAGCATTTAAATCATCATTAATACTTCTTAAGCTAGCCATAGTCTCATGACAAGTAGATAATTCACACGAAAGCATTCCATTCCTTTTAACTTCTAAAGCAAGAGACTTTTGCACACTTACAAATTTATCATGCTATTTGAAAGGGAATTAGGCTTACACCTAGTCCCTAATTAATTTTGGTGGTTGAATTGCCCAACACAAATAATTGGACTAACTAGTTTGCCCAAGTGTATAGATTATACAGGTGTAAGAGGTTCACTCTCAGCCAATAAAAAGATCAAGTTTTGGATTCAACAAAGGAGCAAAGAGGCAACCGGAGGCACCTCTGGTCTGGAGGCACCGGACTGTCCGGTGTACACCGGACAGTGTCCGGTGCACCAGAGGACTCCAACTTGAACTCGCCACCTTCGGGAATTTCTCAGCCGCCCCGCTATAATTCACCGGACTGTCCGGTGTACACCGGACAGTGTCCGGTGCTCCATGGAAGCGCGGCCTTCGCAACTCGCCAGCCTCGGGATCGCGCAGCAGCCGCTTCGCTATAATTCACCGGACATGTCCGGTGTGCACCGGACTGTCCGGTGTACCAGCGGAGCAACGGCTATTTCGGCGCCAACGGCTACCTGCGGCGCATTTAATGCGCGCTCTGCGCGCAGAAGTCAGGCACGCCCATACTGGCACACCGGACAATGAACAGGAGATGTCCGGTGTGCACCGGACATCCAGGCGGGCCCAGAAATCAGAAGCTCCAACGGTCAGAATCCAACGGCATTGATGACGTGGCGGGGGCACCGGACATGTCCGGTGTGCACCGGACTGTCCGGTGCACCATCGACAGACAGCCTCCACCAACGGTCAAGTTTGGTGGTTGGGGCTATAAATACCCCAACCACCCCCACATTCATTGCATCCAAGTTTTCCAGCTTCCAACCACTATACAAGAGCTAGCATTCATTGCAAAGCACACCAAAAGAGATCAAATCCTCTCCCAACTCCACACAAAGCCCTAGTGACTAGTGAGAGTGATTTGTTGTGTTCATTTGAGCTCTTGCGCTTGGATCGCTTCTTTTTCTTTGGCATTCTTTCTTGTGATCAAACACTCACCTGTAATTGAGGCAAGAGACACCAATTGTGTGGTGGTCCTTGCGGGAAGTTTGATTCCCAAGTGATTTGAGAAAGAGAAGCTCACTCGGTCCGAGGGACCGTTTGAGAGAGGGAAGGGTTGAAAGAGACCCGGCCTTTGTGGCCTCCTCAACGGGGAGTAGGTTTGAGAGAACCGAACCTCGGTAAAACAAATCCGCGTGTCCCACTTCATTATTCGCTTGCGATTTGTTTTGCGCCCTCTCTCGTGGACTCTATTATATTTCTAACGCTAACCCGGCTTGTAGTTGTGATTATTTTTGAGATTTTCAGTTTCGCCCTATTCACCCCCCCTCTAGGCGACTTTCAATTGGTATCAGAGCCCGGTGCTTCATTAGAGCCTAACCGCTCGAAGTGATGTCGGGAGATCACACCAAGAGGGAGATGGAGACCGGCGACAAGCCCACTACAAGCCAAGGGAGCACTTCATCGGAAGAGTCCCGCACCAAGAGGAAGGAGAAGAAGAAGGTCTCCTCCAAAGGAAAGGAGAAAATATCTTCTTCACATCACAAAGAGAAGAAGGAAAAATCTTCTTCCCACAAGCCGCATCGGAGTGGGGACAAGAAGAAGAGGATGAGGAAGGTGGTCTACTACGAGACCGATTCTTCATCGACATCCACCTCCGGCTCTGACACGGCGTCCGTAACTTCTAAGCGCCAAGAGCGCAAGAAGTTTAGTAAGATCCCCTTACACTATCCCCGTACATCTAGACATACTCCATTACTTTCCGTTCCATTAGGCAAACCGCCAACTTTTGATGGCGAAGATTATGCTAGGTGGAGTGATTTAATGAAATTTCATCTAACCTCACTCCACAAAAGTATATGGAATGTTGTTGAGTTTGGAGCACAGGTACCATCAATAGGGGATGAGGATTATGACTCGGATGAAGTGGCCCAAATCGAGCACTTCAACTCCCAAGCCACAACCATTCTCCTCGCCTCTCTAAGCAAGGAGGAATACAACAAAGTGCAAGGGTTGAAGAATGCTAAGGAGATTTGGGACCTACTCAAGACGACGCACGAGGGTGATGAACTCACCAAGATCACCAAGCGGGAAACGATCGAGGGGGAGCTCGGTCGCTTTCGTCTTCGCCAAGGGGAGGAGCCACAAGATATGTACAACCGGCTCAAAACTTTGGTGAACCAAGTGCGCAACCTCGGAAGCAAAAAGTGGGACGACCACGAGGTGGTTAAGGTTATTTTAAGAGCTCTTATTTTCCTTAACCCTACTCAAGTTCAATTAATTCGTGGTAATCCTAGATATCCACTAATGACCCCGAGGAAGTTATCGGGAATTTTGTGAGCTTTGAATGCATGATTAAGGGCTCAAAGAAGATCAACGAGCTTGATGATCCCTCCACATCCGAGGCGCAACCGGTGGCCTTCAAGGCAACGGAAGAGAAGAAGGAGGAGTCTACACCAAGTAGACAACCAATTGACGCCTCCAAGCTCGACAATGAGGAGATGGCCTTAATCATCAAAAGCTTTCGGCAAATCCTCAAGCAACAGAAGGGGAAGGATTACAAATCCCGTTCCAAGAAGGTTTGCTACAAGTGTGGTAAGCCCGGTCACTTTATAGCTAAATGTCCATTATCAAGTGACAGTGACAGGGACAACGACAAGAAAGGCAAGAGAAGAGAAAAGAAGAAGTACCACAAAAAGAAGGGCGGCGATGCCCACGTGTGCCGCGAATGGGACTCCGACGAGAGCTCCACCGAGTCCTCCTCCGACGAGGACGCCGCCAACATCGCCGTCACCAAGGGACTCCTCTTCCCCAACGTCGGCCACAAGTGCCTCATGGCAAAGGACGGCAAAAGGAAGAAGGTTAAATCTAAATCCTCCACTAAATATGAATCTTCTAGTGATGATAATGCTAGTGGTGAGGAAGACAATTTGCATAACCTTTTTGCCAACTTTAACATAGAACAAAAGGAAAAATTGAATGAGCTAATTAGTGCCATCCATGAAAAGGATGATCTCTTGGACTCCCAAGAGGACTTCCTAATCAAGGAAAATAAGAAACATGTTAAAGTTAAGAATGCTTATGCTCTAGAGGTAGAAAAATGTGACAAATTATCTGGTGAGCTAAGCACATGCCATGACACTATTGCCAACCTTAGAAATGAAAATGCTAAATTAATTGCTAAGGTTGATTCTCATATTTGTATTGATTCAACTTCCTATCCTAGAAATGAAAATGTTGATTTGCTTGCTAGGATTGATGAGTTGAATGTTTCTATTGCTAGCCTTAGAAATGAGAATGAGAAACTAATTGCTAAGGCTAAAGAATTAGATGTTTGCAATGTTACAATTTCTAACCTTAGAACTAAGAATGATATATTACATGCTAAGGTTGTAGAATTAAAATCTTGCAAACCATCTACATCTACTGTTGAGCACACTTCTATTTGCACTAGATGTAGAGATGTTGATATCAATGCTATTTAGGATCACATGGCTTTAATTAAACAACAAAATGATCATATAGCATTATTAGACGCTAAAATTGCCGAGCATAACTTAGAAAATGAAAAGTTTAAATTTGCTAGAAGTATGCTCTATAATGGGAGACGCCCTGGCATCAAGGATGGCATTGGCTTCCAAAGGGGAGACAATGTCAAACTTAATGCCCCTCCAAAGAATTTATCTAACTTTGTTAAGGGCAAGGCTCCCATGCCTCAGGATAACAAGGGTTACATTTTGTACCCTACCGGCTATCCTGAGAGCAAAATTAGGAGAACTCATTCTAGGAAGTCTCACTCTGGCCCTAACCATGCTTTTATGTATAAGGGTGAGACATCTAGCTCTAGGCAACCAACCCGTGCCAAGTTGCCTAGAAAGAAAACTCCTAATGCATCAAATGATCACGCTATTTCATTCAAAAATTTTGATGCATCATATGTTTTAACTAACAAATCCGGCAAAGTAGTTGCCAAGATTGTTGGGGGCAAACACAAGGGCTCCAAAACTTGTGTTTGGGTACCCAAGGTTCTTGTTTCTAATGCCAAAGGACCCAAAACCGTTTGGGTACCTAAAGTCAAGAACTAAAATTGTTTTGCAGGTTTATGCATCCGGGGGCTCAAGTTGGATACTCGACAGCGGGTGCACAAACCACATGACAGGGGAGAAAAAGATGTTCTCCTCATATGAGAAAAACCAAGATCCCCAACGAGCTATCACATTCGGGGATGGAAATCAAGGTTTGGTCAAAGGATTAGGTAAAATTGCTATATCACCTGACCATACTATTTCCAATGTTTTTCTTGTAGATTCTTTAGATTACAATTTGCTTTCCGTATCCCAATTATGTCAAATGGGCTACAACTGTCTATTTACTGATATATGTGTTACTGTCTTTAGAAGAAGTGATGATTCAATAGCATTTAAGGGAGTGTTAGAGGGTCAGCTATACTTGGTAGATTTTGATAGAGCTGAACTCGACACTTGCTTGGTTGCTAAGACTAACTTGGGTTGGCTCTGGCATCACCGACTAGCCCATGTTGGAATGAAGAATCTTCACAAACTTCTATGGGGAGAACACATTTTAGGACTAACCAATGTTCATTTTGAGAAAGACAGGATTTGTAGCGCATGCCAAGCCGGGAAGCAAGTTGGCACTCATCATCCACACAAGAACATCATGACTAGTGACAGGCCACTGGAGCTCCTACACATGGACCTAT
This sequence comes from Zea luxurians, assembly GCA_029449295.1. Taxonomy (NCBI): domain Eukaryota; kingdom Viridiplantae; phylum Streptophyta; class Magnoliopsida; order Poales; family Poaceae; genus Zea; species Zea luxurians. The sequence continues at coordinate 11,604,581 of JAOPSE010000011.1, read as the reverse complement.
TCGGCCCGATCGCTTACATAAGCATCGGCGGGAGTAAGTACTGTCTAGTTATTGTGGATGATTATTCTCGCTTCACTTGGGTGTTCTTCTTGCAGGACAAATCTCATACCCAAGAGACCTTAAAGGGATTCTTGAGACGGGCTCAAAATGAGTTCGGCTTAAGGATCAAGAAAATTAGAAGCGACAATGGGACGGAGTTCAAGAACTCTCAAATTGAAGGCTTCCTTGAGGAGGAGGGCATCAAGCATGAGTTCTCTTCTCCCTACACTCCACAACAAAATGGTGTAGTGGAGAGGAAGAATCGAACTCTATTGGACATGGCAAGAACCATGCTTGATGAGTACAAGACACCGGATCGATTTTGGGCCGAAGCGGTCAACACCGCTTGCTACGCCATCAACCGGTTATATCTTCACCGAATCCTCAAGAAGACATCCTATGAACTCCTAACTGGTAAAAAGCCAAATATTTCATATTTTAGAGTTTTTGGTAGCAAATGTTTTATACTTGTTAAGAGAGGTAGAAAATCTAAATTTGCTCCTAAAACTGTAGAAGGCTTTTTACTAGGATATGACTCAAACACAAGGGCATATAGAGTCTTTAACAAGTCCTCAGGACTTGTTGAAGTTTCTTGTGACGTTGTGTTTGATGAGACTAACGGCTCTCAAGTAGAGCAAGTTGATCTTGATGAGATAGGTGAAGAACAGGTTCCATGCATAGCGCTAAGGAACATGTCCATTGGGGATGTGTGTCCTAAGGAATCCGAAGAGCCCCCACATGCACAAGATCAACCATCCTCCTCCATGCAAGCATCTCCACCAACTCAAATTGAGGATGAGGCTCAAGATGTTGAACAAGAAGATGAGCCACCTCAAAATAATGGCAACGATCAAGGGGGAGATGCAAATGATGAGGACAAGGAGGATGAACAACCAAGGCCGCCACACCCAAGAGTCCACCAAGCAATACAACGAGATCACCCCGTCGACACCATCCTCGGCGACATTCATAAGGGGGTAACTACTCGATCTCGTGTTGCACATTTTTGTGAACATTACTCTTTTGTTTCCTCTATTGAGCCACACAGGGTAGAGGAAGCACTTCAAGATTCAGATTGGGTGATGGCGATGCAAGAGGAGCTCAACAATTTCACAAGGAATGAGGTATGGCATTTAGTTCCACGTCCTAATCAAAATGTTGTAGGAACCAAATGGGTCTTCCGCAACAAGCAAGACGAGCATGGTGTGGTGACAAGGAACAAAGCTCGACTCGTGGCCAAGGGGTATTCACAAGTCGAAGGTTTGGATTTTGGTGAAACCTATGCACCCGTAGCTAGGCTTGAGTCAATTCGCATATTATTGGCCTATGCTACTTACCATGGCTTCAAGCTTTATCAAATGGACGTGAAGAGTGCCTTCCTCAATGGACCAATCAAGGAGGAGGTCTATGTTGAGCAACCTCCCGGCTTTGAAGACAGTGAGTACCCTAACCATGTTTATAGGCTCTCTAAGGCGCTTTATGGGCTCAAGCAAGCCCCAAGAGCATGGTATGAATGCCTTAGAGATTTCCTTATTACAAATGGCTTCAAAGTCGGCAAAGCCGATCCTACTTTATTCACCAAAACACTTGATAATGATTTGTTTGTATGCCAAATTTATGTTGATGATATTATATTTGGGTCTACTAACAAATCTACATGTGAAGAATTTAGTAGGATCATGACACAGAAATTCGAGATGTCTATGATGGGGGAGTTGAAGTATTTTCTAGGATTTCAAGTCAAACAACTCCAAGAGGGCACATTCATTTGCCAAACAAAGTATATTCAAGACATTCTAAGCAAGTTTGGAATGAAGGACGCCAAGCCCATCAAGACTCCCATGGGAACAAATGGGCATCTCGACCTCGACACGGGAGGTAAGTCCGTGGATCAAAAGGTATACCGGTCGATGATTGGTTCATTGCTTTATTTATGTGCATCTCGACCGGACATTATGCTTTCCGTATGCATGTGTGCAAGATTCCAAGCCGACCCTAAGGAATCACACCTTACGGCCGTAAAACGAATCTTGAGATATTTGGCTTATTCTCCTAAGTTTGGGCTTTGGTACCCTCGGGGATCCACTTTTGATTTGATTGGTTATTCGGATGCCGATTGGGCGGGGTGTAAGATTAATAGGAAGAGCACATCGGGGACTTGCCAGTTCTTGGGAAGATCCTTGGTGTCATGGGCTTCAAAGAAGCAAAATTCGGTCGCTCTTTCTACCGCCGAAGCCGAGTATATTGCCGCAGGCCATTGTTGCGCGCAATTGCTTTGGATGAGGCAAACCCTGCGGGACTACGGTTACAAATTAACCAAAGTTCCTCTTCTATGTGATAATGAGAGTGCAATCCGCATGGCGGATAATCCCGTTGAGCATAGCCGCACTAAACACATAGCCATTCGGTATCATTTTCTTCGGGATCACCAACAAAAGGGGGATATCGAGATTTCATACATTAACACTAAAGATCAATTAGCCGATATCTTTACCAAGCCACTTGATGAACAATCTTTTACCAGACTTAGGCATGAGCTTAATATTCTTGATTCTAGGAATTTCTTTTGCTAAACTTGCACACATAGCTCATAAGAATACCTTTGATCATGTCTCTTTTATGCTATGACTAATGTGTTTTCAAGTATATTCCAAACCAAGTCATAGGTATATTGAAAGGGAATTGGAGTCTTCGACGAAGACAAAGGATTCCACTCCGCTCTACTACTCATCCTTCGCCGTCGCTCCGCATCACTCTCCAACGTTGGTAAAATCTTCACTCATTTATTTTATGACCAAAGGAGGAGAAAGTACTTCTAAGGGCTCTAACAATTCCGTTTTTGGCGATTCATGCCAAAGGGGGAGAAAATATGAGTCCAAAGCAAAAGGACCGCACCACCACCCTCTAATTTTAAAACTAATGTTTGTCAATCGGATGAAAAATTTCAAAATTGGTATCTCTTTGTGCTCTAAAGGGGGAGCAAGTAGTATTTTCAAAATTGATGTCTTAAAACCCTCTTGATCACTAAGAGGAGACTTTATTTGAGGGGGAGTTTTGTTTAGTCAAAGGAAAAGCATTTGGAACAAAGGAAGAAAATTTCAAAAACTTGAAAATGCTTTGCAAAAACTTATTTCATTTACCTTTGACTATCTTGCAAAAGGACTTTTAAAAGAATTTACAAAAGAGTTTGCAAAAACAAAACTTGTGGTGCAAATATGGTCCAATATGTCAAAAACAAAGAAAACAATCCATGCGCATCATGTAAGTATTTATATTGGCTAAATTCCAAGCAACCTTTGCACCTACATTATGCAAACTAGTTCAATTATGCACTTCTATATTTGCTTTGGTTTGTGTTGGCATCAATCACCAAAAAGGGGGAGATTGAAAGGGAATTAGGCTTACACCTAGTCCCTAATTAATTTTGGTGGTTGAATTGCCCAACACAAATAATTGGACTAACTAGTTTGCCCAAGTGTATAGATTATACAGGTGTAAGAGGTTCACTCTCAGCCAATAAAAAGATCAAGTTTTGGATTTAACAAAGGAGCAAAGAGGCAACCAGAGGCACCTCTGGTCTGGAGGCACCGGACTGTCCGGTGTACACCGGACAGTGTCCGGTGCGCCACCGGACAGTGTCCGGTGCACCAGAGGACTCCAACTTGAACTCGCCACCTTCGGGAATTTCTCAAGCCGCCCCGCTATAATTCACCGGACTGTCCGGTGCTCCATGGAAGCGCGGCCTTCGCAACTCGCCAGCCTCGGGATCGCGCAGCAGCCGCTTCGCTATAATTCACCGGACATGTCCGGTGTGCACCGGACTGTCCGGTGTACCAGCGGAGCAACGGCTATTTCGGCGCCAACGGCTACCTGCGGCGCATTTAATGCGTGCTCTGCGCGCGCAGAAGTCAGGCACGCCCATACTGGCACACCGGACAATGAACAGGAGATGTCCGGTGTGCACCGGACATCCAGGCGGGCCCAGAAATCAGAAGCTCCAACGGTCAGAATCCAACGGCATTGATGACGTGGCGGGGGCACCGGACATGTCCGGTGTGCACCGGACTGTCCGGTGCACCATCGACAGACAGCCTCCACCAACGGTCAAGTTTGGTGGTTGGGGCTATAAATACCCCAACCACCCCCACATTCATTGCATCCAAGTTTTCCAGCTTCCAACCACTATACAAGAGCTAGCATTCATTGCAAAGCACACCAAAAGAGATCAAATCCTCTCCCAACTCCACACAAAGCCCTAGTGACTAGTGAGAGTGATTTGTTGTGTTCATTTGAGCTCTTGCGCTTGGATCGCTTCTTTTTCTTTGGCATTCTTTCTTGTGATCAAACACTCACCTGTAATTGAGGCAAGAGACACCAATTGTGTGGTGGTCCTTGCGGGAAGTTTGATTCCCAAGTGATTTGAGAAAGAGAAGCTCACTCGGTCCGAGGGACCGTTTGAGAGAGGGAAGGGTTGAAAGAGACCCGGCCTTTGTGGCCTCCTCAACGGGGAGTAGGTTTGAGAGAACCGAACCTCGGTAAAACAAATCCGCGTGTCCCACTTCATTATTCGCTTGCGATTTGTTTTGCGCCCTCTCTCGTGGACTCTATTATATTTCTAACGCTAACCCGGCTTGTAGTTGTGATTATTTTTGAGATTTTCAGTTTCGCCCTATTCACCCCCCCTCTAGGCGACTTTCACTATTCATATAAAAGATCCTCTTGCTTTTCTAAAAGTCTATTTTTTTCATTTAGAGCATCAATCAATTTATTGATCTTTTCTACTTTTGCTCTATCTAATCCTTTGAACAAGCTAGTGTAATCAATTTCATCATCACTAGAGTCCTCATCACTAGAAGTAGAGTACTTAGGAGTTTCTCTAGTGTTTACCTTCTTTTCCTTTGCCATTAGACAAGTATGGCACTCGTTGGGGAAGTGCGACGATTTGTTGAAGGCCGAGGCGGCGAGTCCTTCGTCGTCGGAGTCGGAAGACGAACAATCCGAGTCCTACTCTTTGCCGAGGTGTGCCTCGCCCTTTGCCTTCTTGTAGGCCTTCTTTTCCTTCTTCCTGCCTTTCTCTTGTTCCTGGTCATTAGTATTGTTGAGACAATTTTCTATAAAATGACCATACTTACCACATTTAAAGCAGGAGCATTTTCCCTTTGCTTTGCTCTTGTTGGGATGCTCCTTTCTTCCTTTTAGCGCTGTCTTGAAGCGCTTGATAATGAGGGCCATTTCATCCTCATTTAGCTTGGCCGCCTCAACTTGCGCCACCTTTCTAGGTAGCACCTCCCTGCTACTTGTTGCTTTGAGAGCAACGGTTTGAGGCTCGTGGATCGGCATTGGGCCATTCAACGCCTCATCAACATATCTTGCCTCCTTGATCATCATTCGCCCGCTTACAAACTTTCCGAGTATTTCCTCGGGCGTCATCTTGGTGTACCTAGGATTTTTACGAATAGAGTTTACGAGATGAGGATCAAGGACAGTGAAGGACCTTAGCATAAGCCGGACGATGTCGTGGTCCGTCCATCTCGTGCTTCCATAGCTCCTGATTTTGTTGACCAGGGTCTTGAGCTTGTTGTACGTTTGGGTTGGCTCCTCCCCCCTGATCATTGCAAACCTTCCTAGTTCGCCCTCCATGAACTCCATCTTGGTGATCATGGTGACATCATTCCCCTCATGCGAGATCTTGAGGGTGCCCCAAATCTGCTTGGCGTTATCCAAGCCGCTCACCTTATGGTACTCTTCCCTGCACAAGGATGCTAATAGAACAGTGGTAGCTTGTGCATTTTTGTGAATTTGTTCATTGACAAACATGGGATTATCCGTACTATCAAATTGCATTCCATTCTCTACTATCTCCCATATACTTGGATGAAGAGAGAACAAGTGGCTATGCATTTTGTGACTCCAAAATCCGTAGTCCTCTCCATCAAAGTGTGGAGGTTTACCAAGAGGAATGGAAAGCAAATGAGCATTCGAATTATGTGGAATACGAGAATAATCAAAAAAAAGTTTGAGTTGACCGTTTTCTTTTTCTCGTCGTAGTCGTCGTCTCTTTGGGAAGAAGAGGACTCGTCACTATCGTAGTAGACGATCTTCTTGATACGCCTCTTCTTCTTCCCGTTCTTCTTCTTATGACTCGAGCCAGAGTCAGTAGGTTTGTCGTCCCTTGGCTCGTTGAAGATGGACTCCTTCTCCTTATCGTTGACCACCATCCCCTTTCCCTTAGGATCCATCTCTCCGGGCGATTAGTCCCTTTTGTGAAGAGAACAGCTCTTATACCAATTGAGAGCACCTAGAGGGGGGGTGAATAGGTGATCCTGTAAAAACTTGAAACTTATAGCCACAAAACTTGGTTAAGTGTTAGTAGGCTAAATAGCGAGCTCTTGTGAACACAAGTATCACAGAAAAGCAATCACAAAAGACACGCGAGTTATCCTGTGGTTTGGCCAAGTACAACACTTGCCTACTCCACGTTGTGGCGTCCCAATGGACGAGGGTTTCACTCAACCCCTTTCAAGTGGTCCAAAGATCCACTTGAATACCACAGTGTTTTTCTTTCTTTCACTATATCCCGTTCGTGAGGAATCTCCACAACTTGGAGCCTCTCGCCCTTACAAATGATGATCACAAAGAAGCACGGAAGTAAGGGAGGGAAAAGCCACACACACAAGACTCAAAGCACGAACACACACACGCACACAAGTCACAACTTGAGCTCTAAGTTCACACACGGAGTTCTCAACTCAAGAGGAGCTCAAATTGCTATCACAACGAATCAAATGCGCTAGAATGAAGTCTTGGTGCTTAGAGATAATCAAAGAATGCTTGGTGTTCTCCTCCATGCGCCTAGGGGTCCCTTTTATAGCCCCAAGGCAGCTAGGAGCCGTTGGAAGCAATCTGGGAAGGCAATTCTTGCCTTCTGTTGGGTGGTGCACCGGACAGTCCGGTGCACCACTGGACATGCACTGTTCAGTGTCCAGTGCAGATTGCTTTCCTGAATTGGCGTAGCCAACCGTTGAAGATTTGGAGCCATTGGCGCACCGGACAGTCCGGTGCCCCCATCTAACCGTTGGCTCGGCCACGCGTCACGCGCGGATTGCGCGGGCGACCATTGGCTCGGCCGACCGTTGGCTCACCGGACAGTCCAGTGATTTTTAGCCGTACGCTGTTGACTGTTTCCCGAGAGCGGCGACTTCGCCGCAGACGACTCACCGGACAGTCCGGTGCACCACCGGACAGTCCAGTGCACCACCGGTCAGTCCGGTGATTTATAGCCGTACGCCGCCGTCGAGACCCGAGAGTAGGCTGTTCATCGGGACTGGTCCTAGCACACCGGACACTGTCCGGTGCACCACCGGATAGTCTGGTGCACCCAGACCGAGCAGCCTTTTGGCTGTACATAGCCAACTTTTCTCAAAAACGATTTCTCCTGTTTCCAGCACTTAGACATAATACATTAGTCTTCAAAACAATGTACTAAGTCTAGAAACATACCTTTAATCTTGATTTGCACTTCTTGAGTCTTTGGCACAAATATCACTCAAAGCATTTGTGTGGAGCACTTAATCACCAAAATCTTATAGAAATGGCCCAAGGGCACATTTCCCTTTCACCTCTTCTCCCTCTGCTTCCAAAGTCGCCCCCACTAGTGAATCCGGCTCCCATCAGCAGGTGTCTGCTGGCCTTGATGTCAGCGACCTGCCTTCGCCTGCCACTGCCGAGGCGACACCGTCAGGCCCCCAGGTTCCGACTGCTACTGCCGCGGCAGCGCCCTCGGGCCCCCAGGTTCTAGCTGCCACTGCCGAGGCAGCGCCGTCGGGCCCCTAGGCTCTAGCCGGGGGTCCAGTAGCAGCAGTGCCACCGACGGCTGCGGCAGACCCAACGGAGGCAACGATGTCGTCGAACATACCGTCGGCAATGGCGGAAGACGCGGGGGACGAGCCCAGCTCCATCCCGCCACCCATTCTAGAGGAGTCGGAAGTTATTTTTAGGCGGCGGCTCTAGACCGGTACCGGGCCAGAAACGGCGCCGCCCCCTCTCCCTCAGGTGCTGTCTTGCACTCATCAGGCTCTCCGAGAGACCGAGGCGGCAATCCTGCGGGAGTGGGAGGCGCTCGAGACTGAGCACCAGCGCCTTGTTGATTGGCACACCCAGCTAGAGGAGCGTACTAAGGCCGCGTCCTGCCAATTTGCCTCGGAGCGGTCCGAGCTTGAGTAGGAGCGCGAGGACCTCAAGGAGGACCTGGGGAAGGTGTTCGACCGAGAGCGGGAGGTGACTCGGGAGGAGAAGAGGCTGGTCAAGAAAAAGGAGCACTTGGACCAAAGGGAGGCGGTCATCACGGAATTCCATGAGAAGCTAAAAGCCTATAATGTGATGTTGGAGAAGCAGCGGGATGAGCAGACCGCGACTAAGGCGGCTCTACAAAAGCTGCAGCAGAAGCTTGATGACAGGGCTAGCAACATCTCTCTTGCCGAGGAAAACCTCAAGGCGAAGGATGCCTCCCTGGAGGAGCGGGCGACAGATCTCGTTCGGTAGGAGAAGGACCTCGTCTGGAGGGAGGAGATGTGGGAAAGGCAGGAAAAGTTGCTGGCCAAGCACGAGCTTGAGGCGGAGGAGAAGGAGACGAAACTGGAGGAGAAGGAGCAGACACTGGAGGAGTGGGTCCACCGATTCCAGGCGACGCAGGCAGCGCAGGTAGCCCAGACGGCGCAGGCGGCTCCGGGCTCCTAGGCGGTGGAGGCGATGAAGAAGACGCTAGAAGATCTCCGGGCGGAGCATCGCATCGGGGTCCAGTGTATCGCCGCATGGGCCGACGAGGCGAGCTCGGCTCTGGTGCCGCTGGGGGTGAGCCCCATCCCAGTATCGAAGCAGTCGGTGTCCATCTCCGACGCGCTCCTGGTGCTGGATTCTGCTGCCAACCGCCTTCGACGTCTGGATCAGATCCTTGGCGCCCGCCTGGAGGCTGAGGGAAGCAGACTCTACCGGGCGGTAATAGAGTACATCCTGACATGCTTCTGGAGCCACGACCCGACCATCTCCTTAGGGCCGGTGATCGTCAGCCCGGTGGCCGATACCGAAGTCACCGCCTGGGGGAGCGTACAAGACGCTGTAGATGTGGTGGCCAAGCGCTTCCAGCGGGATCCCACTGATGACGAGTAGTCGGATCTGAGGAGAGAAAGCAAGAGTTCCGATGGGAAGCGGCTTATTATATTTTGGTTTTGTAAGATACTTTTAAGTACTACTTGTCGAGCAACATTACAACTTATCTACATGCAACTTTCCTTTTGCTGTGTGTGTTGTTGTCAACTTCTTCCCTGGTACTTGGCCCCCCTGGGATGTGGGCTCGACTTGTCGAGGCTGGATGCCAGTATATGTAAGAAAGAATTGGTGACCTAGCCCCCAGGAGGTTATCTCGACTGGGACCCAGACCTGCACATAACCTTAGCTAGGGAGTTTCAATAGTGCACCCATAGGACCCATTAACTGGTATCCTTCATCCTTTGATTTACGCAACTTGAAGGGTCCTTCCCAGCTGGGGGAGAGTTTATGGAGCCCTTCTTGGTTCAGTACTCGCCTTAGGACTAGGTCCCCGACCCTGAGCTCCCTACTATGCATGAGCCGTTGGTGGTAGCACCTGAGCGCTTGGTTGTACCATGCATTTCGGATGGCCGCTTGCCATCTACGCTCGTCGATGAAGTCCATGTCTTCACGCCGCAGCTGTCCCTGCATAGATTCCTCGAAAGCCTGGACCCAAGGGGAGCCCATGATGATTTCCAGGGGAAGACAGGCTTCAGCCCCGTAGACCAGGAAGAACAGGGTCTCCTCGGTGGCTCGGCTGGGTGTTGTCCGGTTCCCCCACAGCACGGATGGGAGTTCACTGACCCAATTTGCACCATGCTTCTTCAAGTAATCATAGGTGCGCGTCTTGAGTCCCCTGAGGATCTCTGCACTTGCCCTTTCCGCTTGGCCATTGCTCCTGGGGTGGACCATGGATGTGAAGCAGAGCTGGGTGCTGATGCCCTCGCAATATTCCTGGAAGATCCAACTTGTAAACTGGGTTCTGTTGTCCGTAATGATATGGTTTGGGACCCCGAATCTATAGACGATGGACTTGAGGAAGGCGACAACGACACCCTGAGTGATGTTGACCATAGGGGTGGCCTCTGGCCACTTGGTGAACTTATCGATGGCGACGAAGAGGTACCGGTACCCGCCAACGGCCCTGGGAAATGGTCCCAGGATATCCACCCCCATACGGCGAATGGCCAAGAGGGTGGAATCATCTGCAGGGTCTGAGCTGGTGTGTGTATCTGTTTTGCGTGGAATTGACACCCCTTGTAGGACTTTATTATCTCAGCTGCATCCTGGAGAGCGGTTGGCCAGTAGAAGCCATACCGGAAGGCCTTACCGACCAGTGTGCGGGATGATGAATGACTTCCGCACTCTCCTCCATGGATCTCCGTGAGCAACTCATGGCCCTCCTCCTGGGTAATGCATCACATGTGAATGCCGTTGGCGCCGTGGCGGTAGAGATCCCCTTCCACCACCGCGTAGCGTTTAGCCAACCGCACTATGCATTCTACGGACACATGGTCTTCAGGAAGGATATTCTCCTTCAGGTAGTCCCGGATCTTGGAGATCCATGCATCAGGACCACTCTGAGATATTGGCTGTGGCACTAAGGGGTTGGCTGCCCCCCCTGTAGCACACACAGTCTTTGGTGGGTTCTGGGACGCCACCAGGACCACTAGCTTCGAGGTGCTAGTCTCGCCCCCTTCGCCTAGTTCGGCAGGCTGGGTGATGGGTCTCAGCAGCCGTCTTTCGAAGACGCCCTCGGGCACGGGTGCCCAAGTTGATGCCTTCACGGAGAGGTCATCTGCCGCTGAGTTGTCGGCCCGTGGAACATGTTGCAGTTCCAGGGCCGTGAAGTCTTTCTCTAATTTCCTCACGTGAAGAAGGTAGGCTGCGAGCCTAGGCTCATTGCAGCTACACTCCCCGCGGACTTGCTTGATGATCAGCTGGGAGTCTCCCTTCACCAGGAGCTAGTGTATCCCCAGGGATAGGGCTGCCGATAAGCCAAAGATCAGCGCCTCGTACTCTGCCATGTTGTTGGTGGCCTTGAACTCAAGGTGCACCTTGTACTTCACTTGATCTCTGCTTGGATCGATGAGGATCACCCTGGCCCCGCCAACTTGTTGGTGGGCAGATCCATCGAAGTAGAGCGTCTAGTGGGGCTCGGTGAAGACTGGACCCTGGGCTCCGTAGGTGTGGGGTCTGAATCAGGACCCGGACCCCCAAGGATGCTTGGGGGGCATCCATTCTACGATGAAGTCAGCCAGTACCTGACTCTTGATGGCGTGGTGAGGTCAGAAATCCAGCTTGAACTCTGCAAGCTCCGCGTTTGGCGATGTTGCCTATGGTGTTAGAGTTGTGGAGGATGGCCCTTAATGGGAAGGAGGTCACCACCGCAACCCTGTGTGCTTGGAAATAATGGCGCAGCTTCCTGGACGCGATAAGCACAACATAGAGGAGTTTGTGCGTCTCAAGGTACCTAGTTTTTGCCTCATGAAGGACCTCGCTGATGTAGTAGACCGGCCTTTGAATAGTTCGGACCCCTGCAGCCGGTCCCGAGTCCTCAGGTTCCTGGCTTTCTGGTGCCGGTCTCTCGACGACCAGCACCATGCTCACCGCTTCCACGACCACCGCGATGTATAAATATAGCGGCTCCTCTGGTTCCAGAGCTACCAATATTGGTAGGGACACCAAGTGCTGCTTCAACTCCTAGAAGGCTTGCTCCACCTCTTCGGTCCAAGAGAAGGGCCCGGACTTCCGTAGCAGCTTGAAGAAGGGCAGCGCTCTCTCAGCCAGCCTAAAAAATGAAGCTGCTAAGGGTGGCTAATGATCCCATAAGCTTCTGGACGTCCTTGACTCGGGCCGGGGGCCTCATTGCCTCGATTGCTCTGATCTTCTCTAGGTTCGCTTCAATGCCCTGGTACGAAACCAAGAATCCTAGCAACTTCCTAGCGGAAACGCCAAAAACGCATTTGTCCGGGTTCAGTTTTGTGCGGGTTGCCCGCAGCTTGTCGAAGACCAGGGTTAAGTCTTCCACTAGGGTCGACCCTCTCTTAGTCTTGACCATGATGTCATCGACGTAGACTTCCACTTTGTCCCTAATCAGGTCCTCGAAAGTCTTACTCATCACCCGCACAAATGTAGGCAAGGCGTTTTTCAGACCGTACGACATAACAACATAGCAGTAAAGCCCATCCACTATTACAAAAGCGATATGCTTCCTATCTTCCCTAGACATCTGGATTTGATGGAAACCAGAGTAAGCGTCTAAGAATGACAATAGGTCGCACCCAGAGGTAGAATCCACGATTTGGTCTATACATGGTAGTGGATACGGGACCTTGGGATAGGCCTTATTCAGGCTGGTGTAGTCGATGCACATCCGAAGCTTCCCATTCGCCTTGGGGACGATGACTGGGTTGGCCAGCCATATTGGGTGATGAACCTCTTTGATGAAGCCAGCGTCTAGCAGCTTCCGGACCTCCTTTTGGATGAAGTCCTGCTGCTCAACAGACTGCCTGCGAGGCTTCTGACTCACGGGCCTGGCGTCGAGGTTGATCTTCAGGTGGTGCTCGATCACCTCCCTGGGGATCCCAGGCATCGGCGACGGCTCCCATGCAAACACGTCGGCATTTGCCTGGAGGAAGGCGACGAGCGTGAGTTGCTATTTCTCGTCCAGATCACCCACAATGCGAGTGGTCTAGGTGGAATCCGCAGCGAGCCGGATGGCTTTGACGGGGACACCATCCATTCAGGATGGTTGTACCTTTGGCGCCTTGGGGGCGCCTTGGTACTAGAGGTTGAGGGATTCCTTCCTCCATCGTCCGGGCGAGCAGTCTCTGCCGTTAGGGCGTGCAGCTTCTCTACGGCCGCAAGTGCGGCGGCACGGTCACCCTACACGGTGAGGACCCCAATTGGGGATGGCATCTTGAGGACCAAATACCCGTAATGGGTGATGACCATGAACCGGTATAGGGCCAGCCTGCCAATGATGGCGTTAAAGGGGAGGTTGACTTCCGCAACGTCGAACACAAAGTTCTTCGTGCGGAAGTTCTCCTCAGTTCTGAATGTAACCAGGAGTGCGATGCTTCCAAGGGGATACACTAGCTGTGGGCCCACTCCAGAGAATGGGCATGAGGGTCCTAGACGGGACCCCATGATTTGCAGCTGCTTGAATGCAGCATAGCTGATGACGTTGAGGCCCGCCCCGCCGTCAATCAACACATGGTGTAGTCGCATGTTGGCGATGATAGGGGTGGTGATGAGTGGCAGTATGCTGGCCTCTGCCATGTTGTCGGGGTAGTCGGATGCCCCGAAGGAGATGGTGGTGCTTCTCCATCATTGATGTGGGGCAGCCTTCGGGACCCCTGGAGTTGCCGACAGGACCTCATGGCGCAGGGACTTGACGTTCCTGCGGGAGGTGAGTTCCCAGCTCCCGTCGTACATGACATACATCTTCTTGTGGCGGTCGCTATCATCCCCGAAGTCAGAATCTCCAGTGAAGACGTCCTTGAGGTCCCCCTTGGGTGATTGATACCCGAGTTCTCGTTCTCCCGCGGCCACTCCGTCATCGTCGACCCTCTCCTTACCAGGCCGGCGACGGGGCGGGGAGCTGTCCTTGGACGACTACTCGCGTCGCTCACTGATGCGTTTAGTGAGCTTGATGATCTCGCGGCATTTCGAGGCGCTGTGGCGAGCGTCGGGATGCACTGGGCACGAGCCGCCATTGCCTCCCTATGGCCGGGGGCGCTTATTGCGCTTGCCCCGTCCTCCAGTCGTGGCTACGACAGTCGGAGCGGCAAACTATGGCTTCTCATGGCGGCGGTTCTTCTTCCTCTTTTTGCCATCCTGGGAGACAGCACTGGTGCCTCCCATCTGGTCGACTCCATTTTGCGGCACCGAGTGCCATGCACGGCCCTCGACTGCTCTGGCGCACTTGTCTGCCAGAGTGAAGAGAGTGGAGACAGTCTCCACGTCGTGCGTGGCTAACTTTTCCAACATCTTTTCATCACGTACTCCCTAGCGGAAGGCCATGATGATTGAAGCATCTGATATACGAGGTATGGTGCCCCATACCTTGGTGAAGCGGGAGATGAACGTCTAGAGAGTCTCCCTGGGCTCCTGCCTTACCGCATGGAGGTGGGCCTCCACACCGTGCTGCCAGTAAGCACTGGCGAAGTTCGCAACGAACCACGCGCAGAGCTCTTCCCAGGAGTAGATTGATCCTGGGGCGAGGTTCATGAGCCAGGTCTCAATAGGTCTAGACAAGGCGACATGAAAATATGTTGCCATCACAGCGGTGTTTCCACCTGCTGCTGTGATGGCGGTGACATACACCTGCAGGAATTCCGATGGGTTTGACGTTCCGTCGTACTTTTCCGGCAGGTGCGGCCAGAACATGGGTGGCCATGATGCCGCGTGGAGATGATCCGCGAGGGCGGCGAAACCCACGTCGGCCAAGGGGACACCCGCTTGGGACGGGTGCCCATTAGGGCCTGCGGTGCTACCGCAACGAAGTCTTGATCAAGGTTGCGGCCCTCGATGTTTTGGTGGTGCTCGTGTGCCCTCTCTAAAGAGACTCAAGCATCCTCTCCCGCACGCCTGCGGTTGAGTTCTGCCCGAAGGTCGTTGGTCTGTGCGCCCCTCACTAAGGGCGAGCGCACAAACGCTGATGCCTCATGTTGGCGCCGAGATGACCGTGGCCTCGACCTGGTCGAGGCAGAATGTGCCATGCCAAGCAGTCGGTCAACGTCATCTCGCCACTGCTTCATGGCCCCTGGTGAGGCTGTGGAGCTTGGAGGGTGTCGCAGCAACTCCCTGGCTGCTGACAATGCTCCTGGAGCTGCCCTCGACGGAGTCTGGGATCACTACTAGAAAACCCCCCTTGTATGTACGTTTTAGTTGTAGCGCACACAAAAGCGTCTCTACGACGGTACATAAAGACGTTATTTGAAACAATTTTAAGAACGCATCAAAATGTTACGGTATTTGACACGCTTTCAACATGAAGAGATACCTAAACACAATTTTTAACACGCTATTAAAATCGTATTAGAATGACACGAAATTAGACACGCTTTCAATCGTCAGTAACCTATAGACACATTGCAAAACACATATTAAAATCGTCTATAGGAACCTTAAGACGCTTTTTGATATGGAATTAAAAACGTATAAAAATGACATAGTTAGACAAGCTTTCAATATGTGACTAACATGAAGATACGTCATAAAGCGTATCGAATAACCGTTCTTAGCCACATAGAGATGTTTTTTATGTGATAACGAAATATCTCTAGTTGATATAAAATTAGATACGCTTTTAACCGTTACTACTTAAAGACACGTTTTAATGTGTATTAGCAATTTATCCTTAACCATGTAGAGATGTTTTTGGTGTAAAATTTAAAACATGTAACCTACCGAGGTATATTAGTCACCATAGTTGTTGTGTGGTGTATCTTCCACTAGAGCTAACGTGGCATATATTATAGGAGGCTAAAACAATGTTAACATTAATTGTGTTTAGCTAGTGTATTTTGTATAGGTCTAATAAAGGCATAATAATAATAATAATAATAATAATAATAATAATAATAATAATAATAATAATAATAATAATAATAATAATAATAATAATAATAAATCAGAAAAAAATATGGACATGCCCACTTGAAATGGGAAAAAGTATGGTCACTCACTCGATAATAATAAATAGAAAAAGCGCCAGATTTAGGCACACTCATAACCAGAAAACATCAAAGCTAAGAATAATTAAATAAGCCATGTTACAAGTCTCATGGATTGTAGTATTTAATCAAATAGGAAAATTTGTACACTAAACAACACTAACCCAACAAGTTGGCACCTCCTATCTAAAGTAACACATATTAGTTCATTCTGATTCACAGTGCAAGTAAAAAAACCCACAATATTCTTTTATAGCATTAGATGATCAGAAAACCTAAGCCTTGTCTAACTTTCTTCATCGAGTTATACACCCATGTCAAAATTATCTCTTGGGCTAACTCTCACCACAGTGTTCCATGGTTCAGCTTTTGGGTTTTGGACATAAAAGACTTGCTGAATTTGTGATGCAAATACAAAAGGATCATCATCTAGTTTATCACCAGTGTGTATTTTCTAGGAAAAATTCACATGACTATATCCGAACTCATCTTGTCGCAACCCAGCTTTATGATGAACATCATACCATTCACACTTGAAAAGCGCTACCTTGTAGTTTGCATATGACAATTCAACTATATCTAATAATCTGCCAAAATAATTAACCCCATCATCAGCAATGTTGACCACACCACTATTTTGTGTCAACCATGCAGCCTCACGACTCAAAGTGTGGAACCTCAAACCATTAATAATGTAACCACTGTATGTCACTCCATATCTGTTTGGTTTTGCAGCCAAAGCTCGGACCTTTGTCGTGATCCCTGTTCCATCGCCTAATATAACCTGTATATAAGAAAAAACGCTCACGTACATTTCTTTTATTAGTTCTATGCCAAATTTGCAACAATTTTAGATGTACAGACCTTTTGCTCCAACCAGTCAGGAAAGTGTTGATCCATCAAATTCTGAATGGAGGAAGGTGTTAGATTAATTGAGGGATGTAATTTTCTTTTCTCCTCATCCAAGAATTCTCTACAACAATAGTATCAGTGACATGTCAGCAAATAGCAGTAAAAAATAAATACAGGTTACTGGTTATAATAAATGTGATGTTGTGTGTTTTAGAAATACTGAATGCACCTACGGAAATCTTCAAGTTCATCACAATGCCGCAACACATATCGATGAGCCTGAATAAGAAACTGCTTATCAAGGTTGACAGCAGTACTCTTTCCAATAGGTTCACCAGCAGTATCAACCAAATAAATGTTTGCTATTTCATCAAATGGTCCAGGATTTCTAGATGGCCTTGTAAAACGTGTAGTTCCTTCTATAAATCTGGAACGAAAGGTCAAGCACTGCTCCATGCAATATCCTTCAGCTATTGATCCTTCTGGTTGAGCTTTATTCTTCACAAGTGCCTTCAGCTTAACAAAATATCTAAATGCAATAATTGACACATGTAAGTTAAAACTGAATTATTGATTATCATTGTGCAAATTAATTAAAGTTGACTACATACCTCTCCATGGGGTACATCCACCGGTACTGAACCGGACCGCCTAGTTTAACTTCTTCTACCAAGTGCACCATCAAATGCACACTTACAGTAAAGAATGATGGCAGGGAAATTCTCTCCATATCACAAAGTGTCATCACAATACTGTCTTGAAGATGCTCCAGCTCAGCAACATCTATGACCTTGGAGCACAACTTCTTGAAGAAGTTAGATAACTGAACAACTACTTTCATGACATCCTTGCTAGGGTAACAAGACTGCAGTGCCACTGGAAGAATGTCATGCAGTAAAATATGATTGTCATGACTCTTTAGTCCAGTCAATGTACAATCTTTCATATTTACACACCTAAAATATGATTGTCATGACTCTTTAGTCCAGTCAATGTACAATCTTTCATATTTACACACCTAGATATATTTGATGCATACCCATCTGGAGTCTTGAGGTTCTGAATTACTGAGCAAAAAATATCTTTTTGGTCTTTAGACATAGTAAAAGGTGCATCAGGAGTTGTTTGCTTTCCTTGAGCATCTACAACAGGATGAAGATCCTCTCGAATTCCAAGTTCAACTAAATCTAGTCGGGCATTCAGATCATCCTTTGTTTTATGACAAATATTCAATAGAGTGGCGATAAAGTTGTCACACACATTTTTTTCTAAGTGCATTACATCTAGATTGTGTCTTAGTTTGTTGTGTTCCCAATATGGTAGTTGAAAGAAAATTGACCTCTTTTTCAGCCAATCTTCTGGTTTCTTCTCCACTTTACCACAACCCCCATCTAATTCCTTCTTTTCTCCCAGTCTTGTACGCTTGCGTTTCTAACCACTTTTATCTTCGACTTTCTTATTCTTGCCTTTCTTCTTACCCACCTTGGATGTTCTCTCCCCTTTCCCTAACACAAACTCTTTGCCTTCCAACATTTTCAAAACTGTAGTTCCACTCATTTTTTCAGGTGAAAGTCCAGTCTCTACCAAGCCATCAAATTGCATCCTTTGCCTTCGGTATTTGTGATTTATTGGCAGCCAGCGACGATGTCCCATATAGCACATCTTTTTACCTTTCTTCAGGTGAAATGATTTTGTAGCTGGACCACAAGAAGGACATGCATATCTACCGCTCGTGGTCCATCCATATAGGTAAGCTAGTGCAGGAAAATCATTTATAGTCCACAATAATGCAACTCGAAGAGTAAAATTGTTTTCTAAGGAGGCATCTGGTGTTCTATCTATTCTCGCCCACAAAAGTAATAGTTCATCGATAAGGGGCTGCAAATATACATCTTCATCATTACCTGGAGAATTTGGTCCAGGTATGATCATTGACAAAATTAAAGATGTTTGCTTCATGCAGATCCAAGGTGGAAGGTTGTAGGGAACAAGCATTACTGGCCATGTACTGTGATTTAAATTCTTGTTCCCAAAAGGGTTAAATCCATCACTATCTAGACCAAGGCGTACATTATGAGCATCTTATTTAAAGTCAGGATATCTACGATCAAAGTCTTTCCAAGCATCACCATCTGCTGGGTGGCGTAGTTTTCCATCCTTTGTTCGCCCCTCGTCATGCCAACGCATGTCATCTGAAGTTTTGGTAGATGAAAATAACCTTTGGATCCTAGGAATCAATGGAAAGTAACGCAACACTTTCGCTGGTTTCCTTTTCCCCTTAGATTTCACTACAAAAGCATTTGAATCCTTCTTATCAACTTTCCAACGAGAGCTCTCACACACGTGACAAAAATCTTGTTTGGCAAAATCACCTCGAAAAAGAATGCAATCTTTGGGGCAAGAATGGATTCTCTCATAATCAAGACTTAAGTCACGAATGATTTTATTCACTTCATAGTATGTCTTGGGTAGATTAGCTCCAGGAATACCAGATAGCAGATCCATTAGTCCTGTAAATGATTCTTGTGACCAACCATGTAAGCACTTCAAGTGATATAAGTGGATTAAAAATGACAGCCTAGAATATTTACACCCAGAAGAAAATATTCTTGCATCTGCATCCTTCAATAAGCTTGCATATATATTCTGTTGCCTCCCCAAAGTATCTCCTTCCGCTAGATTCACATTATCCTCAGTGGCATTATGTTCCACATCTACAGATCCAGACTGAATATCATCTGCTTCAGCACCAATTATACTTGCAGCCCTTCGAAATGCAGCCTGCAAGAGTTCTTGCATGTCATCCAATCTTCCATCCTGGCGGTCTCGTATTGGACATGAATTACTCAAATTTGCACTGATATTTGGTACATCAGCAAGTTCTATAGATGGCCTGTCATATTTTTCACCATGATGAACCCATATAGTATAACCTTTAATAATACCATCACATCTCAGATGTGTCCTGACCTCATCACAACTGTGGTTGTATCTATTTTTGCAGTTTATACATGGACAAAGTATCTCGCTACCTTGTGGAAGGTCCCGGTAAGCAAATGCTAAAAACTCCTCAACACCATTTTTGTATGCAGTGTCCAATCTTGATTCTTTCATCCAACTTCGATCCATCAATCTTTATATTATGACCTATTAAAGTTGAATAAAACCCGTAAGCATTTATCCAAACAAGTTTAATTTATCTGTCCAAATCCTTACTAGCAATCTGTCAACAACTCCAATCAAAACACAAATTTACCAGAGGGACAAAGAAGGCAGTTAGCAGCACCTCAGCGGTCACTGGTCAGCCGGTTAGCCGCTCAGAGCCTTGGACAGTCGGACTCAGCAAGCGACGCTCGGGCCTCAGCAAGCCTCAGCTGCTGGTGGGCCTAAACCGTGACAACACCTAATCCTGTTCCACGGTACCTGTGCCGCGGTTCGCCCAACAGACAAGGATACGCTCAATTGCGCAAGGATACGCTCCATTTTATAACCAACCGACGGTCCATCTGGGGAGGAGAGAGCGGTTTCCGAGTCGTCGCATAGGTCCGATTCCCTCGATTCGCCGGCGGCGCCACAGTAAGGTGATGCCTCCTCCTTCCTCTTCCCCAATTAGTTCCGTGTTTCCGTGTATGGTGCCGTCGAGGAGGGTGCCGATGGGGCGGTCCTGGCGGTTTCCGTGTTTCCGTGTATGATCTCCGCCACGAACTTGCCCCACGACCGCTGCCTCACCCCGCGGTAGTGCTTCCCCCTGGACACCGCCACCGCGGCCTCCTCCACGCTCCCGGGCGTCATCACCACCTCGGTCGGCTTCTCAGGCCCCTCCGCGAGAAGGAAGCCACCAAGGCATGGATTGGATCCGTGCTCGTAGGGGGAGTCCGGGAACGCCAGGGGTCGATCCTACCTCGGACGTCGAGCAGGAGGCCCTTGAGCCTCACCACGTGGTCCTGCAGCCGCCGCATGAGCCGTCGTCCTCCCCGCCGCTGCCCAGGACCTCCGCGACACACAGATTTCTTCATCCCGCACGAGCCGTCTTCCTCCACGATGCTCTATTTCGGCACTCTATTCCTTTAAAGTACATACCATTTATAAATATTTGCTGATTGCTAGGGTTGCTGTGTTGGGTCCCCGATCCCGGCGACCGACTTCTCAGAAAGCAGTGGCGGCGAACGGCGCGTTGTGCTCCTGAAAAACCCTCAGGTATGGATTCTCAGATTTGGGGAAAAAAGCACTTTGCTGCTGCGCAACTACCGCAGCTATTTCTGCACTCTATTCCTTTATTAAAGTAGTGGGGATTACATGGTCATTATATCGGCAAGTTGATCATCAGTCCCCACATGATCTACACTTACCATACCTTGTTCGATGCAATCTCGAATGTAATGGTAACGAGTATCAATGTGCTTGCTTCTATCGTGAAACACCGGGTTCTTGCTCAGTTCTATTGCTGACTGATTGTCAATAAATAAACTGAACTTCTGCATATTTTCCTTTAATATATCTGCTAGTAGCATACTCAGCCACACTCCCTGACATACACCTAGAGCAGCAGCTACATATTCTGCCTCGCAAAACGATAGAGCAACTACTCTTTGCTTCTGCGACGACCAGGTTATTGGATTCAGACCTAGAAAGAACAGGATACCTGAGGTACTCTTTCTATGCACAAGATCACCTGAACAATCACTGTCGGTGTACCCCAGCAGTGACAGACCAACTCCGCCACCTCTCTTATATTTGACTCCAAAATTGACTGTTCCAGCAACATACCTGATAATCCTTTTCACTGCACCCTAGTGATCTTTGTTTGGAGCTTCCATAAATCTACTAACAAGGCCAACCGAGAAGGTCAAATCTGGTCTTGTGTTCACTAAATACCTCAGACTACCAATAATGCTTCTGTATCTAGTCTGTTCAAAATCAGTTCCTTTTTGAGCAGGTGTATCTGTAGGATTGCACCCTGTCATTCGACATTGATCCACAATCTTTGCTGCATAGGAACTCTGACAGATAGTTATTTCATTCTTTGACTGTCTGACCTCCATACCTAGGTAGTAGCTGAGCAAGCCCAGATCACTCATACTAAAAGTATGCATCATTTGATGTTTGAAGTGTGTGATGTCAGACACTGATGGTCCACAAATGATGAGATCATCAACATAAACTCCTACCACCAGCAAAGAAAACCCTGACCCCTTCCTATAGACAGCATGTTCCACCTTGCACTTCTCAAACCCGAGGGAAATAAGCTCTGAATCAAGTCGAGCATTCCAAGCCCTTGGTGCTTGTTTCAAACCATATAGAGCCTTATTCAGTTTCAAAACCTTTCTAACTTTTGTTGGATCTTGGAAACCTGGTGGTTGTAAGACATATACTTCTTCTTGCAGATTACCATTCAAAAAGGCTGATTTCACATCCATATGGCGCACCTACTAGTTTCTTGTGCTGCTAATGCTAATAACACTCTGACAGTCTCTAGTCTAGCTACTGTTGCGAAAACTTCATCATAGTCCACACCTTCCTTATGAGCATAACCTTTTGCAACAAGCCTGGCCTTGTGTTTAACAACATTTCCTGCTGCATCTTTCTTAAGTTTGAAAACCCACTTCAAACCTATAGCCTTTTGACCTCTTGGTAAATCAGACCAAAACCAAGTGTTATTGGATTCTATAGCTTGCAGTTCAGCTTGCATAGCTTCTCTCCACTCCTGACTCTTCAAGGCATTTTCAATGGTCACTGGTTCATCTACAGATAGCATACAAAACCACTGTATTCATAGTCAAGAATTTCTTCAGTGTTTTCAAACAAGTCAGTCAAGGTCCTATATTTTACAGGAACCATGCCTGAGTTTTCTGAACTTGATGATTGTGGAATGTTGTTTGCACCAAATATTGGACCTGTATTCTGTCCTTGTGAGGTTGAGGCTACAACTGGAGTCTGTGAGTTTAAAGGTGTCACAGGTGATTGTGGATGTGGTGATAGGGGAAGTGATCCGCCACCCCCAGAATTTTCACTCACATCACCTGTACCCGCTGGAATACCCATTTGCTGACCAGGTACAGTAAACTGAAACAGTGTGATTGAAATATCTGTGTCTATTTCAGTCGACTGAAAACAACTGTCACTGTTCCAGTTCCATGCCACATCCTCGTCAAACTTCACATCTCTACTTATGTATAATCTCTCAGTTGTAGGATCAACCATTCTGTAACCCTTTGTGCCTGATTCATATCCTAGCAGAACCATTTTAGTAGACCTGTCTGACAGCTTGTCGACTCCAGGACCTACCTTCTTGACATGACCTATGCATCCAAAAGTTCTGAGATGACCCACTTGTGGTTTACTGCCATGCCATGCCTCATATGGAGTTTTCCCTTGCACACTTCTTGTAGGTGATCTGTTCAGCAAATACACAGCCGTAGAGACTGCTTCTCCCCAATATCTTGGAGGGACACCTTTACTCTTTAACAAGCATCTTGCCATTTCAACTACTGACTGGTTTCTTCTCTCTACAACACCATTCTGTTGAGGGGAATAGGGAGCGGTTGTGTAGTGTTTTATCCCTTGATCACTGCAAAAAATAGAAAACTGGCTTGAGTTGAATTAACCTCCTCTGTCAGTTCCCAATGCTTGTAATCTACCTTCCTGATCAACCTCAGCCCTTTCCTTGATCCTTTTTAGACAAACTAGTCCTTCATCTTTGGTTCTCAACAGTTCTACCCACATATTTTGGCTGAAGTCATCAACTACCAACAGAAAATAGTTCTTTCCTCCAGCTGTTGATGGTTTGACTTGGCCACAGAGATCTGCATGGAACAAATCCAGTCCCTTTTTAGCTCTAAAAGCTGAATGTTTTGGAAAAGGAGTATGGTGTTGTTTTCCCAAGGTGCAACCATCACATACTTGCTCAACTTGATCTACTACAGACATACCTTCAACCAACTGTTTCTTGCCCAATTCTCGAAGAGCTCTGAAGTTGAGATGCCCATATCTGGCATGCCACTTCCATGCTATATCATTCAGCTTATGCATTAGATAGACTAGTGGTGTCACTCCTAACTTGATGATGTAGAGCCTAATGCTAGTGCGAGGTGCACTAATTAACAGATTGTGTTCTGGATCAAACACCTTTAACCAACCATCAAATAGCCTAATATCACACCCAACCTCTTCTAGTTGACCAAGACTGACAATGTTACTCTTCAGCTTTGGAATATAATAAACACTAGTCAGTACTTTGTGTTGATCATGTCGACCTTGAATCACAACAGACCCAAGTCCACAGATTTCTACTGTAGATCCATCTCCAAATCTCACAGAACCCCGAAACTTCTCATCAAGGTGTGTCAGTGTAGACCTTGTACCAGTTATGTGATTACTGGCTCCTGTGTCCAATACCCATTCCTCCTGTGAACACACCAATGACACTACTTTCTCCTCAGAGAGATGAACATACTGGGAAGACACAGTTTCTATTGTTTCTACTTCAGCTAACAAAAGAGCCCCTTGCTCTTCGCCTGCAACAGCCACATTTGCTTCTGGCTGTTTCTGTTCTTTCTTCTCTCTTTTCTAACTAGCTATCCACTAAAGAAAACAGCAAGAATAAAAAGCTAGCTATCCAACGAGATTAATACTAACTAGTGAATCTTATTCAGACTAACATGCTGTCCATATGATTTGCTACTGCCACCTGCAATTTCTGCCTGTTCTGAAGGCTGTATTGAACCTGTACATAATCTGATATGTGTTTGCCTATTTTGTTTATGAAAATTATAGAATGAAATGTTTGTTTCTTGCGTACATTTTGGATAATGAAATTCCTAATTTCTAATCTTAGCTCTTAACTGAGAATGCAATTTCACAAGGCAACTAACATGCTCATCTTTTATTTTCTTGATCTCCTATATGTAATAAGCAGAATCAATCATGACAATAGGACTTCGAAGATTAAAGAATTTGAACATTGATGGAGATGGTGCAGAAGCTGCTCAGGAGGAGCACGAAAATGTGGCAGATAATGAGAACAATGAAAGTTTACAGTCCCATCCTGATGTTGATGGTTTATTAGTCCGCCTGCCACACCAACCTCGAAGTCCAATTAATATCATATGTAAGTTTCAGGTTTGTTCTTGTATATCTTGGTACAATGTGAAATCTTACATTTTCATATATGCAGGGCCAAATGGAGAGGTTAGACAGATTATAGGGGAATTCACACTTTGAAATTTACTAGCATTACAAGGAGGAAAGGTAATTGTAGAGACAGATGAAAATGGTGTCCCAAATGAAAGGTCAGCCTCCATTCTTGGGCAACACCTTGGCCATGTAGCAGAAAGCCCAACCTTAGCCCCTTTAGACATCCCAAGATTTGACAATAGCAGGTTTAATTCACACAAGGAACAAATAATAAAGGATGTTGAGGTAATTTTTTGTTATCGGTGCAAGCATGTACCTTCATTTTTTATATATGTACTAACATTTACCTTCCTGTATGTAGCTAAAGTTTGCCTTCCCAAGGCAAACCATACATCTTACAAGGGACTGGATCCTAAGGACAGTTAATAATAGGTGGCGAGCGTACAAATCTAAGTTGAAGAAACAATACTTCAATCGTGACGAGAGAACTCTAGAAGAAATCCTAAGAGAGAAGCCACTAATGACTAATGAACATCAATGGAGATCTCTAGTTGGAATTTGGTGCCAAGAGCAACATAAGGTGCCATCTATTTACTCAACACGTTTATATCAATTTTTAATCAAGGAATGTTACATTATTGCTTAATCATTGCCTGTCTTTGTAGAAATTATGTTCCACAAACTCTCGTTGTGCAAAAGAACAGAAGACTGCACACACATGTGGGAGGAAAAACCTTGCTAGATTAAAAAAAGAGATGGTGATAAATATTCATCCATATTTGTTAAATTTCACTATCATCTATCTGAGGATTGAAATGATAGCCAAATAACTCAATTATGCAGGAAACCAGAACTAAATGAAAGGTTCATAGGATAGAACTATGGGAGGTAGCTCATAAAAAGAAGAATGGTAGATACACAACAGAAAAGGCAGAGACACTGATGGTACGTACATTTTCTGGTATAAATGATTTATGCTTGATCTAAAAATCAGCTTATAGTTCCTTAACCGTCCTATATACTTGTTTCAATAGGCTGCATCTGAGGAATTTAAAAAAAGGCGAGGGAACAACGATGGTAATCGTCTTTCATCTAAAGATTACAATGAAGTGTTCAATGATATTGTTGCCAAGGATTTCAAAGCACATGGGTACTATGATGATAAGTACTGGAGTCAAGTACAAGCTTTTCAAGGTTTACCGTTTGTTATTCAAATGGAGGAAGAAATAATGTACCAAGAGAAAGTAAATGAAATTGATAATAAAATGGAATCCGTGAGTGGTCTCATGAAGCATTGGCTTACTTTTATGTCAAAAAAGTATCCAGAAGATTTAACCCCAGAGATGAGAGAATCTTTACAAAATGAAGTAAGCTTGCATTCAACCATGGCCCCCCTCCCTCTCTAGAATAAGAGCATATTTTTAACAGTATGTTGGTTCAAATATTTCAGGGTGGTGATAGTTATGACCAATGCACTAAAGATGACAAATCTGAAAATTATGCTGCCAAAGATACGAGTAGCATCCAAGAAGATTCAAATGCTGACGTGACCTCTCAAACAAATGAAGTGCATGTATACTTCCTTTATTTCAATTATTAAATATCATTAGCTACTATATAATAATATTCAAGCTCTTGCTAATGGCTTGTAGAACATGGTTCATGTCGAGCAGCAGCAACAACAATCTGTCCATAGAAGTCTTGGACGAACTCAAGTCCATACATCTACACCACATGAGCAAACACCTTCAAAGGTATGTTAGAAAGGCCTACTCAATTACCAATGCACATGTATCTTGTATTTTTTTGTATTTTGTTACCTGCTTCAAAGTTTTTATTTTGCAAATTTGAATACTTGTAGTTGGATATAGATTGTTCTTGCAGAATAGAAGAGATATAAAGGATTTTCATGTGAGATAAATTTGCAAAGTTTCTTTTCACCTGTTGATTTATTGCTCTTTGATTCTGTGTAGTTTTTTAAGAAGAAGTACTGAAGTAGCATGTACTCTACTTTCATTCAGTTGTTAATCCGTCTCATTAGCCTATCTCAACTACTACTTATGTGAGTAGTATAGGCGTCCACACAATCGCGGTTCTGCAGCTCCGCTCACGCCCGCGGCCGAACCCTCCCCCGCAGCCGCCAACGCTCACCTTCCATCCTCCACGTAGCCCCGCATCCCGCAACCGCCAACGCTCACCTTCCATCCCCGCGGAACCTCCAGCGATTGGGATTTAATGAGTAATCAAACCTGATGAAGATAAGACTCTAAAGTTACAAACCTCATGATAATTACTAAAATACTCTAGATTCCATAAATCACGCTGATAGTAAGAATGGCTAGAAGCATGGTACAACACTGAATTGCATTTTCTTGGGAAAACAATGTTCAGTTATGTGACATCCAGATATCTATAACATATCTTATCATGAACACAACTAACTTACTAAGTTGCTACAGATTCTATCATAAACAAAATAAGACTAGCATCGGCATGCCAGTTAAAAAAATATGGTATCTACAATAACTTATTACATCCTTTGGTCATGAACCAAGAAGTTAAATGTTCCAAAACACGACATGAAAATTTCAGCCCCAGAAAAAAGGAAGGGAAACATTGTTCGATTGAGAGGGGTCTCTTGTTTAAAAAAGTGACATATTTTGATGTTTAAAAAAGTGGCATATTTTGATAACTGAATGTACACATGTTTGCAATGGCTTACTTGTTCAGAAAACATGACACATGGTCCTTTCCACCATCAGATATCCATTCAACATCTGGACCAAATTTAACAAGGCCATTCAAATCTAAAGTGACATGAACTCCTATGCCACCATCCTCTGGTAGAGGATATATTAACCGACTGAAAGGACTCTTGGTTTGAGAGAGGGTGAAGTAACACCCACGCGCATAGAGAGGAGTGGGCACAAATGCCTGGTCAAGGCCATGAAATTGTTTGGCAAGTGGAACTGCACTCAGACCTGCAGAGTTTATCACAAGCTTCGGAAGCAAAACAAGTTGTGCGTTCACATGAGACCCTACATGATAATTCTGCAGCTCTTTGCTTTCACAAACATGGAGTTCAAGGCCATTGGATCCAACATGCCCACTAGTAACTGATGTGTTATATGATATAGTTGTTCCCAAGTTTTTAGCATCAGCCTGAATCACACCAACAATCAAAATAAAATTACAGTGAAAGCAAATTCAGATTGATCTAAGACTTTTGCCCTAAAATTCTAAATTGTGTTCATTTATATGATGGTCAATTGGTCATCATACCAAAAGGGAGAGCATGAGTGAATGAGAGTCAATTATCCCAGTACTAGGTGATAGTAAAGCTTTAAGACATCGAAGCTCAGGTTCCATCTCCATAGCTTCAGAACCCTCCATCAACTGAAGATCATCCACCCCGCTTTCTTTGGCATTTCTGAGAAGCATGTTTAGCTTTGGAACCTCTGCAGCACCAGTGGAAACGATGAGTTTGCTGATTCGTTTGTGGGCAACACCTCATTCTTCACAGTACTTGTAGAGCATTTCCTTTCCCCTTGCACAAAGGCTAGCCTACAAAAGGCAATCCGCAGGTAGAATCTGTGATACATTAATTAAGGGCTCCATGTAGTGCCTGTAAAGTTAGAACTATTTTCAAATTAGATGCCCAATTCTCATATATACTAACGTGTGCTGAATCATCTAAAATCCTAAAGCAATTCTACTGTTATAAGATGTTCAGAACTGGTCTGCTAGCTTTTGAAAGGATTAAGATCTAGCTAAACACTCCCCACAGAAGTTAGAGCTGAAATTCAAGATCACTAGAAGAGCAAGAGGTTTCTGTGAACTCTGGTGCATCAATTGATGCAGCTTGTGTACCATCGCAACGCACGGGCAACTAACTAGTATAAATTTAAGTGAAAAGCATTAAAAACTCCCTTTTAGTTTAGTTTCCTAATTAATTAGCTTTCTTTTGCAACTCTAGGGTTCAGTAATTGGTTCCTGTTCGTCTACATTCCCTGTTAAAATCTAATATTTATAATTTTCTTTTTCTATAATAATTGAGTGAAACTATGCCTGTAGGAGGCACAACTTGATGGCAATGTAGTCACAGATTTGCCAAGTGATCCTATATTGCACAACATGGTATGTCTAAGCTAATTGTATTATTGTTTCAATTAAAATATAAAGCATAATTTGATTAAGTGATGCTATGATTTGATGTTTATTATAGAGAACTCGAATGGTTCAAGCAGTCAGCATGGGCATATCAGAATCAATATGTGGTTTTATTTGCCTTATTTCTTTCCAATTATGACGTTGTTTTTACCAAAAGATCATATGTTCATGTTTTGTAATTTGTAGAGACAAAAGCAAGTCTACCTTATTTCACTGATAAACAAAGGCAGAGTTGTGGCCAAAGGGAAGTTAGTGACTACAGATAGCCAAAGAGAAATATTAGGAGCAAAGCTTGGACTAGAATATTGCGGGGTTCTTGTTGAAGGCCTTGAAAATATTGAACTTGGCAATATTATAGATGAGGAGGTACCTAGACCATCTAATCAGATTCGTACACTAATTGATGCTATTGGCTATGTTATTCCTTGGCCAATTACACATGTAAGTTTCTTTTTTATTTGAAATAGTACATGTGTCCCCATAACAACTTCAAATTGAGTTATTGATCTAACACATGCTTCATAGGTGAAGCAAGCTAGAAGCTCATCTTGTACCCACAACAAGTTGGTACCTACAACACGTGGACAAAGCTAGATGGCATGGACAAAGCTAGATGGGAAGCCTAGTATAATTGCAAAGTGAATCAGTTAGATTCTAGTAGTCACTAAAATTTTTAAGTGATATTTGTATGATATTGCCACTTTGGCTTTGCTTCTTTGTGAACACAATTGGCAGTTACTAAACATGTTTGCTATCGAGTTAGTTAGCTTCTTGATATTTTGCCAAGGCCAAAACCAATATTATTGAGGGTTTATAATTTGATTTTTTTAACATTCATCTCGATGCACATATATATATATATATATAAATATATAAATGAAAACATCTTTTTTTGGCACGTAATAAAGTGTTACAGTATAACGTGTCTATATTATTACAAACAAATATAGATGTATGTACAAAATCGTTTCTACAGGTCTTAATACACACTTTGATGTTACTATATAACGTATTGATATGCGTAGGCACACAATACAAACGTGGCTATATTATTGTTTCTACTTTTGTTAACACGCATTTTGGTATTACTATAAAATGTGTCACTCGCCAGTTCAGCTGACACGTCACCTTTCCACATCACCTGCCACGTCATTTTCCACATCACCTACCATGTCACCTATCCACATCACCTGCCATGTCATCATTCGTGTCA
The DNA here is from genome assembly GCA_029449295.1 of Zea luxurians. NCBI lineage: Eukaryota > Viridiplantae > Streptophyta > Magnoliopsida > Poales > Poaceae > Zea > Zea luxurians. Next base: position 11,574,407 of record JAOPSE010000011.1, on the reverse strand, counting down.
CCTACTATATCATCTCTATACTCCTTAATGCGCAATAAAGCGTCACTATAAAATGTGACTATAGTAATACACATGAATTATGATTGTATCTATAATATCGTATCTATATATTTTTCACAGATAATGAAACGTTACTATATGACGTAATAACAATAATAGACACATGTTATATGCGCATCTATAAAAGCGTATCAATGTGTCTAAACATGCATCTAACGTGTCTATGAAACATCTATTCATCTAATATATACGCTTACAATAATCGTTTCTACAAAGTCTGATACGGTCCATACGAAGACGCTTCTAACACGTTTTTGGAAAGCGTGCGTACATTCATATAGAGACGAATTAAAGCGTGCCTATTGTCCAAAAAAGCATAGCTACAAGGGGGGGGGTTCTAGTAGTGGATGTCGGCGCAGCTGTGTGCTGCCGTGCAGCATGCACAGCAGCAGTGCCCGGCACTGGGCGGTTGGGAACCTGTGGCGTGGTAGAAACAACTTCTTCCTCCACCAGGAAATCTATTGAAGTCTCGATGCGGTGCTCAATGATTTGCACCATCATGCTGAGCGAGGAAACAAGCAAAAACTTAATGCCTAGCCCCCTACCCGGCGCGCCAAATGTTGGAGAGGGAATTCTCCGGACGGGTGGCGGAGTGCACCCGCCCTAAATCCTAAGATGAGGAGGGGGCTTAAGCATTTTGCCTGTCTTGCTAAGCGGTTACCGAGCACATGAACACGCGAGGATTTAGAGTGGTTCGGGCCACCGGAGCGTAATACCCTACTCCACTGTGTGTTGGATTGCTGTGGAAGCTTGAGAGCTCCCTGCGAGTGTGTTAGTCTAAAAATTGAGCCTATCCCCATCTGTGTCGCATGCCCTCCCTTTTATAGCTCAAGGGGGCACGTACAAAGGCACTGAACCCCGATATGTGGGCCTAGGGACATAACAGATGGAATACCCGGAGGAACTAATGTCAGTCACCTTGTGCAATCTCCCTGTGCCTCGATATCCGCCGCCTGTGTAGTATTGGCGTGCAGCAGAAGCTTCCCTCGCGTCGTACTAGTCATGAAGACTACCGCCACGTGCGTGGCGGTATGGGCGTACTGCCCGCTGTCTGATTGGACAGGCACACCGCTTATAAGGTGGTATGGTCGTTGCCTGCAATCAGAGTGGACGGGGCACATTAAATGCTGAGACGGTACATCGCCTGTCAGCAGGGCAGACAGGCGGCGCGTCTTTTCCGCAATAAATGTAGAGATCGCGTGGTCCAGAGGCCTTACATCAGGTTTCGCCCGCTGGCTTACGTCACGGGCAATAGGCCACGCGGCAGCATCAGGTCCCCGCCGGAGCGGGGAGCAGAAGCACATTGGGCAAGACCCTTACAAATGTTTGCGCCGGACCCCTGTACGTCCTTGACCTAGGCTAGGGTATTCTCCATCCCGAGACCTTGCCATGGGTGGACCGGACCTCACTTAGAGGGGTCCTGGTCCCATCCGGGGGAACGTGGAGGTCCTGGGTCGTATCTGGAGGTCCGGGTCATGTATGCTGGGGTTCGGCACTTTCCCATGGGGGTCCGGATCCACTGATGATATCACGGTATATGTTACCTTCTCTGGTCACTTGGCGGCCCCGGAGTCACCCACGTGGTGGGGTCGAGCGCTGTTTTACCACGCGTCTAGAGATGAACGCGCGGGTACCGCACCTTCATACTATAGTAAGGGGTACCCCTGTTCCACGGTACCGACAAGACCAATCCTCCATGACCATCTTATTGTCACCAATGCCCTCAACACCCTTCTTGTGCCACTAGTACAAAGAAGCACTGTAGCGACGGTTCTAAACCTATTTTTACTGGCGCTTTTCAGAACCGATAGTGATAGGGGCTAGTAGAAATATTTCTGTCTCCTCTATCGCTCCACCCATCGCTTACTTTATGTTTGGATTACAAGTTTTGTTGCCTACATGTTAGAACAACCCGAGTACAACAAATTGACCGTTTCAGGCTATAAACGAATTCAAACAGAAACGTTGTCAACTACAAAATTGAATAACCTTTTGAGTTCTTCAACTTTTATTTTGGTACTTTTTCCATCCACTGCCGTGTGCAAAATTTGCATTCTAAAATTTATCAGATGTAATTTTGATAGCCCAAATGGTTTCAAATGAAAAAGTTGTCAACTAAAAAGTTTCATGATTTTTAGAGATCTACAACTTATATTTGGTGCTTTTTTCGTACGAGGTCATTTGAAAAATTTAGAAAAATCAATTTCAAATGATATGTACATGCGCTTTTCTTTAGGAACCGCTAGTACAAATCATAAATGTACAATTTGTACTGACGGTTTTCTTAAGGAACCATCAGTACAAATATGATTTCTACAAGTGGTCAGTGAAAAGTGTTTCCACTTGTGGTTATTGTGTGGGGACAGCCAATTTATTTTCACTGGAGCTCCATAACAAGAATCGCTAGTAAAAATTATACCTCACCGCATGCATAGAGCTTTTTTGTACTAGTGTACTCATCGTCATTAAGGATGATACTCCCATACATGTCATCAAGATAATTCCAAATTTCAGGGGTGATCTCCTTGTACATGATATTGTCAAAGACCTCTTTACTCAACGATTGATATAATATGTTAATTGCTTGGTCCTTGAGATGTAGGTGTTTCTCTTGTGCTTTCACCCAATACATGACAAAATCCTATATCTATGATCCAACATATTTGAAGACTAAAGGATTTAAATTATCTAGCCATATATGTTTTTCAATATGTAAAGTGTGTTGCAAGCACAATCGAGAACACAAGCAAGAATATGAAGAACACAACCAAAAGTGTTGATTACGAGTTGGGGTCTCACAAACCGATGAACCACAAACTATTCAATGACAAATATGATCTAACCAAAATCCAAACCCCAATGTGGCAGTGCTGAAAGTTCCCTTTGCCTGAGAACAGGATCTGGATGTCGCCTAGAGGGGGGTGAATAGGCGAATAAAAATTATAACTTTAAAACTTAAATCTTACTCTACTCGAAGACAGGATCGCAGTGGAGTGAAGAACCCTTCGAGTAGGTTGCAGTGGAATTGAAGTTCCTGTCTTAAAAATATCCTGCACTTCAAAGAAAGCTAGTACCACAGGTAAGCAGTGAAGTGCAGAAGTAAGAATTGAATAAGACAGAATCAGCACACAGAGCAGAGCACGTGGACACAGGAATTTATCCCGAGGTTCGGCCAAGCCTGAAATGCTTGCCTAGTCCTCGTTGGAGTTAGCCACACCTAGGCTTGGAGTCTATTTCAACTCCTTCCTCCGTTTGCTCAGATCTGTCAGTCAGACAGATAGAGCCTTCCACTATGATGAGGTAGTTACAACAGAGCCGCGGCTGCTTACAATCTTCTTGGCAGCACTTCGGCAGAGTAACGATATGCTCAAGACCTTGCTCTAGCTCTTAGCAGCTCTTCTCCACTCTCTAAAGGCTTATAGCTTTGCCTTCTACACAAACTAAAGAGATACACACAAGAGGGAGAGTGAGAATTGATCAGAGTGATGTCTACACTTGTTGGCTGCACTTGTGTCAATGATTGAGGCGTCTAGAGGTCCCTTTTATAGGCACAAGGGGCCTAGGAGCCGTTGGAAGCAATTCAGGAAGGCAAATCTTGCCTTCAGTCGGGTGGCGCACCAGACAGTCCGGTGCCTGATTTCCTTCCAAAATTGGCGCAGTCGACCGTTGCAGTATTGGAGCCGTTGGCGCACCGGACAGTCCAGTGCCCCCATCTGACCGTTGGCTCGGCCACGCGTCACGCGCGGATTGCGCGGCCGACCGTTGGCTCACCGGACAGTCCGGTGCACCACCGGACAGTCCGATGAATTATAGCCGTACGTCGCCAGACTTCTCCCGAGAGCGACCTGTTCACCGGAGTTCAGCCTGGTGCACCGGACACCACCGGACAGTCCGGTGTGCCAAGCCGAGCTGAAATTGGCTGCTCATAGCCAACACTTTTCCGTTTCTTTTCTTCTTTTCTTTTTGTTTCCAGCACTAAGACAAACTGTGTTAGTACTCAAAAACAATGTATTAGGTATGGAAACATACCTCGTGCCTTTATTTGCGCTTTACCCAATTTTAGCATTTGGCATGTTTTGATATTTAATGTGGAACTCCAAAACCTCAAGTCAGCTTGACTTGATCTAGATTGATATGTCGGAGTTCCAACACCCTGCAAAGGTCATATAGAATGCATCCAAACATAGGAACAACCCAAACTAAAGATCAAGGTGAACTTAGCTCTTTTGGGCTGCTTCCAGTTCTGGTTTTGACACTGCTTCTTCTTCTAGTGACCTTGTGCACTTCTTAGAGCTTGATCTTGAGCCTTATGACTTACACCACAAAACTGTAGCTGTTATCTCATTGGTTGTAAGTCACATCCTTATGTAGTGATCCTTGATGTGCCATAGCTCTTCTCAACTCGATCATCCTTGACTTTGCAAGTCTTCTTCTTCACCCTTGGCTTTGGGTTCCTCAGCCTCTTTGACCTTCTCCCGTGCACTTGGTACCTCGAAGTTCTTCTTGCCTCCATCCTTGGCTTAATCAGTTGTTTTCGAGCTACGCACCCGAGTATCACTTTTGCAATATCCATCTTACTTGTGATGCCCATTATCTATCCATCATCTAGTCCTTGGACTATCACACTTGTTCACTTGTGTTGAGCCCTGTTATCTTTACATTAAGCACCTGTTCAACACTTAGCACGCTTGTTAGTCCTTTAATTGAGTTGTCATACAAACACCAAAACCCACAAGAGAGCTTTCAAGTGCTCGCTATTAAAATAGATATTAGGGGTGTGCATAACCCCTAGAGGTACCCCTAACGGGCTCCAACACGATACATGGGCCAACAACCCAACAGACAGTGTCGCAGCACCAAAATAGAATCTGAACGCTAACTTGTTTCGATGACTCTCGTTGACTCCAGATGAATTTTACATTGGTTGCAATTGGGTTAGAAAGCTTATCTCCTTAGCTTTCCATCCATATAAAGCCTAACTTAATCACAGTTTGGATGCGACATGGGCGTCCGTTTTAGTGTTTGGTCCTGGACTCCGAGGTGAAGTCAAAGTTGAGTCGGACTTGGCTTTCTCTTGTTACGAACGTTCAAGCTTCTCTTCCTTGACATCTTAGCATTTCCCAAGTCCTTGATGGTCCTCTCCAAGGTTCCTAATCAACAAAACATCCATAGCACAAAGCATAAGCTCTAAAACACAATTGAGCATTAGCTGTCGTGCACGTGCTCGCGTTGTTAGCCCATGCATTATTTGTATGGGAGTGATGTGAAAGGGAATTAGGCTTACACCTATTTCCTAAACTAATTTTGGTGGTTGAATTGCCCAACACAAATAATTGGACTAACTAGTTTGTCCTAGTTTATAAGTTCTACAGGTGGCAAAGGTACACAATAAGCCAATAAAAAGATCAAGAGAAAGGGTTCAAACAAAGGAGCAAAGGGACAACCAAAGGCTGCCCTGGTCGGGCACACCGGACTGTCCGGTGTGCCACCGGACAGTGTCCGGTGCACCAGGGAACTACAAGATGAACTTCGCACCTTCGGGAATTCTCAGGGCCGGCGCTGTATAATTCACCGGACTGTCCGGTGTACACCGGACAGTGTCCGGTGCTCCAAGGAGGCGCGGCTCCGAACTCGCCAGCCTCGGGAATTCGCAACGGCTGCTCCGCTATAATTCACCGGACATGTCCGGTGTACACCGGACTGTCCGGTGTAACTGCGGGGCAACGGCTACTTCAGGCGCCAACGGCTACCTGCAAGCGCATTAAATGCACGCCAGCGCGCGCAGAGGTCAGGCACGCCCATGCTGGCGCACCGGACACCCTACAGTTCATGTCCGGTGCGCCACCAGACATCTAGGCGGGCCCAGAAGTCAGAGCTCCAACGGTCGGAACCCTAACGGCCTGGTGACGTTGCTGTCGCACCGGACATGTCCGGTGTGCACCGAACTGTCCGGTGCACCATTCGACAGACAGCTTCCACCAAACGGCTAGTTTGGTGGTTGGGGCTATAAATACCCCCAACCACCCCACATTCAAGTAATCCAAGTTTTCCACTTCTCAACCACTTACAAGAGCTAGGCATTCAATTCTAGACACACTCAAGTGATCAAATCCTCTCCAATTCCACACAAGGCTATAGTGTTTAGAGAGAGAGATTTGCCGTGTTCTTTTGAGCTCTTGCGCTTGGATTGCTTCTTTCTTTCTCACTTGTTCTTGTGATTAAAACTCTATTGTAATCAAGGCAAGAGACACCAATTGTGTGGTGGTCCTTGCGGGGAAGTTTTGTTCCCGGTTTGATTTTGAGAAGAGAAGCTCACTCGATCCAAGGGATCGTTTGAGAGAGGGTAAGGGTTGAAAGAGACCCGGCCTTTGTGGCCTCCTCAACGGGGAGTAGGTTTGCAAGAACCGAACCTCGGTAAAACAAATCATCGTGTCTCACTCCGCATTTACTCACGATTTGTTTTGCGCCCTCTCTCGGACTCGTGTTTATTTCTAACGCTAACCCGTCTCGTAGTTGTGTTTATATTTGTAAATTTCAGTTTCGCCCTATTCACCCCCCCTCTAGGCGACTTTCAATTGGTATCAAAGCCTGGTGCTTCATTAGAGCCTAACTGCTCGAAGTGATGTCGGGAGATCACACCAAGAGGGAGATGGAGACCGGCGACAAGCCCACTACGAGTCACGGGAGCACTTCATCGGAAGAGTCCCGCACCAAGAGGAAGGAGAAGAAGAAGAGCTCCTCCAACAAAGGGAAGGGGAAGGAAAAGAAATCCTCTTCCCACAAGTCGCATCGGAGAGGCGACAAGCACAAGAGGATGAGAAAAGTGGTCTACTACAAGACCGACTCTTCATCCCCATCGACCTCTGACTCCGATGCGCCGTCCGTGACTTCTAAGCGCCAAGAGCGCAAGAAGTATAGTAAGATCCCCCTACGCTACCCCCACATTTCAAAGCGTACTCCTTTACTCTCCGTTCCATTAGGCAAACCACCGGTTTTTGACGGTGAAGATTATAATATGTGGAGTGACAAAATGAGGCACCATCCAACCTCACTCCACACAAGCATATGGAATGTTGTTGAGTTTGGTGTACAGGTACCATCCGTAGGGGATGAAGACTACGATTTGGACGAGGTGGCCCAAATTCACCACTTTAACTCCCAAGCCACCACTATACTCCTCGCCTCTCTAAGTCGAGAGGAGTATAATAAGGTGCAAGGGCTAAAAAGTGCGAAGGAAATTTGGGACATACTCAAGACCGCGCATGAGGGAGACGAGGTGACAAAGATCACCAAGCGGGAAACAATCGAAGGGGAGCTCGGTCGCTTCATGCTTCACCAAGGGGAGGATCCACAAGCAATGTACAACCGCTTGAAGACCTTGGTGAACCAAGTGCGCAACCTTGGGAGCGAAAAATGGGATGGCCATGGGATGGTCAAGGTTATTCTTAGATCCCTCATATTTCTTAACCCTACACAAGTTCAATTAATTCGAGGTGATCCTAGATATAAGCTAATGTCTCCCGAGGAAGTTATAGGAAAATTTGTGAGCTTTGAGCTAATGATTAAGGGCTCAAAGAAAATCATCGAGCAAGGCACCTCCTCCACGCCCGAGGCACAACCGGTCGCTTTCAAGGCAACGAAAGAAAAGAAGGAGGAGGCTACTCCAAGTCGAACACCCATCGATGCCTCCAAGCTCGACAACGAGGAGATGGCGCTCATCATCAAGAGCTTCCGCCAAATCCTCAAGCAAAGGAGGGGGAAAGACTACAAACCCCACTCCAAGAAAGTATGCTACAAATGTGGTAAGCCCGGTCATTTTATTGCTAAATGTCCATTATCCAGTGATAGTGACAGGGGCGACGACAAGAAGGGGAGAAGAAAGGAGAAGAAGAGACACTACAAAAAGAAGGGCGGTGATGCCCACGTGTGCCGCGAGTGGGACTCCGACGAGAGCTCCACCGACTCCTCCTCCGACGAGGACGCCGCTAACATCGCCGTCACCAAGGGACTTCTCTTCCCCAACGTCGGCCACAAATGCCTCATGGCAAAGGACGGCAAAAGGAAGAAGGTTAAATCCAAATCCTCCACTAAATATGAGTCCTCTAGTGATGATAATGCTAGTGATGAGGAAGATAATTTGTGTACTCTTTTTGCCGACCTCAACATGCAACAAAAGGAAAAATTAAATGAATTGATTAGTGTCATCCATGAGAAGGATGATCTCTTGGACTCACAAGAGGACTTCCTAATCAAGGAGAACAAAAAGCATGTTAAAGTTAAAAATGCTTATGCTCTACAAGTTGAAAAATGTGAAAAATTGTCAAGTGAGATAAGCACTTGCCATGAGACTATTGACAACCTTAGAAATGAAAATGCTAGATTAATTGCTAAGGTTGATTCACATGTTTGTGATGTTTCAATTCCCAGTCTTAGAAATGATAATGTTGATTTACATGCTAAGATTAAAGAATTGAATGATTCTCTTGCTAGTCTTAGGATTGAAAATGAAAAATTAATTGCTAAGGCTAAAGATTTTGATGTTTGCAATGTTACAATTTCCGATCTTAGAGATAAAAATGACATATTGCGTGCTAAGATTGTTGAACTTAATTCTTGCAAACCCTCTACATCTACCATCGAGCATGTTACTATTTGTACTAGATGTAGAGATATTGATATCAATGCTATTCATGATCACATGGTCTTAATTAAACAACAAAATGATCATATAGCAAAATTAGATGCTAAAATTGCCGAGCATAACCTAGAGAATGAAAAATTTAAATTTGCTAGAAGTATGCTCTATAGTGGGAGACGCCCTGGCATCAAGGATGGCATTGGCTACCAAAGGGGAGACAATGTCAAACTTAGTGCCCCTCCTAAAAGATTGTCTAATTTTGTTAAGGGCAAGGCTCCCATTCCTCAGGATAATGCGGGTTACATTTTGTACCCTGCCGGTTATCCCGAGAGCAAAATTAGAAGAATTCACTCTAGGAAGTCTCACTCTGGCCCTAACCATGCTTTTATGTATAAGGGTGAGACATCTAGCTTTAGGCAACCAACCCGTGCTAAGTTGCCTAAGAAGAGAACTCCTAATGCATCAAATGATCATAGCATTTCATTTAAAACTCTTGATGCATCTTATGTTTTGACTAACAAATCCGGCAAGGTAGTTGCCAAGTTTGTTGGGGGCAAACACAAGGGCTCCAAAACTTGTGTTTGGGTACCCAAAGTTCTTGTTTCTAATGCCAAAGGACCCAAAACCGTTTGGGTACCTAAAGTCAAGAACTAAACTTGTTTTGTAGGTTTATGCATCCGGGGGCTCAAGTTGGATCATCGATAGCGGGTGCACAAACCACATGACGGGGGAGAAGAAGATGTTCTCCTCCTACGAGAAAAACCAAGATCCCCAACGAGCTATCACATTCGGGGATGGAAACCAAGGTTTGGTCAAAGGTTTGGGTAAAATTGCTATCTCTCCTGACCATTCCATTTCCAATGTTTTTCTTGTTGATTCATTAGATTACAATTTGCTTTCCGTTTCTCAATTATGTCAAATGGGCTACAACTGTCTATTCATTGATGTAGGTGTCACTGTCTTTAGAAAAAGTGATGATTCAATAGCCTTTAAGGGAGTGTTAGAGGGTCAGCTATACTTGGTAGATTTTGATAGAGCTGAACTCGACACTTGCTTAATTGCTAAGACTAACATGGGTTGGCTCTGGCACCGTCGACTAGCTCATGTTGGAATGAAGAATCTTCATAAGCTTCTAAAGGGAGAGCACATTTTAGGACTAACAAATGTTCATTTTGAGAAAGACAGGATTTGTAGCGCATGCCAAGCCGGGAAGCAAGTTGGCACTCATCATCCACACAAGAACATCATGACAAGTGACAGGCCACTGGAGCTCCTACACATGGATTTATTCGGCCCGATCGCTTACATAAGCATCGGCGGGAGTAAGTACTGTCTAGTTATTGTGGATGATTATTCTCGCTTCACTTGGGTGTTCTTTTTGCAGGAAAAATCCCATACCCAAGAGACCTTAAAGGGATTCTTGAGACGGGCTCAAAATGAGTTCGGCTTAAGGGTCAAGAAAATTAGAAGCGACAACGGAACGGAGTTCAAGAACTCTCAAATTGAAGGCTTCCTTGAGGAGGAGGGCATCAAGCATGAGTTCTCCTCACCCTACACACCACAACAAAATGGTGTAGTGGAGAGGAAGAATCGAACTCTCTTGGACATGGCAAGAACCATGCTTGATGAGTACAAGACACCGGATCGGTTTTGGGCCGAGGCGGTCAACACCGCTTGCTACGCCATCAACCGGTTATATCTACACCGAATCCTCAAGAAGACATCCTATGAACTCCTAACCGGTAAAAAGCCCAATATTTCATATTTTAGAGTTTTTGGTAGCAAATGCTTTATTCTTGTTAAGAGAGGTAGAAAATCTAAATTTGCTCCTAAAACTGTAGAAGGCTTTTTACTAGGATATGACTCAAACACAAGGGCATATAGAGTCTTTAACAAGTCCTCAGGACTTGTTGAAGTTTCTTGTGACGTTGTGTTTGATGAAACTAACGGCTCTCAAGTAGAGCAAGTTGATCTTGATGAGATAGGTGAAGAACAGGCTCCGTGCATCGTGCTAAGGAACATGTCCATTGGGGATGTGTGCCCCGAGGAATCCGAAGAGCCTCCACATGCACAAGATCAACCATCCTCCTCCACACAAGCATCTCCACCAACCCAAAATGAGGATGAGGCTCAAGTTGATGAAGGAGAAGATCAAGGAGATGCGCCATCTCAAAATGACGGCAATGATCAAGGGGGAGATGAAAATGATCAAGACAAGGAGGATGAAGAACCAAGGCCGCCACACCCAAGAGTCCACCAAGCAATCCAACGAGATCACCCCGTTGACACTATCCTCGGCGACATTCATAAGGGGGTATCCACTCGATCTCGTGTTGCACATTTTTGTGAGCATTACTCTTTTGTCTCCTCTATTGAGCCACACAGGGTAGAGGAAGCACTCCAAGATTCGGATTGGGTGATGGCGATGCAAGAGGAGCTCAACAATTTCACGAGGAACGAGGTATGGCATTTAGTTCCATGTCCTAACCAAAATGTTGTAGGAACCAAGTGGGTCTTCCGCAACAAGCAAGACGAGCATGGTGTGGTGACAAGGAACAAAGCTCGACTTGTGGCCAAGGGATACTCCCAAGTCAAAGGTTTGGATTTCGGTGAAACCTATGCACCCGTAGCTAGGCTTGAGTCAATTCGCATATTATTAGCCTATGCTACTTACCATGGCTTCAAGCTTTATCAAATGGATGTGAAGAGTGCCTTCCTCAATGGACTAATCAAGGAAGAGGTCTACGTTGAGCAACCTCCCGACTTTGAAGACAGTGAGTACCCTAACCATGTCTATAGGCTCTCTAAGGCGCTTTATGGGCTCAAGCAAGCCCCAAGAGCATGGTATGAATGTCTTAGAGATTTCCTTATTGCAAATGGCTTCAAAGTCGGTAAGGCCGATCCTACTTTATTCACTAAAATTCTTGACAATGATTTGTTTGTATGCCAAATTTATGTTGATGATATCATATTTGGGTCTACTAACGAATCTACACGTGAGGAATTTAGTAGGATCATGACACAAAAATTCGAGATGTCTATGATGGGGGAGTTGAAGTATTTTCTAGGATTCCAAGTCAAGCAACTCCAAGAGGGCACCTTCATTAGCCAAACAAAGTATACTCAAGACATTCTAACCAAGTTTGGAATGAAGGATGCCAAGCCCATCAAGACACCCATGGGAACCAATGGGCATCTCGACCTCGACACGGGAGGTAAATCCGTCGATCAAAAGTTATACTGGTCGATGATTGGTTCATTGCTTTATTTATGTGCATCTCGACCGGACATTATGCTTTCCGTATGCATGTGTGCAAGATTCCAAGCCGACCCTAAGGAATCACACCTTACGGCCGTAAAACGAATCTTGAGATATTTGGCTTATACTCCTAAGTTTGGGCTTTGGTACCCTCGGGGATCCACATTTGATTTAATTGGTTATTCGGATGCCGATTGGGCAGGGTGTAAAATTAATAGAAAGAGCACATCGGGGACTTGCCAGTTCTTGGGAAGATCCTTGGTGTCTTGGGCTTCAAAGAAGCAAAATTCGGTCGCTCTTTCTACCGCCGAAGCCGAGTATATTGCCGTAGGCCATTGTTGCGCGCAATTGCTTTGGATGAGGCAAACCCTGCGGGACTATGGTTACAAATTAACCAAAGTTCCTCTTCTATGTGATAATGAGAGTGCAATCCGCATGGCGGATAATCCCGTTGAGCATAGCCGCACTAAACACATAGCTATTCGGTATCATTTTCTTAGGGATCACCAACAAAAGGGGGATATCGAGATTGCATATAGTAACACTAAAGATCAATTAGCCGATATTTTTACCAAGCCACTAGATGAACAAACTTTTACCAAACTTAGGCATGAGCTCAATATTCTTGATTCCAGGAACTTCTTTTGCTAATTTGCACACATAGCTCATAAGTATACCTTTGATCATGTCTCTTTTATATATGCTATGACTAATGTGTTTTCAAGTGAATTTCAAACCAAGTCATAGGTATATTGAAAGGGAATTGGAGTCTTCGGCGAAAACAAAGGCTTCCACTCCACTCTACTACTCATCCTTCGCCGTCGCTCCGCTTCACTCTCCGTCTTTGGTATAATCTTCACTCATATGTTTTATTTACCAAAGGGGAGAAAGTAGCTAAAGAGGGCCTATATTTCATTCCAAGTATCCGTTTTTGGCGATTCATGCCAAAGGGGGAGAAAGTATTGGCCCAAAGCAAAAGGACCGCACCACCACCCTAATTTTAAAATTAATGATTTTCAATTGGCAAATTTCAAATTGGTATCTCTTTGTGTTCTAAAGGGGGAGAAAGTAGTATTTTCAAAATTGATATCTTAAAATCCTCTTGAACACTAAGAGGAGAATTTATTAAGGGGGAGTTTTGTTTAGTCAAAGGAAAAGCATTTGAAACAAGGGGACAAAATTTTAAATCTTAAAAATGCTTCGCAAAATCTTATTCAATTGCCTTTGACTATTTGCAAAAAGACTTTGAAAAGGATTTACAAAAAGAATTTGCAAAAATAAAACATGTGGTGCAAGCGTGGTCCAAAATATTAAAAATAAAGAAACAATCCATGCATACCCAGTAAGTAATATTTATTGGCTCAATTCTAAGTAACCTTTACACCTACACTTTGCAAACTAGTTCAATTATGCACTTCTATACTTGCTTTGGTTTGTGTTGGCATCAATCACCAAAAAGGGGGAGATTGAAAGGGAATTAGGCTTACACCTATTTCCTAAACTAATTTTGGTGGTTGAATTGCCCAACACAAATAATTGGACTAACTAGTTTGCCCTAGTTTATAAGTTCTACAGGTGGCAAAGGTACACAATAAGCCAATAAAAAGATCAAGAGAAAGGGTTCAAACAAAGGAGCAAAGGGGCAACCGAAGGCTGCCCTGGTCGGGCACACCGGACTGTCCGGTGTGCCACCGGACAGTGTCCGGTGCACCAGGGAACTACAAGATGAACTTCGCACCTTCGGGAATTCTCAGGGCCGGCGCGGTATAATTCACCGGACTGTCCGGTGCTCCAAGGAGGCGCGGCTCCGAACTCGCCAGCCTTGGGAATTCGCAACGGCTGCTCCGCTATAATTCACCGGACATGTCCGGTGTACACTGGACTGTTCGGTGTAACTGCGGGGCAACGGCTACTTCAGGCGCCAACGGCTACCTGCAAGCGCATTAAATGCGCGCCAGCGCGCGCAGAGGTCAGGCACGCCCATGCTAGCGCACCGGACACCCTACAGTTCATGTCCGGTGCGCCACCAGACATCCAGGCGGGCCCAGAAGTCAGAGCTCCAACGGTCGGAACCCTAACAGCCTAGTGACGTGGCTGTCGCACCGGACATGTCCGGTGTGCACCGGACTGTCCGGTGCACTATTCGATAGACAGCTTCCACCAAACGGCTAGTTTGGTGGTTGGGGCTATAAATACCCCCAACCACCCCACATTCAAGTAATCCAAGTTTTCCACTTCTCAACCACTTACAAGAGCTAGACATTCAATTCTAGACACACTCAAGTGATCAAATCCTCTCCAATTCCACACAAGGCTATAGTGTTTAGAGAGAGAGAGATTTGCCGTGTTCTTTTGAGCTCTTGCGCTTGGATTGCTTCTTTCTTTCTCACTTGTTCTTGTGATTAAAACTCTATTGTAATCAAGGAAAGAGACACCAATTGTGTGGTGGTCCTTGCGGGGAAGTTTTGTTCCTGGTTTGATTTTGAGAAGAGAAGCTCACTCGGTCCAAGGGACCGTTTGAGAGAGGATAAGGGTTGAAAGAGACCCGGCCTTTGTGGCCTCCTCAACGGGGAGTAGGTTTGCAAGAACCGAACCTCGGTAAAACAAATCATCGTGTCTCACTCTGCATTTACTCATGATTTGTTTTGCGCCCTCTCTCGGACTCGTGTTTATTTCTAACGCTAACCCATCTCGTAGTTGTGTTTATATTTGTAAATTTCAGTTTCGCCCTATTCACCCCCCTCTAGGCGACTTTCATGATGTCCTCATCATCCTCCCCAACTTGAATTGGAGTCGTCCTTGACTCAGGCGGTGGCCAAGAGGGTGGCCGAGCAACCCTAAGATGTACAAGGCCTTTAGGCTCAAAATTAGGCGTCACTGATATCTAGCAGATTTTGGACGTCATATTGTTATGACGATTCCCATAAACTTCGAGCATGTTTTGATGTGGAACAAGTTGGGTTAGAAAGTTATCTCCTTAGCTTTCTAATGGTATCTAGAACGTCAAAAACGGAGTCCGTATGTAGCCTGGGCATCTGTTTTCGTGAGATCCACTCATGTCGGATTCACGAATAAACTTGACTTCAACTCCCCTTGAGATTGGGACTCTATGATTGATTGTGCCTTGACCATATAATTGACATCAATGTACTCATTTCTCTCCCCTTCTTGGTTTTGAGTCATCCTCAACTCAAAGTCGTTGGTGCCTGCAAAAGTTGTTGATGTAGTGCTTGATGTCGTCCGATCTTGCTCCCCTCCTTGAAGTCGACCCTGTTGTTGTAAAACATATAAAGAAGGACAAGTAAAACTACACATGATATGGTTAGCTTTAACACAACCCTCTAATTTATCATATTGTTTCATGACAAAAGGAGATTTCATATTTAAACAAATATATACTCAATGTACCATATCTTCTCCTTTCGAATTATATCTTTCTACAACATGATATGTATGTTTAGATAACCATGGCAAATGAGCACTAAAAAAAAGTTTCTCCTCTAAATTATTTAGATTACATAGAACATCAAATTCAATATAGCCTAAAGTATTTAAAGAAGATAACAATTTCAGCTCATCATACACACTAGTTATAGGATTGAATGTTCTAATTTTGACACAATTAATAGGATCAGAAGCAACAACATCAAGTTTGTTCTCTAGTTGTGGCATAGAAATAATAGTATTATCATCACACAATTATTCTTTATCACAAGGAACAACAAGACAATCCTCTTGTAATAAAGGCAACTTAGATTTATCTAAAGGCATGATATCAGTAGAATTACTCAAATTATTTTTAGTATCATCCATAGAATTTTTTGTCTCATTAGTACTTTCACATCAGTCCAAGTTTGTGGTTTCTCATAGTCATGCAAATTATTCCACCAAACTAATGCATCATTCGTTAAAGTACTGGCCTTAATTTTAATTTTTCACCTATCACAAATACGACGTCGTGCAAAAATCTTATCCATTCATACTTCCCATTTAGTATATTCATTTGCAATATTTGCATCAAAAGAAGAGAAAGATGGATATATAGAACCTAAGGGAGACAAATAAACATCAATGGTGTGACTCCCAAAGCTTTAGTCAATGTGTGCATCATCTCCTTCAATTCTAGATGGGAGACACACTCACCATTAGTAGGCTTAGGGCCCTTATCCTTGTCCGTTTGGGTCTTTTGTTTTGTCATTGTTAGTACAAAACAGAAACAAAGTCAACAAACAAACAGTATAAATACTACAACTACTCTTAGGGGTGGTGGTGGAACACAAATTATGAAGCGTCTTACCCCGCTCTTGGCAAACAGTGGCCGATGTGACAACACTTAAAGCGTGGGTATGATTACAAAGGAGTACCTGTTCTTTTAGATATATGGATCGCCTATTTTGGATAAAGGAATTGGGAGATATTGACCACAAAATATAGATTGGTCCGAAATTTCAGGATCACAAACAAATTTACTTTCAATAACAATAACTCCTTGATACTGACGGTTTCTGGAAATCTCATAAATAAAAAAGTTTTATATAATTTTCTAAGATTTCCAGAAAGTACAAGAACACTAAATTCTGAGTTCGTATGCGAGATTTATGCTCAAAATATAGAACTGGGCAAAAACTAATCTGATAAGGACGAGATGATGAGATGAAAAATGATGGGTGAATGTGTTTGGTTTATGGATAGGGTCAGCATTGTTGATGGGATTGGTTTATCGAGATTGAGTTTGTGGGATGGCAGCAGATGGTAATGACCAAACTGACCCAAAACAAATCTAAACCAGCAACCTAATTAGGGTAAATGAATGGTGAATGAATGGGTCAACTTTGTGGATGAGGTTGATTTATCGATTGAGTTTGTTGGATGGCAACGAATGGTAATGACCAAACTAACCCAAAACAAACCTAAACCAGCAACAAGACCTTGACCTAGGACACAAACTCAGAACTGCGGACTCCAAAACTCAATTGTGCAAAGGCTAAGGCAAAGTCTGTAGGTCAGGATACATTAATGATTTTTAGCATATGACCTAATGTTAGTACTTTTTTCTTTGGCTTTTTGTGGATTATAGGACAAACAAAACAAATCTAAAGGTAGGATTATACCTCACGAGCAACCTAAATCTTGATACAACTTGATATAGGGTAAGGCCTGATCTTTAGTGATGTACGATAACTTGATTGGGTGGCGATCTCGACATTGATGATCCAAGGCTTCGAGCGAACAGATCCTCGCAATCACTACACCATGGCTCCGTTGCTTATCACTCGTTACACACGAGTGACCTCGCCATGAAGGCTTATGATGTATTTTATTTAGTTATTTTGTAAAGAACTCCTATTACGTAATAAAGATCTGACATTGATTTCTATACCTTGAGTCATCAGTGTGAGACTTGATCCTGGCACACATTTGAGATGCATCCGGGTTTGCCCTTAAATTCGGGTGTGACAGATTTCCTTTTGGAGATAATCATTTTTCTCATATGAGGAAAACATCTTCTCCTCGGTCATATGGTTTATGCACCCGCTACCAAGTATCCAACTTGTCCCTCCGGATGCATAAACCTACAACACAGATTTTGGCCTTGTCCTTAGGTACCCAAACGGTCATGTGTCTTTTCACATTAGAAACAAGCACCTTGGGTACCTAGACATAAGTCTTTCGACTCTTATGCCTGCCCCCAACATATTTGGCAACTACTTTCCATGATTTTTTAGTTAACACAAAAGATGCATCAAAGGTATTAAAAGACAACTTAGGCTCATGAGATGCATCAATAACCTTTTTCTTAGGCATTTCATCAATTTTAGCATGAGAAATAGAATGCCTAGAACTAGATGCCTTATTCTTATAAATATAAGTATGATGAGTAACAAAATGAGATTTCCTAGCATGTATTCTTCTAAATTTATGAGCAGGATATTTCTCAAGATATAAAATGTAATCTTCACTATCTTGCACCATAGGAGCCTTGCCCTTAAGAAATTGAGGAATTTTGTTGCCATGGGCATTAAGTTTAGTGTTGTCTTTGCTCCTAGGTTGGAAGCTAATACCATCCTTAATGTCAGGGCGTCTCCCATTATAAAGCATGTTATATGCAAACTTAAATTTCTCATTCTCAACCTCATGCTCGCTAATTTTTGCATCTTATTTAGTTATGTGATCATTTTGGTCTCGAATCAAAGCAAGGTGGTTACTAATGGCATCAACATCAATATCTCTACATCTAGTGCAAATAGTAACATGCTCAATGGTAGATGTAGAAACATGGCTAGCATTCAATTCCTCAATCTTAGCAATCAAATTGACATTCTGAGATTTAAGACAAGAAATTGAATCAGTGCAAGATTTTAGCTCATTAGTCAATTTTTTGCATTTTTCCTTCTCTTGAGCTAGAGCATCTTTTAGCTTCACAAATTTCTCATTTTCCTTAACGACTAGATCTTGGCATTCCAATACTTCATCCTTCTTGTTAATGAATTTTATGAATTCCAATACTTCATTGCCTTTAATGAATTTTACAAATCTTCTTCATTATCACTAGAATTACCCTCATCATCAGAAGTAGTATATTTGGGGGTGGTTCTAGGTTGTACCTTTCTTTTGCCCTCCTTGTCTATGAGGCACTTGTGGCCCACGTTGGGAAAGAGAAGTCCCTTGTAGACGATGATGTTGGAGGTGTCCTCGTTAGAGGAGTCGGTGGAGGTCTCGTCGGAGTCCCAACTCTCTCACAACATGTGCCTTACCGCCCTTCTTCTTCTCCATCTTCTTCTTTCCCTTGTCCCCGTCCCTATCATTATAACTAGCATATGGACATTTTGCAATATAGTGATTGGACTTACCACACCGATAGCAAACCCTCTTGGAATGGGGTCTGTACTACTTCCCCTTCTGTTGCTTGAGGATTTGTCGGAAGCTCTTGATGGTTAGAACCATTTCCTCATTGTCAAGCTTGGAGCCGTCAATTTGGAGCCCCTTGCTTGGTGTGGTTTCCTCCTTTTCTTCCATTACATTGAATTCAACGGGTTATGGCTCGGGAGTGGAAGTGACACCATGATCCATGTTCCCTATGTGTTTGGAGTCTTCGACCATGAGTTCAAAGCTCACAAACTTACCAATCACCTCATTGAGAGACATCTCTTCATACCTAGGATTTTCATGAATCAATTGCACAAGTGTAGGATTGCAAAAATAAGTGACATTAAGATTAGCTTAACGATTTCATGGTCGTTCCACTTGTTGCTCTCGAGGTTGCAGACTTGGTTCACCATTGTCTTGAGCTAGTTGTACATGGCTTATTGCTCTTCTCATTTGTTGATGATGAACCATCTGAGTTCTCTCTCTATCATATCCCTTTTGGTGATCTTGGTCACTTTATCACCTTTGTGCATCATCTTCAGCAGGTCCCAAATCTTCTTTACGCTCTTCAACCCTTGCACCTTGTCATAATCCTTACACACGGAAGCGAGGAGTATGATGGTGGCTTAGGAGTTGAAATGTCGGATTTGGGTGGCCTCATCTGAGTCCTTGTCCTCATCTCCCACCTGTGGACCCTATGCACCAAACTCAACAATATCCCAAATACTTTCGTGGAGTGAGGTTAGGTGATGTCTCATTTTATCACTCCACATAGCATAATCATCTCCATTAAATTGAGGTGGTTTGCCTAATGGGACCGAAAGTATTTGCATGCGTTTAGGAATGCGAGGGTAACAAATGGAATTTTGTTAAAGAAACTCGCCTAAAGGGGGGTGAATAGGCGAAACCTATAAATTATAAACTTTGAACACGAACTTCACCTGGGGTTAGGATTAGAAACAAATTATAATGAATACAGAGTGCAGAAGAGAGTTCTTCTTGCTATGAGTTGCTCGATCAATGCGGATGACTTTGCAACCTAAATCAAAAGATTATTAGCAAGAGAACTTAGAGAGAGGGGAGAGGAAGAATCAAATTGTAAGGTGAAGATCAACACAAGTGAACACAACGATTTGTTTCCTGAGGTTCGATTCCAATGAACCTACTCCCCGTTGAGGAGGCCATGAAGGCCGGGTGTTTTTCAACCTTTTCCCTCTCTCAATCGATCACTTAGACCGATTGAGTGCTTTTCTTAATCTCAAGGATCACTAAGACCCCGCAAGGATCACCACACACTTAGGTGTCTCTTGCTAGCTTTACAAGTCACTAGAAAGTTTAGAAGGAGGTGAAGAAAGCACGATTAAATCCAAGCTACAAGAGCAACAAATGAAACACGGATCACAATCTCTTAAGTCACTAATCACTAATGATCACTTGTCTCAATTGTGGGACTTGGAGAGGTTTGGAAGTTTTGAATGTGTCTTGGAATGAATTCCTTGCTCTTGTATTGAATGTAAGTGAATGGAATGCTTGGATGTATTGAATGGAGGTGGTTGGGTTGTATTTATAGCCACCAACCACTTCCTAGTTGTTGCCTCCTTTTCTGCATACTACGGACGGTTCGCGCCTCTGGTCCGGATGGTCCTCCCCTATACATCAACGACTGAAATCGCAACGGTCAGCAGTAACGGCTATATCAACGGCTACAAGTGCATTTAATGCGTGACAGATGTCAGATAGAGCAATCACGGATGGTCTGACCGCGCACCCCGGACGGTCTGCGAGGACGATAAAAATGCATTTTACCGAACCTGTCACCTTCGGGTTTATCTGGTTTTTCAACGGTCGGACAGTTCGCGCTTGGTCTCGCACAATGCTCGCTTCTCCTTCGAACAGTCCATAGTGTTAACGTGTGTTTTAGCAGTGTTCCTGTCCGAGGCTCACCCTGGAGTCACGGACGGTCCGCCGCAAGGTCCCGGACGATCCGCGCATAGGAGAATTTGCAAAAAACTTCTCGATTATAGGAAATGGTATTCCGGACAGTCGACTTAGAATTGATATATACGAACTTTATGCACATGAGAAATGATCAACTAGGCAAAATAGTTAGTCCATTTGATTTGTGATGGGCGTCAAACACCAAAATCGATTATAGGAAATGGTTGAGGCCATTTCCCTTTCAGTTAATATTTTTGCGCTCTTGGCGCTTGGAGGATGTTGACTCGACATCCGAGGTCGATGCCACAGAGGAGTCAGCCTCGTAGTAGACCACTTTATTCATCATCTTCTTCTTCTTGTCGCCTTTCTTTTTGTGCAACTTGGTGGAGCCGGTGGATTCTTCCTCATGCTCCTTGTGCTTATGCTTGTCGTCGGATGGCTTCATCCCGCCCGCTGGTGTAACACCCTGGTGTTACTGTCACTAAAACTTGAGCATAACATCATGAGCATTAGCATATCATGTGTTTGTAACACTTAAAGTGCATTCACTAGGCAAAAAGTTCAAACAAGTTGTATTGGTGTGACTTGGTATGTGTGTAACCCTAGGGTAGGGTACTTAACCCTAAAATAGGCTTAGGAGTGACAATGAAGCCCAAGCATGAGAAAACTTCAAAACTCATTAGAAATGATCATAAGATTTCACATTTAATGGACTTGAGTGGCATCCAAACCCTAAAAGTGCCAAAAACCCTGAAAAGACCCTGGAAAACCCTAAATTGAAACCTTAGGGGGCTGAGTGTAAAATTGGTGCACTTTTGGACCAAGGTGTAAAAACCAAGGTATTAGGGCACCTCAAAGCATATGCTTCACACCTTTGAGATTTGTAGCTGGTTGGTTGAGCTACAACTTTGTTAAAGACAGATTAGTAAGTATTCACATGAAAATTTGAGATCTAGGCTCTGCAAAATGGTCTGTCAGGATGACTGAATGAGAAACTGATGGTACAATATCGAAATATCTCAGGTTTAGTTCATCTCGCTGCCGGCGACCACACGCTCGGATTCGCGCCAAACGCTACGATTCGTGCTCAAGGTAGTACTGATTGTTGCTCGAGGTAGTAAATATCACCGTGTGGATGAACTTGAGCCGTTGTTCACTCCGGCCGCCGTGTCTGCCTAACTCACGGCTGATTCGGATGAACTCACCGGAGTTAGCCAACTATCGACCATGTGCCACGTGCCTTGGTGTCTTGCCACATCGCAGTAGCTCGTATTACACATGTCCGGTGATCGTCGGTGAGCTTGCCACGATGAAAGCCACCAATCTCTTGTGACAGTGCTCTCCTCTCTCTCCGACTGCCACCACGCCATCGCAAATTCACGGGCCACTGCCCCCGGAGCCTATAAATTGAGTGTGCCGTCGGCTTCGCTAGGTAGTCAAGCACCCAATCCATCAACTCGTGCCTCAAATCATCCACCAGAGCTCGCCAATTTGAAACTTCCCCCAAATCGGTCCAGAGCACCGCGCGAAGTGACGTCGTCGTGGCCAGCGTGCTACAGGTTCGTTCATGTCCTCCGGTTCCTCGTTTTAGTATCCTTAGGTGCTCTTGATACTCCCTGACCCATCCAATTAAGTTAGGACCCATAAGATCGCCGGGAACACTTCTTGTTATCCGTTGATCGCGCTGTCACCGTGGGCAGGGAGAATGAGACCTTGAATCTTGAAATTAGTTGAGGGGAAATGGGTTTAGGAGTTAAATTAAGTGTCTGCCAAGCTAGATCCCTAGCCGTTGCCCTTTCCGGCCAGTACGAGCTCGCCGGAGTTCGGTCCGTGGCAAGAATTAGAAAGTGGAGGGCCTCGGTGTAAATGTCAGTGACCCCTTGAAATAGTGCGCGAGACTATTAGCCAGTTTTTCAAACGACTGAGGACCCTTGCACAAAGTTGACACCGCGGGCGCGCGTAGACGCGCGTTCTCCCTGTTCTCGGGCCGACTTGGGCTGATTACAACCCAATACTATTCATGCTTTTCCCTTTTATTTTTCTTCTAGGATTAGAGAAATCATAGAAAATTCTAAGAAAATGCTAAAAAGGTGAAACCAATTTTGCTGGACTTCTAAATTTCTATAGTATTTAATAAAAATGATTCCAAGATTTTTAGTCCAAACCAGAAATTATGGAATATTTAAAATAGCCAAAACCTATGCTCCTGGAATTTTAGAAATTAATTAGTAACTATAAAAATCACCAAACTTTTTGGGTAAGCCTAAAATGATATTTAGAAACCTTGGGTGAAGTTTGACTTGATTTGGAAAATATTTGATACCTAAACCCCAAAACCCTAATCCTCTAAGTAGTGCCTCCCTATGAAATAGAATACTAACTCCAAAAACCCTAGTTTCCTGGAGTACCGTGAAGGAAAATTGTATTCAAGACCTAATATGATGTACCCTTATTATCATTGCATTTTCATCAACATTCCATGAGCATTCATAATTATATAGGTTTTATATAGAAAACGAAGAAGAAGTAGTGGTTGAAGAAGAAGTTGCACCACCACCACCTGAAGACCCACCTGCTGGGAACTGCTTTTATTTCGATATTTGTGGAGCAGAGTCTGACTCTCCTATAACACAAGGCAAGCCGCGATGCATTTGCCACCACCTTGCTATTTTAAAATCTTTCTCACTTGCTTGATGCATTAGGTGATAGGAGTTGTGTGCTAAACAATTGCTGCATTTCCTTCCTTGGAAAATTGATTACCTTTCTTGATCACCTATTTTATGAAAAGGTTTTTTTTTCTGATGCTTAGACTTGCTCTAGAAAAACAAAATGTTTTGTTTTCAACAAAAGATGATGCTTCAAGTGGGAAGGGATGATTTTCAAAAATAAAACTTGATGGTGGATCCATCATGGCCATGATGGGTTCAACATCGGAAAAGATGTACCTCTGTCAGGTACCAAACTTTGGGTTGAAATGATAAAGCTGAGATCGGGCGGGTGACTTGCACAAGAAGAGAGTCTCGGTGTAGTGTCTCCGTCTGAGTCGATTAAGGACCTTGTCGATGTAGGCTTGATGATCGAGGACCTTTTAACTGGTCACATGCCTCATCATGGGTAAGCTTTGCCTCGGGCAGACTAATACCAGAATAAGATAACACGCAATGGGAGTGGAGAGATGGCGAGAGTAGCGTGTACCCTCCGTGGCAAGAGGCTAGACGGTGGTGTATCTGTGCTCTCGGTTGGCGTGAACCTGATCTGGTCTTAAGAACCCCGGTGGCGAGTTGACATATGCAAGGGTTAAGTGCTACATATGTCGTGGGATTAGAGATCCTCAGCTGAGTATTAATCGATTCAGATCGCCGTTACTTCTCGGACATGAAGACTTGGTCACTGACCTACACATAGCATTCCAGTGAACTTAAAGGGGACGATAAAAGGATGGCTAGTATGGGCAAGTGCTTGAACTAGGGTAGAAAGAACTCTAGATTCAGGTAATGACTTAACTTGCCAATAAAATTGGATTTTTAAGGATCTACTATTAGTAAGCATTTTTGCAAACAGAGTCTTGATTCTTGATTAAGCCTTACCTTGACTCCCTCAAGCCAGCATATCCCTGAGAGTCTTTTATTTTGATGGGTAAGACTTGCGAAAGTACACTTCGTACTCAGGGTTTTCGAACCCATGTTGTTGTAGGTGAGGAAGCAACAAACTTTTGTTGCTTTTGCTCCAAGGTGGTGCCAAAGGAAGAATCTCAAGAGTGAAGCCTCGGGAGGAAGTGTCCTCCTTTAAAAACTTTATACCTGTGTATGGGAGGGGTTTTTGCCTCCCAGGTTTGTAATAATATTACTCCTGCACTCCTATATACTACTGGTCTGTAATAATAACACTCTTCTATATTTTAATATAAATTACGTTACTGTAATTGCTTCCGCTATCCGTTCCTTCGATGTGTTGTAATATCTGTGTGACAGGTGAAACACTATTGGAAAGGTAAGGAATTCATATACCGAACTTGTCAAGTTTTATCAAGTGCATCTACGGGGTTGTCTGAGGTCTGTTGGACAAGGACAACTGTAGGTGGGCCTAATTACTTGGGAGGTTCCGTCACAGCTGGTATAAGAGTGAAGCCCATCTCTTCATATATTATGAGGCATTTCAAAAAGAATTTTCAAAGGCTTATCTAAGAAAACCTCTTTCATTCTTATCTTACTACTTTTTGAAGTACTTATCTTATAAGACCAGGTAGCAGAGCGCAATATATAGGAGGTTGGGAATCAACGAAATTTGATTCCATAATTATGCATGCATCATGTTTAAAAACTATACCAATAAAGTTTTCCCCCTTATGGAGATATGCCGCCGCGTACGAGGAAAACTGCGCGTAAGTCCACTAGGCCTATTGGCGTACCTCGGCATCAGCTGGCTCCAAGACATGAGGAGAGCAGCAGCGACAGTAACGACCCCACTGGAGACCTAGAAGCCCAAGTGGAGCAGCTTCGGATGGAGCTACGTCATCGGAACAGGGTGTGGGTAGAAGAAGGTCAGCGTATAAATGAGTTAAGAGCTAATGTCAGACATCTGCAAGACGAGCTTGTTGAACGAGATTTGGCAATCGATTGGACTGCCAATTCACGTTCAATTCTTGGGACCGGGAAGCTAAAGATCGAGCCCGTGTGGATGAGCTCAGCATGGCCCTTGACAGCTTGCTGGTGTATTGCAATATGTTATATGAGGAAGTCCATGTACTGTATTCGTGACTACACCCAGACGTACTTACCGACCCTATTGGAATGGGAGCCGGACCTTCTGGAACAGCAGGTGAAGCACTTGGTGGGGAATTGGACCTTTTCAAGCCCCCTCCTTCTATGAACCTGGCTGACGAACGGTCCCCTACAACAGACAGTGAAGCAACCAAAGATGATAAATACTAGAGTAGTATAGTTTAGATGTAATACTAATGTAAAGTAGGTAATAAGGTCATGTTGTACATTTGAGTCTGTAGCATTACATCTTGGTAATGTAAAATGATGGTGTATATTGGCATGTTATATTTCCCAAATGTTTTTTTGCCTCAGATGCCATCCAGGACTCATGCACATGATAGTGCTGGTACTTCCCGTGGTCGGGAAGACACGACCAATCCACTGCCTGTACCGCTAACGTTGGCCGAGGCTATCGCTGCCTTGGTCAATGCGACCGCCGACAACACCCACTTTTTACGAGAAATGGCGAGAAATCAATTTCAGCAATAAGGCGGAAGGGTTTATCCACAAGGACCCTATGAAACTTCATACCTAGATTTCTCGGAAACCCATCCCCCACTTTTCGTTAAAGCCGAAGACCCTCTGGAAGCTGACGAATGGGTACGGGTTATTGAGCAGAAATTTGGACTCATCCGCTGCACTGAGACCCAGAAGTCGTTGTTCGCAGCTCAACAATTAAGAGGCCCTACCAGTACTTGGTGGGGAAATTTTGTGGCCATTCAACCTGCCGGACATCAGGTCACGTGGGATGAATTTAAGTTGGCGTTTTGTGAGCACTATAATCCAGAAGGAGTGCTGCACATGAAACAGGAGGAATTCATGCGACTCAAGCAAGGAGGAGATACTGTCATGTAGTATCTCAACAAATTCAATCATTTGTCCCAGTATGCAATTGTCCCAATATGCAATTGAGAGTCTTTTATTTTGACGAGTACACTTCGTACTCAAGGTTTTCGAACCCATGTTGTTGTAGGTGAGGAAGCAGCAAACTTTTGTTGCTTTTGCTCCAAGGTGGTGCCAAAGGAAGAATCTCAAGAGTGAAGCCTCGGGAGGAAGTGTCCTCCTTTAAAAACTTTATACCTGTGTACGGGAGGGGTTTTTGCCTACCGGGTTTGTAATAATATTACTCCTGCACTCCTATATACTACTAGTCTGTAATAATAACACTCTTCTATATTTTAATATAAATTAAGTTACTATAATTGCTTTCGCTATCCGTTCCTTCGATGTGTTGTAATATCTGCGTGACGGGTGAAACACTCTTGGGAAAGGTAAGGAATTCAGATATCGAACTTGTCAAGTGATCAGGTGCATCTACGGGGTTGTCCGAGGTCCGTTGGACAAGGACAACTATAGGTGGGCCTAATGACTTGGGAGGTTCCGTCACAGCTGGCATCGTGTATTCGGGCATGGATCCCAAAGGCTCGGATTTTCCACCTGACAAAACCTTCTCATTCTTGGCGTGTTCACCCGACATCACTCGAGTTGTTAGACTCTAATGAAATATTGGGCTCTGATACCAATTGAAAGTCGCCAAGAGTGGGGTGAATAGGCGAAACCAGAAAATTACAAACTTTGAACACAAACTTTTCCCAAGGATAGCGTTAGAACAAGTTTTAATGAAATCAGAGTGCGGAAGAGAAGTTTTCCTTGCAATGAGTTTCTCAATCAATGCGTATAACTTTGGGAGCCAACTCAAAATGATCGAAAGCAAGAGAACTAGAGAGAGAGGGGGGAGAGAAAGAAGCAAATCACGAGCAGTAATCAAATGCAAAGACACGACGATTTGTTTCCCGAGGTTTGATTCCAAGGAACCTACTTCCTATTGAGGAGTTCACTAAGGATAGGTCTCTTTCAATCCTTTCTCTCTCTCTCAAACGGTCATGGAGACCGGTTAAGCTTTCTTCTCAATCTCGGGGACACTAAGTCCTGCAAGGGCCCCACACAAAGAATCGGAGCTCCTGCAACACGAGAACGGCTACAACAAAGAGAATGGGGAGAGAGTGAGAAACAATCATAGCTCAAATGATCACAAGACCTTTAAACTCTCAAATGCGCTAGCCGCTATGTCTCTCAAAACACAAATCGATCAAATGCAACACGAGAATGGCTTTGAATGCTTGGAGATGTTGCTCTTAATGTGTAGTAGGTTGGGAAGGGTATTATGTCTTCAATGTGCTGGTTGTGGGGTATTTATAGCCCCCAACAACCAAAAGAGTCGTTGAAGAAAAGGTGCAAAAACTGCACAGTTGGGTGGTGCACTGGACCGTGAATAGTACCCTGGCAGGTGATCATTTTGAAATGACAGATTACAGTTGAGTTCCTGTTAGGTGGCCCGGTGAGCCACCGGAGCTCCAACCCAATTTTCCTGAGACTGTGTAGTTTGCTATAATTCACACCGAACTAGGTCCGTGCACCAGATCGTGAACTTCTTTTTCTATCTTTTGTCAAATTCTACTCCAAATCCTTTTGACTTAGACAAACATATGTAGTGACATTTCAACTAGTCCAAGTGATGGTTCATTGTAACACCCCACTGGTCACACACATTGGATGTTACCAAAACTCCTCCCACTAAACTTATTCAACACAAGAGATGTAATAAAGAGAGAAAATATTGCAAAATCCGGCAGCACCTCCTTTGAAAGTAGCATAACAAGGGGGGAAAACATGTAGTTCATACAGGATATAAAGACAAATAATTCACGTAGTAGAATCTAAATGCAAAAGTGGTAAAACACATTCATGACCCAACATGAACAAAAATAAGATAAGTAACTCAGCCCACCCCAAAAAAACTGCTCAACCACCAAGAGAAGCTAGACCATAGTAATTCTCTAGACTTGACCCTCCCTGATTAACAACATTATTAAGTAGTGGTTCCTTTATTAAAGGTGTAGTGGCCGTGCTGCTACATCCCTCTTTTCCCAATGCAGAAATTAGGTGCCTGCATCAAACAATGCAAGAGTGAGATGACACATCTCAGCAAGTAAACATAGCAACAACAAATTGGACATTGTAAATCAACTGTGCTTAAACAACCACGTAGTTCAAAACTTTCTTCTTGAACATTAAATTCCAGCAAGTAAACAAGTAACTAAGTACTTAACGCCAAGAAGAATCACCATGTAAAAATCCAGATTATCCACATCCACATAATAGATTCCACACCTCTCCCATGAATGCACATGGCTACAGATGCAATAATGACTTCTGCCTCCATATCTCTAAGGATATGAAGCTGCATCATACCCCTTCTCGGGCAACATATGATGCTCAATGTACCGGTACGGTCGGACCATAAGATCGCGACGAAACTTCAATGCAATGGATGATGAATGCATTATGCAAGTCAACAACATGAGTTCTTCCCAAACAGAATATGCTAGACATAAACTTCCACTCATTCCACATATTAAACCACATGGGTAACATGATAAAACCACAAACCCAACATATGTAATCAATAAAACATGAATATCTTCCAACGATGATACTCAATTAAAAGTATGAATACGAACACAACAGCACAACATAACCAAGTGTAAGACTCTTCATTCGACAGACAGAATAATCATCACTGTTTTACTTGCCTTCACCGGAAGTTTGGGCAAATCCCTAAGTACGGTCTAGAAGTCCACCACCTATTTTTGACACCCAACATAGTGCACCAATATCACATAATAAGCCCAAAAACAACGCCGCACCTACGCGCAATCTCAAACCCCGCCACGGGTAACAATTTCTCCCCACACCCACCAAACTGCAGCGACACTGCTTAACAATTTCATAACTTTAAAATTAAGGTAGCAGTGGTGACCAACAAAAACTCCAGAGACAACTACATAAAATTCCCCACAAATTTTGTATACAATTTATGATTAAATTCTAACATCTAATTACCCCTAAACGGTCCACAAGACAAACCCAGCAATATGTTTTTTCCTCTTTTGGGCAGCGACATACCCGGATTCAAACAGCGATAACTTTTAAAATATAATTCCGAATCGAGCGCATAAGTACTTGTTGGAAAGGTAAGACAAAGCCCTACATGATTCTCATAATGATTAACACTAATTACTCACGAAACATCCCCCAGAAACTGCTAACACTGCTGTTGTTTGTCCACCTGAAAAATCTGTTTTTTTGGACACCCACATACCCGGATTCAAATGGCGATATATTTTAATTTATAACTCCGAATTGAGTGCATAAATACTCGTTGGAAAGGTATGCCAAAGTTCTACATGATTCCCAAACTGATTCCCATTAATTCCCCACGAAAAAAACCCAAAAACTGCTAGAATTACTGCTGTTCGTCCGCCACTTAAAATTCTGGACAGCCCCTCTACCCAATCGCATACGCCACATCTAATCAATTGGATTGCAGCACAAATGAACAAGAGATAAACACAAAAATCACCTTGGGTTCTCCCCCTTTCCTTCCTCCCTTCTTCCCTCCACCGAAAACAATTGAAGATTTGCACCGCGCGACGTAGATCCGAGCGGCAACGAAAAGCACCTTGGAAGGAGGAGATGGGGGGGTGGCTAGGGTTTGGTGTGTGTGGCTGCAAGGGTTTGGAAAAAGAGGAGATGGGAGGGGGGGCGGCGGCCAAAGGTAGGGAGAATGGGGGGGCGGCTGCACAAGTGGGGGGGTTAGGGGAAAAGGGCGGCTAGGGTTAGGGAAGGTTAGTGGGCCGAAACACGAATCGTGGCCCAACTTGCCCACGCGACAGCTCCCGTCCCCGTCGCAAGCGCCCAACCAAACAAATTCTACTGCCCTACTGGTGAATGATTTTCCTCAAATTCCAAATTCCCATAACGCAACAACCGAATGAGAAAAAAACAAAAAGAATAACCTCCCACTTCTCTTCTTTGCAAACCGGGTATCACACTCTACCCCCTTTAAAAGAATTCGACCTCGAATTCTGACGCTTCTATCGGAACAACAAAAGGAAAGATTAATGAATTAACAACACTTACCCACAACAAAAAGTTCCGGATACTTCTGCCGCATCAGCTCCTCAAGTTCCCACGTAGCCTCGCGCTCAGACTAATTAGTCCATAAGACCTTGACATACTTAATTGATCTCTTCCTCAATACACGCTTCGAGAATTCCAATATACGCACCGGACGACACTCCAAATCAGATCCTGCTGCACCGCAATTGGTTCCATCTCAATCTGATGGTCCGGATCTTGCAAGAACTTCCTCAACATAGAGACATGAAAAACCGGGTGTACCCCTGCCATGGAATCCGGCAGTAGCAAGCGATAAGCCAGGCTGCCCACTCGGGCCAAGATAGTGAACGGTCCAATGTATCTCGGGCTGAGCTTCCCAGAGACACCGAACCGAACAAATTCTTTAGTAGGTGATACCCTGAGAAGGACTTGGTCACCCACAGCAAATTCCAGATCCCGCCTCCTCACATCATCATAACTCTTCTGACGGCTCTGAGCTGCCAAAATATTCTGACGAATTTTTCGAACCTTTTCAGAAGTCTGCTGAACCCAATCAGGACCAACCAGAGATCTCTCTCCTAAAGTCTCCCAGCACAAAGGGGAGATACACCGCCTGCCATACAAATCCTCAAATGGTGCCATCTTGATGCTAGCCTGGTAGCTGTTGTTATAAGCAAACTCTGCTAGTGCAAGATGATCCTCCCAGCTACCTTTCCATGACAGAACACAAGCACGCAACATATCTTCCAAGGTTTGGATTGTTCGCTCTGACTGACCATCAGTCTGAGGGTGAAAAGCGACACTAAGCGAAAGCTTGGTGGTCAATGCACTATGAAGACTCTCCCAGAATTTGGATACAAATTTGGAGTCTCGATCAGAAACAATAGACTTAGGTACCCCGTGAAGCCTGACTACTTCCTTCATATACAAGGGAACCAAATCTGAAGCTGAATTTGTGGTCTTTATGGGAATAAAATACGCAGACTTAGTCAAGCGATCCACTACCACCCATATAGCATCCCTGCCACGAGGGGAACGAGGTAGACCCACCACAAAATCCATGGTGATATGCTCTCATTTCCACTCTGGAATTTCTAATGGCTTCAGTAAACCTGCAGGCCGCTTATGCTCGGCCTTCACGCGCTGACATACTTCACAGGCGGCCACATACTTAGAAATGTCAACCTTCATTCGCTTCCACCAGAAGTTCTGCTTCAAATCTCGGTACATTTTGGTTTCGCCAGGGTGGACGGTGTAAGGCGCTTTATGAGATTCTCTCAAGATATCCATCTTCACCTCTGATTTCTGAGGCACACAGAGACGGCCCCTGAAACGAACCAAATCATTCTCATCAATGGTGAACTCCCGTGGTTTACCATCACCAACCCTCTTTCGAGCTTCCTGCAATAGACGATCCTGCTGCTGAGCCGCACACACTCTCTCCATGAGAGAGGATTGAATAAGCATCCGAGTCTCCTCGCTAGCGGTGCCAACATAACACAAAGCAATCCCCAAACGGTCTAGATCAGCGATCAACGGCAAGGCCACCTTTGGAACCCCGGACCTACTAAGGGCATCAGCCACTACATTAGCCTTCCCCGGGTGATAATGAATGGACAAATCATAATCTTTAATCAATTCCAGCCACCGACGCTGCCTCAAATTCAGCTCCTTCTGAGTAAAAATATACTTGAGACTTTTATGATCGGTGTAAATGTCACAAGCCTTGCCATAAAGGTAATGCCTCCATGACTTTAGAGCAAAAACCACCACGGCCAATTCAAGATCATGAGTTGGGTAATTCCCCTCATGCTTCCTCAACTGCCTTGAGCCATAAGCAATCACTCTGCCTTCCTGCATCAACACACAGCCAAGACCAATACGCGAAGCATCCGTATAAACTGTGAAACGCTTACTGCTCTTAGGCAAAGCAAGGATAGGGGCGTCCACCAACTTGCTCTTCAATGTCTGATAACTGACCTCACAATCGCCGGACGAGACGAAGGGAACACCCTTCTCCAAGAGTCTAGTCAAAGGCTTAGCAATGCTGGAAAAATTTGGTACAAAGTGTCGATAATATCCAGCAAGCCCCAAGAAACTTCGGATTTCAGAGACACAAGAGGGTCTCTTCCACTCCACCACAACCGCAACATTCTTGGGATCAACTGCAATGCCCTGTTGATTAATCACGTGCCCCAGGAAAGCCACTTCGGATAGCCAAAAGGCACACTTCTTCAACTTGCCATAGAACTGATTCTTCCTTAGAGCAACCAGAATGAGACAAAGATGCTGCTCATGCTCGGCCTCGGTCTTTGAATAAATCAGAATATCATCCAGGAACAAGACCACAAAGTCGTCCAGGAATTCATGCAACATCCTATTCATTACTTCCATAAAGGTAGCAGGGGCATTAGTTAAGCCAAAAGACATGACTATGAACTCATAATGCCCATACCTGGTGCAACAGGCGGTCTTCTCAATATCCTCCTCACGAATCCTCAATTGACGATAACCAGAGTTCAAATCAATTTTGGAGAACACCTGGGCACCCCTCAACTATTCAAAGAGGACCTCAATACGGGGAAGCGAATATTTATTCTTGATTGTCACTTGATTCAAAGCGCGATAATCCACACACAGTCGCTTGCTTTTATCCTTCTTCTCAACAAACAATACTGGGGAAGCCCATGGAGACCTGCTAGGCCTAATGAAACCCTTAGCCAGCAGATCATCCAATTGCCGCTTCAATTCAATCTGCTCCTTTGGGGCCATTTGATACGGGGCCTTATGAATAGGCTGCGTACCTGGGATCAGCTTAAACTCAAAATCTGCATCGCGCTCCGGAGGAATGCCTGGAAGCTCTATCGGAAACACGTTAGCAAAGTCACACACCACCCGGATGTCCTACACCCGCAAGGCAGCCTCACCCTCCACCACCATGGAGAAAAAGATCCCCGACTTCCTTGACCGGCGATTAGGAGAGCAATTGCGCCAACAAGGATAACGTGAACTTCGGGGAACTTCCCAAGAATACCACTTCCTTACCCAACGGCGCCTGCAATAACACTGTCTTCCAAAAACAGGATATAACCACGTGATACTGGGATAACCAATCCATACCCAAGATAACATCGAATGCCCCCAAGGAAATCACCACCAAATTGGCCGAAAAGACCTCATCAGCAAGAATGACGGAACACCCCTGACAAACTGAACAACTACTAATGAAGCCATTAGCAGATCTAACCAAAATTGGATGACCCAACCTCTGCACCGAAAGACCAGCCCACGACACAAAATCCACCGAAACAAATGAATAGCTAGCGCCAGAGTCAAAAAGAGCATGGGCTGCAAATGAATCAACTGAAATCATACCTGTCATCACGTCTCCTTGCTCCCTACCATCCATAGTGGGTAGCACATAAGCTCTAGAAATACCTGCAGAAGAGGAAGCTCCCGGAGTGAAATTAACAGAAGAACCCCACTGAGCCGCCGGGTGAGGCAGACGCGGAGCTCCAAACTGAGACGGCATAGGAGTAGATGGTGCAGGAGTAGGCGCGGCCTGATACTGAGGAAAACCCTGCATCGGCATGAACTGAGAAGTCTCAGGCACATAAAGCTGCTGCGGAGGAAGAGGAACTGAAAACTGCTGCTCAGCACTTAACATCATGTTAATAGTGCCCTGAGAAGAGGAGGAAGTCACCGGCTCCCATCTGAGCTTCCCATTAGGATTCCTCCTACACACCACATCCTTGTGGTCCTGACTGCAGATAGAACACCTGCCACTCCACTGGCACTCTGCACGGCGATGCGCATCACCACAGCGGAAACACACCAGCCCCAGCCCGGGCTTAGGAACAGCCTGAAACCTCTGAGTACTTCCTCCCGAAGTACCTGAGTCAGAAGATTTGCCACGGTAAGGATGGTGGCACTGATGCTGAGACTTGTCCCTCTTGTGGGCTGGACCTCCCGTGTTGCTGAAAGGGAAATGTGCCCTTGGGCCATTTCTAAGTATTTTGGTGATTGAGTGCCAACACAAGTGCTTAAATGTGAACTTATGTCCATGGATGAACAAAGTGCAAATCATGAAGTAAAGGTATGTTTCTAAGCCTTAGTACATTAGTTTTGTGTACTAATATACTTGTCTAAGTGTTAGAAACAGAAAGAAGAAGAAAAGAAAAGAGGAGAAAAAGACTTGGCTGTGTACAGCCAAGACTCAGCTCGGTCTGGCACACCGGACTGTCCGGTGTGCACCAGACAGTGTCCGGTGCGCCAGGCTGACTCGACGCGAACAGGCCGCTCTCGGGAATTCACCGATGGCGTACGGCTAAAATTCACCGGACTGTCTGGTGTGCACCGGACTGTCCGGTGAGCCAACGGTCGGACGGTCCAACGGTCGGCCGCGCAATCAGCGCGAGACACGTGGCAGAGCCAACGGTCGGAAGGGGGCACCGGACTGTCCGGTGTGCACCGGACATGTCCGGTGCGCCAACGGCTCCCAGATCTGCAACAGTCTGCAACGGTCGCAGCGCTGTTTAAGGAAAGAAATCGGGCACCGGACAGTGTCCGGTGTGCACCGAACTGTCCGGTGCACCCGACGACAGAAGGCAAGGATAGCCTTCCAGATTTGCTCTCAACGGCTCCTAGCTGCCTTGGGGCTATAAAAGGGACCCCTAGGCGCATGGAGGAGTGAACCAAGCAACCTTAGAGCATTCTTGATCATCCACACTCAGTCTTTGCGCATTCGTTTGTCATTCTAAGTGATTCGAGCTCCGTTCTAGTGAGAACTTTGAGATAGTCTTTTGAGCTCGATTCTTGGCCGTGTGTGTGCGCGTTTCGCTGTGGATTTGTGTGTGTTGCTTCCCTCCCTTACTCTGTGCTTCTTTGTGATCATATACTTGTAAGGGCAAGAGACTCCAATT
Organism: Zea luxurians; assembly: GCA_029449295.1. Classification (NCBI taxonomy): domain Eukaryota; kingdom Viridiplantae; phylum Streptophyta; class Magnoliopsida; order Poales; family Poaceae; genus Zea; species Zea luxurians. The sequence continues at coordinate 11,538,998 of JAOPSE010000011.1, read as the reverse complement.
TGTGGAGATTCCTTGCAAACGGGATAAAGAAAAGAAAGCAAAACACTGTGGTATTCAAGTGGGTCTTTGGACCGCTTGAGAGGGGTTGATTGCAACCCTCGTCCGTTGGGACGCCACAACGTGGAGTAGGCAAGCGTTGGTCTTGGCCGAACCACGGGATAAACCACTGTGCCATCTCTGTGATTGATCTTCTGTGGTTATTGTGTTTTGTTGAGACTCCTCTCTAGCCACTTGGTATTATCTGTGCTAACACTTAACCAAGTTTTGTGGCTTAAGTTTTGAAGTTTTACAGGATCACCTATTCACCCCCCCCTCTAGGTGCTTTCAATTGGTATCAGAGCCGTTCTCTTCACAAAGGGACTAATCGCCCGAAGAGATGGATCCTAAGGGGAATGGTATCGTGATCAACGACAAAGAGAAGGAATCCTTCATCAACGAGCCGAAGGACGACAAGCCTACCGACTCCGGCTCGGGTCATAGACGGAAGGAAGGGAAGAAGAAGAAGACAAGGCGCATCAAGGAGATCGTCTACTACGACGACAGCGATGAATCTACTTCTTCCCAAAAGGACGATGACCACAACGACTACAAAAAGACGGTCAATTCGAACTTTTCATTTGATTATTCTCGTATTCAACATAGTTCGAATTCGCATTTGCTTTCCATTCCTCTTGGCAAACCTCCACACTTCGATGGGGAGGACTACGGATTTTGGAGTCACAAAATGCGTAGTCACTTATTCTCTCTCCATCCAAGCATTTGGGAGATTGTAGAGAATGGAATGAAGTTTGATAGCTCGGATAACTCTATGCTCATAAATGAACAAATCCATAGAAATGCACAAGCTACTACTATTCTCTTAGCGTCCTTGTGCAGGGAAGAGTACAACAAGGTGAGCGGCTTGGACAATGCCAAGCAAATATGGGACACCCTCAAGATCTCTCACGAGGGGAATGACATCACCATGCTCACCAAAATGGAGTTGGTGGAGGGCGAGCTTGGACGATTCGCCATGATAAGGGGAGAGGAGCCAACCCAAACGTACAACCGGCTCAAGACCCTCATCAACAAAATAAGGAGCTACGGAAGCACGCGATGGAAGGACCACGACGTCGTCCGCCTAATGCTAAGGTCCTTTACCGTTCTTGATCCTCATCTCGTGAACAATATTCGTGAGAATCCCAGGTACACGATGATGACGCCCGAGGAGGTACTCGGAAAATTCGTAAGCGGGCGGATGATGATCAAGGAGGCGAGATACGTCGACGAAGCATTGAACGGTCCAATCCACGAGTCTCAACCCATCGCTCTCAAGGCAACAAGGAGCAAGGAGCAGCTACCCAGCAAGGTGGCGCAAGTTGAGGCGGCCGGGCTCAATGATGAAGAGATGGCTCTCATCATCAAGAGATTCAAGACGGCGCTAAATGGTCGCAAGGAGCAACCAAGGAAGACCAAGACAAAGGGGAAGCGCTCATGCTTCAAATGTGGTAAGGTTGGTCATTTCATTGCTAACTGTCCCGATAATGAAAGTGACCAGGAAAAGGGGAACAAAAGGGAGAAGAAGAAGCATTACAAGAAGGCCAAGGGCGAGGCACATATCGGAAAGGAGTGGGATTCGGATTGCTCCTCCTCCGACTCCGACAATGAAGGACTCGCCGCCACCGCCTTCAACAAGTCATCTCTCTTCCCCAACGAGCGTCACACTTGCCTCATGGCAAGGGAGAAGAAAGTAAGCACTCATGATACTAGTACTTCTTCAAGTGAGGATGAGTCTAGTGATGATGATGAAATAGATTACTCATGCTTATTCAAGGGGTTAGATAGATCTAAAATTAATAAGATTAATGAGTTGATTGATGCTTTGAATGACAAGAATAGATTACTAGAAAAACAAGAGGATCTTTTATATGAGGAGCATGGTAAATTTGTTAGTGCACAAAATTCTCTTGCTCTAGAAATTAAAAGAAATGAAATGCTTTCTAGTGAATTATCTACTTGTCATGAAACTATCTCTACTTTAAAAGGTGTTAACAATGATTTAAATGCTAAACTAGTAGAAGCAAATAAATCTAACTCATGTGTTGAACATGTTGAAATTTGCACTAGGTGTAAGGATGTTGATATTAATGCTTGTTGTGAACACCTAGTTTCAATTTCCAAACTAAGTGATGAATTGGCTAGTCTTAATGCCCAACTTAAGACTAGCAAAAGTGAATTTGACAAGTTAAAATTTGCAAGGGATGCCTACACGATTGGTAGACACCCCTCAATTAAGGATGGACTTGGCTACAAGAGGGAAGCCAAGAACTTTACAAGCCATAAGGCTCCCATCTCCGCCAAGGAGAAAGGGAAGGCCCCTATGGCTAGTAGTGTGCAAAAGAACCATTCCTTTATGTATTATGATAGAAGACAACCTAGAAATGCTTATAGGAGTTGTAATGTATATAATGCCTTTGATTCTCATACCATGGTTGCTTCTAGTTCCTCTTATGTGCATGATAGGAATGTTGGTAGGAGAAATGTTATTCATAATATGCCTAGGAGAAATGTCGTTAATGTTCCTAGGAAAGTTAATGAACCTTCTACAATATATCATGCTTTAAATGCTTCTTTTGCTATTTGTAGAAAGGATAGGAAGATAGTTGCTAGAAAATTAGGGGCAAGATGCAAGGGAGACAAAACTTGCATTTGGGTCCCTAAGGATATTTGTGCTAACCTTGCAGGACCCAACATGAGTTGGGTACCTAAGACCCAAGCCTAAATTTGCCTTGCAGGTTTATGCATCCGGGGGTTCAAGCTGGATTATCGACAGTGGATGCACAAACCATATGACGGGGGAGAAGAAGATGTTCACCTCCTACATCAAAAATAAGGATTCCCAAGATTCAATAATATTCGGTGATGGGAATCAAGGCAAGGTAAAAGGGTTAGGTAAAATTGCAATTTCTAATGAGCACTCAATATCAAATGTGTTTTTAGTTGAGTCTCTTGGATATAATTTGCTATCTGTTAGTCAATTATGCAATATGGGATATAATTGTTTATTTACAAATGTAGATGTGTCTGTCTTTAGAAGATGTGATGGTTCTCTAGCTTTTAAGGGTGTACTAGACGGCAAGCTTTACTTAGTTGATTTTGCAAAAGAAGAGGCCGGTCTAGATGCATGCTTAATGGCTAAGACTTGCATGGGCTGGCTGTGGCATCGCCGCTTAGCACATGTGGGGATGAAGAACCTCCACAAGCTTCTAAAGGGAGAACACGTGATAGGTCTAACCAATGTTTATTTCGAAAAAGATAGACCTTGTGCAGCTTGTCAAGCAAGTAAACAAGTAGGAGGAGCACATCACAGCAAGAATGTGATGACCACGTCAAGACCTCTGGAGATGCTGCACATGGACCTCTTCGGACCCGTCGCCTATCTAAGCATAGGAGGAAGTAAGTATGGTTTAGTTATTGTTGATGACTTTTCCCGCTTCACTTGGGTGTTCTTTCTGCAGGATAAGTCTGAAACCCAAGGGACCCTCAAGCGCTTCCTCAGGAGAGCTCAAAATGAGTTTGAGCTCAAGGTGAAGAAGATAAGGAGCGACAATGGGTCCGAGTTCAAGAACCTTCAAGTGGAGGAATTCCTTGAGGAGGAAGGGATCAAGCACGAGTTCTCCGCTCCCTACACACCACAGCAAAATGGTGTGGTAGAGAGGAAGAACAGGACGCTAATCGATATGGCGAGGAAGATGCTTGGAGAGTTCAAGACCCCCGAGTGCTTTTGGTCGGAAGCTGTGAACACGGCTTGCCATGCCATCAACAGGGTCTACCTTCATCGCCTCCTCAAGAAGACTTCATATGAGCTATTAACCGGTAACAAACCCAATGTATCTTACTTTCGTGTATTTGGGAGCAAGTGCTACATTCTAGTGAAGAAGGGTAGAAATTCTAAGTTTGCTCCCAAAGCCGTAGAAGGGTTTTTATTAGGTTATGATTCAAATACAAAGGCGTATAGGGTCTTCAACAAATCATCGGGTTTGGTTGAAGTCTCTAGCGACGTTGTATTTGATGAGACTAATGGCTCTCCAAGAGAGCAAGTTGTTGATTGTGATGATGTAGACGAAGAAGATGTTCCGACGGCCGCTATACAAACCATGGCGATTGGAGAAGTGCGGCCACAGAAACAAGATGAACGAGATCAACCTTCTTCCTCAACAACGGTGCATCCCCCAACTCAAGACGATGAACAGGTTCATCAACAGGAGGCGTGTGATCAAGGGGGAGCACAAGATGATCATGTGATGGAGGAAGAAGCGCAACCGGCACCTCCAACCCAAGTTCGAGCGATGATTCAAAGGGATCATCCCGTCGACCAAATTTTGGGTGACATTAGCAAGGGAGTAACTACTCGATCTCGATTAGTTAATTTTTGTGAACATTACTCCTTTGTCTCTTCTATTGAGCCTTTCAGGGTAGAGGAGGCCTTGCTAGATCCGGATTGGGTGTTGGCCATGCAGGAGGAACTTAACAACTTCAAGCGCAATGAAGTTTGGACACTGGTGCCTCGTCCCAAGCAAAATGTTGTGGGAACCAAGTGGGTGTTCCGCAACAAACAAGACGAGCACGGAGTGGTGACAAGGAACAAGGCTCGACTTGTGGCAAAAGGTTATGCCCAAGTCGCAGGTTTGGACTTTGAGGAGACTTTTGCTCCTGTGGCTAGGCTAGAGTCCATTCGTATCTTGCTAGCATATGCCGCTCACCATTCTTTCAGGTTGTACCAAATGGATGTGAAGAGCGCTTTCCTCAACGGGCCAATAAAGGAGGAGGTGTACGTGGAGCAACCCCCTGGCTTTGAGGATGAACGGTACCCCGACCACGTGTGTAAGCTCTCTAAGGCGCTCTATGGACTTAAACAAGCCCCAAGAGCATGGTATGAATGCCTTAGAGATTTCTTAATTGCTAATACTTTCAAGGTTGGGAAAGCTGATCCAACTCTTTTTACAAAGACTTGCGATGGTGATCTTTTTGTATGCCAAATTTATGTCGATGACATAATATTTGGTTCTACTAATCAAAAGTCTTGTGAAGAGTTTAGCAGGGTGATGACGCAGAAATTTGAGATGTCGATGATGGGCGAGTTGAACTACTTCCTTGGGTTCCAAGTGAAGCAACTCAAGGACGGCACCTTCATCTCCCAAACAAAGTACACGCAAGACTTGCTGAAGCGGTTTGGGATGAAGGACGCCAAGCCCGCAAAGACTCCGATGGGGACCGACGGACACACCGACCTCAACAAAGGAGGTAAGTCCGTTGATCAAAAGGCATACCGGTCAATGATAGGGTCATTACTTTACTTATGTGCTAGTAGACCGGATATTATGCTTAGCGTATGCATGTGTGCTAGATTTCAATCCGATCCTAAGGAGTGTCACTTAGTGGCTGTGAAGCGAATTCTTCGATATTTAGTCGCTACGCCTTGCTTCGGGATCTGGTATCCAAAGGGGTCTAACTTTGACTTGATTGGGTACTCAGATTCCGACTATGCTGGATGTAAGGTCGATAGGAAGAGTACATCGGGGACGTGCCAATTCTTAGGAAGGTCCCTGGTGTCATGGAACTCTAAGAAACAAACCTCCGTTGCCCTATCCACCGCTGAGGCCGAGTACGTTGCCGCAGGACAGTGTTGTGCGCAACTACTTTGGATGAGGCAAACCCTCAGGGACTTTGGCTACAATCTGAGCAAAGTCCCACTCCTATGTGACAATGAGAGTGCTATCCGAATAGCGGAAAATCCTGTTGAGCACAGCCGCACAAAGCACATTGACATCCGGCATCACTTTTTGAGAGACCACCAGCAAAAGGGGGATATCGAAGTGTTTCATGTTAGCACCGAGAACCAGCTAGCCGATATCTTTACCAAGCCTTTAGATGAGAAGACCTTTTGCAGGCTGCGTAGTGAGCTCAATATCTTAGATTCGCGGAACTTGGATTGAAATGTAGCATACATGTATTTATGCCTTTGATCATGTCCATTCTGCATTTTGTTGCTTATTGTGGTGCTCAAGTTGTACAAACACTCCCTGGATCTCACAAGTCCGTTGCAAAGTGATGCACATGTTTAGGGGGAGATGTGTTACAACTTGACCCTTTGAGACTAACCATATGCTTGAGTTTGCTTGATTTAGTCTCGAAGGAGAATTGAAAGGGAACAGGTGGACTTGGACCATGAAAGACTTCCACTGCACTCCGATGAGAGGGTAACTTATTCCAAGTCCATCTCATGAACTCTTATTGCCATTTGCTCTAAATTGAAGATTTTGGTGAGGCAATGGGGTTAAAGGGCCAAGATTGATCCCGTTTTGGTGCTTGATGCCAAAGGGGGAGAAAATAAAGGCCAAAGCGATAAATGGATCAGCTACCACTTGAGAGATTTTGAAAATAGTAGTATAGAGCTTTTGGTTTGTCAAAACTCTTTTATTGTCTCTTTTGCCAAAAGTTGGCTTCTTGTGGGGAGAAGTAGTAATTATGGGGAAAAGGGGGAGTTTTTGAAATCTTTGATCAATCTCTTTTGGAATGACTCTCTTTATGCTTCAACATGTGTGTTTGACCTAGAGATAGAGATTTGAGTTTGATTTGCAAAAACAAACCAAGTGGTGGCAGAGGATGATCCATATATGTCAAAAATGAATCAAAATAATTTGAGTTCTTATTTGAAGTGTTTTTGTACTTGTTCTACTTGCTTTATGTTGTGTTGGCATAAATCACCAAAAAGGGGGAGATTGAAAGGGAAATGTGCCCTTGGGCCATTTCTAAGTATTTTGGTGATTGAGTGCCAACACAAGTGCTTAAATGTGAACTTATGTCCATGGATGAACAAAGTGCAAATCATGAAGTAAAGGTATGTTTCTAAGCCTTAGTACATTAGTTTTGTGTACTAATATACTTGTCTAAGTGTTAGAAACAGAAAGAAGAAGAAAAGAAAAGAGGAGAAAAAGACTTGGCTGTGTACAGCCAAGACTCAGCTCGGTCTGGCACACCGGACTGTCCGGTGTGCACCGGACAGTGTCCGGTGCGCCAGGCTGACTCGGCGCGAACAAGCAGCTCTCGGGAATTCGCCGACGGCGTACGGCTAAAATTCACCGGACTGTCCGGTGTGCACCGGACTGTCCGGTGAGCCAACGGTCGGACGGTCCAACGGTCGGCCGCGCAATCAGCGCGAGACACGTGGCAGAGCCAACGGTCGGAAGGGGGCACCGGACTGTCCGGTGTGCACCGGACATGTCCGGTGCGCCAACGGCTCCCAGATCTGCAACAGTCTGCAACGGTCGGCAGCGCTGTTTAAGGAAAGAAATCGGGCACCGGACAGTGTCCGGTGTGCACCGGACTGTCCGGTGCACCCGACGACAGAAGGCAAGGATAGCCTTCCAGATTTGCTCTCAACGGCTCCTAGCTGCCTTGGGGCTATAAAAGGGACCCCTAGGCGCATGGAGGAGTGAACCAAGCAACCTTAGAGCATTCTTGATCATCCACACTCAGTCTTTGCGCATTCGTTTGTCATTCTAAGTGATTCGAGCTCCGTTCTAGTGAGAACTTTGAGATAGTCTTTTGAGCTCGATTCTTGGCCGTGTGTGTGCGCGTTTCGCTATGGATTTGTGTGTGTTGCTTCCCTCCCTTACTCTGTGCTTCTTTGTGATCATATACTTGTAAGGGCAAGAGACTCCAATTTGTGGAGATTCCTTGCAAACGGGATAAAGAAAAGAAAGCAAAACACTGTGGTATTCAAGTGGGTCTTTGGACCGCTTGAGAGGGGTTGATTGCAACCCTCGTCCGTTGGGACGCCACAACGTGGAGTAGGCAAGCGTTGGTCTTGGCCGAACCACGGGATAAACCACTGTGCCATCTCTGTGATTGATCTTCTGTGGTTATTGTGTTTTGTTGAGACTCCTCTCTAGCCACTTGGTATTATCTGTGCTAACACTTAACCAAGTTTTGTGGCTTAAGTTTTGAAGTTTTACAGGATCACCTATTCACCCCCCCTCTAGGTGCTTTCAGTTGCCCCTCCTCGCGTCCTGGCCATGAGGCTGATCAACACCCGAAGACTTCTGTGACTCCATGGTATACTGGTGTTGCATCTCCACACCCAGTGCCTGCTCCACCGTGGTACGGAAGTCCACCAACGGAAAGGCTCCCAGAGCATGCCTGATAGAATGCTTCAGACCCTAACGGAACTGGCTCGCCTTCTCCATCTCATTATAAGCCACATGAGGGACAAAGCGGACCATCTTGTTGAAGCCCACCTCATACTCTGTGACAGACTTCTTCTCCTGCTTGTAGGACTGCAAGTCAATCTTCATTTTCTCTAGGAAGGTGACCGGGTAGAATCTCCTTTCAAATTGCCTGATGAAAACATCCCAAGACACGATTCCTGGTGAGGAGGAGTGCGCTGCCTGCACGCCTCTCCACCAAATTTGAGCCTCTCCCTTTAGCAGCTGTGTGCCAAAGCGAACCCGATCTCCATACGCAATCTCGAAGACATTCATCTTATCCTCCACGTAAGTCAACCAATCTGTCGCCTCGACCGGAGTACCACTGCCATCAAAAGAATCCAACTTCATGCCCATCCACTGCATCACAGAAAGATCACTGACTGGAAGAGGCACCTTGGCCCCGCCACCTGGAACAGCACCCGCAGGGACAGCGCCCCCGGGCACTTCTCCACCACCAGCACCCTGAGCAGCACCCGCAGGGGCAACAGGAATGGCTTGCCTCAGAAGGGCCAACTCTTGCTACATGGCCTGCATCGCGGCTAACATTGCCGTCGAACTCATCGAGTCCCCACTAGGAGCTTGCGGACTACCCCGAGCCCTACGAGGCGGCATAGCTGTAGCCACAGGGATGAGAATAATAAGTAAATAAGATTGGCATATCATCTCTTCAGATAATGTCAAACTAACACAGACAATAGCATAACATATCAATAGCAAGACAAAAATCCCATCCTACATGTGCAGTGTGTCAATTTATTATTACTCCACTTGCTAGGACCTACAGCCTATTGCTTTGATACCAACTGTAACACCCCACTGGTCACACACATTGGATGTTACCAAAACTCCTCCCACTAAACTTATTCAACACAAGAGATGTAATAAAGAGAGAAAATATTGCAAAATCCGGCAGCACCTCCTTTGAAACTAGCATATCAAGGGGGGGAAACATGTAGTTCATACAGGATATAAAGACAGATAATTCACGTAGTAGAATCTAAATGCAAAAGTGGCAAAACACATTCATGACCCAACAGAAACAAAAATGAGATAAGTAACTCAGCCCACCCCAAAAAAACCGCTCAACCACCAAGAGAAGCTAGAACATAGTAATTCTCTAGACTTGACCCTCCCTGATTAACAACATTATTAAGTAGTGGTTCCTTTATTAAAGGTGTAGTGGTCGTGCTGCTACATCCCTCTTTTCCCAATGCAGAAATTAGGTGCCTGCATCAAACAATGCAAGAGTGAGATGACACATCTCAGTAAGTAAACATAGCAACAACAAATTGGACATTGTAAATCAACTGTGCTTAAACAACCACGTAGTTCAAAACTTTCTTCTTGAACATTAAATTACAGCAAGTAAACAAGTAACTAAGTACTTAACACCAAGAAGAATCACCATGTAAAAATCTAGATTATCCACATCCACATAATAGATTTCACACCTCTCCCATGAATGCACAAGGCTACAGATGCAATAATGACTTCTGCCTCCATATCTCTAAGGATATGAAGCTGCATCATACCCCTTCTCGGGCAACATATGATGCTCAATGTACCGGTACAGTCGGACCATAAGATCACGACGAAACTTCAAAGCAATGGATGATGAATGCATTATGCAAGTCAACAACATGAGTTCTTCCCAAACAGTATGTGCTAGACATAAACTTCCACTCATTCCACATATTAAACCACATGGGTAACATGATCAAACCACAAACCCAACATATGTAATCAATAAAACATGAATATCTTCCAACGATGATACTCAATTAAAAGTATGAATACGAACACAATAGCACAACATAATCAAGTGTAAGACTCTTCATTCGACAGACAAAATAATCATCACTGTTTTACTTGCCTTCACCGGAAGTTTGGGTAAATCCCTAAGTACGGTCCGGAAGTCCACCACCTGTTTTTGACACCCAACTTAGTGCACCAATATCACATAATAAGTCCAAAAACAACGCCGCACCTACGCGCAATCTCAAACCCCGCCGCGGGTAACAATTCTCTCCACACCCACCAAACTGCAGCGGCGCTGCTTAACAATTTCATAACTTTAAAATTAAGGCAGCAGTGGTGACAAAAAAAAACTCCAGAGACAACTATATAAAATTCCCCACAAGTTTTGTATACAATTTATGATTAAAATCTAACATCTAATTACCCCTAAATGGTCCACAAGATAAACCCAGCAATCTGTTTTTTCCTCTTTTGGGCAGCGACATACCCGGATTCAAACAGCGATAACTTTTAAAATATAATTCTGAATCGAGCGCATAAGTACTTGTTGGAAAGGTAAGACAAAGCCCTACATGATTCTCATAATGATTAACACTAATTACTCACGAAACATCCCCCAGAAACTGCTAACACTGCTGTTGTTCGTCCACCTGAAAAATCTGTTTTTTTTTGGACAGCCACATACCCGGATTCAAATGGCGATATCTTTTAATTTATAACTCCGAATTGAGCGCATAAATACTCGTTGGAAAGGTATGCCAAAGTTCTACATGATTCCCAAACTGATTCCCATTAATTCCCCACGAAAAAACCCAAAAACTGCTAGAATTACTGTTGTTCGTCCGCCACCTAAAATTCTGGACAACCCCTCTACCCAATCGCATACGCCACATCTAATCAATTGGATTGCAGCACAAATGAACAAGAGATAAACACAAAAATCACCTTGGGTTCTCCCCCTTTCCTTCCTCACTTCTTTCCTCCACCGAAAAGAATTGAAGATTTGAACCACGCGACGTAGATCCGAGCGGCAACGAAAAGCACCTTGGGAGGAGGAGATGGGGGCGGCTAGGGTTTGGTGTGTGTGGCTGCAAGGGTTTGGAAAAAGAGGAGATGGGAGGGGGGCGACGGCCAAAGGTAGGGAGAATGGGGGGCGGCTGCACAAGTGGGGGGGGGGTTAGGGGGAAAAGGGCGGCTAGGGTTAGGGAAGGTTAGTGGGCCGAAACACGAATCGCGGCCCAACTCGCCCACGCGACAGCTTCCGTCCCCGTCGCAAGCGCCCAACCAAACAAATTCTACTGCCCTACTGGTGAATGATTTTCCTCAAATTCCAAATTCCCAAAACGCAACAACCGAATGAGAAAAAAAACAAAAAGAATAACCTCCCACTTCTCTTCTTTGCAAACCGGGTGATATGACCACGCCATTAAGCAACATGTTACAACCCCCAAGTCATACTACATCAACCCAAGTACAACCAACATCATCACCAACCCAAGTCTTTGATGGACCAATTACACGTAGCCGAGCTAAGAAGCTACAGCAAGAGGTGCACGCGCTACTTTATGAATTTCATTTAAACACTAATGAGAATTTTATGCTACCTAAGTCGTGTATGTTGATATTACTTAGGTTCACCAAAGAGGAAGGACAAAACATATCAAAGGCAAATCAGCAAGAAGAGTTATGTCCGAGTGAGTCCAGCGCTATAGAACCGTCCAGAAGAAACAGTCATATCTTTTGATTCCCAAAAGCTATGAAGACCTATAAGTACTTTTTGGAAAGCTCTTGAAGTCTAGTTTCCAATGCTTCTAAAGCCGACTTAACCACATCTACCAGAAAGGCAGCCGACCTACTTTAGTGCCGACTGGTCAGAAAATCCGAGTCAGTCCAGCGCAACAGAACCGTCCAGAAGAAACAGTCATATCTTTTGATCCCCAAAAGCTATGAAGGCCCATAAGTACTTTTTGGAAAGATCTTGAAGTCTAGTTTCCAATGCTTCTAAAGCCGACTTAACCACATCTACCAGAGAGGCAGCCGACCTACTTTAGTGCCGACTGGTCAGAAGGTCAACAGTCAGCGTGATGACCAAGTTTTCGTATTAAACTGCATCATTCTACGAAGTTTCATTAAGCATGCTATATATGGTGAGAAAGCTTATCAAGTTAGCTTTCCAATGCAACCAGTCCCACGTCATTTGAAGATTCCTAGAAGAAGTTATTGCCAAAATACTGAAGACTGCGCAGAAGTCAAACAGCCACACGGAAATCAGCTCTGCAGATCTTCCGAAGAGGCTCCTTCACATTAGCTCGTGAAAATACTTTTGTTTTGTGTTTATACCTCGCTAAGGCTGGTTGTTACTAGTATAAATACCCCCCTATGTCTATGATGTAAGGCAGCTTATGATAATCTAAAACAGAACCCCTTTGTTCAGCTGTGTGCTAACAAATATTGAGAGTGATCTCTACCCCTTTGCTCTTGTGAATTCCTTCGCGGGATTGCAGAAGCGGCGGCTTCATCCGCTCCCAATTGGTGCTCCTACTCCCTTCGAGGTCTCCTCGATTGATTGTAGGCTGTGTTGGTTGGTTCTTTGAGAGTGTGGTTGGGCGAATCCTCGATTCAGGCTACCGGTTAAAGACGGTGGTTGGCTTCGAGTTTTATTTGTCAGGTTGCACTAGTTATCGCTGCTTGCAGCAAGTTATCTTGGCTTCTTTGAAGCTAGTTATCTGAAGATTGATCCTACGTCGTGAAGATCGGGCATCGTGACGCATCATCTGGTATCAGAGCCTCAGTTGCCACGGTAGGATTCTTTACCCTTAGCTACATATATTTTGTGTTCGTCCTATCCACCCAAAAGCCATAAAATATTTTTGCCATAGCCTTTTCTTTCAATCTGTTGTTCCAGTGAGTTTTGTTAAGTTTCAGTCCTTAGAATCTTTGTTTAGTTGCTGGTCACTCTATCCTTTGTGTTCCCTTTGAGCCTCTTATATATATCTGAAAATATCCACAAAAAGAGTATTCTGAAAAAAAAACCTCATCATTTCCTTCGCGTTAACTTTGATCCTATTTAAGTTATAGCTGCTGGTTGAGTTGTTTGTTAAGTATTATAAAGTGTGCAATATCATATCAGATCTCTGTGTTTAGTTCTATAAAAAAAAGTATCAAAAAAAAAAGAGAAGAAAGAAAAGTACCAAAGAAAAGTGTTGAACAAGATTGTGAAAGAAAAGTAAAACAATCAGTTTTGTTCATGTGCACAAGTGCTGAAAATTTTATCAAGTTATTCAACCAGTTTGCTATTGTCATTTGGTGCAAAATTTTGGTTGGATCTGATTGCAACACTTGCATTCCAATCATACTCCTTGTCTGCATCAAATCTGAAATTTCTTGCGCGTGTGTTTGATCTATTTACATCACTCGAATCTTGTGGTCAGCACTAGGCAGGGAACTTCTAGTCGGATGGTTATTTAACTTAACAACAACTAGAATTCAGATTGTATCCCTTGTTTATTAATCCCCACCAAGCTCCACATATAAGCCATCGTAATCGGTACTCTGGTCTTGTATTCGCTTAACCACCACTTTCTTGTTACCACCACACATTTTCTTGCAACCCGCAGGGAACTCATAAGAGCTTTGGTTGGTAAGAGTGGTGAGGTTGTGAGATTCTATATAGCTTCATATTCCACCTATATTTGTTGCCTTGTTGTCACTAACTTCGCAGGAAGATGGATCCCAACGTTGAGATTGAAGAATGTGTCACCCTGATACAATTCAATGAGCTCAAACAAAGCATAGAAGCCAAGCAAGATCTGTTGGCACAAGATCTTCAGACACTTATGGCTGAAATCAGAGGTCGTCGTCGACTCCCCGACGGTGTAAGAAACCATGATGAAGATGGGGAAGAAGATGAAGGAAATTATTCTAGAAGAGCAAGTGAACATGGGAGGAGAAATCAAGGTGCTGCATATGGTAGAGGAAAAGGCCGGAATCGAAGAAATAATGACAATGAAGAATCTGAATTTGGGGATGATCAGTCTCAACATCGCTATGGTCGTCGTCATCATAGAGGCGTCAACCAAGAAGAGAGATTTGGGAAACTTAAGTTTACCATGCCAAAATTTGATGGTAGATCTGATCCTGAAGATTATTTCACATGGGAATTGAAAGTGGAGAAAATCTTCCGCCTACATAATTATTCAGAGGAGAAGAAACTTGCAATGGCATCTCTCGAGTTTGAAGGATATGCTCTGATTTGGTGGGAGCAACTTCTTCGTGATCGTGAAGAAGATGGAGAGGACCCTATTATTACTTGGCAAGAGATGAAGCGAGAAATGAGAATTCGTTTTGTGCCGAAGCATTATCGGCGTGATCTTTTTGATAAATTGCAGAATTTGAGGCAAGGAAGTTTCTCTGTTGAGGAGTATTATAAGGAGATGGAGAAGGCCATGATTAGAGCCAATGTGTATGAAGACGAAGAGCAAACCATTGCACGTTTCATGGCTGGGTTACACCGCAACATTCAGCGTATTGTTGAGTTTCAGCCGTACCAAAGTCTTATTGATTTGGTACATCAAGCCACCAAAGCTGAACGCCAGCTGCAACAAGATGCTAAGAGCAGCAAGCCCTTGTCATATGGTGCACGAACCATGACTGGAGGAAGCAAATCGATCTCAAGGTTTACTGCTGCATCCTCAGCAACAAAAGGTTCAACTGGAGGCCTGCGATCCAATATTCAAGGCAATTCTAGTGGAAAGAACGGTGCTGCTACAAACCCGAGTTATAAACCAGCAGCATCCACTTCAACATCAGTGGGTTCAACAGCCAAGAGTAGTGGTATTCAGTGCTTCAAGTGTGGAGGTCGTGGTCATGTCATAAAGGAGTGTCCAAATAATCGTGTGATCCTTGTGACTGATGATGGAGAATATACATCAGCTAGTGAAGAGGAAGCTGAAGCAGGAAATGAAGATGACATTGATAAATCTGAAGAACAAACGGGATGTGAATTTGAGCATGGTACTACTCTTGTGGTTACACAAATTTTGAGTGTTCAAATGAAAGAAGCTGAAATTGGACAGCGACATAATCTTTTTCAAACGCGAGCCAAAGTGCAAGACAAAGTAGTAAAAGTGATCATTGATGGAGGGAGTTGCCATAATCTTGCAAGTCGTGAGATGGTTGAAAAGCTTGGTTTGAAGTTGCAGCGACACCCTCATCCATATCATGTCCAATGGTTGAATGAATCAGGAGATATCAAGATTGGTTATAAGGTGAAAGTTTCGTTCAAGATTGGAGAGTATGTTGACACAGTGGAGTGCGATGTTGCACCCATGTCTGTGTGTCACATGCTGCTAGGAAGACCTTGGCAATATGATCGATATTCTCAGCATTGTGGAAGAACAAATCAATACACGCTAGATCTGAAAGGGAGAAAGTTTGTACTCAAGCCTATGACCCCTCAACAAATCATGGCTGAACATTTACAAAAGAAAACTGAAATTAGTGCAGCAAGTAGAGGAGGAGAAGAGCAAAAGAAATTGAGTGCCATCCACAATTCGGTGAGCGAGTGCTCTACAAGCCAAATTCAAGAGATAAAAGGAAGGAAGAGGGAGAACATCTAGTTATGCTAGCCACAAAATCTGAGCTGAGAGAAGTGAGGAACAACCCATATCAAGTACTCTTTGTACTTGTGAACAAAGATGTTTTGATTTCTCCTAACGACATAACATCTCTTCCTAGTGTTGTGGCTGATCTTTTGCAGGACTTTGAAGACGTGTTTCCACAAGAAACACCGGCTGGACTACCTCCAATTCGAGGGATTGAGCATCAAATCGATCTTATTCCAGGGGCTGCGCTTCCTAACCGTCCACCATATCGAACCAATCCTGAAGAAACTAAGGAAATACAAAGGCAAGTACAAGAACTTCTTGATAAAGGTTTTGTTCGTGAAAGCTTAAGCCCTTGTGCTGTTCCTGTGATTTTAGTACCTAAGAAAGATGGATCTTGGAGGATGTTTGTTGATTGTAGAGCGATAAATAATATTACCGTTCGCTATCGCCATCCTATTCCACGACTAGATGATATGCTTGATGAATTAAGTGGTTCCACAATTTTTACTAAAATTGATTTGAGAAGTGGATACCATCAAATAAGAATGAAAACTGGAGATGAATGGAAGACTGCATTTAAAACAAAATTTGGGTTGTATGAATGGTTAGTAATGCCCTTTGGGTTGACTAATGCTCCTAGTACTTTTATGAGATTAATGAACCATGTCTTAAGAACTTTCATTGGAAAATTTGTTGTTGTCTACTTCGATGATATTCTAATTTACAGCAAGTCTTTTGATGAACATGTGAAGCACATTCGACAAGTTTTAGATGAGCTTAGAAAGGAGAAATTATTTGCTAATCTTGAGAAGTGCAGTTTTTGCACAGACCATGTTGTGTTTCTTGGCTTTGTTGTTTCAGCAAAAGGAATAGAGGTGGATGAATCCAAGGTGAAAGCCATCAAGGATTGGCCAGCTCCAACGAATGTAAGTCAAGTAAGAAGTTTTCATGGTCTTGCTGGTTTTTATAGAAGATTTGTGCGAGATTTCAGTACCATCGCTTCTCCTTTAAATGAATTGACAAAGAAAGGTGTTGAATTTAAATGGGGAAACTCACAAGAAGATGCTTTTCAAGAATTGAAGAAACGTTTGACTGAAGCACCTGTACTTATTCTTCCTGATTTCACTAAAACTTTTGAAGTAGAATGTGATGCTAGTGGGATTGGGATAGGAGGAGTTTTAATGCAACAAGGAAAACCTATAGCATATTTTAGTGAAAAATTGGGAGGTGCTCAATTAAATTATTCTGTGTATGACAAAGAATTGTATGCTTTGGTCCGAGCGCTTGAAACATGGCAGCACTACTTATGGCCAAAAGAGTTTGTTATTCATTCTGATCATGAAGCTTTGAAGTATTTGAAAGGGCAAGCCAAACTGAACCGTCGCCATGCCAAATGGGTTGAGTTTATCGAAACATTTCCATACATTGTAAAATATAAGAAAGGTAAGGACAATGTGGTCGCTGATGCCTTGTCTCGAAGGAATGTGTTGTTGAATCAACTAGAGGTAAAAGTTTTGGGTCTTGAAAATTTGAAAGAAATGTATAATGATGATCCTGAATTTTCAGAACCATACAATCATTGTAAAGATGGAAAAGGTTGGGAAAAATATCATATACATGATGGATTTTTGTTTAGAGCTAACAAACTTTGTGTACCAAATTCTTCGGTTAGATTGCTTTTATTGCAGGAGTCACATGGAGGCGGTCTAACAGGTCATTTTGGACAAAGGAAGACTTATGAAATGCTCAGTGATCATTTCTATTGGCCCAAGATGAGGAGAGACGTCATCAGATTTGTGGAGCGTTGTGTCACCTGTCACAAAGCTAAGTCAAAATTGAACCCTCATGGTTTATATACTCCTTTACCCGCTCCTAAAATTCCTTGGGCAGACATAAGCATGGATTTTGTTTTAGGACTGCCGATGACTCGAAAAAAGAGAGATTCTATTTTTGTTGTGGTTGATAGATTTTCAAAAATGGCTCATTTTATTCCATGCAACAAGAGCGACGATGCTTCACATGTTGCTAATTTGTTTTTCAGAGAAATCGTGAGACTACATGGAGTGCCCAAGACCATCGTATCTGACCGTGATGTGAAGTTTGTGAGCTATTTTTGGAAAACATTGTGGGCAAAGCTTGGAACTAAACTTTTGTTCTCCACCACATGCCACCCCCAAACTGATGGCCAAACTGAAGTGGTGAATCGTACATTGTCAATGCTGCTGCGAACAATGGTAAAGAAGAACTTGAAGGATTGGGAGGAATGTTTGCCACACGTGGAGTTTGCTTATAATAGGGCAGTACATTCTACAACTAATTTATGCCCCTTCGAAATTGTATATGGGTTTAAACCTATTGCTCCCATAGATTTGTTGCCCCTTCCATTGCAGGAAAGAACCAATATGGAAGCTTCCAAGCGTGCTGCATATATAAAAAAGATACATGAGAAGACCAAGGAAGCAATTGAGCTCAAAGCAGTGCGCAAGGCTGCAAGTATGAACAAGCATAGGAAGAAAGTGTTATTTGAGCCGGGGGACTTGGTTTGGATTCACTTGCGCAAGGAGCGTTTTCCTGATCAGCGCAAATCCAAATTGATGCCACGAGGGGATGGTCCATTTCGTGTTCTTGCCAAGATCAATGATAATGCATACAAGATAGATCTTCCACCAAGCTATGGCGTGAGCAACACGTTCAATGTTGCTGACCTCTTACCTTATACAAGCGAAGACATTTCAGAGTCGAGGACGACTCCTTTTCAAGGGGAGGAGGATGATATGACCACGCCATTAAGCAACATGTTACAACCCCCAAGTCATACTACATCAACCCAAGTACAACCAACATCATCACCAACCCAAGTCTTTGATGGACCAATTACACGTAGCCGAGCTAAGAAGCTACAGCAAGAGGTGCACGCGCTACTTTATGAATTTCATTTAAACACTAATGAGAATTTTATGCTACCTAAGTCGTGTATGTTGATATTACTTAGGTTCACCAAAGAGGAAGGACAAAACATATCAAAGGCAAATCAGCAAGAAGAGTTATGTCCGAGTGAGTCCAGCGCTATAGAACCGTCCAGAAGAAACAGTCATATCTTTTGATTCCCAAAAGCTATGAAGACCTATAAGTACTTTTTGGAAAGCTCTTGAAGTCTAGTTTCCAATGCTTCTAAAGCCGACTTAACCACATCTACCAGAAAGGCAGCCGACCTACTTTAGTGCCGACTGGTCAGAAAATCCGAGTCAGTCCAGCGCAACAGAACCGTCCAGAAGAAACAGTCATATCTTTTGATCCCCAAAAGCTATGAAGGCCCATAAGTACTTTTTGGAAAGATCTTGAAGTCTAGTTTCCAATGCTTCTAAAGCCGACTTAACCACATCTACCAGAGAGGCAGCCGACCTACTTTAGTGCCGACTGGTCAGAAGGTCAACAGTCAGCGTGATGACCAAGTTTTCGTATTAAACTGCATCATTCTACGAAGTTTCATTAAGCATGCTATATATGGTGAGAAAGCTTATCAAGTTAGCTTTCCAATGCAACCAGTCCCACGTCATTTGAAGATTCCTAGAAGAAGTTATTGCCAAAATACTGAAGACTGCGCAGAAGTCAAACAGCCACACGGAAATCAGCTCTGCAGATCTTCCGAAGAGGCTCCTTCACATTAGCTCGTGAAAATACTTTTGTTTTGTGTTTATACCTCGCTAAGGCTGGTTGTTACTAGTATAAATACCCCCCTATGTCTATGATGTAAGGCAGCTTATGATAATCTAAAACAGAACCCCTTTGTTCAGCTGTGTGCTAACAAATATTGAGAGTGATCTCTACCCCTTTGCTCTTGTGAATTCCTTCGCGGGATTGCAGAAGCGGCGGCTTCATCCGCTCCCAATTGGTGCTCCTACTCCCTTCGAGGTCTCCTCGATTGATTGTAGGCTGTGTTGGTTGGTTCTTTGAGAGTGTGGTTGGGCGAATCCTCGATTCAGGCTGCCGGTTAAAGACGGTGGTTGGCTTCGAGTTTTATTTGTCAGGTTGCACTAGTTATCGCTGCTTGCAGCAAGTTATCTTGGCTTCTTTGAAGCTAGTTATCTGAAGATTGATCCTACGTCGTGAAGATCGGGCATCGTGACGCATCACCGGGTATCACATTCATGGACTATCTTTGACTATCTTTAAGTCATATTTCCATAAATCTTTGCCACAATAATGAGCAAGCTAACCTCCTCAACCACCACCTCGCCTTATGTAGATTTATGTTGTAATGTTTGGATATATGCACACAATCACCATCAAAATAGATCAACTAGCCCATCCTCCTTCCTACCTTTGATCTATGTGAAGTTTCTAGGATATTCACAGTGTTCTGGTGAATATGGCCTTAACAAGACCTAAGGGGTTTCTGTAACTTTTTTAAATCCTCCTTAGTACCTTGATCGACAAACCTTGTTATTCTCTTGTTTCCTTGATTACAAGCAAAACAAGTGGATACAAAAGTTTGTCGATCAACGTACTAAGGAGGATATAAAGATGCTATAGAAACACATGGTTCTCGTTAAGGTGATATCCACCTTGACATCCTGAATATCCCTACAAATAACACAAGGAGGAAGGGTAGGAGGTGGGTGGGCTAGTCAAACTCTGATATGGTGATTGTGTGCATATATGCTAACATAAGATAATATACACAAGGGGAGATGGATTGGTTGGGGATGTGAGTGTACTCATTGTTGGTAAAGATTTCCTAACTATGGTCGATGCATAGGTTTCAAAACCCTAACAATGTAATACAAGATTAAATTAAGGATACAAAGTAATTATAACATGCATAAATTCATATTAATCCAAATCACATTATCATTAATATCACTTCACAATAATAAACTAACTCTAACAATAGCTAACTTCGATTAGCCATACTAACACATACGAGAATAATCAGTAGGTTAACTAACTGTAATCAACATTGTAATCAACCTTATTCACCTACACATTGGTGGGGGCATCGGAGGCTCGACTGACGTTGGGGTGGGGTCGGTACAACTGCGCTGGTGGGGAGGAGGTGACGGGGGCATCGACGGTCGGCAGGAGAAGGTTTGCTAGTACTCAAAAGGTTAACTCCCATTGGCCTGGTGGCGTAACCGACATAAATGAATTAACTCCAGTCGACTACTAGCCAGACCAAAGAGAGTTAATTTAATTTCCGTTGGTTGATATATCGTCGACATTCGTTACTTAACTCCCGTTGGCTTTTTGCCGAGGCCGACAGGGACTTTTCCAACTCCTGTTGTGCTGGCTCGGTTCATGATATGAGGGTGTTTAAGGATGTAACAATAAGTATGGTGACAAGTTTGTACACCCACATCAAGGTATTGGCTTGTTATGGGCTATTATTTCACATGGTTGCAATCATATCCACCGAACTAACGAAATAATTCTACATGTGCAGGAAAGTTTTATTTTGTGGCCTCGGAGTATCTAAACCGATGAGGTTATCTTGCACTATTGAAGGGTACAAAATATCATATTTCGATGTTCCGACAAGAATCAATGCCAAGAGATAAAAAAAGGTTTTTAACTATGCGCATTCTTCAACGATGACAACTATGTTCCGACAAACATCGGCTGTGTTCGCTGCGGCTTAAAGCCGTACTGTTACGGCTGTTTGTACTGCTGCAGCTGCAATCAGTAGAGACAAAATACTGTAGAAGCCGCAGCCGCAGCCGGATTAAAGCCGCAGCAAGCCGCAGCGAACACAGCCATCGTCTTCCCAAGAAAATACATGTGATAGTTTGTTAAGTATGTCATAGCTCTGCTAGTTTGTAATAATATGATTCTTGTACTGCAGGAACAATATTTGAATCATATGGTTTTTTTTGTAATAACTAACATGCCAGCAGAGCGACATGGCATAAGTGCATAACTATAAGAGCAAATATAATAACCGGCTGTAAGTCGACTAAATGCTGAGGTAGATGAAAGAGAAGAGGAGAGAGGAAAAAGCGGGCTGTAAATTTACAACTAGCTTAGATACAAGAATTATACATTAATAATGAATAACTAACTACTACTGTACGAATGAGACCGTAAAGATTGTTACAGCAATAATTGGCTATTGTTCAGCCAGCATCGCGGTCAGGGACACGCATAACTGCCATTGAAAAGCCAGCCGTACGTGAGCGGCATCAGCGCGGCAACGAAGCGCAGCAGCGTGGGAACACGCGCAGTCCATGGGTAAAGAAAAAGTCATAAAAAAGAACAAGGAATAAGCCCTCTAATTGATCGAGACCAGGTACTTCACTCCCAAGCTAAACTAATCGTACAACTTTAGGGTGTGTTCGGTTTGAGGCTAAATTAAAATGAGATGGAGTGATACTGTCTCCTCAACTTTTTAGATTATGTTATCACCAAAAAAATTACTTGGGTGTTTACTTTGCCTACATTTGACTCTCATCCAAAAATTATAGAAACTATGACCACCATCTTCCATTATTTCTTATACATCCAACCAAACACACCTTTCTATATTCAAATAAACTCTTATATTCTGTTCACGGCGGAAGCTGAAGAGGCTACTCTTTCGCCTACTCGAACAGGCTACAATTGCATGTATTTTGGGACAACAAGACATGGTTAAGGCTTCGTTTCAATCTTACGGGATGAACTTTAGCTTCCTGCTAAACTTTAGCCATATAAATTAAAGTGCTAAAGTTTAGCTCCTTGGGGTGTTTAGATTATTCTAATAAAGTTTAACATATTGGAATAAAAAGACACCCATAACCCTAATGCGGAGAGAGAGAATGGGTTAGAGGGTATGAGTGGAAAATAAGGTTCCCTGGCCCATGTTTAGCTCCTTTTAGCATCCCTTGAGCAGCTTATGAGATAATAAGTGCTAAATTTTATCAAACCACCATTAGCTCTCCTATTAAATTACCAAATTGCTAAAAGTAACTAAAAAACTATTAAAGTTTATCTCTTGAGATTGAAACAAGGTACATTTTTTCGGGACAAGAGAGTATATACAAATACAAGTTAATAAATATTAATATTATATATATATATTTATACTTTAGTTAAAATTAAAAGTAAACGCGGTACACGTCATCCCATACGTACAAGACTAGACCGCGTCTCGGTTGGCTTTGACTCCTAGTCAACTCGGCCGGCCCACACGTCTCCAGTTTAATTTATTGCGCCTTTTAATAGTTTGGCGGCATGCGGAACTGGATAAGCAAATCGTAGCTATTTTTTTTGCTCCATAAAACCGTGGAGACATGTACAACCTAGAGACACCAGAACAATTTTTTTAATAAAAGAGACAGCTAAAAGACAACGTAATACAACTTAAATCCCTAGATCATAAATACAGTTAAGAAATAGTAAGTATAAAAAGTCGCGAATAGACGAGCTCTTCGAGAAAAATCTATGTCTTGATTTTTTTCACTTAACCCCTAAAAACTCCTCAATAGACACCTCAATAAATGGAGTTGTTGTACAAACAACCAAATCACGCACATAATAATTAAACCACTATCCTTAAGCGTGCGTGTATATATTTGATGGCATTTCAAAGTGAAGAATGTGCATAGATGAAGAGCTATTTTTTACCTTTTGGCATTGGACCTTGTTGGTATCCCAGAGATGATACTTTATACTTTGTATGACACAAGATAAATCGATTGGTTTGGATATCCTAAGTCCATAATACAAAAATTCCCTACAATTGCAAAATTATTTTGTTAGCTAGATAGATATGACTGTAATTGTGTGAAATAATATCTCATCATAAGGCAGTACGATGAGGTGGATGTGGAAATTTGTCGTGCATACTTATCAATTGCATCCTTGAACGCCCTCATATCATGAACCATGTTAGGCTACCTTCCATGACAAAAGTAAATCTCATATCAAAGTCACATGTCACCAACAAGTTCAGAGTGGTGTATCCATGTCTTCACGTATGTTGTCTTATACTTTGAACTGACACTACAATCGATACATGTGTCCTGTATATTGCTCCAATGCAACTATCAAAGTACATAGAAAACCAAGCTGCATATACCGTTTGATGCATAGTCCTAAATTAGGGATCTACTAGCCTAATGCTATCAGCTACAAGCTTGCTAACATTACGCAATGTTTTATCAAACTTCCTATCGCATGTCTTAGTTGACCTAACAAATTGATTTTTAGCTTCTCTCGTACCCTGACAGGCACCATACATCCATAAAAACATGTTGAAAGCCTCAACTAATGACATCCTATTTATGGACTTCAACCCATATGGCTCAACAAGCATATTATGTAGCCTATCAAACACATTTCTATTTAGCCTAAACATATTGTAGCAAGATGTCCTATTTCCAAGGTTTTACATGACCCAATCACAACCAGATTCTATAGCTACTTTGTATTCTGATTTGTTCATGTATGTTTCATAATGGTACATATCGATCAAGGCACCAACACCAGCAATTTGGTGCCTCCTCTTCCAACATCCCTTCACATATTGTTGTATCGTAGTCATAAAATCAACATTCATTTCCCGTACACACAAATTGTTCTTCATTAAAATTGATACAAATATAAACAGTAAAGTAGAAGCTTCAACCTCTCTTGTCCTGCCATTTCCTCTTCAACAACCCAAACCTTGCTTCATTTATTCTAAATTTGATAAATACTTTCTGATTATATTTTTCATGAAACAACTCAGTAGCAATGCATTATCCATCCATGTCTTTTGTTGCTATAGCAATCTTAGCTTAACTCAGACACCCATCTATCTCCAGATCTTCCTTTTGTGGCACCAGCACCTACTTTTTAGCAATCTCGTTGCAAGCTTGTAAGATATCTATTAGTCCCTTAATGGCCTTCAACATTAGACTAGATCTTCTTAGGTGGATGTGTTGTTGTATCTATTGAGCTACTACCCCTCTTGCGACTAGATTGTTCAGAGTGCCATCTTCATCGTCATCTACAATGTCATTGTCCTCATTCCCATTTGCATGTAATGGAAAGGAAGCTTCTCTAGGAATGCATGAGGACCATCCACCAAATGTAACACTATGGAACATCTCACTTAGATATTCAAGATATGTAGGTATGAATTCTTGAACTTCTTACACTCATTCCTCGTCAAAATGTACATATGAAAATATAGGCTAACACATGTTAGGTAACACACGGTGAGAAAAATATGACTTTATGAACATAAGAAAATTAACATGATAGTACCTCTACATTTTTCTCCACCATTTGTGAGTTGCATTTATTGTTACATCTGTGTTTCAGTCTAGTTCTATTTGAGCTTGGGACCAAACATGAAAATTATATAGAGTATTATATTGATCCTTTTTTCCCATTGTTCTGATAATATGACATTAGTCCAATGACCTAATTAGGGCTTGGAAGCACTCTTTTATTTCCCTAAGTTGCAAGGTCATGCTCACTCTCTTTTCTCACAACCATCTTCTCTCACTCATAGTCTCTTCCTCTCGATCATGATGCCTCTCCTTCTTACACACCCTCTCCACTGTGACATGCCATTGATAAGCTTGCACTATGCCAAT
Source organism: Zea luxurians (assembly GCA_029449295.1). Lineage (NCBI taxonomy): Eukaryota > Viridiplantae > Streptophyta > Magnoliopsida > Poales > Poaceae > Zea > Zea luxurians. The sequence goes on along the minus strand of JAOPSE010000011.1, from coordinate 11,513,822 downwards.
GACCTTTCACCCATGCTTGCATCATTGTGCATATAGCTGCACGTACTCTACTGCTCATCAGATACCCTAGCTCCACCTTATGCCTGTGTTGACCAAGCTCACCATTGAGTCAACACTAATCCAACTCACCATTGAGTCAGCACCAACAAAGCTCATTGTTGAGTCAGTGCCAACAAATCTCACCACTGAGTCAGTGCCAACAAATCTCACCACTGAGTCAGCACCGACCAAAGCTCACCAACAGACCTACCAGACCCTCTCCCCAATTAGTAGGTCTTCTCCACTTTCTTTCATCTTCATGCATGCATCATTTACTTAGGTGTGAACTTCTATGCACTCCAAGTGTTTGATGAAATTTCTCCACCAACCAAGAACCCTTCTTTGATCTGATTCCCTGCTATTTCTTACAATCTCGCATCTTTTCCCATCACATGGCCTCTTGATCAAAGTTCTCTTCCTCCTCATTGTTGTTAATCTCTAAGGTATCTATCACCCTCTCACTCTTCTTTTCCATATCATGTCAATCAGTTGAGGAAGTATGTGATAGTTATATCTGAGCATTAAACATGAGACCCAACCTCCAGATATGGATTGAGGCCCAGCCTCTAAAGGTTCATAATTCTGAGAAATTAGTAGTCTCACGGGACTATCAGTTAGTGGGTTTGTGTTCCTGTTCACAAAGTAGATGGCTCACACTAAGAATGTTGGAGGTGGTCTGGGTGACGATAACCATCACAGATGGCCACCACTCTGTTCTACCTGAGACAAGTGCAAGGAAGTTCATGCTAAGAGTGCTTATAAGTGCAAGCTAGTGAACAAAGAGGCTTAGAGAGACCTAGAGGTTGCCTAAGCAACAAGGCCATAGAGTGAGGTGGTAGGAGTGGGATCATTCATATTATTAAGGTTACAATGGTGCAATCATAACTATAGAAAAATCAACAGCAGGAGCCTAAGAAGTAGTCAACCATCCATCGATCCACTCATGCTCGAGTACTAGTCACACCACAACCAAAGGGGCTAAGACCTAGAGCTCATATACCACCAACACACCCAACAACTATAGGTCGATACCACCCGATGGTTATTCACCTTAACCTAAGGATAGCTAGTGCTTCTCGAGTTTGGGAGTTATGCTTTTATGGCACTTGAGTAGTGGTTTCTAGATGAGAGGGACCCTATAAATGTTAGATGGCTTCTATATTCTACTTCATGAGGATTTTCACTCAGCCATGACTCGTAGTGGAATCACCATCATACCTCATAGGGTATGACCCACATAGGACATTTTGTTGTTGACGGAGAGTAGATTCGTTTCGACCTAACTTACCTGTCAGGCTTGGCAAGTCTGTTAGGACGATCTAGCTTGTATGTTGAGTTATGGGTTAGAGAGTTATATGCCTTCGTTTGGATCGATCCTAACTATGAATACTTCTAGTTTACCTTAAGAGGTAGGCCACATAGACTTTATGTCAGCATTGTCGGGGAGAAACTTGGGTTTACAAAGTCCAATAGACGTCTTCATAGCCTACACTATGGGACTATGGATCCACTGAGATGCCCTCATAGCAGAGAGCTACTAGTGGCAGCCCACACAACATCTTGCTTTAGGCCACCATTTGGAAATGGATCTAGATGCACCCCTAGTGAGGTTACACAATGTGTTGTCTCCTCAACATCATCAGGAGTAGGACACTGTTACCTAGGTGTGAATACAAGGAGGAGTTGACTAACATCTAGCAATGGCTTATCAGTGCCCTAGTGTCTTAGACATAGTTTAGAATTCTTGATGTGATCATCTCTAAGATAAAGCACACTATAGCTAATGGTATCAAGTCCTATTGCCAACTTCCCTATGCCCATTTGATCTCCTACTTGCTTACGAGGGAGTTGGACAAGCAGAGTACTCAATCTATCCGAGAGTTAGATGAGCTTCCTACATAGTTCCTTGTATATAAGATGACCTTTTAGCAAACAAATATTGAGGAACCAAAGTATTGAAATAGGTCCACCAAGCAGCTCATCTAACAGACATGAGTGCCTAAATAAGCAGGATGAGGCCATCAGACCTATTAAGCAGTCACAACATGTAAGACTTTCTTCATAATAGTATGATACTACTGATAGTTTTGATAAGGATTACCAACTAATTCAACAGATGCCACCCAGAGTGCATGATTCAGAGGCAAGGGGTCCATCTCAATAGCACCTTAGCAGGGAACATCAACTAACCCTGATCTAGTCCAAATCTTAGTAGCACTTCAGTTAGAGCAGTAACATTAGGCCCGGATCTAGGAGCAAAAGAGTGAGCAGATGATCATTATGTTTGAGCAAATTCAGTAGTACCATGACTAGCTTTAGCAATGACCTATCCTATTCATGGAGCATATGCTCCATTTCACTAGTGCACCTTCAATGGTTCCTCCTGTTCAGTAGCTGGATCCACCTACAAATATAGTAGTTACTCCATGGTTATAGTCTAGTGGACTTTAGAGTCATGATCTATCATTATTCTAGTTTGCTTCACCCCCCACTCTGGTGTGCTCAAATATTTGCTACACTAGGATCATGATATATACCATGGACAGGACTAGGTCAATAGCAGCCTACCTCTGTTTGGACCACATCAAATCAGCACATACCTATGGTTACACTTAATATGAGTCTATATGTTAACTTTGGTGAGATCACAAGGCACCCTACTCTACTACAAGTGCTAGTGCCTACAATAACTCAGCCTAGTGTGTTCACATAGAGATTGTCCTCTTTTGTCGCCTCGTATGAGCCTGCAACTCTAGTGGGTTAGCTTCCTATAGCACAAGTCACTTCTATTCCAGAAACTATAGCGACAACAACAATGGTAGTTTCAGAGGCACGTGGTGGTCTACCTCAGTAGCACTTAAGAGTGCCACCATTGAGACAAACAACTAAGCGGCCGTTCGTTTTGTTCATAACGCATTCTTTGGAACGGTTTCACGTGGAACCTTAGTTTTATTTGTATCAAAACTGATGAGCAGGAATAGTTTCAGATCATAATCCGAGGTAACCGAACGGGCACTAACCCAATTCCCTGTACACAAACTCAGACTCAGGCAACCATTAAGAGCACATATTTTGATGAAAGACCATATGTGCATCATTTCAAGCTTACCCCTCATGTCTTACTAGCCAACACATCTATTTTCTTCCCATCTATAGACTTAGGTTTTGATACTTGATGCCAAAGGCGGTGACGATGCTATAAAGGCAATTAACAATTTATAATTGTTTCTATATATAGTCAAACAATGATACTTTTTTGATAACGTTATGATATAATAACAAATAATAAATCACAAAATAACAATTTATTTGTACTAGTCTATTGTATTAAAAAAGGTGTAAATTTTATTTTAAAATTCAGACACCTAAAATATAACGTTATGTCGCTGGCACTCGGCAAAGAGGCAGGCTTTACCGAGTGCCGCACAGAACACTCGGCAAAGAGCCTGACATGGAGACCCTCCCTGGCGGGCTCTTTGCCGAGTGTCCCAGAGGGCACTCGGCAAAGATGTATTCTTTGCCGAGTGCTTCTGGGAAGACACTCGGCAAAGTTTTCTCCTTTGCCGAGTGCCATCCTTGACACTCGGCAAAGAAGCCGTCTTCGTTACCTCGTCGCCGTAACGGCCGCTTTTCTTTGCCGAGTGCCCGAGAAAAAGTATTCGGCAAAGAAGGCTTTACCGATGTACTGTTTGCCGAACCTTCTTTACCGAGTTCGACACTCGACAAAGTCTTTGCCAAGTGTTTTTGGGGCTTTGCCGAGTGCTTCGGTCACTCGGCAAAGCGCCCGTTTCCGGTAGTGACGTCATAATGATATAGGTTTATTCTTAAAACTGAAGTTGGGCCGGACATTATGGAACGTCTTGTCCTAGCTTGTCCTGATGCCATTCTCTCATTATATTCTCGGTCCAGGTCAACGCGGAAACACGGCCATGGCAAGCTAAAAACTTTCTTCAGAGCTTCGTCAATCTTCTCTTTGAATGTGTACGTGACGGAAAGATACAGTACCTAGCAAAGCAACAGGTACCGAACTGGCCGGCCCGCTTCTATATAAATGCTGCTCCGCTCGGTCACATCCGAATCCGCTACCAAGATACTCCTGCGCCGATTAATAAATTCATGCAGCTCTATAATTTATTTGCATAAAGCAGCGAGAGCTCGACAAGCAGGCGCGACAGATCGAGATGATGGAAAGCAGTGGTGGTAATGGCAGCACTGATCCGTTGCTGCTGGCGCCGGGATTCAGGTTCTACCCGACGGAGGAGGAGCTGCTGACCTTCTACCTCCGGCACCGCCTCGCCGGCACCAGGCCCGTCGTCGAGCACCTGATCCCCGTCATGGACATCTACGGCTACCATCCCTCCGAGCTCCAGGCGATGGCCGGCGCGGCGAACGTGTGCGACACGGAGCAGTGGTTCTTCTTCTGCCCCCGCGCGGAGCGGGAGCTGCACGGTGGGCGGCCCGCGCGCACCACGCCGTCGGGCTACTGGAAGGCCACGGGGTCGCCGTCCTACGTCTACTCCTCATCGCCCAACAACCGGGTCATCGGGGAGAAGCGCACCATGGTCTTCTACCAGGGCCGCGCGCCCACCGGCAACCGGACCCGCTGGAAGATGAACGAGTACAAGGCCGTCGCCGACGATGCGCCGCCGGCGCCAGGGGCGCCCGTCATGGTACGTCCGTCCGTCCTTGTGCATGCATTTATTTTTAATGATGACGGTAATCAGGTCGTACAGCAAGTATTAATTGATGATGCAACTGCTAGCATTCGATGTTATTAATTGTATCTGCCATGTCTGCACTGCAAGCAGCTGCGGAACGACTTCAGCGTCTGCCGGGTGTACATCAGCACGGGCACGCTGAGGTCCTTCGACCGCCGGCCGCTCGACCGGCCGGGCGGCCTCGCCGTCGTCTCGGCTCATCAACAAGCCGTCCACTGCGGTTACCAACACCAACAGCTACAGCCACTGCTACCGCCACCAGCGGCGGTGGCGAAGACGACGACGAGACACCACCATCAGCAGATGATGCATGCTGCGGTCGTCGTGGCGGACGACGACGCGGCCGACAGCAACGGACGGCATGCAGCGGCGGAGGAGAACTCCCACGACAGCTCGTCGTCGGGGTCGCGGGGCGGCGTGGACGGAGCAGAAGACGCCGCCATGGCCATCGACTGGGACTCGCTCATCCCTCCTGTGGATGATCTCGCCTTCAGAGGCGTCGATGACTTGACCCGTGTCATTTGGCCCCATAATTGACAGACACCAGTCGCATCTCCTGCCGTGTGCTTCATCATTAGAAAGAAAGAATTATTCCTGAGAATGTAAGATGGTCAGTGCTTAGAGATTAGTGGCGTAGTTGACAACGTACGTGATAAGCTGCAGGGAAAATAAGGTAGAAGTTCACTAGCTAGCTAGCAGGCCTGTTTTCGGCATGAGTTAAATTCAGCAGGGGATACATGCACATATATTAGAAACTCTGACATTACAACTGATCAAAATTACTTGCTATGCGTGCACTCTGTTTTTTTGTTTATTTTGATTCCAATGCGCGTATATTGTAATCTCAATTCCGTTGGTTATAAAAACTTATTAGTTGTTACTCCATAAATTTTCCCATTTATAAACAATAAATAGTTTTTTTCCTCTGTTGAACACCAAAAGTGATAGACGGTTCGGCCCTAAGACTCGGACGGTCCGTGCCCCAGCGTTCAAATTGACTCGAGCAATTATCCTTATTTAGTGCGTGGTTATTCATCTAATCACATGGGATCTGTTGGCTATCGCCTAGGAAACGGATCCAGACCTCCCACTTATACATGAAGGGGTGCGACCGACTGAGAACCCCCGAACACATTCAATCAAACTAATCTACTTTATTTACCTTTCCTGCCCTAGGAGTAGATGTAACGTAACTTTAGTTGTAGCTTTCTACATGTCGACTTCCACCCCAATTCGACTCTTATTTCGTCTAATTCACTCAAGATCTCTTCCTCGAATTGATCTCTTAATTTCTAGATGACTCTACATCGTCTGGGGATGTCCCGGGTGACCTCTCGACTTGCAGCACCCTAAGATCTCTCCCCAAGGGGCGGGATCTAGGTTCCTACAAGGAAGAAGATGACTCTGAGCCATTGTGGATCGTCCGGCTCGACATAGGGAAGAAGCTGCTTCTGCCGCCAGGTCGCGGACCGTCCGTGCCACCGCTAGGAGCACTACCAAGCGACCTAGTGACCCATCATGGACCGTCGTCGCCGTCCACCTCGCAGAGCCGAACTCAAGGTATTGCTCATCATGAGAAGGCCCGAGGGTCCATTGCTATTTGGCCCAAAATAGGTCGTGATCATCATAGGGGTGACTCAATGCTCTAAATATCTTCAACTTTATTGGACCCTACATCATCTAAAGGTGTCAAGTCTCACTAGGCGGTTCATTCTAGTGTTTGGTGACCAAATCGGCGCCAACACACTTTTTGGCGACTCCGCTGGGGACAAAAGATTGAATCTATTATATTAGATCTATTATGGTCGATCCAAATGAACATACCAATGTCTCCCGAGACAACATCCATGGGCCGACTTTTAAAGACTACATGAAGAAGCAAGTCGAGGAGGTGGAGAGATGGTACCTCTCGCACTTCACGATGAATTGCCACCAAAGGTCCGTCAAGAAGAAGGAAGTTGACGTCATCTCCCTAGAGGATTTCATGTGGCACCCCACTGTAAGACATCCGACGTTGTTCAATCTCCTAAGAATTCTTTATGTGACGATCAGATTAAAAGTATGGTGGATGATATAGAGAAAAGGACGCATGCATTAGAAAAAAACTCATACGTCTAATTTTTCGTCACATAAATTGGGCACTAAAATAACTGCGTCAAACACATTGGCAACAAATGGGGCTTCTCAGTCCTAGTCATATTGTGGTATGTTGATGAACACATATCCGGGGCAAATGTTGTTGCCATCCTCACTGCATGGTAAACCAGCTCTAGTCACAGCCAGACAGTCCATGCATGATCATGGACCGTCCGATCCTCCAACGGACTGTCCGGCACCTTACGTCGGGTAGTCCGGAGTCACACCGAGCCTGCCAACAAGGCTCGCATGTGTTGACCAGCACAACCAGACAGTTCAGATATAGTACTGGACCGTCTGGTCCCGTCGCGGACCGTCTGGGTGTGCATACGTAGAATAGGGTACTGCACATCAGGCATAATCTTCAAGCTCCACCCCACCTGCAGCGCACCATAGTCATAGCATGCCATCGCTGACGCATAAGGTCGAATGCTTTCGGCCCCTGCAGGGGCAAAAAATATACATGTCGTCGAGCTTGTCTGGCTCGCTAAGGCTAAATATGTCGCTCTCCCTCCCTTGCATTTGGTGAAAATGGTAAAGTTAAGTTCACATTTAATGTTGCCAAGTGTGATAAGATATTTGATAAGTTGTATAGAGGAATCGATAAGGTGTGTATATTGTAAATGGTATGACTCCTTTCTTCATAACACCAATGATTGTAATGTCTCCCATCGATAAATACAATCGGCCATAAATGAAGGCCGGTTGAGATTTCAAAATGGAAGATTAACAAACAACCTATCCCTGTCAACACATTAGGGCTGATGGACAAGAAAGTCTTGATTCGGACATGTGCGGCCGATAAAAGCAAAGGCAAAAACATTTAGGTGTGGGCATTTTTTACCGAAAACCAAACCAAATCATACCGAACCAAACCAAAATTATGGTTTTTTGTAGTTCGGTTCGGTTTCGGTTTTTACATCTGGGAATTTCGGTATTCGGTATGGTAATCGGTTTTCACCATATACCGAACCGAAATACCAAAAAAACCGAATACCAAACTTTACGAATTCAAAATTTTGACTATTTGATTATGTGAACTAAATGTGTGATGCAATCAAATTGTTATTCACTTATTTATATGTGATGTATGCTATATCCTGAAATATTTGTGCCTATATACTTTTTACTTTTTAAAATTGTGTGTAATGTGTTGTCTTGTATCCTTCTTGAGTATAAGTTTTGTGTTCGGTTTTTACCAGAAAACCAAAGTAAAAAACCAAAATCGAACTTATCGGTTTTTCATTTTCTAGAAAACCGATCGGTTTCTAATATTTAAAAACCGAAGTTTTTTAAAACTAAAAAACCGAACCGAAGTTCCAAAAAACTGAATGCCCACCACTAAAAACATTATCATTGGTGACCCTCGCGTGTTAAATCTATCATGCAAAGGTGTTGCTCGGAAGGCTCTAGACAAAAAAAGACCGAAGTCTCTGGGGGCGCCCGATCAAACACTCGATCACGGTCAACTATCCTGCATTCATCGGACAGTCCGAGCACTAAGGCCAAACAGTCTAGGACAGGCACAGGCAGTCTGGCTATGAAGAACAGACGGTCCGTAGACAACTAGAAGCAGCAGCTACCTCAGACCGTCAGACCATAGCATCCTAAAACAGTTACTAGGAATCAAAACACTTCCAAGAAGTCTGGCTGGCTTAGCAGAGTCAGCTCTACTTTTGATCAGCTGCTTACTAATTATATGACGAAGAAAGACGTTCCACACGATCAGCCAATAAAACAAACAAAGTCAAAAAGATGATATATGCAAAACAAAATCCTAACTAAACGACCCAAAAAGTGGTGCAACCTAGATTGCCTGGTCATCCTCCTCTAGGGATGCCATGGTGCTTTCCAGTCTATTCATAGCCTGTAAGGAAAATGGACCCTAGGCCATTTGGCTAATCGAGTTTTGCTGTTTGATGAATAACACAATCCGTGAACTAATAAGTCCATAATAGGAAGTAAGTGAACACCACCAATTTAAAATTTTATCTACAAATGGTTTTTCAAGTGGTTTTGGTTATTTGGTCCTAAAATAGGAAGTAAGTGAATTATGGAGTTAGGGGGAGGCTTAAGTCCATAATATCACATTGTGGGGACAAACATGCATCCTAGCAAGTAGATTGCATATTTTCATTCAAATACTTGTATTATTTGCTTGCTTTGGTTGTGTTGTCATCAATCACCAAAAAGGGGGAGATTGTAAGGAAAATGGACCCCAGGCCATTTGGCTAATCGAGTTTTGGTGTTTGATGAACAACACAATCCGTGAACTAATAAGTTTTCTAGTGTTTGTGTTTGTAGTTCACAGGATGCAATATTTACTTGGACTAAGGAATTGAGGAAAGCATCACCTCAAAAGAAGACATAAAATGATACACAGAAGTCCAAGACTCAAGAACAAAAGAAGTCTGAAGAAATCAACGAAGAAACCTTGAAGAGGGCTGTCAGTCAGCGCCTGGTGGCGCACCGGACAGTGAACAGTACCTGTCCAGTGCGTACCGGACTTTCCGGTGGGACAACCGGACAGTCTACGCAGAGAGGCCACAGACAGGCGCTCTCGGGTTGTAGCACCGGTCTGTTCGATGGGGCACCAGACAGTCGGCATCGGACTGTCCGGTGTGCACCGGATAGATGGCAATGGTCGGATCCAACGGTCGACTGCTATAGGCGCCAACAGTCGGCTGACGTGGCGTGCACCGGACACTGCATAGTGGCTGTCCGGTGGTGCACCGGACTGTCCGATGCACCCGACGACACAAAGTTGCAGCTTTCTGTCCAACGGCTAGTTTGGAGATTGGAGGCTATAAATACCACCCCAACCGGCCATTCTCAAGTGTGGGAGCCCAAGCAACATACCAAGGCATATAGTGCACATTTCCAAGAGCTCAAACACCCAAGTGCTTAATAGAATCACTCGGTAATTAGCGTAGGTGCTTTGTGAAGTGCTTAGGTTAGTTAGACCGCTTTAGCGCTTGATCTAGGTAAACCCTAGTTAGTTGAGTGAGTTTTGTAAAACCACACAACCCCTCGGCTCTTGCGTGAGTCATTGTAATTGTACCGAGTGGGGCGAGAGTCTTGCTAGACCGTGACAACCGCGTTTGTGTCACGGCCGCCACCGTGTACCGGAGGGAACGAGGCCCATGGCGTTTTGGCCGGAAGCTCGATAGTGGAGACGACGGGGAGCGTCCAAGAGGAGCCGGAAGCGGAGCACCACTTGCGCGTGGAGAAGGCTCGCGGCTCTCTACGGAGTTACTCGACCGTGGTGCTTGGCCCTCGTGTGGGCTTCCCTTTGCGTAGGGGCACCAACAAGGATTAGTCGGGACCTTGCGTGGTTCTGGATACCTCGGTAAAAATACCGGCGTCATCCACGAGAGTTTGCTTCTCTACTTTGCTCTTTAAGTTTCCGCATTTATATTGAGCATTTAAGTTTCAATCTTGTATTCATACTTATTTAGTGTAGATTGAAACTTAGCCTTTTGCGGTAGAGATAGCAACACTTAGACAAAACCTAGTTTGCACATTCTAGTTTGATTATTTGCATAGGTTTTGCTCTAGGGATTTAATTGTGGCCTAGTTAAGTAAAAGTTTAGAAGTCCTAATTCACCCCCCCGCTCTTAGGCGTCACCCGTTTCCTACAAGTGGTATCAAAGCCCGGTTTGGCTCATTTGAAACGTTTTAGCTTCACCGCTAAAAGAGCCGACGCTTTTTAGAGGAAGGGATGGATACCCATTGGCCACCACACTTTGACGGCACTAACTTCCCATATTATAGTGCTAGAATGGCTTGTTACCTAGAGGCCATTGATCTAGGTGTTTGGAGAGTCACTCGTGATGGGATGAAACCCCTCAAGAATCCCAAGATACCCAACACGAGTGAGGAAAAAAATTCATTTAAATGCTAGAGCCAAAAATTGCTTGTATGAATCTCTTAGCATGGATATTTTTAATCAAGTATTTACCTTGAAAACAGCTAATGAGATTTGGCTAAAATTGCATGAGCTCCATGACGGCACATCCAATGTCCGTGAGCAAAAACATTGCCTAGTCTTAAATGAGTATAATTCTTTTGCTATGAAAGATGATGAGTTTGTTAGAGACATGTATTCTCGTTTGAATCTAATTATTAATGAGCTCAATTCGATTGGCATTAATAAACTAGGTGATGCGGACATTGTGAGGAAGATTATTTCCCTGCTACCACAACAAAGATATGAGAGCATCATCACCATCCTTCACAACATGGAGAACTTGAGCAACATGACCCCGACCATTGTGATTGGGAAAATCGCAGCTTTTGAGATGTCGCGAAAAATGTGTCGGGGAGAGGAGCCAACTTCCTCAAGGCCATATGCTTTTGCATGTGATGAACGGAAGGTCAAAAAGAAGGCTCCTACTCCAAGTTCCTCAAGTGAAGAAGAGGAAGAAGAAGAAAGTGATGATGATGAAGAAATCAACCATGCACATCATCCTCCAAGGACAAAGAAACAATCCGACGCGTCGGAAAGGTAATGAGGATGATTCGCAAGATTAATCTAATGGGTGTGCCCCTGTAGGTCGAAGATCTTCTCTTTAACATTGACAGGAAAAAGCAAAGGAAGAGAGGATGCTTCGCATGTGGGGAGAAGGGCCACTCAGGGACAACTGTCCAAATATGGCCAAACCCAAAAAGGAGAGGAGCAAAGGCAAGGTGCTAACAAGTGTTAGAACTTGGGATGATTCTTCAAGTGAAGATGAACCTCTAAGGACGCACAGCCACCGATCCTCATCACGCTCATCACGGTCATCACACAAATGCCTTATGGCAAGAGGTAACCAAAGCATTCCATCCTCTAGTGATGAAAGTAGTAGTGATGATCAAGGTGAGGGAAATCCCTCTGTAGATGAGCTTGTGGAAGCCGTAGAATTTTTCCAGAATGTTTGCACTAAGCAAAAAGCTCAACTTAAAACGTTGAAAAATAAGTTGATTAGCTCCCAAAATGATTATAAAGGTTTGCTAGAAAAATTTGAAACTTTTGCAAACTTAAATAGTGATCTGTCAACTAAAATTGAGCTATTAGAATCTAGTGCTCCATCCACTGCTACTGATGATAGCCTTATTAAAAAGAATGAAAAACTTAAGGCTAAGTTAGCTAGCTCCCAAGAAGCTATTGAAAATTTGCTAGAGAAAATGGAAATTCTTAGCATACACAATAATGAGCTAACTACTAGGCTAGAAAACATTGGTAGCACCCCAGCAGCATCTTTAGTTGAAATACCAGAAATTATTAAGAAAGATGCTTCTACTTCTTGCTTTGATTTAATTGATGATTTTAACCCCTGCAACCAAGTTCTTGTTGAGAATATTGTTGTAGAAACATGTTCGGATGAGGTTGCAAAGGAAAATGAACAATTAAAGCAAGAAGTGGCTCGCCTTGGAAAGGCTTTGTATGACAAGAAAGGCAAAACCAAACAAATCCGACCTCCACAGGATAACACCACTGCGGGAGTGAACAAGCCTATGGAGGGAGAAACTGTGATTTGTAGGCTATGCCACATGGAAGGCCACAAGTATTACCAATGCAAGGCGATGACCGGGGATAAACAAAGGCAAAAGCTCAAGCAAAAGCCATCAAGCAAAATCTCCAACACCTACATCAAAAAGGTGGACAAAAAGACTGCTACACCATATTTGATAAAGAAGAAAAGGAATGGAAAGGTGATAGCAATCAAGGCCAACAAGCAAGCCAATAAAGGAAAAGGGGCCAAACGCATCTGAGTGCCAAAGGAAATAATTTCAACCATGAAAAGCACCAAGAAGGTTTGGATCCCGAAAGGGAAGTGAGTGGACCGAAGGTCTTCGGGAAATTTGGAGACTTAGCAAATTTGGGATGTATATCATGGGATACATCATATTGGATCAAAGTTACTTGCCAAGTGGGTTAGTGAAATTTTTGGACCCAAATTTCCCACCCATGACTAAGGTAACTAGTTTTATTGTATCTCTTGTTTTTAGATATGCGTATCTATTTACTTTGTATCTAGTTTACCTTTCTTGCCTAGTATTACATTTGTTATTTACTTTTGTTTAAAAATTATGCATACTAGGTACATCATATGGTAGGATTGCTTGCTTTCAATTCATATACTTAAGCAAACCTACATGGCCTAAAATGTTTATTTAAAGCACGACACATAGCTTCTATATCACTCCATAGTAAATGATGCATCAATTGAAAATTTTGATTTCTACAAGTTGTATCATTTAACTTATATGTGCCAAAGTTCGGATTATAGATAATTTGCCCCTCTTAATATCAAATCAAAGTGCATGTCTCCTACAAGTATTCAAAACTTGTATGCACACCTTTAGGGGGAGGTTACTCTATAATCTAATACTTTGAGACTAACACCTTTTCAAGTCCATTTCATGTGATAGTCTCATTGTAAGGAAAATGAGGTCCCCGGAGAAAGACAACAATCTTCCACTGCAAAATCTTCAAGATCTCTCATGTCTCTCAAGCTCGCCATTGACTTTCAATTGGTATCTTTTGAGACTACTTTTTATATCATTTACATGTCTTCTCCAACATTTGATTAGACTATATTTCATATCATATACTTCCATGTTGCTAAAAATGCATAAGTACTTAACTCATATTCTGTTACCTATGCATAAGGGAAGTTAGTCTTTTCAAATCATGTCTTGCTCCTCTAATTTTAACATGATTTTTCCTAAGTAGAAGATCTCTGTCAGGGGGAGTATTTCTTCATCTCTATAAAGGGGGAGAAACTTCTCTCTAAAGAGAACACTCGTTTAGGAGGAGTAATCCTTTCAACTGATATCATTCATGTGGTTTAATTTAGTATCCTTTAAATGGTATCATCTGATAAATTTCTTGATGAGGGCAAGCTTTTATTTACTTCCTACGTGCTTTTAATGTCTTCCTTTTCGGTGGTTGATGCCAAAGGGGGAGAAGTTTAGGGACCAAAGCAATGAAAACTATATCAAACACCAAACACCACCAATTTAAAATTTTATATCTACAAATGGTTTTTCAAGTGGTTTTGGTTATTTGGTCCTAAAATAGGAAGTAAGTGAATTATGGAGTTAGGGGGAGGCTTAAGTCCATAATATCACATTGTGGGGACAAACATGCATCCTAGCAAGTAGATTGCATATTTTCATTCAAATACTTGTATTATTTGCTTGCTTTGGTTGTGTTGTCATCAATCACCAAAAAGGGGGAGACTGTAAGGAAAATGGACCCCGTGCCATTTGGCTAATCGAGTTTTGGTGTTTGATGAACAACACAATCCGTGAACTAATAAGTTTTCTAGTGTTTGTGTTTGTAGTTCACAGGATGCAATATTTACTTGGACTAAGGAATTGAGGAAAGCATCACCTCAAAAGAAGACATAAAATGATACACAGAAGTCCAAGACTCAAGAACAAAAGAAGCCCGAAGAAATCAACGAAGAAACCTTGAAGAGGGCTGTCAGCCAGCGCCTGGTGGCGCACCGGACAGTGAATAGTACCTGTCCGGTGCGCACCGGACTGTCCGGTGGGACAACCGGACAGTCTGCGCAGAGAGGCCACAGACAGGCGCTCTCGGGCTGTAGCACCGGTCTGTCCGGTGGGGCACCGGACAGTCGGCACCGGACTGTCCGGTGTGCACCGGACAGACGGCAACGGTCAGATCCAACGGTCGACTACTACAGGCGCCAACGGTCGGCTGACATGGTGTGCACCAGACACTGCACAGTGGCTGTCCGGTGGTGCACCGGACTATCCGGTGCACCCGACGATAGAAAGTTGTTGCTTTCTGTCCAATGGCTAGTTTGGGGATTGGAGGCTATAAATACCACCCCAACCGGCCATTCTCAAGTGTGGGAGCCCAAGCAACATACCAAGGCATATAGTGCACATTTCCAAGAGCTCAAACACCCAAGTGCTTAATAGAATCACTCGGTGATTAGCGTAGGTGCTTTGCGAAGTGTTTAGGTTAGTTAGACCGCTTTAGCGCTTGCTCTAGGTAAACCCTAGTTAGTTGAGTGAGTTTTGTAAAACCACACAACCCCTCAGCTCTTGCGTGAGTCATTGTAATTGTACCGAGTGGGGCGAGATTCTTGCGAGACCGTGACAACCGCGTTTGTGTCACGGCCGCCACCGTGTACCAGAGGGAACGAGGCCCACGACGTTTTGGCCGGAAGCTCGATAGTGGAGACGACGGGGAGCGTTCGAGAGGAGCCGGAAGCGGAGCACCACTTGCGCGTGGAGAAAGCCCATGGCTCTCTATAGAGTTACTCGACCGTGGTGCTTGGCCCTCGCGTGGGCTTCCCTTTGCGTAGGGGCACCAACGAGGATTAGTCGGGACCTTGCGTGGTTCCGGATACCTCGGTAAAAATACCGGCGTCATCCACGAGAGTTTGCTTCTCTACTTTGCTCTTTAAGTTTCCGCATTTATTGAGCATTTAAGTTTCAATCTTGTATTCATACTTATTTAGTGTAGATTGAAACTTAGCCTTTTGCGGTAGAGATAGCAACACTTAGACAAAACCTAGTTTGCACATTCTAGTTTGATTATTTGCATAGGTTTTGCTCTAGGGATTTAATTGTGGCCTAGTTAAGTAAAAGTTTAGATGTCGTAATTCACCCCCCTCTTAGGCATCACCCGTTTCCTACATAGCCGATTTGTTGTCCTACTCAAGTGTGGGGTGGTATGACGATGAATCCATATTACTGGCCTAATCTGTTTACTTATCTGGGCTATGGGCACCACAAATTTGTGCCCATTGACATGCATGTTAATTAGGCAAAATGGCCGAAGAAGATGTAACCTAACGGCATCTGTGCATCAAAGTTCTAACAAATATTAATATTATCTGATCACAAGAGCCAATGACTTGCATCGAGCTGAGTCCTTACTCCGGGAACAAAATAACTGGTGAGATCTATTATTTCCGAAGTGCACTAGTGGTTTTGGTTCGCCAAGCTCCACCAAAAGGCGGGGGGCATGTGTTGAACACCAAATGTGGCGGACGGTTTGGCCCTAAGCCTGGATGGCCTGTGCCCCCACAATCATATTGACTTGAGCGATTATCCTTATCTCATGCATGGTTATCCATCTAATCACATGGGATATATTGGCTATCGCATAGGAATAGGTCAGGACCTACCCCTATATATATGAAGGGGTACGACTGATTGAGAACCCCCTAACACATTCCAATCGAATCATTCTACTTTATTTACCTTTCCCACCCTAGGAGTAGATGTAAAGTAGCTTTAGTTGTAGCTTTCCACATATCCACCTCCACCCCTATTCGACTCTTACGTTGTCTAGATCCATCTTGGGTGGCTTGCTGACCCTAAGATGACCCTAGGATCTTACCCCTCTTGTGGAGCAAGATCTACTTCATCTACTTTACTCAAGATCTCTTCCTCGAATTGATCTCTTAATTCCTAGGCGACTCTACGCTTTTTGGGGATGCCCTGAGTGACCTACCAACTCAGATTACCCTAAGATATCTCCCCTGGTGGCAGGATCTAGGTTCCCGCAAGAAATAAGACGACCCTACGCCATCGTGGACCATCCAGCCAGAGAACGGACCGTCTGGTTAGACATAGGGAAGAAGTCGCTTCTACTACCAGGTCGCGAACCATCTGGCCCCATGTCATGGACTGTCCACACTGCCACAAAGAGCACCACCAGGCGACTCGGTGAACCGTCATGGACCACCGCCGTCGTCCACCTCGTAGAGCCAAACCCATGGTATTGCTAATCATGAGAAGACCCTAGGGTTTGTTGTTGTTTGGCCCCAAATAGGTGGTGGCCATCATAGAGGTGACTCAGTGCTCTAAAGATCTTCAACTTTATTCGACCCTACATCATCTAAAGGTGCCAAGTATCGCCAGGTGATTCATTCTAGTGTTTGGTGTCACACCCGGCTTTAAAGGACAAAGTCGGGTGCATCTCATACATGCACCAAAGAAGACAACATATATAATAACAGAGTGTATAGAGATAAATGTCACAAAACATCAGAGTATTTATTACATAGCGGAAGACTTATTACAAAATAAAGATAAATATAAAACGAACTAAGGATCGTCGGCGCCAATGTCAACTGAGAAACGCCACCTAGATCAGATCATACTCCTCGCCTTGTGGCTCCTCCTGAACCACCTGCTCTTCTCCTATGGGGGGGTGTGAGACAGCAAGGGTGAGCTCACACATGATCATAGCTCAACAAGTTGTGGGGAACCAGTGGACATAAACTCACAAAGGTGTGAGTTCATGTGACGTGTAAGGCTAATCAATGATAGGGGTTTAAAGCTGAGCATTGCTTATAAGTAGTTGGTCAAAATTTTATTAGCAGTTACTAAGTGTAAGTAAATACCAAACCATAAATAAAGTAATAGAACAAATTAATAATAAACCCATGCAATGCATATGACAAAATTGAATTTAAGTTCTATAATTTAAACATCAGAGAGTCCTGAGCTGCTCATGACCGTGAGCTCGGCTAGTATACCAGTTTTACACTCTGGAGAGGTTGTACCCTTTACCCACAAGTCATGCTACCCATCTGCTAAGGGGTCACGAATCCCATACACATCTACCTAGGAAGCGCGGTAGGGCAACACTACGAGGCCTTTACAAAGTTCCACTAGCTTTCGAAAACCCGCTATAGTTTATAGGAAGCTCCAATGCAGGGTTCTTGTCTGACCGCCATCGCAGCAAAATCAACCAAGGACCTCCCTACACTGACCACTCCCCTACTGCCCTTGCCCCTTTCGGGTAAGGTAGTTGTCGGGGACCATAATTAGGGGTACCCTCAAGACGCCTAATTCTCAGCTGGTAACCCCCATCAGCATAAAGCTGCAGAGGCCTGATGGGTTTGATTAAGTCAGGGATCAGTCCATACGAGCGACTCGATCACGCCACGCCCGAGCCTAGCCTCGGGCAAGGGCAGCCGACCCTGAGGTGTTTCCGTCTCGCCCGAGGCCCCCTTTTTTTACGGCAGACGCATCTCCGGCTCGCCCGAGGCCTTGCCTTCGTTAAGAAGCAACCCTGACTAAATCACCGCGCCGACCGACCAAGTCACTGGGGCATTTAACGTAAAGAGTGAGACTGATGGGCGGCCAGGCTTGGCCAAAAGCGCCATAGGAAGCTCCGCCCGACCCAGGGCTCGGACTCGGGCTAAGGCCCCGGAAGACGGCGAACTCCGCTCCGCCCGACCCAGGGCTCGGACTCGGGCTAAGGCCCCGGAAGACGGTGAACTCCGCTCCGCCCGACCCAGGGCTCGGACTCGGGCTAAGGCCCCGGAAGACGACGAACTCCGCTCCGCCCGACCCAGGGCTCGGACTCGGGCTAAGGCCCCGGAAGACGACGAACTCCGCTCCGCCCGACCTAGGGCTCGGACTCGGGCTAAGGCCCCGGAAGACGACGAACCCCGCTTCGCCCGACCCAGGGCTCGGACTCCGCCCTGGCCTCTGCCGAACGACCTCCGCCTCGCCCGACCCAGGAGCTCGGGCTCGGCCTCGGCCATGCAGGACAGACTCGACCTCGGCTTCGGAGGAGCCTCCACGTCGCCCGACCTAGGGCACCAGTCCACCACGTCGACAGGAAGCGCCATCATCACCCTACCCCGAGCCGACTCGGGCCGCGAAAACAGGACCGACGTCCCATCTGGCTAGCTCCGCCAGATAGGCAATGATGGCGCCCCGCTGGACCCATGACGACGGCGGTTCTCAGCTCCCTTACGGAAGCAGGGGGACGTCAGCAAGGGCCCAACCACTCCGACAGCTGTCCCCCCGCCAGGCTCCATTGCTTCTCCGACGGCCACGACGCCACACCAGCTGGGTGCCAAAATCTCTCCGGCTGCCACCTTGGCATGTACTTAGGGCACTAGCTCTCCCCCGCTAGACACGTAGCACCTTGCTACACCCCCATTTGTACACCTGGATCCTCTCCTTACGCCTATAAAAGGAAGGACCAGGGCCTTCTTAGAGAAGGTTGGCCTCGCGGGAACGAGGGCAGGGGCAGGCGCTCTCTTGGGGCCGCTCGCTCCCCTCACCCGCGCGGACGCTTGTAACCCCCTACTGCAAGCGCACCCGACCTGGGCGCGGGACGAACACGAAGGCCGCGAGATCTCCGCCTCCCTCACGACCTGGCTCCGGCCACCTCGCTCTTCCCCCCTTCGCGCTCGCCCACGCGCTCGACCCATCTGGGCTGGGGCACGCGGCACACTCACTCGTCGGCTCGGGGACCCCTCGGTCTCGAAACGCCGACAGTTGGCGCGCCAGGTAGGGGCCTACTGCGTGTTGACGAGCAGTTTCCCGTCAAGCTCCAGATGGGCAGTCTCCAACGACCTCTTCAACCCGGGACGGTGCTCCGTTTCGGGAGCCTCGAGTTCATGTCTTTCGACGGCAGCTACGACATGATACTCCTTCCACCGCCGCGCGACAGCGACAATGGTGACGGACAGCCCGCCCGCCGGCGGCGGAATCGACGACGTCTTTCCCGCGTGGGGGAAGGACAACTTTCGAGCTTGCCCCATCCTCTCCCTCGCCATCGGAGGAGGAGGCGGGGCAACCAGGGCCGAGCGGGAGGCTGCGCTCAGTCGGCTGTCGAGCAAATCGACATCCCCAGCGCCCCAACGGAGGACGCGTCGGGCATCACCCTCGCGTTTGAGGCGAAGGCGAGCGCCGTCCCCCCGCGACACGCCGACCCCGAGCAAGTGGACGACGCCAGCGCGCTCACGGAGGGCCTGCAGGACGTCGCCCTCACACCCAGGACGACGGCGCGATCAGCCCCCGATGTGACTTCGTCGCTCCTCGTCGACCAAAAGGTACAGGCTGATTCCCATCCTTTGTCATTTCAACTCGACCTCAACCCGCCTAGTGACCTCGCTCTGGCGGGCGCTCACGTTGAGGCGAGCGCAACCCCTTTCGGGTTTCGTGTGCGGTCGCCTTGGGACCGATTGACGGGCGTCTCGACCTACGGACCCTATGGGTCCGAGGAAGATGACGACCCCAGCATCTGCTGGGATTTCTCTGGATCTGGCAACCCCAGTGCCATGCGGGACTTCATGACCGCATGCAACTACTGCCTCTCCGACTGTTCCGACGGCAGCCGCAGCCTTGACGACAAGGACTGCGGCCCGAGCCGCGAATGTTTCCACGTCGAGCTAGGGGATCCCTCTGGAGGCAGCTGTCTCGGCATGCCGGAGGATGGTGATCCCCCTAGGCCAGCGCCTCGCGCCGACATCCCGTGGGAGCTAGCTGTGGTCCCCGTTCCGGCGGGGGGTCACGACCCACAGCTCGAGCAAGTCCGCGGGGCGCAGGCCGGGCTCGATGAGGGAGCAGGAGCGCTCGAGGCAATCCGCCGGGACGTCGGGCAGGTATGGGCGGGCCAGCCCCCGGCCGGAGGAATACGTCACCTGCCCCAAGGTCTCCAGCACCGCATCGCCAACGATGCCAGGGACAGACCGCCACCCGCATCCGGCGGAACCGGTCAGGACCTGGCCGCCGCAGCGATGCTCCTCCGCGCGATGCCGGAGTCATCAACCACCGAGGGTCGGCGAATCCAGGGAGAGCTCAAGCATCTCCTGGAAGGCGCTGCGGCCCGGCGGGCCGAGAGCTCTGCCTCCCGAAGGCAGGGGTACCCCTCGGAACCTCGTGCCGCGACTTCCCGACTCATGCGGGAAGCCTCGGTCTGCACCGGGCGCACGCGCAACACCACGCCTGCGGCCCCGGGCCACCTCGGCGACGAGCACCCTCATCGCGACCGTCGGGCCCGCCTCGACGAAAGGGTGCGCCGAGGTTATCACCCCAGGCGTGGGGGACGCTACGACAGCGGGGAAGATCGGAGTCCCTCGCCCGAACCACCCGGTCCGCAGGTCTTCAGCCGAGCCATTCGGCGGGCGCCGTTTCCGACCTGATTCCGACCCCCGACTACTATCACAAAGTACTTGGGGGAAACGAGGCCGGAATTGTGGCTCGCGGACTACCGCCTGGCCTGTCAACTGGGTGGAACGGACGACGACAACCTCATCATCCGCAACCTCCCCCTGTTCCTCTCTGACACTGCTCGCGCTTGGTTGGAGCACCTGCCTCCGGGGCAGATTTCCAACTGGGAGGATCTGGTCCAAGCTTTCGCTGGCAACTTCCAGGGCACGTACGTGCGCCCCGGGAATTCCTGGGACCTCCGAAGCTGCCGGCAACAGCCGGGAGAGTCTCTTCGGGACTACATCCGGCGATTCTCGAAGCAGCGCACCGAGCTGCCCAACATCACCGACTTCGATGTCATCGGTGCGTTCCTCGCCGGCACCACCTGCCGTGACCTGGTGAGCAAGTTGGGTCGCAAGACCCCCACCAGGGCGAGCGAGCTGATGGACATCGCCACCAAGTTCGCCTCTGGTCAGGAGGCGGTCGAGGCCATCTTCCGAAAGGACAAGCAGCCCCAGGGCCGCCCGTCGGAAGATGCTCCCGAGGCGTCTACTCCGCTCGGCGCCAAGAAGAAAGGCAGGAGGAAGTCGCAAGCGAAACGCGACGCCGCCAGCATGGACCTTGTCGCCGCCGCCGAATACAAGAACCCTCGGAAGCCCCCCGGAGGCGCCAACCTCTTCGACAAGGCACTCAAGGAGACGTGCCCCTACCATCAGGGGCCCGTCAAGCACACCCTCGAGGAGTGCGTCATGCTTCGGCGCCACTTCCACCGGGCCGGGCCACCCGCAGAGGGTGGCAGGGCCCGCGACGACGACAAAAAAGAAGATCACCAAGCAGGAGAGTTCCCCGAGGTCCGCGACTGCTTCATGATCTACGGAGGGCATGCGGCGAATGCCTCGGCTCGGCATCGTAAGCAAGAGCGTCGGGAGGTCTGCTCGGTGAAGGTGGCGGCGCCAGTCTACCTAGACTGGTCCGACAAGCCCATCACCTTCGACCAGGATGACCACCCCGACCACGTGCCGAGCCCGGGGAAGTACCCGCTCGTCGTCGATCCCGTCATCGGCAACGTCAGGCTCACCAAGGTCCTGATGGATGGGGGCAGCTGCCTCAATATCATCTACGCCGAGACCCTCAGGCTCCTGCGCGTCGATCTGTCATCCGTCCGAGCAGGCGCTGCGCCCTTCCACGGGATCATTCCTGGGAAGCGCGTCCAGCCCCTCGGACAGCTCGACCTTCCTGTCTGCTTCGGAACACCCTCCAACTTCTGAAGGGAGACTTTGACGTTCGAGGTGGTCGGGTTCCGAGGAACCTACCACGCAGTGTTGGGAAGGCCATGCTACGCGAAGTTCATGGCCATCCCCAACTACACCTACCTGAAGCTCAAGATGCCGGGCCCCAATGGGGTCATCACCGTCGGTCCCACGTACAAACACGCGTTCGAATGCGATGTGGAGTGCGTGGAGTACGCTGAGGCCCTCGCCGAGTCCGAGGCCCTCATCGCCGACCTGGAAAGCCTCTCCCGAGAGGTGCCGGACGTGAAGCGACACGCCGGCAACTTCGAGCCAGCGGAGACGGTTAAGGCCATCCCTCTCGACCCCAGTGGCGACACCTCCAAGCAGATCCGGATCGGTTCCGGGCTCGACCCCAAATAGGAAGCAGTGCTCGTCGACTTTCTCCGCGCAAACGCCGACGTCTTTGCGTGGAGTCCTTCGGACATGCCCGGCATACCGAGGGATGTCGCCGAGCACTCGCTGGATATTCGGGCCGGAGCCCGACCGGTCAGACAGCCTCTGCGCCGATTTGACAAGGAAAGGCGCAGGGTGATAGGCGAGGAGATCCACAAGCTGATGGCAGCAGGGTTCATCAAAGAGGTATTCCATCCCGAATGGCTTGCCAACCCTGTACTTGTGAGGAAGAAAGGGGGGAAATGGCGGATGTGTGTAGACTACACTGGTCTCAACAAAGCATGTCCGAAGGTCCCCTACCCTCTACCTCGCATCGATCAAATCGTGGACTCCACTGCAGGGTGCGAAACCCTGTCTTTCCTCGATGCCTACTCAGGGTATCATCAAATCAAGATGAAAGAGTCCGACCAGCTCGCGACTTCTTTCATCACGCCCTTCGGCATGTACTGTTATGTCACCATGCCGTTCGGTTTGAGGAACGCGGGTGCAACGTACCAGCGGTGCATGAACCATGTGTTCGGCGAACACATCGGTCGCACGGTCGAGGCCTACGTCGATGACATCGTAGTCAAGACGAGGAAAGCCTCCGACCTTCTCTCCGACCTTGAAGTGACATTCCGGTGTCTCAAGGCGAAGGGCGTCAAGCTCAATCCTGAGAAGTGCGTCTTCGGGGTGCCCCGAGGCATGCTTTTGGGATTCATCGTCTCTGAGCGGGGCATCGAAGCCAACCCGGAGAAGATCGCAGCCATCACAAGCATGGGGCCCATCAAGGACTTAAAAGGCGTACAGAGGGTCATGGGATGTCTCGCGGCCTTGAGCCGTTTCATCTCACGCCTCGGCGAAAGAGGCCTGCCCCTGTACCGTCTCTTAAGGAAGGCCGAGTGCTTCACTTGGACTCCCGAGGCCGAGGAAGCTCTCGGGAACCTGAAGGCGCTCCTCACCCAGGCGCCCGTCTTGGTACCCCCAGCTGTTGGAGAAGCCCTCTTGGTCTACGTCGCCGCTACCACTCAGGTGGTCAGCGCCGCGATCGTGGTCGAAAGGCATGAAGAGGGGCATGCTTTGCCCATTCAGAGGCCAGTTTACTTCGTCAGCGAGGTGCTGTCCGAGACCAAGATCCGCTACCCACAAGTCCAGAAGCTACTGTATGCAGTGATCCTAACGAGGCGAAAGCTGCGACATTACTTCGAGTCTCATCCGGTGACTGTGGTGTCATCCTTCCCCCTGGGGGAGATCATCCAGTGCCGAGAAGCCTCGGGACGAATCGCAAAGTGGGCGGTGGAAATCATGGGCGAGACAATCTCGTTCGCCCCTCGGAAGGCCATCAAGTCCCAGGTACTGGCGGACTTCGTAGCCGAATGGGTCGACACCCAGTTGCCGACGGCTCCGATCCAACCGGAGCTCTGGACCATGTTTTTCGACGGGTCGCTGATGAAGACGGGAGCCGGCGCGGGCCTGCTCTTCGTCTCGCCCCTCGGGAAACACCTGCGCTACGTGCTCCGCCTCCATTTCCCGGCGTCCAACAATGTGGCTGAGTACGAGGCTCTGATCAACGGATTGCGAATCGCCATCGAGCTGGGGGTCCGACGCCTCGACGCTCGCGGCGACTCGCAGCTCGTCATCGACCAAGTCATGAAGAACTCCCACTGCCGCGACCCGAAGATGGAGGCCTACTGTGATGAGGTTCGATGCCTGGAAGACAAGTTCTACGGGCTCGAGCTTAACCACATCGCCCGGCGCTACAAAGAAACTGCGGACGAGCTGGCAAAGATAGCCTCGGGGCGAACAACGGTTCCCCCGGACGTCTTCTCCCGGGACCTGCACCAACCCTCCGTCAAGATCGGCGACACGCCCGAGCCCGAGACGCCCTCGGCCCCGTCCGAGGTGACCTCGGCCCAGCCCGAGCCATCCTCGGTTCAGCCCGAGGAACCCTCGACCCCTAAGGGCGAAGCACTGCGCATCGAGGAGGAGCGGAGCGGGGTCACGCCAGATCAAGATTGGCAGACCCCGTACCTGCAATATCTCCGCCAAGGAGAACTGCCCCTCGACCGAGTCGAGGCTCGGCGGGTAGCGCGACGCGCCAAGTCGTTCGTCTTGCTGGGCGATGAGAAGGAGCTCTACCACCGTAGCCCCTCGGGCATCCTCCAGCGATGCATCTCCATCGCCGAAGGTCAGGAACTCCTGCAGGAAATACACTCGGGGGCTTGCGGCCATCATGCAGCACCTCGAACCCTCGTCGGGAACGCTTTCCGCCAAGGCTTCTACTGGCCAACGGCGGTGGCTGACGCCACTAGAATTGTCCGCGCCTGCGAAGGGTGCCAATTCTATGCGAAGCAGACCCACCTGCCCGCTCAGGCTCTGCAGACGATACCCATCACCTGGCCCTTCGCTGTGTGGGGTCTGAACCTCGTCGGCCCTCTGCAGAAGGCGCTCGGGGGCTACACGCACCTGCTGGTCGCCGTCGACAAATTCTCCAAGTGGATCGAGGTCCGACCCCTGAACAGCATCAGATCCGAGCAGGCGGTGGCGTTCTTCACCAACATCATCCATCGCTTCGGGGTCCCGAACTCCATCATCACCGACAACGGCACCCAGTTCACCGGCAAAAAATTCTTGGATTTTTGCGAGGATCACAACATCCGGGTAGACTGGGCCACCGTAGCTCATCCCATGTCGAATGGGCAAGTAGAACGTGCCAATGGCATGATTCTACAAGGGCTCAAGCCTCGGATTTACAATGACCTCAACAAGTTCGGCAAGCGTTGGATGAAGGAACTCCCCTCGGTGGTCTGGAGTCTGAGGACGACGCCGAGCCGAGCCACGGGTTTCACGCCGTTCTTCCTGGTCTACGGGGCCGAGGCCGTCTTGCCCACTGACCTGGAATACGGCTCCCCGAGGACGAGGGCCTACGACGATGAAAGCAACCAAGCTAGCCAAGAAGACTCGCTGGACCAGCTGGACGAGGCTCGGGACAGGGCCTTACTACACTCGGCGCGGTATCAGCAGTCCCTGCGACGCTACCACGCCCGAGGGGTCCGACCCCGAGACCTCCAGGTGGGCGACCTGGTGCTTCGGCTGCGGCAAGACAATCGAGGGAGGCACAAGCTCACGCCCCCCTGAGAGGGGCCATTCGTCATCGCCAAAGTTCTGAAGCCCGGAACGTACAAGCTGGCCAACAGTCAAGGCGAGGTCTACGGCAACGCTTGGAACATCCAACAGCTACGTCGTTTCTACCCTTAAGATGTTTCCAAGTTGTTCATATACCTCGCACCCACGCAAAGTTTAGTCAACAAGGAAGGGTCGGCCTCGCCTCGGCAAAGCCCGACCCTCCCTCGGGGGCTAAAAGGGGGGAAACCCCCTCTGCGTCAAAATTTTCCTCGAACAGAAAATCTCTTTTACCAGAATATCTTTCGTGCTTTTTGACTACTTCGAAAAGTGGGTCCTGGAAACGACGGGGTACACGTAAGCAGTCAAGGCTGACCGAGCCGAGGGACTCCTACGCCTCCGGGATACGGATACCTCACTCATCACCTTCTGCGATAAGTAACTCGCGTTCGGATAAGGTGACTCCGCGGATCGAACAAGTCTCTACGTGCGGAAGCCCTTCTGTCGAAGCGATTCTTCGAGTTTTCTCGACCAAGTCGGTGATAGGGCCTCATGGACGAGTAAAAGTGCGCGTAAGCGGCAAGGCCGACCGAGCCGAGGGACTCCCACGCCTCCGGGATACGGATACCTCACTCATCACCTTCCGCGAGAAGCAACTCTCGCTCGTACTAACATCCCTGTTACCGACCAGAAGTCCGGATACTCGAAACAAGAGGAAAAGAGACGCAGCTTTACAACACAGCAAGGGTGTGTGTTCTGGCCTCGACGGCCGCACAAGGCCCACGCTACAAGACAATCTGATCCTGCAGGCTCGGGTCTTGACGCTGGAAGGGGGCGGCGACACCCTCGGCATCGACGGCACCTTCGGCGAGGCCCGACCTAGCCGCGGACGGCGACGCGGTCCGAGGGCCTCCGCTCCGAAGGACGACGTCATCACCACGCCCGGGCAATCGCTGTCAGGGACTTCTCCGGGAATCCGGCCCGAGCGGGCGGCTCGGCCGGCCACCTCCGGGGCCTCGGCCAACCACCTTCCGAGGGCACCAGCCCGGTCCGAAGCCTCGGCTGACCAACTCCGGCGTCGATCCTGCCAACGGACAACTCGGCTAGGCTCCGGCCAACCAGGTTTCATTTTCGAGCCAACTCCGCCTCTGCTCATGCTGATATCGCTACCCCCGGCCTCGGCTCGTCGAAGAGCGGCCGAGGGGTCTCTTTAACTAAGCTAGAGGAGCCTCGGACAACAGGGCCGACCGAGCCGAGGGACTCCTACGCCTCCGGGATACAGATACCTCACTCATCACCTTGACACGGGGCGACTCATGCTTGGAAAAGCGGTTCAGATAATCAGCAGACGAGTCTTAGTGCTCGGAAATGAGGAAAAAATGCGGCTCTGTGCCGACGTTACATATATGTTCAGGCCCCGAAAGCCAAAATGAACAAAAAACCCGGCACTCGAAGTGCCATTACGAACGGAACTCCGGTTCCCCCTCCGCAGGTACGAACAACCCCACTCGATAGGGGCGGGCCTGCGGGGCGGCGGAAGGACTTTCACCCCCCGAGGACGAGAGGCAGCCATTCAGGCCAGGAGACGGAGACCCAGGGCTACTGACGGAGTTGGCAATCTCATCGGCAGAGAAGCCACCTCCGTCCGCCGACGCCTCGGAACGCGCCGGCAGGTCTTCGCCCATGCTGGGGCCATCCAGGGCGTGGGCACTGCCCTCGTGGTGCGCAGCGCAATCGTCGTCCGGACGGAGGACGCGGCGCTGCGCCCTGACTGTGTGACGACGACCCGCCTCTTCCGGCATGGCTGGAGGAAGTCTCCATGAAGCTGGAGGATGCCGTTCTCCCCCAGACGTCCGGGGAAGAAGAGGGCAACCGACCCACACGGAGGCAGCCCCCTGACTCGCCTCGTCCTCCATCTTGGCCTAGATGACGAAAGTCCTTGAGGCCGAGGAAGGGGCAGAGGCCGCAGCCCGGCTCGCTTTCCCCCACCGTCAAGCCGGAGGTCACCATCTTGGGTGACCGCCGGTGGAGGGGTGCAGCCGGGCTGCATGATGAAAATCCTTGAAGCCGAACGATGGCTGAAAGGTACCCACTCCCACGGAGTAGTGTCCTCCGACGATGAGGCACGGAGACGGCGGTTTCCCCCATCCGGGGGCTTGAAAGGTGGAAAGACACGATGCATAAGGGAGGAAGAAGACATGGTCGCCTTACGAAAGGGGTCGCCCTCCTTTTAAAGGCAACTCTCCCTGCTTGCGCCCCCAGCCGTCACGGGCTGAGTCTTCTCCAACACGCCTCCAAAGCCCTCCCCTGCGGCGCGGGGGCTGGGACCCACATGTCATGCAGACCGGCTCCGAGCAGAAGAAGCCGAACCGCCGCGCGCGGCGCGCGCAACCACCCAGCGGTTACAAGTGACCCTCCACTTTTGCCCAGACCAACGGGCGAAAGGGGCGGGCAGCCATGCGGGCGGCATGCAACCGCGCCAAGTGGACGCGCCTCTCCGACTCCTAACAGGCCAGCACGGAGGCTCAAGCCCACGCGTCGCGCAACCGGCGCGCCGGATGCTGCATGCAAGCCACTGTACCACTTGCGCCACCGCCGCAACTCCTCGATTGCGGAACCGATACCGCGACCCGAGGCGACCTAGCGCGCGACCCAGCAGCGCCAGCCGGACGCAGCGGTCAAACGCGGTCAAAGGTAGGCCGGCAGTAATGACGGTGGCAGGCGCGCGGGAGCAGCGGTCACGCCGTCAGCCAAGCTCACGTCCCATCCGGAGGCAGCGAGAGAACCCCCTCTCATGGTGTGAAGACGACGCGCCCGTGACCCATTCCTCGAACGGCTCGCGCACGCAACGGCAGCCTCGCCAACTACTCGCCCCGGCGCATTAACTCCGCGGCTGGACAGGCGGCGCTTCTGGCAGGAGCAGCTGGCGACGTTTCGCCTTCGCCAAAACGACCACACCAAAAAAGGTACGCCACGTCGTTCAATTTCGTATTCCTTTTCCCTTTTTCCTCTTTCTCTATCTCTTGCAACAGGGACCGGGAAAGGGGATACCCCCAAAGGGATCCTTCCCCGCGAAGGAACTAGGCTCCGAGCCTCCTTACTGATCAGGGGTTCGAAGGCTGGCCCCCCGAAGGGTTCGACAGCCGCCTCAGATCGCGTGGGCCCGACACCCACTACTGGTCAGGGGTTCGAAGGTCGGCCTCCCGAAAGGTTCCACGACCGCCTGAGGCTACTCGGGCTCCGCGCCCATTACTGATCAGGGGTTCGAAGGCTGGCCCCCCGAAGGGTTCACAGTCGCCTCAGACACCGAGCGAGGGATGACCAGGGGTACGTTCGATACATAACCAAGGCTCGGGCTGCGCTCCCGAGGTACCCTAGGACATTTCCGAGACCAGCGGGAACGATCCTGTAACGGAATCCCATCGGAGGGAGGCATCGAGCCCTCGGACCCCGTCGCCAGGGGACCGGGTCCGGCAGGTCACCCGCAGGTACTTTTGGGCGTGCCTCCGGGCCCCTAGCCGACCCCCAACGAACGGGGCACGGACGTCCACTCGGATTACCCGATTGCAGCTCACCGGAGACACCATGTTCGGTGCCCATCGAGGGTAACATGGCGCTCTCCCCCCCTCCTCCTTGCGGAAAGGCGACATAGGGGCGTATGTAAAAAAGCCGAGTCTGTCCCTGATCGTCCTCTCGCCCTGTGCGGAGGCTCGGGGGCTGCTCTCGCAAACCCGGCTCCGGCCAAACCGTTGACGGCGTCAACATACCAGCCCGAGAACTTGGGCCCCGACAGTGCACCCGGGCTACGGCCTGTTCGCATGAGGGAACCGCCAGACCAGCCAAAGCATTACGCAAGGCATTAAGACCTCGAAGGAGTGAAACCACTCCTCCGAGGCCTCGGGGGCTACACCCGGCGGGTGCGCTCGCGCGCACCCACCGGAACAAAGTGCAACCGAGAAAGGCTGGTCCCCTTGCAAAAAAGTGCGACGAAAGCCTCCAAGCGAGTGCTAACACTCCCTTCGAGGCTCGGGGGCTACTGTCGGGGACCATAATTAGGGGTACCCTCAAGACGCCTAATTCTCAGCTGGTAACCCCCATCAGCATAAAGCTGCAGAGGCCTGATGGGTTTGATTAAGTCAGGGATCAGTCCATACGAGCGACTCGATCACGCCACGCCCGAGCCTAGCCTCGGGCAAGGGCAGCCGACCCTGAGGTGTTTCCGTCTCGCCCGAGGCCCCCTTTTTTTACGGCAGACGCATCTCCGGCTCGCCCGAGGCCTTGCCTTCGTTAAGAAGCAACCCTGACTAAATCACCGCGCCGACCGACCAAGTCACTGGGGCATTTAACGTAAAGAGTGAGACTGACGGGCGGCCAGGCTTGGCCAAAAGCGCCATAGGAAGCTCCGCCCGACCCAGGGCTCAGACTCGGGCTAAGGCCCCGGAAGACGGCGAACTCCACTCCGCCCGACCCAGGGCTCGGACTCGGGCTAAGGCCCCGGAAGACGGCGAACTCCGCTCCGCCCGACCTAGGGCTCGGACTCGGGCTAAGGCCCCGGAAGACGACGAACTCCGCTCCGCCCGACCCAGGGCTCGGACTCGGGCTAAGGCCCCGGAAGACGACGAACTCCGCTCCGCCCGACCCAAGGCTCGGACTCGGGCTAAGGCCCCGGAAGACGACGAACCCCGCTTCGCCCGACCCAGGGCTCGGACTCCGCCCTGGCCTCTGCCGAACGACCTCCGCCTCGCCCGACCCAGGAGCTCGGGCTCGGCCTCGGCCATGCAGGACAGACTCGACCTCGGCTTCGGAGGAGCCTCCACGTCGCCCGACCTAGGGCACCAGTCCGCCACGTCGACAGGAAGCGCCATCATCACCCTACCCCGAGCCGACTCGGGCCGCAGAAAACAGGACCGACGTCCCATCTGGCTAGCTCCGCCAGATAGGCAATGATGGCGCCCCGCTGGACCCATGACGACGGCGGTTCTCAGCTCCCTTACGGAAGCAGGGGGACGTCAGCAAGGGCCCAACCACTCCGACAGTTGTCCCCCCGCCAGGCTCCATTGCTTCTCCGACGGCCACGACGCCACACCAGCTGGGTGCCAAAATCTCTCCGGCTGCCACCTTGGCATGTACTTAGGGCACTAGCTCTCCCCCGCTAGACACGTAGCACCTTGCTACACCCCCATTTGTACACCTGGATCCTCTCCTTACGCCTATAAAAGGAAGGACCAGGGCCTTCTTAGAGAAGGTTGGCCTCGCGGGAACGAGGGCAGGGGCAGGTGCTCTCTTGGGGCCGCTCGCTCCCCTCACCCGCGCGGACGCTTGTAACCCCCTACTGCAAGCGCACCCGACCTGGGCGCGGGACGAACACGAAGGCCGCGGGATCTCCGCCTCCCTCACGACCCGGCTCCGGCCACCTCGCTCTTCCCCCCTTCGCGCTCGCCCACGCGCTCGACCCATCTGGGCTGGGGCACGCGGCACACTCACTCGTCGGCTCGGGGACCCCCCGGTCTCGAAACGCCGACAGTAGTCTTCCACTAGCTTTCCTAATTAGTCAGCCAAGGGCGTCCCATTAAACTCTTGTGGTGGCACGTGGTTCTCAAGTTAAGCTCTATGTTCCAATTAACATTAATGAACTTGACATGAACATAAATAGAATAACAAGAATAATTGGAACATAGATATAATAAATGATTATCCCAAAACCATGTAAAGCAATAGCAAACTACCCAAGTGATTCAGGGGTAAACAAGGTAATGAGATAAAGAATCTAGGGTGACCTATTGGGTCCCATCAAAATTAACCTATACATGGATAAATGATATTAAAGAACATTATTGGGTAAAAAGTGGTCAAGGGCACAACTTGCCTTCAATGAGCTCCTGCTCAGCTACTTCAACCTGCTGCTCACCAGGATCCTCGGTCACGGGCTCTTCTACTCACCACAATACAAACAAGCACAGTGCATATAGAAAAATTAACATTACACCAAACATATATACAAAATACACAGTAATAATCTACACATTAAAATAAAATTCTAGGAACAGGAATCATAATTTTTGGAGTTATAGAATTTAAGTTATGCCTTTTCAAAGGTTTTATGTGTTTTAAATAAGATTAAGTGTGAGATTAATTTTCTTACTGTTGTCATGATAAAACAGAGGCTCTAAGTGATAGATGATAAAATTACAAAATTTTAGGAACTGGAATGGATTAATTTGGAGTTAGTATGAATTTTCTATGAATTTATAAAGTTCTAGTAATTATTTTCATGTTAGAAATCCATTTTCTATTCATTTATTCGATTTAAACTATTTCTGGACTGGGCCTCAATAAATGGAAAACGCAGGGGCTACAGAGTAAAACTCCTAAGACACAGCGCACAGTGATATAGGACGACAGGTTGATTTCACTAAAGTCCGAGGGCTCTTTAACAAAAGTGACCCGCGAAGGGGTACGGTTTGATCCCGGCCGTTGGATCAGACTTGGGCGCGCCAGATTAGACTGCTGTATACGCGAATCGGTACGCGATCTAAGCCACAGAATCCAACTCCGACGCCTACGATTTAATGAGACCAGGTTTAATCCGAGCCGTAGGATCGCAGATCTACGGTCACAGCGTACCCGACCGAAACGGTACGCAACACTTAATCTCAGCCGTTGGCTAGAATCCAACGGCGCACAATCACCGCCCCAACAGCGCCCACGCGCACGGCGGCGCCGCCCCCTGCTCCACACCCAGCCGAACTCCGGCGAGGCCGCCAATCGGTGCTCCTCGCGCGCTAAGCACTAAATCGACTCGAGATATACCATGCGGAAGGTAATACGGACACGAGGGACGGATTTCTTACCAAGGGGTTGGAGCACAGGAGCCTGGCCACGGCGATGGGCGGAAGTACGACGGTGGCGGGATCACGGTGAGGAATTGCCTTCAATTCACCACTGCCCGCGCCCGCTTATTGACCGGACAATCTTCCCCCCGATGGCGCACACCACCACGGCCTGGTTTTGGTCACCAGACGACGCCGCAGCCGAGATCCCGACCACGGCGGCAATGGCGCAGCCGCTGACCTCTCTCTCTCAGGTTCGCTCTGCTGGTACGAGTAGCTGCGGCCAAGAGGGGTCTCGGGTCCAGGGTATAGAAGCACAAAGCCTGTGCTAGGCACGCGACCACTTATACACGGTGGGAGTACCCGACGTGGGCGAGCACCGCCGGAGGATCTGCCGCGCGGATCGCGCGGTTCGTTGGAGCCGGCGACCAGCCTGATGATAGGTGGGGCCGCGCTATCAGTGCCCGCGGGAGTCGAGCGCGCGCACGCAGTGGACTAGAGACTGGCCCGTGGGGCCCGACTGTCGGCGCAGCTGAATGAAGTTCGGTTGCGTGCACGTGGAGTGGCTGACAAGCGGGGCCTACATGTCGGCGCCGTGGTTAGTCAGTGGGCTGCGCAGATCAAGGGGAGATTGGGCCGAATTGGTTGGCTTAGGCCCAATCGAGCACAACACTATTTTTCTTTTATATTTTCATTTTTCCTTTCTCTTTTCTCTTATTTTTGAATCTAAATTTGAATTTCAAATTTGTGATGAACTTGTACTCAAATTTCTGAGTATATGATTTGGGTAAATCATTGTGGAATAAATTTATCTATTTATAAGTTTTATTTTTGTATTGCATAGTATTTTCTTTCTTTCTTTCCAAATTCTAGGATTTCTTTTAGATTTTAAATTCCCATTTGGGTCCTAAATATATATTTCTTTTCACACTATTCTATGTTGTCACAAAATGCACACAAAATAAAAATACCAGCATGATGCATAATTTGGTAGTATATATTTTTATTAATTGTTTTTGGGCATGATGTTCACATATGATGATGCATAAAGATCAAACTCATATAAAGAGAAATTGTTTCTCTATTGGTATTATTTCTAGCAAATTACAAAGTGGGTGTTACATTTGGTAACCAAATCGGCACCAACAACCCCTATATGGTATTATAGGTTTCTTCGATAAACCTTAATTTAAGTTAACAGGCTTGTGTTAAAGTCCAAATTAATCTCATGATATCATGTGTTAATTAGTAATTTGTGGGGCTTGGCCCATTTAAAATATTTAATAATATTAAAGGCTTGTATTAAAAAGTTTTGTCTTATCTTTAGTGCCGTATGAGTGGTTGATGGAACGGTTACACAATTTATAGGGGTGATCCTGCCTATCTACTTTAAGGCCCCCTTTGAATGCAGGATTGGTAAAATACAGAAATAGTAAAAACGTAGAATAGACTTGCATGACAACGACAATCCTACATGAATTAAAATATAGGAAAACATCAAATGTAGTGTTTGGATGCAGCATATGAAGAACATATGAATTAGAGGAGAGAGATAGACACCAAGGAATCCTCCAAATTCTTACTACAATGAGCAATCTCATAGGAATTTTATAGGATTTATAGGAACTCAATCCTTTGTTCTAAAGGGATACATAGGAAATTTTCCTATATGGTTCCAATCCTCCAAAATCCCTCTACTTTTCCTTTGTTCCAAAGGGGGCTAAGTGGTTGAAAAAATGGTCAAGACACACGCACATTGTCGTGGCAAGGTGAGGCATGGTGTGGTCGCAGTGCGGTGTAGTGCTTTCGCGCACGAGTTCTACGAGCAGTGGTAGGACCAGGATTTGGGTTATGGGTATTCGAACATTTTCTAAGATGAAAATATTTTTTAAGACAAAAGCATGTCTATTAACATATATATAGTTAATTGTATATATATGTATAGCCTATATGTAAGCACACATAATATGGACATAATTGATTCAATAACTAGTTATAATTAATAATTCTAGAACATACCATGATACAAAGAGTAAAGACAAAAGTAATTGTTTGATATGATAAAATGATAAGGAAGCTTACAAATCACAATCTAACTTTTTGATCCTTCATGCTTTGAAATTGAGTGATGATGTCCTCATCTTTGACTCGTAAGAAAAATTCCCTTTCAATGAAAGTAACCAAACAGACATTCAAGAATTTTTGTCCCATCTTGCTTCTTAGCTTGTTTTTTATGTAGTTCATTGAAGAAAAAAATCCTCTCTACACTAGCATTTGCAACAGGAAGAACTAGCACCAACATGAGAAGTTTGTAAACAATGTCATACCTCAAAATCTTATCTATTTCAACAAACATCATGGACAACTCAGTTAGGCTTTTCAATTTTTTGAAGTTTTCATCATTTCTCACATCTTCAATGTAGCGGTTAAGTTGAAAAGGAAGTTGTGCCTTCTCTTCAAATTGAAAATCATGATGATAATGTCCAGTAGTGAAAGTCGCCTAGAGGGGGGTGAATAGGCAGAATCTAAAATTTATAAACTTTAAGCACAACTATAAGTCGGGGTTAGCGTTAGAAATATAAACAAGTCCGAGAGAGAAGGCAAAAAAACAAATCAACCAAAGAAATAGAGCGGATGACACTGTGATTTGTTTTACTGAGGTTCGGTTCTTGCAAACCTACTCCCCGTTGAGGTGGTCATAAAGACCGGGTCTCTTTCAACCCTTTCCCTCTCTCAAACGGTCACCTAGACCGAGTGAGCTTCTCTTCTCAATCAAACGGGACACTAAGTCCCCACAAGGACCACCACACAATTGGTGTCTCTTGCTTTGATTACAATGATCTTGGGAACAAGAAAGAAAGAAGAAGAAAAGCAATCCAAGCTCAAGAGCTCAAATGAACACGGCAAAACTCTCTCTTCTAGTCACTATTGCTTTGAGTGGAATTGGGACTTGGAGAGATTTTGATTCACTCTAGTTGTGTCTTGAATTGAATGTTATAGCTCTTGTATTGAATGTGTTGGCTGAAAACATGGATGCCTTGAAGTGTTGGTGGTTGGGGGGTATTTATAGCCCCAACCACCAAAGTGGCCGTTGGGGATGACTGCTGTCGTATGGCGCACCGGACAGTCTGGTGCGCCAGCCACGTCACCCAACCGTTAGGGTTCGACCATTGGAGCTCTGACAAGTGGGGCCACCGAACAGTCCGGTGGTGCACCGGACAGTCACTGTTCACTGTCCAGTGCGCCTTCTGGCGCCTGCTCTGACTTCTGCGCACGGAGTTGCACTGTTCAGTTCACTGTTCACCTTTTGCAGACGACCGTTGGCGCAGATAGCCGTTGCTCCGCTGGTACACCGGACAGTCCAGTGAATTATAGCGAAGTGGCTCCCCAAATTCCCGAAGCTAGCAAGTTCGAGTTGATCCACCCTGGTGCACCGGACACTGTCCGGTGGCTCACCGAACAGTCTGGTGTGCCAGACCAGGGCAGCCTTCGGTTGTCTTTTGCTCTTTTTATTTGAACCCTTTCTTGGACTTTTTATTGGTTTGTGTTGAACCTTTAGCACCTGTAGAACTCATAATCTAGAGCAAACTAGTTAGTCCAATAATTTGTGTTGGGCAATTCAACCACCAAAATCATTTAGGAAAAGGTTTGACCCTATTTCTCTTTCAATCTCCCCCTTTTTGGTGATTGATGCTGTCAGTACCCTCAATCAGGGGTACCTTCTGCTACTACATAAAGGCACCGCACCCATGCAACGCCTCAAGACCACGTGGAGAATGGCACCCAATGGGCAGGTCCAAGAGCGCCATGTGGCAAGGAAAGGGAGTACATCCCGGTGTTCATCGCTAGGTCCAGACCCCTGCAGAAGGACACCGGACCCCTATACATACAAGTCCAGGGCCTCAAGAAGGTATGCCAGATCCCTTGGAAGGCCCCAACATTGGCAAGGTCCCAGGACGAGGAGGACCCCGGCGTAGGTAGGGGTCCGGTGCTGGCACGTGTCCAGACCTTGTCCTGGGACTGCCCACTGCTGCAGCGTGGCTTGTGGCCTGACACATAAACCAACGGATCAAGCCTGGCATAAAGCCCATCGAGACCAGCGGCCTCTGCATTTATTGCTAAAAGGACGCGCCGCCTGCCACTTCGCTAGCAGGCGACGCGCCCTCCCAGCATTTAATGTGTCCTGTCCAATCCGATGGCAGGCGGCGTCAGGGTCATCCAGCAGGCGGCGCATCTGACCGTTCTGTTGGCAAACAGTGCGCCCATGCCGAGCGGTGCACCATACTCATCATCCCTTCTACAAGAAGCCTCCCCTGCACGCCGAGGATATGAAGATCTCAGGTGTCAGGGCGCGAGAAGATCGCCTCAGCAGCACACATTTGTGGCTCCAAGTGCTATATTCATTATGTCCCTGGGCCCACATGTCGGGGCTCAGTACCTTTGTGCATGCCCCCCTTCAGCTATAAAAGGGGAGGCATGCAGCGTTACAAGGCAGACCCAGTCTTAGGCTCCCACACGAGTTCATACAAGCTCTCGAAGCAATACATCACACAATGGAGTAGGGTATTACGCTCCGGCGGCCCGAACCACTCTAAACCCTCGCGTGCTCTTGTGTGTTCATCCACCAGTCTCGTAACAAGCAAAATGCTTAGGCCCCTCCTCTTTTCAGGATTTAGGGCGAGTGCAATCCGCCACCTGGCCATGGAGATTTCCTCTCCGACATTTGGCGCGCCAGGTAGGGAGCTAGGCTTTTAGATTTTTGCTTGTTACCTATTTGACATCATGGTCCAGATCACCGAGCACCAAGATGAGGCCTCCAAAGATTTCCTCTTAGAGGAGGGGGCCGCATCCGCAACGCCACAGGATTCCGACTGCCCGGCGCTCGGTGCCACAACTATGCGCTCCGCACGACAGCACACACTGGCGCAGGCGACCTAGGGCCCCATCGAGGCTCGCTCCCGTCGGGGCACTCTCCGCGGCCAGGGAATTGCTGCGCCACCCACCAAGTTCCACAGTCTCGCCGGGGGCTGTGGGACAATGGCGCGACGACGTGGATCGCCTCCTTGACATAGCACATGTTGGCTCGATTAGGCCTAGGCCTCAATCATCCCAATGCCATTATGAGGCGTCGGCTTCGGTGCACTCGCCCTCGGGGAGGGCCGCGCCGACCAAAGATCTACGAGCAGAACTCAATCGTAGACGTGCAGCAGAAGATACGCAAGTCATCCCGGAGAGACCAGAAGACCTACGGGACGAGCTCAACCGTAGGCGGGCGGGCAAGAATGCCCGTCTCTCCTTAAGGAAGGCACGAGGATGCCGCCGGAGCCTCGAGAGTTACAACCTCAAGCAAGGTCCCGCAGCCGCTGTGCCGCGGGGCCCGGGAGATACCCGATTCCAGACGGGCATCCCATTGGCTGGAATAGGCTGCGCCGCCCTAGCGGACCACCTCCATGCGACGACATGGCCAGCCAAGTTTCGACCACGTCTGCCGAAAAAATACAACGGTACGACAGACCTGTCAGAATTCTTGCAGGTCTATATCACCGCCATTATAGCGATAGGTGGAGACACCGCCATAATGGCTACCTACTTCCATATAGCTCTGTCTGGACCAGCCCGGACTTAGCTCATGAACCAGGTCCTAGGGTCCATATACTCCTGGGAAGAGCTCTACGTGCGGTTCATGGCGAACTTCGCGAGCGCCTGTCAGCAGCATGGTGTAGAAGCACACCTCCATGCAGTAAGGCAGGGACCCGGGGAAACCCTTTAGGCGTTCATTTCCCGCTTCACCAAGGTACATGGGACAATCCCTCGTATCTCAGATGCTTCCATCATCACTGCCTTCCACCAGGGGGTGCGTGACGAAAAGATGCTGGAAAAACTGGCCACGCGTGATGTGGACAACGTCACCACACTCTTCGCTCTGGCTGATAAATGTGCCAGGGCCACCGAGGGCCGTGCTTGGCACTCGGCGCCGCAAGCTGGGGTCACCCAGACGGACGGTTCGGGCACCGTCGCCCAGGGCGGTGGCAAGAATAAGAAGAGAAACAAGGGCCACGATCGTGAGAAGCAGCGGGTTGCTGCCCCAGTCGTTGCTGCCGCAGCTGGGGGCCAAGGTGAGCGCAACAAGCGCTCATGACCCTAGTAAGGCAGCAGCAACACATGCCCGGTGCATCCCAACAGTCGCCACAGTGCTGCCGACTGCTGGGAGTTTATCAAACTAGCAAAGCGCGTCAGTAAGCAGCGCGAGCCATCCCCCAGGGACGACTCGCCGCCTCATCGCTGGCTTCACAAGGAAGGGGCCAACGAAGAGGCTGTGGCTATGGGGGGACAGGACCTCACCTACCAGCAGCCCGAGAGAAACCTTAGGAACATTTTCACCAAAGAGACAGACTTCGGCAATGACGACGACCCTCGCAAGAAGTTGTATGTCATGTACAGCGGAAGCTGGGAGCTCGTCTCCCGCAGGAGTGTCAAGTCCCTACGACGGGAGGTCCTATCGGCAGTCCCGGGAGTCCCCAAAGCTGCCCCGCACCAACGGTGGAGGAACACCACCATCTCTTTCAGGGCACTCGACTGCCCCGACAACATGGCGGGGGTTGGTGTACTACCGCTCATCATCGCCCCCATTGTCGCCAACATGCGGCTGCATCACGTGCTGATCGATGGGGGGGCTAGCCTCAATGTCATCAGCCATGCAGCGTTCAAGCAGCTGTAGATCCCGAGGTCCCGGCTGGGGGCCTCCCGCCCATTTTCCGGGGTAGGCTCGCAGCCCGTGTACCCCTCAGGAGCATTGTGCTCCCGGTTACATTTGGGACGGAGGAAAACTTCCGCACAAAGAACGTCCAGTTCGACGTCGCGGAATTTAACCTCCCCTTTAACGCCATCATTGGGAGGCCGACCCTATACCAATTCATGGCCATCGCCCATTATGGGTACTTGGTCCTCAAGATGCCATTCTTCGCAGGGGTCCTCACCGTGTGGGGTGACCGCACCGCCGCGCTGGCGGCCGTCGAAAAGCTACACACCCTGGCGGCCGAGACCGCTCGGCCGGACGGCGGAGGGAGAAGCTCCTTAGCCTCTGGTGCCAAAGCATTAAAGGTGTAGCCAACCGAAGCAGACGGCGGGCCCGCGAAGACCATCCAGGTCGGCACAGACCCATCCCGGACCACCCGCATCGTGGGAAATCTGGGAGAAAAATAGGAACTCGCGCTCGTCACCTTCCTCCAGGAAAATGCCGACGTATTTGCTTGGGAGCCGTCGCAGATGCCTAGGATCCCCAAGGAGGTGATTGAGCACCATCTGAAGATCTATCCGGACACCAAGCCAGTAAGCCAGAAGCCTCGGAGACAGTCCGTAGAGCGATAAGACTTCATCCGTGAGGAGGTTCAGAAGCTGTTGCACGCTGGCTTCATAGAAGAGGTTCATCACCCCATGTGGCTGGCCAACCCAGTCATCGTGCCAAAAGCAAACGGGAAACTCCGGATGTGCATTGACTACACCAGCCTGAATAACGCATGCCCCAAGGACCCGTACCCACTTCCACTTATAGATCATATCATGGAATCTACCTCGGGGTGCGACTTTTTGTCTTTCCTGGATGCCTACTCTGGTTTTCATCAAATCCGGATGTCTAGGGAGGATAGGAAACACACCTCTTTTGTAACGGTAGATGGGTTGTACTGTTATGTTGTGATGCCTTACGGTCTGAAGAACGCCCTGCCAACCTTTGTTCGGGCGATGAGTAAGACCTTTGGGGACCTGATCCGGGACAAGGTGGAGGTTTACGTTGATGACATCATGGTCAAGACCAGAAGGGGGTCGACGATAGTAGAAGATCTGACCCTGGTCTTCGACAAGCTGTGGGCGACCCGCACCAAACTGAACCCGGAGAAATGCATCTTCGGCGTCTCCGTAGGAAAGCTGCTGGGTTTCCTGGTTTCATACCGAGGCATTGAAGCTAACCCAGAAAAAATCAAGGCTATCGAGATAATGAGGCCCCCCGCCCGTGTCAAGGACATCCAGAAACTTACAGGATCTTTGGCTGCACTTAGCCGCTTCATTTCAAGGTTGGCTGAGAGGGCTCTACCCTTCTTCAAGCTCCTACGAAAATCTGGCCCCTTTACCTGGACCAAAGAGGTGGAGCAAACCTTCCAGGAATTGAAGCAGCACCTAACTTCCCTGCCCATCCTGGTCGCCCCAAAGCCAGGAGAAACGTTGTACCTGTACATTGCGGCGGCTGCAGAAGCAGTGAGCATGGTATTTGTCGCCGAAAGGGCGACACCAGAAGGACAGGGACCTGAGGACTTAGAACCAGCATCAGGCGCCCAAACCGTCCAGAAGCCGGTTTATTACGTCAGCGAGGTCCTCCATGAAGCGAAGGCCAGGTACCTCGAGACACACAAGCTCCTCTATGCTGTCCTGGTTGCGTCCAGGAAGTTACGTCACTACTTCTAGGTGCATAGAGTTGTGGTGGTGACCTCCTTTCCATTGAGGGCCATCATTCACAACTCAAACACCACTGGCAACATCGCCAAATGGGCAGCGGAGCTCGCTGAATTCCAACTGGAATTCCAGCCCCACCATGCTATCAAAAGTCAGGTCCTAGCCGACTTCATCGTGGAGTGGACTCCACCACCGTGCACCCCAGGGGGCCCGGACCCCAATCCGGACCCCACCCCTATGGGGCACGGGAGCCCGGTCTTCATTGAACCCCACTGGACACTCTTCTTCGACGGGTCCACCCGCCAAAAGAGTGCTGGCGCAGGAGTGGTCCTCGTCAGCCCAGACGGGGACCAGTTGAAGTATGTGGTGCGCCTCGAGTTCAAAGCCACCAACAACATGGTAGAATATGAGGCGCTGATCTTCGGCCTATCTATAGCTCTATCCCTGGGGGTACGCCAACTCCTTATGAAGGGGGACTCTTAGCTAGTCATCAAACAGGCCCGTGGGGAATGCAGTTGTAATGAGCCCAGGCTCGCGGCTTACCTCCTTCATGTAAAGAAGCTAGAGAAGGACTTCGCAGCCCTGGAACTACAGCATGTTCCCTAGGCTGACAACTCGGCGGCAGATGACCTCTCCTAGAGAGCATCAACTCGAGCATCCGTGCCCGAGGGCGCCTTCGAAAGGCAATTGCTGAGACCCACCGCCCAGCCTGCCGAACTGAGCGAGGGGTGCAAGATCGACACCTCGAAGCTAGCGGTCTTGGTGGCGTCCCAGGACCCACCAAAGGTGGCGTGTGCTCTGGGAGGATTCACCGACCCCCTAGCACCGCAGCCGACAACTCAGAGTGGCCTTGATGCATGGATCTCCGAGATTCGGGACTACCTGAAGGAAAATATCCTTCCTGAAGACCATGTCTCCGCAGACCGCATAGTACGGTTGGCTAAATGGTACACGACAGTAGAAGGGGATCTCTACCGCCGTGGCACCAATGGTATTCTTATGCGGTGCATCACCCAGGAGGAGGGTCGTGAGTTACTCACGGAGATCCATGGAGGGGAGTGCGGAAGTCATTCTTCATCCCGCACACTGGTCGGTAAAGCCTTTCGGCATGGTTTTTACTGGCCAACCGCCCTCCAGGATGCGGCCGAGCTAGTAAAGTCCTACAAAGCGTGCCAGTACCACGCAAAGTAGATACACACACTGGCTCAAGCTCTGCAAATGATTCCTCCCTCCTGGCCGTTCGCCGTATGGGGGGTGGATATCCTGGGACCATTTCCCAGGGCCATCGATGGCTATCAGTACCTCTTTGTCGCCATCGACAAGTTCACTAAATGGCTAGAGGCCACCCCTGTGGTTAGCATCACCCAGGGTGCTGCTGTCGCCTTCCTCAAGTCGATCGTTTGTAGATTTGGGGTCCCAAGTCGTATCATTATAGACAATGGGACCCAGTTTACAAGTCGGATCTTTTAGGAATATTGCGAGGACATCGGCACCTAGCTCTGCTTCGCATCCATGGCTCACCCCAGAAGTAACGGGTAGGCGGAGAGGGCAAATGCAGAAATTCTTAGGGGACTCAAGACGAGCACCTATGACTGCTTAAAAAGCATGGTGCAAATTGGGTCAGTGAGCTCCCATCTGTGTTGTGGGGGAACCGGACCACACCTAGCCGAGCCACCGGGGAGACCCCATTCTTCCTGGTGTACGGGGCTGAAGCTTGCCTTCCTCTGGAAATAATTATGGGCTCCCCACGAGTCCAGTCTTTTGATGAGTCTGCGCAGGAGCAGCTGCGACGTGAAGATGTGGACTTCATCGACGAGCACAGGTGGTAAGCATCAATCCAAAATGCACGATACAACCAGGCGCTCAGGCGCTACCACCAATGGTTCATGCATAGTAGGAAGCTTGGGGTCGGGGACCTAGTCCTAAGGCGAATACTGAACCGAGAAGGGCTCCATAAGCTCTCTCCCAGCTAGGAAGGACCCTTCAAAGTGACAGAAATATGTCGCCTCAGATGCGTTCGCCTTGCCACAGCCAGCGGAGTACCTCTTCCCAACCCTTGGAACATAGAGCATCTCCATAAGTTTTTCCCATAAAAACAGAATTGGGGGTTCGGTCTCTTTCCCTGTAACCAAGAAGCACACTTATATGCGCCGGCCCGGGGAGGTCCGCCCTTAATATACCTGGTCTGTTGCCCTACACTCGTGTATATCCAGTTATAAGGAAGGGGTTCGACCCTCAGAACTGTTCTTATGTGAACTTTATTCATAAAGTTTGCGATCATTATTACTATCTCACCACCCATGCAGTTTTATTCCCTGGCTGGTATAGCGATGTCCAAGCTGAGTGGTCAGACCCGGCAACCAGACGATGGGGTGGTTTGAGGCCATGAAGTCGCTAGGTATGGCCAAGTACCGTAAGCCTACACGCCCCACCGCCCTGCGGCCGGCCTTGTTGCATAAATTAAAGGATAAGGAATACCAGCTGGTGGACCCTATGGGTGCACTACTAAAAATTCCTGCACACTCCATCACTCCGTGACGGGTGAACTAGTATTTGGAACTATAAGTCCTGTGCGTCCGACAGCTTGGGGTCCAAAACTAGAGAAGCGATGCTTGTCTCCTGGGGTAGTTCGGAGCCGGGTAGCCGCTCAGCCTGGTCCCGTATCGTGGGCCTGGACACTCCACCACCCTGCGACAGGTGTCCTAGTACCTAGAACCACCATCCAGGGGGTTCGGACGCACAACTTGGCTTCCCAGACTTAGATCTTGTATGCATATGTTATTACATTTTGCTTTCGAGCAAGCATATGTTATTACATTCCCTTACAAGCGGGGCCCAAGCTCCATTTCTGCAGGAATGAACTACGCTGCACCAGCAGGAGTCACGCTGGAAGTTGGCTCCGAGCAACCTCTGCATCGACGGATCACCGGTGACAGCGACCACCTCTGCACCAGCAGTGACAACCACCTCCGCTCTGTGCGGCTTGCCAGCAACAGCGACCACCTCAGGGTGAGCGCCACTGCGAAAGGTCCTTGCCCCCATCCTCCTACGGGGGGCGACAACGAGGCCATTAAAGCCAAAAAGTCGAGGACTCAGCGGCAGATGGCTCTGATGCCCTCGCCAGCAGAGGCAACCACCTCTGCAAGGGGTAGCCTCACCAGCGGTAGCGACCACCTCTGTACCAGTCGGCGGCGGCTGCCTCAGCACGCACGAAGGGGTCCTCGCTCCCGTCTGACCAACGGGAGTGAGGACAAGACCATCCAAGAACGCCGCTGCCACCACCGTGGTGTACGACGTCTTGTGTGATCCCCCCAGTATGGCCGATGGGCAGGAGAAGGGGTGGATGTGCCGGACCCGCGCACGGCGCGATCGTCGCCCGTGCGGTGGACGGACAGCCACGCCCCAGCCAAAGCGGCAGGAGGCAGCGTCGGAGGCGGCACCGAAGCCGTCCAGCCCAAAGGGCTGGACACGCTGCAGCTGACGGCCTGCAGCCAGCTGGCCCCGTGTAGCTGAGGTTCGCCTCCTCCGCAAGGCTGGTGAACACCCTTCTCCCCCGAATGCTGGAGGAAGAAGTGGGTCACCAGCCCATGCGGAGGGCAGGGCCCCGATTTGGCTCGCCCCCTGCCCCAGCAAGGATGATAAACATCCTTGAAACTAAGGCTCGGGAGGAAGCCACAACCCGGCTTGCTTCTCCCCACCGTGAGGCTAGTGGTCATCCTTCTGGATGGCCACTGGCGGGGGACTGCAGCCGGGCTACATGATGAAAATCCTTGAAGCCGAGTGATGACGGAGGAGCACCGACCCCCACGGGGTTGCGCT
Organism: Zea luxurians; assembly: GCA_029449295.1. Taxonomy (NCBI): domain Eukaryota; kingdom Viridiplantae; phylum Streptophyta; class Magnoliopsida; order Poales; family Poaceae; genus Zea; species Zea luxurians. The sequence goes on along the minus strand of JAOPSE010000011.1, from coordinate 11,469,113 downwards.
CCTCTAACAGCAGCAAAAGGAAGACAAGATCGGCAGCCCAACTACGAACGCAAGCTTTCTGGTGATGGGACCACCGGAGGGGATGGCTCTGATGTGTTCCCCTCCAGTGAACATCGGTGCGCCCCATCCAGAGGCCCAGAAGGCGGGAGGGCGCGAAGGATGCAAGAGGAGCAAGGCATGACTTCTACTGGGGGGTCGATCCATTTTTAAAGGGAGATGTCCCCCTCTTGCGCCCCGGAGCGCCACGGGCAAAGTCTCCCGGTGTGCACCAAAGGTTCCGCCCTATGACACGGGGGCCAGGCCTCGCGCGTTGTATAGGCCGGCCCAAGGAGCGAGGAAGGCAAACCACCACACAGGGGGCGTGCAACCGCCCCGGGGATATGCGCCCCTTCACTTTCGAAATAACCAGCGGTCGGGAAGATGAACCGCCGTACAAGGAGCGTGCAACCGCCCCGCGGTTAGGCGCCCCCTTATTTTTCGCCAAAACCGGCGGTCAAGAAGGCGAACCGTCATGCGGGAAGCGAGTAGTCGCCCCACGGTTGTGCGCTCCCTCAACTTCACTACAATCAACGGTCCAACATGCGGATCTAGGCCCACACGTCATGCAACCGGCGCGATCGACTACTAGGTGCGGAAGAACCGCATCGTCGCTTGCGCCAATGACGCGCCCCCTCGGGGCCGTCACAGAAGACTAAAAAAGATAAGCTTTCAGGGCCGATGCAGCGACTCGAGGCACCCTGCACATGGCCCAGCAGTGACGAAGGTCATGGGCAGGTCAGCCGTGGGAATGGGTGTGACAGTCGGCATAGCCATAGGCGGGCCGGCAGTAATTGCACCAACAGGCCCGCAAGAGCAGCAGGCAGATCGCCAATCAGACTCTAGCCCCACCTGCAGGCTCGCCTCCTCCCCTGAGGTGGGCCCGGGGGCCATTGTCAGTACCCTCAATCAGGGGTACCTTCTGCTACTACATAAAGGCGCCGCACCCGTGCAACGCCTCAAGACCACGTGGAGAATGGCGCCCAATGGGAAGGTCCAAGAACGCCGCGTGGCAAGGAAAGGGAGTACATCCCGGTGTTCATCGCTAGGTCCAGACCCCCGCAGAAGGACACCAGACCCCTATACATACAAGTCCAGGGCCCCAAGAAGGTATGTCGGATCCCTTGGAAGGCCCCAGCGTTGGCAAGGTCCCGGGACGAGGAGGACCCTGGCGTAGGTAGGGGTTCGGTGCTGGCACGTGTCCAGACCTTGTCCTGGGACTACCCACTGCTGCCGCGTGGCTTGTGGCCCGACACATAAACCAATGGGTCAAGCCTGGCATAAAGCCCATCAAGCCTAGCGGCCACTGCATTTATTGCTAAAAGGACGTGTCGCCTGCCACCACGCCAGCAGGCAACGCGCCCTCCCAGCATTTAATGCGTCCTGTCCAATCCGATGGCAGGCGGCGTCAGGGTCATCCAGCAGGCGGCACGTCTGACCGGTCTGTTGGCAAATAGTTCGCTCATGCCGAGCGGTGCACCATACTCATCATCCCTTCTACAAGAAGCCTCCCCTGCACGCCGAGGATATGAAGATCTCGGGTGTCAGGGCGCGAGAAGATCGCCTCAGCAGCACACATTTGTGGGTCCAAGTGCTATATTCGTTATGTCCCTGGGCCCACATGTCGAGGCTCAGTACCTTTGTGCATGCCCCCTTCAGCTATAAAAGGGGAGGCATGCGGCGTTACAAGGCAGACCCAGTCTTAGGCTCCCTTAGACACTCACGAGTTCATACAAGCTCTCGAAGCAATACATCACACAGTAGAGTAGGGTATTCCGCTCCGGCGGCCCGAACCTCTCTAAACCCCCGTGTGCTCTTGTGTGTTCATCCACCAGTCTCGTAACAAGAAAAACGCTTAGGTCCTTCCTCTTTTTAGAATTTAGGGCGGGTGCAATCCACCACCCGACCGGGGAGATTTCCTCTCTGACAGATGCCAACACAAACCAAAGCAAATATAAAAGTGCAGAATTGAACTAGTTTGCATAAAGAAGTGCAAAGGTTGCTTGGAATTAAACCAATAATTATTTCTACTAGATATGCATGGATGTTTTCTTCTTATTTAAAATTTTGGACCACATTTGCACCACGAGTTTTGTTTTTGCAAATTCTTTTGGAAATTCTTTTCAAAATCCTTTTGCAAATAGTCAAAGGTATAAGAGTAAGATTGAAAGAAGCATTTTCAAGATTTGAAATTTTCTCTCCCTGTTTCAAATGTTTTTTCTTTGACTTGAACAAAACTCCCCCTCAATGAAATTCTCCTCTTAGTGTTCAAGAGGATTTTTCAAAATTTTTGAAGATACTTTCTCCCCCTTTTGAAAACTCATTAAGATTCAATTTGAAAACTTTATTTTAAAAATTCGGTGGTGGTATGGTCCTTTTGCTTTGGGCTCATACTTTCTCCCACTTTGGCATGAATCGCCAAAAACGGATACGTGTGAGTGAAATATAAGCCCTTTTACTTTCTCCCTAATGGCAAAGAAATAGATATGAGTGAAGATTATACCAAAGTGGAGAATTATGCGGAATACCGGCAAAGAGTAGATAATACCGATGGAGTTGAGTGAAAGCGTCGTCTTTGCCGAATACTCCATTTCCCTTTCAATTCTATGACTAAGCATGAGAATACACTTGAAAACACATTAGTCATAGGCATAAAAGAGATATGATCAAAGGTATATAAATGAGCAATGTGTGCAAAGTATCAATCAAAATTCCGAGAATCAAGAATATTTAGCTCATTCCTAAGTTTGGTAAAGGATTTCTCATCTAAAGGCTTGGTAAAGATATCGGCTAATTATTCTTTGGTGTTAATATAAGCTATCTCGATATCCCCCTTTTGTTGGTGATCTCTCAAAAAGTGATACCGAATGGCTATGTGCTTAGTGCGGCTATGTTCAACGGGATTATCCGCCATGCGGATTGCACTCTCATTATCACATAGCAGAGGGAATTTGCTAAATTTGTAGCCATAGTCCCTAAGGGTTTGCCTCATCCAAAGCAATTGCACGCAACAATGGCCCGCGGCAATGTACTCAACTTTGGCGGTAGAAAGAGCTACTGAGTTTTGTTTCTTGGAAGCCCAAGACACCAGGGATCTCCCTAGAAACTGACAAGTCCCTGATGTGCTCTTCCTATCAATTTTACACCCTGCCCAATCAGCATCGGAATAACCTGATAAATCAAAAGAGGATCCCTTGGGGTACCAAAGGCCAAACTTAGGTGTATGAACTAAATATCTCAAGATTAGTTTCACGGCCCTAAGGTGTACTACCTTAGGATCGACTTGGAACCTTGCACACATGCATACAGAAAGCATAATATCCGGTTGAGATGCACATAAATAGAGTAGAGATCCTATCATCGACCGCTATACCTTTTGATCTACGGATTTACCTCCCGTGTCGAGGTTGAGATGCCCATTGGTTCCCATGGGCGTCTTGATGGGCTTGGCATCCTTCATTCCAAACTTGGTGAGTATATCTTGAATGTACTTCGTTTGGCTAATGAAGGTGCCCTCATGGAGTTGCTTCACTTGAAATCCTAGAAAATACTTCAACTCCCCCATCATAGACATCTCGAATTTTTGAACCATGATCCTACTAAACTCTTCACAAATAGATTTGTTAGTAGACCCAAATATGATATCATCAACATAAACTTGGCATACAAACAAATCATTTGCAATTGTTTTAGTAAAGAGAGTAGGATCGGCTTTGCCGACTTTGAAGCCATTAGTGATAAGAAAATCTCTTAGGCATTCATACCATGCTCTTGGGGCTTGCTTGAGCCCATAAAGTGCGTTAGAGAGTTTGTAGACATGGTTAGGGTACCCACTATCTTCAAAGCCAGGAGGTTGCTCAACATAGACCTCTTCCTTGATTGGTCCGTTGAGGAAGGCACTCTTCATGTCCATTTGATAAAGCTTAAAGCCATGGTAAGTAGCATAGGAAAGTAATATATGAATTGACTCAAGCCTAGCTACGGGTGCATAGGTTTCACCAAAATCCAAACCTTCGACTTGTGAATAACCCTTGGCCACAAGTCGGGCTTTGTTCCTTGTCACCACACCATGCTCATCTTGCTTGTTGCGGAAGACCCACTTGGTTCCTACAACATTTTGGTTAGGACGTGGAACTAAATGTCATACCTCATTCCTTGTGAAGTTGTTGAGCTCCTCTTGCATCGCCAACACCCAATCCGAATCTTTAAGTGCATCCTCTACCCTATGTGGCTCAATAGAGAAAAAAAGAGTAATGTTCACAAAAATGAGCGACTCGAGATCGAGTGGTTACCCCCTTATGAATATCACCGAGGATGGTGTTCACAGGGTGATCTCTTTAAATCTCTTGGTGGACTCTTGGGTGTGGCGGTCTTGGATCTTGATCATCTTCCTTGTCTTGATCATTGGCATCTCCCCCTTGATCATTGTCCTCCTCTTGAGGTGGCTCATCTTCTTGATCTTCTCCTTCATCATCTTGAGCTTGATCCTCATCTTGAGTTGGTGGAGATGCTTGCATGGAGGAAGATGGTTGTTGATCTTGTGCTTGTGGAGGCTCTTCGGATTCCTTAGGACACACATCCCCAATGGACATGTTCCTTAGCACGACGCACGGAGCCTCTTCATCATCTAGCTCATCAAGATCAACTTGCTCTACTTGAGAGCCGTTAGTCTCATCAAACACAATGTCACAAGAAACTTCAACTAGTCCAGTGGACTTGTTAAAGACTCTATATGCCCTTGTGTTTGAATCATAACCAAGTAAAAAACCTTCTACAGCCTTCGGAGCAAATTTAGATTTTCTACCTCTTTTAACAAGAATAAAGCATTTGCTACCAAAGACTCTAAAATATGAAACATTGGGCTTTTTACCGGTGAGGAGTTCATAAGACGTCTTCTTAAGGATTTGGTGAAGATATAATCGGTTGATGGCGTAGCAAGCGGTGTTGACCGCCTCAGCCCAAAACCGATCTGAAGTCTTATACGCATCAATCATGGTCCTTGCCATGTCAAGTAGAGTTCTATTCTTCCTCTCCACTACACCATTTTGTTGTGGTGTGTAGGGAGAAGAGAACTCATGCTTGATGCCCTCCTCGTCAAGGAAGCCTTCAATTTGAGAATTCTTGAACTTCGTTCCGTTGTCGCTTCTTATTTTCTTGATCCTCAAGCCAAACTCATTTCGAGCCCGTATCAGGAATCCTTTCAAAGTCTCTAGGGTTTGAGATTTATCCTGCAAAAAGAATATCCAAGTGAAGCGAGAATAATCATCCACAATAACTAGAAAGTACTTACTCCTGCCGATGCTTATGTAAGCTATCGGGCCGAATAAATCCATGTGGAGTAGCTCCAGTGGCCTGTCAGTCGTCATGATGTTCTTGGGTGGATGATGAACACCAACATGCTTCCCTGCTTGACATGCGCTACAAATCCTGTCTTTCTCAAAATGAACATTTGTTAGTCCCAAAATGTGTTCTCCCTTTAGAAGCTTGTGAAGATTCTTCATCCCAAAGTGGGCTAGTCAGCGGTGCCAGAGCCAACCCCTATTAGTATTAGCAATTAAGCAAGTATCAAGTTCAGCTCTATTGAAATCAACTAAGTATAGCTGACTCTCTAATACTCCCTTAAATGCTATTGAATCATCACTTCTTCTAACGACAGTAACACCTACATCCGTAAAAAGACAGTTGTAACCCATTTTACATAATTGAGAAACTGAAAGCAAGTTTGTCGGCGTTTGGGACCCGGGGGGTCCCTTGGACCGGCCAGTGAAATCACTGTGTGCCCCTGCCTAGATGGGTTGGCGTGGGATGGAACACAAGAGGTGGGACAAGCCTGGTATTATCCTGCACCAGGGGTGCTGCTCGTAGTAGGGGTTACAAGCGTGTCGCGTGGGAGAGAGAGACGCAGAGTTCGTCCGCCGCTTCCCCCGCGCGAACCCCCCTCAGGGTGGCCCTGGACCTCCCTCTTATAGAGGCAAGGAGAGGATCCAGATGTACAACGGGGGGCATAGCTATGCGCTAACATGTCCAGCAGTGGAGTGCCTAAGCCCTGTGTACATGCCAACGTGGTCGTTGGGGGAGAGCTTAGGCCCTGTATATGTGATGGCATGGCCGTCGGAGGAGCGCCTGAGTCCTGTAGGGGCGCAGTTGGCAGCGCGGTGAGGATCCTGCTGACGTCTCCTTGCTGTCGTAAGGGGCTGAGAGCCACCGGTGTCATGGCGCACGCGGGGCACCATCATTACCCGTCGCCGGGGTAAGCCAGATGGGACGCCGGTCTTGTTCCTTGTAGCCTGAGCAGGCTAGGAATAGGGAAATGATGTATCCCCTGTTAGTGCGGTCGGTCTGAGCCCAGGGTCGGTCGAGGCGGAGACTTCTCTTGAGGCCGAGGTCGGGGTCGGGCGAGGACGCGATTCCTCCCGAGACCGGGGTCGAGGCCGAGTCCGGGGGTCGGGCGAGGCGGAGACCTCCTCCTGAGGCCGGAGCCTGAGGTCGGGCGAGGCGGAGACCTCCTCTTGAGGCTGGAGCATGAGGTCAGGCGAGGCGGAGCTTCCTGTTGCACCCGAGGCTGAACTTGGTGGTTGATCGTGACTTGTTGTCAGTCGTCACCGGGGTGGCTGACACGGCAGTCGGAGCGGAGCGAGCGGCGCTGTTTTCTTGTCATGTCAGACAGTAAAGAAGAGGGGCGAAGTGACTGCGGTCACTTCGGCCTGTTCGACTGAGGCGCGTGTGTCAGGATATGGCGTCAGGCATCCCCTGCATTTAATGCGCCTGCTAAGTGGTCGGTTGGTGAGGCGGTCTGGCCAATGTTGCTTCACAACGAAGCCTGCCTGAGCTGGGCCTCGGGAGAGCTGAGGGGGCGCCCGCTGCCTGAGGAGGCCCTCGGGCGAGGCGTGAACTCGTCTGGGACTACTGTTCCAACCCGAGGTTGGGCTCGGGTGAGATCACGTCCCTCGGGTAGACGAAGTCTTGGCTTGAACCGCACCCGTCAGTTGGTCTGAGGGTGTTTACCAGCCATGATTAGGAGCGTTGGGGGTACCCCTAATTATGGTACCCGACAGTAGCCCCCGAGCCTCTAAGGGAGTGATGGTACTCGCTTGGAGGCTGTTGCCATGTTTTTGGTGAGGGGACCGGCCTTTCTCGGTTTTTGCCTTGTTCTGGTGGGTGCGCGCGAGTGCACCCGCCGGGTGTAGCCCCCAAGGCCTCGGAGGAGTGGTTTGACTCCTCTGAGGTATGAATGCTTTTCGTGATGCTTCGGCCGGTCTGATCGTTCCCTCATGCGGCCCGGCCGTAGCCCAGGTGCATGGTCGGGTTCCAAGTTATCAAGCTGGTTTGTTGACGCTGTCAACAGTTTTGGCCGTAGCCGGGTGCGAGAGCAGCCCCCGAGCCTCTGCACGGAGCGAGAGGACGATCAAGGACTTTCCCGACTTTTGTTATACGCCCCTGCGTCACCTTTCCGCAAGGAGGAGGGGGGAAGCGCCATGTTGCCCTCGGAGGGCGCCGAACATGGTGTTTACAGTGAGCTGCTAACGGGTGATCCGAGTGGACGCCTGTGCCCCATTCGTTAGGGGTCGGCTGGTGGCCCAGAGGCGCGCTCCAAAAGTACCTGCGGGTGATTTGCCGGACCCAGACCCCTTCGACAGGGTCCGAGGGCTCGATGCCTCCCTCAAGTGGTATTCCGTTACAAATCGTTCCCGCCAGTCTCGGAAATGTCCTAGGGTACCTCAGGAGCGTAGCCCAAGCCTCGACTATGTATCGAACGTACCCAGAGTCATCCCTCACTCTGCGTGCTCTGGGAAGACTGTCGAACCCTTCCAAGGGGCCAGCCTACGAACCCCTGATCAGTAGTGGGCACGGAGCCCGAGCGCTCTAGGGCGGCTGTCGAACCCTTCCGAGGGGCCAGCCTTCGAACTCCTGATCAATAATGGGCTTGAAGTCCAAGTGCTCTGGGGCGGCTGTCGAAACCCTTCTGAGGGGCCAGCCTTCGAACCCCTGATCAGTAGGAGGGCTCGGGGCCTGCTTCCTTCGCCGGGAAGGATCCTTTCCACAACATCCCCTTTCCTGGTCCCTGTAGCAAGAGAGAGAGAGGAGGGGAAGGATATGAATTTAAATAAGGTGGCACACCTTTTTTGACGCGGTCATTATGGCGAAGGCGAAGCGGCGCCTGCCTCGCCTGCCAGAGGTGTCGCTTGCTCCGTCGGGAAGTTAATGCGACGGTACGGGCGATTCGCATGGCGCCCGTTGCGCGTGCGAGCCGTTCGAGGAACGGGGCACGGGTGCGTCGTCTTCACGTCGTGGGAGAGGGCTCTCCCGTCGCTTTAGGAGGGGACGCGAGCCTGCAGGTGACTTGACCGCTGCCTTCGCTCGTCTGCCGCTGCAGTTACTACCGATCCGCTTTTGACCATGCCAACCGTCGTGCCTACCCCGCGGCTGACTGGCCCATGGCCGTCACCTTTAACTGGCACTGTTGGGTCATGCGCAGGGCTACCTCAAGTCGCGGTACTGGTTCTGTAGAATAGGAGGCGCAGCATTGGCGCGAGTGGCGGTGTAACTTCTCGCAGATCGTAACCGGCGCGCCGGTTACATGACATGCGGGCCCGCTTCCTTTGCGCCAGTCCGCCGGATGTGGTCGAAGCTGAAGGGGCGCACAGTTGCGGTGCAGTTGGATGCCTGTCGCATGGCAGTCCACCATTTCGACCCTGGTTTCTACGAAGATGGGAGAGCGCTTGTAACCGTGGGACGGTTACATGCCTCGCATGCGGCGGTTCGCCTTCTTTGTGCTTCGGATCAGATCGTATGACGTGTGGGTCCCAGCCCCCATGTCGTAGGGGGAGAACCCTGGAGGATGTTAGTGGGGATTTCGCCCGTGACGCTAAGGGGTGCAAGTGAGGAGGTCTGCCTATAAAAGGGGAATCGATTCCCCGGGAAGTGGCCATGCCTTCGTCCTCCCCTCATGCATTGCGCCCTTCCACCTTTTGAGCCCCGGATGGGGTGCTCCCGCACCGCCTTGCTCTTGCTGTCGTTGGAGGAGCGCGGCCTCATGGAGATCGGCATCTTTCTGCCATCGCTCGGCTTCAAGGATTTTTGTCGTGCAGCCCGGCTGCATTCCCTCACCAATGGGCAGTTTTGTGGGGAGAAGCAGGGCGGGGTGTGGCCTCCGCCCCGCCCTCAGCTTCAAGGATCTTCGTCATCCTTGCTGAGGCGGAGGGAAAGCTGAGCCGGGGTTCTACCTCCCGCATGGGCCGGCAGGTCGTCTCCTCCTTCAGCATTCAGGGGAGACGGCGCTCACCGACCTTGCGGAGGGGCGAACTTCGGCAACGCGGGACCGGTCGGCCGCAAGCGTCGTCAGTTCCAGCATGCCTGGCTCGCTGGCTCAGCTGGCTCTGTCGCGGCCTCCGACGCTGCCTCCTGCCGCTTGATCTGGGCTCGGGCGTCTGTTGCACCGTGCGCACCGGTGGACCATCCAAGACGCCGTACGTCGCATGGGTGGCGTTCGTGTTCTTGGATTGTCTTGTCCTCACTCCGGCACGATGCCTCCACGTGAAGGTCGGGGCCTGCCCGTCCGCGAGGACCTAAGTGGGGATCTGCCGGTGCAGGCTGGGGTGTCCGCCATTCGTCGGCGTGGTGCTGGCGCGCAGGTTTCCGCTATCGTCGGTGCTGAGGTGGTGGCAGCCGGAGAAGGTTTCTCCGCCGATGAGACCATTGGCGCCAGCTACGGCCGGACCCCTGGCTCTTTGGCTTTGATGGCTTGTCCTCTCCCCTCGAGCAGAGACGTGGGCGAGGGCCTCGTCACAGCAGCGTCGTCCCTGAGGACATCGCTGCTGCTGTTTAGCCGCCCAGAGCAGGGGTCGTTGTCGCTATTGGTGTAGTGGCTACCGGCGAGCCACTTGGAGTTTGTTGTTCCGCAGGCCCTCTAGTATGGAGGTTGTTCATACCCGCCGAAATGGAACCAGAGTCCCGTTTGTAAGGAGATATACTGGGTTTTTGCCGGAGCAAAATGTAACCGCTTCAAGTACTTAGACACTTGTTGTAGGTCAGGAGAACCGCCGAGGGTTCTGCCGACGTCTAAGTCTGTGTAGCATAGTTACCCCCAAGTATATGTGTTTGTTCTTTGTGGCTGTCGAGGCCTGAACATTTGGGTATTCGAGAATGACGCTGTGTGTCTTCCTCATTCCGAGCACTGGGACTTGCCTGTTGGCTAGCCGAACCACTTAACCAAGCGTCGGTTGCCTTTCGCGGAAGGTGACGAGTGAGGTGTTCGTATCCCGGAGGCGTAGGAGTCCCTCGGCTCGGTCGGCCTTGTCGCTCTAGGCTTCTCTTGCTCAGTTTTTGGAACCCTCGGCTGCTCTGCGATGAGCCAGAGCCGGAGGGAGTGGTGTTAGCGTGGACAGACGTGGAGTCGGCTTGGAAAGAGACTTCGTCGACCCGGGAGATGGTGGCTTCCTAGGCCGAGGAAGATGTGGTAGCAGCCGCTGGAGCTTGGCCAAGACATCTGCTGGTGGGGTGCTGGCGTCCTCCGTTAGGTGGAGGTCCTTTTGCCCAGGTCACCGTCCGAGGCTGGGCCAGATTCCACCGAGGGTGATGCTCCCCCTGCAGGAACAGTTTGTCTGTAGCATGTGCATGCTTTTTCGCGGCCGCCGAGGCCTAAACACTTTATCGTCGTGTTTAAAAAGTTGTGTCTTCTCTCCTCTTGTTTCGAGCATCACGACTTGTCTGTCAATAGCAGAATCGTTAATCCGAATGAGAGTTACTTTTCGCGGAAGGTGATGAGTGAGGTATCTGTATCTCGGAGGCGTAGGAGTCCCTCGGCTCGGTCGGCCTTGCCGCTTACGTGCGCTCTCATTTGGTCGAAGGATTCCATTATTGGTACAGTCGGGATGGCGCGAAAGTCGTTTTCTACCCGAGTGTTAGGACTTGTTCGGTAGCAGGATTGCTTATCCGAGCGTGAGTTACTTCTCGCAGAAGGTGATGAGTGAGGTATCCGTATCCCGGAGGCGTAGGAGTTCCTCGGCTCGGTCGGCCTTGCCGCTTACGTGTACTCTCATCGTTCTTAGGATCCCGCTATCGATACGGAAGTCAAAAGCACAAAGGTTGTTTTGGTAGAAAATTTTTCCAAAGGAAAATTTTGACACAGAGGGGGTTCCCCCCTTCTAGCCCTCGAGGGAGGGTCGGGCTTTGCCGAGGCAAGGCCGACCCTTCCTTGATGGTTAGACTTTGTGTTTGTAAACGAGGTACATGAACGACTTAAAACATCTTAAGGGTAGAAGCGACGTAGCTGTTGGATGTTCCAAGCGTTGCTGTAGACCTTGCCTTGGTCGTTGGCCAGCTTGTATGTTCCGGGCTACAAGATCTTGGCGATGATGAAGGGCCCTTCCTAGGGAGGAGTGAGCTTGTGGCGCCCTCGGTCATCCTGTCGCAGGCGAAGCACCAAGTCTCCCACTTGGAAGCCTCGGGATTGAATGCTTTGGGCTTGGTACCGCCGCAGCGACTGCTGGTACCGTGCCGAATGTAGTAAGGCAACGTCCCGAGCCTCCTCGAGTTGGTCCAGCGAGTCTTCTTGGCTGGTCTGGTTGCTTCGGTCGTCGTACGCCTTGGTCCTCGGGGACCCGTATTCTAAGTCCATGGGGAGGACGGCCTCGGCCCCATAGACTAGAAAAAATGGCGTAAAACCCGTGGCGTGGCTCGGCGTCGTCCTCAGACTCTAGACTACCAAGGGTAGCTATTTCATCCACCGCTTGCCGAACTTGTTGAGGTCGTTGTAGATCCTTAGTTTGAGCCCCTGCAAAATCATACCGTTGGCACGCTCCACCTGCCCATTCGTCATGGGGTGGGCTACGGTGGCCCAGTCCACACGGATGTGGTGGTCCTCGCAGAGGTCCAGGAACTTCCTGCCAGTGAACTGGGTGCCGTTGTCGGTGATGATGGAGTTCGGGACCCCAAAGCGATGGATGATGTTGGTGAAGAATGCCACCGCCTGCTCGGACCTGATGCTGTTTAGGGGTCGGACCTCGATCCACTTGGAGAATTTGTCGATAGCGACCAGCAGGTGCGTGAAGCCCCCGGGTGCCTTCTGCAAGGGACTAACAAGGTCCAGACCCCACACAGCAAACGGCCAGGTGATGGGTATCGTCTGCAAGGCCTGAGCGGACAGATGCATTTGCTTTGCGTAGAATTGACACCCCCGGCAGGAGCGCACAATCCTAGTGGCGTCGGCCACCATGGTTGGCCAGTAGAAACCTTGTCGGAAGGCATTCCCCACGAGGGCTCGAGGCGCTGCATGGTGGCCGCAAGCCCTCGGGTGTATTTCTTGCAATAGTTCTTGTCCTTGGGCGATAGATATGCATCGTTGGAGGATGCCTGAGGGGCTGCGGCGATAGAGCACTTTTTCATCACCCAGCAAGACGAATGACTTGGCGCGTCGAGCCAGCCACCGAGCTTTGGTCTTGTCGATGGGAAGCTCTCCTCGGAGGAGATATTCTAGGTACGGGGTCTGCCAGTTCGGATCTGGCGTGACCCCATTCTGTTCCTCCTCGACAGGCAAGGCCTCTTCCTCGATGGCCGAGGGTGCCTCGGGTTCGGCCGAGGGTACCTCGGGCTCGACCGAGGGTACCTCAGGCTCGGGCGTGTCGTCGATCTTGACGGGTGGTTGATGTAGGTCTCTGGAGAAGACGTCCGGGGGAACCGTCGTTCGCCTCGAGGGTATTTTCGCCAGCTCGTCCGCAGTCTCGTTGTACTGCCGGGTGATGTGTTTGAGCTCCAGCCCGTAGAACTTGTTTTCCAGGCGCCGTACTTCGTCGCAGTAAGCTTCCATCCTCCGGTCACGGCAGTGGGAGTTCTTCATGACTTGGTTGATGACAAGCTGTGAGTCGCCTCGAGCGTCGAGGCGTCGGACCCCTAGCCCGATGGCGATGCGCAGCCCGTTAACCAGTGCCTCGTACTCGGCCACATTGTTTGATGCCAGAAAATGGAGGCGAATGACGTAGCGGAGATGCTTTCTGAGGGGTGAAATGAAGAGCAGGCCAGCGCCTGCTCCTGTTTTCATGAGTGACCCATCGAAGTACATGGTCCAGAGCTCGAGCTGGATTGGAGTTGTTGGTAACTGGGTGTCAGTCCACTCCGCCAGGAAGTCTGCCAAGACCTGGGATTTTATGGCCTTCCGAGGAGCGAATGATAGTGTTTCGCCCATAGGTTCCACCGCCCACTTTGCTATCCTACCCGAGGCCTCGCGGCACTGGATGATCTCCCCCAGGGGGAAGGATGACACCATAGTCAACGGATGAGACTCGAAGTAGTGTCGCAACTTTCGTCGTGTCAGAATCACTGCGTAGAGCAGCTTCTGGATCTGTGAGTAGCGGGCTTTGGTCTCGGAAAGCACTTCGCTAATGAAGTTGACTGGCCTCTGGACGGGCAGTGCATGCCCTTCCTCTCGTCTCTTGACTACGATCGCGGCGCTGACCACCTGAGTAGTCACGGCTACGTAGATCAAGAGGGCTTCTCCTGTGGTGGGGGCACCAGGATGGGTGTGTTCGTAAGGAGCGCCTTAAGGTTCTCGAGGGCTTCCTTGTCCTCGGGGGTCCAAGTGAAGCACTCGGCCTTCCTTAAGAGGCGGTACAAGGGCAAGCCTTTCTTGCTAAGGCGTGAGATGAAGCGGCTCAGAGCCACGAGGCATCCCATGACCCTCTGTACTCCTTTCAAATCTTTGATCGGTCCCATGTTGGTGATGGCCGCGATTTTCTCCGGGTTGGCCTCGATGCCCGGCTCGGAGACGATGAATCCAAGGATCATGCCTCGGGGGACTCCGAAGACACACTTCTTGGGATTGAGTTTCACGCCTTTTGCTCTCAGACACTTGAATGTCGTTTCAAGGTCAGAGAGGAGGTCGGAGGCTCTCTTCATCTTGACAACGATGTCGTCGACGTAAGCCTCGACCGTTCTGCCGATTTGTTCTCCGAACACGTGGTTCATGCACCTCTGGTAAGTGGCGCCTACATTCCTCAACCCAAATGGCATTGTAGTGTAACAGTACATGCCAAAAGGTGTGATGAAAGAAGTCGCGAGCTGGTCGGACTCTTTCATCTCGATTTGGTGGTAGTCTGAGTAGGCATCGAGGAATAACAGGGTTTCGCATCCAGCAGTGGAGTCCACGATTTGATCGATGTGAGGTAGAGGGTAGGGAACTTTCGGACATGCTTTGTTTAGACCAGTGTAGTCTACACACATCCTCCATTTCCCATCCTTCTTCCTCACATGAACAGGGTTAGCTAACCATTCGGGATGGAATACCTCTTTGATAAACCCTGCCGCGAGTAGCTTATGGATCTCCTCACCTATGGCCCTGCGCTTTCCTTCGTCAAAACGGCATAGGGTTTGCTTCACAGGTCGGGCTCCAGCTCTTATGTCCAGTGAGTGCTCGGCGACATCCCTCAGTATGCCGGGTATGTCCGAGGGACTCCACGCAAAGACTTCGGCGTTTGCGCGGAGAAAGTCGACGAGCACTGCTTCCTATTTGGGGTCGAGCTCGGAGCCGATCCGAACTTTCTTGCTGGCATCGTTGCTGGGGTCGAGAGAGACGGACTTGACCACCTCAACTGGTTCGAAGTTGCCGGCGTGCCGCTTTGCGTCAGGCGCCTCCTTGGAGAGGCGTTCCAGGTCGGCGATGAGGGCCTCGGACTCGGCGAGAGCCTCGGCGTACTCCACGCACTCCACATCACATTCGTACGCGTGGCGGTACATGGATCCGACGATGATGATCCCATTCGGGCCCGGCATCTTGAGCTTGAGGTAGGTGTAGTTGGGGACGGCCATGAACTTGGCGTAGCATGGTCTTCCCAACAACGCATGGTAGGTTCCTCGGAACCCAACGACCTCAAAGGTGAGAGCTTCCTTTCGGAAGTTAGAGGGAGTTCCGAAGCAGACGGGTAAGTCAATCCGTCCGAGGGGTAGGATTTGCTTCCCGGGCGTGATCCCGTGGAAGGGTGCCGCACCGGCCCGGACTTCGGACTGATCAACCCCTAAGAGTTCCAGGGTCTCGGCGTAGATGATGTTAAGGTTGCTGCCTCCGTCCATGAGGACCTTGGAGAGCCCAACGTTGCCGATGATCGGATCGACGACAAGCGGGTACCTTCCCGGGCTTGGCACGAAGTCGGGGTGGTCGCCTTGGTCGAAGGTGATAGGCTTGTCGGACCAGTCTAGGTACACTGGCGCCGCCACCTTCACCAAGCAGACTTCCAGGCGCTCCTGCTTGCGGTGCCAAGCCAAGGCGTTCGCCGCCTGCCCGCCATAGATCATGAAGCAGTTATGGACTTTCGGGAATCCCTCTTCCTTACCGCCCTCCTTCTTGTCGTTATCATGGCCCTTGCCATCCTCCGCCGGGGCCCGGTCTTATGGAAGTAGCACCGGAGCATGACATTCTTCGAGGGTGTGCTTGACTGGCTCCTGGTGATAGGGGCACGACTCTTTGAGCATCTTGTCGAACGCGTCGGCCCCTCCAGGAGGTTTCCGAGGGTTCCTGTGCTCGGCCGCAGCGACGAGATTCGCGTCTGCGGCGTCGCGCTTCGCTCGCGACTTGTTTTTAGCCTTCTTCTTCGTGCCCCGCTGGGCGGATGCCTCAGGGGCGTCTGTCTTCAGCTCTCCCTGAGGCTGCTTGTCCTTTCGGAAGATGGCTTCGACCGCCTCTTAACCTGAGGCGAACTTGGTGGCGACGTCCATTAGTTCGCTCGCACGGGTGGGAGTCTTGCGCCCCAGTTTGCTCACCAGGTCTCGGCAAGTGGTGCCGGCAAGGAAAGCCCCGATGACATCCGAGTCGGTAACGTTGGGCAGCTCGGTGCGCTGCTTTGAAAACCGTCGGATGTACTCTCGAAGGGACTCCCCTGGCTGCTGTTGGTAGCTTCGGAGGTCCCACGAGTTCCCAGGGCACACGTACGTGCCTTGGAAGTTTCCCACGAAAGCTTTGACCAGATCGTCCCAGTCGGAGATCTGCGCAGGAGGCAGATGCTCCAGCCAGTCTCGGGCGGCGTCGGAGAGGAAAAGGGGTAGATTATGGATGATGAGGTTGTCATCATCCGCCCCTCCCAACTGGCATGCCAGTCGGTAGTCTGCGAGCCACAGCTCCAGCCTCGTCTCCCCCGAGTACTTGGTGATGGTAGTCGGGGCTCGGAAACGGGCAGGGAACGGAGCTCGTCGTATGGCCCGGCTGAAGACTCGCGGACCGGGTGGTTCGGGCGAAGGACTGCGATCCTCCTCATTATTGCAGTGTCCCCCACGCCTAGGATGGTAGCCTCGGCGCACCTTCTCATCGAGGCGGGCTCGATGGTCGAGATGGTGGTGCTCGTTGCCGAGGCGTTCCCGGGCGGCAGGCGCCTTGTCCCGCGTGCGCTCGGGATGGACCGAGGCTTCCCAAATGTGCCGGGAGGACACCGCGGGATGCTCCGAGGGGTCAGCTCGCCTGCGGGAGGCGGAGCTCTCGACTCGTCGAACCGTGGCGCCTTCTAGGAGATTCTTGAGTTCGCCCTGGATACGCTGTCCCTCGGTGGTGGATGGCTCCGGCATGGCTCGAAGCAACATCACCGCTGCAGCTAGGTCCTGGCCGGACCCGCTGACGGTTGGGGGCAGCGCTGCCCTAGCATTCTCGACGATGCGGCGCCAGATGTCTTGGGCCCGGTGACAGGATTCTCCGGCGAGTGTTCGGCCTGCCCACTCCTGTTCGATGTTCTATCGGAGCTGTACAAGCCGGCCTGCTTCCCCGTCGACCCGGGCCTGCACCTCATGGATTTGCTCGAGCTGTATGTCCTGACCCTAGGACTGGGCGTTCGGGTTTACCTGAAATTTTGGGTCGGGTTTTTTGGGTTTTTTATATTTTGGGTTTCCAACAGTCGAACCCGTACTCGTACCCGAACTTTCGGGTACCCGCAATTTCGGGTACCCGCAATTTCGGGTTTGGGTTTGGGTAAAATTCGGGTACCCGCAATATTTTGTTTAGTTGTCATTTTTTGGATAGCTATTGAGACCACTGCATTGCAAAGAAGTATTGCTCTGTCTGTATCTAGAAGAGAAGTAAAAGCTAGTCAGTGACAAACCTGATGACCATCCATACCAAATTAGCGAGGCTTTTGAATAATCTGAAGTCCGTGCATGTGTCCATGCGAACAAATAAGCCTAACCTTTGCTCTTTTCATTTGCCTGGGAGTTGGGAGACTGCGTGTGCTGGCCGCCTGGGACTAGGACCATGCGCAGTGCCGCTGCCTGCGCGTGCGCTAGCCGCCTATGAGGAGGACTGGTCGGCCGCCTGGGAGGCTACGCCGCTGTGTGAGGACGCCGCTCGCCGCTGCGCGTGTGCGCGACTGCGCGCTGCGCGGTGTCGCGGGCCCGCGGTGCGCGTGACTGGAAAGACTGGCGGACCGGCGGTGCAGCTGCCTGGGGATGGGGGCCTGGGAGGGAGGATTAGCCCGCCGTCCTACCTGACCCCGCGCAGGGACTGGGACCACAGCTAGCTCCCGCGGGATGTCAACGCGAGATGCGGGCCCAGGGGGATCGTCAACCTCTGGCATACCAAGGTGGTTGCCTTCGTTGTGATCTCTCAGATCGACGTGGAAACATTCGCGACTTGGGCCGTAACCCTTGTTGTCGAGGTCATGGCCATCGTCAGAACAATCGGAGAGGCAATGGTCACATGCGGACATGAAGCCCCGCATGGCACCGGGGTCATTGAGGGCAGAGAAATCCCAGCCAGAGTCGGGGTCGTCCTCTTCCTCAGAACCCGCCGGTCCGAAGGTTGAGACAGCTGTCAGTCGGTCCCAGGTCGACCACATGTGGTACCCCGGAAGGTTTGGATACACCTTTACGAAGGCGCTCACCATAGCGGGGTCGCTAGGTGGATCGAAGCTGAACCGAAAAGGTACGAGATGGAAAACGGATGGTACCTTTTGGTCGATGGACGGTGGTGAAGTCACGTCGAGGGTGGAGCTCACCGTCATCTCAGGTACGAGGGTAACGCCCAGCAGGTCCTTTGCGAGGGTGCTGGCGTCATCAGTCCGCTTAGGGCTGACATGTCACAGGGAAGTGACACCTGCCGTCGTCTCAGGTGCAAGGACAATGCCCGACATGTCCCCCGGAGGAGTGCCGGCGTCGTTGACTCGCTCTGGTGCGACAGCCAACAAGGTGCCGCCTCCTGCGTGGCCATGGTTGCCTCGTCTCCACCTCCTCCGACGAGGAGGGTGGCGGGGACGACCGGAGTGCTCCTCTTCTGCCGCGGGGAGATGCTTTCGTAGAGCTCGCCGCCACCAGGCGAGTCGGAGACCATCGTTGTCGTCACGCTGCGGGGGGAGGAGTACCATGTCATAGCTGCCGTCGAGGGACATGAACTCGAGACTCCCGAAGCGGAGCACCGTCCCGGGCTGGAGAGGTTGCTGAAGGCTCCCCATCTGGAACTCAACGGGAAGGTGTTCGTTAACACGCAGCAGGCCCCTACCTGGCGCGCCAACTGTCGGCGTCTCGGACCCGGGGGGGCCCTTGGACCGACCAGTGAAATCGCTGCGTGCCCCTGCCCAGATGGGTTAGCGCGGGATGGAACACAAGAGGTGGGACAAGCCTTGTATTATCCTGCACCAGGGGTGCCGCTTGTAGTAGGGGTTATAAGCGCATCGCGTGAGAGAGA
Organism: Zea luxurians; assembly: GCA_029449295.1. Taxonomy (NCBI): domain Eukaryota; kingdom Viridiplantae; phylum Streptophyta; class Magnoliopsida; order Poales; family Poaceae; genus Zea; species Zea luxurians. Next base: position 11,450,431 of record JAOPSE010000011.1, on the reverse strand, counting down.
GAGAGACGCAGAGTTCGTCCGCCGCTTCCCCCGCGCGAACCCCCCTCAGGGTGGCCCTGGACCTCCCTCTTATAGAGGCAAGGAGAGGATCCAGACGTACAACAGGGGGCATAGCTATGCGCTAACATGTCCAGCAGTGGAGTGCCTAAGCCCCGTGTTGTAACACCTAAAATTGTAAGAGATCAGGTAAAAGGAGAAAAATGATTTCCTTTATCTATTTATGTGAATTGCACCCATTTGTCATCATGTGAACACCATCTTTAAACACAAATAATTAATAAAAATATATGCCACTAAAATATGCATCATGCTGGGTTTTCTTTTGTGTGCACATTGTGACAAAATAAAATAATGAATGTGATAAGAAAAATAATAAAGTCCCAAAGGGGAAATTTAGGATATAAAAGAAATTCTAGAAATTAGAAAAAGAGAAGAAAAATAAATATAATGGGGAGAAAAATAAGTAAATAAAAATATATTATCCCCATACTAGAGTGTGAATTTGTAAAATGGACTCAAAGGTGAAACTCACATTCAAATTCAAACTTGGATCAAAATAATTATAAAAGGAAACAGAAAATAAAATAAAAAAAAGCTTACCTGGGCCTTGGATCTTACTTTTGGCCCATTGCTCTCTACGCGCGCTCGAACCTACTGTTGTCGCTGACCATGGGGCCGGCTGCACAGACACTCTGCTCCCTCACCGCGTTGATGCACTGGTGTTCGGGGCCCGCACGTCAGGGGCTCAGAATCCACTGTATATCTTCCTTGTCGACCGCGTAGCAGCTCGCGCGATTCCTCCACCGCCCAACGAACCTGCCGACTTTGGGGGGGGGGGATTGACCCGGTCGGGCGAGATCCCGTGCGCCGCTTTTCTTTTTTTTTCTCGATCTCTGGCCACTCGGCCCCGCGGTCAGCGCAGATCGTGCTCAACTGTGAGCGCGTAACTGCTGGCGCCGCTGGCTCAACAGCTCCTCCCCCTGCGTCCCTATATAAACCTAGGGCGCTGCCGTTCCTCTCCCTCTATTTGTCTACATGGCGCCTTCATCGAAATCTGCGCAGGCGACGGGTCATCGCTCGACGACGGCGGTCGGCACTGCACACCGTCGCTGGTGAGCCACTTGCCCTCCGTGATATCCCTGTTGACCTCTAGCACTCGGCATCGGGCAACGATAGTAGGATTGGGGGTGATACTAGGGCTGGCGAACGACCGGAGTTCGCCTGCCAGGTCATGGGCTTGCACCAGATAGCCGGTCATGGTGGGGAGCTAGTCATGGCGCGGTCGGCCGGACCTGGTGTCGTGGGGTTGAAGATGAGCGGTAACCGTTGGATGCTAGATGAACACCCAGGATTAGGTCATCAAATAACGTTTCGCTTGAATCCTATCGTCACCGTTTGTTGGCGATCGAACCACTCCTAGGCAGTTTTGGGTAGGAAGGATTTATGGCCGTCGGATCTAGATCCAATGGACGACGTAGCGTACCGGTTTAGTTTTTGCGCAAGCTAATCTGGACCGCTGGGTTGGGAACAAACGGCTAGGATCGTTTCATACCCCTTCGGCCTGGAGATTTTTCTAAAGAACCCTCGGACTTTAGTGAAAACAACCCGCAGTCCTATCTGCAGGACTCTGTGTCTTGGACTCTTTTTCGCAGGAGCCCCTGCACTTCTTTATAAATGAAGCCCAGTCCAGTATTGAATTAAATTGAGTAAATGAAATAGAAAATAGATTTTTAATAGGAAAATAATTGCTAGAACTTCAATAATTCATAGAAAATCCATTTTTGGTCCAAACTGAGCCATTCCACTTTCTAAATTTTTGTAATTTTATTCTTTATCACTTAGAGCCTCTGTTTGGTCATGAAAACAGTAAGAAAATTAATCCCACACTTAATCCTATTTTAAACACATAAAACCTTTGAAAATCCATAACTTAAATTCTATAACTCCAAAAATTATGATTCCTGTTCCTAGAATTTTATTTTAATATGTAGAATATCTCTGTGTATTTTGTTTATATGTTTGGTGTAATGTTAATTTCTCTATATGCACTGTGCTTGTTTGTATTGTGGCGAGTAGAAGAGCCCGTGACCGAGGATCCTGGTGAGCAGCAGGTTGAAGTAGCTGAGCAGGAGCTCATTGAAGGCAAGTTGTGCCCTTGATTCACTTTTGTTACCCAATAATGTTCTTTATAATCATTTACCATGCATAGGTTTAATTCTGATGGGACCCAATAGGTCACCCTAGATTGTTTATCTCATTACCTTGTTTACCCCTGAATCACTTGGGTAGTTTGCTATTGCTTTACATGGTTTTGGGATAATCATTTATTACCTCTATGTTCCAATTCTTTTTATTATTCTATTTATGTTCATGTTGAGATCATTAATGTTAATTGGAACATAGAGCTTAACTTGAGTAACACGTGCCACCACAAGGGTTTAATGGGACGCCCTTGGCTGATTAACTAGGAAAGCTAGTGGAGGTCTACCTTACCCGAAAGGGGCAAGGGCAGTAGGGGAGTGGTCAGTGTAGGGAGGTCCTTGGTTGATTTTGCTGCGATGGCGGTCAGCCAAGAACCCTGCATTGGGACTTCCTATAAACTGTAGCGGGTTTTCTGAAGCTAGTGGAACTTTGTAAAGGCCTCGTAGTGTTACCCTGCCGCGCTTCCTAGGTAGAGGTGTATGGGATTCGCGACCCCTTGGCAGATGGGTAGCATGACTTGTGGGTAAAGGGTACAACCTCTGTAGAGTGTAAAACTGGTATACTAGCCGTGCTCACGGTCATGAGCAGCTCAGGACTCTCTGATGTTTAAATTATGGAACTTAAATTCAATTTTGTCATTTGCATTGCATGGGATTATTATTAATTTTGTTCTATTACTTCTATTATGGTTTGGTATTTACTTACACTTAGTAACTGCTAATAAAATTTTGTCCAACTACTTAAAAGCAATGCTCAGCTTTAAACCCCTATCATTGATTAGCCTTACACATCACATGAACTCACACCTTTGTGAGTTTATGTCCACTGGTTCCCCACAACTTGTTGAGCTATGATCATGTGTGAGCTCACCCTTGCTGTCTCACACCCCCCCCCCCACAGGAGAAGAGCAGGTGGTTCAGGAGGAGCCACAAGGCGAGGAGTATGATCTGATCTAGGTGGCGTTTCTCAGTTGACATTGGCACCGACGATCCTTAGTTTGTTTTATCTTTATTATTTTATTTTGTAATTAGTCTTCCGCTATGTAATAAATACTCTGATTATTGTGACATTTATCTCTAGACACTCTGTTATTATATATGTTGTCTTCTTGGCGCATGTATGAGATGCACCTGGCTTTGTTCCTTAAAGCCGGGTGTGACAGAAGTGGTATCAGAGGAAATGTTGACTATAGGACGAAACCTAGATAGAAATAGATAGACCCTTACCTACTTACCTTACTCTGATTCTTTCTACACTTACCTTGATCCTGTCTCACCTTCTACTGTTCTACTCTGATCATTCTTACCTTTTCTACTCTGAAACAAGATGGATTTCACACCTTGGAATCCCTACCCCCATGACATTTTTAAGAGATAAGAGGCCTAAGACAAAAATTAAAATTATTTCCTCTATTAAAAATGTTGATTGATTGTTCTGATGATCAATGCCTGATTTGCTTCTTTGATTGATTGAAATAGTATAGACGGGCATCTTAGCATGTACCACTATAAGGTAATGAATTAGCTTTAGTAGGCGACACACTTAGCTAATAAATCCCCCAAAGTAACATGATTCGTAATTACATGCCTTGTCTACAACCCTTTCTTTCTTACCTTATGTTTCTAACCCAGATGGGCTACCCCTATAGTGTTAGAAGAGAGCACTATAGACGTGATCCTTGGTATGTCGTGGTTAAGAAAGGTAAAGACAGTTTATACACGGTGCTAAGGGAACCGTAGAACTCACCAGTTCCAAAGGACGAAGATTTGAAGTTGAAGTTGCAGTAACTACCACTACCAGACGTGTGGCATTCTTCATAGATGGGAAGTTTGTTGGTGTCAATATCCATGTGGTAAGAGATTTTTAGGATGTCTTTCCAGAGGAGTTACCAGGGATGCCACCAGATAGGGAAGTTGAGTTTGTGATTGATCTTTTACCTGGAACCGCCCCTATTTCTAAACGGCCATATAGGATGTCCGTAGAGGAGTTGAAGGAACTTAAGAAGCAGTTAACTGAGTTACAAGATGCTGAGTACATTCGTCCGAGTTCCTCACCGTGGGGAGCACCGGTACTGTTTGTAAGAAGAAGGATGGATCGCAGCGGATGTGTGTGGATTATAGATCTCTTAATGATGTTACGGGGAAGAACAAGTATCCGTTGCCCCGTATTGAGGATTTATTTGATCAGATGAGAGGTGCTAGAGTATTCTCAAAGATTGATCTCCGATCCGGTTACCATCAGATGAGGATTAGACCATCGGATATTCCCAAGACGGCTTTCTTGACTCGATATGGATTATATGAGTTTACTGTTATGTCATTTGGATTAACCAATGCACCAGCTTATTTTATGAACTTGATGAACAAGGTGTTTATGGAGTATTTGGACAGATTCGTCGTGGTATTCATCGACGATATTCTTATTTATTCTCAGAGTGATAGCGATCATGAGGAACATCTGAGGTTGGTGCTACAGAAGCTACGAGATAACCAGCTATATGCCAAGTTCAGCAAGTGCGAGTTTTGGATTGGCGAAGTGCCATTTCTTGGTCATATTATTTCTAATGGAGGAATATCAGTGGATCCTGCTAAAGTTAAGGAGATAATGGAGTGGAGAGTACCCACTACAGTTACTGAGATTCGGAGTTTCTTGGGATTAGCAGGCTATTATCGGAGATTTATTGAAGGATTTTCTAAGATTGCTAAACCTATGACTTCGCTTTTGGAGAAAGGAAGAGAATTTAAATGGGACGAGAAGTGCCAAGACAGCTTTGATCAATTGAAGAAAAGATTGATGTCGCCACCAGTATTGGTTATGCCAGACCTACAGAAAGGATTTGATATCTATTGTGATGCATGTGGCCAAGGCTTAGGATGTGTGCTCATGCAGGAAGGACATGTGATTGCTTATGCTTCTCGCCAGTTGCGGAAACATGAATTGAACTACCCCACTCATGACTTGGAATTGGCAGCCGTTGTGCATGCACTTAAGATTTGGAGACATTATATCATGGGGACCAAGTGCCAAGTATATACGGATCATAAGAGTCTGAAGTATATATTCACCCAGAAGGATCTCAACCTTAGGCAACGCCGTTGGTTGGAGCTTATTAAGGATTATGATTTGGAGATTCACTATCACCCGGGCAAGGCAAATTTGGTTGCCGATGCCTTGAGTCGCAAGGAGCATGTTCATTCAGCTATTGTTGCCCAGCTACCCGACGAGATTGTTGAGGATTTCAGGAGACTTAACCTGGGGATAGTTGCTCATACTGAACGAGTTACTATTGATGTGGAACCTACTTTGGAGCAAGAGATCCGCAAAGGACAAATTGGTGATGCTAAAATAAAAGAGATTAAGGATCTGATTACTGAAGGTCGAGTTCCGGAATTTACGGAAGATGAGCAAGGCACTGTATGGTTCAAGGACAGGATGTGTGTCCCTGATATTAAAAGCCTTCGAGAGACTATTTTAAAAGAGGCCCACGATTCGGATTATTCTATTCATCCTGGTAGTACTAAGATGTATCAGGATTTGAAGCGAAAGTATTGGTGGTATGGATTAAAGAGAGATGTGGCTGCACATGTGGCTATGTGCGATGTATGTCAAAGAGTTAAGGTTGAACACCAGAGGCCAGCTGGACTATTGCATCCACTGAAGATACTCGAGTGGAAGTGGGAAGAGATTGGTATGGATTTCATTACTGGATTGCCTCGCACCCAGAAAGGATATGATGCTATATGGGTGATTGTGGATAGATTGACTAAAGTGGCTCACTTTATTCTGGTGAAGACTACTTATAAAGGTTCTCAGCTAGCAGAATTATATATGGCTCGGATTGTGTGTTTGCATGGTGTACCAAAGAAGATCGTGTCTGATCGAGGTTCATAGTTTACCTCAAGATTTTGGAGAAGCTTTCATGAGAATATGAGTACGAAGTTGAATTTTAGTACGGCTTATCACCCTCAGACAGATGGACAGACTGAAAGGACTAATCAAGTATTGGAAGATATGTTGAGAGCTTGTGCACTTCAGCATGGAGGAAGTTGGGATAAAAGTCTACCTTATGCTGAGTTCTCATACAACAATAGTTACCAGGCCAGTCTGAAAATGTCACCTTGTGAAGCTTTATATGGGAGGAAGTGTAGAACTCCTTTGTATTGGGATCAGACTGGAGAAAGACAGTTCTTTGGGCCTGAACTGATTCAAGAAGCAGAAGAACAAGTCCGTATAATTCGAGAGAATTTGAGGGTGGCTCAAACCAGGCAAAAGAGCTACGCAGATAATAGAAGAAGACCACTGGAATTTGAAGAAGGAGATTATGTGTACCTCAAGGTGTCACCACTTCGTGGAATGAGGAGATTCAAAGTTAAGGGCAAATTGTCCCCTCGCTACATTGGACCATTCTTGATCTTTAGGCGAGTTGGGGAGATGGCATACCAAATCGAGTTACCTGCTAGTCTATCGGATGTGCATAATGTGTTCCATGTGTCTCAACTGAAGAAGTGTCTCCGTGTCCCTGAGGAACAGTTACCCATGGAAGAGCTCAGTGTTCAGGGTGATTTGACTTACACGGAGTACCCGATCAAGATTTTGGATACTTTGACTCGAGTTACAAGAAATAAAGTGATAAAGATGTGCAAAGTCCAATGGAGTCACCACGGTGAAGATGAAGCAACTTGGGAAAGAGAAGAAGAGCTTCGCATAGATTTTCCCCATATTTTCCCTAGATCTTCCTAAATCTCGAGGACAAGATTATTTTTAAGGGGGTAGGATTTGTAACACCTAAAATTGTAAGAGATCAGGTAAAAGGAGAAAAATGATTTCCTTTATCTATTTATGTGAATTGCACCCATTTGTCATCACGTGAACACCATCTTTAAACACAAATAATTAATAAAAATATATGCCACTAAAATATGCATCATGCTGGGTTTTCTTTTGTGTGCACATTGTGACAAAATAAAATAATGAATGTGATAAGAAAAATAATAAAGTCCCAAAGGGGAAATTTAGGATATAAAAGAAATTCTAGAAATTAGAAAAAGAGAAGAAAAATAAATATAATGGGGAGAAAAATAAGTAAATAAAAATATATTATCCCCATACTAGAGTGTGAATTTGTAAAATGGACTCAAAGGTGAAACTCACATTCAAATTCAAACTTGGATCAAAATAATTATAAAAGGAAACAGAAAATAAAATAAAATAAAAGCTTACCTGGGCCTTGGATCTTACTTTTGGCCCATTGCCCTCTACGCGCGCTCGAACCTACTGTTGTCGCTGACCATGGGGCCGGCTGCATAGACACTCTGCTCCCTCACCGCGTTGATGCACTGGTGTTCGGGGCCCGCACGTCAGGGGCTCAGAACCCACTGTATATCTTCATTGTCGATCGCGTAGCAGCTCACGCGATTCCTCCACCGCCCAACGAACCTGCCGACTTTGGGGGGGGATTGACCCGGTCGGGCGAGATCCCGTGCGCCGCTTTTCTTTTTTTCTCGATCTCTAGCCACTCGGCCCCGCGGTCAGCGCAGATCGTGCTCAACTGTGAGCGCGTAACTGCTGGCGCCGCTGGCTCAACAGCTCCTCCCCCTGCGTCCCTATATAAACCTAGGGCGCTACCGTTCCTCTCCCCCTATTTGTCTACATGGCGCCTTCATCGAAATCTGCACAGGCGACGGGTCATCGCTCGACGACGGCGGTCGGCACTGCACACCGTCGCTGGTGAGCCACTTGCCCTCCGTGATATCCCTGTTGACCTCTAGCACTCGGCATCGGGCAACGATAGTAGGATTGGGGGTGATACTAGGGCTGGCGAACGACCGGAGTTCGCCTGCCAGGTCATGGGCTTGCACCAGATAGCCGGTCATGGTGGGGAGCTAGTCATGGCGCGGTCGGCCGGACCTGGTGTCGTGGGGTTGAAGATGAGCGGTAACCGTTGGATGCTAGATGAACACCCAGGATTAGGTCGTCAAATAACGTTTCGCTTGAATCCTATCGTCACCGTTTGTTGGCGATCGAACCACTCTTAGGCAGTTTTGGGTAGGAAGGATTTATGGCCGTCGGATCTAGATCCAATGGACGACGTAGCGTACCGGTTTAGTTTTTGCGCAAGCTAATCTGGACCGCTGGGTTGGGAACAAACGGCTAGGATCGTTTCATACCCCTTCGGCCTGGAGATTTTTCTAAAGAACCCTCGGACTTTAGTGAAAACAACCCGCAGTCCTATCTGCAGGACTCTGTGTCTTGGACTCTTTTTCGCAGGAGCCCCTGCACTTCTTTATAAATGAAGCCCAGTCCAGTATTGAATTAAATTGAGTAAATGAAATAGAAAATAGATTTTTAATAGGAAAATAATTGCTAGAACTTCAATAATTCATAGAAAATCCATTTTTGGTCCAAACTGAGCCATTCCACTTTCTAAATTTTTGTAATTTTATTCTTTATCACTTAGAGCCTCTGTTTGGTCATGAAAACAGTAAGAAAATTAATCCCACACTTAATCCTATTTTAAACACATAAAACCTTTGAAAATCCATAACTTAAATTCTATAACTCTAAAAATTATGATTCCTGTTCCTAGAATTTTATTTTAATATGTAGAATATCTCTGTGTATTTTGTTTATATGTTTGGTGTAATGTTAATTTCTCTATATGCACTGTGCTTGTTTGTATTGTGGCGAGTAGAAGAGCCCGTGACCGAGGATCCTGGTGAGCAGCAGGTTGAAGTAGCTGAGCAGGAGCTCATTGAAGGCAAGTTGTGCCCTTGATTCACTTTTGTTACCCAATAATGTTCTTTATAATCATTTACCATGCATAGGTTTAATTCTGATGGGACCCAATAGGTCACCCTAGATTGTTTATCTCATTACCTTGTTTACCCCTGAATCACTTGGGTAGTTTGCTATTGCTTTACATGGTTTTGGGATAATCATTTATTACCTCTATGTTCCAATTCTTTTTATTATTCTATTTATGTTCATGTTGAGATCATTAATGTTAATTGGAACATAGAGCTTAACTTGAGTAACACGTGCCACCATAAGGGTTTAATGGGACGCCCTTGGCTGATTAACTAGGAAAGCTAGTGGAGGTCTACCTTACCCGAAAGGGGCAAGGGCAGTAGGGGAGTGGTCAGTGTAGGGAGGTCCTTGGTTGATTTTGCTGCGATGGCGGTCAGCCAAGAACCCTGCATTGGGACTTCCTATAAACTGTAGCGGGTTTTCTGAAGCTAGTGGAACTTTGTAAAGGCCTCGTAGTGTTACCCTGCCGCGCTTCCTAGGTAGAGGTGTATGGGATTCGCGACCCCTTGGCAGATGGGTAGCATGACTTGTGGGTAAAGGGTACAACCTCTGTAGAGTGTAAAACTGGTATACTAGCCGTGCTCACGGTCATGAGCAGCTCAGGACTCTCTGATGTTTAAATTATGGAACTTAAATTCAATTTTGTCATTTGCATTGCATGGGATTATTATTAATTTTGTTCTATTACTTCTATTATGGTTTGGTATTTACTTACACTTAGTAACTGCTAATAAAATTTTGTCCAACTACTTAAAAGCAATGCTCAGCTTTAAACCCCTATCATTGATTAGCCTTACACATCACATGAACTCACACCTTTGTGAGTTTATGTCCACTGGTTCCCCACAACTTGTTCTCTACGCGCGCCCGAACCTACTGTTGTCGCTGACCATGGGGCCGGCTGCACAGACACTCTGCTCCCTCACCGCGTTGATGCACTGGTGTTCGGGGCCCGCACGTCAGGGGCTCAGAACCCACTGTATATCTTCCTTGTCGACCGTGTAGCAGCTCGCGCGATTCCTCCACCGCCCAACGAACCTGCCGACTTTGGGGGGGGGGATTGACCCGGTCGGGCGAGATCCCGTGCGCCGCTTTTCATTTTTTCTCGATCTCTGGCCACTCGGCCCCGCGGTCAGCGCAGATCGTGCTCAACTGTGAGCGCGTAACTGCTGGCGCCGCTGGCTCAACAGCTCCTCCCCCTGCGTCCCTATGTAAACCTAGGGCGCTGCCGTTCCTCTCCCTCTATTTGTCTACATGGCGCCTTCATCGAAATCTGCGCAGGCGACGGGTCATCGCTCGACGACGGCGGTCGGCACTGCACACCATCGCTGGTGAGCCACTTGCCCTCCGTGATATCCCTGTTGACCTCTAGCACTCGGCATCGGGCAACGATAGTAGGATTGGGGGTGATACTAGGGCTGGCGAACGACCGGAGTTCGCCTGCCAGGTCATGGGCTTGCACCAGATAGCCGGTCATGGTGGGGAGCTAGTCATTGCGCGGTCGGCCGGACCTGGTGTCGTGGGGTTCAAGATGAGCGGTAACCGTTGGATGCTAGATGAACACCCAGGATTAGGTCGTCAAATAACGTTTCGCTTGAATCCTATCGTCACCGTTTGTTGGCGATCGAACCACTCTTAGGCAGTTTTGGGTAGGAAGGATTTATGGCCGTCGGATCTAGATCCAATGGACGACGTAGCGTACCGGTTTAGTTTTTGCGCAAGCTAATCTGGACCGCTGGGTTGGGAACAAACGGCTAGGATCGTTTCATACCCCTTCGGCCTGGAGATTTTTCTAAAGAACCCTCGGACTTTAGTGAAAACAACCCGCAGTCCTATCTGCAGGACTCTGTGTCTTGGACTCTTTTTCGCAGGAGCCCCTGCACTTCTTTATAAATGAAGCCCAGTCCAGTATTGAATTAAATTGAGTAAATGAAATAGAAAATAGATTTTTAATAGGAAAATAATTGCTAGAACTTCAATAATTCATAGAAAATCCATTTTTGGTCCAAACTGAGCCATTCCACTTTCTAAATTTTTGTAATTTTATTCTTTATCACTTAGAGCCTCTGTTTGGTCATGAAAACAGTAAGAAAATTAATCCCACACTTAATCCTATTTTAAACACATAAAACCTTTGAAAATCCATAACTTAAATTCTATAACTCCAAAAATTATGATTCCTGTTCCTAGAATTTTATTTTAATATGTAGAATATCTCTGTGTATTTTGTTTATATGTTTGGTGTAATGTTAATTTCTCTATATGCACTGTGCTTGTTTGTATTGTGGCGAGTAGAAGAGCCCGTGACCGAGGATCCTGGTGAGCAGCAGGTTGAAGTAGCTGAGCAGGAGCTCATTGAAGGCAAGTTGTGCCCTTGATTCACTTTTGTTACCCAATAATGTTCTTTATAATCATTTACCATGCATAGGTTTAATTCTGATGGGACCCAATAGGTCACCCTAGATTGTTTATCTCATTACCTTGTTTACCCCTGAATCACTTGGGTAGTTTGCTATTGCTTTACATGGTTTTGGGATAATCATTTATTACCTCTATGTTCCAATTCTTTTTATTATTCTATTTATGTTCATGTTGAGATCATTAATGTTAATTGGAACATAGAGCTTAACTTGAGTAACACGTGCCACCACAAGGGTTTAATGGGACGCCCTTGGCTGATTAACTAGGAAAGCTAGTGGAGGTCTACCTTACCCGAAAGGGGCAAGGGCAGTAGGGGAGTGGTCAGTGTAGGGAGGTCCTTGGTTGATTTTGCTGCGATGGCGGTCAGCCAAGAACCATGCATTGGGACTTCCTATAAACTGTAGCGGGTTTTCTGAAGCTAGTGGAACTTTGTAAAGGCCTCGTAGTGTTACCCTGCCGCGCTTCCTAGGTAGAGGTGTATGGGATTCGCGACCCCTTGGCAGATGGGTAGCATGACTTGTGGGTAAAGGGTACAACCTCTGCAGAGTGTAAAACTGGTATACTAGTCGTGCTCACGGTCATGAGCAGCTCAGGACTCTCTGATGTTTAAATTATGGAACTTAAATTCAATTTTGTCATTTGCATTGCATGGGATTATTATTAATTTTGTTCTATTACTTCTATTATGGTTTGGTATTTACTTACACTTAGTAACTGCTAATAAAATTTTGTCCAACTACTTAAAAGCAATGCTCAGCTTTAAACCCCTATCATTGATTAGCCTTACACATCACATGAACTCACACCTTTGTGAGTTTATGTCCACTGGTTCCCCACAACTTGTTGAGCTATGATCATGTGTGAGCTCACCCTTGCTGTCTCACACCCCCCCCACAGGAGAAGAGCAGGTGGTTCAGGAGGAGCCACAAGGCGAGGAGTATGATCTGATCTAGGTGGCGTTTCTCAGTTGACATTGGCGCCGACGATCCTTAGTTCGTTTTATCTTTATTATTTTATTTTGTAATAAGTCTTCCGCTATGTAATAAATACTCTGATTATTGTGACATTTATCTCTAGACACTCTGTTATTATATATGTTGTCTTCTTGGCGCATGTATGAGATGCACCTGGCTTTGTTCCTTAAAGCCGGGTGTGACACGTGTACATGCCAACGTGGTCGTTGGGGGAGAGCTTGGGCCCTGTACATGTGATGGTGTGGCCGTCGGAGGAGCGCCTGAGTCCTGTAGGGGCACAGCTGGTAGTGCGGTGAGGATCGTGCTGACGTCTCCTTGCTGTCGTAAGGGGCTGAGAGCCACCGGCGTCATGGCGCACGCGGGGCACCATCATTACCCGTCGCCGGGGTAAGCCAGATGGGACGCCGGTCTTGTTCCTTGTAGCCTGAGCAGGCTAGGAATAGGGAAATGATGTATCCCCTGTTAGCACGGTCGGTCCGAGCCCAGGGTTGGTCGAGGTAGAGACTTCTCTTGAGGCCGAGGCCGGGGTCGGGCGAGGACGCGATTCCTCCCGAGACCAGGGTCGAGGCCGAGTCTGGGGTTTGGGCGAGGCAGAGACCTCCTCCCGAGGCTGGAGCCTGAGGTCGGGCGAGGCGGAGACCTCCTCTCGAGGCTGGAGCATGAGGTCGGGCGAGGCGGAGCTTCCTGTTGCGCCCGAGGCTGAACTCGGTGGTTGATCGTGACTTGTTGCCAGTCGTCGCTAGGGTGGCTGACACGGCAGTCGGAGCGGAGCGAGCGGCTCTGTTTTCCTGTTATGTCAGACAGTAAAGAAGAGGGGTGAAGTGACTGTGGTCACTTCGGCCTGCCCGACTGTTGGGGACTTGTTCTCAAATGCTTCGGATTAAGAACAAGACAACATAAAAAGTGTTAAATGATGAGGTCCTTCGTCCCTTGAAACATTATTTCCCTTCAGGATATAATGTACTCCGGACGAAGGTCACAAATAATATACCTTCGTAAGTGCGATAAGTTATTACGAAGGACTTATGAGCAACATTAAAAGTAATATAAACATTTAAACTTTATTATCATGTCATTTTTATTTTATTATCGTATATCAATAGAAATGACTTCAAATTACAAGTGTACCTTCGGATTGCAGAAAGACAAAAGTACACGGATGACGCACAAATAAATGCCAGATCAGTGTGAACAGTACGGGAGTACTGTTCATCTATTTATAGACGCGGGACGCAGCCCACGTAAAATTACATTCATGTCCATTACATTTGCCAATGACTTATGGAAATCTGTCAAGGCCCAAGTAGTCTTTTCATCTTTAAGTCGGTTCCCCTCTCTGCTATCGCGACGAAGCTTCCCTGCGCACAGCTTCGGCTGTGCACCATCCTTCGTGGAGCTTGATAATCAGCCCGTCCTCCATTTTAATCCCCCTTCGTCTGGTTCAGGCTTCGTCCTGACCGTACTTCATGTTCATAATTCTGAGTCCGAAGATACCTGTTCACATAATCCACTTGGAAAACATTGTCAAATCATGTTTTTGAGGACCTTCGGAGGACGAAGGCCCCCAACAGTAGCCCCTCGCAATATTAATTTGTTAATGATAAATTCAGATTGCGATATGGACGAAGGCCTTGAGCCGAAGGTCCGAAAAAACACCTTCCCTTTGCTAGAATAGCAACATTCACTGACAAGCGGGGTCTTTCAATTTTCAACGCCCTGGGGGTATAAATAAGATCATACCGCAAACTTATTTGGTACGCACACTTGCCATCTGCTTCGGCCCACTAAATTTTTAGCTCTTGTGCACTAAGATTTGCTGATCTTTTTGATTTTGAAGCTTCGGCCTTGAAAACAGTTTTTTAGCGTTTCCGAAGATGTCTGAAGGTAAGAAGATCCCTGCTGAGACGAAGCTGAGTCTCGACGAAGAGAAGAACTTGGGGTTCCTTATAGCGATGGCGGAGACCAATACGGAGAAAATCACCAAGGAGATTCTTGAAGGTTTGTCCGAAGATACTGGTGACAGCGACAGTTATGATGTAGAAAGTGGTGGGGAAGAGTCCGAAGATCGACCATGGCGGCCAAGTCACACGGTTTTCGGGAAAACCACTATTAAGCAGAATCATATTGATAATATGAGGGGGAGGTATTTTCGAGATATATCTATTGTGAGGGTTGATGCTGGAGAAAAGACTTCTCCCACCCCCGAAGAAGATGAAGTCGTAATCTTCCGAAGCTTTCTCAAGGCTGGGCTTCGATTCCCCCTAAGCAACTTTGTTGTTGAAGTCCTGAAGACATTTCAAGTCTACCTTCATCAAATTACTCCCGAAGCTATCATAAGAATGGGGATGTTTGTCTGGGCTGCGAGAAGCCAAGGTTTAGAACCAAATGCTAAAAGCTTTTGCAACATTCATGAGTTGTTATATGAGACGAAGCCCTGGGGGAAAGAACAATATCACAACAACTTTGGGTGTTACAGCTTTGGTGTCCGCTCCGGGTCAAGCCGCCCTGTGCCGACCTTTCGGAAGAGGTGGCCCGGAGCCTGGATGACTGAATGGTTCTATGTAAAGAATGACTTAACAGCGCAAGAAGATGTCAAGAGTATCATTATGCGCCCCATCTGGCAACGCTTCGGACTTCGAAGGCCGAAGGTTGAAATGGATGAAGCAGCCGAGGAATGCCAAAGAGCCTTCGGCGTAGTCTGCTCTTTTATTGGGACAAGGGACTTGATTCAAGAACATATTGCCTTCAGGGTGTGGCCACTTGCAGGAAAGTGGGAAATGCCGAAGGAAACCGTCAAAGAGTCCGACGAAGGCGGACTGGTCAGACTGAAATACACATTCAAATACGGGGATAAATTTGTTGAACCTGATGACGACTGGTTGAAAAACATTGAAACATTAAGTGACGAACTGCTTGGGGTGTACTCGAAGGCCGAGAATACTGCGTTATCAGCAGCCTTCGGAGGCCGAAAGAAGAAAAGGCTCAACCGGGTATTCGACGCAGTCGGGTTTGTCTACCCTAACTATCACTATCCGGTGTCGGGTCGCAAAAGAAAAAATACTTCTCCTGCGACAGAAGCTACCACGAGTGCCACTAGCGAGCCAGCGCCGCAAAGGAAAAAGATAAAGGTGCTCACCCACCGAGCGCGTTTTATTGAGCCGGCCACAGTGCCAGAATTTATTGGTGAAGTCTCTTTGGCCTCTGAAGCTACAGAACCAGCTCCAGTGCCGAAGATGGAAGAAAAGACCGAAGCGCCTTCAGCAGAAAAAGCAGAGAAACCGAAGATTGAAAAGCCAAAAATATCGGAAATCTTAAGTCCTTCAGCAAATGTCGAAACAATAAAAAATCAAAAGGGCCCGTCGGTGACCCCAAAAAGAAAAAGAATGGTGAACGTGCTAGATGTTTTGGAGACAATTAAGTCTTCAAGCACAACTCCGAAGAAGACTATTGAAGTTGCTGAAGTGTCTACCGAAGCTGTAGTTGCTGAAGCTTCGAAGCAACAACCTGAAGCTGAAGCTGGGCCTTCAGAGCCCACCAAGGAACAATCTTTGGAAACAAAAATATCAGAACCAAATTTGGTTGAAGAAATTGACACTGCCGCCCCCGAAGCTCCTTTCAGCATATGCGATTACATCGTACGACTTGCTTCGGGGAAGAAATTATCTGAAGAAGAGACTTACGAAGCCAACTACTATGCCAGAGAGCTAAAATATCCGAAGGGGGCAGTAGTGTTTAATGGGACAAATGAAGATGACTTCCTGTACTGCCTTCCTGATAATAAAGAACTATCTGTCTGCCGAGAGATGGCTAGAAGTATGGGGTTCCCGAAGCTCGAAGCTGGATTATGTGCTATGACAAAGGAGGATCTCGCGGACAGTCTTGCGTACAATAGCCTAAAGGTATGGGAATTAGACACTTGAAAAAAAATTTTAATACATAATTCATTCTTTTATTCTTATATGGATTCTTTTTCGAATAGGGCTTAATCCTAAGCAACGCATTAAGAGCACAAAAGAGTGCCGAAGATGAGAGCTATGAAATTGCGTTCAACAATTTACGTTCAGAAGTTATTAAACTGAGAAACGAAGCTCTAGAAAAAGATAAAATTCTGCTTACATTAGTAGATAAAATAAAGGACGAAGCTGCTGCAAAGGTTCAGGCCGAAGCTCAGAGACGCGAAATTAAAGATCTTCAGAAGCGATTGGCCCGGGCGAAAGAAGAACGCATACTTGAAGAAACAAGACGGGAATGCAGCGACCAATGGGCTGATCATTTGGAAGCAACCGTGGAAGAGCTTCGGTCTTCTAAGAAAAAATGCTACGAAAAATCCATGGAATGCGTAAAGAAAATTAAAACCAGCTTCGCCAACGTGGGCGCATTTTCCAGTGAAGAGAATTTCTCAAGAGGCAATCCCGAAGGTCCAATAGAATGGATCAGTCACGAAGCAGAGGCCTTCGAGGAAATCCTGAGTAGCCGCGGTGACATCTGCGCTTTTTCGGGCGCCAGGGGAGTTGCTACTGTCTTGGAGAAGAAAGGTTGTGAACATGTAAAATCTTTAGCTCAGTCCGAAGCTGCCTTATCCTCCGAAGACATCAAAGACCCTTCGGCCGAAGCAAGCATGGTTGGTGGCAAATTCTTTACTGATGTCTGGGACAACGGCGGCCGAGAAATGGCGCAAGAAATTATTCAAAGGAGTGAAAAAGGCATCCATGATGCTAGGAAAGTGACAGAAGTTGCCGAAGGGCAAATAGGTATTATTTAGTCGCTCTTATTGTGTTGTAATTTTTATTTCAAACTTTGCTCGCGGTTTGTAATAGTAATGCAAAAATATTCTCTTCCCTCAGAACCTGCTGGATCGTCTGTTGACCCTCACACAAAAGAGGATGACGAAATCAAACAAATGGCCGAAGCTATCATGGATAAAGTTGTTGAACAACTTCTAAATGAGGCTGCCGAAGTAGTATTAAGAGAAGACTAGGTGTTATTAGAAAAAACATTTGAAGTGTGATCTATGTAATATTTTGTACATTTGAATGTAATATACAAGTCTCTTTTCATTATTCAATTCTTTACGATGCATGAAATTCTACATACATACCATTTTTGAGCCTTCGGCGAAAAAACACCTTCCCTTCTTTTCATGCTTCGTGAAGAAGACATTCTCCGTTAAAACTATTCTGATGACTTACGTCCACGCTTCGTGAAGACATTCTCCGAAGCTGTGCAATTTCGATATTACTCTGATGAAGCACATCCATGCTTTGTGAAAACATTCTCCGAAGCTGTATTCCGAAGATTATCATTGTATTCCCTCGTGACTTTACACAATTTTCACTTTCTCAAAACGTCCTTTCAAAGGTTGATACTGTGTCCCCTTCTTTTGCCATATGCAACATGATGTATGATGCTTATGCTATGCAAAATGATGTGATGATGTTATGTTATGCAAATGACGTTTGTTCCTAAGATACACCCAAAATATATTTGTAAGCTCTGCATTCCCTTAGGAACGTCTTTGGAGCTTCTTCGCCTTTTACTTAGGCGGTATCAGCGTTGACTTTTCGCTGTAAGCTCTGCATTCCCTTAGGAACGTCTTTGGAGCTTCTTCGCCTTTTACTTTAGGCGGTATCAGCGTTGACTTTTCGCTGTATGCTCTGCATTCCCTTAGGAACGTCTTTGGAGCAAAAAACTTACACTGCGCTCCCTTTGGAACGGCTTTTTGTAACTTCGGCAACTTACTCTGCGTTCCTTAGAACGACTTTTTGTTGCTTCGAAGGATTTTTAATAATTCGAAGGTCCTCCTTGTTACCGCAAATTTTTAAGCTTCAGCAACTTAAGCCTGTGGAGAAGATAGGTTTTCCTGATAACCAACCACGAAACTATTACATGAAAACTGAAATGTTCTGTATTACACAGAAAATAGAACTAAACGGAAAAGACTGCTATCAAAGTAGGATATTTTTCAATAAATGTGCTTCGACTCTGGCACAGTACTATTGACTGTGCGAGCTTCAGATTGCTCTCTGAGATCCCTTTGGTGCGGAACATATTGGCTCCCTTCTGGCTGTTGGCCTTGTTGCAGCGGAGGTGGGGGCGGGGGCTGTTGCCATGAAGCTTGAGGTTGACTCGCCGAAGCTACGGAAACTGCAGGGTGGTTGCCCACGTATTCCGGGATGTAAGGCTGATGGTACGAAGCAGTATGCATGACCTGCTTCGGCTGGCCCTGTTGCGCTGCAGCTTCTGCTAGCTCCTTTTGTTTCTGGATGGTAACATGGCACATCCTGGTGGTATGGCCCTTGTTTTCACCACAGAATAAGCAAAATACCCTCCTTGGTTGATCTCCAAATCTTCCGCTGAAGCCCCTGGCGCCTCTGCCTCTTGGAGCTGGTGGCCGGAAGAAAGTTTGCTGTTGCCCCGAAGCCTGTGAGGAGCTCTGCGGTCTGTTCTGCTGACTCCCCTTATCATCATTTTGAGTGGAGTTGTGGATGGACCTGACATGCCTCGGATAAAATCTTCCTCCGAAGCCTCTGGTCATTTCAGAAAATCTGAAAGCCTCCTCCCTTCTTTGGCGAAAGTCATTGTCGGCACGAATGTACTCGTCCATCTTTTGGAGCAGCTTCTCCAGAGTCTGAGGAGGCTTCCTAGCAAAGTATTGAGCTGCAGGTCCAGGACGAAGCCCCTTGATCATGGCTTCGATGACAATTTCATTGGGCACCGTTGGTGCTTGCGCCCTCAAACGCAAGAACCTTCTGACATACGCCTGAAGGTATTCTTCATGTTCCTGAGTGCACTGGAACAAGGCTTGAGCAGTGACCGGCTTTGTCTGAAATCCTTGAAAGCTGGTTAACAACATATCCTTCAGCTTCTGCCATGAAGTGATCGTTCCTGGTCGAAGGGAGGAATACCAGGTCTGAGCAACACTCCTGACGGCCATAACGAAAGACTTTGCCATGACTGCAGCATTGCCACCATACGAAGACACTGTTGCTTCGTAACTCATCAAGAACTGCTTCGGGTCTGAATGGCCATCAAACATGGGAAGCTAGGGTGGCTTATAGGACGGAGGCCAAGGTGTAGCCTGCAGCTCAGCGGATAGAGGAGAAGCATCATCGAAAACAAAATTTCCATGATGGAAATTGTCATACCAGTCATCTTCGTTGAAGAAGCCCTCCTGACGAAGGTCTTTTTGTTGAGGCCTTCGGTTCTGCTCATCGTGGGTAAGATGACGGACTTCTTCAGAAGCTTCGTCTATCTGCCTTTGCAGCTCAGCTAGCCTGGCCATCTTTTCTTTTTTCCTCTGCACCTGTTGATGAAGCATCTCCATATCTCTGATCTCTTGGTCTAGTTCATCCTCCTGAAGCGTCGGGCTGACGGCCTTCCTCTTCTGGCTTCGGGCCTCCCGAAGAGAGACGGTCTCCTGGTTGGGGTCCAGCGGTTGCAGTGCTGCAGCCCCAGTCGCTGAAGCTTTCTTCGGCGCCATAGCGAGGGTCTATAGCTTCCGAAGGTGTTCGAAAAACTCGAAATGGAAGTGAGTTCACCGGAGGTGGGCGCCAATGTTGGGGACTTGTTCTCAAATGCTTCGGATTAAGAACAAGGCAACATAAAAAGTGTTAAATGATGAGGTCCTTCGTCCCTCGAAACATTATTTCCCTTCAGGATATAATGTACTCCGGACGAAGGCCACAAATAATATACCTTCGTAAGTGCGATAAGTTATTACGAAGGACTTATGAGCAACATTAAAAGTAATATAAACATTTAAACTTTACTATCATGTCATTTTTATTTTATTATCGTATATCAATAGAAATGACTTCAAATTACAAGTGTACCTTTGGATTGCAGAAAGACAAAAGTACACGGATGACGCACAAATAAATGCCAGATCAGCGTGAACAGTACGGGAGTACTGTTCATCTATTTATAGACGCGGGACGCAGCCCACGTAAAATTACATTCATGTCCATTACATTTGCCAATGACTTATGGAAATCTGTCAAGGCCCAAGTAGTCTTTTCATCTTTAAGTCGGTTCCCCTCTCTGCTATCGCGACGAAGCTTCCCTGCGCACAGCTTCGGCTGTGCACCATCCTTCGTGGAGCTTGATAATCAGCCCGTCCTCCATTTTAATCCCCCTTCGTCTGGTTCAGGCTTCGTCCTGACCGTACTTCATGTTCATAATTCTGAGTCCGAAGATACCTGTTCACATAATCCACTTGGAAAACATTGTCAAATCATGTTTTTGAGGACCTTCGGAGGACGAAGGCCCCCAACACCGACTGAGGCGCGTGTGTCAGGATACGGCCTCAGGCATCCCCTGCATTTAATGCGCCTGCTAAGCGGTCGGTTGGTGAGGCGGTCTGGCCAAGGTTGCTTCACAACGAAGCCTGCCCGAGCCAGTCCTCGGGAGAGCCGAGGGGTGCCCGCTGCCTGAGGAGGCCCTCGGGCGAGGCGTGAACTCGTTTGGAACTACTGTTCCAACCTGAGGCTGGGCTCGGGTGAGATCGCGTCCCTCGGGTAGACGAAGTCTTGGCTTGAACCGCACCCGTCAGTTGGTCTGAGGGTGTTTACCAGCCATGATTAGGAGCGTTGGGGGTACCCCTAATTATGGTACCCGACAAAGTTATAATCTAATGAATCTACAAGAAAAACATTGGAAATAGAAAGGTCAGGTGATATAGCAATTTTACCAAGTCCTTTGACCAAACCTTGATTTCCATCCCCGAATGTGATAGCTCTTTGGGGATCTTGGTTTTTCTCATAGGAGGAGAACATCCTTTTCTCCCCGGTCATGTGGTTTATGCACCTGCTATCGATGATCCAACTTGAGCCCCCGGATGCATAAACCTACAAAACAAATTTAGGCCTTGTTCTTAGGTACCCAAATGGTCTTGGGTCCTTTGACATTAGAAACAAGCACCTTGGGTACCCAAACACAAGTCTTTGACCCCTTGTGTTTGCCCCCAACATATTTGGCAACTACTTTGCCTGATTTGTTAGTGAGCACATATGAAGCATCACAAGTCTTAAATGAAATGTTATGATCATTTGATGCAATAGGATATTTCTTCTTAGGCATTTTAACATGTGTAGAACGCCTAGAGCTAGAAGCCTCATTCTTATAAATAAAAGCATGGTGAGAAACAGAATGAGTCTTCTTAGCATGAATTCTCCTAATCTTATCCTCAGGATAACCGGCATGATATAAAATATAGCCCTCGTT
Organism: Zea luxurians; assembly: GCA_029449295.1. Taxonomy (NCBI): domain Eukaryota; kingdom Viridiplantae; phylum Streptophyta; class Magnoliopsida; order Poales; family Poaceae; genus Zea; species Zea luxurians. Next base: position 11,428,805 of record JAOPSE010000011.1, on the reverse strand, counting down.
ATCGTGAGGCATGGGAGCTTTGCCCTTCACAAAATTAGACAATCTTTTAGGAGGGGCATTAAGCTTGACATTGTCTCCTTGTTGGAAGCCAATGCCATCCTTAATGCCAGGGCGTCTCCCACTATAGAGCATGCTTCTAGCAAATTTAAATTTTTCATTTTCCAAATCATGCTCATTGATTTTAGCAGTTAATGTAGCTATGTGATCGTTTTGTTGTTTAATTAAAGCAAGGTGATCATGAATAGCATCTACATTAACATCTCTACATCTAGTGCAAATAGAAACATGATCAACCATAGATGTAGAGGGTTTGCAAACATTTAATTCAACAATCCTAGCATGTAAAATAGCATTCTCATCTCTAAGATTGGTAATAGCATCATTGCAAACATTTAAATCTTTAGCCTTAGCAATTAATTTTTCATTCTCAATCTTAAGGCTAGCAAGAGATTCATTTAACATGTCAATCTTAGCAATTAAACTAGCATTATCATTTCTAAGATTAACAATTGAATCATCACAAATATTTGATTTCTCAACCTTAGCAATTAATTTGGCATTTTCATTTCTAAGGCTAGAAATAGTGTCATGGCAAGTGCTTAGCTCACTAGTTAAATTTTCACATTTTTCTACCTCTAGAGCATAAGCATTTTTAACCTTAACATGCTTCTTGTTTTCCTTAATAAGGAAGTCCTCTTGGCTATCCAAGAGTTCATCCTTCTCATGAATAGCACTAATCAATTCATTCAACTTTTCTTTTTGTTGCATGTTTAGGTTGGCAAAAAGGGTGAGCAAGTTATCCTCATCATCACTAGAATTATCCTCATCACTAGAAGTTGCATACTTAGTGGAGGATCTCGATTTTACCTTCTTCTTACCATCCTTTGCCATGAGGCACTTGTGGCCGACGTTGGGGAAGAGGAGGCCTTTGTTGATGGCGATGTTGGTGGCGTCCTCGTCAGAGGAGGAGTCGGTGGAGCTCTCGTCGGAGTCCCACTCCCGGCAAACATGGGCATCGCCGCCCTTCTTCTTGTAATATATCTTTTTCTCCTTCTTCTTCCCCCTCTTGTCGTTATCCCTGTCACTATCACTAGACAAAGGACATTTAGCGATAAAATGACCGGGTTTACCACATTTGTAGCAAACCTTCTTGGAGCGGGGCTTGTAATCCTTCCCTCTTCTTTGCTTGAGGATTTGGTGGAAGCTCTTGATGATGAGCGCCATTTCCTCGTTGTCGAACTTGGAGGACTTCGATGGGGATCCTACTTGGTGTAGAATCCTTCTTTTCTTCTTCTGTTGCCTTGAATGCAACGGGTTGCACCTCGGGTGTTGAGGTGGTGCCTTGCTCGATGATTATCTTGGAGCCTTTGATCATCAATTCAAAGCTCATAAATTTTCCTATCACTTCCTCGGGAGACATTACTTTGTATCTAGGATCACCACGAATTAATTGTACTTGAGTAGGATTAAGAAAAACTAGTGATCTTAGAATAACTTTGACCATTTCATGGTCATCCCATTTGGTGCTCCCGAGGTTGCGCACTTGATTTACCAAGGTCTTTAGCCGGTTGTACATGGCTTGCGGGTCTTCTCCTTGGTTGAGCATAAAACGACCGAGCTCCCCCTCGATCGTTTCCCTCTTGGTGATCTTGGTCACCTCGTCTCCTTCGTGCACGGTCTTGAGCACGTCCCAAATTTCCTTGGCGCTCTTCAACCCTTGCACCTTATTATACTCCTCTCAACTTAGAGAGGCGAGGAGTATAGTGGTGGCTTGGGAGTTGAAGTGCCGGATTTGGGCAACCTCGTTCGAGTCATAGTCTTCATCCCCTATGGATGGTACCTGTACTTCAAACTCAACAACATCCCAAATGCTAGTGTGGAGTGAGGTTAGATGGTGCCTCATTTTGTCACTCCACATATTATAATCTTTACCATCAAAACGGGTGGTTTGCCTAATGGGATGAAAAGTAAAGGGGTATATTTGGAAATGTGAGGATAGTGTAGGGGGATCTTACTCTTGCGCTCATGGCGCTTAGAAGTGACGGACGGCGCGTCGGAGCCGGAGGTGGATGGCGATGAAGAATTGGTCTCGTAGTAGACCACTTTCTTCATCTTTTTTTCTTGTCGCCACTCCGATGCGACTTGTGAGGAGGTGATTCCTCCTTCTTCTTATTGCAGGACTCTCCCAATGGAGCCTTCCCGTGGCTTGTGGCGGGCTTCTCGCCGGTTCTCATCTCCTTCTTGGTGTGATCTCCTGACATCACTTCGAGCGGTTAGGCTCTAATAAAGTATCGGGCTCTGATACCAATTGAAAGTCGCCTAGAGGGGGGTGAATAGGCAGAATCTGAAATTTATAAACTTTAAGCACAACTACAAGTCGGGGTTAGCGTTAGAAATATAAACGAGTCTGAAAGAGAAGGCGAAAAACAAATCAACCAAAGAAATAGAGCGGATGACATGGTGATTTATTTTACCGAGGTTTGGTTCTTGCAAACCTACTCCTCGTTGAGGTGGTCACAAAGACCGGGTCTCTTTCAACCCTTTCCCTCTCTCAAACGGTCACCTAGACCGAGTGAGCTTCTATTCTCAATCAAACGGGACACTAAGTCCCCATAAGGACCACCACACAATTGGTGTCTCTTGCTTTGATTACAATGATCTTGGGAACAAGAAAGAAAGAATAAGAAAGGCAATCCAAGCGCAAGAGCTCAAATGAACACGTCAAAACTCTCTCTTCTAGTCACTATTGCTTTGAGTGGAATTGGGACTTGGAGAGATTTTGATTCACTCTAGTTGTGTCTTGAATTAAATGCTATAGCTCTTGTATTGAATGTGTTGGCTGAAAACTTAGATGCCTTGAAGTGTTGGTGGTTGGGGGGTATTTATAGCCCCAACCACCAAAGTGGCCGTTGGGGATGGCTGCTGTCGTATGGCGCACCGAACAGTCCGGTGCGCCACCGGACACTGTGCGGTGCGCCAGCCACGTCACCCAACCGTTAGGGTTCAACCGTTGGAGCTCTGACAAGTGGGGCCACCGGACAGTCCGGTGTGCCTTTTGGCGCCTACTCTGACTTCTGCGTGCGTAGTTGCACTTTTTAGTTCACTATTCACCTTTTGCAGACGACCGTTGGCGCAGATAGCCGTTGCTCCGCTGGCACACCGGACAGTCTGGTGTTGCACCGGATAGTCTGGTGAATTATAGCGGAGTGGCTCCCCAAATTCCCGAAGCTAGCAAGTTCGAGTTGATCTACCCTGGTGCACTGGACACTATCCGGTGGCAAACCGGACAGTCCGGTGCGCCAGACCAGGGCAACCTTCGGTTGTCTTTTGCTCTTTTTATTTGAACCCTTTCTTGGACTTTTTATTGGTTTGTGTTGAACCTTTGGCACCTGTAGAACTCATAATCTAGAGCAAACTAGTTAGTCCAATAATTTGTGTTGGGCAATTCAACCACCAAAATCATTTAGGAAAAGGTTTGACCATATTTTCCTTTCAAGTAGGCTTAACCAATTTCTCAACATCAAAGGCAAAAAAGTTCTTAGCTGGACTAAATGATGCCATGCATCTAAGTAACTCCGCATTGACCTCATCAAACCTATCATTAAGCTCTACAAGTTGCCTATCAATAACACCTAAAAATATATCAACATGAAACTAGTGATAATTGAAAACATTTTTATAAAACTTCTTATCTCTTTGTATAGGCTTATACTTTGCATCCATATCAACAATTTTAACTTTGTGCTTCTGTCAATGTTTGTGACCCAACTACGCACCACTGGATACCCCATGTGGTGCTTTCGGTAGGACATCGTTGTTGATCGCAACTCGATGGTACTTGTGGAAGCACATCAGAACACAAGAGAGTTATATAAGTTTGGGCTGTTGGAATGCGTAATACCCTACGTCCTGTTGGTGCTGAGTATTGAGTTAACTGATGGTGTTTGAGTTACAAATGAGTAGTGGATGGCACTGGGTGAATTATCACTATCAATCTAATGGTGGCATGGTTGCTACGATAGGGATGATGAGGTCATTTTGTAGGGGTACCCCCTTAGCCTTATATGTGTGGCTGGAGGGATATCCCTTTACAAGTCATGAGGTCTATCTAACTCTATCTGAGTATATTATTGTGCGCCGACTCTTCTGGTGGTTGTTCGCCTTCGAGCTTGGTGTCAAACAATCCACTATCCCACCACACGCTGGGCGCATTATTTGGAATCTTGTTGGCTCCTATGTGATACACTCGCGTAGATAATGCCTTGATGTCGTGCTCTCCAGAATCCTAGCAGAGTTATGTTACCAGCTTCCCCGTGAGTTGTCCCAATAGCACAACTTGGCGCTGACTTATTAGGGGTTTGCTTAAGCAACCCATGGGTCGTGTCCATGTGATGATGACACATGGTACATCTATCTCCCACAAGCCCCTAAGGCTCGAGCCAATTTCTAAGGGCAATTGGTTCGAGACTCCAAGAATGAGCTGGGTTACTTTTCTTTTGAGCGCATCTTCCTTTTTCCTCTCTTTCTTTTTTCTTTTTTGATATTATAATCCATTGGGTGCACCACCCAATGGGTGTAGTCCCCGATCTTCGAGCTGATTTAAGTATTCAATCAACTCCAGGGTCCCAAAATCCTATTATTGTGGTATTTATTCTGTTACTCTGGTTTGCAAGTGGACAGTGCTTCAAGCTTGATAGCACTTTTGTCGACTAACCTTGGTTGAGGGCAATTCAACTGACTAAAGGTTGGCTGACTAAAGCCAGACCAACTAAACTCTGGTCTAGGTGTGTCTAGCTGAAAAGCTTTACTGAGGCTACCAACTGAGCTCAGCTGATATATGTCCGGTTGGCTTATGGCTGACCAGCGACTTACACCGATCTTGAGTTTGTCATTTTGCAGGACTACGTTTGATATTTTGCAGATTGTGTTTTCTAGAGAATCCAATATGTGCACCCAATGGGTGTGCCCAATAGGTGGATATGTACACCGTCTTGTCAAGAGAGCAGGTGCTTGGGGTGACAGGGAGTAATGATGTGCCCAAGTGGTTGATTTGCTGAATCCTAGTGTTGTGTTACGCCAAAGCGTGGCAGAAGTGCTCAGTTCTGGGAAATTTAGATGTCTCTTAAAGGCTGGCAATTGTTCATTATATGACCAAAATACGAAGGGGCACCCTTTCGTTTCTTTAAATAGGCCACTCGCGCGCTACGAACTTCTTCACTTGTTTGTTGTTTTTCCTTCCTTAGTCCTTTCTCTTCTTCTCTAAAAAACCCCTAATGGCAGGAAAGGGAGGAAGCAAGGGCCGAAAGAAAGCTAAGGGCGAGAAGCGGAAGTGTCCTCTGACTACACCTTCGAAGGATTTTGGTGACTCGGAGCTCTCAAGTGAGGAGGCTCGTCCACCTTCCCCTGGCTCCCCATCATTCGTACGGATGACTCGATGGGGCTATCCCTACGAGAGAGGGCCTACTTCCGCGGTCTCGAGCGCACCGACTCGGTGACTCAAAGGAGGATGATGGGTACAACGGTGACGATGAAGGCGGCGCGGTCGGCAAGGATGGCCACGACGGTGGTAAAGGCGGTGGTGGCAGTGGTGGTGGTAAAGGCGGCAGCAGCTGTGGTGAAGGCAGCAACAGCAACAGAGGCAACGGAGGCAATGGCAACGAGGCGAAGGGCAGCAGTGGCAATGGAACGCCGGTGGTGAGGCGTCACCAGATTAGGTAGAAGATGTAGTGTAGGGGTAGTAGTAGGGGGTGTGGATCTTTTGCATAATGAACTGATTCCATCCATGTGATTGTACCCCTATATATAATAAAGTTGCTAGTTCCACTTTTGCGTGCTGAGTTCCTTCTTTTTCCTACATCTCATTCTATGTTTTGAGGTCTGATGGTCAATAATAAGCTCTGTACTTCCCTTGGTTTCATGTACTGTCACACCCGGTTTTGAAGGTAAACCGAATGCGAACCATGTACGTGCCAGGATCAGTAATTCACGTACACAGCGATTACATAAATGACTCATCATAGCACAATGCTTCGAATTACAGTAAAAAGTAAGTAATAATATTACAGACTAGAGCCATTTACATAATATAAATCAAAGTACATAGAATCGAAACGTAGCCAACGTAAACAACCCACCACAGGCAGCTGACTGGGGGATGTCGCTAGCCTAATCCTCGAAATCATCAAAGTCCTGGAGCTCCTGGAGATCCGCCTCGACATCTTCTTCTTTACCTGAGCATAGATTGCACCAAAGGCAACCTGGTGTTTTGTGAAAGCAAGGGTGAGTACACATCAACGTACTCAACAAATGTCCTGTTTGGCTATAGTGGACTAGCTTTATGTGGGGTTAAGTCGAGCAGTTGCTTTTAGTTGATCAGGTTATTATTACTAGTAGAAAGCTAGGTTTTAGCATTAACCCAAGTTATTAACCCAAAGTACCATTTCCAAATGGAAAGAATACCACTTACCATTACTATAAGCATAATCATAACCATCCTCCTCATAATCATCTGTAAACAAACCATCTCTGATCAGGTATCACTAATCAATGGAGCTCCATTGACCGCTCATAACCGCGAGCACGGCTGATATATCAGTTTCATAACACTCTGCAGAGGTTGCGCACTTTACCCACAAGCCGTGATTCCCTCTCTAGCCCGGGCTTGCAAGACCCTTATTCACTCCCAAGGTGAATGGCTAGGGATTCACTACGAAGCCTTTACAAAGATTCCCTGAGGCTGTAGCCACCCATTAGGTTTCCTAAATGTACCGCACTCCTCCCCAAGGGGCAAACCAACCTTGGCAGAGCGAGCCGCATACACCGAGCCCCATTGACGGCACGACGGCGAAGCGAACTACACCTCAGTTCCTCTAATTATTTAGCTAAGGGCGTCCCACTCCGCCCTCATGGTTGCACTGTTTTCCCGGGCGGTCATCCAACGAATAGGTCCTTACGGAGAGGCACTCAAGAAACAGCTCGAGCCCCCTTAAATGTCATAGTACCATCATCATAATCAAAAGAGAAAACAGCGTATCATAGATAATCTCATCATGTTCATTGATTAATGTGAAGCACTAGCATAAAGCTAAACTATAATGACCCAACCAAAATAGGTAGACAAGGACAAGATAAACAAAAGCTAGTCAATCCTTAGGTATAAAGTGTGTAAATGCGGGGAGTGAGTTATAAGAATGAGTAGGACATAGATGGGTCAAGGGACACTTGCCTTCACCAAATAGATGCTCAGGGTCTTCATTCTGTAGAACTCCAAGAGCTAGATCACTTGGTCGCCAACTCTTCGATCCCTCGAAGCTCGGAAACGGATTGCAAACTACTCACAACGCGAAGCGAAGACGAACAGGCACAAGGAAACAAACACATATATATGCATAAGAACATTACACCATACAAGATAAAATGTTATAAAACATGCAACATAAAATAGAGCTCGACACTACGGTCACGCGAGGGAAAGAAACGTCGAACTCGAAGCTACGGTTGAGAAGATATCGCGTTTACGCTAAACAAGTATTGACTATAACATTTAGTTCGACATGATTATATTAATCTACCTTTATTAAATGAAGATTAAAACTACTACTTTTTTCCGGCTAAAATACTATTTTAATAGTTAATGATTACCCAAACAGCTAATTAACTGACCTGAGCCAAAATAGGCAAACCGCCTAATCTCGCGCGCGGACAACGCGCGATACGCGCGAACGTCGAGCGACAACGCGTGCGGACAGCACGCGCGACACTCGCGATCGACACACGCGAAATAGCACGTGCAACCTGCGCGAGCAACACGCGGTGAGACGCGTGACACACGCGAAAGGCGCGTGACAAACACATAATTAACATTATAAATTTGATTCGATTGAGTTGTTAATTGAATGACCGACAAATAAATAGGAAATCACTTATTTAACATTAACGAAGTGACACAACGATTTTATTGAAGTGCGTGAATAGCGACTCACGCTACAATGCAACGATATGCTAGAATCGCTAATCGATACCGCATTCCTATTAAATTAGAAAGTCATTTTATTAACCATTAGACGAACGAACAATACACTAGTTAGCCAAAACCTGCGATGCGACAAATTACTATTATTGACATGCATTCGACACGATTACGAAGTTATCACAATTAAAACAGGATCAGACGTATCTGCTATGCATGCACATTGAATACGTACTCGTTCACGATTCAATACGATGGTATCTCGTGTGACCACAATCCATCTCACCATGAACCAGTCCTGCGTGACGCACAAGGGCGCGAGTGGCTGTGCCGGGGCTGCTCGAGCCGCGCTGGTCGCGCGAGGGCGCCGTAAGCCATGCCGGGGCCGCGCTGGCCGCGCTGAGCCGCCGCACTGGCTAGCCGCGCCGGGCCGAGCGAGCGCACCACCGCGCGGGGAGGGAGGGAGCCGGGGCGGACGCGAACGAGGGCGAGCGCGCCAGAGCGAGGCTGCGCCACGGCCGGGGCAAGGTGCCGCACGCGCCGCACCACAGGCACGCACGCGTGGGATGGCGGCCGAGTGGGTCGGGGCGGGGGAAGCCGCGCCGCGGGCGGGGCCACGCGGGCGCGCCGCGGCCAGGCACGAGGGCCGAGCCGTGTGCCGGGGACGGGGAGGGCGTCGCGCCGGGATGGGGCCGAGGCCGGACCGCGCCGAGGGAGAGGGGGCCAGGGCCGGCCGGACAGCGCCATGGCCAGGGAGGGGAGAGGAGAGAGGAGGGAGGGGAGGCTTACCGCGCGGGGGCGAGGGCGATCGGCGTCAAGGGAGAGAGGGAGAGACATGCGCGGGGTAGGGGAGAGAGAGAGGGAGGTTTGGGGGAGGGGTGGGGCTGACGGGTGGGGCCTGCAGGGGGCGGCGGCGGCTGGGTAACCACCCAGCGCGCACGCGCGCGAGGGGAGCGGGGCGGGCGGTTGAGGCGCGGGGGGGCTGGGCCGCGCTGCGCGCCAGCAGGGCCACGGGGGAGGGAGCCGGCTGGATGGCTGGTTGGGCCGCGCTAGAAAGCCATCCCAGGGGAGAGAGAGAGAGGGGGGGTTTCTATTTTCTTCTTTCTATTTGAATATAGCTCTAGCTTTTAAATTCAAAGTCACACATGCTTCATGAGTTTAAATGGAGGCACGACAACACAAAACACCATACAAAATTAGATGCTCCAGCATGTGATGCAACAACAATAACTCCCTAGGGTTTTAACTTACTACGATTAATATTTATATAATACAAAATAACTCCTCAATATTTATGAAAAAGAGAAGTAAAGCAAAGAAAAGAGAGGGTAACACCTGAATTTAGTGGATATTAGAAAAGAAATTTTATACCCCTAAATTCAGGGTGTTACATGTACCCTTGTGCTCTAGCCTTGACGACTGACTCCTGTCATCCGACTTATATGCCAGAATGAGCTTTCTGCCTAACTCCGCCTGGCCGACTTAACTTGTCTGACTTATCGCCTCCCTTTTTTATTCTAAAAGACGGTTTCCCTCGCACTGATGTGGTGATAGGTCGAGGGTACTTATATAAACATGCGTATTGTCCAACAGTTTTTGGTAGAAAACCCTAGCACTGTTTTTTCATCCCAACTTTCCTCTTTGAAATTCTTGTGCCTCGGCGACTCCATGCTTGCGAGAGGTCTCATGGCGCCTAGGAACAAGAAGCAAGGGGGCGCGGCGGCCGTCATCCCCCCTATCGATCCCAATAGCCAACTCCCCTTCTACGGTAACTTTGCCTCCGTTGTTTCTGAATCTGATCTACTCCACCTAGTCCAGATGGGTGTCCTCACTTCAAAGGAATTGAGTTCATGGCACATTTGGCAAGGGATCACTATGCCCATGGAGGATACCCGTGAGTCCGTAGTTTTTGTTCCTTTCTTGATTCGAGGTCTAGGTCTGCATGTCTCCCCCTTCTTCTAAGGCCTTCTTGATTATTATTCTCTCAATTTGACCCATTTGAATGCCAACTTTATCCTTCAAATTGTTATTTTCGTGCATCTTTGTGGAGCATTCCTTGGAATCAGTTCATATTTTGGGTTACAGAAATACCTTTACCACTACAAACCTGATATGGAGGGCAGCCAGCATTAGGTAGTCGGGGGGCTAGTCTAGAGCTCTGTTGAGGCCAAAAAGCCGAGTATTTGGATATTCCTCTGAAAGACAGTATCAAGGGGTGGCGTTAAGAATGGTTTACCCTTGAGAACCACAATAACTCGCTTCCCCTGCTCTGGAAGGCAGCCAAATCTTAGGGTGCCTAGCTTGATAGAGGGCCCAATAGATGTTGAAGTTAGGATCTTGCAAGCTTAGGAAAATAAAACATCTAACTGGTGGACTAGCTCACATCTTATAGGGGATACTATACAAGATGACATATTCCTTACAAATAAATGATGAAGTTCTAATTAGTTGCGGTCTTTGATATGGTTACTACTCTAATTGTAATTCGATTAGGTCGATAGCTCATAACCGACTTATAACTCTAGCCCCTACATATATATAAAGGAAGCTAGACCTTTCATAGAGGCATTAGATTGAAGACCATCATGTCTGATTAGGTCAAATAGCATTTGAGCAAAGAGCATCAAACTTGATCTACTCTGCGATATAAGCATCAACCACCCCATACACGACGTAATGTACACCAATTTGGTTATCTAAATCTTGTCTCCATTGTCGTGCACACCCTTGCAACTCATGTTTCTTGTCATCTACAAAATAAACCCACCACATAGATCATACCTGTGGACTGTGTGGTACTAAACACAATTGATTAATATCCCTATTTCTCTATGATATATGACAAGTTTAGAGAAAGGTTTAAGGTTTGGTCCAAATATAAAGTTTTTAGCACATAACATAATCTACAACCTTGATTAAAGATAAAACTACATAACTCTTATAGAAAATAAAGGTATATCTTAATCAAGTCATCAAAAAGGTGATGAAACTTGGTACAAACACTTATAAATATTTTTAGTCATGTTACTACAAACTAACTATTAACTACTCCCTCCGTTCTAAAATTGTAGTTGTTTTAGCCCTTCATTGTTATGTCTATATTCAAAATGGATGATGATGGATCTAGACACATATACAAAAACACATACATCAAGTATTGTATGGATCTCCTAATTCCCTAAAACGAATTTTATTTTGGGACAGAGAGAGTACTAACTACTTACTCACTACTCCTCTACTAAGTATTAACAAATAAACACATATAATACATAACTAAGTGATCTAAATATGTCACTAGATGAATTAACTCATTAAATATTAAAGCACATAAATCAGTTAACTTCTCAAATACTTATAATAATTAACCAACAAACTAAATTGCATGGTAAGAAATTTTACCAAGATGACATTACTAGTGATAGCCCAGCCATGGCCGACCACTAGTGTCGGTGTTTCGACCCCGGGGGGTCCCTGGACCGACGAGTAAATTGTCGCTGCGTGTCCCTGCCCAGATGGGTTGGCGCGGGATGGAACACAAGATGTGGGACAAGCCTTGTATTATCCTGCACCAGGGGTGCCGCTCGCAGTAGGGGTTACAAGCGCGTCGCGTGAGGGAGAGAGAGAGAGGGGGGACATAGAGCTCGTCCGCCGCTTCCCTCGCGTGAACCCCCCTTCAGGGTGGCCCTGGACTCCCCTTTTATAGAGGCAAGGAGAAAGTCCAGGTGTACAACGGGGGGCGTAGCTATGCGCTAACGTGTCCGGCAGTGGAGTGCCTAAGCCCTACGTACATGCCAACGTGGCCGTCGGGGGAGAGCTTGGGCGTTGTACATGTGATGGCGTGGCCGCCGGAGGAGCGCCTGAGTCCTGTAGGAGCACAGCTGGCAGCGCGGCGAGGACCCTGCTGACGTCTCCTTGCTGTCGTAAGGGCGGAGAGCCACCGGCGTCATGGCGCACGTGGGGCACCATCATTACCCGTCGCCGGGGTAAGCCAGATGGAACGCCGGTCTTGTTCCTTGTAGCCTGAGCAGGCTAGGAGTAGGGGAATGATGCATCCCCTATCAGCACGGTCAGTCCGAGCCCAGGGTCGGTCGAGGCGGAGACTTCTCTTGTGGTCGAGGCTGGGGTCGGGCGAGGACGCGATTCCTCCCGAGACCGGGGTCGAGGTCGAGTCCAGGGGTCAGGCGAGGCGGAGACCTCCTCCCGAGGCCGGAGCCTGAGGTCAGGCGAGGCGGAGACCTCCTCCTGAGGCTGGAGCGTGAGGTCGGGCGAGGCGGAGCTTCCTGTTGTGCCCGAGGCTTGAGCTCGGTGGTTGATTGTGACCTGTTGTCAGTCGTTGCCGGGGCAGCTGACACGGCAGTCGAAGCGGAGCGAGCGGCGCTGTTTTCCTGTCATATCGGACAGTAAAGAGGAGGGGCGAAGTGACTGCGGTCGCTTTGGCCTGGCCGGCTGAGGCGCGTGTGTTAGGATACGTCGTCAGGCATCCCCCACATTTAATGCGCCTGCGAAGCGGTCGGTTGGTGAGGCGGTATGGCCAAGGTTGCTTCACAATGAAGCTTGCCCGAGCCGGGCCTCAGGAGAGCCGAGGGGGCGCCTGCCGTCTGAGGAGGCCCTTGGGCGAGGCGTGAATTCGTCTGGGACCACTGTTCCAACGCGAGGCTGGGCTTGGGTAAGATCGCGTCCTTCGGGTAGACGCAATCTTGGCTTGAACTGCACCCGTCCGTTGGCCTGAGGGTGTTAACCAGCCATGATTAGGAGCGTTGGGGGTACCCCTAATTATGGTACCCGACAGTAGCCCTCGAGCCTCGAAGGGAGTGATGGTACTCGCTTGGAGGATTTTGCCACGTTTTTGGTGAGGGGACCGGCCTTTCTCGGTTTTTTGCCTTGTTCTGGTGGGTGCGCGCGAGCGCACCCGCCGGGTGTAGCACCCGAGGCCTCGGAGGAGTGGTTTGACTCCTCTGAGGTCTGAATGCTTTTCGTGGTGCTTCGGCCGGTCTGGTCGTTCCCTCTTACGGCCCGGCAGTAGCCCGGGTGCGTGGTCGGGTTCCAAGTTATCAGGCTGGTTTGTTGACGCTGTCAACAGTTTTTGGCCGTAGCCGAGTGCGAGAGCAGCCCCCGAGCCTCTGCACGGAGCGAGAGGACGATCAAGGACTTTCCCGACTTTTATTATACGCCCCTGTGTCGCCTTTCCGCAAGGAGGAGGGGGGAAAGCGCCATGTTGCCCTCGGAGGGCGCCGAACATGGTGTTTCTAGTGAGCTGCTAATGGGTGATCCGAGTGGACGCTCGTGCCCCATTCGTTAGGGGTCGGCTGTGGCCCAGAGGCACGCTCCAAAAGTACCTGCGGGTGATTCGCTGGACCCAGACCCCTTCGACAGGGTCCGAGGGCTCGACGCCTCATTCCAGTGGGATTCCGTTACAAATCTTTCCCGCCAGTATCGGAAATGTCCTAGGGTACCTCGAAAGCATAGCCTGAGCCTTGGTTATGTATCGAACGTACTCAGAGTCATCCCTCACTCTGCACGCTCTAGGGCGACTGTCGAACCCTTCCGAGTGGCCAGCCTACGAACCCCTGATCAGTAGTGGGCACGGAGCCCAGGCGCTCTGGGGCGGCTGTCGAACCCTTCCGAGGGGCCAGCCTTCAAACCCATGATCAGTAGTGGGTCTTGGGGCCCGCTTCCTTCGTCGGGAAGGATCCTTTCCACAATGTCCCCTTTCCCGGTCCCTGTGGCAAGAGAGAGAGAGAGAGGACGAGGGGAAGGATATGAATTTTAAATAAAGTGGCGCACCTTTTTTGACGCGGTTATTATGGCAAAGGCGAAGCGACGCCCGCCTCGCCTGCCAAAAGGTGTTGCCTGCTCCGCCGGGGAGTTAATGTGACGGGACGAGCGATTCGCGTGGCGCCCATTGCGCGTGCGAGCCGTTCGAGGAACGGGCGTTTCGCCTCTGGGTTTGAACTTCGCGGCGGGTTCAGGCGAAGTGTTGAACGGGTCTTGCCCGGGCCTTTATATACCCGGAAGAGGGACCGGTTGTGGTTCCTTACTCTGCTGCTTGCCTCCTGCTTGGGTTTTCGCAACCTAAGGGAATAGCCAGAGAAAGAAAACCGCAAACCTTGTCCGCTCCGCCGCCACCCCCTTCGCTTGACGATGGCCGACCGAGTGACCGTCATTCCTCCGCGTGACTCGTGGCCTTTTTCCATCGTCACGGTGGATGATCTGGAGGCCCTTGTCGCCGATGGTTTGCTCCGTCCCCTCTCCGGTGACCCGCAGCCGGAGTGGATGGTCCCTCCAAGCGAGGCTAACCCGACCCCGCCGCCGGGGTATGTGCTGAGCTTCGTCTCCTTCCATGAGCGGGGGTTCAGAGTGCCAGCAAGTTGTTTCATGCGGGCGCCCCTGCATTACTACGGGGTGGAGCTACACAACCTCAACCCCAACTCCATCGCGCAAGCGGCCATTTTTGCGGCGGTTTGTGAAGGCTTTTTGGGGATTGACCCCCACTGGGATCTGTGGACCCATTTCTTCTCCGCGGAGCTTTTTGCCTTGACGACGGGGGAGAAGAAGGTTCGTATGGCGGTGCGAGCCAGTGGCTGCACCCTCCAGTTGAGGCAAGCGCGCGCAGCAGTACATCCCCGCCATCCTTGTGTCTTCGAACAAGGGGTGGCAGCGCCGGTGGTTTTACCTCCGGAACGACGATGGAAGGCTCTCGTCGTTTTCTCAACGAGTGGTGACCGCTCCCGGCAGCAATTGGCGCTATGGGGCCACGCGCGAGAGACAGGAGAGACTCCAGCCCCTTTTGGAGGCCTTGCAGGAGCTACGAGATGGGGGGCTTACTGCCGCGGGGGTGGTTGCCGCCATTCATCACCGAAGGGTGCTCCCCTTGGCAGAGCGGCGGTTGCCGCTTTCGGAGATGAAGCCGGGAGTCGACTTGGAGGGTTCGCAGATGTCCTCAGTCCCCCTCTCTGCCGACGACCTTCGCAGGCGGGTAGCGGGCACAGTGGGGAAGTTGGAGGCCGGCGCCCTTACCCAGCCCTTGATGCGTCCCGAGCGTGGGTGCGTGTCCTTGGTGAGTATCCGCTCCTTCTCCTATTTTGCGTCAGGTTGCCTTCGATTCTCTCAGTCGGGATTTCCGCTCGTCTCCAGGAGTTAGGGTGTTACAAGCCTTCCCTGCCACCGGTCCCGGAGGACGTGGTGGACCGAGCCGCGTGGAGGGTCGCTGCAGAGAAGAAGAAGGAGAAGAAGGACGCGGAAAAGGCTCAGGCCTGCGAGCGGATGCAGGCTCGGGACGCCTTGGAGAGGCGCCATCGAAGGCAGGAGAGGGACGGGCTCCCGAGGGAGCCGTCGCCGGAGACGCCCGACGACGATGATGACGACGATGATGACGAAGACGACGACATGGCGGCCTGCCTTGGCCTCAGCCCGGATCTGAGGCTGGGCCAGGCGTCGTTGAGCCACCCCTTGAGTGGGCTGGTGCCGTCAGTGTTCGGAGCCAGGACATCAAGGTCCCGGTCCGAAGAGCAGGGGGCAAGCCGAGGGGGTACTTGACCCCTCGGCCGAGGTAGTTGAGGTGACCCGGAGGGTCAGGCCGTTCCGCCTGTCCCCCACGAGCAGTCGCCCGTGCCGGCCGTACAGGAGGTTGATCCTCGGGCCGTCGTGATGTCGCGCGGGCGGGCCGCCCCTTCGGCGCCCTGGGTGCCCGAAGTGGGAGTGGCGCTAAAGCCGGTAGCGGGGCGAACCTTGGCGACGCCAGCGCGGACCGAGGCCCGAGGGGCCTCCCCTTAGGCACGATTGGCTCTGGTCCGGAGCGGGTAAGTATCTGAGGATACCTATGTCCTGGCTCCTTCTTCGTGTGTACTAATCCTGCTTTACCTTTTCCTCCCAGCAAACGGAGGCACGGTTCGGCCGATCTGGCTCCTAGGAAGGCTCTTAAGACGGCGCCGGCTTCTGCAGCCAGTGCCACACCGCGCCACGCCGGTCGGCCGGCCTCTGCACCAGATGCCCCTGAGCAGGGGGCCCAAGCGGCGCGAGTTGCCATGGGGCGAGCTCCCCAGGCTGACCCCTTCGTCGAGGTGGTCGTCGTGCCGAGGGAGGCTACTGTCGCGGCCGTGGCCTTGAGCCCATCTAACGTGTTGTCGGCGTCGGCACCAGCTTCTGCCGAGGCTGTTGCCGTTCTGCCCGTTGAGCCACCCGTCACCGCTGATGCTGAGATGGTTGAGGTGTCGCTGCTTGAGGTCGTGGATCGGGAGCCCGCCTCCTTAGCCGAGGGGGTACCCGATGCGTCGACTGCCGGGGGTCCCGATGCCTTGGAGGAGGGGGGCGCAGAGCCTCGGCCCGTCCTGGGGAGCGGCGACCTAATCCCCGCGCGGCGCGATCCCAATGAGCGGCGCGCGCAGGCGCTCCGGTTCTGGACCCGCGGCGCCCCGGAACCCCTCTTCGTCCTTGACGATGAGCGGGAGGAGCAGTCTTGGGGTGAGCTCCGTGAGTATGCCGAGGCGGCGATGGGGTCGCTTTGGGCGACCATGGAGATCTTTTCTAGGGACGTTCCTAGGATCCTCCAGGTAAGGATTTTAGGCGCACCTTTCGCATGGCCAGGGTATTCTTTGTGACGCCCTGCTTCCCTTTCTCAGGATCTGACGGATTTGAGCACCGCCAAGTCGTCGTTCATCCGCCGCGAGGCCGACGTCTGGGGTTCGCTGTGGTTCCTGAGGGCCGCGCTTACCGAGGCTACCGAGCGCCTCGCCCAACGGAGCGCCGAGGCGGCGTACCTTCGGTTGCTCTGCAACGAGCTACGGGTGGAGGCAGCGGCGGCACGCACAGAGGCGCAGCGGCGGCACGCGCAGAGGCGCAGCAGCGACAGCTGGAGCTTGGCCAGGTTGTCGGCGAGCGGGACCAATCTTGGAACCAGGCCGCCAAGGCCGAAAGCCGGGCTGAGGCCCTTGGGGGCCAGCTAGCCGAGGTGTCCGCTCGGGCCGGAGCCCTGGCGGAGGACCTGGCCGAGGCCGTCGGGTCTGCTCAATCGGCCCAAGCCGCAGCCTCGGAGCAGCATGTCCGGGAAGAAGGTATGTTTTGGCCGCTTTGTGACTTCGATCTTCATTCTTCAACTCGTGTTTGAAGAATTCTTTTTGGCTGTTTGCAGAGTTTGAGTCAGCCCTCAACGAGTTTGCCAAGGCACTTGCCCGGGCGGCTGAGCGGGAGGAATCCGACCGCGTGGCCATGTCTGAGGCTATCTCGGCCTTCTGCTAGGTCTTTGGTCTTGACGACGTTCCCTCGGGAAGCTCCCCCCGGAGTCGCCTGCAGGCCTTGGGCGGCCATGTGCGCAGCAGACTCCGAGAGGCGCTGCATCACGGCGTTAGGCAGGCCTTCGTCGTGCTCGCTTCCCACTACGATGTGGATCTGGAGCGGGTCAGTGAGGGGTACTGTCTACCCGACGAAGATGAAGCCGCCCTGGCCGAAGTTCAGAGGCTTGACGCGGCCGTCGCGGGCCCAAGCGCAGTGCTGGCGTCCTCCTTCGAGGTGGAGATCCTTCCGCTTGCGTCGCCATCTGAGGCCGAAGCAGATCTCGCCGAGGGTGGAGACGGCGCCGAGGGTGGAGACGAAGCCGAGGGTGCCACTCCTCCCCCGGGCGATGCCTGATTCTGCAGGAGCAGTTTGTTCAGGACATGCATTAAAAAGCTAAATCTGTGAGCTGTGGGAAAAGCTGATGTAGGCTGTGAGCTGCTAAAAAGCTAAATCTGTTTGGTCGAAACCACTAAAAATCATTAAAAGTTCTTCGATATATGTTTTCACAGTTCTATCTGAAAGCCACTAAAAGCAGGTCCAGGGGTGCTTTTATTTTTGCACTGCGAGAAAGTTTGCTTTTAGAAAAAGCTGCTTTCTAGATCCAGCCCTTTGGTTTGACTTTTAGCTTTTAGGGGATAAAAGCCAAAGTCAAAAGCCAAACCAAACACACCCTTAGTTGGCTAAAAATTGTTAGCGAAATTAGTTAGCTAACAAATAGCTACCTAACTATTAACTAATTTACCAAAAATAGCTAATAGCTGAACTATTAGCTAGGGTGTTTGGATGTCTCAACTAATTTAGCCACTAACTATTAATTTTAGTGTATTTAAACACCCTCTAAGTACCGTTGGTCTACGAATTGGACGGAGTGTTACAACTAGCTTCCTCACCGTCTCCTTTTCTTATTGCTACAAACGGCTCGGGCTCCAATAGAATGGATTTCTGTAGGAAAAAAAAAGGCCTTCCGGACTAGATGAGAATTGATACGATCTTTCCACGCTTCCCAACAAATATTGACACACGATAACGGCGAAAACGTGGAAAATTCTGTTTTATAGTAGTAGAGAAATAAAAACAATACATTCAAAGGTATAAAGGTAAATGTTTTAAAAATAAAATAAATCGGTCGGCGCAGTAGTCACGGGGTAGAGTTGATGGCGGCAAAGTAGGCCAGGTCCGGGAGCCGGATCGCTGGGCCATCAACCCTTCGACGCGGATTGGTGGCGGCACCCAACACCGCTTTGTGGCCCAATTCCATTTTGATGAATATTCATTTGTTTTTAAACGAGCGATCACTTTTCACCATGACGCTCTCCGACTCGTGAGGCCGTGACCGCTCTCCACACATTATTATGTCGAGAAGCAGGTACCACCACTTTATACACGTATAGCATAATTAGGCATGCGTATATGTATTATCATGAAAGTTAAAAATTAGTATAAAACATAAATACGAAACGATAAATATTATTATTAAAGAAAATACATGAGAAGTTGCAGCAACGTCACCAACTGAGCATTCACAGTATGAAGTAGATGAAGACATGTCTGTTTTCCAACAAGGCACAGGAACATTTTCATCAGATTCCAATAAAAATGTTGTAATAATACATATAATACCACTTGTGTAGCCAAAACATTACAGCAACCGAATTGCTTAAATTGCTAATAAGTCAGTATCTAGCCAATCACTACTACAGTTAATACCCACACCTTCCATCAAATTTAAAAATCCACGGAGTAGAAAAACTAGCTTAAATATGTGAACACTGCACAGAACAATGAAATGAGAATGAGATCCTGAATTCAACAGCACAAAAAAAAGAAAATAATAAGATAAAGGCGAAATAACATTAGTCCCTATGAAGAACTGCAAGCTACTGTAAATTTTAATCCCACACCTAACCAACCACTACTATAGTTAATTTGTGATTTCCTCTGCAGGCAATACCTACTAAAAGGTAGCAAGCCCATCCAGAAATATTAAGTTCTGAAGAAAAATCCAGGTTCTGAACATGAATTTGGAAGGAATAATCCTTCAGTATGCCACCTAGTAATTAGCGATTAGCGAAATGGGAATCAAATGAGATGAAACACAAAAATAATAGTCAGCTATGGAACAGAGTACATCTTCCTCGGTGTTGTCATAATGAATGCTCTAAAAGTAGGACTACTAAGTGACCTTATACTAGAGGCAATAACTAATATGCAATCAGACCTTATGTGCAAGCGTGCAAGCGAACAACTAATATGCAATCAGACCTTTTGGTCCGTTAGAGCGGGCTTCTCAAGGCAGAAGTCCCGAATGAATGGGAGGCCTACATGGAAACTCGCCTCGCTTCGCCTCGCCACGCGGTTGCGAGCCAAAGGCCCCACACCATGGCGTCAGGAGCCAGGGGCTGATCAAAGCGCTACGATAGCGCCGACAACTAATGACGCCTCTGCGAGACGACTGCTCAAGTCTGAAGCGGGCCCAGAGTGGATCCCACCCTGTTGGAACCTAAAAACAGGCGAGGGAGCGCAGAGCATGCCTGACCTAGGGAGCGGCGGAGAGGTATGGAAGGGGCCAAACAATAGCCATCGATACAACCAGCACCACTGGGGCCGGTTTGAGCCCGACAAGGATCAGGGGCCACGGGCTTTCGATCGACATATCCTATGGATGCCTGCGCCATGAAAATACATGCCCCCACCATCGCGAAATACAATGGGGAATAGAACCCAGGTTCCTGGTTGGAGGACTACTGGCTTGCATGTCGTGTAGGGGGAGTGGATTGCGACGGTTTTATAATCCGGAACCTCCCCCTATATTTATCGGGTTCGGCGTGGACCTAGCTCGATAGCCTCGACCCTGGGTGCATCTAGGGCTAGGACGCACCTAAAAATGATTTTCGTCAAAAATTTCCAAGGCACGTACGTACGCCGGAGAAACCCATGGGACTTCAGCGATTGTTGGTAGAAGTCGGACGAGGCCACGAGGGATCATATCCAACGCTTTTTGTGATAATGCAACCAGTTTCCCAACCTCACGGACACCAATGTTATCAATGCCTTCACCCGGGGAACCACCAACAAAACTTCGGTGCATAAGCTAGGACGGATCACCCCATAAACAACAAAAGAAGCCTTTCGACATTGTGACTGACGATGCGTCAGGAGAGGACATAGAGAGAGCCACAATCGGGCGCCGCAAATGGAGGACTAGGCGTGACAAGGGGTTAGATGAAGATGTCGACAACCACCTCAACATGAAGAGGAGAAGAGGCTGACGACAATGAGCCAATGCGTTGGCGGCTACAGTAGGTTAGACGGGAGGAAGACCTCTAGCCAAAGAAACCCCTGATCACTTTGAAAAGCTCCTTGAAGCCCCATGTCCGAACCATCAGCATTCAATCTGACATGCATAAAAGCATTGCGAGTTACTCCGAGAATTTTTACGCAAAACTGCGCCATCCGGGAGGGGGCTCGAACCCCATGAGTATGAAAGGCCACAAGGAGCGAGACCTTTTGCCTCGCCAGGATCAGCTGTTCGCTGACCCTCATGGAGCCTGGCCAGTCCCCGCTCACTATCTACCCTATCAGCGATACGGTACAATTAGCCAGGATACACGAGGTCAGAAACAACATGCTAGGCGACCTTTGTTTTACCTAGGGATGAAAATGGGACGGATACAGCCGGATACAAGGTTATATCATATCCTACTATAATGTATTTCTCTCGGATACGAGACGATTATAGGATGGGACCGGCCGGGTAATGACTTGGGCGAGTAAGAAACGGATAACGAATATTACTTGGGTAGATAACGTGTATTTGTTGGGTAGTTTCCCGATAGTATTAATTACCCAACCATCCAACAAACAAATAAAAAAGAGATACGTAATCATGTACATGATAGCTCAAATATAGAAAAGTAAACCAATAAAATTGAAATAATGCAATTCAAAGTTAACTCGGGGGCGTGCCCGTGCTTTGCTATGGTAGCTTAAAAATCGGTTCAAAATAGTGATGCAAAAATAATAGGTGCACGTGACAAGCAATAGTCAAATATTCGAATGATGTTGATCCAAGAATAACCGTAACATTAACATGTGACTAAACAAGAAGAAACTGAGACATATTCCAAAAACATTATCTATATGCCATTGTAGTTTAGAAATCTAAATATTCTAAGTAGGAATAAAAATCCTCACAAATATATACCTATCTAATTTTTTTCTTTGATGAGGTTAAGATATCTCCGAATATTCTTAGGCATGAGAAATCGACATGAATTCCCTTCATCATAAGTTACTACGAATGTGATTGTGTGTTGCTACATAGTCGATATATTATAATAAGATATATTGAGATGCAAAAACATTAATTATCATTATATCTTTTTGTTAGCATCTTTAAACATTAAGAAGATTTATATAGATTAAAAGATGTATAGGTATGTGCCCGTGCTTTGCCATACAAATGTACCACCTTCACGATGCATTATACGATGAGGTGCTAGCATACGAAGTGAAAGGTCAAACAAAGCATTCTTGAACAAATTCCTAAGTACAGATCTTTCATCTTCATATCCTATTATGCTATCTAAAAGTGGTCCCCTTTTCAGATCAAACAAGCACAAATGTACATCTTCACGATGCATTATACACTTAAGTGCTAGCATATGAAGTGAAAGGTCAAACAAAGCATTCAGGAACAAATTCCTAAGTACAGACCTTTCATCTTCATGTCGGATTATGCCACCTAAAAGTGGTCTCCTTTTCAGATGAAAGAAGCACTCTGGGAGTGATGCTAGTTCTTTTGGGAAGCGGTAAAGCTTTGATTTTGGAGCATGGCTACCAAATTTGAGAGCTTGTCCTTTACTCTTTCATCAATTGAGATCCTCATATCAATAGCATCAGAGGCAGTCCTCACATGCAATATAGTTTTTTACCAATGATAACTGATGCAACATCCTCCTGCACACTTGCTAGATATGCAGACAAACCATCATCTGTCTCTAGCCTTGAATTGTGTTGGGATATTTTAGTATATCACTATACAAAGTTGTTTCTTTCACCAATGAAAAGGAAACGCTATACAAAGTTGTTTCTTTTAATATAAAAGTTACAACAAGAAACCTTGAATTGTGTTGGGATATTTTAGTATATCACTATAAAGACTTGCCTCCATTCGCTTTACAATGTCAATTGCAGGTTCTATGAAGTAGCTATCATCTCTATGAAGAGCCACTGCATGCCCAACGAAATCTATCGTGTTATCATCCAAACCATATTTTCTGAAAAAGAAATTGGAACATAGGAGTATGAGTAAACTGAATCCTAATTGGGTACCAGAACTTTTTAAGTTCTGAACAAATAACATCATATCTGAAGATAGGACCCCAAATTTTACTAACAAAGGGATAAAACACAAGAATGCTCCTAATAAAGAATTGTTCATAGTTATATAGCATGTAACTGAATTGCCTAAATTCTAATGCCTATTTACTTAAGCAATCAAAGGATGGCAACAATTGTCTAAGAATCACTTACTCCCTAATAGAGTTTTGGTAGATTGCCTAGCAGACACAAATGTTGCATCTCACTATTATGATTGGCTAAAGAAACGAATCCATGCCATCACTCCAAACAAGAAAGCAAATTCATGGCCACCTGACAGGGTAATAATTTTGTTGATCGTGTCTTTTTACTCGGAATGTTCTATATTTTCACATTTATTTGATAGTAGTTTTGGTATGGTTGTTGAAAGTCGCCTAGAGGGGGGGTGAATAGGGCGAAACTGAAATTCTCAAAAATAATCACAACTACAAGCCGGGTTAGCGTTAGAAATATAATAGAGTCCGAGAGAGAGGGTGCAAAACAAATCGCAAGCAAATAATGAAGTGAGACATGCGGATTTGTTTTACCGAGGTTTGGTTCTCTCAAACCTACTCCCCGTTGAGGAGGCCACAAAGGCCGGGTCTCTTTCAACCCTTACCCTCTCTCAAACGGTCCCTCGGTCCGAGTGAGCTTTCTCTTCTCAATCACTTGGAACACAAAGTTCCCGCAAGGACCACCACACGATTGGTGTCTCTTGCCTCAATTACAAGTGAGTGTTTGATCACAAGAAAGAATCAAGAAAGAAGAAAGCAATCCAAGCGCAAGAGCTCGAAAGAACACAAGCAAATCACTCTCTCTAATCACTAGGGCGATGTGTGGAATTTGGAGAGGATTTGATCTCTTTGGTGTGTCTAGAATTGAATGCTAGAGCTCTTGTAAGTAGTTGGGAAGTGGAAAACTTGGATGCCATGAATGGTGGGTGGTTGGGGTATTTATAGCCCCAACCACCAAACTAGCCATTTGGTGAGGCTGTCTGTTCGATGGCGCACCGGACAGTCCGGTGCACACCGGACATGTCCGGTGCGACAGCCACGTCACCAAAGAGCTGTTGGGTCGACCGTTGGAGCACTGTCTTCTGGGCCCGCCTGGATGTCCGGTGCACACCGGACATGTACTGTTCAATGTCCGGTGCACCAGAATGGGCGTGCCCGACTTCTGCGTGCTTCTGGCGCGCATTGAATGCGCCTGCAGGTAGCCGTTGGCGCCGATATAGCCGTTGCCCCGCTGTTACACCGGACAGTCCGGTGTACACCGGACAGTCCGGTGAATTTTAGCGGAGCAGCCGAAGAGAAAATCCGAGGCTGGCGAGTTCCTGAGGCCGCTCTTCCTTGGAGCACCGGACATGTCCGGTGTACACCGGACAGTCCGGTGAATTATAGCGGAGTGGCCTTTGGAAATTCCCGAGAGTGAAGAGTTTGAAATCGGAGTCCCCTGGTGCACCGAACATGTCCGGTGGCACACCGGACAGTCCGGTGCGCAGACCAGAGGTGCCTTCGGATGACCCTTGCTCCTTTATTTTAACCCAATACTTGGTCTTTTTATTGGCTAAGTGTGAACCTTTTGCACCTGTATAACTTACACACTAGAGCAAACTAGTTAGTCCAATATTTGTGTTGGGCAATTCAACCACCAAAATTATTTAGGAACTAGGTGTAAGCCTAATTCCCTTTCAATCTCCCCCTTTTTGGTGATTGATGCCAACATAACCAAAGCAAATGTAAAAGTGCATAATTTGAACTAGTTTGCATAATGTAAGTGCAAAGGTTGCTTGGAATTGAGCCAATATAAATACTTACATGATGTGCATGGATTGTTTCTTTATTTTTAACATATTGGACCACATTTGCACTACATGTTTTGTTTTTGCAAATCCTTTTGTAAATTCTTTTCAAAGTCCTTTTGCAAGATAGTCAAAGGTAAATGAATAAGAATTTTGAGAAGCATTTTCAAGATTTGAAATTTTCTCCTTTTGTTTGAAATGCTTTTCCTATGACTAAACAAAACTCCCCCTCAAATAAATTCTCCTCTTAGTGTTCAAGAGGGTTTTAAGACATCAATTTTGAAAATACTACTTGCTCCCCCTTTGGAACACAAAGAGATACCAATTTTGAAATTTACCAATTGAAAATCATCAATTTTAAAATTAGGGTGGTGGTGCGGTCCTTTTGCTTTGGGCTCATACTTTCTCCCCCTTTAGCATGAATCGCCAAAAATGGATACTTTGAGTGAGATATAAGCCCTTAGAAGTACTTTCTCCCCCTTTGGTCATAAATAAAACATATGAGTAAAGATTATACCAAAGATGGAGAGAGGAGCGAAGCGACGGCGAAGGATGAGTAGTAGAGTGGAGTGGAAGCCTTGTCTTCGCCGAAGACTCCAATTCCCTTTCAATATACCTATGACTTGGTTTGAAATTGAAATACACTTGAAAACACATTAGTCATAGCATATATAAAAGAGACATGATCAAAGGTATATTTATGAGCTATGTGTGCAAATTAGCAAAAGAAATTCCTAGAATCAAGAACATTGAGCTCATGCCTAAGTTTGGTAAAAGTTTGTTCATCAAGAGGCTTGGTAAAGATATCGGCTAATTGATCTTTAGTGTTAATGTATGAAATCTCGATATCCCCCTTTTGTTGGTGATCCCTAAGAAAATGATACCGAATGGCTATGTGTTTAGTGCGGCTATGCTCAACGGGATTATCCGCCATGCAGATTGCACTCTCATTATCACATAGAAGAGGAACTTTGGTTAGTTTGTAACCGTAGTCCCGCAGGGTTTGCCTCATCCAAAGCAATTGCGCGCAACAATGGCCTGCGGCAATGTACTCGGCTTCGGCGGTAGAAAGAGCGACCGAATTTTGCTTCTTTGAAGCCCAAGACACCAAGGATCTTCCCAAGAACTGGCAAGTCCCCGATGTGCTCTTCCTATTAATCTTACACCCTGCCCAATCGGCATCCGAATAACCAATTAAATCAAATGTGGATCCCCGAGGGTACCAAAGCCCAAACTTAGGAGTATAAGCCAAGTATCTCAAGATTCGTTTTACGGCCGTAAGGTGTGATTCCTTAGGGTCGGCTTGGAATCTTGCACACATGCAAACGGAGAGCATAATGTCTGGTCGAGATGCACATAAATAAAGCAATGAACCAATCATCGACCGGTATACCTTTTGATCCACGGACTTACCTCCCGTGTCGAGGTCGAGATGCCCATTTGTTCCCATGGGAGTCTTGATGGGCTTAGCATCCTTCATTCCAAACTTGCTTAGAATGTCTTGAGTATACTTCGTTTGGCTAATGAAAGTGCCCTCTTGGAGTTGCTTGACTTGAAATCCTAAAAAATATTTCAACTCCCCCATCATCGACATCTCGAATTTCTTTGTCATGATCCTACTAAATTCTTCACATGTAGATTCGTTAGTAAACCCAAATATAATATCATCAACATAAATTTGGCATACAAACAAATCATTGTCAAGAGTTTTAGTGAATAAAGTAGGATCGGCTTTGCCGACTTTGAAGCCATTAGCAATAAGGAAATCTCTAAGGCATTCATACCATGCTCTTGGGGCTTGCTTGAGCCCATAAAGCGCCTTAGAGAGCCTATAAACATGGTTAGGGTACTCACTGTCTTCAAAGCCGGGAGGTTGCTCAACATAGACCTCCTCCTTGATCGGTCCATTGAGGAAGGCACTCTTCACGTCCATTTGATAAAGCTTGAAGCCATGGTAAGTAGCATAGGCTAATAATATGCGAATTGACTCAAGCCTAGCTACTGGTGCATAGGTTTCACCAAAATCCAAACCTTCGACTTGTGAATACCCCTTGGCCACGAGTCGAGCTTTGTTCCTAGTCACCACACCATGCTCATCTTGCTTGTTGCGGAAGACCCACTTGGTTCCTACAACATTTTGGTTAGGACGTGGAACTAAGTGCCATACCTCGTTCCTCGTGAAATTGTTGAGCTCCTCTTGCATCGCCATCACCCAATCTGAATCTTGGAGCGCTTCCTCTACCCTGTGTGGCTCAATAGAGAAAACAAAAGAGTAATGCTCACAAAAAAGTGCAACACGAGACCGAGTAGTTACCCCCTTATGAATATCTGAGAGCACCTAGAGGGGGGGGTGAATAGGTGATCCTGGGACACTTCAAAAACTTAAGCCACAAAACTTGGTTACTTGTTAGCACAGTAATTTGCCAAGTGGCTAGAGAAGGATCTCAACACAACACAATAACCAAGAGATATCAATCACAGAGATGGCACAGTGGTTATCACGTGGTTCGGCCAAGACCAACGCTTGCCTACTCCACGTTGTGGCGTCCCAACGGACGAGGGTTGCAATCAACCCCTCTCAAGCGGTCCAAAGACCAACTTGAATACCACGGTGTTGCTTTGCTTCTCTTAATCCCGTTTGCGAGGAATCTCCACAGCTTGGAGCCTCTCGCCCTTACACAAGATGTTCACGAAGAATCACAGAGCAAGGGAGGGATTAGCAACTCACACACGACACAAAGATCACAGCGAATACGCACACGCAAAACCCAGACTTGAGCTCAAGAGACTAGCACACTAGAACGGAGCTCAAATCACTAAA
Source organism: Zea luxurians (assembly GCA_029449295.1). Lineage (NCBI taxonomy): Eukaryota > Viridiplantae > Streptophyta > Magnoliopsida > Poales > Poaceae > Zea > Zea luxurians. The sequence continues at coordinate 11,401,583 of JAOPSE010000011.1, read as the reverse complement.
ATGTCGAACAAGTGCGCAGGAATGAAGTGTGAGTGATCAATGATGCTCAAAGGATGCTTGGTGTACTCCTCCATGTGCCTAGGGGTCCCTTTTATAGCCCCAAGGCAGCTAGGAGCCGTTGGGAGCAATCTGGGAAGGCAATTCTTGCCTTCTGTCGTCTGGCGCACCGGACAGTCCGGTGCCCGATTTCTTTCCATAAACAGCGCAGTCGACCGTTGGCAGCCTGGGAGCCGTTGGTGCACTTGACATGTCCGGTGCACACCGGACAGTCCGGTGCCATCTTCTAGCCGTTGGCTCGGCCATGTGTCCCGCGCAGATTGCGCGGCCGACCGTTGGCCCGGCCGACCGTTGGCTCACCGGACAGTCCGGTGCACACCAGACAGTCCGGTGAATTTTAGCCGTACGTCGCCGATGAATCCCCGAGAGCGGCCACTTCGTTCGAGCCAGCCTGGCGCACCGGACACTGTCCGGTGCACCACCGGACAGTCCGGTGCTCCCAGACTCAGCAGATTCTTGGCTGCTCAAGCCAAGACATTTCCAATTGGATTTTTCCTGTTTCCAGCACTTAGACACAATATATTAGTCCATAAAACAATGTACTAAGTCTGAGAAACATACCTTTATCCTTGATTTGTACTTTGTCCACCTCTTTACACTTAGATACTTGTGTTGGACACTAAATCACCAAAACACTTAGAAATTGCCCAAGGGCACATTTCCCTTTCAATCTCCCCCTTTTTGGTGATTTATGCAGCCACAACATAAAGCAAGTAGAACAAGTACAAAAACAGTTCAAATTAGAACTCAAAATTGTTTTGATTCAATTTGACATATATGGATCACTCTATGCCACCACTTGGTTTGTTTTTGTAAATCAAACTCAAATTCCTATCTCTAAGTCAAAAACACTTGTAGAGACATAAAGAGAGGTTTTCCAAAGAAATTTGATCAAGGATTTCAAAAACTCCCCCTTTTTCCCATAATCAACACTTCTCCCCACAAGAGGCCAACTTTTGACATAAGAGACAATAAAAGAGTTTTGACAAACCAAAAGCTCTAATCTACTATTTTCAAAATTTCTCAAGTGGTAGCTGATCCATTTATTGCTTGGGCGACAAACCAAAAGCTCTAATCTACTATTTTCAAAATTTCTCAAGTGGTAGCTGATCCATTTATTGCTTGGGCCTTTATTTTCTCCCCCTTTGGCATCAAGCACCAAAACGGGATCAATCTTGGCCCTCTAACCCCATTGCCTCACCAAAATTTTCAAATAAGAACACAAAGGCAATAGGAGTATAAAGATGAACTTTGAAAAGCTACTCTTTCTCATCGGAGTGCAGTGGAAGTCTTGCATGGTCCAAGTCCACCTTTTCCCTTTCAATTCTCCTTGGAGACTAAAACAACCAAACTCAAGTACATGGTTAGTCTCAAAGGGTCAAGTTGTAGCACAGCTCCCCCTAAATATGTGCATCACTTGCAAAAAGGACTTGTGAGGTCCAGGGAGTGTTTGTACAACTTGAGCACCACAATAAGCAACAATATGTAGAATGAACATAATCAAAAGCATAAACACATGTATGCTACATTTCAATCCAAGTTCCGCGAATCTAAGATATTGAGCTCACTACGCAGCCTGCAGAAGGTCTTCTCATCTAGAGGCTTGGTAAAGATATCGACTAGCTGGTTCTCGGTGCTAACATGAAACACTTCGATATCCCCCTTTTGCTGGTGGTCTCTCAAAAAGTGATGCCGGATGTCAATGTGCTTTGTGCGGCTGTGCTCAACAGGATTTTCCGCTATTCGGATAGCACTCTCATTATCACATAGGAGTGGGACTTTGCTCAGATTGTAGCCAAAGTCCCGGAGGGTTTGCCTCATCCAAAGTAGTTGCGCACAACACTGTCCCGCAGCAACGTACTCGGCCTCAGCGGTGGATAGGGCAACGGAGGTTTGTTTCTTAGAGTTCCATGACACCAGGGACCTTCCTAAGAATTGGCACGTCCCCGATGTACTCTTCCTATCGACCTTACATCCAGCATAGTCGGAATCTGAGTACCCAATCAAGTCAAAGTTAGACCCCTTTGGATACCAGATCCCGAAGCAAGGCGTAGCGACTAAATATCGAAGAATTCGCTTCACAGCCACTAAGTGACACTCCTTAGGATCGGATTGAAATCTAGCACACATGCATACGCTAAGCATAATATCCGGTCTACTAGCACATAGATAAAGCAGAGAACCTATCATGGACCGGTATGCTTTTTGATCAACGGACTTACCACCTTTGTTGAGGTCGGTGTGTCCGTCAGTTCCCATCGGCGTCTTTGCGGGCTTGGCGTCCTTCATCCCAAACCGCTTTAGCAAGTCTTGCGTGTACTCCGTTTGGGAGATGAAAGTGCCGTCCTTGAGTTGCTTCACTTGGAACCCAAGGAAGTAGTTCAACTCGCCCATCATTGACATCTCGAATTTCTGCGTCATCACCACACGTGGTCGGGGTACCGTTCATCCTCGAAGCCAGGGGGCTGCTCCACGTACACCTCCTCCTTGATCGGCCCGTTGAGGAAAGCGCTCTTCACATCCATTTGGTACAACCTGAAAGAATGGTGAGCGGCATATGCTAGCAAGATACGAATTGATTCTAGCCTAGCCACAGGAGCAAAAGTCTCCTCAAAGTCCAAACCTGCGACTTGGGCTTAACCTTTTGCCACAAGTCGAGCCTTGTTCCTCGTCACCACCCCGTGCTCGTCCTGTTTGTTGCGGAACACCCACTTGGTTCCCACAACATTTTGCTTGGGACGAGGCACCAGTGTCCAAATTTCGTTGCGCTTAAAGTTGTTGAGTTCCTCCTGCATGGCCAACACCCAGTCCGGATCTAGCAAGGCCTCTTCTACCCTGAAAGGCTCAATAGAAGAGACAAAAGAGTAATGCTCACAAAAATTAACTAATCTTGAGCGAGTAGTTACTCCCTTGCTAATATCACCCAATATCTGGTCGACGGGATGATCCCTTTGAATCGTCGCTCGAACTTGGGTTGGAGGTGCCTGAGATGCTTCTTCCTCTTGAACATCCTGTGCTCCCCCTTGATCATGTGCCTCCACTTGAGGTACCTGTTCGTCATCTTGGGTTGGGGGATGCACCATAGTTGAGGAAGATGGTTGATCTTGCTCCAAATGTTCCTGAGGCCGTACATCTCCAATCGCCATGGTGCGCATCGCGGCCGCTGGAACGTCTTCTTCATCTACATCATCAAGATCAACAACTTGCTCTCTTGGAGAGCCATTAGTCTCATCAAATACAACGTCGCTAGAGACTTCAACCAAACCCGATGATTTGTTGAAGACCCTATACGCCTTTGTATTTGAATCATAACCTAATAAAAACCCTTCTACGGCTTTGGGAGCAAATTTGGAATTCCTACCCTTCTTCACTAGAATGTAGCATTTACTCCCAAAAACACGAAAATACGATACATTAGGTTTGTTACCGGTTAGCAGCTCATACGACGTCTTCTTGAGGAGGCGGTGAAGGTAGACCCTGTTGATGGCGTGGCAAGCCGTGTTCACGGCTTCCGACCAAAAGCACTCGGGGGTCTTGAATTCTCCAAGCATAGTCCTCACCATATCTATGAGCATCCTGTTCTTCCTCTCTACCACACCATTTTGCTGAGGTGTGTAGGGAGCGGAGAACTCGTGCTTGATCCCCTCCTCCTCAAGAAACTCCTCCACTTGAAGGTTCTTGAATTCGGACCCGTTGTCGCTCCTTATCTTCTTCACCTTGAGCTCAAACTCATTGTGAGCTCTCCTTAGGAAGCGCTTGAGGGTCCCTTGGGTTTCAGACTTATCCTGCAAAAAGAACACCCAAGTGAAGCGGGAAAAGTCATCAACGATAACTAGACCATACTTACTTCCTCCTATGCTCAGATAGGCGACGGGTCCGAAGAGGTCCATTTGTAGCAGCTCCAGGGGTCTTGATGTTGTCATCACATTTTTGGTGTGATGAGAGCCTCCCACCTGTTTCCCTGCTTGACAAGCTGCACAAGGTCTATCTTTTTCGAAATGAACATTGGTTAGACCTATCACGTGTTCTCCCTTTAGAAGCTTGTGGAGGTTCTTCATCCCCACATGTGCTAAGCGGCGATGCCACAGCCAGCCCATGCAAGTCTTAGCCATTAAGCATGCATCTAGACCGGCCTCTTCTTTTGCAAAATCAACTAAGTAAAGCTTGTCGTCTAGTACACCCTTAAAAGCTAGTGAACCATCACATCTTCTAAAGACAGACACATCTACATTTGTAAATAAACAATTATATCCCATATTACATAATTGACTAACAGATAGCAAATTATATCCAAGAGACTCTACTAAAAACACATTAGAGATTGAGTGCTCATTTGATATTGCAATTTTACCTAACCCTTTTACCTTGCCTTGATTCCCATCACCGAATATTATTGAATCTTGGGAATCTTTGTTTTTGACGTAGGAGGTGAACATCTTCTTCTCCCCCGTCATATGGTTTGTGCATCCGCTGTCGATAATCCAGCTTGAACCCCCGGATGCATAAACCTGCAAGGCAAATTTAGGCTTGGGTCTTAGGTACCCAACTCATGTTGGGTCCTGCAAGGTTAGCACAAATATCCTTAGGGACCCAAATGCAAGTTTTGTCTCCCTTGCATCTTGCCCCTAATTTTCTAGCAACTATCTTCCTATCCTTTCTACAAATAGCAAAAGAAGCATTTAAAGCATGATATATTGTAGAAGGTTCATTAACTTTCCTAGGAACATTAACGACATTTCTCCTAGGCATATTATGAATAACATTTCTCCTACCAACATTTCTATCATGCACATAAGAAGAACTAGAAGCAACCATGGCATGAGAATCAAAGGCATTATATACATTACAACTCCTATAAGCATTTCTAGGTTGTCTTCTATCATAGTACATAAAGGCATGGTTCTTTTGCACACTACTAGCCATAGGGGCCTTCCCTTTCTCCTTGGCGGAGATGGGAGCCCTATGGCTTGTCAAGTTCTTGGCTTCCCTCTTGTAGCCAAGTCCATCCTTAATTGAGGGGTGTCTACCAATCGTGTAGGCATCCCTTGCAAATTTTAGCTTGTCAAATTCATTCTTGCTAGTCTTAAGTTGGGCATTAAGACTAGCTAATTCATCATTTAATTTGGAAATTGAAACTAAATGATCACTACAAGCATCAATGTCAAAATCTTTACACCTATTACAAGTTTCAACAATTTCAACACAAGAATTAGATTTACTAGCTACTTCTAGTTTAGCATTTAAATCATCATTAAAACTTTTTAACTTAGCAATAGTTTCATGACAAGAAGATAATTCACTAGAGAGCATTTCATTCCTCTTAATTTCTAGAGCAAGAGATTTCTGTGCTTCTACAAATTTATCATGTTCTTCATACAACAAATCCTCTTGTTTTTCTAAAAGCATATTCTTGTCATTCAAGGCATCAATTAATTCATTAATTTTGTCGACCTTGGTTCTATCTAATCCCTTGAATAAGCATGAGTAATCTATCTCATCATCATCACTAGACTCATCTTCACTCGAAGAAGCATAAGTACTAGTATGAGTGCTTACTTTCTTCTCTCTTACCATGAGGCAAGTGTGACGCTCGTTGGGGAAGAGGGATGACTTGTTGAAGGCGGTGGCGGCGAGTCCTTCATTGTCAGAGTCGGAGGAGGAACAATCCGAATCCCACTCCTTTCCGATATGTGCCTCGCCCTTGGCCTTCTTGTAATGCTTCCTTTTCTCCCTCTTGTTCTCTTGGTCCTGATCACTATCATTGTCGGGACAGTTAGCAATAAAATGACCAAGCTTACCGCATTTGAAGCATGAGCGCTTCCCCTTGGCTTTGGTCTTGCTTGGCTGCCCCTTGCGACCTTTAAGCGCCGTCTTGAAGCGCTTAATGATGAGGGCCATCTCCTCATCATTGAGTCCGGCCGCCTCAACTTGCGCCACCTTGCTTGGTAGCGCCTCCTTGCTCCTTGTTGCCTTGAGAGCAATGGGTTGAGGCTCATGACTAGGACCGTTCAACGCGTCGTCCACGTATCTTGCCTCCTTGATCACCATTCGCCCGCTTACGAACTTCCCAAGAACTTCTTCGGGCGACATCTTGGTGTACCTGGGATTTTCACGTATATTGTTCACCAAATGAGGATCAAGAACGGTAAATGACCTTAGCATTAGGCGGACGACGTCGTGGTCCGTCCATCGCGTGCTCTCGTAGCTCCTTATTTTGTTGATAAGGGTCTTGAGCCGGTTGTATGTTTGTGTCGGCTCCTCGCCCCTTATCATCGCAAACCGTCCAAGCTCGCCCTCCACCAACTCCATTTTGGTGAGCAAGGTGACGTCGTTTCCCTCATGAGAGATCTTGAGGGTGTCCCAGATCTGCTTGGCATTGTCCAAGCCGCTCACCTTGTGATACTCGTCCCTGCACAAAGAGGCTAGCAACACAGTAGTAGCTTGTGCATTTTTATGAATCTGTTCATTAATAAACACAGGGCTATCCGAGCTATCAAATTTCATTCCACTTTCCACAATCTCCCAAATGCTTGGATGGAGAGAAAACAGGTGAGTACGCATTTTGTGGCTCCAAAATCCGTAATCCTCTCCATCAAAGTGAGGGGGCTTGCCAAGTGGAATGGGGAGCAATTGAGCATTTGAACTATGCGGGATGCGCGAATAATCGAAAGAAAAGTTTGAGTTAACCGTCTTTCGTCTATCGTAGTCGTCGTCGTCCTTTTGGGAGGAGGAAGATTCGTCGCTGTTGTAGTAGACAATTTCCTTGATGCGCCTAGTCTTCTTCTTCCTCCCGTCTTTTCTTTTGTGGCCCGAGCCTGAGTCGGTGGGCCTGTCATCATTGGGCTTGTTGACGAAGGACTCCTTCTCCTTGTCGTTGATCACCATCCCCTTGCCTTTAGGATCCATCTCTTCGGGCGGTTAGTCCCTTTCTTGAAGAGAACGGCTCTGATACCAATTGAGAGCACCTAGAGGGGGGTGAATAGGTGATCCTGGGACACTTCAAAAACTTAAGCCACAAAACTTGGTTACTTGTTAGCATAGTAATTTGCCAAGTGGCTAGAGAAGGATCTCAACACAACACAATAACCAAGAGATATCAATCACAGAGATGGCACAGTGGTCATCCCGTGGTTCGGCCAAGACCAACGCTTGCCTACTCCACGTTGTGGCGTCCCAACGGACGAGGGTTGCAATCAACCCCTCTCAAGCGGTCCAAAGACCAACTTGAATACCACGGTGTTGCTTTGCTTCTCTTAATCCCGTTTGCGAGGAATCTCCACAGCTTGGAGCCTCTCGCCCTTACACAAGATGTTCACGAAGAATCACATAGCAAGGGAGGGATTAGCAACTCACACACGACACAAAGATCACAGCGAATACGCACACGCAAAACCCAGACTTGAGCTCAAGAGACTAGCACACTAGAACGGAGCTCAAATCACTAAAATGTCGAACAAGTGCGCAGGAATGAAGTGTGAGTGATCAATGATGCTCAAAGGATGCTTGGTGTACTCCTCCATGCGCCTAGGGGTCCCTTTTATAGCCCCAAGGCAGCTAGGAGCCGTTGGGAGCAATCTGGGAAGGTAATTCTTGCCTTCTGTCGTCTGGCGCACCGGACAGTCCGGTGCACACCGGACATGTCCGGTGCCCGATTTCTTTCCATAAACAGCGCAGTCGACCGTTGGCAGCCTGGGAGCCGTTGGTGCACTTGACATGTCCGGTGCACACCGGACAGTCCGGTGCCATCTTCTAGCCATTGGCTCGGCCACGTGTCCCGCGCAGATTGCGCGGCCGACCGTTGGCCCGGCCGACCGTTGGCTCACCGGACAGTCCGGTGCACACCGGACAGTCCGGTGAATTTTAGCCGTACGTCGCCGATGAATCCCCGAGAGCGGCCACTTCGTTCGAGCCAGCCTGGCGCACCGGACACTGTCCGGTGCACCACCGGACAGTCCGGTGCTCCCAGACTCAGCAGATTCTTGGCTGCTCAAGCCAAGACATTTCCAATTGGATTTTTCCTGTTTCCAGCACTTAGACACAATATATTAGTCCATAAAACAATGTACTAAGTCTGAGAAACATACCTTTATCCTTGATTTGTACTTTGTCCACCTCTTTACACTTAGATACTTGTGTTGGACACTAAATCACCAAAACAATTAGAAATTGCCCAAGGGCACATTTCCCTTTCAATATCGCCGAGGATGGTGTCGACGGGGTGATCTCGTTGTATTGCTTGGTGGACTCTTGGGTGTGGCGGCCTTGGTTGTTCATCCTCCTTGTCTTCATCATTTACATCTCTTCCTTGATCATTGCCGTCATCTTGAGGTGGCTCATCTCTTTGATCTTTACCTTCATCAACCTGAGCCTCGTCCTCATTTTGGGTTGGTGGAGATGCTTGCGTGGAGGAGGATGGTTGATCTTGTGCATGTGGAGGCTCTTCGGGTTCCTTAGGACACACATCCCCAATGGACATGTTCCTTAGCGCTATGCACGGAGCCTGTTCTTCACCTATCTCATCAAGATCAACTTGCTCTACTTGAGAGCCGTTAGTCTCATCAAACACAACGTCACAAGAAACTTCAACAAGTCCTGAGGACTTGTTAAAGACTCTATATGCCCTTGTGTTTGAGTCATATCCTAGTAAAAAGCCTTCTACAGTTTTAGGAGCAAATTTTGATTTCTACCTCTTTTAACAAGAATAAAGCATTTGCTACCAAAAACTCTAAAATATGAAATATTTGGCTTTTTACCAGTTAGGAGTTCATATGATGTCTTCTTGAGGATTCGGTGTAGATATAACCGGTTGATGGCGTAGCACGCGGTGTTAACCGCCTCGGCCCAAAACCGATCCGGTGTCTTGTACTCATCAAGCATGGTTCTTGCCATGTCCAATAAAGTTCGATTCTTCCTCTCCACTACACCATTTTGTTGTGGAGTGTAGGGAGAAGAGAACTCATGCTTGATGCCCTCCTCCTCAAGGAAGCCTTCTATTTGTGAGTTCTTGAACTCCGTCCCGTTGTCGCTTCTAATTTTCTTGATCCTTAAGCCGAACTCATTTTGAGCCCGTCTCAAGAATCCCTTTAAGGTCTCTTGGGTATGAGATTTTTCCTGCAAAAAGAACACCCAAGTGAAGCGAGAATAATCATCCACAATAACTAGACAGTACTTACTCCCGCCGATGCTTATGTAAGCAATCGGGCCGAATAAATCCATGTGTAGGAGCTCCAGTGGCCTGTCACTAGTCATGATGTTCTTGTGTGGATGATGAGTGCCAATTTGCTTCCCAGCTTGGCATGCGCTACAAATCCTGTCTTTCTCAAAATGAACATTGGTTAGTCCTAAAATGTGTTCCCCCTTTAGAAGCTTATGAAGATTCTTCATTCCAACATGGGCTAGTCGGCGGTGCCAAAGCCAACCCAAGTTAGTCTTAGCAACTAAGCAAGTATCGAGTTCAGCTCTATCAAAATCTACCAAGTATAGCTGACCCTCCAACACTCCCTTAAATGCTATTGAATCATCACTTCTTCTAAAGACAGTAACACCTACATCAGTAAATAGACAGTTGTAGCCCATTTGACACAATTGGGATACGGAAAGCAAATTGTAATCTAAAGAATCTACAAGAAAAACATTGGAAATAGTATGGTCAGGTGATATAGCAATTTTACCCAATCCTTTGACCAAACCTTGATTTCCATCCCCGAATGTGATAGCTCGTTGGGGATCTTGGTTTTTCTCATATGAGGAGAACATTTTCTTCTCCCCTGTCATATGGTTTGTGCACCCGCTGTCGAGTATCCAACTTGAGCCCCCGGATGCATAAACCTGCAAAACAAATTTAGTTCTTGACTTTAGGTACCCAAACGGTTTTGGGTCCTTTGGCATTAGAAACAAGAACTTTGGGTACCCAAACACAAGTCTTGGAGCCCTTGTGTTTGCCCCCGACAAACTTGGCAACTACCTTGCCGAATTTGTTAGTAAGCACATATGATGCATCAAAAGTTTTGAATGAAATAGCATGATCATTTGATGCATTAGGAGTTTTCTTTCTAGGCAACTTGGCACGGGTTGGTTGCCTAGAGCTAGATGTCTCACCCTTATACATAAAAGCATGGTTAGGGCCAGAGTGAGACTTCCTAGAATGAGTTCTCCTAATTTTGTTCTCAGGATAGCCGGCAGGGTACAAAATGTAACCCTCGTTATCCTGAGGCATGGGAGCCTTGCCCTTAACAAAGTTAGATAAATTCTTTGGAGGGGCATTAAGTTTGACATTGTCTCCCCTTTGGAAGCCAATGCCATCCTTGATGTCTGGCGTCTCCCATTATAGAGCATACTTCTAGCAAATTTAAACTTTTCATTTTCCAAGTTATGCTCGGCAATTTTAGCATCTAGTTTTGCTATATGATCATTTTGTTGTTTAATTAAAGCCATGTGATCATGAATAGCATTGATATCAACATCTCTACATCTAGTGCAAATAGAAGTGTGCTCAACGGTAGATGTAGAGGGTTTGCAAGATTTTAATTCTACAACCTTAGCATGCAACATATCATTCTTAGTTCTAAGGTCGGAAATTGTAACATTGCAAACATCTAATTATTTAGCCTTAGCAATTAATTTCTCATTCTTGTTTCTAAGGCTAGCAATAGAAACATTCAACTCATCAATCCTAGCAAGTAAATCAACATTATCATTTCTAGGATTGGAAGTTGAATCAATACAAACATGAGAATCAACCTTAGCAATTAATTTAGCATTTTCATTTCTAAGGTTGTTAATGGTCTCATGGCAAGTGCTTAGCTCACTAGACAATTTTTCACATTTTTCAACTTCTAGAGCATAAGCATTTTTAACCTTAACATGTTTCTTGTTTTCCTTGATTAGGAAGTCCTCTTGGGAGTCCAAGAGATCGTCCTTTTCATGGATAGCACTAATTAGCTCATTTAATTTTTCTTTTTGTTCCATGTTAAGGTTGGCAAAAAGGATATGCAAATTGTCTTCCTCACCACTAGCATTATCATCACTAGAAGATTCATATTTAGTGGAGGATTTAGATTTAACCTTCTTCCTTTTGCCGTCCTTTGCCATGAGGCACTTGTGGCCGACGTTGGGGAAGAGGAGTCCCTTGGTGACGGCGATGTTGGCGGCGTCCTCGTCGGAGGAGGACTCGGTGGAGCTCTCGTCGGAGTTTGTAACGCCCCGAATTTTGCAGTTGAATTTTTTTTCTTTTCTTTACTCGCCAAAATTCGGGCGTTACCTTTTCTTTTTCTTTTTCCCCTCGCTAGACCTTGACCTTTTCCAAAGTTAGCGGGATTCGGTTTGGAATTCCCGTGTAAGAAAACCATAAAACTGTTTTATGTTGTTTGATGCACCATGCCAAACTATGCATTCTTTGATTGTTTGAAAGTGCAAATGCATTCATCTAGAAAGATCGGATTTCGAAAATAAGGAGAAAATCTTTTCTTTCTTTTTTCTCTCTCTTTCTCTCTCCTCTTTTTCTCTCTCTCCCGCGCCGTGGGCCGACCCCGGCCGGCCCAGCCGCCCTTGCGCGCCCCTTTGGGCCCAAAAAGCCCAGCCCCCCCACCTCCCCTTTTCTCCCCAATTCTCTCTCCCTCCCTCTCATTTTCTCCCATTTTCTCTCCCCACCGCCGCCCCTACCCCCTGCCCTAAGCCGCCGCCGCCGCCGCCGCCCCCTGCTGGTTCGGCCGCCCATCACCGGTGAGCCCCCCCTCCTCCCTCCTCCCTCCCCTTCCCTCTCCCCTCTCTCCCCCTCCCCGTCCGGCCATGGCGCGCCCAACCGCCCGCCCCAGCCCCCGCCCAGCCGGCCCCTGGCCAGCCTCGGTCGCGCCCTGGCCAGCCCTGGCCGTGCCCCGGCAGCCGCCCGACCGCCCCCCCCCCCCCCCCCCCCCCCCCCGCCCCTGCGCAGGGCCGGTTCAACCGCCCAGCCGGCCGGTTCAACCGCCCCGGCTCAGCCGCCCCTCCCCTCCGCGCTCGGCCGCCCCTGCTCGGCCGGCCCAGCCGCCCTGCCTAGGGCCGGTTCAACCGCCCTAGGGCCGGTTCAACCGCCCCCCCTGTTTTTTTATTTTTTTTATTTTATTTTATTTTATTTTAGTTTACTTTCTGTGATCATAGTTATTTTATTTTAGGTAGGCTAATCTTTGTTCATGCTATGGAAAATAGGAAGTTTAATTTAGAATTTCGCTACGCCAGTTGATTCACGTAGTTAATTGTTTATCTCGTTCAATGTTGATCAACTTAAAATGATTAGGTTTCCATTAGTGTATATAACAGAATTCTTTTGTTAAGAGCCAATTGTAACTAATCATTAGTGCATAAGCTTTAACCCCCCCCCCTGCGAGACCCTTTCCCATTTCTTTCTAACCATAACAAATGCGATATTGAATGTCATACTTAATGCATACTCATTTTACTTGTTCCCTTGTATGGTGTACTGTTCTTTTGTATTAAATATGTGGATGTATGTATGTTTGCGCTCGCATAGAGAACGATCCGGTCGAAGAGCCCGAGGAATTCGCAGGAGAAGCCCCTGAGCAGCAGTCGGTTGGTGGAGGCAAGTGTCCTTTGACCTATCTCTGTCCTATTCATTCTTTAATTCACCTCCCGCATTACACATTTATACCTAAGGATTGACTAGCTTTTGTTATCCATGTCCTTGTTTACCTATTTGGGTCAGATTATTACTGCTTAGTTTGATGCTATTGCTCAACTCTAATCAATGAACATGATGTGATTATCTATGATACGCTGTTTTCCCCTTCTTATTTATGATCATACTTGTGGCATTTAAGGGGACTCGAGCGGTTTCTCGAGTGCCTCTCCGTAAGGACCTGTTCAATGGATGACCGCCCGGGAAAACAGTGCAACCATGAGGGTGGAATGGGACGCCCTTAGCTGAATAATTGGAGGAACCGGGGTGTAGTCCGCTTAGCCGTTGTGCCGTCAATGGGGCTCGGTGTATGCGGCTCGCTCTGCCAAGGTTGATTTGTCCCTTGGGGAGGAGTGCGGTACATTTAGGAAACCTAACGGGCGGCTACAGCCTCGGGGAATCTTTGTAAAGGCTACGTAGTGATGCCCTGCTGGACCACCTAGGTAGTGGTCAATGGGGAGTCGCTCTCTCCGGGCAGAAAGGGAATCACGGCTTGTGGGTAAAGTGCGCAACCTCTGCAGAGTGTTATGAAACTGATATATCAGCCGTGCTCGTGGTTATGAGCGGCCAAGGGAGCTCCAGAGATTAGTGATACTTGATCAGAGATATTTTGGTACAGGTGGCAATGAGATTGATGGTTCTGATTATGATTGTGGTATTGGTAAGTGGTATTCTTTCCGTTTGGAAAGGATACATTGGGCTAATAACGTGGGTTAATGTTAAAACCTGGCTCTCTACTAGTAAGTAATAACCTGACCAACTAAAAGCAACTGCTTGACTTATCCCCACATAAAGCTAGTCCACTACAGCCAAACAGGATACTTGCTGAGTATGTTGATGTGTACTCACCCTTGCTCTACACACCAATCTCCCCCCCAGGTTGTCAGCATTGCAACCACTGCTCAGGAGAAGATGAAGCTGTGGAAGGAGACTTCCAGGAGTTCCAAGACTATGACGAGTTCTAGGCGTGGGTTAGCGGCAACCCCCAGTCGGCTGCCTGTGAAGGCCGTGTTATCTACGTTTCTTTTCCGCACTTTGATTTATTGTAAGAACTATATGGACGTCTCAGACGTATGATGTAATCGACTATTATTTCCCCTTTTAATACCATTTGAGCACTGTGTGATGATGTCCATGTTATGTAACTGCTGTGTACGTGAATAACTGATCCTGGCACGTACATGGTTCGCATTCGGTTTGCCTTCTAAAACCGGGTGTGACATAAGTGGTATCAAAGCCGTGCTGACTGTAGGACCGCTAACCTAGAGTAGAATGGTCGTTCTAAGGATTATAGACCTCTGTCCCTGCCTTGACTTTAGTATCCCTTCAAAAGTTGGTCCTACTGACCAAACCTATGTTCTACTATATATTATACCTTGCTGAAAATTATGTTTTATTCTGATCCTTCATTTATTTATGATTCATTATTTGCTGGTCATATTAATTCTGTTCTCACCCTTTTGCTTGCGATGTCTTTTGTAGATGGCTCGACTTAGACACACTGCACGAAAGTCCGTCATCCCATTCTTACCCTCCCGCCTTGCTGAGCGTCCGCTTCGCCGTCCCGTGGCCGGACAGTCCAGCCACTTGGAGAGACTGCACCACCGCCTGCATGAGGAGCAGGAACGTCGACGACAGGAGCAGCAGGGCTCTTCCTTCTCGCTCCAGCAGGAGATAGAGTCTGTGAGGAGCTGCTCCCCTGTGCTTCCCCTGGAGGCGCCCCCTGCACCACCACTGGGCGCCCCAGCTTCTGGAGTAGCTGCTGGAGGAGACCCAGACGACGGAGGTGGCAACGACAGCTTGAGCCACGACATCGACTTCTCTGCTGACCATGAGCCGGAAGGATGGGTTGCTCGACCCATCACTCGCGACGCTGCTCGCGGGTGTCACTTCCACGACGCGCTCGACACCCTGCTACGTCGGGCACTTGACCGGCGTACTTGGTCCATCGAGTATCGCTGTGTGGTCTACCAGCATAGTCGCGGGGTCTACCCGGACCGCTGGGAGGCGACCTGCTTGGTGCGCCGTCCGGAGAACAGTCTCCAGGGCGCGGAGGCTTGCTCAGAGCACTATTCTATCTCTGAGCGGGACTCAGCTGAGGCAGCCATGCAGGATGCTGCACGGCGTGCGCTTTCGCACTACTGCTCGGTTCTCGGTGGGGTAGCTGACGGTCTTGACCTGAAGTATTACCCCCGCCGTCCATCTGGCAGCACAGGAGGCGTGATTGTTTCACCTGCTGGTGAGGACAATCCTAGGTTGAGCAGCACAGTCAACCTAGCCGCCGTGCTAAACACGGAGCTGGACCATGCATTAGACGAGCTGAGTAGGGCTCGTGCTGAGATCGCCCTGCTGCGGGCTGAGCGCGCGGAACGTCGTCACTTGGACGATGGTTCCCCCGCTCCCGTTGGGACTCAGCACCCGTATCGCTCGCCTCGGCGTGGACTCCAGTCTTATGGCAATCCCGACTGCAAGACCAAGATAAATCTAGAACCATAGATCGCTAGAGTCGGATCTTGTAATTAATGCATAATATATACATAGAAGCTTCAGTCTTAGCGTTAGTCCCGGTTTTAGTTAGTCTTAGTTAGACAGGGTAGTTTGCTATATCCTGTGCATTTATGTTTGTCATGATGAACTATGTTTGGTTTGGATCTTTGTAATGACTGTCACCAGAGTGTGGGAATCCCCTGCATTTTGGTTTGCCTATTATGTTAATGGAGTTAGTTATATAGTTGGGAAACCTTTATTCTACTTTCCTCTTTATCTGAGAAGCTGTGTGGTCTGTGTTGGAGATCAGTGAAGATGCTCATCTGTTCAGTGCTGTTGGAGAATTCTATACTCTTTTCTTATGCTGCAAGATTTGCAAGATCAGTTCTGATGCGTGGTTGCGTTCTGCAGATGTCAGAGAACAGGCGCAGAGGAGGAAGGCGTGCTCAGCAGGAGCAAGCCGCTCCGCAGGATGAGGCGCCCCAGCAGCAGCACCTGCCGCCCCCGCCCCCGATGTCGATCGAGCAGATGTTTCTGATGCAGACTCAGGCAGTTCAAGCCATCGGTCAGACTCTGGCCGCCATTCAGCAGCAGCAGCAAGCACCACCCCAGCCTCAGATGCCTCAGATGCCCAGAGACAAGCGTGCTGAATTCATGAGAGGTCATCCCCCAACGTTCGCTCACTCTTCTGACCCCATGGATGCGGAAGATTGGCTGCGCACTGTGGAGCGGGAGTTGCATACCGCTCAGTGTGATGACAGGGAGAAAGTCTTGTATGGTCCCCGTCTGTTAAGAGGAGCAGCCCAATCATGGTGGGAGTCTTATCTCGCCACCCATGCCAACCCCGATGCCATCACCTAGGAAGAGTTCAGAGGTAGCTTTCGTCAGTACCATGTGCCTGCAGGTCTGATGACAGTGAAGAAGGAGGAGTTCCTGGCCCTTAAGCAAGGGTCATCGTCTGTCAGTGAGTATCGAGACAGGTTTCTGCAGTTGTCTCGCTATGCTCCTGAAGATGTCAACACCGACGCCAAGCGACAGTACCGTTTTTTGAGAGGCTTGGTTGACCCTCTGCAGTACCAACTGATGAATCATACCTTCCCGACATTCCAGCACCTGATTGACAGAGCAATCATGACAGAAAGGAAGCGTAAGGAGATGGAGGATCGTAAGCGCAAGATCAGTGGACCCCAGCCTGGAAGCAGCAGTCGTCCTCGTTTTTCAGGCAATCAACCTCAGCAGTTCAGGCAGAACCAGCGTCCACCTCAGCAGCATCAGCAGCGTCAGCAGTATCAGCAGTTCCAAAGGCAGTATCCTCAGCATCAGTACCAGAACCGTCAGAGCAATCAATCAGGAGGTCAGTTTCAGAGGCAGAATCAGCAAGCACCTCGTCTTCCTGCCCCAGCAAGCCAGCAGAACAATCAGGCAGCACCAGCTCAGGTTGGAAACAGGGCTTGTTTCCACTGTGGAGAGCAAGGCCACTGGGTGATGCAATGTCCGAAGAAGGCAGCCCAGCAGCAGTCAGGCCCCAATGCCCCAGCAAAGCAGAATGCGTCTCAGTCTGGAGCAGGCAACCGCCCTCAGCAGCGCTATAATCATGGAAGATTGAATCACTTGGAGGCTGAAGCAGTTCAGGAGACCCCCGGCATGACAGTAGGTATGTTCCCAGTCGACTCCCATATTGCAGAAGTGTTATTTGATACTGGAGCAACGCATTCTTTCATTACTGCATCATGGGTAGAAGCGCATAATCTTCCAATTACTACCATGTCAACCCCCATTCAAATTGACTCAGCCGGTGGTAGAATTCGAGCTGATAGCATATGTTTGAATATAAGTGTGGAAATAAGGGGGATAGCATTTCCCGCTAACCTTATAGTAATGGGTACTCAGGGAATAGATGTCATCCTAGGGATGAATTGGCTAGATAAGTATCAGGCAGTTATCAGTTGTGATAAAAGGACAATCAAGTTGGTGTCCCCACTAGGAGAGGAAGTGGTGACCGAGTTAGTCCCGCCTGAGCCGAAGAGAGGAAGTTGTTATCAGATGGCTGTCGATAGCAGTGAAGCAGACCTAATTGAGAGTATCAAGGTTGTGTCTGAATTCTCGGATGTGTTTCCAAAGGACTTACCGGGTATGCCACCAGAGCGGAAAGTTGAGTTTGCCATAGAGCTTCTTCCTGGAACCGCCCCCATCTTTAAGAGAGCTTACAGAATATCTGGACCAGAGTTGGTTGAGCTTAAGAAGCAGATTGATGAGCTGTCAGAGAAAGGTTACATCCGGCCAAGCACCTCGCCTTGGGCCGCCCCTGTCCTGTTTGTGGAAAAGAAAGATGGCACCAAGAGGATGTGTATCGATTATCGAGCTTTGAATGAAGTCACAATCAAGAACAAGTATCCCTTGCCCAGAATAGAAGATCTGTTTGACCAGTTGAGAGGAGCCAGTGTGTTCTCCAAGATTGATCTGAGGTCAGGTTATCATCAGCTCAGGATCCGGCCTTCGGACATTCCGAAGACGGCATTCATTACCAAGTATGGTTTGTATGAGTTCACAGTGATGTCTTTTGGTTTGACCAATGCACCAGCGTTCTTTATGAATCTGATGAACAGTGTATTCATGGATTACCTTGATAAGTTTGTGGTGGTATTCATTGATGACATTCTGATTTATTCTCAAAGCGAAGAAGATCATGCAGATCATTTGAGGATGGTATTGCAGAGATTGCGAGAGCACCAGTTGTATGCAAAGTTGAGCAAGTGTGAGTTCTGGATCAGTGAAGTCCTGTTCTTGGGTCACATAATCAACAAAGAAGGATTGGCTGTGGATCCGAAGAAAGTGGCAGACATTCTGAACTGGAAAGCGCCAACAGATGCTCGGGGAATCAAGAGCTTCATTGGAATGGCCGGATATTATCGGCGATTCATTGAAGGGTTTTCGAAGATTGCGAAACCAATGACAGTGTTGCTAGGCAACAAGGTTGAATTCAAGTGGACCCAGAAATGTCAAGAGGCCTTTGAAGCGCTGAAAGAGAAGTTGACAACAGCGCATGTCCTAGTCTTGCCTGATGTGCACAAGCCCTTCTCTGTGTACTGTGATGCTTGTTACACAGGTTTGGGATGCGTGTTGATGCAAGAGGGAAGAGTTGTGGCTTACTCGTCCCGACAGTTGAAGGTTCATGAGAAGAATTACCCAATCCATGATCTAGAGTTGGCAGCAGTGGTTCACGCACTGAAGACATGGAGACACTATCTGTATGGACAGAAATGCGATGTTTATACAGACCACAAGAGTCTGAAGTACATATTCACTCAGTCAGAATTGAATATGAGGCAACGAAGATGGTTAGAGTTGATCAAAGACTATGAGTTGGAGATTCATTACCATCCAGGCAAAGCAAACGTAGTGGCAGATGCTTTGAGCAGAAAGAGTCAAGTCAATCTGATGGTCGCTCGTCCGATGCCTTATGAGTTGGCCAAGGAGTTCGACAGGTTGAGTCTCGGATTTCTGAACAATTCGCGAGGAGTCACAGTTGAATTGGAACCTACCTTGGAGCGCGAAATCAAAGAAGCACAGAAGAATGATGAAAAGATCAGTGAGATTCGGCGACTGATTCTAGATGGCAGAGGCAAAGATTTTCGAGAAGATGCAGAAGGCGTGATATGGTTCAAAGACCGCTTGTGTGTTCCCAATGTCCAGTCTATTAGAGAGTTGATTCTCAAGGAAGCTCATGAGACAGCTTATTCGATTCACCCTGGCAGTGAGAAGATGTATCAGGATCTGAAGAAGAAATTCTGGTGGTACGGAATGAAGAGGGAAATCGCAGAGCATGTGGCTAAGTGCGATAGTTGTCGAAGAATTAAGGCAGAACACCAGAGACCCACTGGATTGTTGCAACCGTTGCAGATCCCTCAGTGGAAATGGGATGAAATCGGTATGGATTTCATAGTCGGATTGCCTCGCACTCGAGCCGGCTACGATTCTATTTGGGTAGTAGTGGACCGTTTGACCAAGTCGGCCCACTTCATACCTGTCAAGACCACCTACAGCAGTGCAGTATTGGCAGAGTTGTATATGTCTCGGATCGTTTGTCTTCATGGTGTGCCAAAGAAGATAGTGTCAGATAGAGGAACGCAGTTCACCTCTCATTTCTGGCAGCAGTTGCATGAAGCCTTGGGCACACATCTGAATTTCAGTTCAGCTTATCACCCGCAGACAGATGGCCAGACCGAAAGAACCAATCAAATTCTTGAAGACATGTTGAGAGCCTGTGCGTTGCAAGATCAGTCCGGATGGGACAAGCGATTGCCTTATGCAGAGTTTTCCTATAACAACAGTTACCAGGCCAGTTTGAAGATGTCACCATTTCAAGCGCTTTATGGAAGAAGTTGTAGAACTCCGTTGCAATGGGATCAGCCTGGAGAAAAGCAAGTGTTTGGGCCAGATATTTTGCTCGAAGCTGAAGAGAACATCAAGATGGTCCGAGAGAATCTGAAGATAGCGCAATCGAGGCAGCGAAGCTATGCAGACACAAGAAGAAGAGAGCTGAGTTTTGAAGTCGGAGACTTTGTCTATCTGAAAGTGTCACCAATCAGAGGAGTCAGAAGGTTCGGAATCAAAGGCAAGCTAGCACCCCGCTACATTGGTCCGTACCAAATCCTCTCAAAGCGTGGAGAAGTGGCCTATCAGCTCAGTCTGCCAGAGAATTTGTCAGCTGTGCATGATGTCTTTCATGTGTCTCAGTTGAAGAAGTGCTTGCGTGTGCCAGAAGAGCAGTTGCCAGTGGAAGGTCTGGAAGTCCAGGAGGACTTGACCTATGTTGAGAAGCCAGCTCAGATCCTTGAGGTTGCAGATAGAGTCACCCGAAGGAAGACCATCAGAATGTGCAAAGTCAGATGGAGTCACCACTCTGAAGAAGAAGCAACCTGGGAGCGTGAAGATGATCTAATGGCTAAGTACCCAGAGCTCTTTGCTAGCCAACCCTGAATCTCGAGGGCGAGATTCTTTTAAGGGGGATAGGTTTGTAACGCCCCGAATTTTGCAGTTGAATTTTTTTTCTTTTCTTTACTCGCCAAAATTCGGGCGTTACCTTTTCTTTTTCTTTTTCCCCTCGCTAGACCTTGACCTTTTCCAAAGTTAGCGGGATTCGGTTTGGAATTCCCGTGTAAGAAAACCATAAAACTGTTTTATGTTGTTTGATGCACCATGCCAAACTATGCATTCTTTGATTGTTTGAAAGTGCAAATGCATTCATCTAGAAAGATCGGATTTCGAAAATAAGGAGAAAATCTTTTCTTTCTTTTTTCTCTCTCTTTCTCTCTCCTCTTTTTCTCTCTCTCCCGCGCCGTGGGCCGACCCCGGCCGGCCCAGCCGCCCTTGCGCGCCCCTTTGGGCCCAAAAAGCCCAGCCGCCCCCCCCCCACCTCCCCTTTTCTCCCCAATTCTCTCTCCCTCCCTCTCATTTTCTCCCATTTTCTCTCCCCACCGCCGCCCCTACCCCCTGCCCTAAGCCGCCGCCGCCGCCCCCTGCTGGTTCGGCCGCCCATCGCCGGTGAGCCCCCCCTCCTCCCTCTCTCCCTCCTCCCTCCCCTTCCCTCTCCCCTCTCTCCCCCTCCCCGTCCGGCCATGGCGCGCCCAACCGCCCGCCCCAGCCCCCGCCCAGCCGGCCCCTGGCCAGCCTCGGCCACGCCCTGGCCAGCCCTGGCCGCGCCCCGGCAGCCGCCCGACCGCGCCCCCCCCCCCCCCGCCCCTGCGCAGGGCCGGTTCAACCGCCCAGCCGGCCGGTTCAACCGCCCCTGCTCGGCCGGCCCAGCCGCCCTGCCTAGGGCCGGTTCAACCGCCCTAGGGCCGGTTCAACCGCCCCCCCCCCCCCTGTTTTTTTATTTTTTTTATTTTATTTTATTTTATTTTAGTTTACTTTCTGTGATCATAGTTATTTTATTTTAGGTAGGCTAATCTTTGTTCATGCTATGGAAAATAGGAAGTTTAATTTAGAATTTCGCTACGCCAGTTGATTCACGTAGTTAATTGTTTATCTCGTTCAATGTTGATCAACTTAAAATGATTAGGTTTCCATTAGTGTATTTAACAGAATTCTTTTGTTAAGAGCCAATTGTAACTAATCATTAGTGCATAAGCTTTAACCCCCCCCTGCGAGACCCTTTCCCGTTTCTTTCTAACCATAACAAATGCGATATTGAATGTCATACTTAATGCATACTCATTTTACTTGTTCCCTTGTATGGTGTACTGTTCTTTTGTATTAAATATGTGGATGTATGTATGTTTGCGCTCGCATAGAGAACGATCCGGTCGAAGAGCCCGAGGAATTCGCAGGAGAAGCCCCTGAGCAGTAGTCGGTTGGTGGAGGCAAGTGTCCTTTGACCTATCTCTGTCCTATTCATTCTTTAATTCACCTCCCGCATTACACATTTATACCTAAGGATTGACTAGCTTTTGTTATCCATGTCCTTGTTTACCTATTTGGGTCAGATTATTACTGCTTAGTTTGATGCTATTGCTCAACTCTAATCAATGAACATGATGTGATTATCTATGATACGCTGTTTTCCCCTTCTTATTTATGATCATACTTGTGGCATTTAAGGGGACTCGAGCGGTTTCTCGAGTGCCTCTCCGTAAGGACCTGTTCAATGGATGACCGCCCGAGAAAACAGTGCAACCATGAGGGTGGAATGGGACGCCCTTAGCTGAATAATTGGAGGAACCGGGGTGTAGTCCGCTTAGCCGTTGTGCCGTCAATGGGGCTCGGTGTATGCGGCTCGCTCTGCCAAGGTTGATTTGTCCCTTGGGGAGGAGTGCGGTACATTTAGGAAACCTAACGGGCGGCTACAGCCTCGGGGAATCTTTGTAAAGGCTACGTAGTGATGCCCTGCTGGACCACCTAGGTAGTGGTCAATGGGGAGTCGCTCTCTCCGGGCAGAAAGGGAATCACGGCTTGTGGGTAAAGTGCGCAACCTCTGCAGAGTGTTATGAAACTGATATATCAGCCGTGCTCGCGGTTATGAGCGGCCAAGGGAGCTCCAGAGATTAGTGATACTTGATCAGAGATATTTTGGTACAGGTGGCAATGAGATTGATGGTTCTGATTATGATTATGGTATTGGTAAGTGGTATTCTTTCCGTTTGGAAAGGATACATTGGGCTAATAACGTGGGTTAATGTTAAAACCTGGCTCTCTACTAGTAAGTAATAACCTGACCAACTAAAAGCAACTGCTTGACTTATCCCCACATAAAGCTAGTCCACTACAGCCAAACAGGATACTTGCTGAGTATGTTGATGTGTACTCACCCTTGCTCTACACACCAATCTCCCCCCCCCCCCCCAGGTTGTCAGCATTGCAACCACTGCTCAGGAGAAGATGAAGCTGTGGAAGGAGACTTCCAGGAGTTCCAAGACTATGACGAGTTCTAGGCGTGGGTTAGCGGCAACCCCCAGTCGGTTGCCTGTGAAGGCCGTGTTATCTACGTTTCTTTTCCGCACTTTGATTTATTGTAAGAACTATATGGACGTCTCAGACGTATGATGTAATCGACTATTATTTCCCCTTTTAATACCATTTGAGCACTGTGTGATGATGTCCATGTTATGTAACTGCTGTGTACGTGAATAACTGATCCTGGCACGTACATGGTTCGCATTCGGTTTGCCTTCTAAAACCGGGTGTGACAGAGTTCCACTCCCGGCAAACATGGGCATCGCCGCCCTTCTTCTTGTAGTACTTCTTTTTTCTCTCCTCTTTCCCTTCTTGTTGTCGCCCCTGTCACTGTCACTAGACATAGGACATTTTGCAATAAAATGACCGGGCTTACCACGTTTGTAGCATACTTTCTTGGAGCGGGGTTTGTAGTCCTTCCCCCTCTGTTGCTTGAGGATTTGGCGAAAGCTTTTGATGATTAAAGCCATCTCCTCATTGTCGAGCTTGGAGGCGTCAATTGGTTGTCTACTTGGTGTAGACTCCTCCTTCTTCTCCTCCGTCGCCTTGAATGCCACCGGTTGCGCCTCGGACGTGGAGGGTTCGTCAAGCTCGTTGATCTTCTTTGAACCTTTAATCATACATTCAAAGCTCACAAAATTCCCGATAACTTCCTCGGGTGTCATTAGTGGGTATCTAGGATTACCACGAATTAATTGAACTTGAGTGGGGTTAAGGAAAATGAGAGCTCTTAGAATAACCTTAACCACCTCGTGGTCGTCCCACTTTTTGCTTCCGAGGTTGCGCACTTGGTTCACCAAGGTTTTGAACCGGTTGTACATATCTTGTGGCTCCTCCCCTTGGCGAAGACGGAAGCGACCGAGCTCCCCCTCGATCGTTTCCCGCTTGGTGATCTTGGTGAGTTCATCACCCTCGTGCGCGGTCTTGAGTAGGTCCCAAATCTCCTTTGCATTCTTCAACCCTTGCACTTTGTTGTATTCCTCCTTGCTTAGAGAGGCGAGGAGAATGGTTGTGGCTTGGGAGTTGAAGTGCTCGATTTGGGCCACTTCGTCCGTATCATAATCCTCATCCCCTATGGAAGGTACCTGTGCTCCAAACTCAACAACATTCCATATACTTTTGTGGAGCGAGGTTAGATGAAATTTCATTAAATCACTCCACCTAGCATAATCTTCGCCATCAAAAGTTGGCGGTTTGCCTAATGGAACGGAAAGTAATGGAGTATGTCTAGATGTACGGGGATAGTGTAAGGGGATCTTACTAAACTTCTTGCACTCTTGGCGCTTAGAAGTTACGGACGGCGCATCGGAGTCAGAGGTCGATGTTGATGAAGTGTCGGTCTCGTAGTAGACCACCTTCCTCATCCTCTTGTGCTTGTCGCCTTTCCGATGCGACTTGTGAGAAGAAGATTTTTCCTTCTTCTCTTTGTGGTGAGAAGAGGAAGATCTTTTCTCCTTCCGTTTGGAGGAGTCCTTCTTTTTCTCCCTCCTCTTGGTGCGGGACTCTTCTGATGAAGTGCTCCCTTGGCTCGTAGTGGGCTTGTCGCCGGTTTCCATCTCCCTCTTGGTGTGATCTCCCGACATCACTTCGAGCGGTTAGGCTCTAATGAAGCACCAGGCTCTGATACCAATTGAAAGTCGCCCAGAGGGGGGTGAATAGGGCGAAACTGAAATTCTCAAAAATAATCACAACTACAAGCCGGGTTAGCGTTAGAAATATAATAGAGTCCGAGAGAGAGGGTGCAAAACAAATCGCAAGCAAATAATGAAGTGAGACACGCGGATTTGTTTTACCGAGGTTCGGTTCTCTCAAACCTACTCCCCGTTGAGGAGGCCAAAAAGGCCGGGTCTCTTTCAACCCTTACCCTCTCTCAAACGGTCCCTCGGTCCGAGTGAGCTTTCTCTTCTCAATCACTTGGAACACAAAGTTCCCGCAAGGACCACCACACGATTGGTGTCTCTTGCCTCAATTACAAGTGAGTGTTTGATCACAAGAAAGAATCAAGAAAGAAGAAAGCAATCCAAGCGCAAGAGCTCGAAAGAACACAAGCAAATCACTCTCTCTAATCACTAGGGCGATGTGTGGAATTTGGAGAGGATTTGATCTCTTTGGTGTGTCTAGAATTGAATGCTAGAGCTCTTGTAAGTAGTTGGGAAGTGGAAAACTTGGATGCCATGAATGGTGGGTGGTTGGGGTATTTATAGCCCCAACCACCAAACTAGCCGTTTGGTGAGGTTGTCTGTTCGATGGCGCACCGGACAGTCCGGTGCACACCGGACATGTCCGGTGCGACAGCCACGTCACCAAAGAGCCGTTGGGTCGACCGTTGGAGCACTGTCTTCTGGGCCCGCCTGGATGTCCGGTGCACACCGGACATGTACTGTTCAATATCCGGTGCACCAGAATGGGCGTGCCCGACTTCTGCGCGCTTCTGGCGCGCATTGAATGCGCCTGCAGGTAGCCGTTGGCGCCGATATAGCCGTTGCCCCGCTGTTACACCGGACAGTCCGGTGTACACCGGACAGTCCGGTGAATTTTAGCGGAGCAGCCGAAGAGAAAATCCGAGGCTGGCGAGTTCCTGAGGCCGCTCTTCCTTGGAGCACCGGACATGTCCGGTGTACACCGGACAGTCCGGTGAATTATAGCGGAGTGGCCTTTGGAAATTCCCGAGAGTGAAGAGTTTGAAATCGGAGTCCCCTGGTGCACCGGACATGTCCGGTGGCACACCGGACAGTCCGGTGCGCCAGACCAGAGGTGCCTTCGGATGACCCTTGCTCCTTTATTTTAACCCAATACTTGGTCTTTTTATTGGCTAAGTGTGAACCTTTTGCACCTGTATAACTTACACACTAGAGCAAACTAGTTAGTCCAATATTTGTGTTGGGCAATTCAACCACCAAAATTATTTAGGAACTAGGTGTAAGCCTAATTCCCTTTCAGTTGTTATATGATTATAGGCTATCGAAACATTAAATAGGTTGAACCAAAACTTTGCTAGACTATATGGTTACAAGCTATGTTCCACTCACACATGAAACCTACATTATACCAACGCGTACAGACAAGTTCATGTTAAATTAAATCCAGTTACTATCAGGAGCAAAAATAACTTTCCCTAGCCCAACTATCCAATCCAATTGATGAACTTCTCAAGTCCGCCATGCACTACACGACCACCTACCCGATCAAGGACCAGACAAAAGCTTGCTGATACCACCAAGCAAGTTATAAATCATAGACAATATAATTTTAGAACAAAAGCTTGCTGTCAAAGAAAAAACACTAACAGTGCGACTGCTGGGGCCGGGTGCTTGGCGGCGGATGGGCAACCACAAGTTGCTGAGAGCGTGCGAGACGGAACGGGGCGTGGGTGCGGCTGCTGGCATGAGACCGTGAGAGGGTTACCCCAAGGTTGTTCATCTCCTAGATCTTGTGAACTCCGTACTCCACAGCCTACAAACGGCAGACAACTGATTAGGAATCGAAGAGAACCCTTGGGGGATCTGAAAACAGAAGGACTTTCCGGCCAGTAAAGTTATCCATGTGAAAAAAGGAGGACGAAACTACCATCCACATGGAATGAATAATAAATTACAGAAGATAAAGAGTAGCATTACAGAAAACGCACCTGATCATGTGGCTAGTAGGATAATACAATCCCTGTGAGGTCGTTTATCATTGTCGGGGTAGGGGAAGTAGCGCGGGGTGGGTGGGGGAGCATAATCATCGCGAGCACATATTCGAGCATCGCAGCGGGTGTGGGGGAGGAGGAGGTGACCTCGGCGAGCGGCGAGAGGATGGAGGCGGAGGGGGAGTCGTCGAGCATGCGGGGGTGCGTTGGGCGGGGGCAGGCGTAGAGCGGGGTGCCGGGCGGAGGCTGTCACAGCGCGGCGGGGCGGTGACTGGGGGTGGGGGTGGGCAACGCGAGGGGAGCGACGGGACAGGGGCATGGGAAACGTGAGGAGAGCGTCAGGCAGGACTAGTACGACAGTGACATCTCAGAGGCGGAGGCGAGGCGAGGAGGGGGTATGGCTGCATCAGGCGCCCACACTGCGTTCTTAATTAGTAGGGATACTAGTGGGGGGTGAAAACGATCAGAAACGATCGGTAAACACTAAAACCATTTTCGTTTTCATATTTTTCCTTGGAAACAAAATCAAAAACGGTAACTCCGGAAATGAAAACGAAATCGGTAATTCGGAAACATCGAAAACGAAAGTTCGGTACGAAAATTACATCGGTAACGATCGAAATCTAAAATTCGATCGGTAAAAACTATAACAACAATTGACTTAAAAAATTCACGCAAGTGATACATTCATATAAAATTAGTAATAATATATAAGGTTGAAGGTCACAATAAATATATAAAGTAAGAAGTCATACAATAATAAAACGGTCGGAAGGGACCCAAACCGTTTCCGTTTTCGAGTTTTTCTACCGATTCTGTTTTCGTATTTTCTGTAACCGTTTCCGTTTCTGATTCCGAGTTTTTCTACCGATTTTGTTTTCGTATTTTTGGTAACCGTTTCCGTTTCCGTGTAGACCTAAATTTCGGTAAAACTTCGAAAACAATTTTCGGTATCCAAAAATTATTGTTTCTGTTTTCACCCCTAGATACTAGTACAATGGCCACAATCATATTTGATGTATTGACGGTGCAACAGCTGAGCGGTACGTGAGAGCCCGGTAAGCCAGTGCAATGGATCCTTTTCCAAAAATACCCATAAAAATATTTAATATCAAAATGAACATATAGTTCACAAACCAGATATTAGAGCATCTCCAACAGTTTTTTTTTCTAAATTTCACTCTCTAAATTATCATTTGGAGAGTTATTTGCGTAAAAAACGCTTTCTATATCTTTTCAATTTTCAACGGACTTTCTATATCTTGTTTGTACTCTAGGGAGCCATTCGAGTTTTCTATATTTGGATAGAGAGAAAGTCAGAATAGAATATAGAGAGCTGTTAGAGGGTTTTTTTAAAGAAAATATCTATTTATATAGATTAGTGCGTTTGATTGAGAAGTGTAAGAAAATGAAACGATTTCATTCTTAATTTTGAATGTTTGGTTTTAACAGAAGAAGGGAGGAGCGGTTTCTGCAGTCTGCATATAAAAATTTACCATAAGTAGTTGGAATGCTCTATTTCCACCAAAACGGCCGGATGCGAGCGCTTTTCTGGCTCTCCTACCTCCCCTCCTTTCTATACTCATATGACTCTCAAAATAAACAAAGAATGGAGCGGCTGCTCTCTATTCTACTGTTCAATTAAATAAAAAAATAGAGCGACTCTGTTCTCTTTACCAGACGCAAAATAGAACAGTCCTATTCTTATAAACTGAAACAGAGCGGGGCTGTCGTCGTTCTATTCTAGTTGACTCTCTGAGGAAACGCACGGTACCGTGCTGTGCTGGTGTTGCCACGCTGTGTACAGTATCGGTGCATCGTTTGTCGCTTCCTTTGGTGATCAATCCTCCTGACGACGACGTTAATTAGTTGCGCTCTACTGATCAGCTAGAAACACGACGTAGTAATGTGGGGGCAGTCGGCGTCGGCACTCGGCGTTGCGATCCGCGCGGGGTATGTATGGCAGGTAGCTCCGCGCTTCATTCCTGTTACAAAATATGCTACCATGATGTGATCAACCTTGTCAGTTCTTTCCCAAGGGACACACCCCTTGGGAGACACTGTTTTGTACTTATATATAAACAGTGTACTCTCTGCAATAAAGACAACAGTTCTGTCATTTGTATTCTCTCTGTCTCTCTCCACTGAGTATACTTCAACACGTTATCAGCACTTTGCTCGCGGACTAGAGAAGAAAAAATCGCTCGCCGATTTTCGAAAAGAAGTAACTCTTGGCGGAAGAATTTTCTGGCATGCTCAGTGCTCGTACTCTCCACCGAGCAAGAGGAGAAGGCCATGGCGCAAGAAGAAGTAACCGTCAACGCCAGTCTCGGCCGGATGGCGCCGCGCAGGAAACGGCTGCACACGCCAATTGATCTGACGGTGTAGTAGAATGCACAAAGCAAAAGGCAAAGGAGAAGCATACAGGGTCTACAGCAATTCTGTAAGCATTTATCATGTGTCAATCATTTCAGATGTAAACAATGGAATTGCTGGGGCTACGCACCATCGGGACCAACGCTGCAGGCATCACCGTCGGGGCTGCTTATCGTCGGGCTGCACCCGCGCGACGCGCTAGCTGTATGGTGACCTGGCGGGACCGCGCCGGAGGCACCCCCGATAAGGCCATGGTCGCTGCGGGTCGCACCGCCGGGGGGCCTCACAGAGCCCGCACAGAGCGTCGAGGCCGCGCCCGCGGCCGGAGTGCCACGCCGGCACCGCTCTCGCTGCCGATGGTCCCCATGTCGGGGCTACGCCCTCGTCAGGGCCGCCCTACGCTAGCGTCGTGCCGCACAAGCAATGGTCGGGGGCCTCCGCGCAGCCGGGACCACGCCCGCGCGCGCCGCCGCCGGAAGAGGCCGCTAGGGGCTTGCACGCCCGCCGGCATGGCCGGTCCGTCGCGCCGCCGCCGGGGGGGCCGCGCACCTGCGCCCCCGCGGACCTGGGCTGCCTGCCCGCGCAGCCACTAGAGGGCCGCGCGCCCGCGCCGACGCCGGGGCATGGCCGGGGCCGCGCACCGGAGTGTGCCCGCGCGCCTAGGCCGCCTGCTCGCGCGCGCCGCTGGGGGCCCGCCCGTCCGGCCGGCCGGATGCCGCGCCCCCGAGCCGCGAACTGATCGCGCGCGCCGTGGGGCTGCTCCCGCGCCGTCATGCCGCGGCTAGGAGTCGCGCCGCCACCGGGGACGGGGCTAGGGGCCGCGTCCGCCGCGAGGCCGGGGCCGGGGACCCGCTTGCCGCCAGGAGGCCGCAGCTCGCCGGGGATGGCCGCGGGGCTATGGGCCGCACCGCCAGGGAGGCCGCAGCCACGCCCCTGCATGGCCGCCGCGCGCCCGTGCTGGCTGTAGTCGTAGCGCGCAGGCCGGTCCCTGGCGGCGGCGGCGCCCTGCTGCTGAAGGAGATGGGAGGACGGGGACAGGACCGGCTAGGAAACCCTAACTGTTCGCCCCACCTCCTATAGACCATGAATGGGCCGACTAACTTGGCCCATTTCGGTTTGGTTTTTTTCTGCATTTTCAGATAAAAGAACTATGTGATTGTTCAATTACTGTTTTTATTATGAAAAATGCAGACTTGTTAAGTGAATTATATTTTTATTTACATTTATAATTCACATAGTTTCGACTTGCTTTTGTTTTTGTATTCTTTTATGTTTGCATGGAAAACATAGCACATAATTAAGTTGAAACTAATGGTCCTCATGCAAAATGATATTGCATTTTTTTGGAAAAGCATAGGGTGATGGAGTCCTAAGCACTGGCTGCGCTAAATTCTTTATAGAGTTTAGTAGCCCAGAGACCGTGCTTTAGGCCGCATTTGAAATGCCTATCACTATGAGGTCTACATCTTTCGAGATGATTACCTATACGTGCTAACCCAAAAAGATCACGGACCAAGCAGGCATCACGGGCTATGGAGCCAGGCTGGACGCTGCAGTCATGGTGACTGCTAAAAGAATTCTTTTAATT
This sequence comes from Zea luxurians, assembly GCA_029449295.1. Taxonomy (NCBI): domain Eukaryota; kingdom Viridiplantae; phylum Streptophyta; class Magnoliopsida; order Poales; family Poaceae; genus Zea; species Zea luxurians. The sequence continues at coordinate 11,371,322 of JAOPSE010000011.1, read as the reverse complement.
AAGTTCTACTTAATTAAACGATGAATTCTTGCAAAATATGACACATATCTTGAACTTGGGATATTTCAACACATGATGGAGATCTAGGCTTTGGCTGCAATAAGTTCTTGGAATTTATTTGCCCTGAGACCAAGCTTTTAGACAGCAAAATGTTATTTGCCCATCAGTAAGAGGTCTACATCATATGGTCATGATGATTACCTATGTGTTCTCCCAAGTAGATATGTTGGAGATGTGATGTTGGTTATTCACCTTTATGGTGATTTTCATTTTATTTTTGAAATTTTGGTCAAGCACAGGGTAGTGGAGTCCTAAGCATTGGCTGCGGTATGTTCCTTGAATATATCAGCCCAGAGACCATGCTTTCAGGCAGCAAAAGTTTTGCCCACTACTGGGAGATCTACTCCATTGTTTCGTTACATGGAGATTATCTACGTTGTGTACACCAATTTTCAAAAATCTTTGGTACACTTTATGTGATACCTAGAATTCTCCAACATATAAAGATATGATATATTTTGCGGCAAAGTTGCAACAGCAAACGAAAATGGTTATGTCATTTGGAGGATAATTATTTAATAGAGTTTGATGAACTCGCCTAATGGGCTTATTTATCCTCCATGTTCATTGAATATGTTCATTTGATATTAAGATCATTTTTGCATAATATGGGAATTCAATTCTTCACTTTGGAGGAAGTGTGATGCTCTCTTTATCTTATAGTTCTTATGAAAAGAACTTATGTGTTTTTGCGGCTTGATATGCAAGCGCAAAATGAATAGCAAAGAAAATCATAAGACATGTGGACTTATGAGTATGTGTCTACATTATGTTGTAGACTAACACTTTGTATTCATATATTTTGCTTGAAAGAAAATATATAAGCACATTAAAAAGGGAAGGGCAATGAGTATGACAAACTCTTTTGTCATTACACTATACGTGGTATAGTGTTGTATGCATAAACATCTAATCATGTATATGAAATCCCAATAGATGCATACTACTCATGAAAGCTAAGATATGAAGTGTACTTCAATCTTCCATTTGACATGATAACAGTGGTTAGTTGTGTAAATCGTGATTTGGAATAATCATGTAACAACACTTCTCTTCCTAAGAGAAGACCACTTTGTTAGATGATTTGCTTTTGCATGATGCATGAGATTTGGTATAATCTCATAATTGATGTTGTGATAGGTTCAACTCATGCAATGTGAGTTGAACACACTCATGTGATTTGAGTGTAAAAACTCATATGAATTTGAGTTAAACAAACTCATCGATTGGAGTTGATCACTCATGTGATTTAAGTTGAACAAACTCATCGATTAGAGTTTAACCAACTCATCATGGGAGTTGAAGACTCATTGATTTGAGTTGTGCAAACTTGTACAGGGATTCTTCCCATTGAGGAAGAAACATGCAATGTGGAGAATTGAGCCACAAACTCTATAAGTGGGGAAACAAAATATTCTCATATTCCTTTGGAAAGAGGAAAGAATATTTTGACAATCGCTTCACGCGATATCATGATATGTTAATATCTAGTCCCCTTTTGGTAATGGAAGTATCAAGGATGTGTTGATATATCCTAATTGTTATCTTACCAAATTATAGAGATATCCATAAAATTTCTATCATGTGGAAACACAAAGTGATAGTGATGGATATTGCATGTGTTTCTCGGAAACATTTCTTATGGATTGTATTCTACATACATCCTCCCATACAATGTGTTGCATTTGTTATAACTTTTCAAGTGATGATACTTACCATGTTGGGTAAGATTGAATTGGCCATCCCATTGTTGGGATGAAATGAAAAGTTATGAACAATTCTATTGGTCATGTTTTCCCATAAGATGGATACTTGATGAGTATCATCGGAAATGAGATTTTAAGTCCCTCTTATCTTAAAATTTGATCTAAATTGGTTAAGTTCTTTGAATTGTTTCAAAGGAACGAGTGTGGTCCATTACAAAGATTGTATGGACATTGAAGGCTTTATATGGTTCTTTGGTGCATCTATATGATGACCTCAAGTGTGTCCTTCGGACAACACATGACCATTAAGCAATAATGTCTCAAGCTTGAGCACATTAGCCTCCACACTACTGATTTTACCAAATGTGCTTACAATGGTGATTGTTTGTCTTGGTATTCAGAATGATATCCATAAAGGATATGATGAATCTGTGATAGATTTGAAAATTTCAGATCATTAATGACCATCAGTAATGAATTGTCATTTCCAACTGGTTATGGTTGGAGTCAGAAAGTTTTGCACGCTCCTGACTTGTGATTAACTGCATGTACTGCATGTACAAGTTCCCCTATGGTTTTTAGTACGTGGGAATCCATGAAAGATTTCCCATGCGTACATTGGGTATGTTCCCAATCTCACCACCGCAGCGTACATATATGGGCACACAGAAAACTGGGGATCTATGTGAGAATTCATTCTCCGTCGATCATTAAGTTTTAGAATCTCTTCATGAGAATCTATTTATGGCCCGTACGCTTGCTTGAATCATGAGCTTTTCCAGGCATTAGGGGGAGATTTCAAGTACCAAAAAAGAATGCCAGGAAATTATAATGAATGCAGTAAGCATTCAGGCTCAGGATCACGTACTAAAATTGAACCTTTGAGTTCGAATGATTTGCAAGAAGTTGCAAATTGACTGCCATGTGCATTTATTATGATGTGTCACTAAAATTAATCCTACGTGGAAGTGCCAGAAAGAGTGGTTAAATGGAACACCACTCAACTCCCTATTACAATGTTGTTGTAAATAAGAGGGGGAGAAGTATGGTCACAAATTGGGATTAAAATGCTTGCAAGCAACTGAAGGCTAGACCTTCTGAGATAGTAAATGCAAACCAACTGTTCGTTGGTAACCAACTTAGCGTTGGTGGACACCTAAAGGATATGAATTATCCTGTGAATGGAAGACATTCACAACCTAGCTCAGTGCGCACTGATGAGGCTAGGTTATCGGAAGCCCTTGATTCTCGTTTTGGGATTTCACGAGGAATCATAAGGGTACATAAAAAATGACTTTATGTCAACTGGAGAATTGTGTTATTTGAAAGCTACAAGTGTCGACACATAAATCTCAGCAATTGTATATGTGCTCCAAGTGATCCAAAAGACTATGGCCATAGCAGAGCATAAGTATGCTCAATTGGATCTTGTTGAGTGATACAATGTTGCAGAGATAGCCTTGCTCACCATAAAGAAGTGTTGAATTATTTCCACTTCAAGGTATCTTACTGTGGATACATGTTTGTTTCTATGGACTTGGAAACAATGAGATGGTGAGAAAGCATGGCTAGTAGCAAATGTTTTGTACTTATATATAAACAGTGTACTCTCTGCAATAAAGACAACAGTTCTGGCCCTGTTCGGCTGGCTGTAAGCCGGCACTGTTGCAGCTGTTTGGACTGCTGCAGCTGCAATCCATAGAGAGAAAAATACTGTAGAAGCCGCAGCCGCAGCCGCAGCCGCAGCAAGCCGCAGCGAACAAGCTCTCTGTCATTTGTATTCTCTCTGTCTCTCTCCACTGAGTATACTTCAACAATTCCGGCTGTGGCGCGCCCCCTGGCGGCTGGCGGCACGCCACGTCGTCTAACTATTCATATGTCGCTGCATGGCATGGCATGCACGCACGCCCGCCCACGCGCGCAAAGCTGCCCCGCTCGTCGTCCCGACAAAACAACAGCGCGATGCATGCACCGTCCGCCCGTCCGTGGCAGTGGCAGTGGCAGAGGCAGATGCAGATGCACTGCGCCTGCGCTGCTTGCAACTTGCAAGCAAAAGGCGGCGGCGGCGGCGGGCGGATGGAGATTGGTTGGTCCACTGCTGTGCTGTGCTGTGCTGGCCAATGCTGCGCGGGTGCAGTGCAGTGCAATGGGACGGACCAGGAACAGGGCCGCTGCTGTATCAGTACCAGTCCGTTCCGTTTCAACGGCTCTCAAAATGCACGCACGCAGAGGAGTCCCTCCCTCCGTTCGTGCGCCACCCGTCCCGCCGTCGGCCGCCCGTCAGCGCAGCGCCGCCAGCCTACCTCGCCCGCCGGTGTCCTATCCGTGTGCTCCTCCTTGCTCTGCTTGCTCCCACCCACACGCACGCGCTGCCACTGCGTGTGGTGTGTGTGTGTCAGGGACTCGGGGGGTGCCTGCCTAGGCTAGGCGCGGCATGGCATGGCATGGCGTGGCGCGCAGAGCCTTTTTCGACTTGCCGTTGAAGACTGCCTTGGCCCTTGTAGCTTGGTAGCTTGTCCGGCGGCAAATTCTCGCTTCGTTGAAGATAAAAAAGAAAAAAGAAAATACCCAGTAAATTCAATTCTAAAAAACCAAATTAATTCTCTAGTCGAAAAACCAGCTCTCACAGGGCTTGGTTGCCGCGTGGATTCAGCATCGAAAAATCATGGTATGGGCTCTCAACCTCCGGCTCATAAGGATTGAGGCATTGTCTTGGTTCAACCGTTTGTCGGATCAGTTTCAAGACATTGTCGATATTGTTCATGAATACCTAGTGGGGCAGAGGCATTTGAACATCCGTACAATTCGACGCTCTCCACAACGGTAAAATATAGAATGTCCGACGGCTAAATCTGCCGGACATAAGCTCTAACCCATCGAAAATAGATTATTTCCGACGGCCAAACCCTTATCTCCGACGGTACCCAGCCCTCGGACGTAACAGGTCCAAAATAGCGTTATTTTCGACGGCGACGACATACATAAGTAGTCGTCGGATGTGCGTCGTTTTACTGTAGTGCTCATCCTGGGCAGGCCTTGGTGAGATTTCGCTGTGTTTGACTAGGACAATCTAATTGCTCTAGGTCCTCAACAAGCCTTAGGTTTTCACTTTCATGGTTCTTAGGCACGGCGAGGCTTCAAACTTTCGTGCACTGACTTTAAGCACTCCCCAATCATCATTGACATCCCAGGCTCTGGGAAAAACCGTTGGCTTTAAGTACTCTACTAACTTAAGTAAGTGTTGCCTTAGATACCCATCTAATGCCCCCCTTTCTATTACCTCAAAGGTGATTAAGAAGTTGGACGAAGAGTTCTGGAAGGTGGCATCAAAAACCCTTTCTGCAGAAACTTTAGATGTTGTCAAGTCGACCAATATTATGATCTAACCACCTCAAACTGGTACTTGAAATGTCAACAAGGCATCTAAGATAGAAAAGGAGCACAAGACAAGGAATGATCCTAATAGGAGGAAGGATGGCAAAGGGAAAGGGCCAAGGATCCCAAGCAAGAAGTAAAATTGGTCTTATACTCGTCACTATTGCTAGGCATGCTGAAGTTCGTTGACTTACCTCAGAACTCTTATGCCTAAGTATGTTAGTATTTCTTTTGTGATGACTTATCTAGAAACTTTGGTCCTTATATGCTGTCGGAGAGGAAATCCCCGACCGGGTGGCGGAGTGCACCCGCCCTAAATCCTAAGATGAGGAGGGGTCTCAGCGTTTTGCCTGTTATGCGAGATGGATGGACGAACACAAGAACACGCGAGGGTTTAGAGTGGTTCGGGCCGCCGGAGCGTAATACCCTACTCCACTGTGTGTTGGATTGTTGTGGAAGCTTGAGAATCTGAGTGAACTTGTGTTGTAACGTCGCATGCCTCTCCTTTTATAGCTGAAGGGGGCATGCACAAAGGTACTGAGCCCCGACATGTGGGCCCAGGGACAAAATATATATGGCACTTGGAGCTACTAATGTTCGCTGCTGGGGCAATATTCTCGTGCCCTAACACCCGAGATCTGCGTATCCTCGGCGTGCCGGGGAAGCTTCTTGTATAAGGGACGATATCCATAGTGCGTCGCATAGCACGGGCGCACTGTTTGGCAACAGGCCTGACAGGCGCACCGCCTGCAAGGTTACCCTGATGCCGTCTGCCAGCGGAGTGGATAGGACGCATTAAGTGCTGAGAGGGCACATCGTCTGTCAGCGTGGTGGCAGGCGGCGCGTCCTCTCTGTATTAAATGCAGAGACTGCATGGCTTTAGGGACCAAACGGTAGATTTTAGTGACTAAAATTTAGTCACTAAAGTTTAGTCCAACTAAACTTTAGTAGTTCGAATCCAAACAGGGCCTCAAACTCGCGCGCTACCTAGAGACATCTCGGATCACGTAGACTGGCTAGCGGAGGTCAAAAGGAATAGGCTAATTCTCTATATGCCATTAAAAAATATACTCATTTTTTATGTGCCACTGATCTCATATGTCATACACATAAAAAAATGTACCTATATATTATATACCACTAAGTGACATATAAGAAATGAGTATAAAATCTGATAGCATACCAGTGTTTTTTTCCCAAAAGAAATGTCCCAAAACCGAAAAATTTTCAGGTTTGGAACAACATGAGGGATTTCAACCGGTCTTCCAATTTTTGAGCTCTTAAAGCTCTCAAACAATGGCACAAGAATCTGCCTAAACTGACAGTCACAATTAAAAGCACAAAATTAGCAATCCAGTTCATGGATTCAAAGAGGAAAGCATGGTCCTAACTATACAAGAATCGATTTTTTTGTGTGATCTCCTGTCGCGGAGACTACACCCTCTACTAGAACAACAAAAATGTGACACGAGCGTAATTTTTGTAATCTCCTACCACAAAGACTATACCCTCTACTAAAACAACAGAAAATAAACATATAATATGTCATAGTTTAATTTTAGTCTTTAGAACTAAACACTCGAGGCCTCTTTTGGATTATAGGATTTTTTTTCTCTGCTTTCTGCGTTTTTTTCTGTAAAAATGAGCTGATTCTAATAAAATTTATGTATGATTTCTAAAATTTCTGCAATCTAATAAAGGAGGCGGGAATAAGTTTTTGGCTAGGAAGTTTATATACAAATATAAATTTAATGTATAGAACCGGTGGAACAGTTCTAAGACTATCCGCACTCATACTACTCTATTTCTCTACCCTAAAGGAATATTCTATCCTGATCAGCGAGATTCTCTACTCTATCTAACAATTCTTCGCGGTCACGATTACCCTATATATCTACCCTATACGTCCCTGGGCCCACCAGCAGTCAGCATTCAACAGACGTTGCTGTCCTGTCCCTGGGCCTACCTTTTCTTCGGCGAGAGAGAGCGCGGCAGGCAGCAGCATTTAGCGTAGGCGAGAGAAAACTCTGCATTTGCAGCTCCTGCCCTGGGGATAGCGCGTAGAGTAACGCGTAGGGTGTATGTAAAATCTCAGGGGAACTTTTACAGCTCGCGACTGCGCCCAGCGTAAGCAAGAGCTACAGGAGTGACGACAGGCAGTTGAGTCGGTTCCGGCCTTGGCATTCCCGCCACCGTACGTACCAGGGTCGGCTGCCAGAGCTTGACAGTGGTTGGTCGAGCACGCGGACAAGCTCGGCGATCAGCGGTCAACACACGCTTCTCCTGCCCCCATAACTCCATCGGCCATTCAGGTTAGGTCTAATCAGACAGAGATCACCCAAGCAGCAGCAGCAGCGCCTAGCCGGATTGGACGCGCGGCGTTGTGTTCCAGACTTCCGGCGTGGCGGCGACCATCATCCGCGGCCAGGCCGCCGCCGCCGACTTCCACCGCCTCTCCAGACTCCAGAGTCCATGTCCAAATCCAACAGACCAAAGCGCCCACGGCCCACACCGCCGCCTTCGTCACTCCGGACCCTGCGAACTGACTGACTGACTAGGCGTCCCCACTTGCCCCCCGCTCCTGGCCGAGACCAGCCCACGTGTGCCGCCGCGAAAGCCACGTCACCGAGCAGCCAACAAAGCGCCTCTGTCCTCCGTCGCTGACACGCGGAGCCCACCTGTCCCGCAGCATCGGGTGACGAGCCCGCCCGCTCGCTCTCGGCAGGTCTGCATGCTGGTCGCGGGGCGCCCGGCCTCCGCGTGTCCCCCGAGCGCCTACTGCGTGGAGGTGAGCCCGGGCGGGGCGAGCCGTTCCGACACGTGGCGGCCGGGCACGGGCGAGACGGGGCTCCACCGGGCGCTCCGCGGGTGGCCGCCGGCCCGCGAGGCGGCGCGGGAAATATATTTATCGCGCGCGGGGGGGCAGCCGGGGGCCTACTCCTACACGCCCTTTCGCCTAGGCACCGCCACCGCCCTCGCCCTGCCGTCGAAGACTGGGAAGTCGAAGTCGAAGCCGAACCCTCTTCTCTTTAGGCCCCTCTATTTGTTTCTCTCCCCGTGTGATCCATCCATGCGAGGCTCCTGCAGCATCTAGCAGGTCGCCCCCCGTCTGGCTCCACGCTACCCGCCCCGCTCCCGCCATGTCTGACGATAGCGACAGGCAGCGGCAATGCCGCCGGGGCGTCACCGTCGACGTCGAGCTCGACGCCGCCATGGTGCTCGCCGACATGGCCGGGGTCGGGCCGCCCGGCGGAGATCAGCACCCGCCGGTGCAGCTCGCCCCTCCTCCTCCGCCTACTACTGCTACTGCTACTCAGGTGAATTGAATGAATGGTTATTACTTAATATAATTGTTCATGACCGTCGTCGATCCGCCGACTAGGAGGACGAGGAGGAGCTGGCGAGCACGCGGCTGAGCCTGGAGCTGGGGAAGGTGGGCATCCAGGCCTCCCCGTGCTCCAGCAGCTCCAGCGCCGGCGGCGGGCCGCATGCGCACCACCTGCAGGCGTCGTACCAGCAGCCCGCCGCGGCGGCGGCGGCGACTGGCTACGGGCCCCGGCCCCGGAACGCGCTCACCGAGGTAACCTACTCGTGCTCCGCGCTCGCGCGCGATCCCGTCCTCAGCAGCGTGCCCGTGCCGTGTGTGTGACTGTGTGTGACATGGACATGACAGGCCGAGAAGGAGGCGAAGCGGCTGCGGCGCGTGCTGGCCAACCGGGAGTCCGCCCGCCAGACCATCCTCCGCCGCCAGGCCATCCGCGACGAGCTGGCCAGGAAGGTCGCCGACCTCTCGTCGCAGAACGAGAACATGAAGAAGGTACGGTGTGGTACTATATATGTCAGTCGTCGTCTTCACACTCCTTTAGAGTTCTACTGATCGATGAGCCGCCGCCGCCGCCGACGACGACGACACCTGTTGGCGCAGGAGAAGGACGTGGTGATGCAGGAGTACCTGTCGCTCAAGGAGGCCAACAAGCAGCTCAAAGAACAGGCACATCGCTTTCCTCCCTGCCTTGGGGTGCTCTGATTGAATAAATAAAACTCTCTACTACGTAATCCTGTACTCGAGTCGACAGATGACGTAGCACCACCACTGCTGATTATAATTACTACTATAAGTACGCGTGCAATGATGCACTGCCATTGTTAGGCAGACAAGAATCTAGGAGGTTCCAAGCCTCCACTTGTTCCCCCTCACACGAGGACACATGACCCCGCGCTGCACTTTCTGTCTCACTGCCCACCTCTACACTACTACTCATGCCGTACACCTGCATGCGGCTAGTCGCGTGATGAGAGAGTACTTGTTCTTGTACGCATGACACACACACGCCGGCAGAGGCGTCCTCCTCTCTTTGCCTGACGACTCTGCCCTCTGTCCAATTTGTCGCCACGCCGGCCGGCTTGCTCGGTGCGGTGCGGTGCAATGCCGACGCTGGCCGGACGGGATGGGATGGGATGGGATTGGGATTGGGATTGGAGTCGTCCGCGCACGTAGCCCGTTTCTTCCGTCCGGTTCATCGGTTCGGTTCAGCAGCTACTACTACCAGCCGGTGGTGCAATTCCGTGCTCCTGCCTCCTGGTGGTGGCGTCTCGTTGGTCGGGGGGCGTCACCGGATTTCGTCTCCTCCTCTTGGCGCAGCGCTGACCGCTGACACGGACAGGGTGCTTGTTCAATTCCTCGCAGGTGGCGAGGACGACGGCCAAGAAGGCGCCGGCGGGATCCCTGGCGGCGTCGTCGTCCCCGCCGGCGACGCCGCCGCGGCCGGGGTTCCTGTACAGCGCGGCGCCGCCGGCACCGGTGCCGGTGCCCTACGTCTGGGGCTCCTGGCCGCCGCGCGCCGCTGCCGCCGCCGCAGGGTACGAGCACCACGGCAGCCCCCCGCCGCCGCCGCCGCCGCCGCTCTGCCTGCAGCCCTGCGCGTGGTACTACCCGGTCGTGGCGGCGGACCCGCGCGGGTCGCCGTCGTCCGCGTACCCGCAGCAGCCGGCGGTGGCGTTCCAGGACCCGCGCGGCGCCGCGGCGGAGCCCGCGGGCAGCCCGGCCGGTGGCGGTGCGACGGCGGCGGAGGAGGAGGACACCGACGACGACCCCTGCTCGCTCACGCTCGGCCTCGACGTCGACAACCGGAACGCCGCGCCCGTCAGCATCCTCGCGGGATCCGGCCGCGCGGCCGACAGGGACAAGGCGGCCACGGCGGCGGAGGCGAGGAAGCGGAGGAAGGAGCTCACCAAGCTCAAGCACATGCACGCCTCCGCCGCCGCCCGCCCCGGTGGCGAGCAGTGGTAGGACGGCATTGGTGAGACGGTGGTGGTGACCCCCATTGGTTTCCTCGGCGGCGAACTAAACAACAGCTTCGTTCGTGGTCTTCGTCTTTCGATCCATTGGTTTCTCAAGCGAGGCGGCAGCAAGGATTTGCATGCAAATGCGTTTTCAGGTTTCTCAAGCGCCCCCAACCAAGGATCTCATTTCAGGTTTCGCCGAAATGTTTTCTGTTTTTTCTTCCTAGTAATTCTTTGCTGCAAAATATGTAACTGAAGAAATTAAACGAGAGTGCTCATCAGTCAGAGGTCATGTATAATGTAACCATTCTTTCTTTAGGATTTTTTACACTACCAGCAAGCAAGCAGCGTCAAAGACAGTAGTACAATATGACAGAGTTACGTGTGGGACTCGCTTATACTTTCTACCACTTCCTACAAACATGACTATGGAGTGCAAGAAATTATAATGGGTTTCGGGGGTTTCGGTTGATCTTTCAACTTGACTTATTTAGGAAGAAGAAATTATGTGATTGGCCAGTGTAAACTGGTTGGGTGCTTCTACCAGTGTTGCGTGTTATGAGTTTTGTTTGAATTTTGTCCGGTATACTTCAGATAAAAAAAAAGTACGTTTAACCAGTAGCTCTTGGAATCAGAGAGACGTCGGTTTCGAAATGCCTAACAATTCTTTTTTTTCATCTATGAGAGCCTAGGCAAAATCGTTGGGATTTCGACTGTTCTTTTTATTTGCCGGGCCCGTTGCCTTACATGCATGGTTGTGGCTGCACAACAAGAAAATGACAAATTTCCCACGGCTGTCTATAGCCGTCGGACATACTTATATCCGATTTTGTTGGACATAAGAGTCTATATCTGATTTTTTGGCGATAGTTGGATGTTTCGACGGTAGCTTTTCTAACGGCCGCTGGATGTAATGTTATCTAACAGCTGTCGGACATAAACTTATGTTCGACGGTCGTCAAAGAAGTCATCGGATATAAGCAATTTTAATCCTGTCTCGAATTGCATCGCTTCATTTCATTTTCTTATGCCTCCGCCGCCCACATCGCGCGCCGACGCTCACCCCCGACGGCGCTCGCCCGATCCCACCCGTGCCCGCCTCGACCCCATTGGCTCTCGCCTCGCTGGCTCCAACGTTCGTCCTACTCTATGTCCTGCTAAGTGAGTAATTTTGTGGCTTCTAGTATAATTTTGTATATACATATAGATTATTTGCTAGTAGTTATTTTTAGTATTAAATAATATATTTGTTAAATATTTTTTAGTTTGTTATGTCGAATTACAGGAGTTTATTATGTAATTAAATTAGCTTGTTTTAGTTTATTTAGTGGTGCCTAGATAATTTAAATTTTTAATTTTCGAGGATAATTATTATGCCCTCGAAAATAAGATCATTTTATATGATTTAGGGTCCCGTGAAATAATTTTTATATAATAATGTATTAATGTGTTTATTAGTTTAACTACGTAATAATTTACGATGGTTCTAGTTATTCGTAGTCTATCGTAGTGTCACCAAACGAAACCTAGACGTCACCTGTTTCGAGCCTACACACCTCATGCGACGCATGTGAGGTGTTGGACTGGAATTGTCCCTTTATTGGACAGCCTTTGGGTGACCGACATAGCCCGTGTTTATTACAAAGGCATGTGCTCCTGCGTAGTTTTGATAGCATAACCCCTCTATTCTCCCATTACACATTTTTTAGGTGTGCGAGTGGAGAACAACGGGGTTATACTGCCGAAATTTTGCACGAGCACATGCCTTGTCATAAACACGGGCTCGTCGGTCACTCTTAGGTGGGTTTAGAACCTATCCTTTCTTATAGATGTAGGGGCATGATTTACTTAACTAATCAAGTTAACATCTCGTATCTAGTATGGAGGAGGGTCGTCGATTGATGTATGAAGGTTGGAAAAAAGATGTGCTCTATCAAGTGAGTGGGTTGTCAAGGCTAACGTGTTTCTCGACCATGTTTTTGCTCGGCCAGAGGCTAGAACCGATGTTAGGTGCCCTTGTAGCAAGTATCGGAACATTTATTTCGTTGATAGGAGGAGTATGTCGATAGATCTTTATAAGAACGATTATATGTCTGGCTATGAGGTTTGTGTGCACCACGGTGAGGATCCACCTCCTCGTATTGTATCGGAAGTTCAGTCACATGAAGAGGTGGACTATGATAGGATGGAAGAGATGCTTGAGATATATGCCATGAGCTTTTACCCATCGATTCCGAGAACCCCGGTCATTAATGATATACTTGAGTACAAGTTTTTTGGAGATAAACAACTCAAAGTGGTGTTCTTCGATTGTGATTGGTTTACTCCAAACATAACGCGAGAAAACCAATATGGCATGGTGGAAGTAAAACACAATGCTAGATTACAAGGCCACGACACTATAATCCTTGCCCACCAATGCGAGTAGGTGTATTATATGACATATCCATCTAAGAAGAAGAGTTTGGTTGATTGGAGGGTAGTATACAAAGTTAATCCTTGTGAACGACTATATGCTCCTGGTGAAGCTGGTTATGTTGAAAGTCAAATCGAGCAGGAAGTAGGGGTTGCTGAGATTTTCCAAGATGACGAACTTACAAGCACGTTTAAACTGAGCTATCCAGCCTCTTTACATGAGTCAATTAGCTTTCTAGGGGTATTTAGAACTTATCCAAACTATATAACTATTGTTAGTTCATATATTTCAAGATTTACCCCCTTTTTGGTTGGTTTTAAGCTATTTCTGACTTAGAAGCTATGAATTTGATCTTATTAACATGTGAATCAAAAACTTAGCAAACTAGTTAGTCTGTATGGTTGTGATAGTTATTAAGCATCAAAATCAATATAGAAAATGATTTAAGATCATTTCATATATTAACCTTTTGAATTGAAGTTTTTTTTAAAATGCTGCACGTATGTTAGGCCCACTGTTTGGTACCGATTATAAGATGGATTATTATTATAAAAAAAGTATTACCGTAATCTCAAATCTAGGTGACTAGGTTATAGAGAGTTCTTATACTGAAATTCTAACTGACTCCTTAAATAGTTGTCTACTTATTCGTCTACTTAGCCGAGGCACTCCTATAATCTTGTTTGTAAGATATAGAGCTTTTTTAGACTAATTGCAACACTCTTCCCTAAATTTTCCTCCTATATCCCACTATATAGCCACGTTAGCAAGATTCTATCCCTACTTTTCTCCCTTCCACAGAGCGGCTGTGGGTGGCGCTGACAGGCGGGCCAGGGCGTCAGGCGCGCATGCGCGAAGTGGTATCCCGCGGTCCGAGCCGTGCGATCAAGATTGGACGGGGGAAATCAGACCGGAGAAACAGACGTGCGCGAAGCGGCGCCGCTCCTCTCCACAGTGGTGAGGTCGCCGGAGTTGAGGCAGGCGCGAGCTAGGGTGGCTCCGGGGTCGCCGGAGTTGAGACAGAGAGGGAGAGGGTGCCACGGCGAACTCAATGGCGGGGAAGGGGCCATGAATCCACTGGCAGAGAGGGTAGAATGGCGGTGAGAAGGTCTCGGGCGGGCCGGAGAAACTCTGGTGAGCCATTCCGGCCACGGGGAGGGGTCCTAAGGCACGCTAAGGCCTTGGCTAACTTCAGCAGAGGCAGGGTGACACAGGGGCCTACTCCGGTGAACTAGACCAGGCAAAATCGGCCGGCCACCGCGCGAGCACGGCGGACCGTCGCGGCCGAGCACCGACGAAGGTGAAATTGGCCGAGCACAGAGCGCAATAAGGGAAATTGGGCACGGGCAAAGGTGTCTCACCTCGAGGCGGAGCTCGGGGAGGCTCGGAGCGGTCTCCGGCGAGCTGGATGGCCGGGAACGCCAGCACGGGTCTCCGGCGGCGGCTGGCGGCGTGAGCAGAGCGCGAGAGAGGGCGAAGTTGCGCGAAATGAGGTGAGGGGTGTGCGTGGGGCATTGGTGGGGCTCTAAAAAGGGAGCTGGGCGCGTGGGCGGGCGTCGTGGCCGAGAAATCCGGCGACGTGCGTGAGTGCGCACACACCGGTCCACGGCGAGCGCGGAGGGGACGAAACTGACAGGTAGGGTCCATGGCGCAGAGAGAGAAGAAAGGGGTGCATAGGGCAATGGCTCGGCAACTGGCGATCTGGGCCCGCGAGACAGAGAGAGAGAGGGAGCGCGCGGGCGAGGGAAACTGGCGCCGACAGATCGGCCCCACTGGGCAGCGAGCGAGAGAGGGAGGACGCGCGAGGGAGAACTACCGCTAACAGGCGGGGTCCGCCTGTCAGACGGCGTGGGCGCATGGGCGCGCGGCCTGGATGGGCTTAGTGGACCGACTGGGCTGCTTTCTCTTTTTCTTTTTTCTCTAGATTTTCTAATTCCTTTTCCATTTCTTTTTCTATAGGGTTTTCAAATCCAAATTCAAACTAGGTTTCAAATTCAAATAAATTCAAACTTGTGCAACACTTCAAAGAATATTTTAAGCTCACCATGATGCCACATGTCATGACTCATAAGGTTTTGACAAAAATAAATAATTAACCTCCACTAGTTTAGGCTATCTCTAATAAAAAAGGAAAAAGGGAGAGTGAATCTAGAGAGAGAAAATCTAGAGTGAGAAAAAGAAGAGTAACACATGATTTTGGGTGATAAATAGAAAGAAATTTTATACCCCCAAAATCAGCGTGTTACAGAGCTATCCCTTTAAAAGAATCTCGTCCTCGAGATTCAGGGCTGGCTAGAAAAGAGCTCAGGGTACTTGGCTTTCAATTCATCCTCTCTTTCCCAGGTTGCTTCTTCTTCTGAGTGGTGACCCCATTTGACTTTGCACATCCTGATGGTACTTCTCTGGGTGACCCGATCTGCTGTCTCTAGAATTTGAGTTGGCTTCTCAACATACGTCAGATCTTCTTGAATTTCAAGATCCTCTGCTGGCAACTGCTCTTCTGGCACTCTCAAGCATTTCTTCAACTGTGACACATGGAACACATCATGCACAGCTGACAGATTCTTTGGTAAACTGAGTTGATAAGCCACTTCTCCACGTCTGGCTTGAATCTGATACGGTCCAATATAACGAGGTGCTAGCTTGCCTTTGACTCCAAATCTTTTGGTTCCTCTGATGGGTGACACCTTCAAGTAGACATAGTCTCCCACTTCAAAACTGAGTTCTCTTCTTCTGGTGTCAGCATAGCTTCGCTGTCTAGACTACGCTGCCTTTAAATTCTCTCGGACCATTCTGATGTTTTCTTCGGCTTCAAGCAAAATATCTGAACCGAACACCTGTCTTTCACCGGGTTGATCCCAATGCAATGGAGTTCTGCAATTCCTCCCATAGAGCGCTTCGAATGGTGACATCTTCAGACCGGCTTGGTAGCTGTTGTTGTAAGAGAATTCTGCTTATGGTAATCTCTTGTCCCAACCTATTTTGTCTTGCAAAACACAAGCCCTCAACATATCCTCCAGAATCTGATTGGTTCTCTCTGTTTGACCATCTGTCTACGGGTGGTAAGCTGAGTTGAACTTTAAATGTGTGCCCAAGGCTTCATGTAACCGCTGCCAAAAATGGGAGGTGAACTGGGTGCCTCTATCTGATACTATCTTCTTCGGGATACCATGCAAGCACATAATCCAAGCCATGTATAGTTTGGCTAACACCGCACTGTTGTAGGTGGTCTTGACTGGTATGAAATGGACCGCCTTTGTCAAACGGTCCACTACTACCCAGATAGAGTCATAACCAGTACGAGTGCATGGCAAACCGACTATGAAATCCATTCCGATCTCATCCCATTTCCACTGAGGAATCTGCAACGGTTGCAACAAACCAGCAGGTCTCTGATGTTCTGCTTTAATCCTCTGACAACTGTCACGCACAGCCACATACTCTACTATCTCCCTTTTCATACCGTACCACCAGAATCTTTTCTTTAGGTCTTGGTACATCTTCTCACTACCGGGGTGTATAGAGTATGCTGTCTCATGGGCTTCTTTGAGAATCAGTTCCCGGATCGATTTGATGTCGGGAACACACAGTCTGTCCTTGAACCATACTACTCCTTCTGCATCCTTACGGAAATCCTTGCCTTTCCCATCTTTGATCAGCTGCCGAATCTCGTTGATTTTCTCATCATCCTTCTGACCTTTCCTGATGTCTTGCTCTAGAGTGGGTTCCAACTCAATTGCCACTCCTTGAGTGTTGTTCAGAAATCCGAGACTTAATCTGTTGAACTCTTTTGCTAGCTCATACGGCATCTGGTAAGCAGCCAACATATTGACTTGACTTTTTCTACTAAGAGCATCTGCAACCACATTTGCTTTGCCTGGGTGATAATAAATCTCCAGCTCATAATCTTTGATCAATTCTAGCCATCTTCGCTATCTCATGTTTAACTCTGACTGAGTGAATATGTACCTGAGGCTCTTGTGGTCCGTGTAGATATCACACTTCTGCCCATGAAGATAATGCTTCCAGGTCTTCAATGCATGAACCATGGCTGCTAACTACAGATCATGAGTAGGATAATTCTTCTCATGATTCTTCAACTATTGGGACGAGTATGCCACTACTCTACCTTCCTGCATCAACACACATCCTAGTCTGGTATACGAAGCATCACAATACACTGAGAATGGCTTGTGAACATCTGGCAGAATCAGTACTGTTGTCGTTGTCAACTTCTCCTTCAATGTCTCAAAGGACTTCTGGCATGCTGGGGTCCACTTGAACTCAACCTTCTTTGCTAACAAGGTTGTCATTGGTCTGGCAATCTTGGAGAAACCTTCAATGAAACGCCGATAATAGCCGACCATTCCGATGAAACTCTTGATTCCTCGGACATCTTTTAGTGCTTTCTAGTCTAAGATAGTTGTTACCTTCTTCGAATCTACAACCAATCCTTCTCGGTTTATAATATGACCCAAGAATAGGACTTCATTGATCCAGAACTCGCACTTGCTAAGCTTGGCATACAGCTGTCAATCTCGTAGCCTCTAGAGTACTTTCTTCAAATGCTCCTCATGCTCTTGCTCATTCTAGGAATATATAAGAATGTCATCAATAAATATCACCACGAACTTGTCAAGGTAGTCCATGAACACACTGTTCATCAAGTACATAAAGTAAGCTGGCGCATTCATCAAACCTAATGACATGACCGTGAACTCATACAGTCCGTACTTGGTGATAAATGATGTCTTTAGTATATCTGAAGGTCAGATTCTAAGTTGATGGTAGTCTGACCTCAGATCTATCTTTGAGAACACACTGGCTCCTCTCAACTGATCGAATAAATCTTCAATTTTGGGCAGGGGGTACTTGTTCTTGATAGTAACCTCATTCAAGGATCGGTAATCGATGCAAATCCTCTTTGTGCCATCCTTCTCCACAAGCAACATTGGGGCTGCCCAAGGCGAAGTACTCGGTCTGATGTAACCTTTCTCTAACAACTCATCAATCTGCTTCTTGAGTTCCACCGACTCTGGTCCGGACACTCGATAGGCTCTCTTGGAAATAGGGGCGGTGCCTAGAATAAGCTCTATGGTGAATTCAACCTTCCTTTCAGGTGGCATACCTGGTAACTCCTCGGGAAACACATCTAGGAAATCTGATACTACACTGATAGCCTTTGATGGTTTAATCTCTTCAATATGAGTGGTGACTTGGTGACAACTCCCTTTTCTGGGTTCTGACAAGACCAACTCTACTAACACTCCTTCTCCTGATGGGGACACTAACTTCACTGTTCTAAATCACAACTAAGACTGGCCTGATACTTGGTTAGCCAATTCATCCCTAGGATGACATCTATAGTTGTATCTTGGTTACCCATAACTATCAAATCGGCGAGGAACTCTATCCCCCTTATTTGAACCTTTGCACTAGGGCAAAATCTATCTGTTTGGGTCCTTCCACCAACTAAACTAACTCTCATAGGTGGATACATGGGTGCTACTGGTATATTATCTGATTCTACCCATGATACAGTTACAAAAGAATGCGTTGCTCCAGTATCAAATAAGACATTTGCGGAATGGTACTCGACTGAAAACATACCTAATGCCACTCCTAGAGTCTCATGGACTGTGTCGGCCTCCAAGTGGTTCACCTTTCCATACTGGGCACGAGGCTGCCCATGGTTGTTGCTTCTTGCTGCATTGCATTCTGTCTGATTGGGGCATTGGGAACTGGCTGCTGCTGAGCTGCTTTCTTTGGGCAATGATTCACCCAATGGCCTTGTTCACCACAGTGGAAACATGCACGACTTCCTCCTTGAGCTGGCGCTGCTTGATTGTTCTGGTTGGTTGCTGGGACAGGAAGACGGGCTGCCTGGTTGCTCTGACGCTGATATTGATTTCCTCCTTGCTGGTTGTTCTAACGGTACTGCTGCTGCTGAGGAAACTACCTCTGGTACTGCTGTGGCTGGTTCTGACGTTGATGCTGGTGCTGGTGACCTTGCTTGAATTACTGAGGTGGGTTGCCTGAGTAGCAAGGACGACTGCTACTCCCAACCTGAGGTCCACCAATCTTACGCTTCCTGTCCTCCATCTCTCGATGCTTCCTTTCTGTCATGATTGCTCTGTCGATCAGATGCTAGAAGGTAGGGAAGGTGTGGTTCATCAGCTGGTAATGGAGAGGGTCAACCAATCCTCTTAGAAAGTTGTACTGCTTCTTGGCATCCATGTTGACATCCTCGGGGGCATAACGCGATAGCTGCAGAAAGTTATCCCTGTACTTACTAACGGACAAGGGACCTTGCTTCAGGGCGAAAAACTCCTCCTTCCTCACTATCATTAGTCCCTCGGGCACATGGTAGCGACGGAAGCTGTCCCTGAACTCTTCCCAAGTAATGGTTTCAGGGTTGACATGGGTGGCGAGGTAAGACTCCCACCAAGACTATGCTGCTCCCCTCAGCTAGCGAGGACCATACAACACCTTCTCACACTCGTTGCACTGGGCAGTGTGCAACTCACGCTCCACGGTACGCAGCCAATATTCCGCGTCCATAGGGTCAGCAGAGTGGGCAAAGACAGAGGGATGGCCCCTCATGAACTCTGCCCACTTGTCTCTGGGCACTTGAGGCATATGGACTTGCACTGGAGGCTGAGGTGGTGGTTGCTGCTGCTGAACTTGCTGCATCGCTGCTAATGTCTGACCAATTGTCTGAACTGCCTGGGTCTGTATTAAGAACATCTGCTCAATGGTCATCGGGGGTGGCGGTGGCAAATGCTGCTGCGGAACTGCCTCCTCTTGGGGTGTCTGCTGCTATGGCTGTGCACGCCTCGCACCTCTGCGCCTGTTCTCAGATATTTGTAGGAATCACACACATATCAGATTTGACTCTGTAGTCTTTCAGCATAAGAAAAGATATACAAAAATCTTCACAACACTGAACAATTGATCATCTTCACTGATAGCTTCTCAGATAAGAAGGAAAGTGGAAATAGATGGATTACCTAACTAAATAACTGAATTTATTAATAACTACACCAAGTTGCAGGGGATACCCACACCTTGGTGACAATCATTACAAAGATCCAACTTCAGTACATGTCCATCATAATAAGCATCCAACATAAGATAAGCAAACTAACTCGAACTAAGACTAATTAGACTGAGACACTAAACTAAGAATTATTACAGACTTTGACTCTGTCGATCTAGGGATCCAAATCTATCTGGGTCTTGCAGTCTGGGATACCATAGTCGAAGCGACCACAGGGCGGTGAACGATAAGGGTGCTGAATCCCGACAGGGGCGGGAGAACCACCATCCAGATAGTGGCGTGCTGCGCACTCAGCACGCAATTCCGCAACCTCTGCCCGAACCTTGCCCAACTTGTCAAGGGCATGGTCCAACTCTGTGTTGAGCACGGCGAACAGATTGACCATGTTGTTCAGTCTAGGATTGCCCTCACCAACTGGCGAGACAATCACACCTCCAGCACTGCCGGTCGAACGACGAGGGTAGTATTTCAGGTCAAGGCCATCAGCTACCCCGCTGAACAACGAGCAATACTGAGAAAGTGCCTGTCGTGCTGCATCTTGCATGGCTGCCTCGGCAGTATCCCTCTCAGTAATAGAATAATGCTCTGAGAAGGCCTCTGCACCTTGGAGATCATCGTCCGGACGACGCACCAAGCAAGTAGCCTCCCACTGGTCCGGGTACAACCCACGACGATGATGGCATACTACACAACGATACTCGATGGACCAAGTGTGTCGATTGAAGGCCCGACACAGCAGGATATCGAGAGCATTGTGGAAGTGACACCCACGAGCGGCGTCACGAGTGATGGGTCTAGCGATCCATCCCTCCGGCTCCGACTCCTCTGAAAGCTCTGTGCCGTGGCTCGAACTGCCACCAGCGTCATCGTCATCTCCGTCTCCGTTAGGGTCTCGTCCAGCAGCCGGGATGCCCTGTGGTGGTGTAGGGGGCATCTCTGGCTGAGGTGCAGGGGAAGGCGGCCTCTCAGACTCCACCTCCTACTGAGGCGAGAGGGTAGAGTCCTGCTGCTCCTGCTCATGCTCCTGGCATCGACGCTCCTGCTCCTCGTGCAGGCGACGATGCAGTCTCTCTAGGTGATTGGACTGACCTGACACTGTGCGACACAGTGGATGCTCCGCCAGGCGAGAAGGCAAAAAGGGGATCACAGACTTACGTGCAGTGCACCTGATACGGGCCATCTACAAAAGACATTGTAAGCACAAGAGTAAGAGTAGAACTATAAGACCGGAAAGTAAACAGAAAGAAAAGTGAGACAAAACTTTTTGAGATAAGTAGATAACATAGAGTTGGTCAAGATGACTAACTTTTGAAAGAACTTTAAGGTCAAGGTAAGAGTAGGGGTGATTCCTCTTAAATTCTCCCCCTTTACCATACTACAACATGACAAAGTCATAACAGCAAAAACATGATTTTCTATTGTTCTCACAAACTCAGCACAAATTACTATAAAGATTTTTCTGTCTAATGTTTTTCAAAAACTTTAGCGCCACTCAAAGAAGTCCCATAAGAGAAGTCAAAGTTTGTTTTTTATGATAAATTGACACATATTATTATAAAAACGGTAGTTCGTTTTTTTACCAAATCTTTTAAAAAATAATTTTCGTTTATCTCCACTTAAAGTTGTTCTACATGAGGAATTGGAGCCATACAGTGTGTTTATAACTTTAGATCCATTGTAGTGGGTCATGGCATACAGCTGCGCGGATTGTCAATTATGATGACGGCCCACTAATGTGCACGTGGGCCTCAACAGGCCTACATACCTGCGCGCAAACACCTTTACCGTGGGCTGGCCCACGTAGCCATCCCTGTCGTCACCGCGTCCAGACTCGGACGTGATGTGATTGTTCCGGATACGACCCTGTTTGGGACAGCTGCTGCTTGTTGAAAAAGCAGCTTATCTGGGGTGTGTTTGGTTTGGCTTTTGGCTTTGGCTTTTGCCCCCTAAAAGCCAAAAGCCTAACCAAAGGGCTGAATTCAGAAAGCAGCTTTTTCTAAAAGCTGACTTTCTCGCAGTACAAAACTGAAAGCACCCTTGGACCTGCTTTTAGTGGCTTTTGGATGGAACTGTGAAAACATATATTTAAGAACTTTTAACGGCTTTTAGTGGTTTTCACCAAACGGTTTTTAGCTTTTTAACAGCTCACAGCCCACAGCAGCTTTTTCCACAGCTCACAGCCCACAGTAGCTTTTTTCACAGCCACAGCCCAACCAAACAGACCCCTGATAAGCTGGTAAAAAGCAGCTTCTACTTGTTGACTGCTTTTAGTTCATTTTGAGAAGCAGCTGAATTGATAAGCTGCTGCAGAAGCTGCCTATTTAGTAGAATTTCAGCTTAAATTTGTGAAGAAGCTGAAAATAAGCTGTGCCAAACAGGGCAGGATCCCTCGGCAGTCCCCACTCCCCCACCCAACTCCACGATTGCTGCTCGCTGCTGCGGCTCGGCTCTCAGATCCAGCGCCCCCGATGCCGCCGCCGCCGCCGCAGTTGAACGGGGGCAAGGTGACCCCGAACCTGGCGATGGATGCGGCGACCACTCGTCTGCTCAACCTCACGGTGCTCCAGCGCCTGGACCCAGCCGTCGAGGACATCCTCATCACCGCCGCACACGTCACGCTATACGACTTCAACATCGATCTCAACCAGTGGGTGAGCCACCGATCCCCCCCGCGCGCTCCATTTACTAGACCCCGATCCCATCCGGCATGATCTCACGGCGGATTATCTGGTTGTTGGCTTGTTCCGCGCAGAGCCGGAAGGACGTCGAGGGGTCGCTGTTCGTCGTCAAGAGGTGAGGGTTTGGGTTGGGGGTTTTGCTTGCGCTCTTATGCGGTCTGGTTCTGTCCTGATTCTGCTCGATTGGTCCAGGAACTCGCAGCCCAGATTCCAGTTCATTGTCATGAACAGGCGCAACACTGGTACGCACTATCTTTGGCTGGACTTTCTGGTTTGCGTCTCGGGTGGTTGAATTGGTTTTATGATGACCCTTGGGCCTTGGCTGACTAGAAGCTGTATCAACCAACGGCATCAATCATGATATAAAAACCATTCATTTCGGTTCTTATTAAATGGAGATCACCTTGTGGTATCTGAAGTTTAACCAGTGCACTCCAACACCTAGGTCTCAGAAATTTAGCTACACATGTGGGCATCGACTAATATGCAAATGCAAGCAGACCTGCGTGCATATTAGTGGATGCCACACATGTGTGCCCTCCCTCACTGCCATGTCTATCTATCTCCATTTATAGTGGATCACTGTAGCCTGGGTAAGGGTAACCACATACTGCTCTCTGTTGTCTTTATCTAATGTCAGGAACATTGGTATTTTTTTTCAGAAGTACTGATGTTAGTCATTCATTTGTTTCTACCCATGATCATGTCCTGCTCTCCCTTGGTTGTGTTATGTGGACGGCCTAATGGCATTTGGGCTTTTGTTTTTTATAGAGCATATATCTCTGCATGAGACTTGCCTTATTCGTCCTCATTATTTAACGCTTTGAATGACCAGCCAACCAATGTTTTTTTTTGTAGTACCAACTATCATGTCTTGGGTCATAACAAAAATGTCGACAACTAAATATAGAGCACTGTGAAAGGGCCTTTAACTGAGTTGGTTAAGTGGTCTAAATAGCACTCACCATGTCCTGAGTTCTATTCACCGTGGGAGCGGATTTCAGGTTGGGGTTCAGAAAATCTCGTTGTCTATCCCACGACAAAGCAGAGGTCTAAGGCCTGGCTCTAGTCACGGTCATTCTCACATGGGCTATGGTGCCGCTGCGTATGGGTGGGATAGGGGTTCTTGGGGGGGTTTTCTTGACCTGCGTCCTCTTCTTAATACAATGCCTGGGGGTTGTATTACCCCCGCAGGTCGAGTTTTTTTTAAATACAACTAGAATCTGAGTATGGCCGTGCGTTGGATCAGTAATACAGTAGGTTCGTCTGAGGTTCATTTGGTATAATACTATATAAAAGAAGGCTATTTCTTTTTTAAAGATAGTTGTGTAAAGAATTTAGGTTAACTCTACCAAAACCCCGGCTTTTTCTTAGGAACCAACTTGGGGATTATGATGGGTGGACCTGTAGGCAGTTAGACTACATTAGGACTTGGACTAGGAGCACAGTTCTAGTTTCCAAGGCATGTGAAATAAACTGATAGAACTTTAGTATCTCTAAGTTTATATGCACGAAGCCAGATGATGATTCATATGGTAAATCCTTCATGATGAGTCTGATGTTGTTCTCAACAGATAATCTGGTGGAGGATCTCTTAAGTGATTTTGAATACGAACTTCAACCTCCATATTTGTTGTACCGGAATGCTTCACAGGAAGTAAATGGAATTTGGTTTTACAATCAACATGACTGTGAAGCTGTTGCAAGTCTCTTTGGAAGGTAAAGGCTTTTCATGTATTCTCCTCTCCTCATGTCGGAGGAATCTTTCTCTGAAATTCTGATGTAGATCATAAACATTATTGAACAATATGCTAATAGATGTTGTTCTGATCTGAAATATGGTTATGCATTTTCCAATTTCCAAATTAGGTATAGAGCAAGGATGTGCAGTGTGCTTACAAATTTCTGATACACAAAGATTTCCATGTCATGTTTCCCTGATATTTCTAGAAAGTAGCTAGTATCGTGCTCTATTTGAAATGCATGCAACATGTGATTATGATTATTTTAGCATAATGATTTCACATCTGCCCCTTTTTGGGAAGCAACTGTATATCAGGGCCCAAGAGGGCCCTTAGGTTGGTTAGATAAAGATAAGGCTAGTTTGGGATAAGATTAGAATTAGAGATAAGATTAGATAGTGCTTAGATGTCAAGTAACCCTCTCTATATAAGGAGAGATTGTATCAATTGAAGATAAACAAAAGATTAGAAGGAAATCCGTTCTCTCTTGCTGGCCGTGGGGAAATTCCTGCGGCCGGCCTCCCCAGGGCCCCTAACCCTAGTCGTTGCCCTCAAACCCTCGCAGCCATGTGCCTCCCATAACACTGTATCTCAGGATACCATGGTTATGTCTTATTTCCCTGATACTTCTACAAAGTTGCTAGTATCGTGCTCTACTTAAAATTCATGCTACAAGGGATTTGTTGGAGCGAAGGCAGAAACGCCACCCTTCGCCCGAAGTCTCCACCGCTTAGCCCCTGCCCTGACAGACAAAGCAGGCAGGGACACCCTTCGCTCGATTCGGCACCAGACGAAGGCCTGCGGCAACGCCTCCCCACGGCGCGGCCTCGGTCAGCTCCGAGGCCCACATGAGATCAGGCCCATTGTAACGGGCCCTGCGTGGCCGCGTTTGTGTTACGGGCCTAATTTGTAAAGGTGTACTTGTAATTACAGCTTGTAACCCCGCTTTATGGGAATATTCTGGGGATAAACTAGGTACCTGAGGGCACATGCGTCCTTAACGCAAGGCGCCGTGCACTCGGATACCTATAAATACCCCCGCACAGTGCCCGTGAGAGGCCAGATCAACAGAGCTTTTGCCATCACGCGCGAGTGCCCTGTTGCCATCACCATTCGCCCGTGTTGGATCTCCTCGCTGTCGAGAGACAGTGCCAACATTTGGCGCCCACCGTTCGTGCTACGAGACAACCACCCGCGATGGCACCCAAGAGAGCTAACCCGAAGGCTGACGAGGCTGCGAAGGCAGCACTGCTCGCCGCAAGAAAGGGCAAGGCCCTCGCCCTCACCCAATCCACCCACCAAGAGGCCACTGAAGACGACACCCTCCGCACCTGCGACCCTGAGGGACAACCCTCAGGCTTCGCACCTCCCTCAGGCTTCGCACCTCCCCCAGGCTTCGCACCTCCCTCAGGCTTCGCACCACCGGAGGGCGCGGACCCCGCCGAGGACGGTGAGGTCCTCGGCATCTCCGCAGAAGAACAGCTACAGCTGCGCGCTCTGCGCCTCAAGAACCGCAACCTCCAGAGGCAGAAGGAGATACTGGAGGCCAAGCGCCAGCGTGTGTCCGCACTCGCCAAAGTGCGGCAGATGATACGCGACGAAGAGCACAAGGCCCAGGAACTCGAGCGGGAGATCGCGCTGATGCAGCGCGAAGGCCACCTCGGCCCGCAGCACGAGTCATCCCTCCAGCAGCGCGCACAAAACGAAGACACGCGCGAAGGCCACCCCGGCCTGCAGCATGAGCCACCCCTGCAACACCGCGCGCAACCGGAGGACCCGCGTTTACCCCAGCGCGACTTCACTTTCCCGCACGCCGCGCCATTCGAAGGGGTCAATTATCTCGATGAGCGAAGTCCCCTGGCGCCTCACCTGCAAGTGACGCCGTGGCCAGCTAACTTCCGGGCTGGGACCTACCCCAAGTACAACGGCAGCACCGACCCGGCTCAATACATAATGAGTTACCAGGTCGCCGTCGCATCGTCCGGGGGGGACGACGCCACAATGGCGAAGTCCTTCATCATCGCCCTCGAGGGCCCCGCGCTCACCTGGTTCACCAGGTTGCCTCCGCTGTCCATCGATTCCTGGAGAAGTCTCCGGGACAAGTTCCTCCTCAACTTCCAAGGGTACCGCCCGGACACCGACGCCCTGGCCGAGCTCTCGCTCTGCAAGCAGCTAGAGAGGACTTCGCCGATCAACCTTATCGCGGAGTCATTCATATGATAACTGGGGGGTCCAGCACCGACTTCGACACCAAGCGGCAGAAGCGGGACCACTACCGCAGCATAAACCATGTAGCCGTCACGGGCCCAGTTGTACAGACAAAGCAGTCCCACGTACCGCTCACCTTCGACGCACGGGACGTCGATTTGCGCAGCGCCCCCCACTGCGATGCCATGGTCATCAATTGCAGCGTGGCAGGCTGGGACCTACACAAGGTCCTCGTTGACAACGGCAGCCAGGCAGACATCATCTTCCTCCACGCCTTCGATCGCATGGGCATCAGCCACAGCCTGCTTAAGCCTTCGGACAACCCGTTGTATGGCTTCGGCGGCAAAGGCACCTTCCCCGTCGGCAAAATAGAGTTGCCCCTCTCCTTCGGTGTAGCACCCAATGCCCGAAGTGAGCAAGTGACTTTTGACATTGTGGATATGGTATATCCATACAACGCCATCATGGGACGGGGCTCCATCAATAAGTTTGAAGCTGCCATCCACGGACTGTATTTGTGCATGAAGATACCAGGCCCGCTAGGCGTAATTACAGTCCGCGGTGACCAGCAAACAGCGCGCAACATAGAGCGGGACTTCGTGCCCGGGCAGAGGAACGTGCACTGTCTCACGACACAGTGCGAGGTCCCTGCGCCCGCCAGCCCAACTGACAAGCAGCACGACAGGGCTCAGTTGCAGAGTCAGGATGGGACCAAGATTGTCCCCCTCGATCAGGCCACGCCCAAGCAGACAGTCACTATCAGCGAAGACCTTACTTCGCATGAAGAAGAGAAGCTCCTCTGCTGCCTGGCCAAGAATAAAGATGTCTTCGCCTGGTCCGCCCTCGACCTGGTCGGAGTCAGCCGATCCATAATCGAGCACAGCTTGGGAATCGACCCCTCGGTGCGACCAAGAAAGCAAAAGCTTCGCAAAATGTCCGATGAAAAGACAGAGGCCGCCAAGGCGGAGGTGCACCGCCTCCTAGAGGCTAAATTCATTGAGCCAGTGGCTTACCCCACATGGCTCTCCAATGTTGTAATGGTGCAGAAAAAAAGCGGGAAATGGCGGATGTGCATAGACTTCACCTGTCTCAATAAGGCCTGCCCAAAAGACAATTTCCCGTTGCCACGGATCGACAAAATAGTCGATAGCGCGGCCGGATGCGAGGTCCTGTCTCTCCTCGACTGCTTCTCCGGCTATCACCAGATATACATGAAGGAGGAAGACAAGGCCAGCACCAGCTTTATAACACCCTTCGGCACTTATTGCTTCGTCAGAATGCCGGAGGGTCTCAAGAATGCCGGGTCCACCTTCTCCAGACTCACCAAAACAGTACTCGAGGGGCAGGTCGGCAGAAATATATTTACATATGTGGACGACATCGTCGTCGCCAGCAAAAATAAGGAGGACCATCTCGCCGACCTGGCCGAGACATTCGCAAACATGCGAGACGCACGACTCCGCTTAAACCCGGAAAAGTGCGTTTTCGGCGTTCGCCAGGGCAAGATATTGGGCTACCTGGTGTCGCACCGCGGCATCGAGGCCAACCCAACCAAGATCCAGGCCATCATCGACATGTCGCCTCCGCAGTCCACCAGGGATGTCCAGCGTCTGACAGGCAGATTGGCCGCTCTCAACAGATTCATTTCCAGGTCGGCCGAGCGAAGTCTTCCTTTCCTCAAAACTCTCCGCGGCGCAAAAGACTTCGCTTGGGGGCCGGAGCAAGCAGCGGCCTTCGCCTCATTAAAACAGTACTTAACGGAGCTGGCCACCCTCACGAGCCCCGACTCCTCGCTCCCCTTATTGCTCTATGTCGCGGCTTCGCCGCACGCGGTCAGCGCGGCACTAGTGCAGGAGCAGACAGTCGAAGGCGCTGTCAGACAGTGCCCTGTTTATTACGTCTCCGAGGTCCTGACACCGTCCAAATGCAACATGACAGAGCTGGAGAAGATCGCCTACGCAGTCGTTATGTCCTCGCGCAAGCTGCGCCATTATTTTGAAGCATTCAAGGTCCGCGTCACCTCAGACAGGGGGCTCGGCGAACTGTTTAGAAACCCGGAGGCATCGGTGAGGATCGCCAAGTGGGCAGCCGAACTCTCCGGCTACCACATCAGCTTCGAGCCCAGGACAGCCATCAAATCACAAGTCCTGGCAGACTTCGTCGTCGACTGGACCGGGCCAGTAACACAGCCGGACCCGACCACAGAGAAGGTCTGGACGATCCACTGCGACGGCGCATGGTGCCATGCGGGGGCAGGCGTCGCCGCAATCATAACCTCACCAGTCGGGGTCAAGCACAGATATGCAGCACGACTCAGCTTCAATCTGGACTCCGACAGATGCACAAATAATATAGCAGAGTACGAAGCAGTCATCCTCGGCCTCCGCAAGCTAAGGGCCCTCGGAGTCACCACTTGCATCATCAAAACAGACTCCAAGGTAGTTGCCGGCCAGGTCGAAAAAGACTATGCAGCCAAGGACCCCGCACTCATGCAATACCTCGCGGCCATCCGAAGTCTCGAGAGGCAGTTCAAGGGGTTCACCGTGCAGCATGTGGACCGGGCCAAGAACGAGGAGGCCGACGCATTGGCCAAGGCCGCGGCCAGGGGCGACACTCTGCCCTCCGACGTGTTCTTCCACGTCATCGGCACACCAGCAGTCCGGAGCCCCGAAGGGCTCCAAATAACCAATGACAACGAGGGCCACCGTACAGTCAACCTAATCATGACCGAAGACTGGCGCGCACCCATAACCCTGTTCCTGCAGGGGTATTATCACCCAGCCGACATCAGTGAGGCCAAGCGCCTCAGACATCGAAGCCGAGACTTCGCTCTGATTGAAGGCCAACTCTATAAAAAAGGGGTCAGTCAACCAATGCTTAAGTGCGTCACCGAGGCCGAAGGCATGCAGATTCTACGTGAAGTCCACAGTGGCACGTGCGGCTCGCACGCGGGGCCGAGGGCCCTAGCTGCTAAGGTGATCCGCCAGGGTTTTTACTGGCCCGCAATGATTTGCGCTGCGAATCGGGTCACTCGGTCCTGCGAAGCCTGCCAGAAGTTCTCTCCTCGGTCAGGTGGCCCTTCGCAGTATACAAAGCTGATCGCCCACACATGGCCTCTCCAGCGCTGGGGTCTCGACATTGTTGGACCCTTGCCCACCGCTCAGGGGAACCTTAAGTTCGCATTCGTCGCGGTCGAGTACTTCACCAAATGGATCGAGGCACGGGCTGTCTCCACAATAACATCAAAGACTGCCCAAAAATTCTTCTGGCAGAACATCGTTTGCCGCTTCGGAGTAACGTCCGAATTAACAGTCGACAACGGCAAGCAGTTTGATAACCAAGGCTTCAAGGATTTTTGTTTCTCCATTGGCACCAAGCTTGCCTTCGCCTTAGTCTATCATCCGCAGTCCAACGGGGTCGTGGAGCGCGCCAACGGAAAAATCTTCACAGCTATCAAAAAAATGCTCCTCGATGAAAAAAAGGGCAGATGGAGCGATTTTTTACCCGAGGCAGTCTGGGCACTAAACACGACTGAGTGCAGGGCGACCGGATTCACTCCCTTCCGTCTTTTATACGGATCGGAGGCCATGACCCCGCAAGAAATAAAGCACGGGTCCCCGCGAACAGTCCCGTCGGCCGTCCCAGATGTGGACGAACCAACTTCAAAGGATCTCATCGACGGAGACCGTGTCTTCGCCCTACAGGCCCTGAACAAGTATCAAGCCCAGACCAAAGCATGGTGCGACCATTCAGTCACCCCGAGGGAGTTCAGCGAGGGGGACCTCGTACTCATTCGGACAGCTCGAACGGAGTCCAAGGGCAAGCTGGAGCCCAGGTGGGAGGGCCCTTTCATCGTCAAGACAAAAGCTTCCCCCAGCGCTTACAGGCTCACAACGCCAACCGGCGAGGACCTGGAGCACTCCTGGAACATTGACAACCTCCGCAAATTCTTTGTTTGATTCCTCAGGGCTGTCTTCGCCCTTGTAATTCGCAAAAACAATCTTACACCGGCCCGCACTCTTTTCCTCCCGGGGGGGTGAGGTTTTTAACGAGGCGTAGCCATGTAACATATGCGTAAAAAATCCCCCGCAAAAAGACATGCGTCGAAAAAGACCGCGATGACGGTCTTCGACATTCGACCACCACGAGGTCACCGCGAGGCTAAGCGCTAGCTACCCTCGCGTGCGACAAATCCGCGCAAAAGTCGCCTAAGGGTGCAGCCGGATTAGCACAACAAGTGCGAAAAAAAATCTAAGTCTATCGCGAAGACTATCCGCGCAAAAGTCGCCTAAGGGTGCAGCCGGATTAGCACAACAAGTGCGAAAAAAAATCTAAGTCTATCGCGAAGACTATCCGCGCAAAAGTCGCCTAAGGGTGCAGCCGGATTAGCACAACAAGTGCGAAAAAAAATCTAAGTCTATCGCGAAGACTATCCGCGCAAAAGTCGCCTAAGGGTGCAGCCGGATTAGCACAACAAGTGCGAAAAAAAATCTAAGTCTATCGCGAAGACTATCCGCGCAAAAGTCGCCTAAGGGTGCAGCCGGATTAGCACAACAAGTGCGAAAAAAATCTAAGTCTATCGCGAAGACTATCCGCGCAAAAGTCGCCTAAGGGTGCAGCCGGATTAGCACAACAAGTGCGAAAAAAAAAATCTAAGTCTATCGCGAAGACTATCCGCGCAAAAGTCGCCTAAGGGTGCAGCCGGATTAGCACAACAAGTGCGAAAAAAAATCTAAGTCTATCGCGAAGACTATCCGCGCAAAAGTCGCCTAAGGGTGCAGCCGGATTAGCACAACAAGTGCGAAAAAAAATCTAAGTCTATCGCGAAGACTATCCGCGCAAAAGTCGCCTAAGGGTGCAGCCGGATTAGCACAACAAGTGCGAAAAAAAATCTAAGTCTATCGCGAAGACTATCCGCGCAAAAGTCGCCTAAGGGTGCAGCCGGATTAGCACAACAAGTGCGAAAAAAATCTAAGTCTATCGCGAAGACTATCCGCGCAAAAGTCGCCTAAGGGTGCAGCCGGATTAGCACAACAAGTGCGGAAAAAATCTGAGTCTATCGCGAAGGCTATCCGTGCAGAAGTCGCTTAAAAGCGCAGCCGGATCAGCACAACAAGTGCGAAAAAACCGAAGACTATCTATGCAGAAGACACCTAAGGGTACACCTGGACTAGCACAACAACGGCCGAAGCGACAACATCAAACCATCCACACCAAGACCAACTATAATCAAGCCAACACAGCGCAACAAAACAAATCAGTAAGTACAAAACGCCTTCGCACACACACATGCACGCGAGGGCACACAATTCCACCATACAAGCCTCGACGTACACAAGCGAGGGCACCACACTCTACATCGGCTCAACCTTAGGAATAATTCCCATCTCCCTATAATTAAATAGCATTATCCTGAGCTCCTCACCCGCAAAAAGCCTTCGCAGTTCCCCTTCACCTACACCCTCGGCGGTCGGCAGGGACAACAGTTCCTGCCGACCAGCCCCACTCACACGAAGCAGAGCCCGCTCCTCCGCGCTAACCCTACGTTTTGCAACCGCCCTTCGTCGACGGCGCCCAGTGCTAGGGCCTGGCACGTCCGACGCGTCCGCGGCGTGTGGCGAAGCCTCCGCCGCAGCCACGTCCAAAGCCGCAAAATAATCCAAATTCTCCTCCGACGACTCCTCAGTCCACTCAACCGAGCTCCCGGAGTCGGCAAAATCCAAAAACTCAGATGCAGACTCACTATATTCATTACCACCCTCCGCGGTCGAAGCCGCCAAAAACTCAGTAGCAGCGGTTGCGTGCGCAGGCCCAAAATCTTGAACCTGCGCAGCAACCAAAATTCAGTACAACATCCAAAAATCCTCAACCCTAAACAACCACTATGCCACCTGCGAGGGCCCTGACGCTGCGGGGGCCTCCGCCGTTGGCTCCGCTGCCACCTCCGCCATTGTTTCCACCGCCTCCGCCGCCGGATCTTCGACGGTCGGCGCAGCTGCTGCGAGGGCATCGGGAGCGCCTTCGGCCACCTTCAGGGGCAGGTCTTCCACTGTCGCAGCAGATGTGGGGGCGCCTGGTGCGTCCTCCGTGGTCTCCGGGGTCGGCTCCGGGTCAGGCAGGGCGTCGTTCAGTGCTCCGAAGTCGTCCACCCGCTCGCCTCGCTCCGCCTAAAACAAAACATACAAAAAGTCAGCAAACACACGCACAGACCACATTCAGCAAACGCAACGACAACGTTACCTGAGCCCTCGCAGCCTCGGCCCGCTCCCTGACCACTTCACCACCATACAGACCCCACATCCGGTCATAGAGGGCGCCGGCGGACTCCTTCACCACGGGGTCTTCGACCTTATAGATGTCTCGCCCAAAATCTTCATCTGCCTGGTCGAAGGCCTCATAGTGCCGGCACCCTTCGCGAGAGAGTGCGTTCATCGCCCCCTCGCAGGTGTCCAGGGAGGCGAACGACATTAATCCCCCCAGGACGGCGGGGAGCTCCTGCAGCTCCTCTTGCACCCATTCCAAACAGCGAAGCCCGGCCTCTCGCTCCGGCACCACGAAGTCACCGGTCCGCGCACCCAGCTCGCGATATGTGGCCATAAGCTGTGTGCGCGTCCGTTCGGCCTCCGTTCGCACCGCGGCTTCGGCCCCCTTCGCGCGGCTCTCCAGAGCGGTGAGCCGCCCCCGCAGGTCTTCGGCGAGATCCTTGGCAAGATTGGCTTCCGCCCGTGCCAGCCTAGCCTCCGCCTGCGCGGCCTGCTCCTTGGCGATGGCCTCGTTGGTCTCCCTCCTCTCCCCCGCCAGCTGGCGCCGGAGGTCAGCCTTGTCCGCCAGTTTACGACACTTGCTGTCGGAGGCAGACTTCTCACGGACAGCGTCAGCATGTTGCGTCCGAAGTCTCTCGACTTCGGCAGATAAGGCTGCCGTAAGTGCCCCCGACGCAGTACGGCTGGTGAAGTCAGCCACCTGCAGAGCACACGTAAGGCCTTGGCAGTAAAAAAAAAAGGCTCCGCGGACCTGACTCAGCGCCTCCGTCGCCTGACTCAGCGCCTCCGTCACTCCTTTCAGCCGGCGGGTCGCCGCGCCTGCCTCGTCTCTGACCAACGCGAGGGCCGACACCTCGCCTCCGGCGCCAAGGGTCCCGCCCCTCGCCTTCGACAACAGCGCAGCCGTCGCGATTGCCCCGGCAGGCACAGCTATAGCAAGCCGGCCCTCGTCCGACCCTGCAACGCATCAACGATCAAAAAAAAAAAAAAGCGGCCGGGTGACTTACCCCCAAGATAATCGTCCACACTAATGTCCGTGCCGAAGTCGGCAACGCGTTTGCCCGGCGGCGGCAACGTTCGGGCCGCCTTCGAAGCCTCCGCCACTGCTCTGGCCGGCGGCACACCGAAGGGCCCCTTCGTCTGCATCCTCTTCTGCCACTTCAAAAGGCGGATACGCAGAGTAATAGTGAGAGCACATCTCAGACACGGGGAGTCCTTCATGGCCTTCGACAGTAGCCTCAGCAACGTAAAACCAAAATTCATTCCAATTGCCCCACTTGTTGCGGGCGCACGGAACCAACTCCACTACTGGCATTGTGGTCTTGCCGGTCTTCGGCGTGAATGTACACGACCCAAACTGGGCAACTCCGTCCTCAATCACCCTCTTCTGCCAATGCAAGCAGTAATTCTTCGCAAAAACTTCAACCGACGGCTGTCCGCCGTACGAAGTCGTCGCCCAGACATACTTCGCCAGCGCCACCACGGCGTTCGGTGTCAGCTGATGAATTTGAACGTTGAATCTACGCAGGACTTCGCCAACAAACCGGTGCGCAGGCAAGCGGAGACCGGCGACGAAGAACGCCTCGAAAACAACCAACTCACCCTCCGGCTCGGGGACTTCCTCCGTCCCCGGAGCACGAGCGACTCCGCCGCCAAAGTAGCCCAAGCGCTGCATCTCTTCGACGCGGGCCGACGTCATCCGTGACACACCAAAATCAACAGAGTCGCCGGCGCGCAGCTCCTCCACCATCAACGGTCACATCAAAAACCCCCGCGGAACCACTTCGAGCGAGGGCAGCGTCTCCGCCATCTAGCGACGTCTTCGGCACCAGGTGACTTTGTCGAACTGGTCCCTCGGAGGGCAAATGTTGGAGCGAAGGCAGAAACGCCACCCTTCGCCCGAAGTCTCCACCGCTTAGCCCCTGCCCTGACAGACAAAGCAGGCAGGGACACCCTTCGCTCGATTCGGCACCAGACGAAGGCCTGCGGCAACGCCTCCCCACGGCGCGGCCTCGGTCAGCTCCGAGGCCCACATGAGATCAGGCCCATTGTAACGGGCCCTGCGTGGCCGCGTTTGTGTTACGGGCCTAATTTGTAAAGGTGTACTTGTAATTACAGCTTGTAACCCCGCTTTATGGGAATATTCTGGGGATAAACTAGGTACCTGAGGGCACATGCGTCCTTAACGCAAGGCGCCGTGCACTCGGATACCTATAAATACCCCCGCACAGTGCCCGTGAGAGGCCAGATCAACAGAGCTTTTGCCATCACGCGCGAGTGCCCTGTTGCCATCACCATTCGCCCGTGTTGGATCTCCTCGCTGTCGAGAGACAGTGCCAACAGGATTATGATTATTTTGTCATTCATTACCTTATTCTGTTCGTTTTCAAAATAACAATTGTATCTCAGGATGCAGGGGTGAACTTCTTTGTTAGAATTGTGTGGGCGCCCTTTGTTAGGTTGTTTATGTTTACTCGATTTTATTTGCAGGATACTGAACGCTTACGCCAAAGTACCTCCAAAACCGAAAGTGTCTTCCACAAAAAGGTGTATTATTACCTGTTTCCAGTCTCTTGTATTCAGCCACTTCCATATTCATCATTCTTTCCTATATATTGTATTCAATTATGCTGAGGTTTCTTTAATGGCCACAGTGAATTCGAGGAACTAGAAGCTGTTCCTACATCTGCTGCCATAGATGGCCCCCTTGAACCTCCGCTAGCATCCACTGCTGTAGTCCTTGATACCCCCGATGAATCATTAATCAACTACTTCAGCGTATGTTCAACTGTCATCTGTCAACTATTTCAATTCCTTTTTTTTCATGTTGATTGAACATTCCCTGTTTATCTGCATTGTGTACTCAATGACCATCGTAGCATCTCAGCTGATGTATGCACATAAGTTTGCTGCATTACAAACTATCTGCTGTGCCTCTATGTAACTACGCTGAGGTTGTTTTTCCAACATATCTGCAGGTTGCTAGCAGCATTGGAAGCGAATCAAACGCGCCACTGTCTGGAAGAATGCAGCCGGCTACTCTGAGCATCCCGTCCTCCCATGTGCCGCTGATCATTCCATCTGCTGCTCCAGCACATCAGCTACCCCCTTCGGTAGCTTCATCAGCTCCACCATTGCCCATCCATGACACTAATGCCCACACTAGCCGGTCAACAAATCTTGTAACGCCGGATTTCTTTGCGCCTCCACCATCCTCTTCTACTCCACTGGCTCCACCGGGCGCATCCGTGATTCCTACTGCCCCGCCTCTTCACCCTACTTCGGCATCTGTTCAGCGCTCTCAATATGGCGCCCCACTGCTCCAGCCTTTTCCACCGCCCACTCCACCTCCTTCCCTTACCCCCGCACACAGCGAGAGACCTGTTGTTACAAGGGATAGGGTCAAGGATGCCCTACAGAGGCTTGTTCAGGTAAAGTCGCACACTGAAAACATGCAGGGTACAGTGGTTTGGATTAGTATTATCTTGTCTAACTCTCACCAAATGCCTAACAGAGCGACGAGTTCATCGATTTGGTGTATCGGGAATTGCAGAAATCACTTGTATAGGCTGCTTATTAGTCCTTCTGGAGTTTCTGGCTCGTGACAAGTACCCTGTTATTTTTTTTCTTTGGCCTTTTGCATGCTTCCCTTCCTGTAATCCTGTATAGTTTCGTGTTCATGTATTGATGTATAGTACTATAGGAAAGGCTGGTAAGCATACTTATGTAACTCAAAAGCGCAACTAAAAAGAGTTTTGTTCAAGAACGTTGAAAATCGGATCTATTTTTCTTGTTTATGTACGGAGAAATCTCTACTATATTTAGGCCATGTTCGTTTAGGCCGTTCCCGGCCGGGAACAGCGACCAAACCTCGTGGATCCCTCCCCATGGAAATAAGACGGCCCACAGAAAAACAAGCATTCGGTTAAGTCCAACGTGGGCTGTATCCAGATCGTTCCTCGTCTTTCTAGCCCGGGAAACATGCAACGGTCGACCGGGGGTGGAAAATATCAATATCCCAGCCTGGACTGCACGCGAACGCGAAGGACCGCTTGTCATCGGTATGTTTCTTCCTCCCTGGGCTTTCCCTTCCCACCATCTCAGCGGACGGCTTGAAGTTTCCTCTAAGTGGTGGGCGCTCGCTACACGCAGCTCCCATGGTCTGCTTGAAGTTTCCTCGCCCTAAACCCTAACCCTGAATGCGGCTCCCATGTCTGCTTGATCTCCTTTTAGCTGCTGTAGTGATGGCGCCACGGTCATGGGGCCTGTTTGTTTCGGCTTCTAACAGTTTCTGGCCACCAAAAGCTGCTGCAGACTATCAAACGCTCAGCTTTTCAGCCCGCTTCTATAAAATTCGTTGGGGGCAAAAACCATCCAAAATCAACATAAACACATAATTGGTTGAGTCGTTGTAATAGTAGGAATCCGTCACTTTCTAGATCCTGAGCCCTATGAATAACTTTATCTTCCTCCACACGTAATCGTAATGATACTCAGATTCTCCCTACAGCCAGATTCTCCCCACAGCCAGATTTTCAGAAAAGCTGGTCAGAAAAAATCTGAACCAAACAGGCCCATGGTCTGCTTAGTTTCCTCGCCCTAGCCAACACGAAAGTTGCCGCCGAAGCACGGTCGGTCACGTCGTTCCTGCTGACATGGTCTTCTTGAGTTTGGGGACAAAGAAACAAAAAGAATTAGAGTGTGTTTGGTTTAGCTTTTGGCTTTGGCTTTTACCCCCTAAAAGCCAAAAGCCAAACCAAAGGGCTGGATCTAGGAAGCAGCTTTTTTCTAAAAGCTGACTTTCTCGTAGTGCAAAATTGAAAGCACCCCTGGACCTGCTTTTAGTAGCTTTTGGATGGAACTATAAAAACATATATCGAAGAACTTTTAACGGCTTTTAGTGGTTTCCACCAAACAGTTTTTAGCTTTTTAATAGCTCACAGCTCACAGCAGCTTTTTTCACAGCTCACAGCCCACAACAGCTTTTTCCACAGCCACAGCCCAACCAAACAGACCCTTAGACTAGAAGGTTCAGACTTTAGCCTCTCCTACACCGGCGGTCATGGAAACAGATGGTTTGCTGACAGTTAGCTGCCCTAGCGTTCTGAAAGAACTGTTCTTTGTTTCCAGTTGAACTGAAAAGAGGCGGCTTGTAACAACAAATCTTCCCAAAGTACTAACTATATTTAGTTTTAATATAGTCAAGCCAAGAGGATGCATGATACCCCAGCTGTTGTATCTTAATATATGTAGGGCTATTTTGACGGCTAGCTACGATGAAGCTTGTATCAGTGAGTTTAGTTGTGTGCACTGAACTGAAACTGCTAATAGATTGCTTGCTGCATGTACCATAAAGTTCTGGCGAGCATTGCATGGATATAGCATAATCTGTGGGGCTAGAATATATGTGTGTTTTGGCCTTTGAGTGGCGAGCAAGTAGGATTGAGC
The DNA here is from genome assembly GCA_029449295.1 of Zea luxurians. Lineage (NCBI taxonomy): Eukaryota > Viridiplantae > Streptophyta > Magnoliopsida > Poales > Poaceae > Zea > Zea luxurians. The sequence continues at coordinate 11,333,083 of JAOPSE010000011.1, read as the reverse complement.
AATTTTTTTGGGTTTCAATATTCAGTTTTGGTTTCCAAATTTGTCTATATCGGTACTCACTTGCAGTTTCAGTTTTAGATGGAAACCGAACCAAACATTGGTTGAAACCCAAACACGAAGCATTAGATAAGAATGCGGCAATTAGCAACTGAAAAGGACATATAATCAGTTGATTTGTCGTGCTTTGCCAGTGTAAAAACTATTTGGTGTTTAGTTCAGAGTACATATTTTTTACTTGTAATTGTCTAGACGTATTTCTAACAAAAACCTATTATATTTCTAGATTATCCCTGCATCGGTTTGACTTGGAGAAGACGAGCTTCCACCATCTTGGGACCCTATACCCTCTCCTTTAGGTACTTGTTAAATCCTAAATGTTCTTATTACATCATTTTCTGCTTCTGTTGGTGTTTATTTCTTTTTCGTTAGCAATGGATGTGGCACTAAGCCTCTTAGAAAGAGGGTGATGATGAGGATGATGATGAATTCCATGACCTGCTCTTAATTGGTGTGTCCAGTTGCTACTTGGGTTCTTAAATGACCTGCTCTTGTCATTAGCTGTAAACTGTGATTGGTCAAAACTACTAGTTATATGCACAGAATACTCCGGAGAGCATATATATTTGTTACTCAGTGATCATCTGCTCGTCTTGCTTTGAAGAAGAGCATATATATTGTTGCTACAGTAGGTTCTAGCTTTGACTTGTAGGTGTCAACTGTGAACTGTCATTAGGAAGTATGCCTCAACTCTAGTGCTTATATTTGAAACAGAAAATATAAAGTATTATATTTGTAGATGTATTTTTTTAACAAAAACCTATTATATTTCTAGATTATTCCTGCACCGATTCGAGTTGGAGAAGACAAACTTCCACCGTCTTGGGATCCAATATCCTCTCCTTTAGGCACATGTTATATCCTAAATGTTTTTATTACATCCTTTTTCGCTTAAGTTGGCGTTTATTTTCTGAATGAATTTCTTTTTAGTTAGCAATGGATGTAGCATTAAGTGATTATCTTAGGAAGAGGAGAGATGATGATGATGATGATATGATGATGTTTTTTTTACTTATGCTACATATGTTAAATATGAGGAACCTGTTGCAAATTTGTTCCTTGTAACTTGCTTTGGCTCTTATTTTTTAGTTTGATCATGACCATGCCAATGAAAAAAATCACTTCCATTAAAACATGCTTTTTGTTCTTTAAGTGTGCAAAGTTACTCCATTTATGCTTTGTCTTCGTGGCCTAACTTGCTCTTATATTTGGTGTTTATGACAGAGAGCTGCACCTGAAGAAACCAATGAACATTAGGTATTACAAATAAGGGCTGTATTGTATTAATGTGGTTCTTGTAAACTATTTTTTCCTTTGAATTTTGTAATTGAATCATCCATAGATGTGTGACTTGCTTTTGTTTATGTGGATATATTAATTATGTTCAAAGAGTTGCTTCATAATTGGCATTGGCATTGGCTGCTCAATTTTGTGCCCCTCGAACCTCCATGCGCCATCTAGAGATATTTTGTGATGTCATTCTAGTATTGCTTTTAGCATTTTTATCGATGGGCTTAACCGAACAGGATTTCGGCACAGGGATTATTCCCTGACAGGGATTGTACCCCCAACGGGATTAAGTGACAGCATGAGGATCACTCATTCCCTGGATGGAAAATTTCATCTTGGGGATTATATCCTAGGGAACCGAACATAACCTTAGAGGATACAGAAGAGATGCTGTCACGCTCTTTAGGTGATTGGACACGTTCGTCAAGCCCTCGTTCCACTTCCGCAGACAGCAGTGTCAGGACTCAGGAGCAGCGCCCGATGCGGATCCTCTCGCAAGAGCGCGACAGCGCCGCCCAAGCCCGACCGAGCTGACTCCACTGTGCGACGGGACGCGCACGAGAAGGCGGCGATCCCAGCTTCCTTATCGTCATCGTCTTCTGTAACACCCGACACCGGCTCACCACTCGATGGGTCTCCGTGTCCCGTGGCCCAACTCGGAGCAGCCTAAAGGCAGGACCACAACGATAGATGAGGTATCGAAAACAAATCAGAAATCGGAAACAGGGTTCGTCCCCTTCGCTCGTCTTCCTCCACGGAGCGGCATATCGTTGCGTCATGAGCTCTTCACGTCCCGGCTCACCATCGGCGGCAACGGAAACGTGACAGTTGGTATCACAGGTAGTCGATTCTCGACATTTTCCTCGGTTTCGTCCTTGGTGCTCGCGATGATGGCTGAGGCAGCACAATGGGATGAAGCGCACTGGGAGTTGGTTATGAAGAAGCTGAGTCGTCTGGTCCAGAAGGTAGAGTCGCTGGTGGGGGGTCAGGTAGATCTAGCAGCAGCGATGGCACAACAAGCGGTGGAGGATCTGCCCATTCTGTCTCAGTTCGGTCGATCTGCGGGCAACACCATGGCGCCGCTCTTTGACGAGGGACCTGTCTTCGACGATGAGCTGCCCATTGACTTTGGTTCCCAGGGGAAGACCGTGTCCATGGCGGTCCCCGGATCCACCCCGACGCCCTCCGTGCCCTTCTACGACAACGTCGACATCTTCCACCTCAATAGTGAACCCGTCTACGATGTCTACGATGACGACGAGGATGGCGATCCATCGCAGCAGGCCGTGGTGCTCGCCGCGGACAAGAAGTACTACCCACCGCTGAGGAGGTGTATAGGCCGGGCATGGAGGCGCTTGTCATGGACGAGGACGAGCAACCGCTGGAGCAGCCCATCGTTGCAGACGCGCTTGCGCTGTTCAAGGAGATGCGAGGCAAGGGGTACCACACTGACGTGATGAGGTACGATGCTGTCAAGCTGTTCGATGAAATGGCCAGGGTCAGGGTCAATCCCGACGAGCGCGTGTATTCCCTCACAATCAGGGCCTTGTGCAAGCGGCGCGATGCAGACAGGGCGGTCCAGGTGCTCGGGGAGATGATGGAGGACGGCTTCAGGCCATGGGACTTGACATTGACATACAGTTTTGTGGTGGCTGTGCTCTTGAAGATAGGAAGGATGGAGGAGGCACTAAAGGTGAAGGATCAGATGTTGCTGGTTGCTGGAAAGAAGATGGATGTGGTTCTCGCGACAACATTGATGCATGGGTATTGTTTGCTCGGTGAAGTTGGGAAAGCGCTGGATTTATTTAACGAGGCTGCCAGGGATGGTGTGACAGCAACCAATGTGACATATGCGGTTCTGATAAAAGGTTGTGATGCAGAGGGGATGACAGATTAAGGTATATGAGCTATGTCGTCAGATGATAGAGCAGGGATTGCTGTCAAGCACGCATGGGTTCAATTTGGTGATAAAAGGTCTGTTAAGAGACAAGCTATGGGAGGATGCCATCGGCTTGCTTGAGGTTATGGTTGATATACCTTCTGCTGGTACTGTGGCTAAGTGGGAAGAGCTTGATATCATGACAGAATGTGTTGTTCAATGCAATCTTGTCACTACTGCGTCCTCTCATTTTCATCCTGAATTCATCAGTCTATTTATGAAAATTTTTGGTGGCTCTATGGCAGTATCAAGCAAGAGAGTATTGTTTCTCAGTTGGGGCTACATGGAGGAGTATGAGGTTCTGATTCCATTTCAGTTCCTTCAGGTTCGTGAGAGCCAAGTAAATAATGTTTGCAAGGACATGGGTGTGGGAGATAAGTGCTTGGCTGCCATTCATGACTTTGGCGATGTTTGGGGTGTAGACGAAGAAAAGGAAGAGCTTGTTGAGATAGTGAGATGTCTGCATGGTTCACTGAACTCCAAGAAGCTTGGAGCAAAATTGCCCAGGGGTGTCCTGCTTGTTGGCCCTCCAGGAACTGGAAACACTCTTCTATCAAGGGCAGTTGCAGGAGAGGCTGGAATTCCATTTTTCTATGTTTCTGCTAGTGAGTTTGTTGAAGCTTTCGTTGGAAGAGGTGTTGCCCGTGTAAGGGAATTGTTCAAGGAAGCCAAAGAAGCTACTCCATCCATCATTTTTATTGACGAACTTGATGTTGTGGGTGGAAATAGAGGTAGAAGTTTTAACCATGAGAGGGACCAAACTCTAAACCAGCTAATTGCTAAAATGGATGATTTTGACACGAACATGAAAGTTATTGCCATGGCTGCTACTAACAGGCCAAAAGCACTAGATGCTGCTCTTTGTTGGCCTGGTCACTTCTCCAAAAAGGTGCGGTCTTGGAGACTTGGTACTTTTACTCTAGGAGTAAGTGGTCTGCAACTTGGGCCATACATGAGGAGACAATGGGATCCTGGTATTACAAATGGGCAACTGGTGATGAGCCGCGAGGAGCTAGCTTTGTAGATCGCAGTGTTGCTTGGGGACAAGCAACATTTCGTCGGGGCGGTAATGTAACACCCGGCACCGGCTCACCACGCGATGGGCCTCGGTGTCCCATGGCCCAACTCGGAGCAGCCTAAAGGCAGGACCACAACGGTAGAAGAGGTATCGAAAACAAATCAGAAATCAGAAACAGGGTTCGTCCCCTTCGTTCGTCTTCCTCCATGGAGCGGCATATCGGTGCATCATCAGCTCCTCACGTCCTGGCTCACCATCGGCGGCCACGGGGACGTGACATCTTCACATGTAACAAGTCTTTGTTGTGAATTGTGATCTTGTACACGTAGTGGCTACGCTGCGACTACATAAACAAAACGAACAAAAAAAATAAGCTGCTATTTAGAACATGTCGCAATGTGACCACGCATCGTCACAAGTCACATGATAATTACGCGAAAAAACACGCGTGCGTGTGGTGTGTGCATAGATCTTAAAGTTTGGGTGGGGCCATTTGGAGCCAACACGACACGACACAATAATAAGAGCCCACAACACACCCGGACATGGAAGGAAAATGGGTCGTGCCGGGCCTCAATCTTTGATACGATGGGCGGCACGGCACGACATGACACGAAGTGAGGTACGAATTAAAAAACTAGCGTTTAAATAATTATTTCATGCTCTAATATTTTTTATCTCTTCACAAAAGTTATAGAAAACATTGATTTCACTTTCTCATGTGCTTTTTTAGTCTATAGAAAAGTTATGAATATTTATAGGATGTATTTTTTAGATATATACAAGTTTTTTTGTCCATGTCGGGCTAGGACCGGCATGGCAGGATCATCGGCCCCGCCGTGCTTCGGGCCGAACCGGTGTAACACCTAGAATTTGGGGGTATAAAATTTCTTTCTTATTATCATCCAAATTCAGGTGTTACTCTTCTCTCTCTCACCCTAGGTTTTATCCCTCTCTAGATTCTCTCTCATTTTTTCCTTTTGAGTAGAAATAGCTTAATTAAGGGGGGTTTAATTATTTATTTTTGTCAAAACACTATGGGTCATGACATGTTGCATCATGCTGAGTTTGAATATTCTTTGAATTGTTGCACATGTTTGAATTAGTTTGAATTTGGAAACTTGATTTGAATTTGAATTGAAAACCCTAGAGAAAAGAAATGGAAAAGCAATTAGAAAATTTAGGAAAAAGGAAAAAGGCAAAGCAGCCCAGCCGGCCCAACTCGGCCCAGCCGCCGTGGACCAGCGCGCGCGCACTCGCGCATGTCGCTGGGAACCTCAGCCACGTCGTCCGCCCACGCGTCCCAGCTCTTTTTGAGCATCGCCCGCACCCGCACTCACTTCCCCGCCTCATTTCACGCAACCCCACTCTCGCTAGCGCTCTGCCCATGCCGTCCGACCTCGCCGGAGACCCACGCCCGCCTCCCCGGTCATCCAGCTCGCCGGAGGCCACGCCAAGCGACCGCGAGCTCCGCCCTGAGGTGATACATCCATCCCCACGCTTGTTTTCCCCTATTCATGCCTACTTGTAGCCAATTTAGCCTCGCCGGCGTGCGACCGCGCTTGCTCGCCGCGCCCGCACGGTGTCCGGCCAGCCCGACCCCGTCCAGTGCCCCGGTATTGGCCCATAATGCTCCCCCACCTCCATTGGAACTAGCATGAGCCCCATCGCGGCCGATTGCCTCTCCTGGCGATCGGAATTCCTCCCCGGAGTTACCCCGACCCGCCCGGAGCTTTTCCCCCACCGTTTCCCCCTCTCTGACCCCGATCTCGTGGCCACAACCCCGCCATCGAGTTCGTCGAGTCGTCTTCTCCATATCTAACCAACTCCGGCGACCCCGGAACCGCCGTAGCACGCACCCGCCCCAACTCCGGTGACTTCACCACCGCGAAGAGGAGCAGCGCCGCCCGCAGCCATTCACCCCCTCCCGGTTTGATCTCCCCCGTCCGATGTTGACCGCACGGCCCAGATCACAGGATACCGCTTCGCGCACGCGCGCCCTGCGTCCAGACCCGCGTGTCAGCGCCTATGTACCCTGGCGCTGGGCCCGATCGGTCAGCCTGTCCCCTTCCCGGCTGCTGACACCCTTGGCCCGCCTGTCAGCGCTCGCTTGCCCGCGCGCGCTCGCCCTCGACTAGAGATGGCCAAACGGGTCGCCCGGCCCGGGCCCGGTGAAGCCCGGCCCGTTTTGGGCCCGACCCGCCAGGCACGGTTAGAAAACCGGGCCGGGCCGACTAAGCAAGCGGGTTCAATATTCTGTCTGAGCCCGGCCCGCAGCGGGGCTAAACGGGCCGGGCCGGCCCGTTTAGCACGAAAAAAGCGGGCTATGCGGGCCAATAAGCACGTTTTAGTGTAAAAAGCGGGCTTAATGGGCTTAGAGCTAAATGGCCCGTGCCGGGCTAGCCCACCATGCCTAGTTTCCTGTCCGAGCCCGGCCCGCTTATTCGTGCCGGGCCGGCCCGGGCCCGCATATAACCGGGCCGTGCCGGGCTCGGACCAGGCCCAAACATCGGGCTTCGTGCCGGGCTCACAGGCCTCGTGCTTATTGGACATCTATACCCTCGACCACAGATCTAATCTCGGCCATTGATTTCTGATCTAACGGTTGAGATCGTCTGATACCCTTTCGCGTGTAGTTTTGCTTAAGAGACCCTCGAGTTAGTTGGACTTAACCCGTCGTCCCTGGTTTTCGCGCGTAGGCCCCTATAATCTTGCAGATTGAACCCTAGACTTTTAAATAATTATGTAATTAGACCTAGTTTCATATTTTAAATTCCCAAACTTGTTTATTTCATATCTTTTGCATATGAACTCCAAATTTAGTGATTCAAATTGCAAAATGTTCATAGGAATATTCTCTGTTTAAATAAATAAGTTCCATTTACTGTCTGCACATTCTAATTTTATGGTTAACTATGGACTAGCATATGTGTAGGTTTGTTTAATAAAATAAATAAAAGGAAAACCCTAGGAGTTAAAGTATATTTAGTTTTGTGAGACTAATAACCTATATTACATGAATTCATCTCTGGTCTAACTTTTAGGTTACAATAAAATAAATAAAACTAGGTTATGTAATTATGGACAACACTTAAAGAATAATTAACTCCTAAATGAAGTTAGTTCATGTTATACTTTGATCTCATTCTTCCTTATCTAATACTGTGCCTTTTGAGATGTACTCCAATGTTTGTACATGTTTTGGTGTGCTGTTCATTTGTACTTTCCAAATGTATTGAATGTATGCTCGCTTTATTTAGACAATGAGCAGTCCGAGGTTCCCGAGTGTGTTGCTGAAGACCTCCCTGAGCAACAACCTGGTGAAAGCAAGTGTCCTCTGACCTATTATGTACTACATACTTTATAATCCATTGTCCCGCATTACATTACTTAAACCTAAGGATTGACTAGTCTGTATTTATGTCACACCCGATTTTAGAAGGCAAACCAAATGCGAACCATGTACGTGCCAGGATCACCAATTCACGTACACAGCAGTTACATAACTGGAAATCATCACATAATGCTCAAATAATAGCATAAAAGGGTAATAATAGTCGATTACATCATGATGTCTGAGACATCCACATAGTCTTTAACAATAATCAAAGTGCGGAAAAGAAACGTAGATACACACGGCCTACACAGGCAGCCGACTGGGGGTTTGCCGCTAACCCACGCCTAGAACTCATCATAATCTTGGAACTCCTGGAAGTCCTCCTCCACAGCTTCATCTTCACCTGAGCAGTGGTTGCAACGCTGACAACCTGGGGGGGGGGTTGGTGTGTAAAGCAAGGGTGTGTACACATCAACATACTCAGCAATATGTCCCGTTTGGCTGTAGTGGACTAGCTTTATGTGGAGTTAAGTCAAGCAGTTGCTTTTAGTTGGTCAGGTTATTATTACTATTAGAAAGCCAGGTTTTAGCATTAACCCAAGTTATTAACCCAAATGTACCCTTTTCAAACAGAAAGGATACCACTTACCATTACCATAGTCATGAACATAACCATCCTCCTCATCACCACCTGTAAACCATGCATCCCTGATCAAGTATCTCTAATCAATGGAGCTCCCTTAGCCGCTCATAACCACGAGCACGGCTGATATATCAGTTTCATAACACTCTGCAGAGGTTGCGCACTTTACCCACAAGCCGTGATTCCCTCTTGCCTCGGGCCGATCAAACCCTTAAACACTACCAAGGTGAATAGGCAGGGTCTCACTACGTAGCCTTTACAAAGATTTCCTAGGTCTGTAGCCGCCCGTTAGGTTTCCTAAATGCACCACACTCCTCCCCAAGGGGCGAACCAACCTTGGCAGAGCGAGCTGCATACCCCAGTTCCTCTAATTACTCAGCTAAGGGCATCCCACTCCACCCTCATGGTTGCACTGTTTTCCCGGGCGGTCATCCAACGAACCAGTCCTTATGAAGAGGCACTCGAGAAATAGCTCGAGCCCCCTAAATGTCACAGTACCATCATCATAATCAAAAGGGAAAACAGTGTATCATAGATAATCTCATCATGTTCATTGATTAATGTGAAGCTAGCATAAAGCTAAACCATAATAACCCAACCAAAATAGGTAAACAAGGACAAGATAAACAAAAGCTAGTCAATCCTTAGGTATAAACTGTGTAAATGCGGGGAGTGAATTATAAGAATGAGTAGGACATAGATGGGTCAAGGGACACTTGCCTTCACCAACCAGCTGCGGCTCAGGGTCTTCACCTGCAACTCCTTCGGACTCCGCCAACTAACCGTTATCTATACGAGTTTCAAACATACATTCCACAAATTTAATACAAAGGAACAGTACACCAAACAATAGAATGCAATAAATAAACAGACGTTCGACACAGGGCTCACACCTACAACTAAGTGAGAAAGGGAAAGTAACGGTCGAGGCTACGGCCGACGAGCTATCACGTCACACGATTATAAATCAAAATACTCGTCTAAACAGAATGGTATTAATTTAGCCATCGCGTTAAACATAAGGTAAAGTCATGTTCCATGTTTAATTATTATGAACAGATAAAGGTAAATTAAAAGGATTGTCACGCGGCGGGACACGCAACACAACACTTAAATTGAATTAAGAAATAAACGACCCGTCGCGCGACGGGGCGCGCCACGAGACTCTTGCATTAATTATAAAGAAACATTAAGCGTCGCGCGACGAAACACACGATGGCATCATCTGAATTGAATTTAAAACGAAACGTTGCGCGACGAAACGTGCGACACAGCTCATTAATAAAGATGAATTTTAAAATGAATCGTCGCGTGATGAAGCACGCGACACAGTGCATCGACTAAACTAAAATAAAGAAAAAATGGATTAAACTGAAAGTTGAACGTAGCACGACTACAGTCGTGCGCGCGAGAACATGCTGCGCGCGTTGGGGGCACGCGAGGCCACACTGGGGCACGAGGGCCGCCGGGTCGCGAGGCCGCAGGCGCGCAGGGCACGGGGCCGCCGGGGCGCGAGGCACGGGGGCGCGGGGGCGTGCCGCCATCGGGGCGCGGATGCGCAGGGGCCCGGGCGCGTGGATCACCAAGGTAGGGGCGTGGACACAGGGTCGCCGGGGCGCCGGGGCGCGGGCACGGGATCGTCGGGCCGCCAGGGTGCGGGCGCGGGGCCGAGGCCGCCGCCGAGGCGCGGGGCCACGGGGGCGAGCCGCCGCCGGAGCAGGGAGGGGCGCGGGGGCGAGGCCGCCGGGGCGCGGGGGCGCGAGGCCGTGGGGCCGCGGGCGCGTAGGGGGCGCATAGGGAACATGCGCAGGGGAGAATGAAGGGGAGGCGGAGGGGAAGAGAGAGAGGGAGCTCACCTCGGGGTCCAAATCCGGCGATCACCGTCTCCAAAACCTAGGGCACCATGGGGGGGGAGAGAGGTGGGAGAGAGAGGGAGTTGTGCGCGGGAGAATTGAATGAGGGGAAAGAGACCAGGGGAGGGGGGCATGGCATAGGGAGGGGTAGGGCGCCAGGGGCGCGTGGGCCAAGGCCAAGCCGAGCTAGACCGGGCCGGGCCGGACCGGGTCGGGCTGCACCGCGGGACAACAACCCACGACAAGCATAACCACAGATCAAAATCCAATGCGAAACAAAATCCGAAATGAGACGAAGCAACACACGCGATTAAACACGACATCAGACAAAGAAATATGCCTCGACATGATGCAACACTCATGTCAACTTAGTTTTTATACACCCTCAATACAGACATCGGTCGCTATACTGCTTTGAAATTGGGAAGAAGGAGCGAAACGGGAAGAGAAAAGAGAGTAACGTCTGAATTTGGTGAGTAAAAAGAAGAAAAAATTCTACCCCCAAATTCAGGGCGTTACAATTTATCTTATCCTTGTTTACCTTTTGGGTTATCATGGTTAGCATTTTGTTATTGCCTTAACTTAATCAATGAACATGATGTGATTTTTTATGATACGATGATGTTATCCTAATAATGATATTGTGATTTTTTTCCTAAGTACCTCTCCGTAAGGACCTGTTCATGGAGTGACCACCCGGGATAACAGTGCAACCATGAGGGTGGAATGGGAGGCCCTTAGCTGAATAATTAGATGAACATGGGGGTGTAGTTGGCTTTGCCGGAGGGCCATCAATGGGGGCCGGGGCGTAGTGCTCGCTCTGCCAAGGGGGGTGCAGAGCTTCATTCGATTTTGTTTTGTTAGTCACCCACCTTGGGGAGGTGTACTGCGTTTGTACGACTAGCAAAACCTAACGAGCAGCTATGCACTAGGGGAGTCTTTGTAAAGGCTACATAGTGTATCCCTGGCCATTCACCTCATTAGTGAAGATCGGGTCTATACAACCCAGGCTGGAAAGGGATCACGACTTGTGGGTAAAGTGTACAACCTCTGCAGAGTGTTAGAAACTGGTATATCAGCCGAGCTCATGGTTAAGAGCAGCCTTGGGATCCTCTTTGATTAGAAGAACTTTGGTTACTTTTATGATGATGGTTAGTAATGTTGGTTATAATTCTGATCTCTGGTATTTCCTCTTGGAGGGAGTACTTTTGGGTAATAACTGGGTTTATTACTAAAACTTGGCTCTACTACTAATAATAAATACTTGACCAACTAAAAGCAACTGCTTAACCTTAACCCCACATACAGCTAGTCCACTTTAGCCAAACGGGACATTTGTTGAGTACGTTTATGTGTACTCACCCTTGCTTTACACACCACCCCACCCCACCCCAGGTTGTCCCCACTATACTCAGTGCTCAGGAGGTGATGCTGGCAACATGGAGGACTTTGAGGAGTTCCAGTACTATGACGAGTTCTAATTTTTCTTAGTGGCAAACCCCCAGACAGCTGCCTGTGTAGGCTTATCTTCTACGTTTCGTTTCTTTGCACTTTGATATTGATGTTGAACATTATGGCTATGTATTAGGCTCTGTGCATGTCTTGGACATCTTGATGTAATTAAAGTACCTTTCTGCTATTTATTTCGAACATTGTGTGATGATGTCTAATTATGTAATTGCTGTGTACGTGAGTTTCTGATCCTGGCACGTACATGGTTCGCATTCGGTTTGCCTTCCAAAACCGGGTGTGGCATAAGTGGTATCAAAGCCTTGCTGACTGTAGGACCGCTAACCTAGACTAGAATGGTCGCCCTAAGGAACTAAAGACCCCTACTCTTACCTTGATCTTTAGAGTCATTTCAAAAGTTGGTCATCTTGAACAACTCTATGTTATTTACTTATCTCAATAGTTTTGTCTCACTTTTCTTTCTGTTTACTTTCTGGTCTCATAGTTCTACTCTTACTCTTGTGCTTACGATGTCTTTTGTAGATGGCTCGTCTTAGGTGCACTGCACGTAAGTATGTGATCCCCTTTTTGCCTTTTTGCCTGGCGGAGCGTCCACTGCGTCGCACGGTGCTAGGTCAGTCCAGTCACCTGGAGAGACTGCATTGTCGCCTGCACGAGAAGCAGGAGCGCCGACGCCAGGAGTAGGAGCAGCAGGACTCTTCCCCCTCGCCTTAGCAGGAGGTGGAGTCTGAGAGGCCGCCTTCCCCTGCACCTCAGCTAGAGATGCCCCCTGCACCACCACGGGGCATCCCGGCTACTGGAGGAGACCCTGATGGAGTCGGAGACGACGATGACACCAGTGGCAGTTCGAGCCATGGCACGGAGCTCTCGGAGGAGCCGGAGCCAGAGGGATGGATCGCTAGACCCATCACTCGTGACGCCGCTCGCGGGTGTCACTTCCACGACGCTCTCGACACCTTGTTGTGTTGGGCCTTTGACCGACACACTTGGTCTATCGAGTACTGTTGTGTAGTCTACCAGCATCGTCGTGGGTTATACCCGGACTAGTGGGAGGCTACTTGCTTGGTGCGCCGTCCGGATGATGATCTCCGGGGTGTAGAGGCCTTCTCAGAGCACTATTCTATTACTGAGAGGGATACTATCGAGGCAGCCATGCAAGATGCAGCACGACATGCACTTTCTCAATATTGCTCGTTGTTCAGCGAGGTAGCTGATGGCTTCGACCTGAAGTACTACCCTCGCCGTTCGACCGGCAGTGCTGGAGGTGTGATTGTCTCGCCAGTTAGTGAGGGCAATCCCAGGCTGAACAGCATGGTCAACCTGACCGCCGTGCTCAACACAGAGTTGGACCACACCCTTGACGAGTTGGGCAAGGTTCGAGCGGAGGTTGCGGAATTGTGTGCTGAGTGCGCAGCACGCCACTATCTGGATGGTGGTTCTCCCACCCCTGTCGGGATTCAGCACCCTTACTGTTCGCCGCCCCATGGTCGCTTCGACTATGGTACCCCAGACTACAGGACCCGGATAGATTTGGATCCATAGATCGACAGAGTCAGAGTCTGTAATTCAGTGTCTGTCACACCCGGTTTCGGAAGGCAAACCGAATGCGAACTATGTACGTGCCAGGATCAGAACTCACGTACACAGCGATTACATAAATGAACATCATCGCACAATGCTCGAATAATAACATAAAAGGGTATGAACTTATTACATCACAGAGTCATAGACATCCTCATAGACATCAACTTAACAGTTAAATCAAAGTGCTAGCAAAACGCAGTAAAGATAAGGCCTTCACAGGCAGCTGACTGGGGGTTGCCGCCAACCCACACCTAGAATTCGTCGTAGTCTTGAAACTCCTGGAAGTCTCCTTCCACGGCTTCACCTTCTCCTGAGCAGTGGTTACAATGCGGACAACCTGGTGTTTGGTGGTAAAGCAAGGATGAGTACACATCAACGTACTCAGCAAATGTCCCGTTTGGCTGAGGTGGACTAGCTTTATGTGGGGTTAAACTCAAGCAGTTGCTTTTAGTTGGTCAGGTATTTATCATTAGTAGAAGCCAGATTTTAGCATTAATCAACCCATGAACCATTTCCTCATCGAGGAACAACATCATCATATTCGAACCAAAACCATAACATAATCCTTGTATCTCGAACCATCTGTATCTCTAATCAAAGAGGATCCCAAGGCTGCTCTTAACCGTGAGCACGGCTGATATATCAGTTTCACTACCCTCTGCAGAGGTCGCACACTTTACCCATGAGCCGTGATTCCCTTTCTGCCCGGGGAGAGCTAGTCCCCATTGACCACTACCTAGGTGGTCCGGCAGGGTATCACTACGTAGCCTTTACAAAGATTCCCTAGAGATCATAGCTGCCCGTTAGGTTTCTCCAGTTTGATAAACACAGTACTCCTCCCTGCAGGAGAGTGACTAACAAAAGCAAAACGAAAGAACCTCGGCACTCAGCCTCGGCAGAGCAAGCACTGTGCCTGGACCCCATTGACGGCACGACGGCGAAGCAACTACACCTCTAGTTCCTCTAATTAATTAGCTAAGGGCGCCCCATTTCACCCTCATGGTTGCACTGTTATCCCGGGTGGTCTCTCAACGAACAGGTCCTTACGGAGAGGTACTCGGGAAAACATCCCGAGTCCCCTAGAGTATCACAAGATCATCAATATCATCAGGATAACAGTATCGTAAATAGTCACATCATGTTCATTGATTAAGTTAAGGCAATGGCAGAATGCTAACCATAACAGCCCATAAGGTCATCAAGGATAAAGTAAAGTGTAAAGCTAGTCAATCCTTAGGTTTCAAGTAAGTAATGCGGGGTAGTAAGTTATAAATGAATAGGACATAATGGGTCAGAGGACACTTGCCTTCACCAAACTGCTAATCAGAGACTTCCTCTGCAACTTCCTCGGGAAACACAGACTGCTCGGTGTCTACGTAAAGTAATCATTCACACTATGCACTTGGGAAATAACAAGCAAAAACAATATACCAAACATATGCAGCAGAGAGATCACAAGTTCATAATAGAAAAGGGATAGGCACTCTAGTATTCCCTAGGTCTGGGGTAGAGGACTATACAAAGTGAGTCATTATCCACTAATCAGGTTTAAGTCAGTGGTGGGATTAAATCATTATCTAGTTTTAAGTTCCTAAACTTAGGTGTTTAAGTCCATAAACTTAAGTGCTCCAACTTTTATCAAAGTCTACTATCTTTTATTTATCTCAAATAGGGTTCCAATAACCTTAATCCTATCCTAATGATTAACCATTAATTGGGACATGGAAACAGCAGGGAAACATTGCATAAACAGATAGATAATAATATTATGAACATTTTGCAATTTGAAGCACCTAATTTGGAGTTCATATGGCAAAGTTATGAATTTTACAAGTTTGGGGTTAAAAATATACCCTAAGGACCTATTTTGAATTAAATAAAAGGCCCGAGGACCTAACTGCGAGAAACCAGGGACGGCGGGTTCAATTTCCAGAAAACAGAGGGGTTCTTTAAGAAAACGCGCGGGCGAAGGGGTATCGGGCTCCTACAGCCGTTAGATCTCGGATCGACGGCCAGGATTAGATCGCGGGCGGGCGCGCGAGCGCGCGGCGGCGATGAGCGGCTGACAGGCGGGGTCGGGCGGGCAGCGCGGGGCGCAGGCAGGCTGACAGGCGGGGCCAGCGGGCAGCACGGGCGCGAGCGACTGGCAGGCGGGGCCGGGCGGGCAGCGCGAGCGCGAGCGCGGGCGACTGACAGGCGGGGCCCAGTTGGCAGGGAGGCGGGGCCAGCGGGGGGGGGGGGGGGGGGGGGGGAAACGGCTCTGGGTCGTTGGATCTTGGGCGGACGGCTAGGATTGGATTCGGGCTATTTAAAACGGGATCGTCCGATCTGAGATGGACGGCGGGGATGGGATGGCTGGCTGCTGTCTTCTTCCCCAGCCGGCTGAGGCGGCGGCGCCCGTCCCCGCGGCGGAGAGCTCGCCGGAGACGAGGGGCGCGGGGGCCCTGCGGGTTCCCGGGGCGACCTGAGTGGCCGGGGAGGTTGGGGAGGGCGCGGGGACTTCTCTGGCGGGGTCTGGGTCGGGGCAGGGGCACCGGAGGGGGGCGGTTCACGGTGGAGTGGCTCGGCGGCGGCGCTAACCGACTCCGGCGAAGAATTAAGTGCAGCAGGGAGCAATAGAAGGGGAGGGAGAGGGCAGGGGAGGTTCCTTACCTCAAGGCGAATCCCAGGGACCTCTCGGTGGCGACGGAGACGCGACGACAGCCCGGGTCGACGGCGGCGGCTGCACGGAGGACGGCGGGTGAGCGCGGGCAGAGGAATTCAGGGAGGGAGAGGGAAAATTGGGGCGCGTTCCGGGTTGCGGACGCCGGGGCGAAGCTCACCGTGGCAAAGGACACGGCGGAGCTCCAACGGCGGCCGGGAAACGAGCTCGGGCGGCGGCGGTTCGCGGCGATGGCGCTTTGGCGTGCGCGCAGCGAGGGGAAGGTGGAAAAGAGGTCGGCAGGTGCGCAAATGAGGGAGGGGGAGAGGGCGAGTGGGGTTTGGGGCTCTAGTGGCCGAGGCGAGGGCGGTTGCGAGCTTTACGCGCGTCGTGGGCGCGGAGACCGCGGGCGCGCGCAGCTCGGGCGGCGGTTACGCGAGGACGAGAGAGCTGACAGCTCGGGCCCGCGGCGCAGAGAGAGAGAGGAGAAAGCGAGCGCGGGCGCGAGGAGAGCGGGGCTGACGGGCCGGGCCCACGGGCAGAGAGAGAGCGAGGGAGCGGGCGCACGCGGGGAACGGGAGCGCCGACAGGTGGGGCCGGGCGAGCAGAGAGAGAGGGAGGCGGGCGCGCGGAAGATGGGCCGACTGGGCCGAAAGGCCGAGGGGGCGGGGGTAGCGGGCTGCTTTTCCTTTTTCTTTTATTTTGGAATTGTTTTCTCTTTTCTTTTTATTTCCTCTATTTGATTCAAATTCAAATAAGCCACAAATTCAAATTAGACTTTTTGAGAATTATGCACCAAACAAAAGTGAAATCCAGGGTTCAACATGATGCAACAATTCATACTCCCTTGGAGTTTAACTTATCACACTATTATTACAAATAAGATAAGCACTTTTCTCCTATAGAAATGAGAAAGAAAAGATTAGGGAAGGATGAGAAAAGGGAGTAACACCCTGAATTTGGGGGTAACGTTGCTCCGGTGTATGTGGTCTTCACAGGTATGAAATGGGCCACCTTTGTTAAGCGGTCCACAACCACCCAGATGGAATCATAGCCGGCCCGGGTACGAGGTAGGCCAACTATAAAATCCATCCCGATCTCATCCCACTTCCACTGAGGAATCCGCAATGGCTGCAACAATCCGGCGGGCCTTTGATGCTCTGCTTTGGTTCTTTGACAGCTATCACAGATGGCGACATATTCTGCGATTTCTCTTTTCATGCCATACCACCAAAACCTCCTTTTTAAATCCTGGTACATCTTTTCACTTCCCGGGTGTATGGAGTAGGCTGTCTCATGAGCCTCCTTTAGGATCAGCTCCCGAATAGGTTTGAGGTCGGGGACACACAATCGGTCCTTGAACCATATTATCCCCTCTTCATCCTCTCGAAAGTCTTTGCCTCTTCCTTCTAAGATTAGCTGCCGGATCTTGTTGATGCTTTCATCATCCTTCTGCCCTTCTTTGATCTCCCGCTCTAGGGTGGGCTCTAATTCCACTGTTACTCCTTGCGTACTGTTTAGGAAACCGAGACTCAGTCTGTCGAACTCCTTGGCTAACTCATACGGCATCGGATACGTGGCCAACATATTGACTTGACTCTTCCTGCTCAGAGCATCCGCAACAACATTGGCTTTGCCTGGATGGTAATGTATCTCCAACTCATAGTCTTTGATCAATTCCAACCATCTTCGTTGTCTCATGTTTAACTCTGACTGGGTGAATATGTACTTCAGACTTTTATGATCTGTGTAAATGTCGCACTTCTGCCCATACAGGTAATGTCTCCAGGTCTTCAAAGCATGAACTACTGCTGCCAACTCCAGGTCATGTGTGGGATAATTTTTCTCATGGATCTTCAGCTGACGAGATGAATATGCTACAACTCTTCCTTCTTGCATTAGCACACATCCCAATCCGGTGTAAGAAGCATCGCAGTACACTGAGAATGGCTTGTGAACATCAGGCAGGACTAACACCGGAGCTGTAGTCAATCTATTTTTCAGTTCTTCAAATGCTTCCTGACACTTTTGGGTCCACTTGAACTCAACTTTCTTCGCTAGTAACGCTGTCATTGGTCTAGCAATCTTTGAGAAGCCTTCGATGAAACGCCTGTAATACCCAGCCATTCCAATGAAGCTCTTGATCCCACGAACATCCTTTGGTGCTTTCCAGTTCAGGATATCTGCCACTTTCTTTGGATCCACTGCCAACCCATCTTGATTTATGATGTGACCCAGAAACAAGACTTCATGAATCCAGAACTCGCATTTACTCAGCTTGGCATACAACTGATGCTCTCGAAGTCTTTGCAATACCATCTTCAAATGCTCTACATGATCTTCCTCACTTTGAGAGTATATGAGAATATCATCGATAAACACTACCACAAACTTATCTAGATAATCCATGAACACACTGTTCATCAGGTACATAAAGAAGGCTGGCGCATTTGTCAAACCAAAGGACATAACTGTGAATTCATATAACCCGTACTTGGTGATGAATGCCGTCTTCGGTATGTCCGAGGGTCGGATTCTGAGTTGATGGTAACCTGATCTCAGATCTATCTTCGAGAATACGCTGGCACCTCTGAGCTGGTCGAACAAATCTTCTATCCTTGGCAGGGGGTACTTGTTCTTGACAGTGACTTCATTCAAGGCTCTGTAATCTATGCACATCCTTTTGGTACCATCTTTCTTCTCTACAAACAACACCGGAGCGGCCCAAGGCGAGGTACTTGGTCTGATGTAACCCTTCTCTAACATCTCATCTATCTGCTTCTTGAGTTCCACCAATTCTGGTCCAGACACTCGGTAGGCTCTTTTGGAAATGGGGGCGGTACCAGGGATAAGCTCTATGGCAAATTCGACTTTTCTCTCGGGTGGCATGCCCGTTAGCTCCTCGGGAAATACGTCCGGAAAGTCCGACACAACCCTGATAGCCTCGAGCGGGTTGGGCTCCTTACTATCAACTGAAATCTGGTGACAGACACCCTCCGCTGAATTAGGCATCCTTAGCTCAGCCACTACCTCTTCTCCTGACGGGGACTTTAATGTTACAGTCCTCTTGTCACAGCTAACATTCGCCTCATACTTCATTAACCAATTCATCCCTAGAATAATATCTATCCCAGGGGTGTCTATTACTATTAAGTCACTGGGGAATCCTATCCCCCTTATTTCCACCCTTATATTTGAGCATATTTTATCTGTTTGCACCCTGCCACCAACTGAATTAATCCTCATGGGCGGCATCATTGCCTCTACTGAGATGTTATGCAATTCTACCCAGGTTGCAGTGACAAATGAATGAGTTGCACCAGTATCAAATAGCACTTTCGTGGGATGAGATTCGACTGAGAACATACCTACTGCCACATCTGGTGCATCCTGGATCGCTTCGGCCTCCAAGTGGTTCACCTTTCCACGGTTGTACGCTTGGTTACGATTGCCTGCTGTCGGCTGCAGTACACCTTGCCTTGTTGGAGCATTGGGGTTGGTCTGCTGCTGCGCCATCTTCTTCGGGCACTGCATCGCCCAGTGGCCTTGCTCTCCACAGTGAAAACATCCTCTGCCTCCTCCTTGTGCTGGGGCTGCTTGGTTGCTCTGGTTTGCTGCTGGGGCAGGAAGGCGAGGTGCCTGGTTGTTCTGCTTCTGATACTGATTACCTCCCTGCTGGCTGTGCTGACGATACTGCTGCTGCTGCTGCTGATACTGCCTCTGAAACTGCTGCTGATGCAGACGCTGATTCTGATTCTGATATCCCTGTGGGTGACCGGGCCTGCCTTGCTGAGATGAACTGCCTGAGAAGCGTGGACGGCTGATGCCTCCGGACTGGGGCCCACTCATCTTGCGCTTCCGATCTTCCATATCCTTGCGCTTCTTCTCAGTCATAACTGCCCTATCGATCAGGTGCTGGAAGGTGGGGAAGGTGTGATTCATCAGCTGGTAATGCAGGGGATCCACCAAACCTCTCATGAACCTGTACTGCCTTTTAGCATCAGTGTTGACATCCTCAGGTGCATACCGAGATAGCTGCAGAAACTTGTCTCTGTATTCACTAACAGACAGGGGTCCCTGCTTCAGAGCCAGAAACTCCTCCTTCTTCACGATCATCAGTCCCTCCGGCACATGGTACCTGCGGAAACTCTCGCTGAATTCTTCCCAGGTGATGGCTTCGGGGTCAGCATGTGTGGCGAGGTAGGACTCCCACCAGGACTGGGCTGCTCCCCTTAGCTGACGGGGACCATACAGAACCTTCTCCCTGTCGTTACATTGGGCGGTGCGCAGTTCTCTTTCCACTGCGTGCAGCCAGTCTTCTGCATCCATGGGGTCGGCAGAATGGGCGAAGGTAGGAGGGTGCCCTCTCATGAACTCACCACGCTTATCTCGTGGCATCTGGGGCATCTGCACTTGCAACTGGGGTTGGGGTTGCTGTTGAGCCTGCTGCATGGCTGCCAGAGTCTGCCCAATGGCCTGCACTGCCTGGGTCTGCATCAAGAACATCTGCTCCACTGTCATCGGGGGTGGCGGGGGAGGCTGCCTCTGTTGTTCCTCCTGCTGGTCATGCTGCTCTTGCTGAGCACGCCTGTTGCATCGGCGCCTGTTGTCAGACATCTGTGGAAGACATTCATACATCAGCGTTGATCTAACAACCCTCCAGCATAAGAAAAGAGAATACAGAATTCTTCATGACACTGAGTGAACAAAGAGCTTCACTGATCCCCATTACGATTCAACACAGCTTCTCAGATAAGAAGGAAAGTAGAAGTAAATGGCTTCCCAACTAAATAACTGACTTTATTAACATTACTAGCTAGGCCAAACTGCAGGGGAAACCCACAGGTTGGCAACAGTCATTACAAAGATTCAAATCCAGTACAAGTTCACCATAACAAGCATGCAAGCAACTGATAAGCAAACTAAACTAATTGGAAGCAACTGATAAGCAAACTAAACTAACTATTTAAGACTGAGACATCTGACTTAAGAATTATTACAAACTTTGACGGTAACGATCTAAGGATCCAGATCTATCCTGGTCTTACAGGCAGGGGAACCATAAGTGTGGTGACCACGTGGCGGTGAGCGGTATGGGTGCTGAGTCCCAACAGGAGCGGGAGAACCACCCTCCTGGTGATGGCGCTCTGCCAGCTCAGCACGCAACTCCGCAATCTCCATTCGAGCCCTGCTCAGCTCGTCCAGAGAGTGATCCAGCTCAGTGTTAAGCACTGCGACTAGGTTGACTGTGCTGCTCAACCTAGGGTTAGCCTCACCAACAGGTGAGACAACCACACTCTCTGTGCTGCCAGTAGGGCGACGGGGGTAGTACCGAAGGTTAAGACCGTCGGCCACCCCACCGAACAAAGAACAGTACTGGGAGAGTGCACGTCGTGCTGCATCCTGCATAGCCGCCTCTGTAGTGTCCCTCTCGGAGATGGAATAGTGCTCCGAAACGGCCTCCGCACCCCGGAGGTCATCCTCCGGACGGCGAACTAGGCAGGTAGCCTCCCAGCGGTCCGGGTACCTCCCGCGACTGTGCTGGTAGACTACACAACGATACTCGATCGACCAGGTGTGCCGGTCAAAAGCCTGGCGCAGCAAGGTGTCGAGCGCGTCGTGGAAGTGACAACCGCGAGCGGCATCACGGGTGATGGGTCGGGCGACCCATCCTTCCGCCTCCTGCGGCTCAGAAGACTCCGTGCTGTGGTCTGAGTCGTCGTCGTCGGGGTCCCCTCCAAGACCTCCTCCGGTAGCTCCTCCGACAGCCGGGGCGTCCCGCGGTGGTGCAGGGGGCGCCTCCAGCTGGGCAACAGAGGAACGGGGCCTCACGGACTCCACCTCTCGCTGGGATGAGGAGGAAGAGCCCTGCTGCTCTCTGTGCTGGCGCCGGCGTTCCTGCTCCTCACGCAGGCGGTGGTGCAGTCTCTCCAGGTGACTCAACTGACCGGACACGGTGCGGTGCAGAGGACGCTCCGCAAGTCGAGACGGCAGGAAAGGAATCACCGACTTACGTGCTGTGTGTCTAAGACGAGCCATCTACAAAAGACACCGTAAGCATAAGAGTAAGAGCAGAACTAAAATGACAAGTGAATAAACCATAGACAGAATAAGATAAAAATTTTAACAAGGTATAATATAGTATATACATATGTGTAGTAAAACATAGGGTTGGTCGAGGTGACCGACTTTTGAAGTAACATCAGAGGTCAAGGTGAGAGGGAAGGTCAATAGTCCTTAGTACGACCAGTGCTACTCTAGGTCAGCGGTCCTACAGTCAGCACGGCTTTGATACCACTTATGTCACACCCGGTTTCGGAAGGCAAACCGAATGCGAACTATGTACGTGCCAGGATCAGAACTCACGTACACAGCGATTACATAAATGAACATCATCGCACAATGCTCGAATAATAACATAAAAGGGTATGAACTTATTACATCACAGAGTCATAGACATCCTCATAGACATCAACTTAACAGTTAAATCAAAGTGCTAGCGAAACGCAGTAAAGATAAGGCCTTCACAGGCAGCTGACTGGGGGTTGCCGCCAACCCACACCTAGAATTCGTCGTAGTCTTGAAACTCCTGGAAGTCTCCTTCCACGGCTTCACCTTCTCCTGAGCAGTGGTTACAATGCAGACAACCTGGTGTTTGGTGGTAAAGCAAGGATGAGTACACATCAACGTACTCAGCAAATGTCCCGTTTGGCTGAGGTGGACTAGCTTTATGTGGGGTTAAGCTCAAGCAGTTGCTTTTAGTTGGTCAGGTATTTATCATTAGTAGAAGCCAGATTTTAGCATTAATCAACCCATGAACCATTTCCTCATCGAGGAACAACATCATCATATTCGAACCAAAACCATAACATAATCCTTGTATCTCGAACCATCTGTATCTCTAATCAAAGAGGATCCCAAGGCTGCTCTTAACCGTGAGCACGGCTGATATATCAGTTTCACTACCCTCTGCAGAGGTCGCACACTTTACCCATGAGCCGTGATTCCCTTTCTGCCCGGGGAGAGCTAGTCCCCATTGACCACTACCTAGGTGGTCCGGCAGGGTATCACTATGTAGCCTTTACAAAGATTCCCTAGAGATCATAGCTACCCGTTAGGTTTCTCCAGTTTGATAAACACAGTACTCCTCCCCGCAGGAGAGTGACTAACAAAAGCAAAACGAAAGAACCTCGGCACTCAGCCTCGGCAGAGCAAGCACTGTGCCTGGACCCCATTGACGGCACGACGGCGAAGCAACTACACCTCTAGTTCCTCTAATTAATTAGCTAAGGGCGCCCCATTTCACCCTCATGGTTGCACTGTTATCCCGGGTGGTCTCTCAACGAACAGGTCCTTACGGAGAGGTACTCGGGAAAACAGCCCGAGTCCCCTAGAGTATCACAAGATCATCAATATCATCAGGATAACAGTATCGTAAATAGTCACATCATGTTCATTGATTAAGTTAAGGCAATGGCAGAATGCTAACCATAACAGCCCATAAGGTCATCAAGGATAAAGTAAAGTGTAAAGCTAGTCAATCCTTAGGTTTCAAGTAAGTAATGCGGGGTAGTAAGTTATAAATGAATAGGACATAATGGGTCAGAGGACACTTGCCTTCACCAAACTGCTGATCAGAGACTTCCTCTGCAACTTCCTCGGGAAACACAAACTGCTCGGTGTCTACGTAAAGTAATCATTCACACTATGCACTTGGGAAATAACAAGCAAAAACAATATACCAAACATATGCAGCAGAGAGATCACAAGTTCATAATAGAAAAGGGATAGGCACTCTAGTATTCCCTAGGTCTGGGGTAGAGGACTATACAAAGTGAGTCATTATCCACTAATCAGGTTTAAGTCAGTGGTGGGATTAAATCATTATCTGGTTTTAAGTTCCTAAACTTAGGTGTTTAAGTCCATAAACTTAAGTGCTCCAACTTTTATCAAAGTCTACTATCTTTTATTTATCTCAAATAGGGTTCCAATAACCTTAATCCTATCCTAATGATTAACCATTAATTGGGACATGGAAACAGCAGGGAAACATTGCATAAACAGATAGATAATAATATTATGAACATTTTGCAATTTGAAGCACCTAATTTGGAGTTCATATGGCAAAGTTATGAATTTTACAAGTTTGGGGTTAAAAATATACCCTAAGGACCTATTTTGAATTAAATAAAAGGCCCGAGGACCTAACTGCGAGAAACCAGGGACGGCGGGTTCAATTTCCAGAAAACAGAGGGGTTCTTTAAGAAAACGCGCGGGCGAAGGGGTATCGGGCTCCTACAGCCGTTAGATCTCGGATCGACGGCCAGGATTAGATCGCGGGCGGGCGCGCGAGCGCGCGGCGGCGATGAGCGGCTGACAGGCGGGGTCGGGCGGGCAGCGCGGGGCGCAGGCAGGCTGACAGGCGGGGCCAGCGGGCAGCGCGGGCGCGAGCGACTGGCAGGCGGGGCCGGGCGGGCAGCGCGAGCGCGAGCGAGGGCGACTGACAGGCGGGGCCCAGTTGGCAGGGAGGCGGGGCCAGCGGGGGGGGGGGGGGGGGGGAAACGGCTCTGGGTCGTTGGATCTTGGGCGGACGGCTAGGATTGGATTCGGGCTATTTAAAACGGGATCGTCCGATCTGAGATGGACGGCGGGGATGGGATGGCTGGCTGCTGTCTTCTTCCCCAGCCGGCTGAGGCGGCGGCGCCCGTCCCCGCGGCGGAGAGCTCGCCGGAGACGAGGGGCGCGGGGGCCCTGCGGGTTCCCGGGGCGACCTGAGTGGCCGGGGAGGTTGGGGAGGGCGCGGGGACTTCTCTGGCGGGGTCTGGGTCGGGGCAGGAGCACCGGAGGGGGGCGGTTCACGGTGGAGTGGCTCGGCGGCGGCGCTAACCGACTCCGGCGAAGAATTAAGTGCAGCAGGGAGCAATAGAAGGGGAGGGAGAGGGCAGGGGAGGTTCCTTACCTCAAGGCGAATCCCAGGGACCTCTCGGTGGCGACGGAGACGCGACGACAGCCCGGGTCGACGGCGGCGGCTGCACGGAGGACGGCGGGTGAGCGCGGGCAGAGGAATTCAGGGAGGGAGAGGGAAAATTGGGGCGCGTTTCGGGTTGCGGACGCCGGGGCGAAGCTCACCGTGGCAAAGGACACGGCGGAGCTCCAACAGCGGCCGGGAAACGAGCTCGGGCGGCGGCGGTTCGCGGCGATGGCGCTTTGGCGTGCGCGCAGCGAGGGGAAGGTGGAAAAGAGGTCGGCAGGTGCGCAAATGAGGGAGGGGGAGAGGGCGAGTGTGGTTCGGGGCTCTAGTGGCCGAGGCGAGGGCGGTTGCGAGCTTTACGCGCGTCGTGGGCGCGGAGACTGCGGGCGCGCGCAGCTCGGGCGGCGGTTACGCGAGGACGAGAGAGCTGACAGCTCGGGCCCGCGGCGCAGAGAGAGAGAGGAGAAAGCGAGCGCGGGCGCGAGGAGAGCGGGGCTGACGGGCCGGGCCCACGGGCAGAGAGAGAGCGAGGGAGCGGGCGCACGCGGGGAACGGGAGCGCCGACAGGTGGGGCCGGGCGAGCAGAGAGAGAGAGGGAGGCGGGCGCGCGGAAGATGGGCCGACTGGGCCGAAAGGCCGAGGGGGCGGGGGTAGCGGGCTGCTTTTCCTTTTTCTTTTATTTTGGAATTGTTTTCTCTTTTCTTTTTATTTCCTCTATTTGATTCAAATTCAAATAAGCCACAAATTCAAATTAGACTTTTTTAGAATTATGCACCAAACAAAAGTGAAATCCAGGGTTCAACATGATGCAACAATTCATACTCCCTTGGAGTTTAACTTATCACACTATTATTACAAATAAGATAAGCACTTTTCTCCTATAGAAATGAGAAAGAAAAGATTAGGGAAGGATGAGAAAAGGGAGTAACACCTGAATTTGTGAATATGAGCAAAGAAATTTTATACCCCCAAATTCAGGGTGTTACAGTGTCTTAGTTTAGTCAGTCTTAGTTAGAGTTAGTTTGCTTATCATATGTTGGAATGCTTGTCATGATGAACATGTAATGAAGTTGGATCTTTGTAATGATTGTCAACAAGGTGTGGGTATCCCCTGCAACTTGGTGTAGTTATTAATAAAGTCAGTTATTTAGTTGGGTAATCCCTTTATTTCCACTTTCCTCTTTATCTGAGAAGTTGTCAGTGAAGATGGTCAATTGTTCAGTGTTATGAAGATTTTCTATACATCTTTTCTTATGCTGAAAGACTGCAGAGTCAGATCTGATATGTGTGTGATTTCTACAGATGTCTGAGAACAGGCGCAGAGGTGCAAGGCGTGCCTAGCCAGAACAGCAGGCACCCTAGGAAGATGCAGCTCAGCAGCAGCAGTTGCCACCGCCACCACCGATGACCATTGAGCAAATGTTCTTGATGCAGACTCAAGCAGTCCAAGCAATTGGTCAGACTTTAGCAGCGATGTAGCAGGTGCAGCAGCAGCCACCCTCGCCTCAGCCTCAAGTGCAAGTCCAGATGCCACAGGTGCCCAGGGACAAGCGGGCAGAATTCATGAGGGGCCATCCCCCAGTCTTTGCCCATTCTGCTGATCCCATGGACGCCGAAGATTGGCTGCGTACCATGGAACGTGAGTTGCACACTACCCAGTGCAACGATCGTGAGAAGGTGTTGTATGGTCCCCGACAGTTGAGGGGAGCAGCACAGTCTTGGTGGGAGTCTTACCTCACCACCCATGCCATCCCTGAAGCCATCACTTGGGAAGAATTCAGGGACAACTTCCATCGCTACCATGTGCCCAAGGGACTGATGATAGCGAGGAAGGAGGAGTTTCTCGCCTTGAAGCAAGGTCCCCTATCCGTCAGTGTGTATAGAGATAAGTTTCTGTAGCTGTCACGTTATGCCCTAGAAGATGTCAACACGGATGCCAAGAGGCAGTACCGCTTCTTGAGAGGATTGGTTGATCCCCTCCATTACCAGCTGATGAACCACACCTTTCCTACCTCCCAGCATTTGATCGACAGGGCTATTATGACTGAAAGGAAACGTCGAGAGATGGAGGACAGGAAACACAAGATTAGTGGATGTCAGGTCGAGAGTAGCAGCCGTCCTCGCTACTCAGGCAACCCACCTTAGCCATTCAAGCAGGGTCACCAGCACCAGCACCAGCACCAGCATTAGCGTCAGAACCAGCAGCAGCAGTACCAGAGGCAGTTTCCTCAGCAACAGCAGTACCGTCAGAATAACCAGCAGGGAGGAAATCAATATCAGCATAAGAGCAACCAGGCACCCTGTCTTCCTGCCCCAGCAACCAACTAGAACAGCCAAGCAGCGCCAGCACAAGGAGGAAGTCATGCATGTTTCCACTGTGGGGAACAAGGCCACTAGGCAAATCATTGCCCGAAGAAAGTAGCTCAGCAGTAGCCAACTCCTAATGCCCCAGTCAGGCAGAATGCAATGCAGCAAGGAGGCAACAACCGTGGGCAGCCTCGTGCCCAGTATGGAAAGGTGAATCACTTGGAGGCCGACACAGTCTAGGAGACTCCAGGAGTGGCACTAGGTACGTTTTCAGTCGAGTACCATTCTGCAAATGTGTTATTTGATACTGGAGCAACACATTCTTTTATGACTGCATCATAGGTAGAATCACATAATATACCAGTAGCACCCATGTATCCACCTATGAGGGTTAGTTCAGTTGGTGGAAGGACCCAAACAGATAGATTTTGCCCTAGTGCAAAAGTTCAAATAAGGGGGATAGAGTTCCCCACTGATTTAATAGTTATGGGTAACTAGGATACAACTATAGATGTCATCCTAGGGATGATTTGGCTAACCAAGTATCAAGCCAGTCTTAGCTGTAACAAGAGAACGATGAAGTTAGTGTCCCTATCAGGAGAAGAAGTGTTAGTAGAGTTGGTCTTGTCTGGACCAAGGAAAGGAAGTTGTTACCAAGTCACCGCCCATATTGAGGAGATTAAACCATCAGAGGCTATCAATGTAGTATCAGAATTCTCAGATGTGTTTCCCGAGGAGTTACCAGGTATGGCACCTGAAAGGAAGGTTGAATTTGCCATATTGCTTATACCAGGCACCACCCCTATTTCCAAGAGAGCCTATCGAGTGTCCGAACCAGAATTAGTGGAACTCAAGAAGCAGATTGATGAGTTGTCAGAGAAGGGCTACATCAGACCGAGTACCTCGCCTTGGGCAGCCCCAGTGTTATTTGTAGAGAAGAAGGACAGAACAAAGAGGATGTGCATTGACTATAGATCCTTGAATGAAGTTACTATCAAGAACAAGTACCCCCTGCCCAGAATTGAAGACTTATTCGATCAGTTGAGAGGAGCCAGTGTGTTCTAAAAGATAGATCTGAGGTCAGGTTACCATCAGCTCAGAATCTGACCTTCGGATATACCGAAGGCAACATTCATCACCAAGTATAGACTATATGAGTTCACGGTCATGTCATTCGGTTTGACGAATGCGCCAGCTTACTTCATGTACTTAATGAACAGTGTGTTCATGGACTACCTTGACAAGTTCGTAGTGGTGTTCATTGATGATATTCTTATATATTCCCAGAATGAGCAAGAGCATGAGGAGCGTTTGAGGAAAGTACTTCAGAGGCTACGAGATTGTCATTTGTATGCCAAGTTCAGCAAGTGCGAGTTCTGGATCAGTGAAGTCCTGTTCTTGGGTCATATTATAAATCGAGAGGGATTGGCTGTAGATCCGAAGAAGGTAACGACTATTCTAGACTGGAAAGCACCAAAAGACGTCCGAGGAATCAAGAGTTTCATTAGAATGGCTGGTTATTATCGGCGTTTCATTGAAGGTTTCTCCAAGATTGCCAGGCCAATGACAGTCTTGCTGGCAAAGAAGGTTGAGTTCAAGTGGACCCCAACATGCCAAAAGTCCTTTGAGACATTGAAGGAGAAGTTAACGACGGCACCAGTATTGATTCTGCCAGATGTTCACAAGCCATTCTCAGTATATTGTGATGCTTCGTACACAGGACTGGGATGTGTGTTAATGTAGAAAGGGAGAGTAGTGGCATACTCGTCCCGCCAGCTGAAGATTCATGAGAAGAATTATCCTACTCATGATCTAGAATTAGCAGCCGTGGTTCATGCACTGAAGACCTGGAGGCATTATCTTTATGGGCAGAAGTGTGATATCTACACGGATCACAAGAGCCTCAAGTACATATTCACTCAGTCAGAGTTAAACATGAGGTAGCGAAGATGGCTAGAATTGATCAAAGATTATGAGCTGGAGACTCATTATCACCTAGGCAAAGCAAATGTGGTTGCGGATGCTCTAAGCAGAAATAGTCAAGTTAATATGTTGGCTGCTCACCCGATGCCGTATGAGCTAGCGAAGGAATTCGATAGATTGAGTCTCGGATTTCTGAACAACACCTAAGGAGTGACAATTGAGTTGGAACCCACTCTAGAGCAAGACATCAGAAAGGGCCAGAAGGATGATGAGAAGATCAACGAGATCCGGCAGCTGATCATAGATGGAAAAAGCAAGGATTTTCGTGAAGATGCAGAAGGAGTGGTATGGTTCAAGGATAGACGATGTGTTCTCGACATCAAATTGATCCGGGAACTAATTCTCAAGGAAGCCCATGAGACAACATACTCTATACACCCTGGTAGTGAGAAGATGTACCAAGACCTAAAGAAAAGATTCTAGTGGTACGGTATGAAAAGGGAGATAGCAGAGTATGTGGTTGTATGTGACAGTTGTCAGAGGATTAAAGCAGAACATCAGAGGCCTGCAGGTTTGTTGCAGCCGTTGCAGATTCCTCAGTGGAAATGGGATGAGATCAGAATGGACTTCATAGTTGGTTTGCCTCGCACTCGTACTGGTTATGACTCCATCTGGGTAGTAGTGGACCATTTGACAAATGCGGCCCATTTCATACCAGTCAAGACCACCTACAACAGTGCAGTGTTGGCCGAACTATATATGTCTTGGATTGTGTGCTTGCATGGCATTCCAAAGAAGATAGTATCAGATAGAGGCATTTAGTTCACCTCTCATTTTTTGCAGCAGTTGCATGAAGCTTTGGGCACACACTTAAAATTCAGCTCAGCTTATCACCCGCAGACAGATGGTCAAACAGAGAGGACCAATCAGATTCTTGAAGATATGTTGAGGGCTTGTGCTTTGTAAGACAAGATAGGTTGGGACAATAGGCTACCATATGCAGAATTCTCTTACAACAACAGCTATCAAGCGAGTCTGAAGATGTCACCATTCGAAGCGCTTTATGGGAAGAATTGCAGAACTCCATTGCATTGGGACCAACCTGGTGAAAGACAGGTGTTCGGTCCAGATATTTTGCTTGAAGCCGAAGAAAAACATCAGAATGGTTCGAGAGAATTTGAAGGCAGCGCAGTCCAGACAACGAAGCTATGCTGACACCCGAAGAAGAGAACTGAGTTTTGAAAAAGGAGACTATGTCTACTTGAAGGTGTCACCAATCAAAGGAATCAAAAGGTTCGGAGTCAAAGGCAAGCTAGCACCTCGATACATCGGACCATACCAGATTCAAGCAAGGCGTGGAGAAGAGGCATATCAACTCAGTTTACTAGAGAATCTGTCAGCTGTGCATGATGTGTTCCATGTGTCTCAGTTGAAGAAATGCTTGAGAGTGCCAGAAGAGCAGTTGCCAACAGAGGATCTTGAGGTTCAAGAAGATCTGACATATATTGAGAAGCCAACCCAAATTCTAGAAACAACAGATCGGGTCACTCGGAGAAGTACCATCAGGATGTGCAAAGTCAAATGGGGTCATCACTCAGAAGAAGAAGCAACCTGGGAAAGAGAAGATGATTTGAAAGCCAAGTACCCTGAGCTCTTTTCTAGCCAGCCCTGAATCTCGAGGGCGAGATTCTTTTAAGGGGGATAGGTCTGTAACACCCTAAATTTGGGGGTATAAAATTTCTTTCTTATTTTCATCCAAATTCAGGTGTTACTCTTCTCTCTCACCCTAGGTTCTATCCCTCTCTAGATTCTCTCTCACTTTTTCCTTTTAAGTAGAAATAGCTTAATTAAGTGGGGTTTAATTATTTATTTTTGTCAAAACACTATGGGTCATGACATGTTGCATCATGATGAGTTTGAATATTCTTTGAATTGTTGCACATGTTTGAATTAGTTTGAATTTGGAAACTTGATTTGAATTTGAATTGAAAACCCTAGAGAAAAGAAATGGAAAAGCAGTTAGGAAATTCAGGAAAAGGCAAAGCAGCCCAACCGGCCCAACTCGGCCCAGCTAAACCGCGCGCCCGCGCGCCCGCGCCGCCTGACAGGTGGGTTCCACCTGTCAGCGGCAACCCCCTCCCCCGCGCGCCCTCTCTCACCCTCTCTCTGCCTAGTGGGGCCAGGCTGTCGGCGCCGGTTTCCTCGCCCGCACGCCCTTCTTCTCTCTCTGCTTTATGGGCCCGCTTTGCCAGTCGTCGAGCCGTTACCTCGCGCACCAGTCCCCTCTCTCTGCGTCGTGGGCCTGCGCTGTCAGCTCTGCCTTCCCCGCGCCCAACGTGGACCAACGCGCGCACTCGCGCCCGTCGCCGTGAACCTCGGCCAGATCGTCCGCCCACGCGTCCCATCACTTTTTGAGCACCGCCCGCACCCGTACTCACTTCCCCGCCTCATTTCATGCAGCCTCGCTCTCGCTAGCGCCCTGCCCACGTCGTCCGACCTCGCCGAAGACCCGCACCTGCCTCCCCTGTTATCCAGTTCACCGGAGGCCACGCCAATCGACCCCGAGCTCCGTCCCGAGGCGAGACATCCATCCCCGCCCTTGTTTTCCCCTATTCATGCCTACCTGTAGCCAATTTGGCCTCGCCGGTGTGCGGCCGCGCCTGCACGGTGTCCGGCCAGCCTGGCCCCGTCCAGTGCCCCGGTATTGGCCCATAATGCTCCCCACCTCCACTAGAACTAGCCCAAGACCCATCGCGGTCAATTGCCTCTCCTAGTGGTCGGAATTCCTCACCAGAGTTACCCCGGCCCGCCTGGAGCTTTTCCCCCGCTGTTTCCCCGTCTCTGACCCCGGTCTCGTGGCCACAACCCCGCCAACGAGTTCGCCGAGTCGTCTTCTCCATCTCTAACCAACTCTGTCGACCCCGGAACCGCCGTAGCACGCACCAGCCCCAACTCCGGCGACTTCACCGCAGCGAAGAGGAGCGGTGCCGCCCGCAGCCGTTCACCCCCTCCCGGTTTGATCTCCCCCGTCCGATCTTGATCGCACGGCCCAGATCACGGGATATCGCTTCGCGCACGCGCGCCCTGCGTCCGGACCCGCCTGTCAGCGCCTGTGTCCCCTAGCGCTGGGCCCAATCAATCATCCCGTCCCCTTCCCAGCCGCTAACACCCCTGGCCCGCTTGTCAGCGCTCGTTCACCCGCACGCGCTTGCCCTCGGCCGCAGATCTAATCTCGGCCATTGATTTCTGATCTAACGGTTGAGATCGTCTGATACCCTTTCACATGTAGTTTTGCTTAAGAGACCATAGGGTTAGTTGGAATTAACCCGCCGTCCCTGGTTTTCGCGCGGAGGCCCCTGTAATCTTGCAGATTGAACCCTAGACTTTTAAATAATTATAGAATTAGTCCTAGTTTCATATTTTAATCTCCCAAACTTGTTTATTTCATATCTTTTGCATATGAACTCCAAATTTAGTGATTCAAATTGCAAAATGTTCATAGGAATATTCTCTGTTTAAATAAATTAGTTCCATTTACTCTCTGCACATTCTAATTTTACGGTTAACTATGGACTAGCATATGTGTAGGTTTGTTTATTTAATAAAATAAATAAAAGGAAAACCCTAGGAGTTAAAGTATATTTAGTTTTGTGAGACTAATAACCTGTATTACATGAATTCATCTCTGGTCTAACTTTTAGGTTACAATAAAATAAATAAAACTAGGTTATGTAATTATGGACAACACTTAAAGAATAATCAACTCCTAAATGAAGTTAGTTCATGTTATACTTTGATCTCATTCTTCCTTATCTAATACTGTGCCTTTTGAGATGTACTCTAATGTTTGTACATGTTTTGGTGTACTGTTCATTTGTACTTTCCAAATGTATTGAATGTATGCTTGCTTTATTTAGACAATGAGCAGTCCGAGGTTCCCGAGTGTGTTGCTGAAGACCTCCCTGAGCAACAACCTGGTGAAGGCAAGTGCCCTCTGACCTATTATGTCCTACGTACTTTATAATCCATTGTCCCGCATTACATTACTTAAACCTAAGGATTGACTAGTCTGTATTTACCTTATCCTTGTTTACCTTTTGGGTTATCATGGTTTTGAAAGTTGCCTAGAGGGGGGTGAATAGGCAAATCTGAAATTTATAAACTTTAAGCACAACTATAAGCCGGGGTTAGCGTTAGAAATAAAGTCGAGTTTGAAAGAGAGGGCGAAAACAAATCACAAGCAAATGAAGAGTGTGACACGGTGATTTGTTTTACCGAGGTTCGGTTCTTGCAAACCTACTCCCTGTTGAAACAGTTACCTAGACCGAGTGAGCTTTTCTCCTTAATCAACGGGTCACTTAGACCCCTCACAAGGACCACCACAACTTGGTGTCTCTTGCGTTGATTATAAGTTGCTTGAGAACAAGAAAGAGGAAGAAGAAAAGCAATCCAAGCGACAAGAACTCAAATAAACACAAATATCTCTCTCTCACTAGTCACTAATTGTTTGGAGTGATCTTGGACTTGGGAGAGGATTTGATCTCTTGTTTGTGTCTTGGAGTGAAGTCTAGAGCTCTTGTATTGAATGCAATGGCTGAAAACTTGGATGCCTTGAAGTGTGGTGTTTGGGGGTATTTATAGCTCCAACCAACAAAATGGTCGTTGGGGAGGCTATCTGTCGATGGGCGCACCGGACAGTCTGGTGCGCCACCGGACACTGTCCGGTGCGCCAGCCACGTCACCCAACCGTTAGGGTTCGACCGTTGTAGCTCTGTCAGCCTAGGCCATCGGATAGTCCGGTAGTGCACCGGACAACCACTGTTCACTGTCCGGTGCGCCTTCTGGCGCCTGCTCTGACTTTGCGCGCACTGTTCGCGCACTGTAGCGCTTTTACAGGTTTCCGTTGGAGTCGACCGTTGCGCTGTAGCCTTTGCTCCGCTGGCACACCGTATAGTCCGGTAAATTATAGCGGAGTGGCATTTCCAGAAACCCAAAGGTGGCGAGTTCGAGTTGATCCACCCTGGTGCACCGGATAGTCCGGTGCGCCAGACCAGGGCAGCCTTCGGTTTCTTTTGCTCCTTTCATTTTGAACCCTATCTTGGACTTTTTATTAGTTTGTGTTGAAACTTTGGCACTTGTAGAACTTATAATCTAGAGCAAACTAGTTAGTCCAATTATTTGTGTTGGGCAATTCAACCACCAAAATTATATTTAGGAAATGGTTTGACCCAATTTCCCTTTCAATCTCCCCCTTTTTGGTGATTGATACCAACACAAACCAAAACAAATATATAAGCGCAGAATTGAACTAGTTTGCATAAGGTAAGTGCAAAGGTTGCTTGGAATTAAACCAATTTAAACTTTCATAAGATGTGCATGGATTGATTTCTTTCTTTTAATATTTCGGACCACATTTGCACCACTTGTTTTGTTTTTGCAAATTCTTCTGGAAATTCTTTTCAAAGTCTTTTTTGCAAATAGTCAAAGGCATATAAATAAGATTTCGAGAAGCATTTTCAAGATTTTGAAATTTTCTCCCCTTGTTTCAAATGCTTTTCCTTTGACTAAACAAAACTCCCCCTTAATGAAGTTCTCCTCTTATTGTTCAAGAGGGTTTTACCAATTGAGATAGAATTTCTTAGAGGAATACTAATTTCAAAGATGCCAATTGAAAAACATTTAAAAAACTTAAACTTGTTTCAAAAAATTTTGAAATTAGCGTGGTGGTGCGGTCCTTTTGCTTTGGGCTAATACTTTCTCCCCCTTTGGCATTAATTGCCAAAAATGGATACTTGAGTGAAATATGAGCCCTTTTAGATTCTCTCCCCCTTTGGCCAACAATATATGAGTGAAGATTATACCAATGTGGAGAGATGGCGGAATACCGGCAAAGTGAATAATACCTATGGAGTTGAGTGGAAGCGTCGTCTTTGCCGAGTACTACATTTCCCTTTCAATTTTATGACTAAGCATAAGAATACACTTGAAAACACATTAGTCATAGATATAAAAGAGATATGATCGAAGGTATATAAATGAGCTATGTGTGCAAAGTATCAATCAAAATTCCGAGAATCAAGAATGTTTAGCTCATTCCTAAGTTTGGTAAAGGTTTTCTCATCTAGTGGTTTGGTAAAGATATCGGCTAATTGTTCTGTGGTATTAATATAGGCTATCTCGATATCCCCCTTTGTTGGTGATCTCTCAAAAAGTGATACCGAATGGTTATGTGCTTAGTGCGGCTGTGTTCAACGGGATTATCCGCCATGCGGATTGCACTCTCATTATGACATAGGAGAGGGACTTTGCTAAATTTGTAGCCATAGTCCCTGAGGGTTTGCCTCATCCAAAGAAATTGCGCGCAACAACAACCTGTGGCAATATACTCGGCTTCGGCAGTGGAAAGAGCTACTGAGTTTTGTTTCTTTGAAGCCCAAGACACCAGGGATCTCCCCAAAAACTGACAAGTCCCTGATGTGCTCTTCCTATCAATTTTACACCCTGCCCAATCAGCATCTGAATATCCTAATAAATTAAAAGAGGATCCCTTGGGGTACCAAAGACCAAACTTAGGAGTATAAACTAAATATCTCAAGATTCTTTTCACGGCCCTAAGGTGAACTTCCTTAGGATCAACTTGGAACCTTGGCACATGCATACGGAAAGCATAATATCCGGTCGAGATGCACATAAATAGAGTAGAGATCCTATCATCGACCGGTATACCTTTTGATCTATGGATTTACCTCCCGTGTCGAGGTCAAGATGCCCATTGGTTCCCATGGGTGTCTTGATGGGCTTGGTATCCTTCATTCCAGACTTGGTGAGTATGTCTTGAATGTACTTAGTTTGGCTGATGAAGGTGCCTTCTTGGAGTTGCTTGACTTGAAATCCTAAGAAATACTTTAACTCCCCCATCATAGACATCTCGAATTTTTGAACCATGATCCTACTAAACTCTTCACAAGTAGATTTGTTAGTAGACCCAAATATAATATCATCAACATAAATTTGGCATACAAACAAATCTTTTGCAATAGTTTTAGTAAAGAGAGTAGGATCGGCTTAGCCGACTTTGAAGCCATTAGTGATAAGAAAATCTCTTAGGCATTCATACCATGCTCTTGGGGCTTGCTTGAGCCCATAAAGCGCCTTAGAGAGTTTATACACATGGTTAGGGTACTCACTATCTTCAAAGCCGGGAGGTTGCTCAACATAGACCTCTTCCTTGATTGGTCCATTGAGAAAGGCACTTTTCACGTCCATTTGATAGAGCTTAAAGCCATGGTAAGTAGCATAGGCAAGTAATATATGAGTTGACTCAAGCCTAGCTACGGGTGCATAAGTTTCACTGAAATCCAAACCTTCGACTTGTGAATAGCCCTTGGCCACAAGTCTTGCTTTGTTCCTTATCACCACACCATGCTCATCTTGCTTATTGCGGAATACCCACTTGGTTCCTACAACATTTTGGTTAGGACATGGAACTAAATGCCACACCTCATTCCTCGTGAAGTTGTTGAGCTCCTCTTGCATTGCCAGCACCCAATCCGAATCTCTTAATGCATCTTCCACCCTGTATGGCTCAATAGAAGACACAAAAGAGTATTGTTCAAAAAAAATGAGCGACTCGAGATTGAGTGGTTACCCCCTTATGAATATCGCCGAGGATGGTGTTCACGGGGTGATCTCTTTGAATCGCCTAGTGGA
This sequence comes from Zea luxurians, assembly GCA_029449295.1. NCBI lineage: Eukaryota > Viridiplantae > Streptophyta > Magnoliopsida > Poales > Poaceae > Zea > Zea luxurians. The sequence continues at coordinate 11,296,340 of JAOPSE010000011.1, read as the reverse complement.
CTCTTGGGTGTGGCGGTCTTTGACCCTGTTCATCTTCCTTGTCTTGATCATGGTCATCTCCCCCTTGATCATTGTCCTCCTCTTGAGGTGGCTCATCTTCTTGATCTTCTTCTTTATCATCTTGAGCCTATTCCTCATCTTGAGTTGGTGGAGATGCTTGAATGGAAGACGATGGTTGATCTTGTGCTTATGGAGGCTCTTCGGATTCCTTAGGACACACATCCCCAATGGACATGTTCCTTAGCGCGACACACAGAGCCTCTTCATCATCTAATTCATCAAGATCAACTTGCTCTACTTGAGAGCTGTTAGTCTCATCAAACACAATGTCACAAGAAACCTCAACTAATCCAGTGGATTTGTTGAAGACTCTATATGCCCTTGTGTTTGAGTCATAACCAAGTAAAAAACCTTCTACAGCCTTAGGAGCAAATTTAGATTTTCTACCTCTTTTAATAAGAATAAAACATTTGCTACCAAAGACTCTAAAATATGAAACATTGGGCTTTTTACCAGTGAGGAGTTCATAGGATGTCTTCTTGAGGATTCAGTGAAGGTAGAGACGGTTGATGGCGTAGCAAGCGGTGTTGATTGCTTTCGCCCAAAACCGGTCCGAAGTCTTGTACTCGTCAAGCATGGTCCTCGCCATGTCAAGTAGAGTTCTATTCTTCCTCTCCACTACACCATTTTGTTGTGGTGTGTAGGGAGAAGAGAACTCATGCTTGATGCCCTCTTCCTCAAGAAAGCCTTCAATTTGAGAGTTTTTGAACTCTGTCCCATTGTCGCTTCTTATCTTTTTGATTCTCAATCCGAACTCATTTTGAGCCCGTCTCAAGAATCCTTTTAAGGTCCCTTGGGTTTGAGATTTATCCTGCAAAAAGAACACCCAAGTGAAGCGAGAATAATCATCCACAATTGCAAGACAATACTTACTCCTGCCGATGCTTATGTAAGCTATCGGGCTGAATAAATCCATGTGGAGTAGCTCAAGCAACCTGTCGGTCATCATAATGTTCTTGTGTGGATGATGGGCACCAACTTGCTTCCCTGCTTGACTTGCGCTACAAACCCTGTCTTTCTCAAAATGAACATTGGTTAGTCCCAAAATGTGTTCTCCCTTTAGAAGCTTGTGAAGATTCTTCATCCCAACATGGGCTAGTCGGTGATGCCAGAGCCAACCCATATTAGTCTTAGCAATTAAGCAAGTATCGAGTTCAGCTCTATTAAAATCAACTAAGTATAGCTGACCCTCTAACACTCCCTTAAATGCTACTGAATCATCACTTCTTCTAAAGACAGTAACACCTATATCCGTAAAAAGACAATTGTAGCCCATTTTATATAATTGAGAAACTGAAAGCAAATTGTAATCTAAAGAATCTACAAGAAAAACATTGGAAATAGAATGGTCAGGTGATATAGCAATTTTACCAAGTCCTTTGACCAAACCTTGATTTCCATCCCCGAATGTGATAGCTCTTTGGGGATCATGGTTTTTCTCATAGGAGGAGAACATCTTTTTCTCCCTAGTCATGTGGTTTGTGCACCCGCTATCAATGATCCAACTTGAGCCCCCAGATGCATAAACCTTCAAAACAAGTTTAGGCCTTGTTCTTAGGTACCAAAACGGTCTTGGGTCCTTTGACATTAGAAACAATCACCTTGGCCAAACACAAGTCTTTGACCCCTTGTGTTTGCCCCCAACATATTTGGCAACTACTTTGCCTAATTTGTTAGTGAGCACATAAGAATCATCAAAAGTCTTAAATGAAATATTAGGTTCATTTGATGCAATAGGAGATTTCTTTTTAGGCAATTTAATATGAGTGGATTGCCTAGAACTAGATGCCTCACTCTTATACATAAAAGCATGATGAGAGCCAGAGTGAGACTCCCTAGAGTGAATTCTCCTAATCTTATGTTCGGGATAACCAGCAAGATATAAAATATAGCCCTCGTTATACTGAACCATGGGAGCTTTGCCCTTAACAAAGTTAGACAATTTCTTAGGGGCATTAAGCTTGACATTGTCTCCCTGTTGGAAGCCAATGCCAACCTTAATGCCAGGGCGTCTCCCACTATAGAGCATGCTTCTAGCAAATTTAAAATTTTCATTTTCTATCTCATGCTCATTAATTTTAGCACTAAGTTGAGCTATGTGATCATTTTGTTGTTTAATTAAAGCTAGGTGATCATGGATAGCATCAACATTAATGTCTCTACATCTAGTACAAATGGAAACATGGCTAACAGTAGATGTAGAGGGTTTGCAGGCATTTAATTCATCAATCTTAGCATGTAACATGGCATTCTCATTTCTAAGATTGGAAATAGAATCATTGCAAACATTTAAATCCTTAGCCTTAGCAATTAAACTATCATTCTCAACCTTAAGGCTAGAGAGTGATTCATTCAACTTGTCAATTTTAGAAATCAAACTAGCATTATCCTTTTTGAGGTTGACAAGAGAATCATCACAAACATTTAACTTTTCAACCTTAGCAATTAATTTAACATTCTCATTTCTAAGGTTGGAGATAGTATCATGGCAAATGCTAAGCTCACTAGTCAATTTTTCACATTTTTCTATCTCCTGAGCATAAGCATTTTTAACCTTAACATGCTTCTTGTTTTCCTTAATAAGGAAGTCCTCTTGGCTATCCAAGAGTTCATCCTCATCATCACTAGAGCTAGCCTCATCACTAGATGTTGCATATTTAGTAGAAGCTCTAGATTTTACCTTCTTCTTTTTGCCGTCCTTTGCCATGAGACACTTGTGGTCGACGTTTGGGAAGAGGAGACCCTTGTTGACGACAATGTTGGTGGCGTCCTCGTCGGAGGAGGAGTCGGTGGAGCTCTCATCGGAGTCCTATTCCCGACACACATGAGCATCGCCACCCTTCTTCTTGTAGTACTTCTTCTTTTCCTTCCTTCTCCCCTTCTTGTCGTCGCCCCTGTCACTATCACTAGATAATGGACATTTAGCAATAAAATGACCGGGCTTACCACACCTATAGCAACCTTTCTTGGAGCGGGGCTTGTAATCCTTCCCCCTCCTTTGCTTGAGGATTTGGCGGAAGCTCTTGATGATGAGCGCCATTTCCTCGTTGTCGAGCTTGGAGGCGTCGATGCGGAGCCTACTTGATGTAGACTCTTCTTTCTTCTCCTCCGTTTCTTTGAAGGCAACGGGTTGCACCTCGGGTGTGGAGGTGGCGCCTCGCTCGATGATTTGTTTGGAGCCTTTGATCATCAATTCAAAGCTCACAAACTTTCCTATAACCTCATCGGGAGACATTAGCTTGTATCTAGGATCACCACGAATTAATTGTACTTGTGTAGGATTAAGAAAAACAAGAGATCTTAGAATAACCTTGACCATTTCATGGTCATCCCATTTTGTGCTCCCGAGGTTGCGCACTTGGTTGACCAAGGCCTTGAGCCGGTTGTACATGGCTTGTGGCTCCTCCCCTTGGTTGAGCATGAATCGACCGAGCTCCCCCTCGATCGTTTCCCGCTTGGTGATCTTGGTCACCTCAGCTCCTTCGTGCGTGGTCTTGAGTACGTCCCAAATCTCTTTGGCACTCTTCAACCCTTGCACCTTATTATACTCCTCTCGACTTAGAGAGGCGAGGAGTATAGTAGTGGCTTGGGAGTTGAAGTGCCGGATTTGGGAAACTTCATCTGAATCATATCCTTCATCCCATACGGATGGTACCTGTGCTCCAAACTCAACAACGTCCCTGTTGGGGTGAAGGCGAAGACGCCACCCTTCGCTCCAGCCTTCATCCATCTCGCTGCACCAATGGAGGCAAAACGACCGACGGGGTCCACCCTTCGTCCTCTACACTACGAGACGAAGGCCTACGACAACGTCGCCCCGTCCCACGGCCTGGAGGCCCACGTGGGATCCGGCCCATTGTAGCATGGCCCCCCGCGCGCAAAAGCGTGTTACGGGCTCAATTTGTAATGGCTTTTCTGTAATGACAGTCTGTAACCCTCCTTTATGGGAATATTCTGGGGATAGCCCAGGTGCCTGAGGGCACATGCGTCTTTACATCGAGACGTTGGACACTCAGGCGCCTATAAATACCCCTGTACAGTGCCCTTGAGGGGTGAGATGAACAGAGATATTACTGTCTCGAGTTAAAACCGTGTTTTCATCTTTCTCACTCCCCCGTTGGATCAACTTGCTCTAGAACGCAAGTCCCAACATTGGCGCCCACCGTTCATGCTACGAGCAAACCACCCGCGATGGCACCCAAACGAGCTAACTCTAAGGCAGCCCCATCCGTCGACGAAGCAGCGAAGGCAGCCCTGCTAGCCGAGAAAAAGGGCAAGGCCATGGCCAACAACACCCACCAAGGAGCTGGCGAAGACGAAGCACACAGTAAGAGACAACGCAACGACCAACACACTCCAGAAGGCACCCTCCGCACCTGCAGCTCCGAAGGGCAGCCACAAGTGCCACCCCCAGGCTTTGCCCCACCAGAGGTCGAGGACGCAACAGAGGACCGCGAGGTCCTCGGCGTCTCCGTAGAAGAACAGCTACAGCTACGGGTTCTGCGCCTCAAGAACCGCAACCTCTAGAAGCAGAAAGAAATCCTCGAGGCCAAGCGACAACGAGTCTCTGCGCAGGCTAAGGTGCGCCAAATGATCCGAGATGAGGAGCAGAGAGCTCAAGAACTTGAGCAGGAGATTGCGCTAATGCAGCGTGAAGGCCAACATGATCTGCAGCATAGCCCGCCCCTCCAGCAGCGCGCGCCAGTCGGAGACCTGTTCGTTCCTCAGCGCAGACCCTTCATCCCGCACGCCGCAGCTTTCTAAGGCATCAACTACCTTGACGAGCGGAGCCCCGTGGCGCCGCATCTATAGGTGTCACCATGGCCCGCCAACTTCAGGGCAGGGACCTACCCCAAGTACAACGGCAGCACTGACCCAGCACAGTACATCATGAGCTATCAAGTAGCCGTTGCATCATCCGGAGGGGATGACGCCACGATGGCCAAGTCTTTCATCATCACCCTCGAGGGCCCGGCCCTAACCTGGTACACCAGGCTGTCCCCGTTGTCCATAGACTCCTGGAGAAGTCTCCGAGACAAATTTCTACTCAATTTCTAGGGGTACCGCCCAGACACCGACGCCTTGGCCGAACTGTCACTCTGCAAGCAGCTAGAGAAAGAAACCCTGCGGGAGTATTACCGCAAGTTCCTGATTCTCAAGTCACAACTGCCTTCGGTCGATGACCAGATTGCCATTCACTACGCCATCAGTGGCCTTCGGGCTGGCGTCCTTTACAGTCACTGCATCAGGGACCCACCAAAGAACCTCCAAGAGCTCTATCAGCTGTTTGAAAAATATGCCAGATCCGAAGAGATCCACCAGCGCAAGGTCGAGTCCTAGAGGAAACCCAAGGACCCTCCGCAGTCCAGCCGAACATGGACAAGACCTTCGCAGTCAGACTCCGGTTAGGACAGTCGCAATCAGCAGCAGGTGCATAACATCGCCAATCAGCCCCCCACCGGCGAGGCCCCTCACCGTCAAGATTATCCCCCCACGACCGCGGCAATGGCACGCGCGGTCAAGGACGGGGACGGGCACAACAGCCCCGCAGATTTTACTGCCTATTTCACGGTGAAGACTGCGCGCACCCCACCAAAGATTGCCCGGAAACTTAGGCCACCAGGGACAGGATGGCTCGGGCACAACCCGCCGACAACCCAAGAGTTGTCACGCACACATACCAACACCACCACCCACAACCATACAACCACAGCCCCGCCCAGCATCTACCCAACCACGCATACCAACACCACCAAGAGGTACAAGTCCTACCACCCCACCCCCACCCCCGCCTCTGCATCAAAACATCCACCACCAAAATCACCCCCAAGTACCAAAACAGGAAGACTTCACTGATCAGTCGTATCGCGGAGTCATTCACATGATAACCGAAGGGTCCAGCGTCGACTTCGACACGAAGCGACAAAAGAGGGACCACTACCGAAGCATTAACCACGTCGCCATCACAGACCCAGTTGTGCAAACGAAGTGGTCGCATGTGCCGCTAACCTTCGATGCCAGAGATGTCGACCTGCGCAGCGCACCCCACTGTGACGCCATGGTAATCAACTACAGTGTAGCAGGCTGGGACCTGCACAAAGTCCTAGTTGACAACGGTAGCCAGGCGGACATCATTTTCCTCCACGCCTTCGACCGCATGGGCATCAGCCACAGTCTACTTAAGCCTTCGGACAACCCCCTTTATGGCTTCAGCGGCAAGGGCACCCTTCCCGTGGGCAAGATAGAGCTACCCTTGTCCTTCAGTGTAGCACCCAATGCACGAAGTGAGCAGGTCACCTTCGACATCGTCGACATGGTATACCCGTACAACGCCATAATGGGTCGGGGCTCCATCAACAAGTTTGAAGCGACCATTCATGGACTTTACCTATGCATGAAAATCCCAGGTCCGCAAGGCGTGATCTCAGTTTACGGCAACCAGCAGACTGCGCGCAACATTGAAAGAGACTTCGTTCCAGGTCAGCGGAACGTACACTGTCTTACGATGCAGCGCGAAGCCCCCGAGGCTACCCCCAACTGCCAACGATCATGAAAAGGCACAGCTGCAGAGCAACGATGGCACGAAGACAGTCCCTCTTGACCAGGCAACACCCAAGCAAACGGTCATCATAAGCGAAGACCTGACCTCGCAAGACGAGGAGAGACTCATCTCCTGTCTCTCTAGGAACAAGGATGTCTTTGCCTGGTCCGCCCTCGACTTGGTCGGAGTCAGTCGCACTATCATCGAACACAGTTTGGGCATCGACCCCTCGGTGCAGCCGAAGAAGCAGAGGCTGCGCAAAATGTCTGATGAAAAAACAGAAGCAGCCAAAGCCGAGGTACAACGCCTGCTCGAGGCCAATTTCATCGAACCAGTCGCCTACCCTACGTGGCTATCCAACGTAGTCATGGTGCAAAAGAAGAGCGGCAAGTGGCGGATGTGCATCGATTTCACCAGCCTCAACAAGGCCTGCCCCAAGGATAATTTCCCGCTGCCTCGTATCGACAAAATCGTCGATAGCGCGGCCGGATGCGAAGTTATGTCACTCCTCGACTGTTTCTCTGGCTATCACCAAATATATATGAAGGATGAAGACAAGGCCAGTACCAGTTTTATCACGCCCTTCGGCACTTAATGCTTCGTTAGAATGTCGGAGGGACTAAAGAACGCGGGTCCACCTTCTCTCGCCTCACCAAGACGGTGCTCGAGAGCCAAGTAGGCCAGAACATTTTCACGTATGTGGATGACATCGTTGTCGCCAGCAAAAACAAAGAGGATCACCTAGCCGACCTCGCTGAAACGTTCGTTAACATGCGGGAAGCAAGACTTCGCCTAAACCCCGAAAAATGTGTCTTCGGGGTTCGCCAGGGGAAGATACTGGGCTACCTGGTGTCGCACCGCGGGATCGAGGCCAACCCAACTAAGATCCAAGCTATCATCAACATGACGCCTCCGCAGTCAATCAGAGACGTCCAGCGCTTGACAGGCAGGTTGGCCACCCTCAACAGATTCATTTCCAAGTCCGCAGAGCAAAGCCTACCCTTCCTTAGGACACTACGCGGCGCAAAAGACTTTGCATGGGGACCAGAGCAAGCGACAGCCTTCGCATCACTCAAACATCACCTGTCAGAGCTGGCAACCCTTACAAGCCCTGACCCCTCGCTACCTCTGTTGCTCTACGTCGCAGCTTCGCCGCATGCAGTCAGCGCAGCGTTGGTCCAAGAGCAGGTCAGAGAGGGAACAACTCGGCAGTGTCCAGTTTATTACGTCTCCGAAGTCCTCACGACTTCCAAGTGCAACATGACGGAGTTGGAAAACAATTGCCTACGCAGTCGTCATGGCATCGCATAAGTTGCGCCACTACTTCGAAGCGTTCAAGGTGTGGGTCACCATGGACAGGGGACTCGGCGAATTATTCAGAAATCCGGAGGCGTCCGTCCGTATCACTAAATGGGCAGCCGAACTCTCCGAATACCACATCATGTTCGAGCCTAGGACAACAATCAAGTTGCAAGTCCTCGCAGATTTCGTCGTCGACTGGACAGGGCCGGCACGACAGCAAGAAGAGCTCTCAGAGAGGGTGTGGACCATCCAGTGTGATGGCGCATGGTGCCATGCGGGGGTAGGCGCAGCTGCAATTATCACATCACCCACTGGCGTCAAGCACAGATATGCAGCACGCCTTAGCTTCGCTCTAGAATCCGACAGGTGCACGAACAACATAACAGAATACGAAGCCGTTATCCTGGGTCTTCGCAAGCTGAAAGCACTCGGGGTGGCCACCTGCATAATCAAGACAGACTCCAAAGTCATCGCTGGCCAGATCAAAAAAGACTATTCAGCAAAAGACCCTGCACTTCTGCAGTATCTTTCGGCCGTCCGCAGTCTTGAGAAACAGTTCAAGGGTTTCACCCTGTAGCATGTGGACCGCTCTAGAAACGAAGAAGCCGACGCGTTGGCCAAAGCAGCAGCCAGAGGCGAAGCCCTACCCTCCGACGTGTTCTACCACGTCATTGGCACACCAGCCGTCCGCAACCCAGAGGGCCTACAAATAACCACCAATGCCGGGAGCCTTTGCATTGTCAATCTCATCATGGCTGAAGACTGGAGGGCCCCTATAACCCTGTTCTTGCAAAGATATTACAATCCAAGTGATGTCAACGAGGCCAAGTGCCTCAAACACCGAAGTCGGGACTTCACACTTATTGAGGGCCAGCTTTACAAGAAAGGGATCAGTCAACCCATGCTCAAATGTGTCACCGAGACTGAAGGCCTCCAGATCCTGCGCGAAGTCCACAACGGCACTTGCGACTCTCACTCGGGGCCTAGGGCCCTCGCTGCCAAGGTGATCATCCATCAAGGTTTCTACTGGCCCGCTATTATCTGCGCCACAAATTGAGTCACGAGGTCGTGCGAAGCCTGCCAGAAGTTCTCTCCCCGCTCGGGCAACCCCTCGCAACTAACAAAGCTGATCGCCCACACATGGCCTCTTCAACGCTGAGGCCTAGACATTGTTGGGCCACTACCCACGGCACAAGGAAACCTCTAGTTCACCTTCGTTGCCATCGAGTATTTTACCAAGTGGATCGAGGCAAGGGCAGTATCCACAATCACGTCGAAGACTGCACAAAAATTTTTCTGGCAAAACATTATCTGCCGATTCGGAGTCCCGTCCGAGCTCACAGTTGACAACGGCAAACAGTGCGACAGCCAGGATTTCAGGGATTTTTGCTTCTCCATCGGCACCAAGCTAGCCTTCGCCTCAGTATACCACCCCCAATCTAATGGCGTCGTGGAACGCGCCAACGTCAAGATTTTCACCGCCATTAAGAAAATGCTTCTCGACGACAAGAAGGGCAAATGGGCCGACCTACTACCTGAAGCAGTCTGGGCGCTGAACAAGACCGAATGTTGGGCGACTGGGTTCACTCCCTTCCGCGTGCTATACGGATCGGAGGCCATGACCCCATAGGAAATCAAACATGGGTCACCACGGACAAGCGCTTCAGCCGTCCCCGATGTCGACGAACCAACCTCCAAAGACCTCATCGACGGAGACCGTGTCTTCGCCCTGCAGGCTCTGAACAAGTACCAAGCTCACACGAAGGCCTGGCGCGACCACGCCGTCATCCCAAGAGAATTCGACGAAGGGGATCTCGTACTCGTCCGGACAACTCGGACAGAGTCACGGGGCAAACTGGAGCCAAAGTGGGAGGGTCCCTTCATCATCAAGACGAAGGCGTCCCCCAGCACGTACAGGCTGATAACGCCAGCCGGCAAGGACCTAGAGCATTCCTGGAATATCGATAATCTCCCCAAATTTTTTGTTTGAATCCTCAGGGCTAACACGCCCTTGTAATACACCAAACAGTATCATTTCGGCCCACACTCTTTTCCTCCTAGGGGTGAGGTTTTTAATGAGGCGAAGCCATGTAATATACCCGCAAAAATCCCCCGCAAAAACTAAGACACAATATGTCGAAAAAGACCGCATCGACGGTCTTCGGCATTTGACCACACCTAAGTCACCACGAGGGGCAGCGCAGGCCACCCTCGCGTGCGACACTCCGTGCAAAAGTCGCTTAAGGGTGCAGCCGGACTAAGCACAATAAGTGTGCAACATCGAAGTCTTTTTCAAAAGACTCTCTATGCAAAAGTCGCCTAAGGGTGCAGCCGGACTAAGCACAATAAGTGTGCAACATCGAAGTCTTTTTCAAAAGACTCTCTGTGCAAAAGTCGCCTAAGGGTGCAGCCGGACTAGCACAATAAGTGCGCAACATCGAAGTCTTTCCCAAAAGACTCTCCGCGCAAAAGTCACCTAAGGGTGCAGCCGGACTAGCACAATAAGTGCGCAACATTGAAGTCTTTCCCAAAAGACTCTCCGCGCAAAAGTCGCCTAAGGGTGCAACCGGATTAGCACAATAAGTGCGCAACATCGAAGTATTTCCCAAAAGACTCTCCGCGCAGAAGTCGCCTAAGGGTGCAGCCGGACTAGCTCAATAAGTGCGCAACATCGAAGTCTTTCCCAAAAGACTCTCCATGCAAAAGTCACCTAAGGGTGCAGCTGGACCCTCCGTGCAATAGTCGCTTACGGGCGCATCCTGAACAACACAACAAGTACGCAAAGATCGCGGTCGTCCAAAAAAGACTGGGCAAAAATCGCCTACGGACGCGGCTGGATCAACGAAGGCACACAGCCTTATCATATAAATTACGGTTACATATACACAGCGAGGGCGTCATACATCACATTGGCTCAACCTTCGGGATGATACCCATCTCCCTATAGTTGAACAGCATTATCCTCAATTCCTCACCCTCAAAAAGATTTCGTAGCTCCCCCTCACCTACACTCACCCCAATCGGCGAGGACAACAATTCTCGCTTACCAGTCCCGTCCACATGAAGACGCCCACTCTCCAACTCACCACGTTGCCGCCTACCACTTCGCGACAATCCACCCACCCTCTGTTTCGCCACCGCCCTTCGCTGCCTATACCCAGTACTCACGCACGGGGGCTCCTCGGAACCCTCCGCGCGCGGGGAGGGCTCCGATGCAGCCACATCCAACGCCGCAAAATAATCCAAGTCCTCATCCGAATACTCCTCCGTCCATGCAATCGAACTCCCAGAATCATTAGACTCAACACACTTAGACATAGAGCCAAACGAATTGTCATCAGCAGCCACGGTCGAAGCCGCCACAAAAACATCATTGTCAGTAGCGGTTGCGTGCCCAGGCCCAAACCCCAGAACCTGCGTAGCAACCGAGGTTCAGTATCACACAGGAAAAATTTACAAAGTCCCCAACACCTACTCAGCCACCTGCGAAGGCCCAGCTGCGGCTGTGAGGTCCTCGGCTGCCGGCTCGGCCACCGCCTTCGGGGCATCTTCGCCAGTCGGCGCAGGGGCTGGTGCGGGGTCTTCGCCGGCCGCAGCGAGTGCAGGGGCCGCCGAGGGGCCTTCACCAGCATCCGTGGGCAGCACCGGATCGACCTCCTCAGCCTCGGGCATTGTGCCGTCCAGACCAGCAAGGTCCTCGACGTCTTCGAAATGAGCCATCTGCAGCAACAGCACACTCATTCAGCAAAGCCACATACCCACACATATAACCACATGACGTCTTCGTTTTTACCTGCTCTATTGCCCAGTCGGACCGCTCCCTGACAGCCTCTCGGCCGTGCGAACCCCACATCCTATCAAAGAGTGCCCCCGCCGACTGCTTCACCATGGGGTCTTCGATCCTGAAGATTTCACATTCAAAGTTTTCGTCCGCTCGGTCGAAGACCTCATAGTGATTGCACCCCTCGCGGGACAAAGCATTCATGGCCCCCTCACAGGTGACGAGGGAGGCGAAGGACATGAAACCTGTCACAATGGTCGGGAGCACCAGCAGCTCCTCCTGCAACCATTCGAGGAAGCGAAGGCCTGCTTCTTGGCTGGGCACTTCAAAGTCAGCAGTCCACGCACCCAGCTCGCGGTACGCGTCCACGAATTGCGCGTGCGTCCGCTCGACCTCCACGCGCGTAGAGGTCTCGGCCTTGTCCACGCGGCTGCGCAGGGCGTTGAACCTCGCCTCCAGCTCCTCGGTGCGTTGGCGGGCGAGACTGCCCTCCGCCCGCACCACTTTGGCCTCGGCCTACGCAGCCTGCGCGTCAGCGATGGCCTTGTTTGCCTCCCTCCTCTCCTCTGCCAGCTGGCGTCGGAATCCGTCTTCTCGGCCTCCATGGCGGCCACCTTCTCTGCCAGCCTACGATTTTTGCTTTCCGCAGCTGACTTCTCCCGCACAGCATCCACATGCTGTGCCCGGAGACGCTCGACCTTGGCGGCAACGTTCGCAGTTTAGGCACCCGACGCGACGAGGTCGGCGAAGTCGGTCACCTGACACATAAACCCATGAGACCCGAATCCTCATAAAAACAACAAACACCGAAATCCAGCAGAACTTACCTGCTTCAGCTGCTGTGACAGCTGCTGCGATGCCTCCCTCAGTCGCTGCGACATGGAGCCCGCCACGTCCTTAGCTGCAGCGGCCGACAGAATCTCGCCGCTTGCGCAGAAAGTGGCCCACGGGTCCTGCGCAGCACCCTTCGCCCCCATCACCGCCGTTGGCGAAGTGGTCGTCACCAGGGGCGGGACAACAGCCAGTTGCCCCTCACCCGGACCTGCACCACGATACTGATTAAAGACCTCGTCGAGTAAAAAAACAAAAAAAAAACACAAAAAAGGGGGGTAAAAGTTACCAACAAGATAATCCTCGACACTGATGTCCGTGTCGAAGTCGGCAATACGTCGCGCTGGCGAAGACAGCCTTCGTTCTTTCACGAGCCCGCCCAGGGGTGGCTTGCTCCCGCCAGCGGCGGCAGCCTTTGCACTGGCCGATGCCTTGTTGTGCACTGGGGCGGTCGGTTTCGCAGCCGGCGCTTGTTTGCTACCACCAGAGGCAGTAGCCTTCGCGCTCCCCCGCGCCCTTTTCGCCTCGCGCATAGGATCCGCGATCCTGACGATCGCCCGATGTTTCTGCGCGGCGTCTTGACGGTCCCTCTCCATCACTGCCGATACAACAGCAGCAATATTCCACCCATAAGGAAAAACCTTCAATTCGCGAGCCATGCGAGACGTAAAGAAGTCTTCGCCAGCCGCGCGGGGGACCGGAACATTCTTGGGCCATCGACCCCCGGTAACCTCCAGCATTCGCGCCAAAGACTCCCGGAGCTCGGGCGAAGACATCCTTCCCCCGGGGGCTGCGCACGTCCTCATCAAATCGACAGCAAAACTATCAGAGACCCCCACTCCCCCAACTGCAATACCTAATTTTCTCTTCTTAGTGGCCGGGGCAGCCTCCTGCGAAGGCCCTTCCTCGGTCACGCCCACCGGTTTCTTTCTGCGGCGGTCGGCAGCGTCTTCCCCGGGATAGCCACCGTATGGCAAGCAGTTTAACTCGAAGACCCGATTCAACCTAACGTTGGACCCACGGATATCCCAGCTCCACAGACCCTCTGTCCTCGGCACATAGCACCCCACGATCCTCGCCGCACCGTCTTCCGCTTCACGCACGAATGCGGTGGGATCCCGGCCACGCAGATCCAAAGTGAAGGCAGGACTTCGCACCCGCTGCCCGCCCAGGGAGGGCATCTCGCGAAGGCATACTTCGCCCAGCGCCCACCCATGTGCCAAGGGCCATATCCCATACCCGATGAATTCCTCAACTAAATCGCGCCCGCTACTCATGCGGGCAGCGCACCGAAGGGCTCCCTCGTCTTCATCATCCTCTGCCACCTCAAATTGCGGGTACGCTACATAATAATGGGAGCACATCACGGCCACGAGGAGCCCTGGGTGGTCTTCGACCTCGCCTTCCGAAACATAAAACCAGAAATCCCACCAGTTGCCCCATTTATTGCGGGCATAGGGAACTAACTCCACGACTTCCATCGAAGTCTTTCCGGTCTTCGGCGTAAACGTGCATGATCCAAACTATGCAATCTTGTGTCCAATTTTCCTTTTCTGCCAATGCAGATAGTAATGTTTGGCGAAGACCTCCACAGACAGCTGGCCACCATACGAAGTTGCCGCCCAGACATACTTCTCCAGGGTCACCACGGTATTCGACGTCAGCTGGTGGACCTGGACCTTAAACCACTGCAGGACCTCCGCCACAAAGCGATGTGCAGGCAGACGAAGGTCAGCGGTGAAAAATGCCTCAAACACGACCAACTCGCCCTCGGGCTCGGGAACCTCCTCCGCCCCCGGGACACGCCCCACTCTGCTGCCAAAATAACCAAGCTGCTGCATATCCTAAACGCGGACCGAGGAAATCCGCGAAACACCGAACTCCACCATATCACCCGGTTGCAGCTCCTCCACCGCCACATTGCTCAAGGTATCCTCAAACGATGCGCCGGCCAGCGGCGAGCTTGCAGCAGACGAGGAAGAAGACGACATGGCTACGTACCGTCGGCGGCGACGAGCGGTCTGCTTGACGCGGGCCAGATCTCCGACGAGCAGGAGCAAGGAGGGTAGGCAGGCGGGCGAGCGATTTCACAAGGAGGCTAGGGTTTTGCGGCGCGCAGAATACGAACCCGAACCATGCCGCCCCGTCCTTTTTATACACAGGACGCGATGCTTCGGGAAACCCGCAGTTCAACAGTACCGCGTCCGTCAACGGTCACATCAAAAACCCCCGCGGAACCACTTCGAGCGAGGGCAGCGTCTCCACCATCTAGCGACGTCTTCGGCACCAGATGACTTAGTCGAACTGGTCCCTTAGAGGGCAAATGTTGGGGCAAAGGCGAAGACGCCACCCTTCGCTCTAGCCTTCGTCCATCTCGCTGCACCAACGGAGGCAAAACGACCGGCGGGGTCCACCCTTCGTCCTCTACACTACGAGACGAAGGCCTACGACGACGTCGCCCCGTCCCACAGCCTGGAGGCCCACGTGGGATTCGGCCCATTGTAGCATGGCCCTGCGCGCGCAGAAGCGTGTTACAGGCACAAATTGTAATGGCTTTTCTGTAATGACAGTCTGTAACCCTCCTTTATGGGAATATTCTGGGGATAGCCCAGGTGCCTGAGGGCACATGCGTCTTTACATCGAGACGTTGGGCACTCAGGCGCCTATAAATACCCCTGTAAAGTGCCCTTGAGGGGCGAGATGAACAGAGCAATTACTGTCTCGAGTTAAAACCGTGTTTTCATCTTTCTCACTCCCCCGTTGGATCAACTTGCTCCGGAACGCAAGTTCCAACAGTCCCAAATACTAGTGTGGAGTCAGGTTAGGTGATGCCTCATTTTATCACTCCACATACAATAATCTTCACCGTCAAAAACTGGTGGTTTGCCTAATGGGACGAAAAGTAATGGAGTATGTTTTGAAATGCGAGGGTAGCGTAAGGGGATCTTACTAAACTTCTTGCGCTCATGGCGCTTGGAAGTGACGGACGGCGCGTTGGAGCCAGAGGTGGATGGCGACGAAGAGTCGGTCTCGTAGTAGACCACTTTCTTCATCTTCTTTTTCTTCTTGCCGCTCTAATGCGATTTGTTGTGTGAAGGGGATCCCTTCACCTTGTTACTGGACTCCCCCGATGGAGCTTTCCCGTGGCTTGTGGCGGGCTTCTCGCCGGTCACCATCTCCTTCTTGGCGTGATCTCCCGACATCACTTCAAGCAGTTAGGCTCTAATGAAGTACCAGGCTCTGATACCAATTGAAAGTCGCCTAGAGGGGGTGAATAGGCAAATCTGAAATTTATAAACTTTAAGCACAACTACAAGCCGGGGTTAGCGTTAGAAATAAAATCGAGTCCGAAAGAGAGGGTGAAAACAAATCACAAGCAAATACAGAGTGTGACACGGTGATTTGTTTTACCGAGGTTCGGTTCTTGCAAACCTACTCCCCGTTGAGGTGGTCACAAAGACCGAGTCTCTTTCAACCCTTTCTCTCTCTCAAACAGTCACCTAGATCGAGTGAGCTTTTCTCCTTAATCAATGGGTCACTTAGACCCCTCACAAGGACCACCACAACTTGGTGTCTCTTGCGTTGATTATAAGTTGCTTGAGAACAAGAAAGAGGAAGAAGAAAAGCGATCCAAGTGACAAGAACTCAAATGAATACAAATATCTCTCTCTCACTAGTCACTAATTGAGGAGTGATCTTGGACTTGGGAGAGGATTTGATCTCTTGTTTGTGTCTTGGAGTGAAGTCTAGAGCTCTTGTATTGAATGCAATGGCTGAAAACTTGGATGCCTTGAAGTGTGGTGGTTGGGGGGTATTTATAGCCCCAACCACCAAAATGGTCGTTGGGGAGGTTGTCTGTTGATGGGCGCCCCGGACAGTCCGGTGCACCACCGGACACTGTCCGGTGCGCCAGCCACGTCACCCAACCGTTATGGTTCGATCGTTGGAGCTCTGTCAGCCTAGGCCACCGGACAGTCACTGTTCACTGACCGGTGCGCCTTCTGGCGCCTGCTCTGACTCTGCGCGCACTGTTCGCGCACTATAGCGCTTTTACAGGTTTCCGTTGGAGTCGACCGTTGCGCTGTAGCCCTTGCTCCGCTGGCACACCGGACAGTCCGGTGAATTATAGCGGAGTGGCATTTCCAGAAACTTGAAGGTGGCGAGTTCGAGTTGATCCACCCTGGTGCACCGTACACTGTTCGGTGGCACACCAGATAGTCTGGTGCGCCAGACCATGGCAGCCTTCGGTTTCTTTTGCTCCTTTCATTTTGAACCCTATCTTGGACTTTTTATTGGTTTGTGTAGAACCTTTGGCACCTGTAGAACTTATAATCTAGAGCAAACTAGTTAGTCCAATTATTTGTGTTGGGCAATTCAACCACCAAAATTATATTTAGGAAATGGTTTGGCCCAATTTCCCTTTCAGGTTTGCATTTTGCTATTGCCTTAACTTAATCAATGAACATGATGTAATTATTTATGATACGATGATGTTATCCCAATGATGATATTGTGATACTCTAGGGGGCTCAGGCCTTTTTCCTAAATACCTCTCCGTAGGGACCTGTTCGTGGAGTGACCACCCGGGATAACAGTGCAACCACGAGGGTGGAATGGGACGCCCTTAGCTGAATAATTAGATGAACCTAGGGGTGTAGTTGGCTTTGCCGGAGGGCCGTCAATGGGGGCTGGGGTATAGTGCTCACTCTGCCAAGGGGGGTGCAGAGGTTCGTTCAATTTGGTTTTGTTAGTCACCCACCTTGGGAAGGTGTACTGCGTTTGTACGACTGGCAAAACCTAACGAGAAGCTATGCACCAGGGGAGTCTTTGTAAAGGCTACATAGTGTATCCCTGGCCATTCACCTTGGTAGTGAAGATCGGGTCTGTACAACCCAGACTGGAAAGGGATCACGATTTGTGGGTAAAGTGTACAACCTCTGCAGAGTGTTAGAAACTGGTATATCAGCCAAGCTCATGGTAAGAGCAGCCTTGGGATCCTCTTTGATTAGAAGAACTTTAGTTACTTTTATGATGATGGTTAGTAATGTTGGTTATAATTCTGATCTCTGGTATTTACTCTTGGAGGGAGTACTTTTGGGTAATAACTGGGTTTATTACTAAAACTTGGCTCTACTAATAATAATAAATACTTGACCTCAACCCCACATACAACTAGTCCACTTTAGCCAAATGGGACATTTGCTGAGTACGTTGATGTGTACTCACCCTTGCTTTACACACCACCCCCACCCCAGGTTGTCCCCACTGTACTCAGTGCTCAAGAGGTGATGCTGGCAACATGGAGGACTTTGAGGAGTTCCAGGACTATGACGAGTTCTAGTTTTTCTTAGTGGCAAACCCCCAGTCAGCTACCGATATAGGCTTATCTTCTACGTTTCGTTTCTTCGCACTTTGATATTGATATTGAACATTATGGCTATGTATTAGACTCTGTGCATGTCTTGGACATCTTGATGTAATTAAAGTACATTTCTGCTATTTATTTCGAGCATTGTGTGATGATGTCCAATTATGTAATCGTTGTGTACATGAGTTTCTGATCCTGGCACGTACATGATTCGCATTCGGTTTGCCTTCCAAAACCGGGTGTGACAACCGGGTCTACCTTTTAGTATCTGGGCATGACCCAACCTGAAATTATTCCGTGTCATACTGGTCCAAAAAAGGTTAGTCTGAAGCACGATTGGCCTGGGCCGTTTCGGTAGGATACAACCCATCTTTTAGCTCTATGTGTGTATAGCACCCTCCATAGCTATTTATTTTTCTCATGTGAAGGGTCATGCACACCCCCACATATATGTTGGTTGTCATCTACCTAGATGAACAATGTGGGACTAAAGCAATCACATTTGAGGAAATAGAG
This sequence comes from Zea luxurians, assembly GCA_029449295.1. Lineage (NCBI taxonomy): Eukaryota > Viridiplantae > Streptophyta > Magnoliopsida > Poales > Poaceae > Zea > Zea luxurians. Next base: position 11,277,941 of record JAOPSE010000011.1, on the reverse strand, counting down.
ATAAAAATCTAGCTACCCTTCTTTCTAACACATGGTGAAACCCTATATCCAAATATGACTAAAATTTAGCAAGAATGAGCAAAAATTGGCAAGAGAAACATAAACCAACCTTTCTTGGCAATCCTCTAAAAAATTAAGATCAGATTCTCTACCATTGTATTTTGTCCAATCTAGATTTCCACAATCGGTTTGTTTAAGTCAACCGCCAAGTGATGGTCTACTTTTCATTAGCGGCTTCCTTACACCAATGGCCAGTGGAAATAAATGATTTCCACTTGCGGTGAGTTAAGAGAACTAGGGGTTCTTTAATCAGACCCACAGTTTTTTTCATTGGCGCGCGATAACTGAAATCGCCTATAAAAATTAGACCTCATCGTAGGCTTAGAGTTCTTTTCTTCTAGTGTGTTCAAAGCGATTGGGGCGTGTTGGCTCTGATCTAGGCGCCAATCACTGAAGAGGTGTTCCGCTTGGCGGGCTCTCTGCAACACCACAGGAGGCCTTTGCACCATGGCCCTTGGTGATGAGGCGGTGGACGGCGGTGGCCGGCGATGGACAGGACATCGACGATGGCTCTACTTCTGAGGTATCACATTCCACAGATGATCTCGCCGTTGAGATAGAAGAGTTGAACGTTGCTTTAGCAAATAAGGACAAGTTGCTTAGCCTTGCTGCTCGTGAGAGGAAAGATTTTAAATTCAAGTTTGAGAGCGCGCTTAGGGAGCTTGAGTCTGCTAGAGCTTTAGTCATGGTGTCCGACAAGACTGAGTGTGATGGGTGCGCCCTACACATGTCGAACATCACCACTTTGTAGACCATGTATGCCACCTAGCTAAATGAGCGCGACGAGTTGAGATCTAGGTCTAGCTTGTTGGGTGTGTGTACTACTTGTCCTGGCTTGCAAACTGCGGAGAGAAACGCTAGGATAGCCTCACTTGAGAAGGCTAGCTCAGTGAGTGCATTTGCACCTGCGCAGCGTGCACTTTGTGAGGGTTTGCAGTCTGCTCTCGAGTCCTGCAGACACGAGAAGACCTAGACCAAGGAAAAAACACATACCTTCGATCGGTATTGAGTTGGGTGTCTACCAGTGAGCCAAATTGGGTATGGTGGTCAGTCAGTTCAAGAGGGGAAATGGCGGACCGGAAATAGGCTTTGCTTTTAGTCTAGGAGGGAAAGGGAAATGTGCACTTGGGCCATTTCTAGTTGTTTGGGTGATTAAATGCCTAACACACCACATTGAACGAACTCTCTAAATACAACCATGAGCATAGGTGTAGCAAAGGCAAATTGGAGGTAGCAAGTCCAAACGAGTTTAATATGAAGACCAAAAGTGCAACTTTGGGTAAAACTAAAAACACGAGGTTTAAGTACTTGAATAAGTTGCACACACTTTATACTACATTTCTTGCACCTTTGTTTGGCTACTAACTCCTTTGTGCAACAAAAGTGGAATTCGGACTTAGTTTTTGGACATATTGTAAATCTTGGAGAAAAGGAATGAAAGAGGTATGATCCCAACACTTAGCAAATTGTTTTAGTTGCTAACTATGTTTGCCTAAGTGCTAGGGAACCTCTCAAGAAGAGCCAAAAGATGTTGGAGAAGTTTGGCTCAAAAGAGCCAAACTTGGGTAAGTCTGAGACCCACCGGACTGTCCGGTGAAGCGTACGACCGAAGACGGAACTCTTGGGATTTTTAATTATAAAATTCACCGACGGTGAATAGTGCATTGTCCGGTGCACCAGACATTAACTCCAACGACTCTCTCCGTGGGCACGCATATGTGAGGAAAACATATGTGTGGAAAATCGATCCTGGCATGCATATGCTATGCATTCGGTTTTGCCCCTAAAATCGGGTGTGTCAGTAGATTCTTCATCTCAATTAAAGTTAAGTGCTCAATTTCAATTCTACGCAGCAAAATTTGATTGGTTCTCATTCATCACATCTGGTCGCCTCACCGGGCCTTCAGTCCGTATAATCACATGAAAATTGATTTTAGATCATAAGAAAGTGTTTTTCTTGGCTATAGCAACATGCACAAAGGTTTCATATACCTTGATGTTAATATTGGTCGCATCAATTTATCTAGATATGTGGTTTTTGATGAAAATGTTTTCCCTTCTCCAAGCTGTATTTTATGCTAATGATGGTTGTTGGTACTTGCTCTTCTGGGCAAGTGGATCCAACGGGAGAATGGAGAGAGTGTTTGCAAAGTTCAACGGGGAATGGCAATAGCTCTGTTAATCTAGCCTCTCAAGGGCACTGTACGGGGGTATTTATAGGTACCCAAGTGTCCACTATCCTCTGGTAAGGACGTTTATGCCCTCGGGTACCCGGACTATCCCCAGAATATTCCCACATGGGGAGGTTACAGATCGTCATTATAGAAAAGGCTATTACAGAGGAGGCCCGTAACACGCTTATACGTGCGGGGCCCGTTACAGTGGGCTGAATTCCACATGGGCCTCCGAGCGCGATGAGGACGTGGGACTAGCAGACTTCATCAGAGTCTTGCCTTTGTCTTGCAATGGAGAGGACGAAGGGAGACTGCTCGGGCATGGTCTACGTTGGTGCAGCGAGGCGACGAAGGCATCGAGCGAAGGGTAGCGTCTTTGCCTTTGCCCCAACATTTGCCCTCCGAGGGACCAGTTCGACAGAGTCATCTGGTGCCAAAGACATCGCTAGATGGTGGAGACGCTGCCCTTGCTCGAAGTGGTCCCGCGGGGGTTTTTGAGTTGACCGTTGATGGACGTGGCACTGTTGGACTACATGTTTCCTGAAGCGTCGTGTCCTTTCTATAAAAAGGCAGCGCGGCTGGGGCTGTCGCTTACCCTTGCGTGCGCCGGAAAACCCTAGCTTTTTCAAATCACACGCCAGCTCGCCTGCCCTCCTTTGTTCTTCTGCTTCCGGGATCTGGCCCGCGTCAAGCAGACCGCGCACCGCCGCCGACGGTACGTAGCAATGTCCGGCCGATTCGTCGTCTGAGGATACCCTTTGCGATTTGGCGACGATGGAGTTACAGCCGGGCCACATGGTGGAGTTCGGCACCTCGAGGATTTCCTCGATTCGTGTGTAGGAGATGCAGCAGTTGGGGTACTTTGGTGACGGTGTTGGGCGCGTCTCGGGCGCTGAGGAGATTCTTGAGACTGAGGGCGAATTAGTTGTGTTCGAAGCGTTCTTCATCGCTGGCCTTTGCCTTTTGGCACATCGTTTCATGGCGGAGGTCTTGCAGAGGTTCGATGTCCAGGTCCACCAGCTGACACCCAACGCCGTGGTTGCCCTGGCGAAGTATGTCTGGGTGGTGACTTCGTACAGCGGTCAGCCGGCCGTAGAGGTCTTTGCCAAGAACTATTGTCTGCACTGGCAAAAGAGGAAGATTGGAAACAAGATTGCACAATTTGTATCGTGCACCTTCACGCCAAGGACCGGAAAGACTTCAGCGGAAGTCGTGGAATTAGTTCCTTGCGCTCGAAATAAGTGGGGCAACTGTTGGGACTATTGGTTTTATGTTTCGGGAGGGGAAGTCGAAGACCTCCCAGGGCTCTCCGCGGCTGTAATGTGCTCCCATGTTATGTGGCATTCCCACCGTTTGAGGTGGCGGAGGATGATGAGGACGAAAGGGCCCTCTGGTGCGCTGCCCACATGAGTAGCGGGCATGATTTGGTTGAGGAATTCATCGGTTATGGAGTGTGGCCTTTGGCGCATGGCTGGGTGCTTGGCGAAGTGTGCCCTTGCCAGATGCCTACCTTGGGCGAGCAGCTGGTGCGAAGTCCTACCTTTGCTTTGGATTTGCGTGGCCGAAACCCAGCCGCGTTCGTGCGTGAAGTAGAGGATGGAGCTGTGAGGATTGTGGGGGCGGTATGCGCCGAGGACGAAGGCTCTGCGGAGTTGGGATATTCGTGGATCCAATGTTCGCTTGAACGTGTCTTCGAGTTAAACCGTCTGCCATATGGCGGTTACCCTAGGGACGACGCTGCTGCTGCTATCGATCGCCGCGGAAAAAAGCCAGCGGCTGTGGCTGAGGAAGGCCCTTCACAGGAGGCTGCGCCGGCCATTAAGAAGAGAAAACTAGGTACTGCAGCTGAGGGGTTGGGGGTCTCCGATTGTTTTGCTGTGGAGTTAATGGGGACTTGTGCGGCCCTCGGGGGAAGGATGTCTTCGCCCGAGCTCCGGGAGTCTTCGACGCGAATGCTAGAGGTTACCGGGGGTCGATGGCCAAGGAACGTTCCGATGCCCCTGGCGGCCGGCGAGGACATATTTACGTCTCGTTTGGCCCGTGAAATGAAGATTTTTCCTTATGGGCGGAATATTGCTACTGTTGTATCGGCAGTGATGGACAAGGATCGCCAAGATGTGACGCGGAAGCGCTGGGCGTTCACTAGGGTCGGGGACCCTAGTCGCGAGGTCAAGAGGGCGCGGGAGGCGCAAAGTCCACCGCCCCCGGCAGCAGCAAACCACCGCTGGCTACGAAGCCAGCCATCCCTGGGCCCGGCAAATCTTCGTCGGGTGCGAGGGTTGTCGCTTCCAGCTCGGGCAAGCCGCCCTTGGCTGAGCCTGCGAGGGAGCGAAGGCAACCGTCTCCAGTGCACGTTGATGAGGCGACAGCGAGTGGGGCCGACCTCGACATGGACATTTGCATGGATGATTACCGTGTAGGTGGTGTCATGATGTTTGATGCCCACACGGGCCGAGGACTCGTTGGTGAGTGTTTTTTTAACACGGGGACTGGGTCTTGGACAAGATTGTGGTGCAGGGTCAGATGCTGGGCAACTGGCTGTTGTCCTGGCTCCGGTGATGGCCACGCCGGCTGCGGCGGTAGCCGAGGCGAAGGGTGCTTCGCAGGACCCATGGTCTAAGTTTTGCGCTAGCGGCGAGATTTTGTCAGCCGCCACCGTTAAGGACGTGGCGGGATCTGTTTCCCAGTAGCTGAAGCATGCAAGTCGTCTTGGACTTCGTCAGTTCGTTGTGTTTATGTGGTTGCAAATCTAATGGATTTTTCGTGGCAGGCGGCCACCTTCTGAGAGCACCTAGAGGGGGGGGGGGGTGAATAGGTGATCCTGTGAAACTTGAAACTTAAGCCACAAAACTTGGTTAATCGTTAGCACAATAATTGCCAAGTGGCTAGAGAGGAGTCTCAACAAAAACACAATAACCACAAGAGATCAATCACAGAGATGGCACGGTGGTTATCCCGTGGTTCGGCCAAGACCAATGCTTGCCTACTCCACGTTGTGGCGTCCCAACAGACGAGGGTTGCAATCAACCCCTCTCAAGCGGTCCAAAGACCCACTTGAATACCACGATGTTTTGTTTGCTTTTCTCAATCCCGTTTGCGAGGAATCTCCACAACTTGGAGCCTCTCGCCCTTACACTTGAAGTTCACAAAGAAGCACTGAGCAAGGGAGGGATTAGCAACGCACACAAGACACAAAAATTAGAGTGTCACCACGCACACAAGTCGCAACAAGAGCTCGCAACGCAACCCAATGAGTTCACAACTCCACTAGAGCTATATATGCTATCACAAAGAAACAAATGCGCGGAATCAAGGTCTTGGTGCTTAGGAATGTTGTAAGAATGCTTGGTATACTCCTCCATGCGCCTAGGGGTCCCTTTTATAGCCCCAAGGCAGCTAGGAGCCGTTGAGAACAATCCTGGAAGGCAGATCTTGCCTTCTGTCGACTGGCGCACCGGACAGTCCGGTGCACACCGGACACTGTCCGGTGCCCGATTTCCTTCCAAAAATGGCGCAGTCGACCGTTGGCAGCCTGAGAGCCGTTGGCGCACTAGACATGTCCAGTGCACACCGGACAGTCCGGTGCCCCCTTCTAGCCGTTGGCTCGGCCACGTGTCCCGCGTAGATCGCGCGGCCGACCGTTGGCCCTGCCGACCGTTGGCTCACCGGACAGTCCGGTGCACACCGGACAGTCCGGTGAATTATAGCCGTACGTCGCCGATGAATTCCCGAGAGCGACGAGTACGCCTGTGAACGGCCCACCGGACAGTCCGGTGCACCACCGGACAGTCCGGTGAATTATAGCCGTACACCGCCGTCGAAGTCCCGAGAGCAGCCTGTTCGCCAGAGCCAGCCTGGCGCACCGGACACTGTCCGGTGCACCACCGGACAGTCTGGTGCTCCCAGACTGAGCAGAGTCTTGGCTGCTCGAGCCAAGGCATTTTCAATTGGATTTTTCCTGTTTCCAACACTTAGACACAATACATTAGTCCATAAAACAATGTACTAAGTCTGAGAAACATACCTTTATCCTTGATTTGTACTTTGTCCACCTTTTTACACTAGGGCACTTGTGTTGGACACTAAATCACCAAAATACTTATAAATGGCCCAAGGGCACATTTCCCTTTCGATCTCCCCCTTTTTGGTGATTTATGCCAACACAACATAAAGCAAGTAGAACAAGTACAAAATCAATTCAAATAAGAACTCAAAATTGTTTTGATTCAATTTTGACATATATGGATCATCATTTTCCACCACTTGATTTGTTTTTGCAAATCAAACCCAAATTTCTATCTCTAAGTCAAACATACTTGTTAAAACATAAAGAGAGTCATTACAAGAGAAATTGATTCAAGATTTCAAAAACTCCCCCTTTTTCCCATAATCAACATTTCTCCCCACAAGAAGCCAACTTTTGACAAGAGAGACAATAAAAGCTCTATTTTACTATTTTCAAAATCTCTCAAGTGGTAGCTGATCCATTTATCGCTTTGGCCTTTATTTTCTCCCCCTTTGGCATCAAGCACCAAAACGGGATCAATCTTGGCCCTTTAACCCTATTGCCTCACCAAAATCTTCAACTAAGAGCAAATAGGCAATAAGAGGGTAAAGATGAACTTGGAAAAGTTACTTTTTTCATCGGAGTGCAGTGGAAGTCTTGCATGGTCCAAGTCCACCTTTTCCCTTTCAATCCTCCTTTGAGACTAAAACAAACTCAAGCACATGGTTAGTTTTCAAAGGGTCAAGTTGTAACACACCTCCCCCTAAGTATGTGCATCACTTGCAAAAAGGACTTGTGAGGTCCAGGGAGAGTTTGTATAACTTGAGCACCATACATAAGCAACAAATGCAGAAGGAACATGATCAAAGGCATAAACACATGTATGCTACAATTCAATCCAAGTTCCACGAATCTAAGACATTTAGCTCACTACGCAGCCTGCAAAAGGTCTTCTCATCTAGAGGCTTGGTAAAGATATCGGCTAGCTGGTTCTCGGTGCTAACATGAAACACTTTGATATCTCCCTTTTGCTGGTGGTCTCTCAAAAAGTGATGCCGGATGTCAATGTGCTTTGTGCGGCTGTGCTCAACAGGATTTTCTGCTATTCGGATAGCACTCTCATTGTCACATAGGAGTGGGACTTTGCTCAGATTGTAGCCAAAGTCCCGGAGGGTTTGCCTCATCCAAAGTAGTTGCGCACAACACTGTCCCGCGGCAACGTACTCGGCCTCAGCGGTGGATAGGGCAACGGAAGTTTGTTTCTTAGAGTTCCACAACACCAGGGACCTTCCTAAGAATTGGCACGTCCCTGATGTACTTTTCCTATCGACCTTACATCCAGCATAGTCGGAATCTGAGTATCCAATCAAGTCAAAGTTAGACCCCTTTGGATACCAGATCCCGAAGCAAGGCGTAGCGACTAAATATCTAAGAATTTGCTTCACAGCCACTAAGTGACACTCCTTAGGATCGGATTGAAATCTAGCACACATGCATATGCTAAGCATAATATCCGGTCTACTAGCACACAAATAAAGTAAAGACCCTATCATAGACCGGTATGCCTTTTGATCAACGGACTTACCTCCTTTGTTGAGGTCGGTGTGTCCGTTGGTTCCCATCGGAGTTTTTGCGGGCTTGGCGTCCTTCATCCCAAACCGCTTTAGCAAGTCTTGCGTGTACTTTGTTTGGGAGATGAAGGTGCCATCCTTGAGTTGCTTCACTTGGAACCCAAGGAAGTAGTTCAACTCGCCCATCATCGACATCTCGAATTTCTGCGTCATCACCCTGCTAAACTCTTCACAAGACTTTTGGTTAGTAGAACCAAATATTATGTCATCGACATAAATTTGGCACACAAAAAGATCACCATCGCAAGTCTTAGTGAAAAGAGTTGGATTGGCTTTTCCAACCTTGAAAGCATTAGCAATTAAAAAGTCTCTAAGGCATTCATACCATGCTCTTGGGGCTTGCTTAAGTCCATAGAGCGCCTTAGAGAGCTTACACACGTGGTCAGGGTACCGTTCATCCTCGAAGCCAGGGGGTTGCTCCACGTACACCTCCTCCTTGATCGGCCCGTTGAGGAAAGTGCTCTTCACATCCATTTGGTACAACCTGAAAGAATGGTGAGCGGCATATGCTAGCAAAATACGAATTGATTCTAGCCTTGCCACAGGAGCGAAAGTCTCCTCAAAGTCCAAACCTGCGACTTGGGCATAACCTTTTGCCACAAGTCGAGCCTTGTTCCTCGTCACCACCCCGTGCTCGTCCTGTTTGTTGCGGAACACCCACTTGGTTCCCACAACATTTTGCTTGGGACGAGGCACCAGTGTCCAAACTTCATTGCGCTTGAAGTTGTTGAGTTCCTCCTGCATGGCCAACACCCAGTCCGGATCTAGCAAGGCCTCTTCTACCCTGAAAGGCTCAATAGAAGAGACAAAAGAGTAATGCTCACAAAAATTAACTAATCTTGAACGAGTAGTTACTCCCTTGCTAATATCACCCAATATTTGGTCGACAGGATGATCCCTTTGGATCGTCGCTCGAACTTGGGTTGGAGGAGACTGAGGTGCTTCTTCCTCTTCAATTTGAACATCCTGTGCTCCCCCTTGATCATGCGCCTCCACTTGAGGTACCTGTTCGTCATCTTGGGTTGGGGGATGCACCATAGTTGAGGAAGACGGTTGATCTTGCTCCAATTGTTCCTGAGGCCGTACATCTCCAATCGCCATGGTGCGTATCGCGGCCGTTAGAACGTCTTCTTCATCTACATCATCAAGATCAACAACTTGCTCTCTTGGAGAGCCATTAGTCTCATCAAATACAACATCGCTAGAGACTTCAACCAAACCCGATGATTTGTTGAAGACCCTATACGCCTTTGTATTTGAATCATAACCTAATAAAAACCCTTCTACAGCTTTGGGAGCAAATTTAGAGGTCCTACCTTTCTTCACAAGAATATAACACTTGCTCCCAAATACACGAAAATAAGACACATTGGGTTTGTTACCAGTCAGCAGCTCATATGAAGTCTTCTTGAGGAGGCGGTGAAGATAGACCCTGTTGATGGCGTGGCAAGCCGTGTTCACGGCTTCCGACCAAAAGCGCTCAGGGGTCTTGAACTCTCCAAGCATAGTCCTTGCCATATCGATGAGCGTCCTGTTCTTCCTCTCTACCACACCATTTTGCTGAGGTGTGTAGGGAGCGGAGAACTCGTGCTTGATCCCCTCCTCCTCAAGGAACTCCTCCACTTGAAGATTCTTGAATTCGGACCCATTGTCGCTCCTTATCTTCTTCACTTTGATCTCAAACTCATTTTGAGCTCTCCTGAGGAAGCGCTTGAGGGTCCCTTGGGTTTCAGTTTTATCCTGCAAAAAAAATACCCAAGTGAAGCGGGAAAAATCATCAACTATAACAAGACCATACTTACTTCCTCCTATACTCAGATAGGTGACGGGTCCGAAGAGGTCCATATGAAGCATCTCCAAGGGTCTTGATGTTGTCATCACATTTTTGGTGTGATGAGAGCCTCCCACCTGTTTACCTGCTTGACAAGCTGCACAAGGTCTATCTTTTTCGAAATGTACATTGGTTAGACCTATCATGTGTTCTCCCTTTAGAAGCTTGTGGAGGTTCTTCATCCCCACATGTGCTAAGCGGCGATGCCACAACCAGCCCATGCAAGTCTTAGCCATTAAGCATGCATCTAGACCGGCCTCTTCTTTTGCAAAATCAACCAAATAAAGTTTGTCGTCTAGTACACCCTTAAAAGCTAGTGAACCATCACATCTTCTAAAGACAGACACATCTATATTTGTAAATAGACAATTATATCCCATTTTGCATAATTGACTAACAGATAACAAATTATATCCAAGCAACTCAACTAAAAACACATTAGAAATAGAGTGCTCAGATGAAATAGCAATTTTACCTAACCCTTTTACCTTGCCTTGGTTCCCATCACCGAATATAATTGAATCTTGGGAATCCTTGTTCTTGACGTAGGAAGAGAACATCCTCTTTTCCCCCGTCATGTGGTTTGTGCATCCGCTGTCGATAATCCAGCTTGAACCCCCGGATGCATAAACCCGCAAGGCAAATTTAGGCTTGGGTCTTAGGTACCCAACTCTTGTTGGGTCCTACAAGGTTAGTCACAATTGTCTTAGGGACCCAAATGCAAGTTTTATCACCCTTGCATTTTGCCCCTAATTTCTTAGCAACTATCTTCCAATCCTTTCTACAAATAGCAAAGGAAGCATTTAAAGCATGATAAATTGTATAGGGTCCATTCATGACTTTCCTAGGAACATGAACAATATTCTTTCTAGGCACATGATGAATATTTTTCCTAGGCATATCTCTACCATGCATATAGGAAGAACTGGAAACAAACATAGAATAAGAATCATAGGCATGTGAATCAAAAGCATTACAACTCCTATGAGACTGTCTTCTATCATTGTACATAAAAGCATGGTTCTTTTTAGTACTACTTGCCATAGGGGCCTTCCCTTTCTCCTTGGCGGAGATGGGAGCCTTATGGCTCGTTAAGTTCTTGGCTTCCCTCTTGAAGCCAAGCCCATCCTTAATTGAGGGGTGTCTACCAACCGTGTAGGCATCCCTAGCAAATTTTAGTTTATCAAAATCGCTTTTGCTAGCCTTAAGTTGGGCATTAAGACTAGCCATTTCATCGTTTAACTTTGCAATAGAAGCTATGTGTTCACTACAAGCATCAATATCAAAATCTTTACATCTATTGCAAATAACAACATTTTCTACACAAGTTGTTGATTTACTAGCTATTTCTAACTTAGCATTCAAATCATCATTAATGCTCCTTAAGCTAGAAATTGTCTCATGGCAAGAAGATAATTCACAAGAAAGCATTTCATTTCTCTTAACTTCTAAGGCATGAGATTTTTGTGCTTCTACAAATTTGTCATGTTCTTCATACAACAAGTCCTCTTGTTTTTCTAAAAGCCTATTCTTATCATTCAAGGCATCAATCAATTCATTAATTTTATCTACCTTGGTTCTATCTAGGCCCTTAAATAAACATGAATAATCTATTTCATCCTCATCACTAGATTCGTCCTCACTTGAAGAAGCATAAGTAGAGTTTCGAGTACATACCTTCTTCTCCCTTGCCATAAGGCATGTGTGACGCTCGTTGGGGAAGAGGGATGACTTGTTGAAGGCGGTGGCGGCGAGTCCTTCATTGTCGGAGTCGGACGAGGAGCAATCCGAATCCCACTCCTTGCCAAGATGTGCCTTGCCCTTTGCCTTCTTATAGTTCTTCTTCTTCTCCCTCTTGTTCTCTTGATCCTGATCACTATCATTGTCGGGACAGTTAACAATAAAATGACCAAGCTTACCACATTTGAAGCATGAGCGCTTCCCCTTTGTCTTGGTCTTGCTTGGCTGCCCCTTGCGACCCTTTAGCGCTGTCTTGAATCTCTTGATGATGAGAGCCATCTCTTCATCATTAAGTCTGGCCGCCTCAATTTGTGCCACCTTGCTAGGTAGTGCCTCCTTGCTTCTTGTTGCCTTGAGAGCAAGGGGTTGAGGCTCGTTGATTGGACCATTCAATGCGTCGTCCACGTATCTTGCCTCCTTGATCATCATTCGCCCGCTTACGAACTTTCCAAGTATCTCCTCGGGCGTCATCTTGGTGTACCTAGGATTCTCACGAATATTGTTCACAAGATGAGGATCAAGGACAGTGAAAGACCTTAGCATTAGGCGGACGACGTCGTGATCCGTCCATCGTGTGCTTCCATAGCTTCTTATCTTGTTGACAAGGGTCTTGAGCCGGTTGTACGTTTGGGTTGGCTCTTCTCCCCTTATCATCGCGAATCTCCCAAGTTCGCCCTCCACCAACTCCATCTTGGTGAGCATTGTGACGTCGTTCCCCTCATGAGATATTTTGAGGGTGTCCCATATTTGCTTGGCGTTATCCAAGCCGCTCACTTTGTGGTATTCATCCCTGCACAATGAAGCTAGAAGAACAGTAGTAGCTTGTGCATTCTTATGAATTTGCTCATTAATGAACATGGGACTATCCGTACTATCAAAGTGCATTCCACTCTCTACAATCTCCCATATACTAGGATGGAGAGAGAACAAGTGACTATGCATTTTGTGGCTCCAAAATCCGTAGTCCTCTCCATCAAAGTGAGGAGGTTTGCCAAGTGGAATGGAGAGCAAATGAGTATTTGTACTTTGCGGAATACGAGAGTAGTCAAAAGAAAAGTTCGAGTTAACCGGTTTCCTTCTCTCGTAGTCGTTGTGGTCATCGTCCTTTTGGGAAGAAGTAGACTCATCACTGTCGTCGTAGTAGACAATTTCCTTGATGCGTCTTGTCTTCTTCTTCTTCCCATCTTTCCGCCTATGGCCCGAGCCGGAGTCGGTAGGCTTGTCATCCTTCGGCTCGTTGACGAAGGATTCCTTCTCTTTATCGTTGATCACGATACCCTTCCCCTTAGGATCCATCTCTTCGGGCGATTAGTCCCTTTGCGAAGAGAGTGGCTCCGATACCAATTGAGAGCACCTAGAGGGGGGGTGAATAGGTGATCCTGTGAAACTTGAAACTTAAGCCACAAAACTTGGTTAATCGTTAGCACAATAATTGCCAAGTGGCTAGAGAGGAGTCTCAACAAAAACACAATAACCACAAGAGATCAATCACAGAGATGGCACGGTGGTTATCCCGTGGTTCGGCCAAGACCAACGCTTGCCTACTCCACGTTGTGGCGTCCCAACGGACGAGGGTTGCAATCAACCCCTCTCAAGCGGTCCAAAGACCCACTTGAATACCATGATGTTTTGCTTGCTTTTCTCAATCCCGTTTGCGAGGAATCTCCACAACTTGGAGCCTCTCGCCCTTACACTTGAAGTTCACAAAGAAGCACTGAGCAAGGGAGGGATTAGCAACGCACACAAGACACAAAAATCAGAGTGTCACCACGCACACAAGTCGCAACAAGAGCTCGCAACGCAACCCAATGAGTTCACAACTCCACTAGAGCTCTATATGCTATCACAAAGAAACAAATGCGCGGAATCGAGTTCTTGGTGCTTAGGAATGTTGTAAGAATGCTTGGTATACTCCTCCATGCGCCTAGGGGTCCCTTTTATAGCCCCAAAGCAGCTAGGAGCCGTTGAGAACAATCCTGGAAGGCAGATCTTGTCTTCTGTCGACTGGCGCACCGGACAGTCCGGTGCACACCGGACACTGTCCGGTGCCCGATTTCCTTCCAAAAATGGCGCAGTCGACCGTTGGCAGCCTGAGAGCCGTTGGCGCACCGGACATGTCCGGTGCACACCGGACAGTCCGGTGCCCCCTTCTAGCCGTTGGCTCGGCCACGTGTCCCACGCAGATCGCGCGGCCGACCATTGGCCCTATCGACCGTTGGCTCACCGGACAGTCCGGTGCACACCGGACAGTCCGGTGAATTATAGCCGTACGTCGCCGATGAATTCCCGAGAGCGACGAGTTCGCCTGTGAACGGCCCACCGGACAGTTCGGTGCACCACCGGACAGTCCGGTGAATTATAGCCGTACACCGCCGTCGAAGTCCCGAGAGCAGCCTGTTCGCCAGAGCCAGCCTGGCGCACCGGACACTGTTCGGTGTACCACCGGACAGTCCGGTGCTCCCAGACTAAGCAGAGTCTTGGCTGCTCGAGCCAAGGCATTTTCAATTGGATTTTTCCTGTTTCCAACACTTAGACACAATACATTAGTCCATAAAACAATGTACTAAGTCTGAGAAACATACCTTTATCCTTGATTTGTACTTTGTCCACCTTTTTACACTAGGGCACTTGTGTTGGACACTAAATCACCAAAATACTTAGAAATGGCCCAAGGGCACATTTCCCTTTCACCTTCGCCGATCATGTTGCGTTGGGTGCTCTGACTTTGGAGTTTGCTGTCGAGAGGCAACAACTTGAGGGCAGGGTTGAGCGCCTCCGAGCGCAGCATACAGAAGCGGTGTGGGACAAGTCAGCTGCGGAAAACAAGAGTCGTAGGCTGGTGGAGAAGTTGGCGGCTGCGGTGGCCGAGAAGGAGGACCTCAGCCGCCAGTTGGCGGTGGAGAGGAAAGACGCAAATAGGGCCTACGCTGAGGCGTAGTCTGCACAGTCCAAGGCCAAACTTACGTGTGCGGAGGCCAGTCTCGCTCGCCAACGCGCTGAGGAGTTGAAGACGAGCCTCAGCAGCCTGCCCGATCGCCTGGACAAAGCGGAGGCCTCTACTCACGCACAGGTCGAACGGACGCATACATAGCTCGTGGACGCGCACCGGGAGCTTGGTGCGCGGACCGTGCCCTTTGAAGCGTCTGGTAAGGAGGTGGGCCTCCACTTTCTTGGATGGCTGCAGGAGGAGCTGGAGGTGCTCCCAACAATTGTGACGGGCCTCATGTCCATCGCCTCGCTCATCACCTATGAGGGGGCCGTGAATGCCCTGTCCTGCGAGGGATGTGGGCACTTTGAAGTTTTCGACCGATCGGACGAAGACTTCAAGCGCAGAATCTTCCAGGTTAAGGACCCGGTGCTGAAGCGGTCGGCTGGGGCACTTTACGATAGGATGTGGGGCCCTCACGGTCGTGAAACTGTCCGAGATAAGTCTGACCGGGCGATGGAGCAGGTATGGAGTATATGTGTATATATGTGATTGTATGTGTGGGTATATGCGTGTATGTGTGTGGTGTTTGCTGAATGAGTATGCTATCTTTGCAGATGGTGCGTGATGAGGAGGTCGAAGACCTCGGGGACCTGGATAGTACACTGCCCGAGGCGTCGGGCGCGAAAAAGAGGACTGGGGGGGAGCTGGCGCCACCATCTGATGTTAGCGAGGACCCCATGTCGGTCGCTGCGCCGACTGGTGGGACACTTCGGTGGTGGCGGGCGAACCAGCTGCTGAAGACCTTGCGTTGTCGGCCGGCCCTTCGCAGGTGGCGGGATAGAGGCTAGGGCTAGTGGGTGTAAGGTTTTGTTTTTTGTGATACTGAAACTCGGTTGCTACGTAGGTTCCGACGTATGGGCCTACGCAAGCAACCTCTGCTGACGATACGAATTTTGTGGCGACCACAGCCGTAGTGTTTGGTAATGACAATTTATCTGGTTCTGGATCTGGGTGTTTTTCGTCTGATGGTGGGTCTAGGAGTCTGTTTTCCTGGACCGAAGAGTCTTCAGATGAAGACTTGGATTATTTTGCTGCGTTAGATGTGGCCGCGGCGGAGTCCTCACCGCGGGTGGAGGTTGGCGAGGTGGCTGGACTTCCTAGTGCGAGGACCAAGTGCCGGCGATGAAGGGTGGTGTTGAAGCACAGTGTGGGCGAGGTTTCGCGAAGTGGTAGGCGCCGTCGGATGGGGACCGTCTTCGGGTAGACCGGTTTGGGAAACGAGAGCTGTTGTCCTTGCTGGTTGGCACGAGCATTGGTGAGGGGGATCTACAGAATCTTTTTGAGGGTGAGGAATTGAAAATAATATTGTTTAATTATAGGGAGGCGGGCATCATCCCGAAGGTTGAGCCAATGTAGTATATGGGGTGCCCTCGCTGAGTGTATGTAACTGCAATTTGTATTGTAATGTGGCCTGTTGGCTGTTTTCGCGCACTTATGCTAATCCGGCTGCACCCTTAGGCGACTTTTGCGTGCAGTGTTGATTGATGCATGTATTGCGCTTGTCCGGCTGCACACTTAGGCGATTTTTGCACGGAGTGTCTTTTTAATAAAAGACTTCGGATGTCGCACTTGTTGTGTTATTCCGGCTGCACCCTTAGGCGGCTTTTGCACGGAATGTCTTTTTAATAAAAGACTTCGAATGACGCACTCATTGTGCTATTTTGGCTGCACCCTTAGGTGGCTTTTGCACGGAATGTCTTTTTAATAAAAGACTTTGAATGATGCAATTGTTGTGCTATTCCGGCTACACCCTTAGGCGGCTTTTGCATGGAATGTCTTTTTAATAAAAGACTTCAAATGATGCACTTGTTGTGCTGTTCTGGCTGCACCCTTAGGCGGCTTTTGTGTGGAGTGTCGCACGCGAGGGTAGTCTACGCTACCTGCGGTGACTTCAAATTGGTTGAATGCCGAAGACCGTCGAAGCGTTCTTTTTCGACATGCTGAATCTGAGTTTTTGTTTTTGCGGGGGGTTTTTGCTGGTGTATTACATGGCTCCGCCTCGTTAAAAACCTCACCCCACAGGAGGAAAAGAGTGCGGGCCGGAACAACATTGTTTGCTGAATTACAAAGGCACGTGGGCCCTGATGGTTAAACAAAAAATTTTCGTAGATTGTCAATGTTCTAGGAGTGCTCTAAGTCTTCGACGAAAGGCGTTACCAGCCTGTACGCTGAAAATCGCCTAGATGGGGGGTGAATAGGCGAAACATGAAAATTAAAACTTTATCCCCCAACTAGATCCCTTGATTAGTGGTTAGAAAAAGATACACAATGATCGGAGAATACAAACTAAGTCCTTTGCTTGTAAAGAGTATTGCTAAATAATGCGAAATTGATAAATCAATACTACTAATAAGTCTATGAGAATAAAGCAAAAGGGCTTAGATAAGAAGAGCAATAACACAAGTTCTTTCTTGCAAGGTATTGCTTCACTACATGAGAATTTAACTTAAAGCAACACCAAATGGTATTAGCAAAGAATAGTGCAAGAAAAACTTAGAAAGGGAAAGAACACGGGTGATTTGTTTTACCGAGGTTCGGCCCTCGAAGGCCTAGTCCCCGTTGAGGAGTCCACTAAGGACGGGTCTCTTTCAACCCTTTCCCTCTCTCCACCGATCACGCAAGACCGGCGAGCTCTTCTTCTTCTCAAGGATCACTTAAGACCCCGCAAGGACCACCACACACTTTGGTGTCTCTTGCTAGCTTTACAAGCCTCCAAAACTTTGGAGGAAGTTCAATGGGAGTCAAAACTCCACGCACAAATGAACACAAAGATGTAGCACACACTATCTCTCAATGAATCTCACAAGGCACTAGTGCTAAACTCAAATGAGTAGATCTCTCTTGCTTGTTCTCTCTTTTGTGGCACTTGTGTTGGTTGTAGTGGTCTAAATCTTGTGTATAGGATGGATCAATGAATAGAGGTGGTTGGGAGGGTTTGAGTATGTCAACTAGTTGACTTGGAATGTTGCTTGGGCTCTCACACCTTGAAGTGGCCGGTTGGGGTGGTATTTATAGCCACCATCCAAATTGTAGCTGTTGGAGAATTGTACTGGCGATGGGCGCACCGGACAGTCCGGTGCGCCACCGGACAGTGTCCGGTGTGCCGCCATGTCATCCTCCCGTTAGGGCTTGGAGCTGGTCCACCATTGGACGCATTGTCCTCATGCGGCACCGGACAGTCCGGTGCCTCTCTGACCAACTGCTCTGACTTCTACCGCGTTCACTATGCTGCACGTTCACTGTCAGAGTCGACCGTTGCGCGCAGATGACCGTTGCTCCGCTGGCTCACCGGACAGTCCGGTGGTACACCGGACAGTCCAGTGAATTATAGCGGAGGTGCGCCTGGGAAACCCGAAGGTGAAGAGTTTGATGTCGATCCTCCCTGGTGCACCGGACACTGTCCGGTGGCACACCGGACAGTCCGGTGCGCCAGACCAGGGAGCACTTCGGTTTGCTTTGCTCCTTTCTTTTTGAACCCTTTTTAATCTTTGTATTGGTTTTGAGTTGAACCTTTGGCACCTGGAGAACATATACTCTAGAGCAAACTAGTTAGTCCAATTGTTTGTGTTGGACAATTCAACCACCAAAATCATTTAGGAAAAGGTTTGACCCTATTTCCCTTTCAATCTCCCCCTTTTTGGTGATTGATGCCAACACAAACCAAAGCAAATATATAAGTGCAGAATTGAACTAGTTTGCATAAAGGAAGTGCAAAAGTTGCTTGGAGTTAAACCAATATATTATTTTTACTAGATATGCATGAATGTTTTTCTTCTTGTTATTTAAAACTTTGGACAACGCTTGCACCACTAGTTTTGATTTTGCAAATTCTTTGTAAAATTCTTTTCAAAAGCTTTTTGCAAATGGTCAAAGGTACATGAATAAGATTGAAAGAAGCATTTTCAAGATTTGAAATTTTCTCCCTTGTTTCAAATGCTTTTCCTTTGACTTAAACAAAACTCCCCCTAAATAAAATTCTCCTCTTAGTGTTCAAGAGGGTTTTACAATTTTTGAAGATACTACTTTCTCCCCCTTTTGAACACAATAAGATATCAATTTGAAAAACTTCATTTTGAAAATTCAGTGGTGGTGCGGTCCTTTTGCTTTGGGCTCATACTTTCTCCCCCTTTGGCATGAATCACCAAAAACGGATACTTGTGAGTGAAATATAAGCCCTTATTCTTTTCTCCCCAATGGTAAACAAATAAATATGAGTGAAGATTGTACCAAAGTGGAGAATAATGCGGAATACCGGCAAAGAGTGGATAATACCGAAGGAGTTGAGTGGAAGCGTCGTCCTTGCTGAATACTCCATTTCCCTTTCAATTCTATGACTAAGCATGAGAATATACTTGAAAACACATCAGTCATAGACATAAAAGAGATATGATCAAAGGATATATCAAATTAAGCATGATCATAGTTCTATATAACATAGATTGCTCCCCCTAAGAATGTGCATGTAGAGGAACACATATTTTGGCCTTAAATGCCATTTGCACACAATTAGGTTAATGAGAACATATCTATATTATACAGAATGTGTAGTGCATTGTGTCATAGTATAAGTGTGACGCTCATGACAGTTTATGCACTTATGAAAGCATGTTATAAACATCTTAAGCATTTTCCCTTAAGGATTTCAAAGAGACTTAAGGACCATCCACCTTTGGAACAAAGGTAGCTTATCCTCGTTACAAGGTTAAGCTTTAAGCTCTTTGACAATAAAATTACTTCACCTAGTTTCAACAAAGATGCATTAATGCAGGAATGAAATTTTAAGAGGTTAAACTAGGTATGAAGTAGGGATAATGCATGGACATGCTTTCTCTTCCTTTTATACAAGATATGCAAAGAAAGTATATAAAAGGGAGATTTAGGTACATGTATAAATGAGATGAAGTAGTTTTACCCTTTTGTACCTTCACATAGAGACGATCTCTTCATTGTGCTTTGTCCTTAGTCTTAGATGCTTAAGACCTATACTCAAGACAATATATGGAAATATTTTTCACAAGAGAGAGTTCTACAACTAGTGATCCTTTTCTAAGTCATTGTCAGCACATATCAAATGGATCACAAATTGCATAGATGTATCATGAATTCTCCTTTGTAACTTAGTGCATATCAAGAGAGATATGGATTGATAGAACATGTTGCACTAAGAAACATAAGTGTTAATTGAAGTTATTCGATGATCAAACAAATAACAGGTGTGATCAAAAGAACAACATATGTATTAGAATAGGAGAATCCAGTAAATATGCTACTTTAGCAATGAAACAACAATCCTTGATAAAGATGACATTATTCTAATAAGATGGATTGATTTGTAGTAGCATACTTCATGAGAATCTTATTCTTATACTTGAGACTAAATGAGATTACTAAGATAAAGTGTTAGTCTCAACATAATCAAGATATAGAAATAGACTCCCCCTAAGGATATGCATCAAGAATTTGAATGAGATGAATAGATGCATTTACTTTTAAAGACAAAAAGGGAGAAGCATTATACATCTTGATCAAGGCTCATAAAATTTGCAATAAACAACTTAAGCCTGGTATTATCACAATGAAAAAGGTTTAGAATGCTTACAACCACACCATTGATTGTTTTGAGGATCTTATTATCCAAGTGTTGTTGTTCTTGACGTCCTTCTCTTTCATGTGAGTGTCCTCCCTTTGTAGTTGTTTCTTTTTCCTTTCAAACTTATTGAAAATACTCAAGAAAGATGTTAATAGCACAAGGGAGCATATGAAGGATGATTTCTTTAGATAGGAAATAAACACAATTCATCATCCATAATATATACATGAAGTAAATTTTCTTAACGTTAGAGCACATTATTTTGGAAAGAGAATATGCACCCTTTAAACATTTTGATCAATCATAGGAAATTTACTTCTTCATATTGAATTGATTAATCATTACTTAGAAGCAAATCAATATGAGAATGTGTATAGCAAAGGCATGAAATAGACTCTAATGGACTAGTGCATTTATGAGAACGATATTGAGTGCACATCTAGCAAAAAAAATTAAGTCCAATAAAGAATCTATTCATCACATGGATAAAATATGAGAAAAAGAGTTCACATACCTTTGTTTTTACCTTTCTTCTTTTGGGTGAAGAGTAACCCTAGAGGCTCATGGCTTAAACATGCTCTTTCTCTTTTGTAGATTTTCATAGGTAAGCTCAAGAGATACATTGTTAGTAACACAAGCACTAGTTTCCATGTAATCATTTTTGATAAGGAATGAAAAGTTGGATTACTAAACATGGAAACTTCATAGCATGATCTAGATTATCCTATAGATGATGTTATGCTCAATTTTAACTCATAAAACAAGCATAAATAGTTTCTTAAGATTATGGAATAACTCTAGTTCAATCATGGAGAGCGATAAATGTAGAAGAATCATATCCAATTTAAGCAAGTAGAAATACACCATAAATCATTGGATTGATTTTTCCTTTTGAGTTAGATTACACATTTCCAAAGAGAAACTTATTCTCTACAAGAGAGACTACTTAGGATACTTAGATAAAAGCATTAGTCTCACTATTCTAGTTATAGAGAGAATTTTCCTTTTTAAGTGTCCTAAGGATTTGAATTCCTTACACGACACCTTATTCTTTTTAAGAACTTGAAACATCTCCCTATATCTAGAATCAATGCAATAATAGAATGACTAGCTAAAAACATGCCATGAGGATCTTGCAATAATTTAAAGCATGTAGATTGCCATAGAATAGAAATGATGAATATGCAATCTACCATATGAGAGGAATTTCTTTAAAGAATGGTGTCATAATTTTGAAGACATTTAAAGTGCTTCTTTATCTATGTGACTACACAAGACACATGAAAAATGATAATTTAAGATACTTGCACCTAAAAAATATAAGTGTTACCATCCTTTGGCTTTCCTCCATGTTGTAGGCCTTGATTTTTCCGCATAGAATAATTCTTTATTTCCTACAACATCAATATCTTCCCAAGATGATATGAGTTTTAGACATAATAAATTGAAATAACTTTGGGTCAATTTTGGATATATAGATTATTGAAGATTGATAGCTTGAGTTAATAAGTATTGAATGGACTCTCTCAAGCACCCCAAGGCTTCATATCATCTCCTTCTCCTGCAAAGCTTGTCAAGCATATTTTGGTACCCATCGCTTGATGGGTCCATCACGGTTAGTCAACAAAGATCTAGGAACCCAAAGGTCCTTTGTGTTAGCACTAAGTAAACTCATTACCTTTCTAGCACAAGTTGCAATTTTGGGTTGCCTAGTTACAAGAGAATTAATTGACAAGATAGGAGTGGAAGTGTTACCAATGGGACAATCTTTGCATTGATGTCCCTTCTTTCGGCATATGTAGCATAGGCGATCTTCGAGCCTTGAAGATTTCTTCCTTCCTTGTTTCTTGCTTGCTACATGGTTAGTGAATATCTTCTTTTCTAACATTATGCCTTTTTGTTTTAAATGGGGACAAGTTCTAAATAAGTGTCCCTTCTTGGAGCATTTAAAACAAACTTTATCATCCTTGTTAATAATCAAGTCATTTTTGATATAGGGACATGACCTAATCGAGTGCCCCTTTTCAAAGCATTCACTACACTTCTTACTTCTCTTAGTGTGAAGTGTGACTTGATTATTACCTTGGATGTTACCTTTTATGGAGGTGTGGTTGAGGCTTTTGGAAGAGGTATTGATTTTCTTCTTTTGTTCCTTCCTCTTGGCGATCCTCAAGTCCTTGACATTTTCTTCAAGGGATTTAGTGCATGCCACGGTTGTTCCCGTCTCAAGCTTCTTCACCATGTGATCACGGTTATCTTGAGAAGGTTGAGCAATGTACTTCCCTTTTAGTTGTGTCAAGCTCGTTTTTAGCCTCTCATTTTCTTCTTTGAGCTTTTGATATATATCATCATTTGTTCCTGCAAATTCTAGCTCAAAGGAAGATTTGCTTGTCGATGGACAACAAGCATTAGCACATGATAACATAGTTTCATTTTGAATACATGTGCATGAGTGAGGTTATTGGGATTTTAAGTTTTCTATCACAACCTCATGAGCAATATTTAATATGATATGATCATTTATAAGATTTTCATGAGAACATAGAAGCATATCAATTTTTTCTTGAAAAGCTAGATTTTCATCTTTTAGCTTTTCTACTTGGTCCTTAAGCAAGGCATTCCTATTTACTAATTGAGCGATACAATGTAAAAGCGTTATCTTGCTCAATTGAAATAGTTTCATACCTTTGGACCAAATCAACATGAGAGCACTTTAGCTCTTCATGTTCTTTAGTCAACTCGTCAAAGTGTAACATTTTCATGGAGAGAACATTTTCTATCCTTTGACGAGCTTCGCTTTGCTCTCTCGCTCTTTTTAGAAGTTTGAGCATGACTGCGTTATCTTCTTGGCTTAGGCGAGCGTAGAGTTGCAAGAAGCTTCTTTCCTCCTCATCATCCTCATTTGTGCTTCCGCTATCATTTTCATTAGCCACACAACATATATGGGAATCGAAATGGGAAGACAAACCTTTTGGAGAGGTGGATTCTTCGTTTGGTCTCCATCGTTCATTTTCTTCTTCTTCTTTCAAAGAGTTAGTTTCACAAATACCAAAGGAAGTAGAGGCACAAAATGAACTATCATTTTTGGACTCATCAAATTTGCTTTTAATTCTAGTCCAAATATCGTGCGCATCATGAATGGATTCATTATAATTTGATATGAAGGCATGATAATCTTCATTGCTAAGAGAATTACTTAAGATGTCATAAGCTAGGTAGTTTAAGCGAAAACATCTTTGATCCTCCTCGGAAATATTTTTTCTATTATAACTAGAGGGGAAGATACTCTTGTCTATAATTTGTTCTAATTGTGGATCTACGGTTCTAAAAGCATTTATCACCCTAGTAGACCAAGAATCATAATTAGAACAATCGAAAAGTAATATCTCAAGAGTTACCTCCTTGTTCTCCTTCGGAGTTGTCTTCTTGTTCTTTAGGGATCTTCTACAAGCCATCACTTCAAGTGGTTAGACTCAAGATGAAGTGCCTAGCTCTGATACCAATTGAAAATCGCCTAGAGGGGGGTGAATAGGCGAAACCTGAAAATTAAAACTTTATCTCCCAACTAGATCCCTTGATTAGTGGTTAGAACAAGATACACAATGATCGGAGAATACAAACTAAGTCCTTTGCTTGTAAAGAGTATTGCTAAATAATGCGAAATTGATAAATCAATACTACTAATAAGTCTATGAGAATAAAGCAAAAGGGCTTAGATAAGAAGAGCAATAACACAAGTTCTTTCTTGCAAGGTATTGCTTCACTAAATGAGAATTTAACGTAAAGCAACACCAAATGGTATTAGCAAAGAATAGTGCAAGAAAAACTTAGAAAGGGAAAGAACAAATAAATCACAAGCAAGAAGCACACGAGACACAGGTGATTTGTTTTACCGAGGTTCGGCCCTCGAAGGCCTAGTCCCCGTTGAGGAGTCCACTAAGGATGGGTCTCTTTCAACCCTTTCCCTCTCTCCACCGATCACGCAAGACCGGCGAGCTCTTCTTCTTCTCAAGGATCACTTAAGACCCTACAAGGACCACCACACACTTTGGTGTCTCTTGCTAGCTTTACAAGCCTCCAAAACTTTGGAGGAAGTTCAATGGGAGTCAAAACTCCACGCACAAATGAACACAAAGATGTAGCACACACTATCTCTCAATGAATCTCACAAGGCACTAGTGCTAAACTCAAATGAGTAGCTCTCTCTTGCTTGTTCTCTCTTTTGTGGCACTTGTGTTGGTTGTAGTGGTCTAAATCTTGTGTATAGGATGGATCAATGAATAGAGGTGGTTGGGAGGGTTTGAGTATGTCAACTAGATGACTTGGAATGTTGCTTGGGCTCCCACACCTTAAAGAGGCATTGTCCTCATGCAGCACCGGACAGTCTGGTGCCCCTCTGACCAATTGCTCTGACTTCTGCCGCGTTCACTGTGCTGCACGTTCACTGTCAGAGTCGACCGTTGCGCGCAGATGACCGTTGCTCCGCTGGCTCACCGAACAGTCTGGTGGTACACCGGACAGTTCAGTGAATTATAGCGGAGGTGCGCCTGGGAAACCCGAAGGTGAAGAGTTTGATGTCGATCCTCCCTAGTGCACAGGACACTGTCCGGTGGCACACCGGACAGTCCGGTGCGCCAGACCAGGGAGCACTTCGGTTTGCTTTGCTCCTTTCTTTTTGAACCCTTTTTAATCTCTGTATTGGTTTTGAGTTGAACCTTTGGCACCTGGAGAACATATACTCTAGAGCAAACTAGTTAGTCCAATTGTTTGTGTTGGGCAATTCAACCACCAAAATCATTTTGGAAAAGGTTTGACCCTATTTCCCTTTCATACACGCTGGGGGAGGCCTTCGACTTGACGATGAATGGACCCTCCCATTTTGGCTCCAGCTTGCCCCGTGATTCTATTCGGGTGGTCTGGATGAGTACGAGGTCTTCTTTGTTGAACTCTCTTGGGACAACCGCGTTGTTGCGCCAGGCCTTGGTTTGAGCCTGATATTTTTTGAGGGCCTGTAGGGCGAGGACGCGGTCTTCGTCGATGAGATCTTTGGACGTTGGTTCGTTGACATCGGGAACTGCTGATGTGTTTGTCCGGGGCGAGCCATGCTTTATTTCTTGTGGCATCATGGCCTTGTATCCATACAATAGACGAAATGGTGTGAATCCGGTTGTCCGGCATTCTGTCGTGTTTAGGGCCCAAACCACTTCAGGTAGTTGGTCGGCCCATTTGCCCTTTTTGTCGTCGAGCAGTCTTTTCTTGATGGTAGTGAAGATCTTGCCGTTGGCGCGCTCGATGACGCCGTTGGATTGCTGGTGGTATACCGAGGCAAAGACAGGTTTGGTGCCGATGGAGGAGCAGAAATCCCTGAAGTCTTGGCTGTCAAACTGTTTGCCGTTGTCGACTGTGAGTTCGGACGGGACTCCGAATCGGCAGACAATATTTTGCCAGAAGAACTTTTGGGCGGTCTTCGACGTTATTGTGGATACTGCTCTGGCCTCGATCCACTTGGTGAAGTACTCGACAGCAACAAAGGCGAATTTGAGGTTCCCTTGAGCCGTAGGCAGCGGTCCGACAATATCCAGCCCCCAGCGTTGAAGTGGCTATGTGTGGGCGATTAGCTTGGTGAATTGCGAAGGGTTGCTCGAGCGAGGGGAAAACTTTTGGCATGCTTCGCAAGACCTTGTGACTCGATTCGCAGTACAAATTATTGCGAGCCAGTAAAATCCTTGATGGATCACCTTGGCAGCGAGGGCCCTGGGTCCTGAGTGGGAGCCGCAAGTTCCACTGTGGACTTCATAAAGGATTTGAATGCCTTCAGTTTCGGTCACGCACTTCAGCATGGGCTGACTGATCCCCTTCTTGTACAACTAGCCCTCGACTAGTGTGAAGTCTCAGCTTTAGTGCTTGAGGCGTTTGGCCTCATTGATGTCACTTGGGTGGTAATGTCCTTGCAGATACAGAGTTATTGGGGCCCGCCAATCCTCAGTCATGATGAGGTTGACAATGCGATGGCCTTCGACGTCGTTGGCTATTTGTAAGCCTTCTAGATTGCGAACAGCTGGTGTGCCGATGACGTGGTAGAACACGTCGGAGGGCAAGGCCTCGCCTTTGGCTGCTGCCTTAGCCAACGCGTCGGCCTCTTCGTTCCTGGCGCGGTCCACATGCTGTAGGGTGAAGCCCTTGAATTGTTTCTCGAGACTACGGATGATTGTGAGATATTGCATGAGCATGAGGTCTTTTGCTGAGTATTCTTTTTCAACCTGGCCGGCGACTACTTTGGAATCTGTCCTGACTATGCATGTGGTGACACCGAGTGCTCGCAGTTTGCGAAGGCCCAGGATGACGGCTTCGTATTCTGCTATATTGTTGGTGCATCTGTCGGACTCCAAAGCGAAGCTGAGGCGTGCTGCGTATCTGTACTTGACGCCTGTGGGTGACGTGATAATTGCCGCTGCGCCTGCCCCCGCATGGCACCACGCGCCGTCACAGTGGATGGTCCATACCTTCTCTAGAGACTCTTCTTGCTGCCATGTTGGCCCTGTCCAGTCCACGATGAAGTCTGCCAGGACCTACGACTTGATCGTTGTCCTGGGTTCAAAGGTGATGTGGTACCCGGAGAGTTCGGCTACCCATTTGGCGATGCGGACAGACGCCTTTGGGTATCTGAACAGTTCTCCCAGACCCCTGTCTGAGGTGACTCGCATCTTGAATCCTCAAAGTAGTGGCGCAACTTGCGCGATGCCATGACAACTGCGTATGAAATTTTTTCTAGTTCGGTCATGTTGCATTTGGAGGCCATGAGGACTTCGGAGACATAGTAGAATGGGCATTGCTGGGTCATGCCCTCTCTGTCTTGTTCCTGGACTAGTGCTGCGCTGACTGCACATGGCGAGGCTGCAATGTAGAGTAGCAGAGGCAGCGAGGGGTCGGGACTAGCAAGAGTTGCCAAGTTTGACAGGTGTTGCTTGAGTGACTCAAAGGCTGCCGCCTGCTCTAGTCCCCACACGTAGTCTTTTGCGCCGCACAGTGTCTTGAGGAAGGGTAGACTTCGCTCTGCGGACTTGGAAATGAATCTGTTCAAGGCGACCAATCTGCTTGTCAGTCGCTGGACATCCCTGGCTATCTGCGGGCGTGTCATGTTGATGATTGCTTGAATCTTGGTTGGGTTGGCCTTGATCCCGTGGTGAGACACCAGGTAGCCAAGTATTTTGCCCTGTCGAACTCCGAAAATGCACTTCTCGGGGTTAAGGGGAAGTCGTGCGTCCCGCATATTAGCGAACGTCTCTGCGAGGTCGGCTAGGTGATCTTCTTTATTTTTGCTCGCGACAACGATGTCGTCCACGTATGTGAAAATGTTGCGGCCCACTTGGCTTTTGAGCACCGTCTTGGTGAGGCGAGAGAAGGTTGACCCAACGTTCTTGAGTCCCTCTGGAATCCTGATGAAGCAGTACGTGCCGAAGGGTGTGATGAAGCTGGTCCTGGCCTTATCTTCCTCTTTCATGTATATCTGGTGATAGCCAGAGAAGCAGCCGAGAAGGGACATGACTTTGCATCCGGCTGCGCTATCGACAATTTTGTCAATTCGTGGCAGCGAGAAATTGTCCTTGGGATAGGCCTTATTGAGGCTGGTGAAGTCGATGCACATGCGCCACTTGCCACTTTTCTTTTGTACCATGACCACATTGGCGAGCCATGTAGGGTAGGCGATTGGTTCGATGAAGTTGGCTTGCAGCGGGCGGTGCACCTCGGCTTTGGCAGCTTCTGTCTTTTCGTTTGACATTTTGCGCAATCGCTGCTTTTTTGGGCGCACCGAAGGGTCGATGCCTGGACCGTGCTCAATGATGGAGCGGCTAACTCCGACCAGGTCGAGGGCGGACCAAGCGAAGACGTCCTTTTTTTGGGAGAGGCAGGAGATGAGTTTCTCCTTGTCTCGCGAGGTCAGTCTTCACTTATCATGACCGTTTGCTTGGGCATCGCTGGATCGAGGGGTACTGTCTTTGTTCCGTCATTGCTCTGTAGTTGTGCCTTTACTTTTTCGTCGGTGGCTGGGCGGGTCACTTCGGAGACTTCGCGTTGTGTTATAAGGCAGTGTACATTTCGTTGGCCTAGAACGAAGTCTTTCTCAATATTGCGCGCAGTCTGTTGGTTACCATAAACTGTTATCACGCCTTGCGGGCCCGGAATTTTCATGCAGAGGTACAGTCCGTAAATGGCCGCTTCAAATTTATTGATGGAGCCCCGGCCCATTATAGCGTTGTAGGGGTAAACCATGTCGACGATGTCGAAGGTTGTAACACCCTTGGTGTCGCTGCCACTAAAAGTTGAGCATAACATCATGAGCATTAGCATATCATGTGTTTGTCACACCTAGAGTGCATTCACTAGGCAAAAATTTCAAACAAAGTTGTATTGATGTGACATGTCATGAGTGAAACCCTAGAATAGAGTACTTAACCCTAAACTGGGCTTAAAAGAGTAAACAAAGTCTAAATAAGAGAAAACTTCAAAACTTATTAGTAATGATCATAAAATGTCACCATTAATGGACTTAAGTGGCATCCAAACCCTAGAAGTGTCAGAAACCCTAAATAGACCCCTGGAAAACCCTGGACTGAAACCCTAGGGGGTTATATGTAAATTTTGCACACTTTTGGACCTAAGTGCAAAAACCATGGTGCTAGGGTACCTTAAGTCATATGGTTTACATATTTGAAGATTTGCAAAAGAAACCATGAGATTTGGGCCTAAATGCAAAAAGGCCACTCTAGTGATCATATGGTTAACTCTAAAATACATTTGAACAAGGCTGACTTTGGAGCCCTACATCTCAGGATTCTTGAAGTTTTTGCTCAAAGTCAATATAGCAAAGTTGTAGAGCTATCATAGGAGAACAAGTTTGATTAAGTGACTAAGCACTGGTGCTGAATAGAAATTGGAGAAAAATGAGCCCAAAGTTGGGCTGTCAGTCAGCCTATAGCCTGAATTCTAATTATCAGTGACATAGGATGAACTTTGGGAGCCCTTTCAAAGATAATCCAGTGGGTGTTTGAGCATGGTAACCATAGCAAGATTGTAGCTGGTATAAAGGACTGCAAGTTTGTTACTAAAAGATTAGCAAGTTCTCATGCAGAAATTAGAGTTATGGGTCCTGCAAGTTGGTCGGACAGAGGCTCTAAATTGGAGTTCTCATGGTATAGTGAACTGAAGAAGATCTTCAGATACATCGCCCCTCGTCACCGGTGACCATCACGTCATGATCCGCGTCATCAATACGATTCGTGCCCTCTGGTATGGAGATAATCACGGCTGTGTAAAGATCTTAGCGCCAGATAAACTTGGACCCGATCGACAGGGAGTTCGCCGCACCAACTTGGATTGTGGTCGGCCAAATTGGTCCTCGCCGATGTTGGCCGCTTACCGACCATGCGCCACGTGCCTGGGCATCTTACCACGTCGCAGTAGGTCGCGTTAAGTGAAAGTCGCCTAGAGGGGGGGTGAATAGGGCGAAACTGAAATTTACAAAGTCAATCACGACTACAAGCCGGGTTAGCGTTAGAAATATAATCGAGTCCGAGAGAGAGGGTGCAAAACAAATCGCAAGCGAATAAAGAGTGTGACACGTGGATTTGTTTTACCGAGGTTCGGTTCTTGCAAACCTACTCCCCGTTGAGGTGATCACAAAGACCGGGTCTCTTTCAACCCTTTCCCTCTCTCAAACGGTCTCTCGGACCGAGTGAGCTTCTTCTTCTCAATCAAACGGGAACAAACTTCCCCGCAAGGACCACCACACAATTGGTGTCTCTTGCCTCGGTTACAATTGAGTTGTTCGCAAGTAAGAATGAAAGAAAGAAGCAATCCAAGTGCAAGAGCTCAAAAGAACACAATAAATCTCTCTCACTAATCACTAAAGCTTTGTGTGGAATTGGAGAGGATTTGATCACTTTGGTGTGTCTAGAATTGAATGCTAGAGCTCTTGTAAGTAGTTGAAAGGTGGAAAACTTGGATGACTTGAATGTGGGGTGGTTGGGGGTATTTATAACCCCAACCACCAAACTAGCCATTGGTGAAGGCTGCTGTCGACGGGCGCACCGGATAGTCCGGTGCGCCAGCCACGTCACCCGGCCGTTAGGGTTCGACCGTTGGAGCTCTGACGTGTGGGCCCGCCTGGCTGTCCGGTGGTGCACCAGACAAGCCCTGTAGGCTGTCCGGTGCGCCACCTCACGCGTGTCTGACTTCTGCGCGCTCTGGCGCGCATTAAATGCCTCTGCAGGTGACCGTTGGCACGAAGTAGCCGTTGCTCCGCTGTTACACCGGACAGTCCGGTGTGCACCGGACATTTCCGGGGAATTATAGCGGAGCGGATTCCCGAAGCTGGCGAGTTCAGAGTCGCTTGGTCTTGGGGCACCGGACACTGTCCGGTGGTGCACCGGACAGTTCGGTGAATTATAGCGAAGCGCCTCTGAGTATTCCCGAAGGTGCGAAATTCAGCTTGAAGTTCCCTGGTGCACCGGACACTGTCCGGTGGTGCACCGGACACTGTCCAGTGGCACACCGGACAGTCCGGTGCGCCTGACCAGGGTGCCTTCGGTTGTCCCTTGCTCTCTCTCTTTGAACCCTTTTCTTGGTCTTTTTATTGGCTTATTGTGAACCTTTGGTACCTGTAGAACTTATAGACTTGGGCAAACTAGTTAGTCCAATTATTTGTGTTGGCCAATTCAACCACCAAAATCAATTTAGGAATATAGGTGTAAGCCTAATTCCCTTTCAATCTCCCCCTTTTTGGTGATTGATGCCAACACAAACCAAAGCAAGTATAGAAGTACATAATTGAACTAGTTTGCATAATGTAAGTGCAAAGGTTACTTGGAATTGAGCCAATATAAATACTTATAAGATACGCATGGATTGTTTCTTTATTTTTAACATTTTGGACCACGCTTGCACCACATGTTTTGTTTTTTGCAAATTCTTTTTGTAAATCCTTTTCAAAGTTCTTTTGCAAAATAGTCAAAGGTAAATGAATAAGATTTTGCGAAGCATTTTCAAGTTTTGAAATTTTCTCCCCTTGTTTCAAATGCTTTTCCTTTGACTAAACAAAACTCCCCCTTAATGAAATCCTCCTCTTAGTGTTCAAGAGGGTTTTAGGATATCAATTTTGAAAATACTACTTTCTTCCCCTTTTGAGCACAAAGAGATACCAATTTGAAAACCATAAGTTTTAAAATTTGGTGGTGGTGCGGTCCTTTTGCTTTGGGCTCATACTCTCTCCCCCTTTGGCATGAATCGCCAAAAACGGAATCATTAGAAGCCTTTATTAACGACTTTCTCCCCTTTGGCAAATAAAACATATGAGTGAAGATTATACCAAAGACGAAGAGATGCTCGGAGCGACGGCGAATGATGAGTTATGGAGTGGAATGGAAGCCTTTGTTTTCGCCGAAGACTCCAATTCCCTTTCAATATACCTATGACTTGGTTTGAAATACACTTGAAAACACATTAGTCATAGCATATATAAAGGAGACATGATCAAAGGTATATTTATGAGCTAAGTGTGCAGGACATCAAAAGAAATTCCTAGAATCAAGAATATTTAGCTCATGCCTAAGTTTGGTAAAAGTTTGTTCATCTAGTGGCTTGGTAAAGATATCGGCTAATTGATCTTTAGTGTTAATATATGCAATCTCGATATCCCCCTTTTGTTGGTGATCCCCAAGAAAATGATACCGAATGGCTATGTGTTTAGTGCGGCTATGCTCAACGGGATTATCCGCCATGCGGATTGCACTCTCATTATCACATAGAAGAGGAACTTTGGTTAATTTGTAACCATAGTCCCTAAGGGTTTGCCTCATCCAAAGCAATTGCGCGCAACAATGGCCTGCGGCAATATACTCGGCTTCGGCGGTCGAAAGAGCAACAGAATTTTGCTTCTTTGAAGCCCAAGATACCAAGGATCTTCCCAAGAACTTGCAAGTCCCCGATGTGCTCTTTCTATTAATCTTACACCCCGCCCAATCGGCATCCGAATAACCAATTAAATCAAATGTGGATCCCCGAGGGTACCAAAGCCCAAACTTAGGAGTATAAGCCAAATATCTCAAGATTCGTTTTATGGCCGTAAGGTGAGATTCCTTAGGGTCGGCTTGGAATCTTGCACACATGCGTACGGAAAGCATAATATCCGGTCGAGATGCACATAAATAGAGTAATGAACCTATCATCGACCAGTATACCTTTTGATCGACGGATTTACCTTCCGTGTCGAGGTCGAGATGCCCATTGGTTCCCATGGGTGCCTTGATGGGCTTGGCATCCTTCATCCCAAACTTGTTTAGAATGTCTTGAGTATACTTCGTTTGGCTGATGAAGGTGCCTTCTTGGAGTTGCTTCACTTGGAAACCTAAGAAGTACTTCAACTCCCCCATCATCGACATCTCGAATTTCTGTGTCATGATCCTACTAAATTCCTCACATGTAGATTCGTTAGTAGACCCAAATATAATATCATCAACATAAATTTGGCATACAAACAAATCATTTGCAAGAGTCTTAGTAAATAAAGTAGGATCGGCCTTGCCGACTTTGAAGCCATTAGCAATAAGGAAATCTCTTAGGCATTCATACCATGCTCTTGGGGCTTGCTTGAGCCCATAAAGCGCCTTAGAGAGCCTATAGACATGGTTAGGGTACTCACTGTCTTCAAAGCTGGGAGGTTGCTCAACATAGACCTCTTCCTTGATTGGTCCATTGAGGAAGGCACTCTTCACGTCCATTTGGTAAAGCTTGAAGCCATGGTAAGTAGCATAGGCTAATAATATATGAATTGACTCAAGCCTAGCTACGGGTGCATAGGTTTCACCGAAATCCAAACCTTCGACTTGGGAGTATCCCTTGGCCACAAGTCGAGCTTTGTTCCTTGTCACCACACCATGCTCATCTTGCTTGTTGCGGAAGACCCATTTGGTTCCTACAACATTTTGGTTAGGTCGTGGAACTAAATGCCATACCTCGTTCCTAGTGAAATTGTTGAGCTCCTCTTGCATCGCCATCACCCAATCCGAATCTTGGAGTGCTTCCTCTACCCTGTGAGGCTCAATAGAGGAAACAAAAGAGTAATGCTCACAAAAGTGTGCAACACGAGATCGAGTGGTTACCCCCTTATGAATGTCGCCGAGGATGGTGTCGACGGGGTGATCTCGTTGGATTGCTTGGTGGACTCTTGGGTGTGGCGGTCTTGGTTCTTCATCCTCCTTGTCATGATCATTTGCATCTCCCCCTTGATCGTTGCCGTCATCTTGAGGTGGCTCATCATTTTGATTTTCTCCTTCAATAACTTGAGCCTCGTCCTTATTTTGAGTTGGTGGGGATGCTTGCGTGGAGGAGGATGGTTGATCTTGTGCATGTGGTGGCTCTTCGGATTCCTTAGGACACACATCCCCAATGGACATGTTCCTTAGCGCGATGCACGGAGCCTCTTCATTACCTGTCTCATCAAGATCAACTTGCTCTACTTGAGAGCCGTTAGTCTCATCAAACACAACGTCACAAGAAACTTCAACTTGTCCAGAGGACTTGTTAAAGACTCTATATGCCCTTGTGTTTGAATCATATCCTAGTAAAAAGCCTTCTACAGTCTTAGGAGCAAATTTAGATTTTCTACTTCTTTTAACAAGAATAAAGCATTTGCTACCAAAGACTCTAAAATATGAAATATTGGGCTTTTTACCGGTTAGGAGTTCGTATGATGTCTTCTTGAGGATTCGGTGTAGATATAACCGGTTGATGGCGTAGCAAGCGGTGTTAACCGCCTCGGCCCAAAACCGATCCGACGTCTTGTACTCATCAAGCATGGTTCTTGCCATGTCCAATAGAGTTCGATTCTTCCTCTCCACTACACCATTTTGTTGTGGGGTGTAGGGAGAAGAGAACTCATGCTTGATGCCCTCCTCCTCAAGGAAGCCTTCAATTTATGAATTCTTGAACTCTGTCCCGTTGTCGCTTCTAATTTTCTTGATCCTTAAGCCGAACTCGTTTTGAGCCCGTCTCAAGAATCCCTTTAAAGTCTCTTGGGTTTGTGATTTTTCCTGCAAAAAGAACACCCAAGTGAAGCGAGAATAATCATCCACGATAACTAGACAGTACTTACTCCCGCCGATGCTTATGTAAGCGATCGGGCCGAATAAATCCATGTGTAGGAGCTCCAGTGGCCTGTCAGTCGTCATGATGTTCTTATGTGGATGATGAACACCAACTTGCTTCCCAGCTTGGCATGCGCTACAAATCCTGTCTTTCTCAAAATGAACATTTGTTAATCCTAAAATGTGCTCTCCCTTTAGAAGCTTATGAAGATTCTTCATCCCAACATGGGCTAGTCGGCGGTGCCAGAGCCAACCCATGTTAGTCTTAGCAATTAAGCAAGTGTCGAGTTTAGCTCTATCAAAATGTACCAAGTATAGCTGACCCTCTAACACTCCCTTAAATGCTATTGAATCATCACTTCTTCTAAAGACAGTGACACCTACATCAGTAAAGAGACAGTTGTAGCCCATTTGACATAATTGAGATACGGAAAGCAAATTGTAATCTAAAGAATCTACAAGAAAAACATTTGAAATGGAATGGTCAGGAGATATAGCTATTTTACCCAAACCTTTGACCAAACCTTGGTTTCCATCCCCGAATGTGATAGCTCGTTGGGGATCTTGGTTTTTCTCATAGGAGGAGAACATCTTCTTCTCCCCTGTCATGTGGTTTGTGCACCTGCTATCGATGATCCAACTTGTGCCCCCGGATGCATAAACCTACAACACAATTTTAGTTCTTGACTTTAGGTACCCAAATGGTTTTGGGTCCTTTGGCATCAGACACAAGAACTTTGGGTACCCAAACACAAGTCTTGGAGCCCTTGTGTTTGCCCCCAACAAACTTGGCAACTACTTTGCCGGATTTGTTAGTTAAAACATAAGATGCATCAAAAGTTTTAAATGAAATGCTATGATCATTTGATGCAGTAGGAGTTTTCTTCTTAGGAAACTTAGCACGGGTTGGTTGCCTAGAGCTAGATGTCTCACCCTTATACATAAAAGCATGATTAGGGCCAGAGTGAGACTTCCTAGAGTGAATTCTCCTAATTTTGTGCTCGGGATAACCGGCAGGGTACAAAATGTAACCCTCGTTATCCTGAGGCATGGGAGCCTTGCCCTTAACAAAGTTAGACAATTTCTTAGGAGGGGCATTAAGTTTGACATTGTCTCCCTTTTGGAAGCCAATGCCATCCTTGATGCCAGGGCGTCTCCCACTATAGAGCATACTTCTAGCAAATTTAAACTTTTCATTCTCTAAGTTATGCTCGGCGATTTTAGCATCTAATATTGCTATATGATCATTTTGTTGTTTAATTAAAGTCATATGATCATGAATAGCATCAATATCAACATCTCTACATCTAGCACAAATAGAAACATGCTCAACGGTAGATGTAGAGGGTTTGCAAGATTTTAATTCTACAACCTTAGCATGCAATATATCATTTTTACTTCTAAGGTCAGAAATGGAGGCATTGCAAACATCTAATTCTTTAGCCTTAGCAAGCAATTTTTCATTTTCATTCCTAAGGCTAGCAAGAGAAATGTTTAATTCTTCAATCTTAGCAAGCAAATCATCATTATTATTTCCAAGATTGGGAATTAAAACATCACAAACATTTGAATCAACCTTAGCTAACAAATTAGCATTCTCATTTCTAAGGTTGTCAATGGTCTCATGGCAAGTGCTTAGCTCACTAGATAGTTTTTCACATTTTTCTACTTCTAGAGCGTAAGCATTTTTAACCTTAACATGCTTCTTATTTTCTTTAATAAGGAAGTCCTCTTGAGAGTCCAAGAGATCATCCTTCTCATGAATAGCACTAATCAATTCATTTAATTTTTTTGTTGCATGTTTAGGTTGGCAAAAAGAATGCGCAAGTTATCCTCCTCATTGCTAGCACCATCCTCATCACTAGAGGTTTCATATTTAGTGGAGGATCTTGATTTTACCTTCTTCTTTTTGTCGTCCTTTGCCATGAGGCATTTGTGGCCGACGTTGGGGAAGAGGAGGCCCTTGGTGACAGCGATGTTGTGAAAGGAAATGTGCCCTTTGGCCATTTCTAAGTATTTTGTTTATTGAGTGCCAACACAAGTGCTTAAGTGTTAAAGTATCCCAAATGATGGACAAAGTGCAAATCAAAAGTAAAGGTATGTTTCTAGACTTAGTACATTGTTTTATGGACTAATGTATTGTGTCTAAGTGCTGGAAACAGAAAAAATTGAATTGGAAATGAGATGGCTCTGTTCAGCCAAAGTCAGCTCGGTCTGGGTGCACCGGACTGTCCGGTGGTGCACCAGACAGTGTCCGGTGCGCCAGGCTGACTCTGGCGAACTTGCTGCTCTTGGGACTTCGACGGCGGTGTACGGCTATAATTCACCGGACTGTCCGGTGGTGCACCGGACTGTCCGGTGAGCCGTTCACACGCGAAGTCGTCGGTCTCGGGAAGCCATCAACGGCGTACGGCTATAATTCACCGGACTGTCCGGTGAGCCAACGGTCAGCCAGGGCAACGGTCGGCCGAGGATTCCGCGCGTGACGCGTGGCCGAGCCAACGGTCACATTGGAGCACCGGACTGTCCGGTGTGCACCGGACAGTGTCCGGTGCGCCAACAACTCTCAAACTCCAACGGTCGGCTTCGCCAAAGAAGGAAAGAAATCCGCACCGGACAGTGTCCGGTGGTGCACCGGACTGTCCGGTGCGCCAGTCGACAGAAGGCAAGAATTGCCTTCCTACAATGCTCTCAACGGCTCCTAGCTGCCTTGGGGCTATAAAAGGGACCCCTTGGCGCATGGAGAAGACATCCAAGCATTCTTTGAGCATACTTGATCACTCACACTTCGTTCTTGCGCACTTGTTCGACATTCGTAGTGATTTGAGCTCCGTTCTAGTGAGAAACTTGTGATAGTCTCTTAAGCTCAAGTCTGGGTCTTGTGTGTGTGTATTTGCTGTGATCTTTGTGTCTTGTGTGAGTTGCTCATCCCTCCCTTACTCCGTGCTTCTTTGTGAACTTCAAGTGTAAGGGCGAGAGACTCCAAGTTGTGGAGATTCCTCGCTCCCGTGATATAGTAAAGCAAGCAAAACACCGTGGTATTCAAGTGGGTCTTTGGACCGCTTGAGAGGGGTTGATTGCAACCCTCGTCCGTTGGGACACCACAACGTGGAGTAGGCAAGCGTTGGTCTTGGCCGAACCACGGGATAAACCACTGTGCCATCTCTGTGTTGATCTCTTGTGGTTATTGTGTTTTGTTGAGACTCCTCTCTAGCCACTTGGCATTATTGTGCTAACGCCTAACCAAGTTTTGTGGCATTAAGTTTTCAAGTTTTCACAGGATCACCTATTCACCCCCCCCCTCTAGGTGCTCTCAATTGGTATCGGAGTCGTTCTCTTCACGAAGGGACTAATCGTCCGAAGAGATGGATCCTAAGGGGAAGGGAATCGTGATCAACGATAAGAAGAAGAATTACAAGAAGGCCAAGGGCGAGGCACATCTCGGAAAGGAGTGGGATTCGGATTGCTCCTCTTCCGACTCCGACAATGAAGGACTCGCCGCCACCGCCTTCAACAAGTCATCCCTCTTCCCAAACGAGCATCACACATGCCTCATGGCGAAGGAGAAGAAGGTATGCACTCGGAATACCACTTATACTTCTTCAAGTGATGAGGAGTCTAGTGATGACGATGAAATAGACTATTCTAGTTTATTTAAAGGTTTAGATAGAAATAAAATTGAGAAAATCAATGAATTGATTGATGCTTTAAATGATAATAATAGATTATTAGAAAAGCAAGAGGATCTTTTGTACGAAGAACATGATAAGTTTGTAGAGGCTCAAAAATCCCTTGCTTTAGAAATTAAAAGGAATGAAATGCTTTCTTGTGAACTATCTACTTGTCATGAAACCATTTCTACTTAAAAATGTGTTAATGATAATTTAAATGCTAAACTAGAAGTAGCAAGTAAATCTAACTCTTGTGTAGAACATGTTATGATTTGCAATAGGTGCAAAGATTTTAATGTTGATGCTTGTAGTGAACACCTAGTTTGCATTTCTAAATTAAATGATGAAGTGGCTAGTCTTAATGCCCAACTTAAGACTAGCAAGAATGAATTTGACAAGCTAAAATTTGCAAGGGATGCCTACATGATTGGTAGACACCCCTCAATTAAGGATGGACTTGGTTTCAAGAGGGAAGCCAAGGACTTAACAAGCCATAAGGCTCCCATCTCCGCCAAGGAAAAAGGGAAGGCCCCTATGGCTAGTAGTGCTAAAAAGAACCATGCTTTCATGTATCATGATAGGAGACATTCTAGGAATACCTATAGAAGTTATGATGCTTTTGATTCTCATGCCATGTTTGCTTCTAGTTCTTCCTATATGCATGGTAGAGATATGTCTAGGAGAAATGTTGTTCATCATATGCCTAGGAGAAATGTTGTCAATGTTCCTAGGAAAGTTAATGAACCTTCTACAATATATCATGCTTGCAATGCTTCATTTGCCATTTGTAGAAAGAATAAGAAGGTGATTGCTAGGAAGTTAGGGGCAAGATGCAAGGGAGATAAAACTTGCATTTGGGTCCCTAAGACCATTGTGACTAACCTTGTAGGACCCAACAAGAGTTGGGTACCTAAGACCCAAGCCTAAATTTGCCTTGCAGGTTTATGCATCCGAGGGTACAAGCTGGATTATCGACAGCGGATGCACAAACCACATGACGGGGGAAAAGAGGATGTTCTCTTCCTACGTCAAGAACAAGGATTCCCAAGATTCAATAATATTCGGTGATGGGAACCAAGGCAAGGTAAAAGGGTTAGGTAAAATTGCTATTTCATCCGAGCACTCTGTATCTAATGTGTTTTTAGTCGAGTCACTTGGATATAATTTGTTATCTGTTAGTCAATTATGCAATATGGGATATAATTGTCTATTCACAAATGTAGATGTGTCTGTCTTTAGAAGGTGTGATGGTTCACTAGCTTTTAAGGGTGTACTAGACGGCAAACTTTATTTAGTTGACTTTGCAAAAGAGGAGGCCGGTCTAGATGCATGCTTAATTGCTAAGACTTGCATGGGCTGGCTGTGGCATCGCCGCTTAGCACATGTGGAGATGAAGAACCTTCACAAGCTTCTAAAGGGAGAACACGTGATAGGTCTAACTAATGTGCATTTAGAAAAAGATAGACCTTGTGCAGCTTGTCAAGCAGGGAAACAGGTGGGAAGCTCTCATCACACCAAAAATGTGATGACCACATCAAGACCCTTGGATATGCTTCATATGGACCTCTTCGGACCCATCGCCTATCTAAGCATAGGAGGAAGTAAGTATGGTCTTGTTATAGTTGATGATTTTTCCCGCTTCACTTGGGTATTCTTTTTGCAGGATAAATCTGAAACCCAAGGGACCCTCAAGCGCTTCCTCAGGAGAGCTCAAAATGAGTTTGAGCTCAAGGTGAAGAAGATAAGGAGCAACAACGGGTCCGAATTCAAGAACCTTCAAGTGGAGGAGTATCTTGAGGAGGAAGGGATCAAGCACGAGTTCTTCGCTCCCTACACACCACAACAAAATGGTGTGGTAGAGAGGAAGAACATGACGCTCATCGATATGGTGAGGACAATGCTTGGAGAGTTCAAGACCCCTGAGCGCTTTTGGTCGGAAGCCGTGAACACGGCTTGCCACGCCATCAACCGGGTCTACCTTCACCGCCTCCTCAAGAAGACTTCGTATGAGCTTCTAACCGGTAACTAACCCAATGTGTCTTACTTTCGTGTATTTGGGAGCAAGTGTTATATTCTTGTGAAGAAAGGTAGAACTTCTAAATTTGCTCCCAAAGCTGTAGAAGGGTTTTTATTAGGTTATGACTCAAATACAAAGGCGTATAGGGTCTTCAACAAATCATCGGGTTTGGTTGAAGTCTCTAGCGACGTTGTATTTGATGAGACTAATGGCTCTCCAAGAGAGCAAGTTGTTGATCTTGATGATGTAGATGAAGAAGACATTCCAACGGCCGCAATGCGCACCATGGCGATTGGCGATGTGCGACCACAGGAACAATTGGAGCAAGATCAACCTTCTTCCTCAATAATGGTGCATCCCCCAACTCAAGACGATGAACAGGTTCATCAAGAAGAGGCGTGTGATCAAGGGGGAGCACAAGATGACCATGTAATGGAGGAAGAAGCACAACCGGCACCTCCAACCCAAGTTCGAGCGATGATTCAAAGGAATCATCCCATCGACCAAATATTGGGTGATATTAGCAAGGGAGTAACTACTCGTTCTAGATTTGTTAATTTTTGTGAGCATTACTCCTTTGTCTCTTCTATTAAGCCTTTCAGGGTAGAAGAGGCCTTGCTAGATCCGGACTGGGTGTTGGCCATGCAGAAGGAGCTCAACAACTTCAAGTGTAATGAAGTTTGGACACTAGTGCATCGTCCCAAGCAAAACATTGTGGGAACCAAGTGGGTGTTCCGCAACAAACAGGACGAGCACGGGGTGGTGACAAGGAACAAGGCTCGACTTGTGGCAAAAGGTTATGCCCAAGTCGCAGGTTTGGACTTTGAGGAGACTTTTGCTCCTGTGGCTAGGCTAGAATCAATTCGTATTTTGCTAGCATATGCCGCTCATCATTCTTTCAGGTTGTTCCAAATGGATGTGAAGAGCGTTTTCCTCAACGGGCCAATCTAGGAGGAGGTGTACGTAGAGCAACCCCCTGGCTTCGAGGATGAACGGTACCCCGACCACGTGTGTAAGCTCTCTAAGGCGCTCTATGGACTTAAGCAAGCCCCAAGAGCATGGTACGAATGCCTTAGAGACTTTTTAATTGCTAATGCTTTCAAGGTTGGGAAAGCCGATCCAACTCTTTTCACTAAGACTTGCGATGGCGATCTTTTTGTATGCCAAATTTATGTCGATGACATAATATTTGGTTCTACTAATCAAAAGTCTTGTGAAGAGTTTAGCAGGGTGATGACGCAAAAATTCGAGATGTCGATGATGGGCGAGTTGAACTACTTCCTTGGGTTCCAAGTGAAGCAACTCAAGGACGGCACCTTCATCTCCCAAACGAAGTACACGCAAGACTTGCTAAGGCGGTTTGGGATGAAGGACGCCAAGCCTGCAAAGACGCCGATGGGAACTGACGGACACACCGACCTCAACAAAGGAGGTAAGTCCGTTGATCAAAAGGCATACCGGTCAATGATAGGGTCTTTACTTTATTTATGTGCTAGTAGACTGGATATTATGCTTAGCGTATGCATGTGTGCTAGATTTCAATCTGATCCAAGGGAGTGTCACCATGTGGCCGTGAAGCGAATCCTTAGATATTTAGTCGCTACGCCTTGCTTCGGGATCTGGTATCCAAAGGGGTCTAACTTTGACTTGATTGGATATTCAGACTCCA
Source organism: Zea luxurians (assembly GCA_029449295.1). Classification (NCBI taxonomy): domain Eukaryota; kingdom Viridiplantae; phylum Streptophyta; class Magnoliopsida; order Poales; family Poaceae; genus Zea; species Zea luxurians. The sequence continues at coordinate 11,236,422 of JAOPSE010000011.1, read as the reverse complement.
ACTATGCTGGATGTAAGGTCAATAGGAAGAGTACATCGGGGACGTGCCAATTCTTAGGAAGGTCCCTGGTGTCATGGAATTCTAAGAAACAAACTTCCGTTGCCCTATCCACCGCTGAGGCCGAGTACGTTGCCACAGGACAGTGTTGCGCGCAACTACTTTGGATGAGGCAAACCCTCCGGGACTTTGGCTACAATCTGAGCAAAGTCCTACTCCTATGTGACAATGAGAGTGCTATCCGCATAGCGGAAAATCCTGTTGAGCACAGCCGCACAAAGCACATTGACATCCGGCATCACTTTTTGAGAGACCACCAGCAAAAGGGAGATATCGAAGTGTTTTATGTTAGCACCGAGAACCAGCTAGCCGATATCTTTACCAAGCCTCTAGATGAGAAGACCTTTTGCAGGCTGCATAGTGAGCTAAATGTCTTAGATTCGCGGAACTTGAATTGATTTATAGCATACATGTGTTTATGCCTTGATCATGTTTCTTATGCATTTTGTTGCTTACTTGTGGTGCTCAAGTTGTACAAACACTCTCCGGACCTCACAAGTCCTTTTGCAAGTGATGCACATATTTAGGGGGAGTTGTGCTACAACTTGACCCTTTGAGACTAACCGTGTGCTTGAGTTTGCTTGATTTAGTTTCAAAGGAGGTTTGAAAGGGAAAAGGTGGACTTGGACCATGAAAGACTTCCACTGCACTCCGATGAGAGGGTAACTTTGTAACACCATAAAAGCCATCAATTAAAATAATGAATTAGTTATTATATTAATTAGGGTAATAATTTTTTTTAAGTGTTTAATTATTTAATTGCAATTTGATCGTTTTTCTTTGTATGCGCTTGATTGATCGGATGATAGATATTAACTTCCTTTTAAAAAGAAATCTTAGTAATTAAACAATAATTAGGAAATATAGTAATTATTAGTCTAAAAATGAGTATTTTGTTTATAAATATTTTTGGTGAATTTTTATGAATTTTTGAGCTCTTTAAATAAGCGTTTCGGAATTTAAAAAAAAACACCCAGCCGACCGGCCCACTTAGGGGCCCAAAAACCCCAAGACCCCCCAAACCCTATGCCGCGCGCGCCCTGGGATTCCTTCCCAGGCGCCGCCGCCGCCTCTCTCCCTCACTTCTCTCTCTCTCTCTCTCTCTCTCTCTCTCTCTCTCTCTCTCTCTTCTCTCCTCCCACCTTCCTCTCTCTGCTCTCTCGCCGAGCGCACAGGCCGCGCCCGCTCTCCTCTGCGCCAGGCGGGCCCGCCGGCGGCCCCACCGCGACGCCGTGGCCAAGCCGAGCGCGAGTCCCGCCCCTGCGCCGGCCACGCGATGCGCACCCCCGAGCGACCGCGCGCGACCTCAGCCGGCCCCACCGCGCGGCGCTTGACTCCCTGCCGCGCCCTGCACAAGCAGCCGGCGCCCAACGCACGAGCCACGCCTCTGCCGCACCGTTACAGAGCCCAACGTTCGTTCGTATGCAGTTACTTCATCGTGTTAATGGAGATTTGATTTCTACAGTTTCTTCCTCCTCTCATTCCTCCTCCCATTACAAGCAGGTAACTGTAGCACCATTGAAGACCATGTTAAGCAGACCATTCTTCTTCCCTCCTGCTCTCTATAAAAGGCAGCAGAGCCTCTCCTTCCTGTCTACTCGAAATTGCCTCTCTCTCTAGCACTCCTCGCTCATAGCTAGTGCCTTTGCCATTGTTGCCGTTCGTCGCCGGAGTTTGCCGCTCGTCGCCGGAGCCCGTGGAGTTCGCCGGAGCGTGCCGTTCGTCGCCGGAGTTCTCCGGAGTCACGTACTCGCTGTCCGTAGTCGAGCCCCGCTCTCCGTCCGGCCGAACCCCGTCGATCCATCCCCGTCACACGCACGAACCTAAGGTTGATGACGACCCAGATTTATTTTATGTATTTTATAAAGAGCTTTTTGATTCGATTCAGGAGTTGTATATTTTGTTTGTTGTAATATGAACACATGTGGTTCCGATTTATGTATATATGAGCGTTATGAAATTGTTTGGTAGATTCATGCGATTATTAGCACTGTGTTATGTCATGATAGTCGTGGCGTTGAATTTTGGATTAGAGAAATATGACAACATTTAGTAGTCACTTTGGCGATAAAATGCTAGATAGGAATTTTTGTAGTTAAATTTGGTCACGATAAATTTTAGAAACTACTTGGAGAATTATAGGTGCATTTTAAATGGATGTGGAAAATGGTATAGATGTCATATGAATATTATAGGATTTTTAGATGATTTATCTAATTATTTTATTAGCATTTTCTTTTTTTTTGAAAGAAAAGGGAAAAGATCACCGGTAGTGTGGTAAATAGATTTTTACTAGTTAAATAATCATGTTCGCAAATTGAGCACTTAGATTTTTTTTAGAGTAAGCAAAATACTAGTTTATGTCAGATTATCCTCACTTGATTTATAAAAAGTACAAATACCAATTTATGTAGACTTTTAAAATATTAATATTATTAGATTCATTTTTGGTCATACTAGACAATTTGAGTTAGAAATAATAAAAAGTTATTAATTCATTTATTAGTATTAAAAGATGATAATTATCATTTAATATTATTAAGGATGTTAAAATATATTAATATTAGTTAAAATTATATTTATTGCACCCACTCATAAATTCACCATTAGGATTCACATTAATAGCCACAATTGAAGTAATAAGTATTTACGCGATTAGTACGTAATTAAGATATGATTAGTGCGATAGGTTAATGTGTGCTTAATGACGTATTGGTGTATGTTTATGAATGGTGCATGTTTATTTATTGGTGTATGTTTTATTTTTGTATGTGCGCTATGCGACCCTATTAGAAGCGGATTGTGCGGTAGACGATCCGAACTCGTTCGAAGACGATCCGCAGGACTCGCTTGAGCAAGGCAAGTGGATTCTCCCTCTGCATATTCTTTTTGTACCCAGTCATTGCATTTAATAATGTTACTTTTGATATACTGCATAATTTGATGGGTTTCACCTAATTAAGGATTTCCTAAATTTAGTACCTGTATACCTTGTTTAACCTGGGGAAATAATTAAGCTGTGCAAGATTTTTGCTACCGCTCAACTTAATGGTTTCTAATGTCACTCATTAATTGGTTTTAATGTTCCAAAAATGTTAATTGGCAATTATGACATTAACCCGATGGTTAAGACAACTTTATTGCAAATTTAATTGGAACATGGAGTGACCACCCAGGATAACAGTGCAACCACGAGTGCTATCATGGCTCTGGCTTTGGTAAGTAGCTCTATATGCTTAGTGCCTAGCAACCTTACCTGAAAGATGGGCAAGAGGGGGAGCGGTAGGTGCTGGCGGCCCACGTTAACATGGGGTCGTATTCTTGGCTAAGGTACTTCACCCAGGGGGCCACCACCATCGTCTTAGAAACCTTAGCGGATTGCTTCGTATTAAGTGTATTTTGTGAAAACCTCATAATGGATCCCTAGCCATTCACCTCGACAGTGTCTAAGGGTCCGATCAACCCGGGCTAAATGGGATACATGGCTTGTGGGTAAAGTTGTACCACCTCTGCAGAGTGTAAAACTGATATATCAGCCGTGCTCCCGGTTATGAGCGACCTGGACTCCTCACATGATAATTGAACTTAAAGATGGACATAAATTGAGATCCGATGATCTGCCAATAATTTGCTTAAGTGGTTTCACTTAAGTGTTTTTGTTATATTCATATTCCTTTGTTTAATTGGGATATTTGGGATTCACACTTATTAGTAAGACAGGTGTTGTTAATAAAATGTTGACCAATTAAAATGCTTACTGCTCAACCTTAGCCTCACCTTGTTATACCTGCATTAGTTTTTCCCCCACTTGCTGAGCCCCGACCATAAGTGAGCTCACCCTTGCTTAATTTTGATCAGAGGGTGATGCTGGAGACTTTGATGGAGATTTTATCGACGACGATGATTTCTAAGTCTAACGACGCGTCGGTCATCTTCCTGTGGGAGATTGCCCAGTTGTTTATTTCCGCTTTACTTTGATGTGATACTTGTTAAAGATACAATGTTTTAGATGATGTAATAAAGTATTATACTTTCTTTACGCCTTTATTGCATTGTCTTTTGATATATTACACTTGTGACGTCAACATATGTGTGGAAATGGATCCTGGCACACATATGGTATGCGCTCGGTTCTACCCCCTAGAACCGGGTGTGACAGAAGTGGTATCAAAGCTATGCTGACCCTAGGTCGTTAGATTAGTTAGAAATGGAAAGCCTAGTTGTTCAAAACTTGCTAATTTCATTCCTATAAATTCCTTTATCAGTCTTACCTCTTTGAAATTCAACTGAGTTGACACTTCTCTTGTAGATGGTTCGCACTCTCCAAACTACCCGCATCAACACCAGCTACGCCCCTCAGCCCCGGCAGATCCCGGTCTACCCAGTGGTAGTCGAGGAAGCTCCAGCGAATCTCCCTCCCGTCCGAGTGGAGAACGTGATCAACCTGGAGGACAGCTCGGATGAGCAGCTGCCGACCCCCACCCCGTTGGCCGAGTCCCTGGCCTTCGCAGCTGGGTCATCGACGTTAGCATCGTCGGCACCAGCCTTTCAAGCACCTGCACCTGGAGGCGACGACCCCGACGACTCCGGAGACGGCGATGACGAGGATGACGACGAAGACGATGGAGAAGATGGACACATCAACGAGGAAGCTGACTATGCCCAGCAGGACCACTTCATGGGGATTGGTCCAGTTGTCGAACATTACACATTAATGTTCAAGACAGGACACTTCCCAAACCTGCTGCAAGCAGTGCTGCACAAGCTAGGAGCCTACGCCCGCCCCCTGTACGAGACGAGGCGAGTGAGCGAGCCTCCCCGGGCTTGCTATTACATCACTCGCATCCATGTCAGGGTAATGGATGCAGGTGACAGGGGATTCAGGACTCTGTCTGCTCACGAGTCCCTGATACCGCTGTCCACCTACGCTGCCTCGGTCAGCGATGCTGCCCGTCGGACCCTATGGTCGCTCAGCCACACCTACCGGCAGCAGCTGCAGAACACGAGGTTCAGGCACCTTCCTCAGCGCCTGCGTGGAGAAAGCCAGACCAACATTGTCCCAGGTGAACCTGGTGAGGATCGCCTCAACACCCTAGCTGGTGTAGTGGCCGGTCTCAACACCGACCTGGACAGTGCCACTCTGGACCTCTACAGTGTGCACTTGGAGCTGGAGAATGCCCACGCCAGGATTGCAGCCCTGGAAGCCCAACTGCAAGGACTGAATCCGCCTGAAGCTCAGGTTCCCACCGTGGCGTTGTCTCCTCCCCGCAAGAGGCTGCGCTATGGAGAGCCCGGATCAGTCACTAGGCTGCTTTAGGAGTTTTGAGTCATGATGTAATAAGTTATACTTCGCGTTAGACGATGATACTCTCTTTATGTTATCATATTAATAAATATCAACCATGTGATGGTGATTGATTGAAATGTTTGATTTGGATCTTTGTTTGAGTGCAATGGTCTTATGGAATGATGGCCATAAGAACATATAAAAATTTTAAAACTTAAGTCATTTCCCCTCTAGAATCTTTCTACTCTTCTCTTCTCTAAGATGTTCACTTTCTAACCAATCAGATGGTGAACCAACGTCAAGGACCTAACAACCGGAACCAGCGTGGACAACAAGCACCACCACCACCACCACCTAATCCCAACATGGAGCAGTTCATCGCCGCCCAAATGCAGATTCTGCAAGGACTCACTGCTGCGGTTCAGCAATTACAACAGAACCAACAGATTCAGCAACCCCAGCAACAGCAGTATGCACCCCCGGCCAGAGATAAGCACCGGGATTTCATGAGTCATCACCCGCCGACATTTTCTCATGCGGTTGATCCTCTTGATGCCGATGACTGGCTCAAAGTCATTGGGAAGAAGCTGGACATCACTCAGTGCAACGATCGGGAGAAGGTCTTGTACGCCTCGGGAAGACTCGAGGGAGCTGCGTCCGATTGGTGGGATGCCTTCACAGCGGCACACCCCAACGCGGATACAATAACCTGGCAGGAGTTCCAAGCGAACTTCCGCGCTCACCATATTCCCTCGGGAATCATGAAGTTGAAGAAAAAGGAATTCCTTTCCCTTACTCAAGGGAATATGTCTGTCAGTGAGTATCGTGATCGCTTCACTCAGCTTTCACGCTACGCACCAGAAGAAGTGGACTCTGATGAGAAGCGCCAAGAGCGTTTCCTGGAAGGATTGATTGGACCTCTGAACTATCAACTTCAGAGTCACACTTTTCTCAACTTCCAGACACTGCTGAACAAGGCAATTGGCCTTGAGAGTAAAAGGAAGGAGCTATCTGACCACAAAAGAAAATTTCAAGGTCAGTCCAGCAGGAACACCCGGCCAAACAATGCTCAAGGTTCGCAGTTCCGCTCTGGAAATCAGGGTGGAAACAATTATCAAGTGCAACGCTCTGGACAGCAAAGCCAGAGAAGTAATCAAAACCAGAATCAGCAAAGGAGCAACTCCCAGACCAACCAGAGGTCTGGTGGAAATTCACAGAACCGTCAAGGTGGCACCAACAACACGCAGGCTAGAAACAACGCACCAGTCCAACCCAACGGCTGTTTCAAGTGCGGTGAGTTAGGCCACTATGCTAACAACTGCCCAAGGCGCAACCAGCAGACACCCCAGAAAGGCAATAATCAGAGGAATGACCAGAACACCCCCGCTCGTGGATCTGCTCAGAACAAGACACCACAGAATCAGAGCCGAGGAAGGGTCAATCACGTCACTGCGGAATCAGTGCCTGAGGATGCCGACATTGTGTATGGTATGTTCCTTGTTAACTCCATACCTGCATCAGTTTTATTTGACTCTGGAGCATCACATTCATTTATAACTGAGTCATTTGTGGAAAAACATAACATACCTAAGTACCCTCTGAAGAGGATATTACACATTAGTTCACCGGGAGGTGACATGAAGGCCACACACTCATGCCCTCATGTTAATATCAAGATTCAAGGAATAGATTTTACAGTCGACCCAGTGGTCCTAGGATCCAACGGGATTGATGTGAATCTTGGATGCAACTGGTTGAAAAGTTGTGATGGAGTGATACGGTGTGCCAATGGAACAATTATGTTGACAAGTCCTCAAGGTGAAAGAATCCAAGTTAACATAGACAAGTCAACAGATGAACAAGGGAAGACAGTGATCAATCACTTGGAAGAAAAGCCCTTGGAAAATATCAAAGTAGTGTGCGAATACCCAGACGTATTTCCGGAGGAATTGCCAGGTATGCCACCTGACCGTGATATAGAGTTTTCTATTGAATTAGTACCCGGAACCGCACCTATCTCGAAAAGACCATATAGAATGGATGTTAAAGATTTAGTAGAATTGAAGAAACAAATAGAAGAATTACTAGAAAAAGGTTTCATTCGCCCAAGTTCATCCCCTTGGGGAGCCCCAGTGCTATTTGTGAACAAGAAAGATGGTTCGAGGAGAATGTGCGTTGATTATAGAAGTTTGAATGAAGTAACCATCAAGAATAAATACCCGTTACCTCGGATTGAAGATTTATTCGATCAAATGAAAGGAGCTAAGGTATTCTCGAAGATAGATCTGAGATCGGGATATCATCAGTTAAAGATTTGAGCAGAAGATGTACCGAAGACAGCCTTCACGACGAGATATGGATTATATGAGTTTTTGGTCATGTCATTTGGACTGACTAATGCACCAGCATACTTTATGAACTTGATGAATAAAGTATTCATGGAATATCTGGACCAGTTTGTGGTCGTATTCATTGACGACATACTGATATATTCTCCGAATGAAGAAGCACACGAAGATCATTTAAGGCTAGTCCTACAAAAGCTTCGTGACAACCAACTGTATGCAAAATTCTCGAAGTGTGATTTTTGGTTGAAGGAAGTTGCTTTCTTAGGGCATATTGTTACCGATGGTGGAATTAAAGTGGACCCAGGAAAGATAAGTGAGATACTAGATTGGAAGCAACCAAAGGATGCGTCCAAGATCAGAAGTTTTCTTGGATTGGCGGGATACTATAGAAGATTTATTGAAGGTTTTTCCAAGTTAGTAAAACCACTTACTTCTCTACTGGAGAAAGGCAAAGAGTTCAAATGGGATGAAGCTTGCCAGAATTGTTTTGAAGAACTCAAGAAAAGATTAACCACTGCACCAATATTGGTAATGCCAGACATCCACAAGGGATTTGATGTGTATTGCGATGCATCACACCTTGGACTTGGATGTGTGCTAATGCAAGAAGGAAAGGTGATTGCTTATGCTTCAAGACAGTTGAGGAAACATGAGAAGAATTATCCTACGCATGATTTGGAACTAGCTGCCGTAGTGCATGCTTTGAAGATTTGGAGGCACTATATGATTGGAAACAAGTGCAAAATCTTCATGGATCACAAAAGCCTGAAATATATATTCACTCAGAAGGAACTCAACCTCAGACAAAGAAGATGGCTTGAGTTGATTAAAGACTATGATTTGGAGATACAATATCACCCCGGAAAAGCAAATGTAGTAGCTGATGCTTTGAGCCGTAAGGGTCAAGTGAACAACATCACTACTCATTTGTTGTCACAAGAATTGTGCTGGGAAATGGAACGACTCAACCTTGGATTGCTCAATAATGTAGAAGCAACGGTGATGGAAGTCGAATCTACTTTGGAAGAAGAGATTCGTAAAGGACAAGAATCTGATGAGAAAATTAAGGAAATTAAAGCTTTGATTGGTTTGGGTAAAGCCCCAGATTTCACGGAAGATGAACAAGGCACAATATGGTTTAAGAAGAGAATCTGTGTACCAGAAATCGAGCACTTGCGCCAACTTATTTTGAGAGAAGCTCATGATTCAGCTTACTCTATTCACCCTGGAAGTACAAAAATGTACCAGGACCTTAAAGAAAAGTATTGGTGGTATGGTTTGAAAAGAGATGTTGCTACTCATGTTGCATTATGTGACGTGTGTCAGCGAGTTAAAGCTGAACACCAAAGACCAGCAAGATTGCTACAACCTCTCAAGGTACCGGAATGGAAATGGGAAGAAATCAGTATGGATTTCATAGTTGGACTACCCCGTACTCGAGATGGCTATGATTCAATATGGGTCATAGTAGACAGGTTAACTAAAGTAGCACACTTTATACCTGTGAAGACAACCTACTCAGGAGCCCAGTTAGCAGAGTTGTACATGTCGAGGATTGTTTGTCTGCATGGAGTACCGAAGAAGATCGTATCCGATCGAGGAACCCAGTTTACCTCGCGCTTTTGGAAAAGACTTCATGAGTCCATGGATACCAAGCTAAACTTTAGTTCAGCTTATCATCCTCAAACGGATGGGCAAACGGAAAGAACAAACCAAGTCTTGGAAGATATGCTAAAAGCTTGGGCTCTAAAGCATGGTAGAAGCTGGGATAAAAGTTTGCCTTATGCAGAATTTTCGTATAACAACAGTTATCAAGCAAGTCTCAAAATGGCACCGTTTGAGGCACTATATGGACGAAAGTGTAGAACGCCGCTTTATTGGAATCAGACTGGAGAAAGTCAAGTATTTGGTCCAGAAATTCTCCAAGAGGCAGAAAAGCAAGTGCAGATTATCAGAGAAAATTTGAAGACAGCACAGTCAAGACAGAAGAGCTATGCTGATAATAGAAGAAGAGAATTGATGTTTGAAGTAGGAGACTTTGTCTACCTTAAAGTTTCACCGATGAGAGGAATGAAAAGATTTAAGGTTAAAGGAAAATTATCTCCTCGCTATATTGGCCCATTCAAGATTTTGGAAAGAAAAGGTGAAGTAGCCTATCAGTTAGAGCTACCCGATAGATTATCAGATGTGCATGACGTATTTCACGTATCACAACTCAAGAAGTGCTTAAGAGTACCAGAAGAACAGTTACCCATGGAAGAACTGAATGTTAATGAGGATTTGACCTATTCGGAGTACCCGGTCAGAATTCTGGAAACATCTCGCAGAATTACACGGAGTAAAGTCATTAACATGTGCAAAGTTCAGTGGAGTCATCATTCGGAAGATGAAGCCACTTGGGAAAGAGAAGATGAACTCAGAGCAGAATTCCCCCAGTTATTCTCGGAAGTTTCTTAATCTCGAGGACGAGATTCTTTTTAAGAGGGGTAGGTTTGTAACACCATAAAAGCCATCAATTAAAATAATGAATTAGTTATTATATTAATTAGGGTAATAACTTTTTTTAAGTGTTTAATTATTTAATTGCAATTTGATCGTTTTTCTTTGTATGCGCTTGATTGATCGGATGATAGATATTAACTTCCTTTTAAAAAGAAATCTTAGTAATTAAACAATAATTAGGAAATATAGTAATTATTAGTCTAAAAATGAGTATTTTGTTTATAAATATTTTTGGTGAATTTTTATGAATTTTTGAGCTCTTTAAATAAGCGTTTCGGAATTTAAAAAAAAACACCCAGCCGACCGGCCCACTTAGGGGCCCAAAAACCCCAAGACCCCCCAAACCCTATGCCGCACGCGCCCTGGGATTCCTTTCCAGGTGCCGCCGCCGCCTCTCTCCCTCACTTCTCTCTCTCTCTCTCTTCTCTCCTCCCACCTTCCTCTCTCTGCTCTCTCGCCGAGCGCACAGGCCGCGCCCGCTCTCCTCTGCGCCAGGCGGGCCCGCCGGCGGCCCCACCGCGACGCCGCGGCCAAGCCGAGCGCGAGCCCTGCCCCTGCGCTGGCCACGCGATGCGCGCCCCCGAGCGACCGCGCGCGACCTCAGCCGACCCCACCGCGCGGCGCTTGACTCCCTGCCGCGCCCTGCACAAGCAGCCGGCGCCCAACGCACGAGCCACGCCTCTGCCGCACCATTACAGAGCCCAACGTTCGTTCGCATGCAGTTACTTCATCGTGTTAATGGAGATTTGATTTCTACAGTTTCTTCCTCCTCCCATTACAAGCAGGTAACTGTAGCACCATTGAAGACCACGTTAAGCAGACCATTCTTCTTCCCTCCTGCTCTCTATAAAAGGCAGCAGAGCCTCTCCTTCCTGTCTACTCGAAATTGCCTCTCTCTCTCTAGCACTCCTCGCTCATAGCTAGTGCCTTTGCCATTGTTGCCGTTCGTCGCCGGAGTTTGCCGCTCGTCGCCGGAGCCCGTGGAGTTCGCCGGAGCGTGCCGTTCGTCGCCGGAGTTCACCGGAGTCACGTACTCGCTGTCCGTAGTCGAGCCCCGCTCTCCGTCCGGCCGAACCCCGTCGATCCATCCCCGTCACACGCACGAACCTAAGGTTGATGACGACCCAGATTTATTTTATGTATTTTATAAAGAGCTTTTTGATTCGATTCAGGAGTTGTATATTTTGTTTGTTGTAATATGAACACATGTGGTTCCGATTTATGTATATATGAGCGTTATGAAATTGTTTGGTAGATTCATGCGATTATTAGCACTGTGTTATGTCATGATAGTCGTGGCGTTGAATTTTGGATTAGAGAAATATGACAACATTTAGTAGTCACTTTGGCGATAAAATGCTAGATAGGAATTTTTGTAGTTAAATTTGGTCACGATAAATTTTAGAAACTACTTGGAGAATTATAGGTGCATTTTAAATGGATGTGGAAAATGGTATAGATGTCATATGAATATTATAGGATTTTTAGATGATTTATCTAATTATTTTATTAGCATTTTCTTTTTTTTTTTGAAAGAAAAGGGAAAAGATCACCGGTAGTGTGGTAAATAGATTTTTACTAGTTAAATAATCATGTTCGCAAATTGAGCACTTAGATTTTTTTAGAGTAAGCAAAATACTAGTTTATGTCAGATTATCCTCACTTGATTTATAAAAAGTACAAATACCAATTTATGTAGACTTTTAAAATATTAATATTATTAGATTCATTTTTGGTCATACTAGACAATTTGAGTTAGAAATAATAAAAAGTTATTAATTCATTTATTAGTATTAAAAGATGATAATTATCATTTAATATTATTAAGGATGTTAAAATATATTAATATTAGTTAAAATTATATTTATTGCACCCACTCATAAATTCACCATTAGGATTCACATTAATAGCCACAATTGAATTAATAAGTATTTACGCGATTAGTACGTAATTAAGATATGATTAGTGCGATAGGTTAATGTGTGCTTAATGACGTATTGGTGTATGTTTATGAATGGTGCATGTTTATTTATTGGTGTATGTTTTATTTTTGTATGTGCGCTATGCGACCCTATTAGAAGCGGATTGTGCGGTAGACGATCCGAACTCGTTAGAAGACGATCCGCAGGACTCGCTTGAGCAAGGCAAGTGGATTCTCCCTCTGCATATTCTTTTTGTACCCAGTCATTGCATTTAATAATGTTACTTTTGATATACTGCATAATTTGATGGGTTTCACCTAATTAAGGATTTCCTAGATTTACTACCTGTATACCTTGTTTAACCTGGAGAAATAATTAAGCTGTGCAAGATTTATGCTACCGCTCAACTTAATGGTTTCTAATGTCACTCATTAATTGGTTTTAATGTTCCAAAAATGTTAATTGGCAATTATGACATTAACCCGATGGTTAAGACAACTTTATTGCAAATTTAATTGGAACATGGAGTGACCACCCAGGATAACAGTGCAACCACGAGTGCTATCATGGCTCTGGCTTTGGTAAGTAGCTCTATATGCTTAGTGCCTAGCAACCTTACCTGAAAGATGGGCAAGAGGGGGAGCGGTAGGTGCTGGCAGTCCACGTTAACATGGGGTCGTATTCTTGGCTAAGGTACTTCACCCAGGGGGCCACCACCATCGTCTTAGAAACCTTAGCGGGTTGCTTCGTATTAAGTGTATTTTGTGAAAACCTCATAATGGATCCCTAGCCATTCACCTCGGCAGTGTCTAAGGGTCCGACCAACCCGGGCTAAATGGGATACATGGCTTGTGGGTAAAGTTGTACCACCTCTGCAGAGTGTAAAACTGATATATCAGCCGTGCTCCCGGTTATGAGCGACCTGGACTCCTCACATGATAATTGAACTTAAAGATGGACATAAATTGAGATCCGATGATCTGCCAATAATTTGCTTAAGTGGTTTCACTTAAGTGTTTTTGTTATATTCATATTCCTTTGTTTAATTGGGATATTTGGGATTCACACTTATTAGTAAGACAGGTGTTGTTAATAAAATGTTGACCAATTAAAATGCTTACTGCTCAACCTTAGCCTCACCTTGTTATACCTGCATTAGTTTTTCCCCCACTTGCTGAGCCCCGACCATAAGTGAGCTCACCCTTGCTTAATTTTGATCAGAGGGTGATGCTGGAGACTTTGATGGAGATTTTATCGACGACGATGATTTCTAAGTCTAACGACGCGCCGGTCATCTTCCTGTGGGAGATTGCCCAGTTGTTTATTTTCGCTTTACTTTGATGTGATACTTGTTAAAGATACAATGTTTCAGATGATGTAATAAAGTATTATACTCTCTTTACGCCTTTATTGCATTGTCTTTTGATATATTACACTTGTGACGTCAACATATGTGTGGAAATGGATCCTGGCACACATATGGTATGCGCTCGGTTCTACCCCCTGGAACCGGGTGTGACAAACTTATTCCAAGTTCATCTCATATACTCCTATTGCCTTTGTATTCTTATTTGAAGATTTTGGTGAGGCAATGGGGTTAAAGGGCCAAGATTGATCCCGTTTTGGTGCTTGATGCCAAAGGGGGAGAAAATAAGGCCAAAGCAATAAATGGATCAGCTACCACTTGAGAAATTTTGAATATAGTAGAATAGAGCTTTTGGTTTGTCAAAACTCTCTTGTTGTCTCTTTTGTCAAAAGTTGGTCTCTTGTGGGGAGAATAGTCGATTATGGGAAAAAGGGGGAGTTTTTGAAATCTTGAATCAATTTCTCTTGGAACGACTCTCTTTATGTCTTAACAAGTGTGTTTGACTTAGAGATAGAAATTTGAGGTTGATTTGTAAAAACAAAACCAAGTGGTGGCAAAGAGTGATCCATATATGTCAAATTTGAATCAAAACAATTTTGAGTTCTCATTTGTATTGATGTTGCACTTCTATTAGTTGTTTTTTGTTGTGTTGGCATAAATCACCAAAAAGGGGGAGATTGAAAGGGAAATGTGCCCTTGGGCCATTTCTAAGTATTTTGGTGATTGAGTGCCAACACAAGTGCTTAAGTGTTAAAGTATCCCAAATGATGGACAAAGTGCAAATCAAAAGTAAAGGTATGTTTCTAGACTCTGTACATTGTTTTATGGACTAATGTATTGTGTCTAAGTGCTGGAAACAGAAAAAATTGAATTGGAAATGAGATGGCTCTGTTCAGCCAAAGTCAGCTCGGTCTGGGTGCACCGGACAGTGTCTGGTGCGCCAGGCTGACTCTGGCGAACTTGCTGCTCTCGAGACTTCGACGGCGGTGTACGGCTATAATTCACCGGACTGTCCGGTGGTGCACCGGACTGTCCGGTGAGCCGTTCACAGGCGAAGTCGTCGGTCTCGGGAAGCCATCAATGGCGTATGGCTATAATTCACCGGACTGTCCGGTGAGGCACCGGACTGTCCGGTGAGCCAACGGTCAGCCGGGGCAACGGTCGGCCGAGGATTCCGCGCGTGACGCGTGGCCGAGCCAACGGTCACATTGGAGCACCGGACTGTCCGGTGTGCACCGGACAGTGTCTGGTGCGCCAACGGCTCTCAAACTCCAACGGTCGGCTTCGCCAAAGAAGGAAAGAAATCCGCACCAGACAGTGTCCGGTGGTGCACCGGACCATCTGGTGCGCCAGTCGACAGAAGGCAAGAATTGCCTTCCTACAATGCTCTCAACGGCTCCTAGCTGCCTTGGGCTATAAAAGGGACCCCTTGGCGCATGGAGAAGACATCCAAGCATTCTTTGAGCATACTTGATCACTCACACTTCGTTCTTGCGCACTTGTTCGACATTCGTAGTGATTTGAGCTCCGTTCTAGTGAGAAACTTGTGATAGTCTCTTAAGCTCAAGTCTGGGTCTTGTGTGTGCGTATTTGCTGTGATCTTTGTGTCTTGTGTGAGTTGCTCATCCCTCCCTTACTCCGTGCTTCTTTGTGAACTTCAAGTGTAAGGGCGAGAGACTCCAAGTTGTGGAGATTCCTCGCAAACGGGATATAGTAAAGCAAGCAAAACACCATGGTATTCAAGTGGGTCTTTGGACCGCTTGAGAGGGGTTGATTGCAACCCTCGTCCGTTGGGACGCCACAACGTGGAGTAGGCAAGCGTTGGTCTTGGCTGAACCACGGGATAAACCACTATGCCATCTCTGTGTTGATCTCTTGTGGTTATTGTGTTTTGTTGAGACTCCTCTCTAGCCACTTGGCATTATTGTGCTAACGCCTAACCAAGTTTTGTGGCATTAAGTTTTCAAGTTTTCACAGGATCACCTATTCACCCCCCCCCTCTAGGTGCTCTCATGTTGGCGGCATCCTCGTCGGAGGAGGAGTCGGTGGAGCTCTCGTCGGAGTCCCACTCCCGGCAAACATGGGCATCGCCACCCTTCTTCTTGTAGTACTTCTTCTTCTCCTTTCTTCTCCCCTTCTTGTCGTCGCCCCTATCACTGTCACTTGAAATAGGACATTTTGCTATAAAAAGGCTGGGCTTACCACACTTATAGCAAACTCTCTTGGAGCGGGGCTTGTAATCTTTCCCCCTCCTTTGCTTGAGGATTTGACGGAAGCTCTTGATGATGAGCGCCATCTCCTCGTTGTCGAGCTTGGAGACCTCAATGGGTGTTCGACTTGGAGTAGATTCCTCCTTTTCTTCCGTCGCCTTGAATGCGACCGGTTGTGCTTCGGACGTGGAGGGGCCGTCAAGCTCGTTGATCTTCTTTGAGCCTTTGATCATCAATTCAAAGCTCACAAAATTCCCGATTACTTCCTCGGGAGTCATTAGTGTATATCTAGGATTGCCACAAATCAATTGAACTTGAGTAGGGTTAAGGAAAACAAGTGATCTAAGAATAACCTTAACCGCTTCGTGGTCATCCCATTTTTTGCTCCCGAGGTTGCGCACTTGGTTCACCAAGGTTTTGAGCCGGTTGTACATGTCTTGTGGCTCCTCCCCTTGGCGAAGATGGAAGCGACCGAGCTCCCCCTCGATCGTTTCCCGCTTGGTGATCTTGGTCACCTCATCTCCTTCGTGCGCGGTCTTTAGCATGTCCCAAATTTCCTTAGCACTCTTCAACCCTTGCACCTTATTATACTCCTCTCGACTTAAAGAGGCGAGGAGTATAGTTGTGGCTTGGGAGTTGAAGTGTTGGATTTGGGCCACTTCGTCCTCATCATAATCTTCATCCCCTACGGATGGTACCTGTACACCAAACTCAACAACATCCCATATACTTTTGTGGAGTGAGGTTAGATGAAATCGCATCAAATCACTCCACCTAGCATAATCTTCACCATCAAACGTTGGTGGTTTGCCTAATGGGACGGAAAGTAAAGGTGTATGTTTAGGAATGCGAGGATAGCGTAGGGGGATCTTACTAAACTTCTTGCGCTCGTGGCGCTTAGAAGTTACGGACGGTGCGTCGGAGCCAGAGGTGGAAGGTGATGAAGTATCGGTCTCGTAGTAGACCACTTTCCTCATCTTCTTGTGCTTGTTGCCACTCCGATGCGACTTGTGGGAAAAGGATTTCTTCTCCTTCCCCTTCCCCTTGTTGCGGGACTCTTCCGATGAAGTCTTCCCGTGGCTTGTAGTGGGCTTGTCGCCGGTCTCCATCTCCCTCTTGGTGTGATCTCCCGACATCACTTCGAGCGGTTAGGCTCTAATGAAGCACTGGGCTTTGATACCAATTGAAAGTCGCCTAGAGGGGGGGTGAATAGGGCGAAACTGAAATTTACAAAGTCAATCACAACTACAAGTCGGGTTAGCGTTAGAAATATAATCGAGTCCGAGAGAGAGGGTGCAAAACAAATCGCAAGCGAATAAAGAGTGTGACACGCGGATTTGTTTTACCGAGGTTCGGTTCTTGCAAACCTACTCCCCGTTGAGGTGGTCACAAAGACCGGGTCTCTTTCAACCCTTTCCCTCTCTCAAACGGTCTCTCGGACCGAGTGAGCTTCTTCTTCTCAATCAAACGGGAACAAACTTCCCCGCAAGGACCACCACACAATTGGTGTCTCTTGCCTCGGTTACAATTGAGTTGTTCGCAAGAAAGAATGAAAGAAAGAAGCAATCCAAGTGCAAGAGCTCAAAAGAACACAACAAATCTCTCTCACTAATCACTAAAGCTTTGTGTGAAATTGGAGAGGATTTGATCACTTTGGTGTGTCTAGAATTGAATGCTAGAGCTCTTGTAAGTAGTTGAAAGGTGGAAAACTTGGATGACTTGAATGTGGGGTGGTTGGGGGTATTTATAACCCCAACCACCAAACTAGCCGTTGGTGAAGGCTGCTGTCGACGGGCGCACCGGACAGTCCGGTGCGCCGCCAGACAGTGTCCGGTGCGCCAGCCACGTCACCCGGCCGTTAGGGTTCGACCGTTGGAGCTCTGACGTGTGGGCCCGCCTGACTGTCCGGTGCGCCACCTCGCGCGTGTCTGACTTCTGCGCGCTCTGGCGCGCATTAAATGCCTCTGCAGGTGACTGTTAGCGCGAAGTAGCCGTTGCTCCGCCGTTACACCGGACAGTCCGGTGTGCACCGGACATGTCCGGTGAATTATAGCGGAGCGGATTCCTGAAGCTGGCGAGTTCAGAGTCGCTTGGTCTTGGGGCACCGGACACTGTCCGGTGGTGCACCGGACAATACGGTGAATTATAGCGAAGCGCCTCTAAGTATTCCCGAAGGTGCGAAGTTCAGCTTGAAGTTCCCTGGTGCACCGGACACTGTCCGGTGGTGCACCGAACAGTCCGGTGCGCCTGACCAGGGTGCCTTCGGTTGTCCCTTGCTCTCTCTCTCTTTGAACCCTTTTCATGGTCTTTTTATTGGCTTATTGTGAACCTTTGGTACCTGTAGAACTTATAGACTTGGGCAAACTAGTTAGTCCAATTATTTGTGTTGGGCAATTCAACCACCAAAATCAATTTAGGAATATAGGTGTAAGCCTAATTCCCTTTCATTAAGCATATCCGGTGATCGCTGGTGAGTCCACCATGGTGAAAGCCACTCATCGTTTGCGCCAGTGCCCCTCCTCCTCTCCGACCGTCGCGCGTCTCCATCAAATTCACCGGCCACCGCTCAAGCACGCTATAAATTGCGCACACCCTCGGCTCTGCTAAGTAGTCAAGCACCTAATCCAGCAACTCGTGCCTCAAATCATCCACTAGAGCGCGCCAATTTCAAAGTCCCCCCAAATCGGTTTCCGCCACCGTGAAAGGATCCTCGCCGTGGCTAGCTTGTTCTAGGTTTGTTCTTACTCTTTGCTCTCTTGTCTCAGCATCCTTAGGTTCTCCTAATGCTGCTCGACCCATTCAATTGAGCTAGACTGCCCTAGATCACCGGGAACACGTTTGTTCATCCATTATCTGCGCTGTCTCCGTGGACTGGACGAATTAGAACTCCGCTAGTGAAATTGATTGAGGGGAAACGGTTGTTAAGGGTTGAATTAGGTGTCAGCCATGTGGGAGCATCGGTCATCGTGTATCCTGGCCAGTGCAAGCTCACCAGAGTTCCTGCTCCGCCGTCCACGGTCGTGGACTTTCCCTTGTGAAGAATTAGAACCTTGGGGGGTCTCTGTGCAAATGTCAGCGAGACAGAGGAATAGTGGGGAGGGCTCTTTATAGGTATTTCAAACCGTCAGGGTCCCCTGTGCAAAATAGACAGCGCGGGCGCGCGAGGGCGCACTTTTGCCTATGTATGGGCCGGCTCGGGCTAGATCCAGCCCAATACTGTAGCACCTTTCTCTTTTTCTTTTTCTGCTAGGATTAGAGAATTCCTTGAAAATTATAGAAAAATTATAAAAATACCAAACCAATTTTGCTAGACTCCTGATTTTCTATAGTATTTATTAAAAATAGTTTCATGATTTTTAGTTCAAATAGAGAATTATGGGATATTTAAAATAGTCAAAACCCATACTTCTGGAATTTTAGAAATTTATTAGTAATCCCAAAAATCACCAAACATTGTAGATAAGCTTTAAATATTATTTGGAAGACTTGGGTAAAGTTTGGCATGATTTGGACCATGTTTGGTACCTAGAACCCAAAACCCTAGTCTCCTGCCCTATGAACTTCACTATAGACTCCAAAAACCCTAGTTTTCTGGAGATCCGTGAAGGAAAGTTATATTCAAGACCTAAGATAATATACTTTTATTATCTTTGCATTTTCATGAGCATTACATGAGCATTCATGATTATATGGCTATATACAGAAAACGAAGAAGAGATAGAGGTTGAAGAAGCAAGGACTACACCACCACCACCTAAAGAACCCCAGGCCAGGAACTGCTTTTATTTTGACATCTGTGGAGCAGAGCCTGACTCACCTATAACACAAGGCAAGCCCCAGTGCATTTGTCACCTCCTTGTTGTTTTAAAATCTTTATCACCTTGTTTGTTGCATTAGGTGATAGGAGTTGAGTGCTAAACCGTTGATGCATTTCCTTCCTTGGAAAATTGATTACCTTCCTTGATACCCTTTTATGAAAAGAATTTTATGATGCTTAGCCTTGCTTTAGCAAACAAAAATGTTTTGTTTTCAAACAAAAGTGATGCTTCAGTGGGTGGGCATGTTTTCAAAAAGAAAAACTTGTGATGGTGGATCCATCAAGGCCTTGATGGGTTCAACATTGGAAAAGATGTACCTCTGCCAGGTACTAAACTTTGGGATAAAATAATAAAGCTGAGATTGAGCGGTTAACTTGCACGAGAAGATAGTCTCAGTGTAGTGTCTCCGTCTGAGTCGATTAAGGACCGTCTCGATGTAGGCTTGATGATTGAGGACCTTTTAACTGGTCACATGCCTCATCATGGGTAAGCTTTGCCTCGGGCAGACTAATACCAGAATAAGATAACACGCAATGGGAGTGGAGAGATGGCGAGAGTAGCATGTACCCTCCGTGGCAAGAGGCTGGACGGTGGTGTATCTGTGCTCTCGGTTGGCGTGAACCTGATCTGGTCTTAAGAACCCTGGTGGCGAGTTGACATATGCAAGGGTTAAGTGCTACATATGTCGTGTGATCGGAGATCCCCAACTAGGTATTAATCAATTCGGATCGCCGTTACTTCTCAAACATGAAGACTTGGTCACTAACCTACACGTAGCATTCCAGTGAATAAGAAGGGTTGATAAAAAGATGGCTAGTATAGGCAAGTGCTTGAACTAGGGTAGAAAGAACTCTAGACTCAGGTGATGACTTAACCTGCTAATAAAATTGGATTTTTAAGGATCCACTATTAGTAAGCATTTTTGCAAACAGAGTCTTGATTCTTGATTAAGCCTTACCTTGACTCCCTTACAGCCAGCATATCCTTGAGAGTCTTTTATTTTGACGGGTAAGACTTGCGAAATTACACTTCGAACTCACGGCTTTGTCCCATATTGTTTTAGGTGAAGAAGCAGCAAATTTTTGTTGCTTTTGTTCCAAGGTGGTGCCCAAAGAAGAAATCCAAGACTAAAGCCTCGGGAGGAAGTGTCCTCCTTTAAGAAAAACTTTTTACTATTTATCGGGAGGGGTTTTTGCCTCCCAAGTTATGTAATAATGTTACTCCAGCACTCCTATATTTTGCTCTAGTCTGTAATAATACTACTCTTTCTGCACTTTAATATAAAGTGAGTTATTGTAACCACTTCCGCATTCTCGTACCTCCGATGTGTTGTAATATCTGTATGACGGGTGAAACGCTCTTGGGCAAGGTAAAGAATACAGATACCGAACTTGTCAAGTGATCAGGGGCACCTGCAGGGTTGTCTGAGGTCCGTTGGATAAGGACAACTGTAGGTGGGCCTAATGACTTGGGAGGTTCCATCACAAAGGTGACCTGCTCACTCGCACATTGGGTGCTATGCCTAATGACAGGGGTAATTCTATCTTGCCGACGGGGAAGGTGCCCTTGCCGCCGAAGCCATATAGGGGGTTGTCCGAAAGCTTGAGTAAGCTGTGGCTGATACCCATGCTGTCGAAGGCGTGTAGGAAGATGACGTCCGCTTGGCTGCCGTTGTCAATTAGGACTTTGTGCAGGTCCCAGCCTGCTACGCTGCAGTTGATCACCACGGCGTCGACGTGAGGTGCGCTGCGCAGATCAACATCTCTGCGTTGAAGGTTAGTGGCACATGTGACCACCTCGTTTGTACCACCGGACCGGTGAGGGCGACATTGTTGACACTCCGGTAATGATCCCTCTTCTGCCGCTTCGTCTCGAAGTCGACGCTGGACCCTCCGATGATCATGTGGATGACTCTGCGATACGGCTGATCGGTGAAGTCTTCCTGCTTTGGTGCTTGGGGGTGATTTTGGTGGTGTGAGTTTGGGTGATGCTGAGGCAGAGGCGGGGGTGGAACAACTTGCACTTTCTGATGGTGCTGATATGCGTGGTTGGGTGGATGCTGGACGTGGCCGTTGTTGTATGGTTGTTGTTGGTGGTGGTGGTATGTGTGCGCGACAACTCTCTGGTTGTCGGCTGGTTGTGCTCGAGACATCCTGTCCCTGGTGGCCTTTGTTTTCGGGCAATCCCTTGTTGGGTGTGCGCAATCCTCACCGTGAAACAGGCAGTAAAATTTGCGCGGTTGCTGCGTCCGTCCCCGGCCTCGCGTGCCATTGTCGTGGCCCTAGGGGGATATTCCTGACGGCGAGCGGCCTCGCCGGCCGGGTGCTAGTTGGCATTGTTGTGCACCTGCTGCTGACTGCAGCTGTCCCGTCCGGAGTCTGACTGCGAAGGCCTGGTCCAGGTTCGGCTGGACTGCGGGGGGGTCCTTGGGCTTTCTCTGTGACTCGACCTTTTGCTGATGTAGCTCTTCGGATCTGGCGTACTTCTCGAATAGCTGATATAGCTCTTGGAGATTTTTGGGTGGGTCCCTGATGCAGTGACTGTATAGGACGCCAGCCTGAAGGCCACTGATGGCGTAATGTATCGCGATGTGGTCGTCGACCGATGACAGTTGTGACTTGAGAGTCAGGAACTTGCGGTAGTACTCTCGTAGGGTTTCCTTCTCTTGCTGCTTGCAGGGTGATAGCTCGGCCAAGGCATCGGTATCGGGTCGGTACCCTTGGAAGTTGAGCAGAAACTTGTCCCGGAGTCCTTTCCAGGAGTCGATGGACAACGGCGGCAACCTGGTGTACCAGGTCAAGACCGGACCCTCGAGGGCGATGATAAAAGATTTGGCCATTGTGGCGTCATCCCCTTCGGCCGATGCAACGACGAATTGGTAGCTCATAATGTATTGTGCTGGGTCGGTGCTGCCGTTGTACTTGGGGTAGGTCCCTGCCCTGAAGTTGGCGGGCCACAGTGACACTTGGAGTTGCGGAGCCAGTGGGCTTCGTTCATCAAGGTAGTTGATGCCTTGGAAAGCTGTGGCGTGTGGGATGAAGGGCCCGCGCTGGGGTACGAATAAGTCTCCGGCTGGGACGCGCTGTTGGAGGGGCGACCCATGCTGCAGATCATGCTGGCCTTCGCTCTACATGAGCGCGATCTTTTGCCCGAGCTCCCGAGCTCTCTGCTCCTCGTCTCGTATCATCTGGCGCACCTTGGCTTGTACGGTGACACGTTGGTGCTTGGCCTCGAGGATGTCTTTCTGTTTTTGGAGGTTACGATTCTTAATGCGTAGGGCCCGTAGCTGTAGCTGTTATTCGGCTGAGATGCCGATGACTTCGTCGTCCTCTGCTGTGTCTTCGCCCTCTGGTGGAGCGAAGCCTGGAGGTGGTGCTTGTGATAGTCCTCCGAAGTTGCAGGTGCGTAGGGTGCCTTCGGAAGTGGGGTGTTCTTGGCGCTGTCTCTTGCTGAGAGCTTCGTCTTCGGAGGCTTCTTGGGGGTGTTGTCCGCGAGGGCCTTGCCTTTTTTCTCAGCCAGGAGTGCTGCCTTCGCTGCTTCGTCGATGGATGGGGCTGCCTTCGAACTAGCTCGTTTGGGTGCCATCGTGGGTGGTTTGTTCGTAGCACGAACGGTGGGCGCCAAATGTTGGTACTTGCTCTTTTGGGCAAGTGGATCCAACGGGAGAATAGAGAGAGTGTTTGCAAAGTTCAACGGGAAATGACAATAGCTCTGTTAATCTGGCCTCTTAAGGGCACTGTACGGGGGTATTTATAGGTACCCAAATGTCCAATGTCCTCCGGTAAGGACGTTTATGCCCTCGGGTACCCGGACTATCCCCAGAATATTCCCACATGGGGAGGTTACAGATCGTCATTACAGAAAAGGCTATTACAGAGGAGGCCCGTAACACGTTTATACGTGTGGGGCCCGTTACAGTGGGCCGAATGGGCCTCCGAGCGCGATGAGGACGTGGGACTAGCAGACTTCGTCGGAGTCTTGTCTTCGTCTTGCAATGGAGAAGACAAGGGGAGACCGCTCGGGCGTGATTTTCGTTGGTGCAGCGAGGCGACGAAGGCATCGAGCGAAGGATAGCGTCTTTGTCTTCGCTCCAACAATGGTGTCGGATTAAGATATGAAATTTTACTTCTACCATTATCTTTGTGTCCTGATAATTCAGATTCTAGAGAGACGAAAGCCGATGATTGATTTTCCTAACCACGCTAATTATACAGCCCAAAGAAATATTATACGGTCTTCAGCATCCTTATCCCATTTTATATCTGATCCTCTTTCTCAAACTACACTTTACAAACAAAAAAGTGTTATCTACTTTGCAAATCTCTCTATTTTACAGTGTCAGTGGTAAAGATGTCGTGAGGACATTGTCGTAGTGGCCTAGTGGACTCGGAGTCTAAGAAGATAGCTGTGAAAGGCATAAAACTAATATGACTGATAAGATCATGGAGAAAGTTTTGAAGAGTAGAGATAATATTATATACATACTCCCTCCGGTGCAGTAAAAGAAGTCATCCTGCGCGTGACCGAGCGTGCACAAAAAGAAGTCATAGCGCGCGTGGGTCTGGGATTTGGACGTTATTGCCCCTAGTAATTGCACAAAAAAGATGCATTTAAGAGGAATCGAACTTGAGACCTCCAGTCTAGAATGCCTTGGAGCTGCTGCAGCAACCAATCAAGCCTGATTGTTTTAGTGACGTTAATGCACCCATATCCCTATTTAATAGGGGCAAACAGGGAAAACTCTATGATAATTAATCACTCCTTGGTATGCACAATCATGTCCTAAACGACTACCTTTACTGCACTGCAGGGAGTACATATAGTATATACTATGTATATTTGTTTTTTTTTGCAAAAAATAAAATAAAAAATGGGTATGCAGTTGCATACCCATGCAGGTCCGCCCCTGGTGCAGCATGATCTACACGAACGGCAGACCCTAGCAGGCGCGAACTTGGGACAAAGAATAGATGGTGAAACTGGAAGCTTTCCCTGCGCCTGATAACGAGGACGCTGCAGGCGCCGCTACCTCCTCGATTCGCGCGCGCATGCCTGTTTCCCGGGCATCGTATGATGAGGAGCTTTGGAAAGATGTCGGATTTTCCAAATGACAGAACAGATCGGCGAACTCAACGAGCTTCGCGACTTTAGAATTAAAGCTTAAAATAAAGGTATTAATATTTATAGTATATATATATATAGTATAGTTAGATAGATTTTTGAATCTATATTTATAGTAAAAATTATTTGGAGATATAAAGTTGATAATATTCTCTAAATCTAGGCAAATATTTTAAAATAGAGGAAGTACTAAATATCGTAGGATTATAGTTAAAGACCTTCAATTCGGACATGTACAACCTAAAAACTGCTACACGGTACTCTATGTATAAGATACAACTAAAACACAATATAATACAGTAGTCGTGTCTAAAACATGTGTCTTACCATATTCAGTGTACCAATCAGAGCATTCAATAAATTAAAGTGACCAATCAGATAGTCTCAATGTCTCGAATATAGAGCTAAGACACTGTGTCTTCGTCAAGATACATATCTTGAGATTTTTTACATTCACCCATATAGACATCCTTTAAGACACAACTTAAGACACCTATTCCCTACTGGTTACTGTTCATTGCGCCTGATAACGAGGACGCTGCAGGCGCCGCTTCGTCCTCGAGTTGCGTGCTATACTTAGGCTATCCGCACTCATACTACTCTAAATTTCTACCCTAAAAAGAATATTCTGTCCTGATCAGCAAAATTCTTTACTTTATACCACAATCCTCCGCACTCATGTTTACTCTATATCTCAACCCTATACCAATTAACATATACAGTATAATATTATTTACACAGTGCAGCCGCTGCTGCTCAGGCTGGCGTCCGTGCATGGCCGCCGTGCATGTGTCCACCTCCAGCCCACCTCCTGTCCCATCCCAGTAGCACAGAGCCGACGCTGGAAATAAGGTTTGGAGCCTCGCTTTAGAGTTTACCGCACCGGATACAGTATGTGGTTGCAGGCCTTTTTTACTGGATGCCTTACTCCATGTGTGTACCGTTTCGTTTACCGCTCGCGACTGCGGATAGCCTTATACAGGAAGCTTCCCCGAGAAGACCCGTTCCCTGTTGGCTGTTCTAGTACAGTACACCAGGCTGCAACTAGTAAATGGTTGTGTGTTCTCTTATCCCGTAGTGAAACTAGTATGTGATATATATATAAAAAAACTACAACAAAAAATACTCCTCGGTGACCGATAGCGAAAAAGACGTTCTAGCTACAACTAGTAATTCATGTTTACTGGATCATATTGGAAAGATGTCAGGTCTTCCAAAGGTCGTCATCGGCTGCAGAACAGATCGGCGAACTTGTTCTTGGTCCGACAACGAGCTTCGCGCGCGGCTTCAGAATTAAGGCCTTTTTTTGCATCAAAGGATTATTTACTGAATCTTACGTTTTTCCTGTGTTTTTAAAGTAATTTCTATAAAATTTTTTATACCATTCCTGTGAATTTCCTGCGTTCGTTGTAAAGGAGCTATAATTCTGGGATTACCAAGGGCAATCATCTTTTGCCTAGCTCTGCCGATCGTCCAGCTCGTCGTCCCCAAAAGCTTTCACGGCTTCAAATATGCTTGGACGCAAGGTGCAGCAACAGATGGCTGGCTGCTGTGTGCGCGTGACAGGATGCCTTCATGCCGGCAAGCAGCCATTGGGCGGGGGATTGAAAGCGGCCTCAGACACCGAGGCGACACCACACCAGCTTCACGGCTTCAAATCTGCTTGGACGCAAGGTGCAGCAACGGATGGCTGGCTGCTGTGTGCGCGTGACAGGATGCCTTCATGCCGGCAAGCAGCCATTGGGCGGAGGAATGAAAGCGGCCTCGGACACCGAGGCGACACCAACTTCCCGGCTTCAAATCTGCTTGGACGCAAGGTTCAGCAACGGATGGCTGCCTGCTGTGTGCGCGTGACAGGATGCCTTCATGCGGGCAAGCAGCCATTGGGCGGGGGAATGAAAGCCGCCTCAGATACCGAGGCGACACCAGCTTTTAGACTGTCCGTAGGGTCGCACTACCCTATCGTTTAGAATTTCATCCCAAAAACTGATTATTAAGAGTATATTAAAAAGTTTTAAGAGTGAATTATAATAGACACTTCAACATTTTCTCTAATTATGACATGTGGCGAAATCTGTATAGTCGTCAGGAGGTCGTGGATGATCCGATACGTTGAGGAATGGATTGAGGAGGCTGTAGATGCGGGACGCAGATTTGGAGGGGGATGAGTGAGCTGTTGGAGTAAGAAAAACCATTATTTTTTACTAATATCTGTTTTAGGGTTAGTTTACACGTTCTTTTGGATTTTCTCTATTGGCCACCTCTTAGTCCTGCGACATAGCCCTCTACTGGGCCCCTTGGTACTGGACCGTCTCTCTCACGTCAAATGGAGGGGATCCGTGTTCACCCCCACGAGCGGCTTCTCGAGGACGCCAGCAACCGCGTGCTCCAGAAGAAAACGACACCAATGGTCGCCCGCGTCTCGAGTCACGACGGATTTCAGGCGGAGGTCGGGTGACAATGTGGCACGCACAACGACAGATTTTAGGGTTTAGGGTCCGGAACAAAAGTATTCGGCGTCCGTTCGATTCGTTGGCCCATACTTCGTCTCGGACTCCATCATCGAACAACCTCGTCAGATCTGTTCTCCTCGCCGCCGCTCCCTCTCCACCGACACCATTTCTCTTATCCAGCAAGTGAGAAGCTAGATGGTTTTTAGTATAACAAAATTAATTAATTGTGCTTCGTGATGGTGTACGAAAGATATCAAGAGAATTAATATTGAATACAGTTTTGGAAAATGCAATATAATCAATTATGCATGCGTGGAATTTCGAAAGTAATGAAAAAATAATAATTATATGCATAATGGGCCGCACACTAATTATTGAAGATTATCTTTGTATTAAAAAAATAATACAAAACTCAATATTTGAACCAGCTGTACGCTCCAGAAGAAAACAACTCAGAAAGATGTAGTATGTGCTATTTTACGTGCATGTGAGCAAGTACAAATTGTTGAGATCTCTAAACCAAGGTATTATTAAAAGCCATACAAATAGTATCAAGCCGCACTTAACTGACGCAAACATGAAAGCTAGCTAGGCTGCAGTAGCGGTGTGTTGATATGCTTGAGCACGAAAGCATACCAAATAATCCAAGATTCAAGGCGTTATTTGACACTACCGTCTTCATCGATGAGAAATGGTTCTTCCTTACTTAGAAAATCAGAGCGATACTGCCTTCTTCAGATGAAGATGATCCATTGCGAACATGCCGGAGTAATAATAATGTCGGGGACCATAATTAGGGGTACCCCCGAGGTTCCTAAATCTCAGCTGGTAACCCCCATCAGCATAAAGCTGCAAAGGCCTAATGGGTACGACTAAGTCAGGGATCGGTCCATTCGAAGGACGCGATCGCGCCTCGCCCGAGCCTAGTCTCGGACAAGGGCAGCCGACCCCGGGGATCTCCGCCTCGCCCGAGGCCCCCCTCCAGAACCTAATGTATTCCCGGCTCGCCCGAGGCCCTGTCTTCGCCAAGAAGCAACCCTGACCAAATCGCTGCACCGACTGACCAAATCGCAGGAGCATTTAATGAAAGGTGGCCTGACACCTTATCCTGACGCGCGCCCCTACAGTCGACAGAGCCGAAGTGACCGCCGTCACTTCGCCGCTCCACTGACCGGCCTGCCAGACAGACAGCGCCGCCTGCGCCACTCCGACTGCGGTGCCACTCGACAGAGTGAGGCTGACAGGCGGTCAGGCCCGGCTGCAGACACCATAGGAAACTCCGCTCCGCCCGACCCCAGGGCTCAGACTCGGGCTGAGTACCGGAAGACGGCGAACTCCGCTCGGCCCGACCCCAGGGCTCGGACTCGGGCTAAGTCCCGGAAGACGGCGAACTCCGCTCCGCTCGACCCCAGGGCTCGGACTCGGGCTAAGTCCCGGAAGACGGCGAACTCCGCTCCGCCCGACCCCAGGGCTCGGACTCGGGCTAAATCCCGGAAGACGGCGAACTCCGCCCGAACCAGGGCTCGGACTCGGGCTCAGCCCCGGAAGACGACGAACTCCGCTCTGCCCGACCCAAGGCTCGGACTCGGGCTAAGTCCCGGAAGACGACGAACTCCGCCTCGCCCGACCCCAGGGCTCGGACTCTGCCCTGGCCTCTGCCGACGACCTCCACCTCGCCCGACCCCAGGGCTCGGACTCCGCCCAGGCCTCAGCCGACAGTCTCCGCCTCGCCCGACCCAGGGGTTCGGAATCGACCTCGACCGCAGAAGACAGACTCGACTTCGGCTTCGGAGGAGCTTCCACATCGCCCATCCTAGGGCGCGGACCGGCCACATCAACAGGAGGCGCCATCATCACCCTACCCCGAGCTGACTCAAACCACGAGGGACAAGACCGGCGTCCTATCTGGCTCGCTCCGCCAAATAGGCAATGATGGCGTTCCCGCATACTCAGTGACAGTGGCAGCTCGCAGCCCCCTTACGGAAGCAAGAGGACGTCAGCAAAGACTCGACGGCTCCAACAGCTGTCCCTCCACCAGGCTCCAACGCCCCTCCGACAGCCACGACATTACCCCAACAGGGCGCCAAGATCTCTCCGGCTGC
Organism: Zea luxurians; assembly: GCA_029449295.1. Lineage (NCBI taxonomy): Eukaryota > Viridiplantae > Streptophyta > Magnoliopsida > Poales > Poaceae > Zea > Zea luxurians. Next base: position 11,207,236 of record JAOPSE010000011.1, on the reverse strand, counting down.
CACCATGGCATGTACTTAGGGCGCTAGCTCTCCCCTGCTAGACACGTAGCACTCTGCTACACCCCCATTGTACACCTGGATCCTCTCCTTGCGCTTATAAAAGGAAGGACCAGGGCCCTCTTAGAGAGGGTTGGCCGCGCGGGGACGAGGATGAGACGAAGGCGCTCGCGTGAGGCCGCTCGCTCCCTCTCCCGCGTGGACGCTTGTAACCCCCTACTGCAAGCGCACCCGACCTGGGCGCGGGACGAACACGAAGGCCGCGGGATTCCCACCTCTCTCTCTCTCTCCAGGGCCGTCTTCGGCCGCCTCGCTCTCCCCCCTTCGCGCTCGGCCTCGCGCTCGACCCATCTGGGCTGGGGCACGCGGCGACATTCACTCGTCGGCATTAGGGACCCCCGGTCTCGAAACGCCGACAGTTGGCGCGCCAGGTAGGGGCCTGCTGTGTGTTGACGAACAGCTACCCGTCAAGCTCCAGATGGGCAGTCTCCAACAACCTCTTCGACCCGGGACGGTGCTCCGTTTCGGGAGCCTTGAGTTCATGTCCCTCGACGGCGGCTACGATATGATACTCCTTCTTCCGCCGCGCGACGACGACAATGGCGGCCAACAACCCGCACGTCGGCGGCGGAATCGACGACGTCTTCCCCACGCGGCGGAAGAACTACCTTCGAGCTCGCCCCGTCGCCTCCCCCGCCGGCGGAGGAGGAAGCGGGGCAACCAAGGCCAAGCGGGAGGCAGCGCCTCGTCGACTGTCGAGCGAGTCGACGGCCCCAACACTTCGACGAGGGGCGCGCCGGGCATCGACCTCACGTTTGAGACGAAGACGAGCGCCGTTTCCCCGCGACACGCCTACTCCAAGCAGACGGACGACGCCGGCACGCTCGCGGAAGGCTTGCTGGGCGTCACCCTCGCACCCAGGACGACGGCGCGGTCTGCCCCCGACGCGACTTCGTTACCGCCCGTCGACCAAGAGGTACCGACTGATTCCCATCTCGCACCTTCTGGATTCAGCCTCGACCCGCCAAGCGGCCTCGCTTTGGCGGACGCACTCGTAGAGGCATGTCCAAACCCTTTGGGGTTTCGTATGCGGTCACCCTGGGACCGGCTGACGGACGTCTCGACCTACGGGCCCTCTGGGTCCAAGGAAGACGACGAATCCAGTTTCTGTTGGGATTTCTCTGGACTTTGCAACCCCTGTGCCATGCGGGACTTTATGACCGCATGCGACTACTGCCTTTCCGACTATTCCGACGGTAGCCGCGGCTTCGGTGACGAAGACCGCGGCCCGAGTCGTGAATGTTTCCACGTCGATCTAGGGGGTCCCGGCGAAGGCGACCATCTTGGTATGCCGGCGGACGGTGATCCCCCTAGGCCGGTGCCACGCGTTGACATCCTTCGGGAGCTAGTTGTGGTCCCAGTCCCTGCGGGGGGTCAGGACACACAGCTCGAGCAAATCCGTGAGGTGCAGGCCAGGCTCGACGAGGGAGCAGGAGCGCTTGAGCCGATCCGCCGGGACATCGGGCAAGCATGGGTGGTCCAACCTCCAGCCGGAGAAACACGTCATCTACCCCAGGGCTTCCAGCACCGCATCGCCGACGATGACAGGGTCAGGCCGCCACCCACATCCAGCGGGGTTGGCCAGAACCTGGCTGCAGCAGCAATGCTCCTCCGCGCAATGCTGGAGCCTTCAACCACCGAGGGGCGACGCATCCAGGGGGAGCTCAAGAACCTCCTGGAAGGCGCCGCAGTCCGACGGGCCGAGAGCTCTGCCTCCCGAAGGCAGGGCTACCCCTCAGAACCTCATGCCGCGACTTCCCGATTCATGCGGGAAGCCTCGGTCTACACCGGGCGCACGCGCCACACAGCGCCTGCGGCCCCGGGTCGCCTCGGCAACGAGCAACCTCGCCGCGACCGTCGGGCCCGCCTCGACAAGAGGGTGCGCTGAGGCTACCACCCCAGGCGTGGGGGACGCTACGACAGCGGGGAGGATCGGAGTCCTTCGCCCAAACCACCCGATCCATAGGCCTTCAGTCGGGCCATACGACGGGCGCCGTTCCCGACCCGTTTCCGACCCCCGACTACTATCTCAAAGTACTCAGGGTAGACGAGGCCGGAACTGTGGCTCGCGGACTACCGTCTGGCCTGCCAACTGGGTGGAACGGACGATGACAACCTCATCATCCGCAACCTCCCCCTGTTCCTCTCCGACACCGCTCGCGCCTGGTTGGAGCACCTGCCTCCGGGGCAGATCTCCAACTGGGACGACCTAGTCCAAGCTTTCGCCGGCAACTTCCAGGGCACGTACGTGCGCCCTGGGAACTCCTGGGACCTCCGAAGCTGCCGACAGCAGCCGGGAGAGTCCCTCCGGGACTACATCCGGCGATTCTCGAAGCAGCGCACCGAGCTACCCAACGTCACCGACTCGGATGTCATCGGCGCGTTCCTCGCTGGCACCACCTGCCACGACATGGTGAGCAAGCTGGGTCGCAAGACCCCCACCAGGGCGAGCGAGCTGATGGACATCGCCACCAAGTTTGCCTCCGGCCAGGAGGCGGTCGAGGCTATCTTCCGGAAGGACAAGCAGCCCCAGGGCTGCCCATCGAAAGATGCCCCCGAGGCGTCAACTCAGCGCGGCGCCAAGAAGAAGGGCAAGAAGAAGTCGCAAGCGAAACGCGACGCCGCCGACGCGGACCTTGTCGCTGCCGCCGAGTTCAAGAACCCTCGGAAATCCCCAGGAGGTGCCAACCTCTTCGACAAGATGCTCAAGGAGTCGTGCCCCTATCACCAGTGGCCCGTCAAGCACACCCTTGAGGAGTGCATCATGCTTCGGCGCCACTTCCACAAGGCCGGGCCACCCGCGGAGGGTGGCAGGGCCCACGACGACGACAAGAAGGAAGATCACCAAGCAGGAGAGTTCCCCGAGGTCCACGACTGCTTCATGATCTACAGTGGGCAAGCGGCGAATTCCTCGGCTCGGCACCGCAAGCAAGAGCGCCGGGAGGTCTGCTCGGTGAAGGTGGCGGCGCCAGTCTACTTAGACTGGTCTGACAAGCCCATCACCTTCGACCGAGCCGACCACCCCGACCATGTGCCAAGCCCGGGGAAATACCCGCTCGTCGTCGACCCCGTCATCGGCGACGTCAGACTCACCAAGGTCCTCATAGACGGAGGCAGCAGCCTCAACATCATCTACGCTGAGACCCTCGGGCTCCTGCGTGTTGATCTGTCCTCCGTCTGGGCAGGCGCTGCGCCCTTCCACGGGATCATTCCCGGGAAACGCGTCCAGCCCCTCGAACAACTCGACCTTCCCGTCTGCTTCGGAACACCCTCCAACTTCCGAAGGGAGACCCTGACGTTCGAGGTGGTCAGGTTCCGAGGAACCTACCACGCGGTACTGGGAAGACCGTGCTACGCGAAGTTCATGGCCGTCCCCAACTACACCTACCTGAAGCTCAAGATGTCGGGCCCCAACAGGGTTATCACCGTCGGCCCCACGTACAAACACGCGTTCGAATGCGACGTGGAGTGCGTGGAGTACGCCGAGGCCCTCGCCGAATCCGAGGCCCTCATCGCCGACCTGGAGAGCCTCCCTAAGGAGGTACCAGACGTGAAGCGTCATGCCGGCAATTTTGAGCCGGTAGAGACGGTCAAGTCTGTCCCTCTCGACTCCAGCAACGACGTCTCCAAGCAAGTACGGATCGGCTCCGAGCTCGACCCCAAATAGGAAGCAGTGCTCGTCGACTTCCTCCGCGCAAACGCTGACGTTTTCGCGTGGAGTCCCTCGAACATGCCTGGCATACCGAGGGAGGTCGCCGAGCACTCTCTGGATATCCGAGCTGGAGCCCGACCCATCAAGCAGCCTCTGCGCCGATTCGACGAGGAGAAGCGCAGAGCCATAGGCGAAGAGATCCACAAGTTATTGGCGGCAGGGTTCATCAAAGAGGTATTCCACCCCGAATGGCTTGCCAACCCTGTGCTTGTGAGAAAGAAAGGTGGGAAATGGCGGATGTGCATAGACTACACTGGTCTGAACAAAGCATGTCCGAAGGTTCCCTACCCTCTGCCTCGCATCGATCAAATCATGGATTCCACTGCTGGGTGCGAAACCCTGTCTTTCCTCGATGCCTACTCAGGGTATCACCAAATCAGGATGAAAGAGTCCGACCAGCTCGCGACTTCTTTCATCACACCCTTCGGCATGTACTGCTATGTCACTATGCCGTTCGGCTTGAGGAATGCGGGCGCGACGTACCACCGGTGCATGAACCATGTGTTCGGCGAAAACATCGACCGCACGGTCGAGGCTTACGTCGATGACATTGTAGTCAAGACGAGGAAAGCCTCCGACCTCCTTTCCGACCTTGAAATGACATTCCGATGTCTCAAGGCGAAAGGCGTCAAGCTCAACCCCGAGAAGTGTGTCTTCGGGGTGCCCCGAGGCATGCTCTTGGGGTTCATCGTCTCTGAGCGGGGCATCAAAGCCAACCCGAAGAAGATCGCAACCATCACCGGCATGGGGCCCATCAAGGACTTGAAGGGCGTACAGAGGGTCATGGGATGTATCGCGGCTCTGAGCCGCTTCATCTCACGCCTTGGCGAAAGAGGTCTGTCTCTGTACCGCCTCCTAAGGAAGGCCGAGTGCTTCACCTGGACCCCCGAGGCTGAGGAAGCCCTCGGGAACCTAAAGGCGCTCCTCACGAAGGCGCCTATCTTGGTGCCTCCAGCCGTCGGAGAAGCCCTCTTGGTCTACGTCGCCGCAACCACTCAGGTGGTTAGCGCCGCGATTGTGGTTGAGAGGCAAGAAGAGGGGCACACATTGCCCATTCAGAGGCCAGTCTACTTCATCAGCGAGGTACTGTCCGAAACCAAGATCCGCTACCCACAAGTTTAGAAGCTGCTGTATGCGGTGATTCTGACACGGCGCAAGTTGCGACACTACTTCGAGTCTCATCCGGTAACTGTGGTGTCTTCCTTCCCCCTGGGAGAGATCATCCAGTGCCGGGAGGCCTCGGGGAGAATTGCAAAGTGGGCGGTGGAAATCATGGGCGAGACGATCTCGTTCGCCCCCGGAAGGCTATCAAGTCCCAGGTCTTAGCGGACTTCGTAGCTGAATGGGCCGACACTCAGCTCCCAACAGCTCCGATCCAGCCGGAGCTCTGGACCATGTTCTTCGATGGGTCGCTGATGAAGACAGGAGCCGGCGCAGGCCTACTCTTCATCTCGCCCCTCAGAAAGCACATACGCTATGTGCTACGCCTCCATTTCCCGGCATCCAACAATGTGGCCGAATATGAGGCTCTGGTCAACGGGTTGCGGATCGCCATCGAGCTAGGGGTCCGACGCCTCAACGCTCGCGGTGACTCGCAGCTCGTCATCGACCAAGTCATGAAGAACTCCCACTGCCGCGACCCGAAGATGGAGGCCTATTGCGATGAGGTTCGGCGCCTGGAAGACAAGTTCTACGGGCTCGAGCTCAACCACATCGCCCGACGCTACAACGAGACTGCGGACGAGCTGGCTAAGATAGCCTCGGGGCGGACAATGGTTCCCCCGGACGTCTTCTCCCAAGACCTACATCAACCCTCAGTCAAGACTGACGACTCGCCCGAGCCCGAGAAGGCCTCAGCCCAGCCCGAGGCACCCTCGGCCGAGCGCGAGGCACCCTCGGCTCCGCCCAAGGCACCCTCGGCCCTCGAGGGTGAGGCACTGCGCGCCGAGGAGGAGCGGAGCGGGGTCGCGCCTAATCGAAACTGGCAGACCCCGTACCTGCAATATCTCCGCCGAGGAGAGCTACCACCTGATCAAGCCGAAGCTCGGCGATTGGCACGGCGTGCCAAGTCGTTCGTCCTACTGGGGGACGACAAGGAGCTCTACCACCGCAGCCCCTCAGGCATCCTCCAGCGGTGCATCTCCATCACCGAAGGTCAGGAACTCCTTCGAGAGATACACTCGGGGGCTTGCGGCCATCACGCAGCACCTCGAGCACTTGTCGGAAACGCTTTCCGACAAGGTTTCTACTGGCCGACGGCGGTGGCCGACGGCGGTGGCCGACGCCACTAGAATTGTCCGCACCTGCGAGGGATGTCAGTTCTATGCAAGGCAGACCCACCTGCCTGCTCAGGCTCTGCAGACGATACCTATCACCTGGCCTTTTGCTGTATGGGGTCTAGACCTCGTCGGCCCCTTGCAGAGGGCACCCGGGGGCTACACGCACCTGTTGGTCGCCATCAACAAGTTCTCCAAGTGGATCAAGGTCCGACCCCTGAACAGCATCAGGTCTGAGCAGGCGGTGGCGTTCTTCACCAACATCGTCCATCGTTTCGGGGTCCCGAACTCCATCATCACCGACAACGGCACCCAGTTCACCGGTAGAAAGTTCCTAGACTTCTGCGAGGATCACCACATCCGGGTGGACTGGGCCGCCGTAGCTCATCCTAGGACGAATGGGCAAGTAGAGCGTGCCAACGGCATGATTCTACAAGGACTCAAGCCTCGGATCTACAACGACCTCAACAAGTTCGGCAAGCGATGGATAAAGGAACTACCCTCGGTGGTCTGGAGCCTGAGGACAACACCAAGCCGAGCCACGGGCTTCACGCCGTTCTTTCTATTCTATGGGGCCGAGGCCATCTTGCCCACAGACTTAGAATACGGTTCCCCGAGGACGAGGGCCTACGCCGACCAAAGCAACCAAGCTAGCCGAGAAGACTCACTGGACCAGCTGGAAGAGGCTCGGGACAGGGCCTTACTACACTCGGCACGGTATCAGCAGTCCATGCGACGCTACCACGCCCGAGGGGTCCGATCCCGAGACCTCCAGGTGGGCGATCTGGTGCTTCGGCTGCGACAAGACGCCCGAGGGCGGCACAAGCTCACGCCCCCCCTGGGAGGGGCCATTCGTCATCGCCAAAGTTCTGAAGCCCGGAACGTACAAGCTGGCCAACAGTCAAGGCGAGATCTACGGCAACGCTTGGAACATCCAACAGCTACGTCGCTTCTACCCTTAAGATATTTTCAAGTCATTCATATACCTCGCTCCTATGCAAAGTTTAGTCATCAAGGAAGGGTCAACTTTGCCTCGGCAAAGTCCGACCCTCCCTCGGGGGCTAAAAGGGGGACCCCCCCCCCTCTGCGTCGAATTTTTTCCTCGAAAAAAGATCCTTTCTGCCGGAATGCCTTTCGTGCTTTTTGACTACTTCGAAAGTGGATCCTGAAAACGATGGAGTACACGTAAGCAGCCAAGGCTGACCGAGCCGAGGGACTCCTACGCCTTCGGGATACGGATACCTCACTCATCACCTTCTGCGATAAGTAACTCGCGCTCGGATAAGTGACTCCACGGACCGAACAAGTCTTCACGCTCGGAAGCTCTTCTGCCCAAGCGATCTTTCGAGTCTTCACGACTGCGTCGGTGACAGAACCCCATGGACGGGTAAGAGTGCGCGTAAGCAGTAAGGCCGGCCGAGCCGAGGGACTCCTACGCCTCCGGGATACGGATACCTCACTCGCCACCTTCCGCGAAAAGCCACTCTCGCCCGCACAAACAATTCTGTTACCGACAAATAAGTTCGGATACTCGAAACAAGAGGAAAGGGAACGCAGCTTTACAACACGACGACGGTGTGTTTAGGCCTCGACGGCCGCAGAAAACACACACACACTACAAGACAACCTGATCCTGCAGGCTCGGACGTCGACAACCGAAGGGGGCAGCAACACCCTCGGCATCGACTACACCTTCGGCGGGGTCTAACCTAGCCTTGGGCGGCGACGCGGTCAGAGGGCCCCCACTCCGAAGGACGGCATCAGCACCACACCCGGGCCATCGCCGCCAGGGTCTTCTTCGAGAATCCGGCCCGAGCAGGCGGCTCGGCCGGCTACCCCGAGGCCTCGGCCCGCTGTCCTCCGAGGACATCAGCCCGACCCCAACTCGGCACGCTCCCCTCCTCAGCTCGGATGACGAAAATCCTTGAAGCCGAGGGAGGGGCACGGGCCGCAGCCTGGCTCGCTCCCCCCGCCATCAAACTGGGGGTCACCGCCTTGGGTGACCACCGGCGAGGGGATGTAGCCGGGCTGCCTGACAAAAATCCTTGAAGCCGAACGATGGCTGAAAGGTACCAACTCCCACGGAGTTGCGTTCCTCCAACGACAAAGCGGGAAGACTGCAAGCGTCCCCCATCTGGGGGCATGGAAGGAGGAGAGACACGATGCATAAGGGGAGCACGAAGACATGGTCGCTTTCGAAGGGGGTCACCCTCCTTTTAAAGGCGACTCTCCCCACTTGCGTCCTCAACTGTCGTGCGCCGAGTCTTCTCCAACACACTCCAAGGTCCTTCTCCCCACGACGCGGGGGCTGGGTCCCACACGTCATGCAAGCTGCCCCAAGACGGAAGAAGCCAAACCGCCGCGTGAGGTGCGCGTAACTGCCCAGCGGTTACGGGCGCTCCTCCACTTTTGCCTAGACCAGCGGGTGAAAGGGCAGACAGCCATGCAGGCGGCATGCAACCGTGCCAAGTGGACGCGCCCTTTCGACTCCAACGAGCCCAGCATGGAGGTCCAGGCCCACGCGTCATGCATCCGGCGCGTCGGTTGCCACGTGCAAGAAACTGCACCGCTGCTCACGCCACTACCGCGCCTCCTCGACTGCAGAGTCGATATCGTGACTCGAGGCGACCCAGCGGCGCCAGCCTGGCGCGACGGTCAAAAGCGGTCAAAAATGGGCCGACAGTAATGGCGGTGGCAGGCGGGCAGAAGCAGCGGTCAAGTCGTCTGCAAGCTCACGTCCTCTCCAGGGACAGCGAGAGAGCCCTCTCCCACGGCGTGAAGACGACGCGCCCGTGATCCGTACCTCGAACGACTCGCGCACGCGCAACAGCTACCCCGCGAACCAGTCGTCCCATCGAAGTAACTTTGCGGCGGGACACGCGGCGCCTCCGGCAGGAGAAGCGGGCGACGCTTCACCTTCGCCACAATAACCGCATCGAAAAAGGTACGCCATGTCGTTCAATTTCACGTCCTTTTCCCTTTTTCCTCTTTCTCTCTCTTGCAACAGGGACCGGGAAAGGGGGAAACCCCGAAAGGGATCCTTCTCCGTGAAGGAACCAGGCTCCGAGCCCCCTACTGATCAGAGGTTCGAAGGCTGGCCCCTCAGAGGGGTTCAACAGCCGCCTCAGATCGCGTGGGCTCTACACCCACTACTGGTCAGAGGTTCGAAGGCCGGCCCCTCGAAAGGGTTCAACGACTGCCTCAAGCTACTCGGGCTCCATGCCCACTACTGATCAGGGGTTCGAAGGCTGGCCCCCGAAGGGTTCACAGTCGCCTCAGACATAGAGCGAGGGATGACCAGGGGTACGTTCGATACATAACCAAGGCTCGGGCTACGCTCCTAAGGTACCCTAGGACATTTCCGAGACCCGCGGGAGCGATCTTGTAACAGAATCCCATCGGAGGGAGGCATCGAGCCCTCGGACCCCGTCGCCAGGGGACCGGGTCTGGTAGATCACCTGCAGGTACTTTTGGGCCCGCCTCCGGGCCACAGCCGACCCCTAACGAATGGGGCACGGGCGTCCACTCGGATCACCCGTTCGCAGCTCACTGGAGACACCATGTTTGTCGCCCATCGAGGGCAACATGGCGCTTTCCCCCCTCCTCCTTGCGGAAAGGCGACGCAGGGGCGTATGTAAAAAAGTTGAGTCTGTCCTTGATCGTCCTCTCGCTCTGTGCGGAGGCTCGGGGGCTGCTCTCGCAAACTCGGCTCCGGCCAAACCGTTGACAGCGTCAACATACCAGCCCGAGAGCTTGGGACTCGACGGTGCACTCGGGCTACGGCCAGCTCGCATGAGGGAACGACCAGACTAGCCGAGCCATTGCACGAGGCATTAAGACCTCGAAGGAGTCTAACCACTCCTCCGACGCCTCGGAGGCTACACCCGGCGGGTGCGCTCGCGCGCCCCCGCCGGAACGAACAGCAACCGGGAAAGGCTGGTCCCCTTGCAAAAAAGTGCGACAAAAGCCTCCAAGCGAGTGTTGACACTCCCTTGGAGGCTCGGGGGCTACTGTCGGGGACCATAATTAGGGGTACCCCCGAGGTTCCTAAATCTCAGCTGGTAACCCCCATCAGCATAAAGCTGCAAAGGCCTGATGGGTACGACTAAGTCAGGGATCGGTCCATTCGAAGGACGCGATCGCGCCTCGCCCGAGCCTAGCCTCGGACAAGGGCAGCCGACCCCGGGGGATCTCCGCCTCGCCCGAGGCCCCCCTCCAGAACCTAATGTATTCCCGGCTCGCCTGAGGCCCTGTCTTCGCCAAGAAGCAACCCTGACCAAATCGCCGCACCGACCGACCAAATCGTAGGAGCATTTAATGCAAAGGTGGCCTGACACCTTATCCTGACACGCGCCCCTACAGTCGACAGAGCCGAAGTGACCGCCGTCACTTCGCCGCTCCACTGACCGGCCTACCAGACAGACAGCGCCGCCTGCGCCACTCCGACTGCGGTGCCACTCGACAGAGTGAGGCTGACAGGCGGTCAGGCCCGACTGCAGACACCATAGGAAACTCTGCTCCGCCCGACCCCAGGGCTCGGACTCGGGCTGAGTCCTGGAAGACGGCGAACTCCGCTCCGCCCGACCCCAGGGCTCGGACTCGGGCTGAGTCCCGGAAGACGGTGAACTCCGCTCCGCCTGACCCCAGGGCTCGGACTCGGGCTAAGTCCCGGAAGACGGTGAACTCCGCTCCGCCCGACCCCAGGGCTCGGACTCGGGCTAAGTCCCGGAAGACGGCGAACTCCGCTCCGCCCGACCCCAGGGCTCGGACTCGAGCTAAATCCCGGAAGATGGCGAACTCCACCCGAACCAGGGCTCGGACTCGGGCTCAGCACCGGAAGACAACGAACTCCGCTCCGCCCGACCCCAGGGCTCGGACTCGGGCTAAGTCGCGGAAGACAACGAACTCCGCCTCGCCCGACCCCAGGGCTCAGACTCTGCCCTGGCCTCTGCCGACGACCTCCGCCTCGCCCGACCCCAGGGCTCGGACTCCGCCCAGGCCTCAGCCGATGGTCTCCGCCTTGCCCGACCTAGGGGTTCGGACTCGACCTCGACCGCAGAAGACAGACTCGACTTCAGCTTCGGAGGAGCTTCCACATCGCCCATCCTAGGGCGCGGACCGGCCACATCAACAGGAGGCGCCATCATCACCCTACCCCGAGCTGACTCAAACCATGAGGGACAAGACTGGCGTCCTATCTGGCTCGCTCCGCCAGATAGGCAATGATGGCGTTCCCGCATACTCAGTGATGGTGGCAGCTCGCAGCCCCCTTACGGAAGCAAGAGGACGTCAGCAAAGACTCGACGGCTCCAACAGCTATCCCTCCACCAGGCTCCAACGCCCCTCCGACAGCCACGACATTACCCCAACAGGGCGCCAAGATCTCTCCGGCTGCCACCATGGCATGTACTTAGGGCGCTAGCTCTCCCCCGCTAGACACGTAGCACTCTGCTACACCCCCATTGTACACCTGGATCCTCTCCTTGCGCTTATAAAAGGAAGGACCAGGGCCCTCTTAGAGAGGGTTGGCCGCGCGGGGACGAGGACGAGACGAAGGCGCTCGCGTGAGGCCGCTCGCTCCCTCTCCCGCGTGGACGCTTGTAACCCCCTACTGCAAGCGCACCCGACCTGGCGCGGGACGAACACGAAGGCTGCGGGATTCCCACCACTCTCTCTCTCTCTCCAGGGCCATCTCCGGTCGCCTCGCTCTCCCCCCTTCGCGCTCGGCCTCGCGCTCGACCCACCTGGGCTGGGGCACGCGGCGACATTCACTCGTCGGCATTAGGGACCCCCGGTCTCGAAACGCCGACAAATAACATTCCTAAAATAATAATGTTCTTATATCTATGCGACCGTTCGGCCAAGATTTGATGAGAATGGGGTGGTATGATGAGTTGTTGTAGAGTTGTATGGTGAGTTTTGTTATCTGAAATAGGGATGGATTCGGATCGGATACGCATGTAAACGAATCCGAATGTCACTATTTACCATACTTTAAGTCGAATATGAATGCGAATACGGATACTATCGGATACGAATACAAAACAGATAGTTCGAATTCAGTTACTTACTTGATTTGGAACATAACATCATATCAAGTATTAATTTGTTTTATCGATGGATTTATAGTTGATAAAAACCATACTACAAGTAAATTATGAATAATATTAGATATACATTATTTAGCTGAAACTTAGTTGAATATCATATTTTTAAATAAATTATTTATACATGCTATATTTATATTTTGGACTCTAAATAAAAATCTTTCTGTATATTAAGTATATTTGTATTTTAGACTCTAAAAACTCCAATAGTCTAATGTATTCAAAATTAGACTTTTTAATATTAATTAAAATTTGTCATTGTATAACACTAGTAATGTAAGATTAACACGATCATTTATTTATGATATAAATATTTTTTAACATTTTAAATGGTGTGCGTCAGTACCCTCAATCAGTGGTACCTCCTGCCACTGCATAAAGGCGACGCACCCGTGCAACGCCTCAAGGCCACGTGAAGAATGGCGCCCAATGGGCAGGTCCAAGAGCGTCGCGTGGCAAGGAAAGGGAGTACATCCCGGTGTTCGTCGCTAAGTCCGGAACCCCACAGAAGGACACCGGACCCCTATACATACAAGTCCAGGGCCCCAAGAAGGTATATGGGATCCCCTGGAAGGCCTCAGCATTGGCAAGGTCCCGGGACGAGGAGGACCCCGGCGTAGGTAGGGGTCCGGTGCTGGCATGTGTCCAGACCTTGTCCTGCACTGCCCACTGCTGCCGCGTAGCTTGTGGCCCGACACATAAACCAACGGGCCAAGCCTGGCATAAAGCCCATCAATCCGAGCGGCATCTGCATTTATTGCTGAAAGGACGCGCCGCCTGCCACCACGCCAGCAGGTGACGCGCCCTCTCAGCATTTAATGCATCCTGTCCAATCCGATGGTAGGCGGCGTCAGGGTCATCCAGCAGGCAGCGCGTCTGACCGGTCTGTTGACAAACAATGCGCCCGTGCCGAGCGGTGCACCATACTCATCATCCCTTCTATAAGAAGCCTCCCCTGCACGCCGAAGATATGAAGATCTCGGGTGCCAGGGCGCTAGAAGATCGCCTCAGTAGCACACGTTTTGGCTCCAAGTACAATATTCGTTATGTCCCTGGACCCACATGTCGGGGCTCAGTACCTTTGTGCATGCCCCCCTTCGGCTATAAAAGGGGAGGCATGCGGCGTTACAAGACAGACCCAATCTTAGGCAGACACTCACAAGTTTATATAAGCTCCTGAAGCAATACATCACACAGTGGAGTAGGGTATTACGCTCCGGTGGCCCGAACCACTCTAAACCCTTGCGTGCTCCCGTGTGTTGATCCACCAGTCTCGTAATAAGCAAAACGCTTAGGCCCCTCCTCTTTTTAGGATCTAGGCCGGGTGCAATCCGCCACCCGGCCGGGGAGATTTCCTCTCCGACATTTGGCGCGCCAGGTAGGGCCTAGGCTTCAAGTTTTTGCTTGTTTTCTTGCTCAGCATGATGGTGTGGATCATCGAGCACCGCACTGGAACTTCGGAGGATTTTGCAATGGAGCAAGAGGTTGCATCCTCCGCGCCACAAGTACCCGATCGCCCCGACTCCGGGACTGCTGTCGTACACGCCATACAACAACACACGCCAGTGCAGGCATCCCGGACTCCATCGAGGGCAGTGCCTACAGCGTTGTCTGCAGCCATGGAGTTGCTACGCCACCCCCCTAGCTCCACGGCTTCGCCAGGGGCCATGAAAAAGTGGCGTGACGACCGCCTACTCGGCATGGCACATTCCACTTCGACCAGGTCTAGGCCTCGGTCATCCTGGCGCCAGCGCGAGGCGACAGCGTCTGTACGCTCGCCCTCCGTAAGGGGAGCACAAACCGATGACCTCCGGGCAGAGCTCAACCATAGGCATACGGGAGAGGACGCCCAGATCTCTTTGGAAAGGGCGTGGGAGCGCCGACAAAACATCGAGGGTCGCAACCTCGACTGAGATTTCGCTGCGGAAGCACCGCAGACACCAATGGGCGCCCAGTCCCAAACGGGTGTCCCCTTGGCCGGCGTGGGCTGCGCCGCCCTCGCGGACCGTCTACGTGCGGCGTCATGGCCGCCCAAGTTCCGGCCACACCTGCTAGAAAAATACGATGGAACATCAAACCCGTCGGAGTTCCTACAGGTGTACGTCATCGCCATCACGGTAGCAGGTGGAAACACCGCGGTGATGGCGACCTATTTTCATGTCGCCCTTTCTAGGCCTGCCCGGACTTGGCTCATGAACCTCGCCCCAGGGTCAATCTACACCTGGGAAGAGCTCTATGCACGGTTCGTTGCGAACTTCGCCAGCGCTTACCAGCAGCATGGCATGGAGGCCCACCTACACGCAGTGAGGCAGGAGCCCCGAGAGACCCTTCGGACATTTATCTCCCGCTTCACCAAGGTACGAGGTACTATTCCTCGTATTTCTGATGCCTCCATCATCACAGCCTTCCATCAGGGGGTACATGATAAGAAAATGTTAGAGAAGCTGGCCACACATGATGTGGAGACTGTCCCCACGCTCTTCGCCCTGGCACAAGTGTGCCAGAGCCGCCGAAGGTCGAGCATGGCACTCGGCCCCACAAACTGGGACCACCCAGACGGGTGGTTCGAGCGCCATCCCCCGGGACGACAGAAAGAAAAAGAAGGGCCATGGCTACGAGTGGCCGCAGTCTACCGCGCTGGTGGTCGCAGCTGCGACTGGGGACCGGGGCAACCGCAACAAACGCCCACGACCACAAAGGGGTAACAGCGGCACGTGCTCTGTACACCCCAACTGTCGCCACAATGCGGTAGAGTGTCGCGAGATCATTGATCTCACAAAACGCGTCAGCGAACATGCCAACGAGGGACGTGAGCAGTCTTCCAAGGATGGCTCCTTGCCTCGCCGTCGTCCTGGCAAGGAAAAGGTGAGAGCACCTAGAGGGGGGGTGAATAGGTGATCCTGTAAAAACTTAAAACTCAAGGCCACAAACTTGATTAAGTGTTAGAACAATAAAGCCAAGTGGCTAGAGAGGAGTTCTTGCTAAACACGATAACCATAAGGAAATCAACACAGAGAGGCACAGTGGTTTATCCCGTGGTTCGGCCAAGTCCAATACTTGCCTACTCCACGTTGTGGCATCCCAACGGACGAGGGTTGCACTCAACCCCTTTCAAGCGGTCCAAAGACCCACTTGAATACCATGGTGTTTCTCTTTGTTTCACTATATCCCGCTTGCGAGGAATCTCCACAACTTGGAGTCTCTCGCCCTTACAATTTGATGATCACAAATAAGCACAGAGGTAAGGATGGGATGAGCAACACACACAAGACACAAAATCAGAGCACAAACACGCACACAAGTCACAACTTGAGCTCGCAACACAACTCGAAGAGTTCTCTACTCAAATGGAGCTCTAGTTGCTATCACAAAGAATCAAATACGCCGAAATGGAGTCTTGGTGCTTAGGGATGCACAAAGAATGCTTGGTGTGCTCCTCCATGCGCCTAGGGGTCCCTTTTATAGCCCCAAGGCAGCTAGGAGCCGTTGGAAGCAATCCAGGAAGGCAAATCTTGCCTTCTATCGGGTGGTGCACCGGACAGGCACTGTTCACAGTCCGGTGCAGATTGCTTTCCTAATTTGGCGCAGCCGACCGTTGAAGATTTGGAGCCGTTGGCGCACCGGACAGTCCGGTGCCCCCATCCAACCGTTGGCTCGACCACGCGTCACGCGCGGATTGCGCGGCCAATCGTTGGCGTGCCGACCGTTGGCTCACCGGACAGTCCGGTGCCTCACCGGATAGTTCGGTGAATTTTAGCGGTACGCTTGTTGACTCCTTCCCGAGAGCGGCGACTTCGCCGCAGACGACTCACCAGACAGTCCGGTGATTTATAGCCATACGCCACCGTCGAGACCCGAGAGCATGCAGTTCACCGAGACTGGTCCTGGCACACCGGACACTGTCCGGTGCACCACCGGACAATCCGGTGCACCCAGATCGAGCAGCCTTTTGGCTGAACACAGCCAACTTAACTCCAACGCGATTTCTCCTATTTCTAGCACTTAGACACAATACATTAGTCTTCAAAATAATGTACTAAGTCTAGAGACATACCTTTAATCTTGATTTGCACTTCTTGAGTCTTTGGCACACATATTACTCAAAGCATTTGTGTGGAGCACTAAATCACCAAAATCTTATAGAAATGACCCAAGGGCACATTTCCCTTTCAATCTCCCCCTTTTTGGTGATTTATGCCAACACAACAAAAAAGCAACTAAAGAAGTGCAACATCAATGCAAACGAGAACAAAAATTTGTATTTGATTCAAATTTGACATATTTGGATCATTCTTTGCCACCACTTGGTTTGTTTTTGCAAATCAAACTCAATTTCCTATCTCTAAGTCAAAGTCACTTGTTGAGGCATAGAGAGAGGTATTCCAAAAGAAATTGATCAAAGATTCAAAAAACTCTCCCTTTTTTCCATAATCAACCATTCTCCCCACAAGAGACCAACTTTTGACAATTAGAGACAATAAGAGTATTTTGACAAAACAAAAACTCTAACTCTACTATTTTCAAAATTCTCAAGTGGTAGCTGATCCATTTCTTGCTTTGGCCTTAATTTCTCCCCCTTTGGCATTAAGCACCAAAACAGGATCATTATTGGCCCTTAAACCTCATTGCCTCACCAAAAATCTTCAATTAAGAGTAAAAAGGCAATAAGAACATGGAGATGAACTTGGAGTGAGTTACCCTCTCATCGGAGTGCAGTGGAAGTCTTGCATGGTCCAAGTTCACCATTTCCCTTTAAATCCTCCTTTGGGACTAATTTAAGAAAAAACTCATGCACACGGTTAGTCTCAAAGGGTCAAGTTGTAGCATTTCTCCCCCTAAGTATGTGCATCATTCACACATGGACTTATGAGGTCCGGGGATCCCTTGCACAACTTGAGCACCATAAATAATAAAATGCATAATGGAACATGATCAAAGGCATAAAACACATGTATGCTCTATATCAATCCAAGTTACGCGAATCTAAGACATTTAGCTCACTACGCAGCCTGCAAAAGGTCTTCTCATCTAAAGGCTTGGTAAAGATATCGGCTAGCTGGTTCTCGGTGCTAACATAAAACACTTCGATATCTCCCTTTTGCTGATAGTCTCTCAAAAAGTGATGTCGGATGTCTATGTGCTTTGTGCGGCTGTGTTCAACAGGATTGTCCGCCATGCGGATAGCACTCTCATTGTCACATAGGAGTGGGACTTTGCTCAAATTGTAGCCAAAGTCCCAGAGGGTTTGCCTCATCCAAGTTGCGTGCAACACTGTCCTGCGGCAACGTACTCGGCCTCAGCGGTGGATAGGGCAACGGAAGTTTGTTTCTTAGAACTCCATGACACCAGGGACCTTCCTAGGAATTGGCACGTCCCTGATGTACTCTTCCTATCGACCTTACATCTAGCATAGTCGGAGTCTGAATATCCAATTAAGTCAAAGGTAGACCCCTTTGAATACCAGATCCCGAAGCAAGGCGTAGCAACTAAATATCTAAGGATTCGCTTAACGGCCACAAGGTGACACTCCCTTGGGTCAGATTGAAATCTAGCACACATGCATACGCTAAGCATAATATCCGGTCTACTAGCACATAAATAAAGTAGGACCCTTTCATAGACCGGTATGCCTTTTGATCAACGAACTTACCTCCTTTGTTGAGGTCGACATGTCCGTCGGTTCCCATTGGTGTCTTTGCGGGCTTGGCGTCCTTCATCCCAAACCGCTTGAGCAAGTCTTGTGTATACTTCGTTTGAGAGATGAAGGTGCCATCCTTGAGTTGCTTCACTTGGAACCCAAGGAAGTAGTTCAACTCGCCCATCATCGACATCTCAAATTTTTGAGTCATCACCCTGCTAAACTCTTCACAAGCCTTTTGGTTAGTAGAACCAAATATTATGTCATCGACATAAATTTGGCACACAAATAGATCACTGTCACAAGTCTTAGTGAAAAGAGTTGGATCGGCTTTCCCAACCTTGAAAGCATTAGTAATTAAAAAGTCTCTAAGGCATTCATACCATGCTCTTGGGGCTTGCTTAAGTTCATAGAGCGCCTTAGAGAGCTTACACACATGGTCGGGGTATCGTTCATCCTCAAAGCCTGGGGGTTGCTCCACGTACACCTCCTCCTTGATTGGCCCATTGAGGAAAGCGCACTTCACGTCCATTTGGAACAACCTGAAAGAATGGTGAGCGGCATAGGCTAACAAAATACGAATCGACTCTAGCCTAGCCACAGGAGCGAAAGTCTCCTCAAAGTCCAAACCTGCGACTTGGGCATAACCTTTTGCCACAAGTCGAGCCTTGTTCCTTGTCACCACCCCGTGCTCGTCCTGTTTGTTGCGGAACACCCACTTGGTTCCCACAAAGTTTTGCTTGGGACATGGCACCAGAGTCCAAACTTCATTTTGCTTGAAGTTGTTGAGCTCTTCCTGCATGGCCAACACCCAGTCCGGATCTAGCAAGGCCTCTTCTACCCTAAAAGGCTCAATAGAAGAGACAAAAGAGTAATGCTCACAAAAATTAGCTAATCTAGAGCGAGTGGTTACTCCCTTGCTAATGTCACCCAAAATCTGGTCGACGGGATGATTCCTTTGAATCATCGCTCGAACTTGAGTTGGAGGGGCCTATGGTACTTCTTCCTCCTCATCTTCGACATCCTGTGCTCCCCCTTGATCACACGCCTCTTCTTGAGGGACCTGTTCGTCATCTTGAGTTGGGGAGTGCACCGTCGTTGAGGAAGAAGGTTGATCTTGCTCCTTGCGTTCCTGTGGTCGCACGTCTCCAATCGCCATGGTACGGATCGCGTCCATTGGAACATCATCCTCATCTACATCATCAAGATCAACTTGCTCTCTTGGAGAGCCATTAGTCTCATCAAATACAACGTCACTAGAGACTTCAACTAAACCCGATGATTTGTTGAAGACTCTATACGCCTTTGTATTTGAGTCATAACCTAACAAAACCCTTCTACAGCTTTGGGAGCAAATTTTGAATTTCTACCTTTCTTCACCAAAATGTAGCATTTACTCCCAAAAACTTGAAAATACGAAACATTGGGTTTGTTACTGGTTAGTAGCTCGTATGACGTCTTCTTGAGGAGGCGATGAAGGTAGACCCGGTTTATGGCATGGCAAGCTGTGTTCACAGCTTCCGACCAAAACCGCTCGGGCATCTTGAATTCTCCAAGCATCATCTTCGCCATGTCTATAAGCATCCTGTTCTTCCTCTCTACAACACCATTTTGCTGTGGTGTGTAGGGAGCAGAGAACTCGTGCTTGATTCCTTCCTCCTCAAGAAACTCCTCCACTTGCAGGTTCTTGAACTCGGACCCGTTGTCGCTTCTAATCTTTTTCACCTTGAGCTCAAACTCGTTTTGAGCTCGCTTGAGAAAGCACTTGAGGGTCCCTTGGTTTTCTGATTTATCCTGCAAAAAGAATACCCAAGTGAAGCGGGAAAAATCATCAACAATAATGAGACCATACCTACTTCCCCCATGCTGAGGTAGGCGACGGGTCCGAAGAGGTCCATATGCAATAGCTCCAGAGGTCTTGATGTAATCATCACATTCTTGATGTGATGAGCACTTCCCACTTGTTTTCCTGCTTGACAAGTTGCACAAGGTCTATCTTTTTCGAAAGTTACATTTGTTAGACCTACCACATGTTCTCCCTTTAGAAGCTTGTGAAGGTTCTTCATCCCCACATGTGCTAGACGGTGATGCCATAGCCAGCCCATGCTAGTCTTAGCGATTAAGCATGCATCTAGATCGGCCTCCTCCTTCGAAAAATCAACTAAATAGAGTTTGCCGTCTAGTACACCCTTAAAAGCTAATGAACCATCACTTCTTCTAAAGACAGACACATCTACGTTTGTAAATAAGCAGTTGTAACCCATATTACATAATTGACTAACGGACAACAAGTTATATCTGAGCGATTCTACTAAAAACACATTAGAAATGGAATGCTTGGAAGAAATAGCTATTTTTTCTAGTCCTTTAACCTTGCCTTGATTCCCATCACCGAATATGATTGAGTCTTGGGAATCTTTGTTCTTGACATAGGAGGTGAACATCTTCTTCTCCCCCGTCATGTGGTTTGTGCATCCGCTGTCGATAATCCAGCTTGAGCCCCCAGATGCATAAACCTGCAAGGCAAATTAGGCTTGGGTTTTAGGTACCCAACTCTTGTTGGGTCCTACAAGGTTAGTTACAATAGTCTTAGGGACCCAAATGCAAGTCTTGTCTCCCTTGCATTTGGCCCCCACCTTTTTAGCAATCACCTTTTTATTTTTACATGAAAGAATAAATTTAGCATTGCAAGCATGAAAGACAGTGGTAGATCCATTATACACTTTCCTAGGAGCATGAGACACAGAATTCCTCCTAGATCTACCATTAAAGTTTGAACTTGAAGTAATCATGGCATGTGAATCATAAGTATTAAAACACCTATTAGGATGAGCATTCCTAGAATATTTCCTATCATGATACAAGAAAGCATGATTTTTATGAACACTATTAGCCATAGGGGCCTTCCCTTTCTCCTTGGCAGAGATGAGAGCCTTATGACTTGTTAAGTTCTTAGTTTCCCTTCGAAAGCCAAGCCCATCCTTAATAGAGGGGTGTCTACCACTAGTGTAGGCCTCCCTTGCAAATTTTAGTTTATCAAAATCATCTTTGCTAGTCTTAAGTTGGGCATTAAGACTAGCTACTTCATCATTTAATTTAGAAATAGAAATTAAATGTTCATTGCAAGCATCAACATTAAAATCCTTACACCTATTGCAAATTACTACATGTTCAATACGAGAACTAGATTTATTTGCAATTTCTAGCTTAGCATTTAAATCACCATTCAAAATCTTCAAGCTAGAAATAGATTCATTGCAAATAGACAATTTAGAAGATAGTAATTCATTCCTTTTAATCTCTAAGGCAAGAGACTTTTGAACATTAATAAATTTATCATGTTCCTCATACAAGATGTCCTCTTGCCTCTCTAGTAGTCTATCCTTTTCGTTTAGAGCATCAATCAATTCATTTATCTTTTCTACTTTTGCTTTATCTAATCCTTTAAACAAACTAGTGTAATCAATTTCATCATCACTAGAGTCCTCATCACTAGAAGTAGAGTACTTAGGAGTTTCTCTAGTGTTTACCTTCTTTTCTTTTGCCATTAGGCACGTGTGGCGTTCATTGGGGAAGAGCGATGATTTGTTGAAGGCTGAGGCGGCGAGTTCCTCATCGTCGGAGTCGGACGACGAACAATCCGAGTCCCACTCTTTGCCGAGGTGTGCCTCGCCCTTCGCCTTCTTGTAGGCCTTCTTCTTTTCCCTCTTCCCGCCTTTCTCTTGTTCCTGGTCATTAGTGTTGTCGGGACAATTAGCTATAAAATGACCATACTTACCACACTTGAAGAAGGAGCGCTTCCCCTTCGTCTTGTTCTTGTTGGGGTGCTCCTTGCGCCCCTTTAGCGCCGTCTTGAAGCGCTTGATGATGAGGGCCATTTCTTCCTCGTTAAGCCCCGCCGCCTCAACTTGCGCCACCTTGCTAGGTAGCGCCTCCCTGCTACTCGTTGCTTTGAGAGCAACGGTTTGAGGCTCGTGGATTGGGCCATTCAACGCCTCATCAACGTATCTCGCCTCCTTGATCATCATTCGCCCACTTTCAAACTTCCCAAGTATTTCCTCGGGTGTCATCTTGGTATACCTAGGATTTTCACGAATAGAGTTAACAAGATGAGGATCAAGGACAGTGAAGAACCTTAGCATAAGTTGAACGACGTCGTGGTCCGTCCATCTCGTGCTTCCATAGCTCCTTATTTTGTTGACAAGGGCTTGAGCCTGTTGTATGTTTGGGTTGGCTCCTCCCCCCTGATCATTGTGAACCTCCCTAGTTCACCCTCCACCAACTCCATCTTGGTGAGCATGGTGACATCATTCCCCTCATGCGAGATCTTGAGGGTGTCCCAAATCTGCTTGGCGTTATCCAAGCCGCTCACCTTATGGTATTCTTCCCTGCATAAGGATGCTAAAAGAATAGTGGTAGCTTGTGCATTTTTGTGAATTTGTTCATTTATAAACATGGGATTATCCGAACTATCAAAATGCATTCCATTCTCTACAATCTCCCATATACTTGGATGAAGAGAGAACAAGTGACTACGCATTTTGTGACTCCAAAATCCGTAGTCCTCTCCATCAAAGTGTGGAGGTTTACTAAGAGGAATGGAAAGCAAATGTGCATTTGAATTATGCGGAATACGAGAGTAATCAAAAGAAAAGTTTGAGTTGACCGTTTTCTTTTTCTCGTAGTCGTCGTTGTTTTGGGAAGAAGAAGACTCGTCGCTGTCGTAGTAGACTATCTTCTTGATGTGCCTCTTCTTCTTCCCGTCTTTCTTTTTGTGACTCGAGCCAGAGTCAGTGGGCTTATCGTCTCTTGGCTCGTTGAAGGTGGACTCCTTCTCCTTATCGTTGACCACCATCCCCTTTCCCTTAGGATCCATCTCTCCGGGCGGTTAGTCCCTTGCGTGAAGAGAACGGCTCTGATACCAATTGAGAGCACCTAGATGGGGGGGGGGTGAATAGGTGATCCTGTAAAAACTTAAAACTCAAGGCCACAAACTTGATTAAGTGTTAGAACAATAAAGCCAAGTGGCTAGAGAGGAGTTCTTGCTAAACACGATAACCACAAGGAAATCAACACAGAGAGACACAGTGGTTTATCCCGTGGTTCGGCCAAGTCCAATACTTGCCTACTCCACGTTGTGGCGTCCCAACGGACGAGGGTTGCACTCAACCCCTTTCAAGCGGTCCAAAGACCCACTTAAATACCACGGTGTTTCTCTTTGTTTCACTATATCCCGCTTGTGAGGAATCTCCACAACTTGGAGCCTCTCGCCCTTACAATTTGATGATCACAAATAAGCACAGAGGTAAGGATGGGATGAGCAACACACACAAGACACAAAATCAGAGCACAAACACGCACACAAGTCACAACTTGAGCTCGCAACACAACTCGAAGAGTTCTCTACTCAAATAGAGCTCTAGTTGCTATCACAAAGAATCAAATGCGCCAAAATGGAGTCTTGGTGCTTAGGGATGCTCAAAGAATGCTTGGTGTGCTCCTCCATGCGCCTAGGGGGTCCCTTTTATAGCCCCAAGGCAGCTAGGAGTCGTTGGAAGCAATCCAGGAAGGCAAATCTTGCCTTCTGTCGGGTGGCGCACCGGACAGTCCGGTGCACCACCGGACAGGCACTGTTCACAGTCCGGTGCAGATTGCTTTCCTAATTTGGCGCAGCCGACCGTTGAAGATTTGGAGCCGTTGGCGCACCGGACACTGTCCGGTGCACACCGGACAGTCCGGTGCCCCCATCTGACCATTGGCTCGGCCACACGTCACGCGCGGATTGCACGGCCGACCGTTGGCTCACTGGACAGTCCGGTGAATTTTAGTCGTACGCTTGTTGACTCTTTCCCGAGAGCGGCGACTTCGCCGCAGACGACTCACCGGACAGTCCGGTGCACCACCGGGCAGTCCGGTGATTTATAGCCGTACGCCGCCGTCGAGACCTGAGAGTAGGCAGTTCACCGGGACTGGTCCTGGCACACCAGACACTGTCCGATGCGCCACCGGACAGTCTGGTGCACCCAGACCGAGCAGCCTTTTGGCTGAACACAGCCAACTTAACTCCAACGTGATTTCTCCTGTTTCTAGCACTTAGACACAATACATTAGTCTTCAAAACAATGTACTAAGTCTTGAGACAGACCTTTAATCTTGATTTGCACTTCTTGAGTCTTTGGCACACATATTACTCAAAGCATTTGTGTGGAGCACTAAATCACCAAAATCTTATAGAAATGACCCAAGGGCACATTTCCCTTTCAAAAGGTCGACGACGGTGAGGTGGCTGCGGCTGAGTAGGACCTCGGGTATCAGTCACCCGAAGGGGACCTGAAGGACGTCTTCGCAAAAGACTCCCACTCCGATGGCGACGACTAAACGGACCACCGGCGGGACCCCATGTCCCCCGGCCTATGGAGCTGAAGCCTGCCTTCCTCCAAAAACCCATCTGGACTTCCCACGGGTCTAGATTTCTGACAGGTTCATCCAGGAATGACCACAGCCAAAGGCGGGGCCTCCTTCGTCAAACGCAGATGGGGACCCAGGGTTGGGACCTAATCTTATGGAAGTACCAGACCAAATTAGGGCTCCGTAACACTCCCCCAGCTGGGAAGGACCCTTCATGGTAATGGGAATCCCCTGACCCAAGGGCAACTATCTAGCTACGACTGAAGGAGTTTCTCCCCCAGTGCCGGAATATCTCTATAAGTTTTATCTATAGAGCAAGTTTGAGGGGTTGAAGTTTTTCCCTTTTATAACTAGGTAGTGCATACGTGCACGCCAACCCGATGGGGTCTGTCCCCATAAACCCGGCCTGTTGGTCCGCACCCATGCATGACAAGTTATAAAAGAAAACTACCCTCTCAGATGTACCTCTATGATAATGTTATCCTACTGCCCCAAGGTCTTCTCCTGCAGTTTCTGGATTATATTTTAGCTAACCCACCCGACCAGTTCCCATCCTATCAGGCATGATGACATCTAAATTGAACAGCCAAGCTTGCGGCTTAGGACCTCTATGCGAAAGCAGGAGGGCCCAACAGCCTGGGGGCTGGCTCTGAAGAACGGGAGCCCATTCCATGGGGTGGTTAGGAGCCTGTGTGGTCGGTTAGCCTGGTTCCATACCTGAAACCCTGCACACTCCACCACTCTGTGACGGGTACTCTAGTACTTAGAGCTATAAGTCCTATGCGCCCGACAGCTTGGGGTCCAGAACTAAAGAAGCGATACTTGTCTCCTGGGGTAGTCCGGAGCCGTGTAGCCGCTCAGCCTGGTCCCGTACCGTGGGCCTGCACACTCCACCACCCTGTGGCAGGTGTCCTAGTATCTAGAACCACCACCCAGGGGGTCCGGACGCACAACTTGGCTCCCTCAGGCTAGACCCTGCAAGTCCCGAGCATGTGTCAAAGGATGGCTAGTGTCAGATGGCGGGTCCTACGGGTGTATCACTAACGCTCTTTAAAACTAAAGCTGTGTACAGATCCAGGTCTCGGTGAGGCTGCCTCCCGAAGGCCGTTGGCAGTCCTTTCATATACGCTGGAGCCCAACCTCGATACATCGAGCCTACACCCCAGGCAGGGGGCCAGGTACCAAGGGAAGGCAACAGCAGGAACAGGCGATGCACAGATAAGTGTTAAACACTTCTTTATAAATAATACTCAGAAGTACCTTACAAAAACAGGAAAAAGCCTAGGGCCGGTTCTAATGAACAGATGCCCGTTCCATGGGGTGGCCCGGAGCCTGTGTGGCCGGTTAGCCTGGTTCCGTACCCGAAATCCTGCACACTCCATCACTCCGTGACGGGTGCCCTAGTATTTGGAACTATAAGTCTTGTGCATCCGACAGCTTGGGGTCCAGAACTAGAGAAGCGATGCTTGTCTCCTGGGGTAGTCCGGAGCCAGGTAGTCGCTCAGCCTGGTCCTGTACCGTGGGCCTGCACACTCCACCACCTTGCGGTAGGTGTCCTAGTACCTAGAACCACCATCTAGGGGTCTAGACGCATAACTTGGCTCCCCAGACTTAGATCCTGTATACATATGTTATTACATTTTGCTTCTGAGCAAGCATATGTTATTACATTCCCTTACAAGCGGGACCCTAGCTCCATTTCTGACCAACGGGGGTGAGGACAAGACCATCCAAGAACGCCGCCGCCACCGCCGCGGCGTACGACGTCTTGTGCGATCCCCCCAGTGTGCCCGGCGGGCAGGAGAAGGGGTGGATGTGCCGGACCCCCGCACGGCGTGACCATCGCCCGTGCGGTGGACAGAAAGCCACGCCCTGACCAAAGCGACAAGAGGCAGCGTCGGAGGCGGCGCCGAAGCTGTCCAGCCCAAAGGGCCAGACACGCTGCAGCTGACGGCATGCAGCCAGCCGACCCCGTGTAGCCGAGGTTCGCCTCCTCCGCAAGGCTGGTGAACACCCTTCTCCCTCGAATGCTGGAGGAAGAAGCGGGTCACCAGCCCATGCGGAGGGTAGGGCCCCAACTTGGCTCGCCCCCCGCCCTAGCAAGGAAGATGAACATCCTTGAAGCTGAGGCTGGGGGGGAAGCCGCAGCCCGGCTTGCTTCTCCCCACCGCGAGGCCGCGCGGGAGGACGGGCTGACGAACAGGCTCTCTCTCTCTCCCTCGCGAACGCTTGTAACCCTCTATTGCAAGCGCATCCATCCTAGGCGCTGGACAACACAAGCCGCGGTTCCCCTTTCGCTTTCCCCCTTGTGTTCCGTCTCGCGCCGACCCATCTGGGCTGGGACACGCAGCGACAATTTACTCGTCGGTCCAGGGACCCCCCAGGGTCGAAACGCCGACACATCTTTTTTAAATATTTTTCATGACTACAAATTTGCATAAACTAATAGTTTTCGTGGAGTGCCTTTTTATATAACAACCTGACATGCAAGTAACTCAGTTTTTATGGGCCATTCTATTTTTATTGATAAGTCATTCAGCCATATATAAAGCTCCTGACCTATTTTTTAAATAAATGTTTTTTACTTGAGCTATTGATGACATAAGTGGTAATATATACCATTTCACCCAGATTTAAGGGACCAAACCCAGACGCAAATCAAATGTGTGGTAGGATCAAGTCTCACACATATGATAACTCATGGTACAGAAATGAAGGTCACATCTTTACTATACAATAAAAGTTTTGTACAAAATAGCTATATAATTACATCATATGAATACGACGTTCCAGCAATCATAGTTGACTGGGAGACGATGATCTAGACCTCTCACGAACTCATCGCGACATCATTCATGCTCCTTATCCTGCGGTACCTGTCCTTGGCCTGAAGGGATGTGAGTACATCAAGTATGAGCTCACATACGTTCATCGCTCAACAAGTTGTGGGGAATAATGTGCATGATCTCACTTACAGTGGGGCTCATGTTAAGTGTAAGGCTTACCAAAGAAGATGGTTAAAGCTGAGCATTGCTTTTAAAGTTGGTCAAAATTTTAATAGCAGTTACTAAGTATAAGTAGATACCAACCCAAATAAATAAGAGATCACAATTAATAATAACACCCACAATGCAATGCAAATGACCAATTAAGTTTAATTCCATAAGTTAATCATGTGAGTGTCCGAGCCGCTCATGACCGTGAGCACGACTGATATACTAGTTTGACACTCTGTAGAGGTTGCACATCCTTACCCACAAGTCATGTTACCCATCTACCACAGGGTTGTACGGACCCCATACACCTATACCGAGGAGGCGAGGCAGGGTAGCAATACTAGGCCTTTCCAAAGTTACACTAGTTCGAGAAAACCCACTACGGATTCAGGAAGAATGAAGCATAGGAATCCCTCGTCCGAAAAGCCATCGCAGCAGTTCGACCCGAGAACCTCCCTATACTCTACAGCCACGCCTCCTCGCATAGCCCTTTCGAGTAAGGTAATCTCTCCCTAGCTTTCCTAATTACTTGGCCAAGGGCGTCAAAATGCATCGGTAGGGGAGCGTTCCGCCTTAGAGGGAAGCAAACGCGAAAGCGGGGGTCGACGAAGCGAAAGCGAGAATGTCGGCTTGAGTAACAAAAACATTGGTGAGAATCCAATGCCCAGAAAACCCAAGGTTTCCTCCACAAGGTTTGTCCATGGAGGGTGAGTCAGGGCCTAAGATCAGGCCGAAAGGAGTAGTCGATGGACAACGGGTCAATATTCCTATACTACCCCTTGTTGGTACGGAGGGACGGAGGATGCTAGGTTAGCCGAAAGATGGTTATATGTTTAAGGACACAAGGTGACCCTGCTTTTTAAGGGTAAGAAGGGGAAGAGAAAATGCCTCGAGCCAAGGTCCGAGTACCAAGCGCTGCAGCGCTGAAGTATGAGCCTCGTGGACTAGCCATTGCTTCTCCACGAGGCTCATACTAGGCGCTACGGCGCTGAAGTATGTAACCCATGCCATACTCCTAGGAAAAGCTCGAATGACCTTCAACAAAAGGGTACCTGTACCCAAAACCGACACAGGTGGGTAGGTAGCCATTCCACCCTTGTGGTAGCACTATTTTCCTGGATGGTTCTCTATGTTCCAATTAACATGATGATCTTATCATGAACAATAATTAAAACAACAAAAAATTGGAGCATGATCATAATATAACATTAATTTTCCAAAATCAGGTAGAGCAATAGCAAATCTACCCACTAGTTCATTTGTTTGCAAGGTGTGAGATAAACAATACTAGGGAAATCTATTAGGTCCCATCAAATTTACTTGAGCATGACACAATGATTACTGGGAACATTATTAGGTAAAGAAGAGTGATCAAGGGCACAACGTGCCTGTGACTCGAGTTTCCAGATACTTCACCAAATTGGTCTTCGGGTGACTCGTGACTTCACTACTACTCGTAGCAAAACATACAAATAACTAGGAGTACATAAAATAACATTACACCAATCATGAGAACAAACAGCATGAAAAAAATTCTATGCGCTGCTACGAGATTGTAGGTTCGAGAACCACTAAATTCGAAGTTACGGTTAAAGAGTTATTATTTTCTGGAGATTTAGGTTTTAGATATAAAACAAATTAAGTGCATAATTTTAAACTATGTTTCATAACAAAATAAAGTCATCAGATGATAAACAATATTAACATGAATTTAACGCAACTGGAATAGATAAAAAAGGAACTAAAATCATAAAGTTATGAATTTTCTAAGATTGGGACATTGTTTTTGCACTAGAAATGATTTCTACATTTATTTTAATTGATTTCTCGGTTGACTGGGCTGCGGCCATAAATATAAGAAAGTTCAGGGGCTAGAGTTGATTTTTGGAAACTTGGAGTGGATTGAATGCTTTGAATGTGTATTTGGGTGGTTGGCTTTGCTCTTATATTGAATGGGAAGTTCAGAATACTTGGATCACTTTGAATGAGGTGGTTGGGGGTATTTATAGCCTCCAACCACTCCCTAGACGTTAGTTGTTTCTGCTGGTGATGGGCACACCGGACAGTTCGGTGGCGCACCGGACAGCCAATGTTCACTGTCCGGTGCGCGCCACGTCAGCGCGCCCGTTGGGGTTTTGGAGCGGACGACCGTTGGAACCTTGTCATGTAGCTGCACCAGACAGTCCGGTGACCTCTGACTTCTGCGCTTTGACTTCTGCCGCGCACTGTTCATAACAGTACACTTTTGCAGTCGACCGTTGACGCACAGTAGTCGTTGCTCCGCTGGCTCACCGAACATGTCCGGTGCATACCGGACAGTCCGATGAATTATAGCGGAGGGTGCCTAGAGAATTCCCGAGAGTGGCATGTTCGTTCGTTCGCTGGTCTGGTGTTCGGTGCACACCGCAGTGTCCGGTGTGCCAAAGACAGCACACTCTCATATCCTTTGCTCCAAATTTGTTTGTGTTCCCAACTGAATGTCTTTCTTAGTTTGTGCTGAACCTTATACACCTGAGATAAAAAACATCTTGACAAACTAGTTAGTCCACGTGGTTTATGATTAACGTCAACCACCAAAATCGATTATAGAAAATGTTTAGGTCCATTTTCCTTTCACACGACATGCGCGTGAATGGTCCACCGAAATCCGGCCCCTCGCCTTACGGGGCGCGACTTCCTTTTGCCGTTTTATTTTTTGGTTGCTTGTCTGTTAAGTTTAGAATCCTAACCGATCGCTATGAGGATCTGAACTGAACGCGAGTCTTTCGCGTGCAGATCGTATCGCGGATAGTTATCAGTTCGCGGACTCGGCCCTATATAAGGCGTCTGGCAGCCAGCATCAAACTCATCCCAATTTTCGCCTCTGCTCACAACTGCGCCACCATCGTAGTTCTCTTCATCCCGACCGCCGACATGCATCTGCGCTCAGGAGAGCAGGTCTCCGGAACCCTTCGCATTCGAGATCCTACACCGGGAGAAGGCGAATAAGGTTTTTGGGAAGCGTTCTCACGCGACTGCTCGCGATCTTGTCGTCGAACCTTGCTGCTTCGACGTCATCGGCCCCACTGCTTCGACGTCGTCGACCCTATTGCTTCCGGCCCGCGTCAGCTACCAGTATATCTGATCAGTACATATCATCTCATTTTACTTTATACTTTAATTCTCCTCATTTAGTCATGATTTATATTAGGAATTTAATATAAAAAATGTCTAATACTTCAAGAGCAACAGCGGAAGCGGATGGGAATTCAGAGATGATAATTTAAAGCATTTTTTTTTTGATCAAAGGATTATTTACCGAATCTTACATTTTTTCTGTGTTTATAAACTAATTTCTATAATTTTTTGTACCATTTCTGTGAATTTCCTGCGTTCGTTGTAAAGGAGCCATATTTCTGGGATTACCAAGGGCAATCATCTTTTGCCTAGCTCTGCCGATCGTCCAGCTCGTCGTCCTCGAAAAGGCTTTAAATCTAGAGATGGCAATGAGTATCCGCTACTCGAAACTCGATGAGTTTTTGCTCTATTAGGGTATGGGTTTGGATCAATTTCTCTATCCATGGGGTTTTAATGGGTTCAAATGAAAAACTAACGGGTACGTGGGCATAAGTTTGTTCTTGCACTACCTATACCCGCAAACCCATGGGTTTTTAAAACCCGCCTTAAAATCAACATTTCTTATAAATATGTTTTATAATATTATTAATTGAATATGTTCTAATTGAAATAAACTTCATATAACAAATTTTAGGCTAAAATTAGTTATCACTTGTTTCTTTTATGCTAGCTTATTAATGTATTGATTGTCATTTACATGATGAATTATTTTTTATGTTGATGTTAGTGGGCATAGGAAACACGTTGGGTACCCAAAATCCGCATGGGTATGGGTTTGGTCAAAATTTTATATTCGTCATGGGTATAGATTTTTTAGCGGACGTAATTTTTCTTCGCGGGTATCGATTTAGGTAAGTAATACCCAGCGAGTTTTTACCTATTGCCATCTCTATTCAAATCTGCTTGGACGCAAGGTGCAGCAACGGATGGCTGGCTGCTGTGTGCGCGTGACAGGATGCCTTCATGCCGGCAAGCAGCCATTGGGCGGAGGAATGAAAGCGGCCTCACACACCGAGGCGACACCAACTTCCCGGCTTCAAATCTGCTTGGACGCAAGGTTCAGCAACGGATGGCTGCCTGCTATGTGCGCGTGACAGGATGCCTTCATGCGGGCAAGCAGCCATTGGGCGGGGGAATGAAAGCGGCCTCAGATACCGAGGCGCACCAGCTTTTAGACTGTCCGCAGGGACGCACTACCCTAGCCCTTCCCTCCCCTGTCATTTAGAATTTTATCCTAAAAACTGATTATTAAAAGTATATTAAAAAGTTTTAAGAGTAAAT
Source organism: Zea luxurians (assembly GCA_029449295.1). Lineage (NCBI taxonomy): Eukaryota > Viridiplantae > Streptophyta > Magnoliopsida > Poales > Poaceae > Zea > Zea luxurians. Next base: position 11,175,644 of record JAOPSE010000011.1, on the reverse strand, counting down.
CATGATAAATACTTCAACAGTTTCTCTAAATATAACATGTGGGATAATCTGTATAGTCGCCGGGAGGTCGTGGATGATCCGATATGTTGAGAAATGGATTGGAGAGGCTGTAGATACGGGATGCATATTTTTTTGGGGGGAATAAGTGAGCTTTACTAATATCTATTTTAGGGTTAGTTTATACGTTCTTTTAGATTTTCTCTATTGGCCACCTCTTCGTCCTGCGACGCAACCCTCTACTGGGCCCCTTGATACTGGACCGTCTCTCTCATGTCAAATGGAGGGGATCCGTGTTCACCCCCACGAGCGGCTTCTCGAGGACGCCAGCAGCCGCGTGCTCCAGAAGAAAACGACGGTAATGGTCGCCTGCGTCTCGAGTCACGGCGGATTTCAGGCAGAGGTCGGGTGACGATGTGGTGCGGACAACGACAGATTTTAGGGTTTAGGGTCCGGAACAAAAGTATTCGGCGAGCGTTCGATTCGCTGGCCCATCCTTCGTCCGGACTCCTTCGTAAGATCTGTTCTCCTCGCCGCCGCTCCCTCTCCACTGACACCATTTATCCGATGCAGCAAGTGAGAAGTTGGACGGTTTTCAGTATAACAAAATTAATTAATTTGTGCTTCGTAATGGTGTATGAAAGATATCAAGAGAATTAATATTGAATACAGTTTTGGAAAACGCAATATAATCAATCAGCTTGTTCGCTGCGGCTTGCTGCGGCTGCGGCTGCGGCTTCTACAGTATTTTTCTCTCTATGGATTGCAGCTGTAGCAGTCCAAACAGTTGCAACAGTGCCGGCTTGCAGCCAGCCGAACAGGGCCAATTATGCATGCGTGGAATTTCGAAAGTAATGAAAAAATAATAATTATATGCATAATGGGCCGCACACTAATTATTAGAGATTATCTTTGTATTAAAAAATAATACAAAACTCAATATTTGAACCAGCTGTACGCTCCAGAAAAAAACAACTCAGAAAGATGTATGCGCTATTTTACGTGCATGTGAGCAAGTACAAATTGTTGAGATCTCTAAACCAAGGTATTATTAATAAAAGCCATACAAATAGTATCAAGCCGCACCTAACTGAAGCAAACAGGGGAAAGCTAGGCTGCAGTGGCGGTGTGTAAGTGTGTTGATATGCTTGAGCCTAAAAGCATACCAAATAATCCAAGATTCAAGGCGTTATTTGACACTATCGTCTTCATTGATGAGAAAATCAATAATGTTCTAGAAAATCAGAGCGATACTACCTTCTTCCAGATGAAGATGAGTCATTGCGAACATGCCGGAGTAAGAATAACATTCCTAAAATAATGTTCTTATGTGCGACCGTTCGGCCAAGATTTGATGGGAATGGGGTGGTATGATGAGTTGTGGTAGAGTTGTATGGTGAGTTTTGTTATCTAGAGTAGGGATGGATTCGGATCGGATACGCATGGAAACGAATCCGAATGTCACTATTTATCATATTTTAATTCGAATATGAATGCGAATACGAATACTATCGGATACAAATACAAAAACGGATAGTTCGAATTCGGATACTTGCATGATTTGGAATATAACATCATAACGAGTATTAATTTGTTTCATCGATGGATTTATACTTGATAAAAATCATATTACAAGCAAATTATGCATAATAGTACATATACATTATTTAGTTGAAACATAGTTGAATATCATATTTTTAAAATAAATTATTTATACCTGGTATATTTATATTTTGGACTCTAAATAAAAATATTTCTGTATATTAAGTATATTTGTATTTTAGACCCTAAAATCTCCAATAATCTAATGTATTCAAAATTAGACTTTTTAATATTAATTAAAATTTATTATTATATATCACTAGTAATGTAAGATTAACACAATCATTTATTTATGGTATAAATATTTTTTTAACATTTTAAATGGTGTGCATCAGTTTTTAGTACACTATTTAAAGTTTAAAATCACTTGTGATTAGTAATTAGTATTAAAGGTAAGTTTAAACTGATTTTATCGAATATTTTTTTCCTTTCGGATACGAATAGTATCGAATATTTCACGATTTCGTCGAATGATGTCGAATATGAATCTTAAACCGGATAGAGAAAAACCGAATTCGGATATATCTATTTAACATCATACTAAAATCGAATACAAATACAGATATCCGTATTAATACTCTATCCGAATACGAATACAAATAATTCGGATATGGAGACATCCAAATCCATCCCAAATCTGAAGAGTGCTAGCTAGGAGCTGCCGAGGAAGGTACTGTACTCCTGAACTGGAATACTATCAGCTATAAATGCGCTTCGGGAGTATGCATGCAAGAAAAGTGCATGAGTAATTAGGGGCAGCATGGTCACAAAATCCTTCAAAAGTATGAAACGTCAGTTTTTTTTTTTGTGCTTCCCCTCCAAAACAAACAACTAGAACGTGAGGGGGTAACTGAGCTGCAGTATTGTTGGGCCTATAAATACACTGCACTATTCCAGGTTAGAGTATTCCATTCCACCAACTTGCTCTAAGAGAGAAAGAAAAGAAAGGAGAGCACTACCTCTCCCTCCCACTCCCAGCACAGTAGCAGCAAGGTAATAGCCATGGCGCCACACGATTCCGGGCGCCTTGATCACTCCAAGCTGGAGCTCCATGAGCTCCACTACCAGCTAACCCTTGTACAGCATTGGTGTGGCTCCGGCAAAGCAAACCAAGTAGAGGTCGCAGCTCCCGGAGGCCGTAGTAAGCTGGGAAACTTGATCGCTAACGATTGGGATCTACAAGACCCCCGTCAGAACGGGAAAATCGTTGCGCATGCCAAGGGCCTGCACGTCCAGTCCAGCAGAGGAGAGGTCTCAGACGAGAGCTGGCACACTTCATTCGACATCGTCTTCGAGCAAGGCAGCGGGTACGTCGTCGTCGTCAATGCAACTTTTAACTTGTGTTGCTTGCAATTGGAGGGAGAGCTAGCAGGCATTGTTTTTTCTTTTCTTTTCTTTGGTACAGACTGGAAGGGTCGACACTTCAGGTGATGGGGCCTAACGTCTACAAGGGAGAGTGGTCCATCGTCGGGGGTACAGGAAAGCTGACCATGGCTCGAGGCGTCATCTACAAAGAAGAGCTGTGTGTGGTCGATGGCATGGCCAAAATTGGCCTAGAGATCCATGCCTTCTACATCCCCATGAAACGAAATGACGTACGTGTGAGCCTACTAGGCTACTACTACTACCTGTTCTTCCCTTTACTGTTGTTTTTTTGGCTTAATATTTTTAACGATCTGCTTCCGCGCGCATATGGTTAATTAATTAATTATAATTGTTGGCAGGCCGCAAAGAATGTTTGGCGCTGGTGAAATCGTCGTCCTTCTCCTGCTTCCCGTGTGTTCCAACTGCCAGTGGTCTGGTCGTCGTCAATAAAAAGACAAGTCCTCCTATCCGTAGTAACTGTTTCGGCTGCTGAAAAGCCGAAAAGCAAGCGTCAGAGCTAGATTGAAATATGTATCGTTGATTTGGAACGAACGCAAGTAATTCACCAAAACTGCAGTCAGACTCGGCACCGCTAGCTTCTTCTCATTCGTTTTCTCTGGGCTCTGCTACGGCGTGTCTTGCTTTCTTGGTTCGACGATCGATCAATGGCGATACCCCTGCGCGTACTTGTGCAGCTTGCCATGGCGCACGCGCAGCTCTGCCCGGGCGCTGCCCCGCACTCCTGCTCTCGGCGCCGTTCGTTGTTATCCGTCGGTCATCCTTCCCAGCTCGCTTCCCCAAGCGCAGCCGCACTGACATCGTTGGCCGTCGAGCGCGCGGTGGCGAGACCCTGGTCGTCGCCGCAGGCCGCGGCCATGTGGCCAGCGTCCGCCTATGGGTGGCAACACAACAGTGGTGGTCAAAGCGGGCATCGTCATGCTCGAGACCCCGCGCTGGCGACGGGCGGCCACGAGGTGGTCGTGGTCTGTTATCCTCCGTCACGACTCACGAATGCTCCGACCACAAGTTCTTGTGCATTAGAGTTCCTTGCCTTCTTTCTCGTGCGCCTCTCTGCCATTGGCTTCTTCCTCGCACGCCTCCGGCCTCCCCCTCCCCGTCCATTATTTGGGACTGGATGGTCCCAGACGCAGCGCGCCGACTATGGGGGCGCGTTCAACCTCTCGAAGCCGTTCACATAGTGCAAAGGCTGCATCAGCGTCGTCCGTAGTCTCCGCTTCTTCATTAACAGCAAGTTCCGGGACGCCACCGAGGCTGCCGGCTGCCGGCTGCCGACTTCGTGCTCGTATGCCGGGTCTAAGTAGGAGGTGGATGTGTCCAGGGAGGTGGCTGGCGCCGCGTTCAGCCCTCGCGGTGAGGCGGAGGATCTCACTTTCGCAGTATTTTGTTAAGGGATCTAGTATGCCCTTTAGTCTCAAACCAAATTCCGTAATACCCGTTTGTTTAGTTGGAATTGAATTCCATTTTAATAATTATAATTTAAACAAAACTAATTAAGTTCATATATTTATATATATATAATATATTTATATATTATCGTAAATCATAAGAGATATAATTATATACTACATTTATGTTATAGCGAAACAAGTAAAAGAGTGTGGTATATGTTGTACATCAGAAAAATATCATGTAAATCTATAGATCAATTTTCATCTCTCACTTCATGAATTTGAGATACACTTATATGATAACTTTGGAAAGTGGTGGAATATCACATTCTAAAAAATAGCATATTCCATTAGTAAGATTTCAATTCCTAAAAATGAAAGGAAACAAACGGGGCCTAAGAGTCCTTGCTACCTGCTTCCTAACATTTTCAAATGCCTCACCATCATAAGTCGCAGGTGTCGCAAAAGGGGCTGAACACAATGCTCCCTCGTTCCTGCCACATGCCTGTTTGGGACAGATCCTTGCAGCACTCCGTTTCCTATAGGATGGATAGATGGTCCATAGACCACACTTTGGTAATATGGCTGCTGCAGATTAAAATTTGCTACTGCACTCCCACTCGTATCTTTAGCCGATGCATCTATGGTGTTGGGTGCAACCGCTATTCCGAAGCCAGGTGTGCCTGGCGAATTCGCTGCACGTTTACCCTGACTCTCTTCTTGTATCTGTTGAACTATAGATCGAATCTGTCTAGGCATGTTGTTGCTTATATCTTGTTTAAATTCAGATCTAAACGCATCAAAAGAATTACGCATTCCCTCAGAAATCATACGCGTAATCTCTATGACATCACCCTATACTTGCTAGCTACGGAAGTATCAATCATGTGAGCTAGCTCTTCACAAGTGACAGATGAACTTACCTTCTTGCCGGACGTGCTTGCCCCAACAGTCTGTTTGATCACACCATTCTTGGTTTTTCGGAAGCAAGCCAACCTCTCGTTCCGTTTCTCCTCCATCTGTCGTGTGGTTTCTTCTTCAATCTCCTTCCTATCCGCCTCTGTAAGGTCTTTCATCGTGACTTTGATCACGTTCAAGGGATGAACTTCAGATTTATCTGGCGCCGTCTTCTTCGCTGTCTTGTCCTCCATAGCCCTGACTTTAAGGGAAATAGAGTTTAACCTTTTTCTATAAATAATTTTGGTGGTTTAATGCCCAACACAAATATTAGACTAACTAGTTTGCTCTAGATTGTATATTCCACAGGTGCATAAAGGTTCAACACAAACCAATAAAAGATCAAAGTTAGGGTTCAAAAGCAAAAGAGCAAAGAAACCGAGTATGCCCTGGTCTGGCGCACCGGACTATCCGGTGTGCCACCGGACAGTGTCTGGTGCACCAGGACCGCACAACATCCAACTCTTCACTCTCGGGTTTCTTAGGGCGCGCTCGCTATAATTCATCGGACAGGTGCACCAGCGGAGCAACGACTACTTCGCGCAACGGTCGCCTGCAAAAGCTGAATTCCAGATGAACAGTGCGCAAACAATACCTGTCTGGTGCGGCACCGGACTGTCCGGTGCCACTAGAAGACAAAGGCTCCAACGGTCGACTGCGCTCGAACCCTAACGATTGGGTGACGTGGCTGGCGCACCGGACAGTGTCCTGTGGCGCACCGGACTGTCCGGTGCGCCCATCGACAGTAGTGTGAATCATCTAGGCCCCTTAGTGATGTTTTGGTAATTAATGACAACTATTTGTAGACTAACGGTTCTTGGAGAAATAAGAATGTAGGGTTGAACCACATAGAACAGAAAATCTTGGAGATTTATAAGCATTGGTTGTGGATCAAGTGAAGGCAAAGGTATAACATAGGTTTTTGTTTTTGCTGGTCTCCAGGAGTTTAGAGAAGATATTTGACCGGATTAGTAGGCTAGATGGTCGTACTATTAAGAGAGGTCAATGACTTTGCTTTGTGTAAAACTTAGTGCCTCATAGAGTATCTAGTGGTTGCATTTGCATGAGGACTAACAACACTTCCAATTTCAAGAGTTAAAAATCTTTTCAAAAGCGTGTTTGAAAAATTGCTAAGTCTCAAGATAGGCGGACCGTCCGGGCCATGTGAGCGGACTGTCCGCGATCCTCCGGTGGGGTCCGAAGTATGTTTACTTCGGACTGGTCCTGTTCATTTGTACTGCGAACCGTTCGAGCCTTGGGGCCGGACCATCCACAGTCCTGACCAGAGAAGATTCACTACAAGAGAAATGAGTATTAACGATAGGATATGTGGTCGTTAATAGCCAAAATGTGGTCGTCAAAAGTAAACAACGACCACAAAAATGTGGTCGTCGATGGTCGTTAAATGTTCCGTCGTTAATTGTAGTAACGACCACATGTAGATTCCGGTCGTTATTCGATTAACGACCGGATATATAATGGTCGTTAGTTATGGGGTATTAACGACTGCATAAAAAGCATCAACAACCAAATTTGCAGCTTTTAGCGATCACATATGAGGCATCAACAACCTTGGTTTTAGCTATAACAGACATGACTATTAACAACAACATGTCAATATTAACGTCCACTTACAATAGTATTGAAAACTGCATCTGTAATCATATTACATTAATAGTATATCAAAGACAGGAAACTAAATTTCATTTCAGCATGCACCAACAAACACTTCACAGCTCATATATGAACCTCATTTGAAACAAGTATAAATTGTATTAACCAAAACAAATCTGATTATTACATATGAGATGTATATAGTATAAAATCTGAAAAATCTTTACAGCAATGATCACACTAGGAATTTTTGTCTAACTACTACTTAATCTATTCTTTAGTTCTTCCCACTCCTGTTCCATACGACTCATACGACTGTTTGTAGCTTTATTTTCTTCTCGTAGCTCTCTATTTTCTTCTTGCATTGCTCTTTTCTCATCCTCGGACTGTTTCAACCTTTCTATCAATTCAGCCTTACTAATGCATGGACTTCTAAGATGTCTTGCTTTCACGCCACCACCATATCCAACAATGTGATCTTGTCTCTTTGAAGGGAAGCACTTATCCATAAGTTCTGCATTAGAAAGAGAAGGATCTAATGATATTTGTTCCTCAAGTTGTGCCTGCATTCAAAGATACCTTAATTTCAGAGATTTGTATTATGATATATCACCAATAAACAAAAATATATATGACTTCATAAGCTCACATGCTTGCTGGAGGATTCAGAATCTAGAAAACTACCACCCTTTGTGTGAGTCATGAAAAATAAGGCATCCAAACTTGGAGGGTTGTTATCCTTTCCGCCCTAGTATATGCATGGAATATATGTAATCAAAACTAACAAGTAATATACAAGAAAACTAATCAACATGTTTAGATAAAATGTCAAATACTTACATTGTCATAAATTACTTTTCTAAATGGTTTGCTGCCACTGTGATGGAGGATTGTCAAGTTAGATCTATTTTTTGAATTTCTCTTGCTCCTTGCCTAGAATGCAATGAATAATTAGATTACTATACATGTTAATAACACCATCTCAGCAGTAAACAATTAAGAACAGTAATGGGCAGCAGTATAGCACTTACAATGAAATCCTTACTATAAAAATGTTCTTTAACCAACCACTCCCAGTCAGCTTGTGGAAAATCTTCAGGGCAGTTCTTAATAGCTTGTTGCATATTCTTTGCTGGCTTAACATAATGTCGACACAAGTCACCACGCCAATTGTTCCATAGATCCCTAGCATGCTCCATGATATCATTTTCATAGACATCAATTTTAATGTTTTCGTCTTTGTTTTCAAACTTGTCCTAAAAAATTGTTAAACAGATGCCCCATATAAATGTACCATCTTAAAGAATATATATACATATATAAAAGTTAACACAACAATATAATGAAAGTATACCATATATAAAAGATAACACAACAATATAATGAAAGTAGACCTTTACTGCAGCAAAAATATGCTTCATAGATGTCTCACTAATGTCTGTCCATTTCTTCACTCTCACCGGGGTAATAGTAGGATCACGGACGATTCTACCAATGTGTCGTGCAAATGATGTGCCAAGAGCACGGTTGTTGTAGAACATCACTTTAATCTTTTGTCCTGGTTTAAGTTTAGCAAGATTCTTACATTTGTTTTTGCCACGACCCCTTTTCTCTTCAGTTATATCAGCTGGAACATGTATATATACTTTTATCAATAAGTTGTGTCCCATACAAAAAAGAGAAAAAATGCAGAACGTGTGAAATTATATTTGTATCATACCAGTTTTTGCAGCATCCATATTATTGTTCTGAATATGTGCCCTGCAAGAGTCCCTCCGCTCTTCATTATCAGCACTTGTGTAGGTATCCATATAATTATTCTGAATATGTGCCCTGCAAGTGTCCCTCTCCTCTTCATTATCAGCTCTGGTTAAGGTGTCCATATTATTGTTCTGAATATGTGCCCTGCAAGTGTCCCTCCCCTCTTCATTATCAGCTCCATTTGCTGGTTCATGGTTCATGGCTGCAAGACATATGGAATAACACATTATACTCAAAAGAAATAAATACACATGTGGTTATAGCTAGTGCACTGGCCCCATGGTTTGATATATTTGATAGACAACAACGCAAAGCAAAAGCGTTTGATCCTCTCTCTATGGACTACATAGACGTAGTCGATGATTGGGCTGTGGATAGACCTGCAATTAATGTTCTCTGCCCAGCTGAGCAGCCAAACTGGATGGAGATTAATCACTCAGGCAACCTAATGACATCAAGGGAACCAACTGAAGATGAATTCGAATCCTTCATTGAACTTCCTTTCAGGAGCAGCCATACGCATTTCCCTTTGTAGGCTTTACCTGTGGGGGTAATGATAGAAGCTGAATATTCAAAGTTCTAAACTTCCTTTTAGGAGTTGATGACGAAATGATCCAAGGTGCTGCACAGGGCTTCCATGAAGATGGCGATGATCCTGCTTGTGGCTGAGGCTATATAGATTGTCAGCCAGTTAACCTGTAAGCTAACGTTGCATGGCTAAAATCTGGGGTTGCCTGCTGTATTTTTTCGAAACAGGGCCATCTTATTGTGTATCTTATACTTGGTGTCTATTTGGGCTAGATGCAAAGATATTTTAGTGTCCAGATATCTTCCATACCTACCCTGGAAGATATTTTCGAATTCTGGGGTTGCCTGCTGTATTTGATCTACTACACACATTTTTGTCATAATAAAGTTTGAGGTTTCAGTTCCCTGGCCATTTTCAGATATATTTTCAGTTCCCTGGCTATTAGTGTTTATATCTTTCTCGAGTCCATCATTGGTCTAGAACACATTTTTGTCATAATAAAGTTTGAGGTTCAGTTCTCGGGCCAGTGTGCCATGATCTTTTTCCAATGAGAAGCAGGCTGATGCCTTTCAGCTCCTTTTGAGCGAAGGTGACTAAATATAGGCATTTTAGTGATGTACTGAAGGTAGGAAATACTCACATTTCAGCTTCTTTCGTGGCCTGACTCGATGCGACTGTCTATCTCCTTTAAACGATGCATGCTTTTTCTTGAATACCATATTTTCTCTTGTGTTTTCTTCTTCAAAAGCACCTTCAGAGTTCTCCCTCCCCTCTTCATTATTAGATCTGGTTAAGGTGTCAACTTCATGGTTCATGGCTGCAAGACATGTGGAAAAACTCCTCATAAAACTCAAAAGAAATAAATAGTAGCATTTTACTGTTGTACTGAATGTAGGAAATTCTCACATTTTAGCTTCTTTTGTGGCCTGACTCGATGCGACTGTCTATCTCCTTTAAAAGATGCATGTTTTTTCTTGAATAATATATCTTCAGAAGCACCTTCAGAGTTCTCATTCTCATGTTCAGAATTGTATTCACTTTCATGTTCATAATCAGACTCACTTTCATTACAATAATTCTCACTGTCATTATCAGAATCAAACATATTGTTACCAGTCCCAGTCCCATTGACCTTTGCTGCCATTTTTTTCAATACTTCATCGAAATGCTCATCTTCTAAGTCATCTACAATACCTCGATTGTTAGTAAATTGAAATTGGCATGCAAAAAATTACTGTAAAGGAATACATGAATGCAATATCAATTACCATTTGCTGCAGTATTCGGATTTCTATAAGACCTCTTCTTATGTTGATTCATGGCTGCCTTCATAATAGAGCTGTCATTGTTGATTGTTGTGGTAGTATTGGGTTGTGAATGGTACCTTCTCGCTGGTTTTTTAGCAATACTCTCATTGTTGACCAGTATGTTGGTAATTGGGTTTGGATATGACCTCCTCGCATGTTGCTGACGAAGCACTCCTGGGCTGATGAAGCTTGACTGGGCAGAGGCTGTTACTTTTCCATACCTACCCTGCATTGCTACAGCCTACACAGATAGCATAGCAATAGCATAAAATATTTATGTTTAATACAGGAAAAAAATATAAGCACATATAATGGTATAAGCACACTCAGAAAATTATAAATCAATGGTGACAGGTTATGTATCCTATGACATGATTAATATTCTAGAATCATTATTTCCTTTTTCCACCAAATGATGTAGTTGGAGGATCATCAGCAGCTATTTCTTCCTCGTCGTCATAATCCTCATCTTCATTATCTTCGTCGTCTGAATTACCAGGAGGTACATTATAGGTGTCACGTGGCTGCATTTTGACAACCAAGTGCCAACCTTTGATCAGATTGTCTTTGACAAAAAAGACTTGAGAAGCTTGGCTAGCTAATACAAATGGCTCATTTGTCCGAAGTAGACATTTAAAGTTGACACTAACAAGTCCATAAACATCCTTCTTTATCCCTCTTTTCTTATTAAATATGTCAACCCACTTGCAACGAAATAATGGCACACGTCTTCCCCCAAGAAATTGAAGCTCTATTATCTCTGTTAATATGCCATAATATTCTGCATTCTCACTAATTGTACTTCCCTCTGCCGAAACAACAACTCCGCTGTTCTGTGTGCACCGATTTTTGTCACGACTCTCTATGCGAAATTTGAATCCATTCATATCATAACCTCCAAAACATGTACTATTTTGCAAAGGGCCCCTAGATAAGGACAGAAGGTCTTCCATTTGCTCACTTTTATCATGTTCATACAAATTATGTATCTGTAAAGAAGGCACATAAATTACTTAATCAGCTATAGGAAGAAAACAATAAGATATGAAAATATCACTATATGAGTTAACTGACAATACTTATACCTTATTCCTAAACCACGGAATGAAATTTTTGGCCTAGGTGGATGTATATTGTGGCAATGAAGACACTTCCTCGCCATTGCTATACTCACTGTAATACAAAATATTAGTACTAATATCAGAACAGGAAATTGATATTACATAAGTAAAAATTGAAGGTACCCGCAAGAATTACCTAATAAATGGTTGCACCTCATCACAATTCCTTAGAACATATATATGAGCCTGTTCTAACTCAAGCAATTCAAGGTCTCGAGTCTTGCGAGCACCAAGTGATCTTCCCACACAAGAAAATATTGGTAAAGAAAACTTTCCATAATCATACTCATCATTGATTCGTCCAGGACGATTGTGCACTGTCTGCACATCATCTAAGTACCTCGAGCACAATGTTATAAATTCATATGCAAGATAACCCTCTGCTATTGAGGCCTCTGGATGAGCCATGTTGCGAATGAGAGATTTAAGAAGCTTTATATATCTCTCAAATTGGTACATCCATCGATACATGGTGGGTCCACCAATTAAAGCTTCGGTAGCTAAATGAATAGGCAAGTGCATCATGCTAACGAAAAATGAGGGTGGAAATTCCTTTTCCAGTTTACACAAAGTGGTTGTTATAAGTGGCTGCAATTGCTCTAACTGTTCAGTTGATAATGCCTTTGAGTTCAGTTCTCGGAAAAAATATGAAAGCTCTAATAAAGGCTCATATATACGGTTTGGTAAATATCCTCGTAGAACATAAGGAAGTAAATGATTTAACATGACATGACAATCATGAGTCTTCATTCCAGATAGCTTTCCTTCCTTCAAATTAACATGACTGCTGATATTAGAAGAGAAACCATCTGGAACTTTCAAATCCTTCAAGAATTGCAAAACTGACCTCCTAGCTTCTGGAGGCAAAACATAAGGTGCTTGTGGCATAACTAACTTGTCCCCATCTTCAACTGGATGCAGATGTGGCTTTAGATTCATTTCTTTCAAATCAAGACGTGAATTATTGTTGTCCTTTGTTTTTCCTTTGATATCTAAAATTGTTTCAATTATACAGTCACATACATTTTTCTCTATATGCATCACATCTAGATTATGCCTCAGCAGAAGTGTTTTGAAATATGGTAATTTAAAAAAGATGCTCTTCTTAGTCCAATTATCTCCCCTCTCACTGTGTGAAATCTTACTCTTTTTACTCTGATCCTTGGACAAGATTATCCCCTCTAGATCATCTACTTGTTGCAGCACCTCATCTCCAGTTAATGGCTCAGTTGGGCCTCGGACCTCTCTTGTTCCATCAAAAGAAGCTTTATCGTTTCTCCATCTATGATCTTTAGGTAGAAAGCGTTGATGACCCATGTAGCAGAATTTCTGGCCCTTTGTTAACCATAAAGAACAAGTTTCTTTATGGCAAACTGGGCATGCAAGTCTTCCCTTGGTGCTATAGCCTGATAGATTTGCATATGCTGGAAAGTCATGGACAATCCAAAGAATGGTTGCTTTGAGATTAAAATTAGTGTTGGTTGATGCATCATGTGTGTCGACACCCTCCTCCCAAAGCTCAATCAGTTCCTCTATTAATGGTTGCAAGTAAATATCAATTGCATCTCCAGGACCTTCCTTTCCAGGAATCAACATGGAAAGGATTACATTATGCTGCTTCATGCACATCCAAGGAGGTAAGTTCAAGGGAATAAGGAATATAGGCCAAATGGTATGAGAGACTCGGATGCTAGAAAATGGTTGGAAGCCATCACCAGCAAGGCATAACCTTATATTGCGAGGCTCAGATGCAAAAGCAGGGTGGAGCTCATCAAAATTCTTCCACGCTTTGGAATCAGCTGGGTGCCGCATCACTCCGTCGTCCACTCTACCATCATTATGCCATGTCAAGAAAGTAGCTATTCTTCGAGACATATACAACCGTTGGAGTCTTGGCTTAAGAGGAAAATAACGTAAAGTTTTTTCAGGGATTTTTTTCCTTTTGTTGATTGTTTATTTTCACCTGAGTGCTTGTCCTGCTTCCATCTTGATCTTTGACAAATCTTGCAAAAATCTGCATTTGCTTCTTCTTTCCAATACAACATGCAATCATTTCTACAAGCATCAATTTTTCTATAACTTAGTCCTAGTTCATTAATAGTCTTTTTTGCCTCATAGTAAGAACTTGGTAAATTACTGTTATGAGGTAGGAAGTCCTTCAGGAGTATATCTAGTAAATCTGTAAAGGACTTGTTACTCCACTTTCCCATATTCTTAACATGGAGCAATTTAACTAGTGCAGATAACTTAGTACTATTGGAGCCATGATAAAGAGGCAGGTTCAAATCATTAAGCAAGTTGTAGAACTTCACAACTTCACCAATTGGTTGATCTTCAAAAAAAACACTAGGGGTTGGTTCTGCCATTGTATCGTTGCTAGGATGGTTAGTCGAAGGGAACAAATCCTCCATCAGCTCCTGCATTCCATCATGTGAATCATCATCATCTTCCACTTCCAACTCATTCTCAGTTTCTCCAAGAACTTCTCCATGATGATACCAAAAGGTATAGCTTCTTATTATTCCATAGGCTGTTAGATGCGAATAGACTACATCACGGGACATGTTGTATGTATTACAACACTTGATGCAGGGACACCTAATTTTAGCCCCATCACCTGACCTACTGAATGCATAATCCAAGAACTTGGTGACTCCATCTAAATAAAGATTTTTTTTGAAGTCAGGCCATCCAAACATTCAGTACTAAGACGCTCATCAACTAGATTCATCCATGCCTTACTCGGTGCCATAAATATGGTAATTATTAATTATAAAACCTGTGGCAATATATTTTTTGTCAAAACATATTCATATATCATTCACTTTTAAACGTTTACTCTAATTTACATCTACTAAAATTGCATGGCATCATATAAGTGATTTGGCTTTCAGTTCTAAAAATACACACAAAATTTATTGAGTTATTTTAGGTATGACTGCAAGCAGAGTTGATCAAGAAGTTGTTTTGTTGACAGGAAGTTGCTGTATAGAATACTATCACATATTAGAATCCATATTAGAATACTATCACATATGCAGAGTTGTTTTGTTTTGTTGATCAACTTGAAAATTTGATAAAAATTAGTTTGCTGGTTCTGCTTTCAGGTAATTTAGGAGTCATTTACAGATTTCGATTGATCAAGAATCTCCTAACAATTCCTATCAGGAATTCAGGATGTTGACATTTCAGATAAGACGACTGCGATAAAGTGGAGCAGAATGATGGTCTATGGGTAAGTGTAAAAGCGTCGAGACAAGGAACATCAAGTAATTCCCCTCCCAGACTACCTCATATGATCAAATTAAAAGAGAAAGCAAGAAGTTTATACTTTATTCCTTATGTACACATCCAATGTATTTTTTAGTAGGCTGCCCATTTTTTCCAAACAAAAGTATGTACACATCCAATGTTTCTAGTAGAAAACAAGTTATTTAGCGAGAGGCTATAATATACTACAATAAAAAACATGGGTCAATCATTTGGTCCTAACAGATGGGGCAATCATTTGGTCCTAACGCACGGGCAAAAATCAGTGTAATTTCACAACAGATTGTTGTTAGGGAGTCCACACACCTTATGGGAGGAGAGTAGTAGGGATTCTGTGTTCCAAAGTGACAAACACAGACAGAGCTGCTCTACAATCTGAATCTGAAAAAAAAACAATAACAATTCTGATCAGTATGACTGCAAGCTGAAAAAATTGGTACAGTAAATTGTTAGAAACTCAGTCAGTTGAAAAGCAATATTATCAGTCTTGGACAGCTTGAGGAGGCTGGTTGTGATGGGAGACTGAATATTTATGATGCAGACAACAACTTGTTAGTATGTGCTCCACGTACTGACAACAGATTGTATACAGTAAAGCTAGGCATAGGTTCTCCAGTATGTCTGATGACAAAGTTAGGGGATACTGCCTGGAGATGGCATGCTAGGTATGGACATCTGAATTTCAGAGCTCTTTGGGATCTTGGTCTAAAGATGAAGCACTATTTTATCTGAAGAATTTCAGAGAGCAGAAGTTGAACAGGAAGGAAGACTGAAGGCTTTGAGAACTGATAGAGGTGGTGAGTTCAACTCAACCCTTTTTGATGTGTTGTGCAGTGAGCAAGGCATTAAGCATTACACCACTACTCCTTATTCACCTCAGCAGAATGGTGTAGTTTAGAGGAGAAACCAATCTGTAGTAGAGATGACAAGGTGCTTACTGAAAAGCAAAGGGGTACCACCAAGGTTTTGGGGGGAGGCAGTGATAACAGCAGTCTATCTGCTGAATAGGTCTCCTACTAAAAGTATTAAAGGAAAAACTCCTTATGAAGTATGGCATGGCAGGAAACCATAAGTTGGTCACCTTAGAACTTTTGGTTGTGTATGTCACGTCAAGAAAATTGGTACTGGCCTTGGAAAGATGTCTGATAGATCTTCAAAAATTGTGTTACTGGGGTATGAGACAGGCACGAAGGGTTACAAGTTTTTTTATCCTTCCACTGAGAGGCTACATGTGAGCAGAGATGTTCTGTTTCAAGAAGATAAGAGTTGGAATTGGGACAGTGAAAACAGTACTGAACAGATTCCAAGTGTATCTGAAACTTGTGAAATACAGTTTCAGTATAATATACCTGCTCAGGTAGGCCATCTACTAGTTATTTCAGATTCTGGCACTAGGAGTATTGGACAGTCTCAGTGGAGCTGGTGGTGGGCATTCAGGGGGTGTTCCAGCATCACCACTACTGCCTCATTCTCCTGAAACACCTCAGCTAGAGTAAGAAGAATCACAAGCTTCAGGTTCTGTGAACAAGGTCTCCTGAACAGTCACTATCTGTGTAGCCGACTAAGCCATGATCTGAAGTTGTACCCTTCTTGTATTTTACCCCAAAATCAAGTGTACCAGCCACATATGTAACAATCAGCAGCAGTAGTCCACAGACGCCTGAAGTGGGTCTATAAAGTCAAAAAGGATGCAGCTGGGAAGACAGTTAAACACAAGGCTAGACTAGTTGCAAAAGGGTATGCTCAAAAGGAGGGAGTTGATTTTGATGAGGTGTTTGCTCCTGTAGCAAGGCTAGAAACTATCAGAGTCTTAATAGCAGTAGCAACACAAGGAAATTGGGAAATACACCACATGGATGACAAATCAGCTTTCTTGAATGGAAATCTCCAAGAGGAAGTATATGTCACTCAACCTCTAGGTTTTCAGAGACTAGAAAAGGGCAGCCTTGTGCTAAAATTAAAGAAAGCCTTGTATGGTTTAAAGCAAGCTCCCAGAGCGTGGAACATCAGACTTGATTCAGAGCTGATCTCATTGGGTTTCAAAAAATGTGTTGTGGAGCATGCTGTATATAGGAAAGGAGTAGGAGAATCAATGCTGCTCGTGGGAGTATATGTTGATGACCTGATCATTTGTGGACCGACTGTTAATAATATTAATAGTTTTAAACAACAAATGATGCAGACGTTCAGTATGAGTGATCTGGGACTCCTCACTACTTGGGCATGGAGGTCAGACAAGATGTGAATGAGATTACAATCTGTCCATGACTCTAATCCAAACATGCTGTTCGTTTAATCCATAACTCAAAACAGTTTCACAAAAAAATAAGCATATATGCAGAGACAAAACTGATGATTATTTGACTGATGATGATTAGCAAGCAAGCAAATGGCCCAAGACACAACAACCTACTAGTATACAGGGCAATGGTATGTTAGTTCCAACAATTCAAGAGCGTAGCTAGTTTCTAAACCAAAATAAAAGTCACAAATTGATCCCATCCGTCTAAATAGTATTATGACGGTTTCTTAAATTTTTGAATTGTATTTCTTATTCTTTCTCTCCTAAGCTGACCAAATTACCCTATCTAATTCTATACATGTGCAAGGAATTCCATCGCAGTCTTAACCTTTCTCCTCGCTGCTGTTATAGGTTTCCTTTTCGCTATACTACACAAATACTAACTGTAGTGCGGAGCTACTATCTGACCCATCAAGTTCCTACTATAGTTAAAATACTCTATTTTGGATGATTGCATCTGCCTCTAGTTAGAAAAGCAGCAACGTGCTTAGGCGTTATGGCTGTGCTCTCTCTCTCTTTCTATTGACGCCGACGACTACTCTACTTGCAGGCAGAGGCAGGCGACAAGTAGATTTCAGTTTAAATTCTGTAAAACTTCATCAGGCAACAAGTAGATTTCAGTTTACTGTGCAATTTCAACATTTTGTAGCTTGGTTTCAGAATTGTGCAGTTTCAGACAATAGTTCTGTTATTGTGTAGTTTCAGAATTTGCAACTCAGTAGTGTTCCTATGAACCTGATAATGTCTATTGTCCGTGTGACTCATCGTTTGGTTGAAGGAATTCCATGTACACGTATGGAGATTATACATGGGTAATATGGTCAGTTGAGAAGAGAAAGAATAAGAAGTACAATTAAAATAAAAAAGAAAAAAATCAGAATACTATTTAGACGTATGGGATCAATTCTAAATACTATTAGAGAGAAGATGGAGTTAAGAATACCATAATAGAGAAGCCTGTTAAAACAAATACTATAATAGCAAAAAACTCGTCAGGTCCCTCTCCAACAAACTATATATGTGTATTTTGCTTGTCAATCAGTCTCACATATATGCGGTGCAGTGGTCTTCAATTAATGGCCGTACCCAACCACTAATTGATGCGGCTAGCAACATAACCCATGGCTATTGGATAGCTCTTACAGCTTTTTTCAGCCAAGTACACTAAGTTCCATACAGAAAACGATGTTTTAAGATGGCCAGACACATCACATACATGAACTATGTTCCATACAGAAAACCAATTAAGATGTAGGAGGTTTCTCTCTGACTACTGCACGCATGGAAATTGCAGAGGATAGCTATTGCTGCACGCGCACGATCTCGAAATTGCTCTCTGACTGCATACACACGAAATTGCAGAGCCTAACTGCACGCGCAGACATCAAATTGCTCTCTCACACGCACGAGATCAGACCCGCTGGGATGAGATCGGACCCGCCGGGGTGGGGCACGCGCACGAGATCGTTTCGACCGGGCGCGCGGGATGCCGTGCCGTAGTCCTCTGCAATTTCACATGCGAGCCCGCGCCGACGGGGATGGGGTAAAGAAGATTTGCCAAGAAGGTGTTTATCCTTACCGGAGAGAAGGTGGTCCGTGGATTCGACGGCTGCCACCACGTCGTCCTCGCCGTCGCGTGGTGAGGGCCGCGTCGTCGCCCGCCCTCGCCGTCGCGTGGTGAGGGCCGCGTCGTCGCCCGCTGGGAGAAGAACGTGTTGTTGCCTTGTGCGTGGGTTTGCGCGTAGTAGGAGAGGAACGTGTTGTTGCCTTGTGCGTGGGACAGGGAGCTGGTTGGGCCAGAATCAAGTGGTTGGGCCAGAATCTGTTTGCGCGCGGGGAGAGGCACCTGTACTCGCGCCAAAATTAGTTTTGTGCGTGGGGAAAGCTGGATTCAATGTTTAACGACCACATAGGTCAGCTCGCTAACGACGACATTTTTTTTGGTCGTCGGCTAGGTTGGACAGAGCTTGCACTATGCCATCGAGAGTCATAACAACCACATATTACAGGTGGTCGTCATTTTTTGGTCGTTGATACGCTTTTCTCTTGTAGTGATTGCTCTCTGCACAGTCCCTATTTTATTGTGCGGACTGTCCGGCCAAGGTCGGCGGACCGTCCGCGAGTGCCAAATGGATTTGGGCAGGGACTGAGTGTTTTTGGATGTTTCTACTAAGGACTGTCCGGAGGATAAGCCTGAACAGTACTGACTCCCAGGTCACCGACCATCCGGCCATGTAGGGCGGACGGTCCGCATGTGCTAACTCCTCTTGGTCAGAGCACTGGTGCTCCAAGTTGCCAGGTCTCGAACGGTCCAGCCAAGGTTGGCGAACTATCTGGACCTCGCTTTTCTAACAGCTCTGACAGATTTCAAATGGGAAAAATAGCCGTTATGTGTACGGCAGATCGTCCGGCCTTAGGGCGCGGACCATCCGCATGTGTGCAGAAAATGTGCTAGTTGCACATAACAGTTGGATTTTTGTGGAGGGCTATAAATAGAAGGGGAGCTCGTGTGTGAGGGCTCTCTTGGCTATTCCTTGCACACATTGAGCTCATTTGTGATCCTCCCATTCATTCTCTCACACTCTTTGCTTGAGATTGCATTCTAGTGAGAGATTGAGAGTTCCTAGTGCATTTGCATCCATTGGTGATTCTTGAGGCACTAGGTGGTACACCGACCAAGCGTCATCGGTGTCGGGGACTATAATTAGGGGTACTCCCAAGACTCCTAATCTCAGCTGGTAACCCCCATCAGCACAAAGCTGCAAAGGCCTGATGGGTACGATTAAGTCAAGGCTCGGTCCACTCAAGGGACACGATCCCGCCTCGCCCGAGGCCAGCTGTAACACCCAAAATCTTACTTTGAAAGTTTAGTAAAAGTTCTCCAAAGATTTTGATATTAGAATGCCTTCCAATAAAATTTTGTTACATTTAAAACAACATCACCTAAAACAAACACGTTCCTAATAAAAGAATCTCTATATGAATTTGTCACTCCTTGGTTGAAATGAATATTTATAATTATTCTCTAAAGAATTTTATATTAGAGATTACATTTCTTAAAATACCCAATCTATGTGTGTATGAATCTTATATTTGAAAAGCATATCTTAATAAGATTAATAGATAAATAAATTGGCAAAGTTTATACTGGTGTTTTTGTTTGTGCATTAAAAACCTAAATTTAAAATCTCAACTGCAGATTCAAACTCAATTTTGAAATTGGATATCAAATAAAAACAAAATAACAAGAAAAGAAAAAGAAAAGGAGAAAAACCGTCCTGGGCTCGCGCAGGCACATTTCGGCCCATCTCCACTTAACTCCTGCGCGGCCCAACCCAGTGCACCCACGCGCCGACATGCTGGTCCCACGGGACAGCCTCACGCCTGCGCGCCTGTGACTTTGCTGTCTCCGCCAAGTGGCCCCGCGTTGTCAGCTTCGCCTACCTCCTAACAGCCTCGCGCGCATGCCGGCGACCCGCCTCCGCCGATTCCGCGGGTTGCGTGCACCTCGCAACAACCTCAGCGCTCCTTTGCCCTATTAAAAGCCGACCGAGCCCCCCCACTTCATCCTCTCAGATCATCAGAGAGCCACATCGTTGCCGTGAACCGAGAGGAGGGAGAAAATTGGGCGCCGCCGCGGAACCCCGCCTTGGTTGCCGTTCGGGCCTCGGATCTGGACCTGGGAGCTTCGCCCTGCGGAGTGTGACTCGACCGTGGCCTCAGCGTGCGGGATTGGCGACTGGTGGCGCGCCGATTCGTCACCGGTGGATCGATCTCCGCCGCTCGCCGTGGCCAAGGCACCTTGCTACATACCACACGGTAATAATGCCACCAAACACTTTGCCATCCTGTCCGCTTCGTATAATCTCCTCCGATTTGAGTATCGTGCACCAGCGCTCCATTGGTTCGAGCTCGCCGGAGCCCGCCACCGCGGGTGGTGTTCTTCGGCCGTGCCTGGCCACCGGGTTGGGGAAGATGTGCCCTGGGCCGTTGATCGGGCCATGTACGGGTAGGATTAGAAGGATGGGTAGGGGGCTTTCGACCGTGGATCGATGATCTTGCGGCTAGGATTAAATGGGCGATACCGGTTCGGTGGGGTGGATTTGCGCCGTTCGATCGGGATCCAGTGACCCAGATTCGATCTCGTTTCATTAAACCACAACCGCTGATCTCGGATCCAAGGGCTCATATTGCATACCGTTTCATTTAAAGCACGATCTAATCTGGGACGTCCGATTTTGATCGGAGGGCTCAGATCTCACGATACCCCTTCGCGGGTATGTTTTATAAAAGAAACCCTGGGCTTTCTCGGATTCAACCCGCCGTCCAGGGACCCTGTTCCCTGTGTCTCGGTAAACTTGCGCAGAGACCCCCTGCGTTTTCCATTAATTGAGGCCCAGTCCAGAGCAGTGTAAAACCAGAGAAATTAATTTATAAATGTTATTTTTAATAGAAAAATAATTGCTAGAACTTCAATAATTCATAGAAAATTCATTTTAGCTCCAAATTGAACCATTCCAGTTTCTAAAATTTTGTAATAATATTCTTCATCATTTAGTGTCTCTGTTTTGACATAAACTCTGTCAGAAAATTTATTTATCATTTAATCATATTTTAATCACATTAAACCTATGAAAATTCATAACTTAAAATCTATAACTCCAAAATTAATGAATCCTGTTCCTATGATCTTATTTCAATATGTAGATGATTAATATGTATTTTGCATATATGGTTGGTGTAATGTTAATTTTGCCTATACACTGTTTGTTTGTATTACTACGACTAGCAGTGAGGTCACGAGTCACCTGAAGATCATCCTGGTACCTGGAATCTCAAGGCCCAGGCAAGTTGTGCCCTTGATCACTTCTTTTTACCCAATAATGTTCTTTAATATCAATTATCCATGCATAGGTTAATTTTGATGGGACCCAATAGGTCACCCTAGATTTGTTTATCTCACTACCTTGTTTACCCCTGAATCACTTGGGTAGTTTGCTATTGCTTTATATGGTTTTGGGATAATCATTTATTACCTCTATGTTCCAATTCTTGTTGTAATTCTGTTTATGTTCATGTTGATATCATTAATGTTAATTGGAACATAGAGCTTAATTTGAGTAACACGTGCCACCACAAGGGAGGAATGGGACCCCTTGGCTGATTAATTAGGAAAGCTAGTGGAAGACTACCTTACCCGAAAGGGGCAAGGGCAGTAGGGGAGTGGTCAGTGTAGGGAGGCCCTCGGGAGGATTTTGCTGCGATGGCGGTCCTGCAAGGGATTCCTGCATTGGAACTTCCTATAAACTGTAGCGAGTTTTCGGAAGCTAGTGGAACTTTGTAAAGGCCTCGTAGTGGATCCCTAGCCATTCACCTCGGTAGTGTCTAAGGGCCTTGCAAACCCTGGCGACATGGGATACACGACTTGTGGGTAAAGGGTACAACCTCTGCAGAGTGTAAAACTGGTATACTAGCCGAGCTCACGGTCATGAGCAGCTCAGGACTCTCTGATGTTTAAATTATGGAACTTAAACTCAATTTGTCATATGCATTGCATCGCAGGTGAAGTTGTTACCTTTGTTCTACTATTTAACTGGGTTGGTATTTACTTATACTTAGTAACTGCTAATAAAATTTTGACCAACTTTAAAAGCAATGCTCAGCTCTAACCATCTTCTTTGGTAAGCCTTACACTTCACGTGAGCTCCCACCTTTGGCGAGTTCATGCACATTATTCCCCACAACTTGTTGAGCGATGAACGTATGTGAGCTCACTCTTGCTGTCTCACACACCCCACAGGTCAAGAACAGGTACCACAGGATGAGGCGCGTGGAGGATGCTGTGATGAGTTCGTGAGTGGTCTAGGCCGTCGTCTCCCAGTCAACTTTGGGTTGCTGGACCGTTGTCTCCTTATAATGTAATTATTTATTTTGTATAGAACTCCTGTTATATATAAAGATGTGACATTCGATCCTGTGCCACTATTCATCATATGTGTGAGACTTGGTCCCAGCACACCTGGTGATTATGTTCGCGCCCGGGTTTTGGACCCCTAAAATCCGGGTGTGACACCAGCCTCGGGCAAGGGCAGCCGACCCCGAAGGATTCACGCCTCGCCCGAGGACCCCCTCAAGCAACGGACATGCCTTCGGCTCGCCCGAGGCCCAATCTTTGCCAAGAAGCAACCTTGGCCAAGTCGCCACACTGACCGACCGTATCGCAGAAGCATTTAATGCAAAGGTGGCCTGACACCTTATCCTGACGCGCGCCCCTCAGTCGATAGAGCCGAAGTGACCGCAGTCACTTCGCCGCTCCACTGACCGACCTGACAAGAGGACAGCACCGCCTGCGTCGCTCCGACTGCTGTGCCGCTCGACAGAGTGAGGCTGACAGCAGCCAAGTCCGACTTCGGGCGCCATAGGAAGCTCCGCCTCGCCCGACCCCAGGGCTTGGACTCGACCTCGGCCCCGGAAGACGACGGACTCCGCCTCGCCCGACCCAGGGCTCGGACTCGGCCCCGGAAGACGACGGACTCCGCCTCGCCCGACCCCAGGGCTCGGACTCGGCCTCGGCCCCGGAAGATGATGGACTCCGCCTCGCCCGACCCAGGTTTCGGACTCGGCCTCGGCTCCGGAAGACGACGAACTCCGCCTCGCCCGACCCTAGGGCTCGGACTCGGCCTCGGCACCGGAAGACGACGGACTCCGCCTCGCCCGACCCAGGGCTCGGACTCGGCCTCAGCCCGGAAGACGATGGACTCCGCCTCGCCCGACCCCAGGGCTCGGACTCGGCCTCGGCCCCGAAAGACGACGGACTCCGCCTCGCCCGACCCAGGGCTCGGACTCGGCCTCGGCTCCGGAAGACGACGAACTCCGCCTCGCCCGACCCGAGGCTCGGACTCGACCCCGACCTCGGAGGACAGACTCGACCTCGACCTCGGAGGAGCCTCCGCCTCGCCCGACCCAGGGCTCGGACCGACCACGCCACAGGAGGGGCCATCATTACCCTACCCCTAGCTGGCTCAGGCTACAGGGAACAAGACCGACGTCCCATCCGGCTCGCCCCGGTAAACAATTAATGATGGCGCCCCGCCTGCTCCATGACGACGGCGGATCTCAACCCCTTACGGAAGCAAGGAGACGTCAGCAAGGACTCAACAGCCCCGACAGCTGTCCTTTCTCAAGGCTCCAGCGCTCCTCCGACGACCACGACATCACATGAACAGGGTGCCAAAACCTCTCCGGCTGCCACGACGGCATGTACTTGGAGCGCTAGCTCCTCTCTGCTAGACACGTTAGCACACTGCTACACCCCATTGTACACCTGGACCCTCTCCTTACACCTATAAAAGGAAGGTCCAGGGCTCTCGTACGAGAAGGTTGGCCGCGCGGGAGGACGGGCTGGCGGACAGTCTCTCTCTCTCTCCCTCGCGGACGCTTGTAACCCCCTACTGCAAGCGCACCCGACCTGGGCGCAGGACAACACGGAGGCCACGGGTTTCCCCTTTTGCCTGTTTCCTCCCCCCTCCGTGCTCTGTCTCGCGCCGACCCATCTGGGCTGGGGCACGCGACGACAATTCACTCGTCGGTCGAGGGACCCCCGGGGTCGAAACGCCGACAATCAGCTTGTTACTCTTGGAGGTTGCCGCCTCCTAGACGGCTCAGGTGTTGTCTCCGTTGAGCTCTCCAAGAAGATTGTGGAGGAGCCGCGGTGTCGTTTGTGAGGGGTTCGCGCCTACCTCGCCGGAACGGCAAAGGTGACAGTAGTGGAAACGAGGTATTGAGTGATTTCTTGTCCACTTGGCTCAAAGATCAAGCCGTGTCTTGATAGAGGAGCAAGTGAGAGCTTGAAGTCCACCTCAACGTGGATTAGGGGTGATCGGCAAATCACCGATACCATGGGATAAAATTCGGTGTCTTTCTTTTGTTGCATTACTTATTGTCGTGCAAGTGATTAGTATTTTGCATATTGTTCTTCGAGTATATAATCACCATAGTTGATTCTCATAGATTGTTTACTTGTTATCATTAGAGAATTTATATCTCTTGTCATATTGATTAAATTTCTCTAGTGTTTTTGATTTTAGTCAAAACCGTCTATTCACCCCCCTCTAGCCGGTGTCCTAGATCCTACAAGTGGTATCGGAGCCGAGGACTCCATTGTTTGTGGATCTAATCATCCCGGAGTGGGACAAAATGGCTAGTAACAACAATGTGCACATTAGGAAGCCACCACATTTTGATGGGAATAACTACGACTATTTGAAAATAAGAATGTCAATGCATCTTAGAGTAATGGGTGGAAAAATTTGGCCAATTGTCAAGGATGGGTTTGTTGTGTTGAAAGAAGATGAACCATCGACTAGTGACAATGAAAACATTCTTACAAATGATCAAGCCATGAATGTATTCTATGATGCTCTTGATATAAATGAGTTCAACCGTATCAAGAATCTCACAACCGCTCATGAGATTTTGATTAAGCTAATGGAAATTCATGAAGGAACTACAATTGTGAAGAGTGCCAAGCTATATGTGTGCAAAGGAAAATTTGAGCAATTCATTATGAAAGAAGATGAAAGTGTATCCGATATGTTCAACCGGTTAAATGAGATAGTGAATGAACTCAAGGGACTTGGTTTTAATGTACCGAATATGGATTTCGCTCATAAGTTCCTTAGATCTCTTCCGGAGAAGTATGAGACCATTGTGACCATGTTAGTAAGAAGTGATCTATCTATAACTTCTCTAATTGAAGTATTAGGGGAAATTCTTACTCAAGATATATTCAAGAAATCTCAAGCCGATGCTATAAGTTTGGCATAGAAAGTGAAGAATGAATCAATCGCTCTCAAAGCTAAAGCTTCTAGGGCAATTGAAAAAGAAGATAGTGATGATGAAGAAAAATGGAAGTGAGAGTGATGGAGATATGGCTCTATTTGTAAAGAAATTCAACAAATTCATGAAGATGAAGAGAGGTCAACCTAGAAGAGGCCAAACATCAAGAAGAAATGCTTTCAATGATAGAAAATGTTTTGAGTGTGGGGAACCCGGTCACATCGCCATGAATTGCCCCAACAAGAAGAAGGGCAAAGATGGAGATGATAAGAAGAAGAAATTCTACAACAAGAAGAAAGATGGCAAAGCCTAACTAGTTGAATGGGATTCAGATGATAGCTCGGATGATGATGATGATGACACCTCATCCAAGCTTAATGTCGGAATTACCATCAAGGAAGCTCCTTCGCTTTTCTCATCCCCTCATTGTCTCATGGAAAAGGGAGATGCTAAGGTAAAAATCATCACTAATTTAAATGATGTAAATGATGATGATGATGTTGATGATGATGGCTATTCATATGATGATCTTGTTAGAATGTTAGGTGAGGCCGATGACTACATGCACAAAGAAAAAGAAAAATTTAAGACCTTGAAGGAATTGTATAAAAACCTCCAAGTGTCTTTTGAGGAGCTCAAGACCTCTCACAACGATCTAAAAGAGAATTGTGAGAAGCTTGCGGAAGCTCAAAACTCATCTATTGTGCATGAAGTTGTGGCGGTCACCGAGGATGTTGGAATCACTTGTGACTTACTTGATAGTCCTACATGTGAACCACAACCTACTAACTCTATTTGTGATAAATGCAAAATTTCTCTTATGAATGATAATATTGCTCTTGATGAATCACAAATCATTGTTGAGAATGAAGTATTAGTAGATAGAGTGAATGCTCTAACTTATGATCTAGAGAAGGCATATGGTGGAAAGGCTAAATTGGATTTCATATTGGGAAGTCAATGGTGCTCACTTAATCGTGAGGGTCTTGGATACGTTCCCAAGAAAGGAAAGAATGCTTTTGTAAAGCAAAAGACATTGTTTGTGAAAGAATGTGACAAAGTGTGTCACAAGTGTCACAAGAAGGGACATATCAAGAAGAATTGTCCTAGGCTTAAGAATGTATCCTCCACTTGTTTTGAGCATTGTTATGTTCTTTCTCATAATGCAAAAGGTGGTCATGCTAAATTTGTTGGTACTTCAATTGTTGGCAACAAGAAGAAAGCTATTTGGGTGCCAAAGACCTTGGTCACTAACATCCAAGGACCCAAGCGAGTTTGGGTACCTAAAAGAGATTGATTTTCTTTTGTAGGTGAACTACAAGGTGGGAGGGAATCATTGAGTGTTGGATAGTGGATGCACTCAACACATGACCGGAGATATGAAAATGTTCACCCAAATGAGTGAGGAAGATTGCTCAAATTATGATAGTATCACATTTGGAGATAATCACAAAGGAAAGGTTAAAGGCTTGGGTAAAATTGCTATTTCGAATGATCATTCCATATCAAATGCGCTTTTGGTTGAGTCTTTGAATTTTAATTTACTATCCGTAGCTCAACTATGTAATTTAGGATTTAGTTGCAATTTCACCATTGATGATGTTATTATCTCTAGTGTTGATGGTAGCAATCTTAAGTTTAAAGGTTTTATATATAAAAATCTTTACCTTGTTGATTTCTCATCTAGTGAGCCAAAGCTCACAACTTGCTTATTCTCAAAGGCTTCACTTGGTTGGTTATGGCATAGAAGACTTGGTCATGTTGGAATGAAGCAACTCAATCATTTAACCAAACATGATTTAGTCCGTGGCTTGAAAGATGTGAAATTTGAGAAGAACAAATTGTATAGCTCTTGTCAAGCTGGGAAGCAAGTGGCAAATACTCATCCAAATAAAAGTCAAATGTCTACTCATCGGTCTTTAGAATTACTTCACATGGATTTATTTGGGCCAACATCGTTTGTGAGTATCGACGGTAATTCCTATTGCCTTGTGATTATGGATGATTATTCTAGATTTACTTGGGTTTACGTTCTTTGGGATAAATCAAATGTGTTTGAAACATTCAAGTCATTTGCTATATTGGCTTAAAACCAATTTGATTTTGATATTAAGAAAGTTAGAAGTGATAATGGGTCAGGATTCAAAAATGCTAGAATTGATGCATATTGTGATGACAAGGGTATTAAACATGAATTTTCTTCCAAATATACTCCAGAACAAAATGGTATTGTTGAAAGAAAGAATAGGACTCTCATTGATATGGCTAGGTCTATGTTAGCGGAATATAATGTGTCAGATTCTTATTGGGCCGAAGCAATAAACACCGCATGTCACTAATTAAATAGGCTATATTGTCACAAGCTTTTGAAGAAAACTCCCTATGAATTGCTCATTGGTAGAAAGCCAAATATCTCATATTTTAGAGTATTCGGTTGCAAATGCTATATTTTGAGAAAGGGAAGCCAGCTCTCTAAATTTGAGAAGAAATGTGATGAGGGGTTTCTACTTGGATATTCATCAAATAGTAAGGCTTATAGAGTTTTCAACAAGACTCATGGTATTATTGAAGAAGCATATGATGTTGAGTTTGATGAAACTAATGGGTCTCAAGATGAAAGCGATAATCTTGATGATGTTGATGGAACTCAATTGAGAAATGCTATGAAAACAATGGCCATTAGTGAAATAAAGCCAAAGGAAGATGATGATGAAAATAGTGTGGTTGTCATTCCATCCTCTTCAACCCTAAATGAAGAAAATCATCAAAGCCAACATAATGATGAAATTATGGACACTCATGATCAAGATACTTCAAGTCATTCGGTTCCTCCTCATGCTTCAACTAGCAATTATCAAACGGTATCAAGAATTCATCATTTTATTGTGAAGGATCACCCGGTTGATCAAATTGTGGGAGATATTAGTAAGGGTGTTCAAACTCGCTCTCGCATAGCTTCATTCTGTGAACATTTCTCTTTTGTATCTTGTATGGAACCTAACCGTGTAGATGAAGCTCTACTTGATGAAGATTGGGTGAATGCAATGCATGAAGAATTAAATAACTTCACTCGAAATGAAGTTTGGGAGCTTGTTGAGAGACCAAAGAACCTCAACGTTATTGGTACAAAATGGGTGTTTCGCAACAAGCACAATGAAGATGGATTAGTAGTAAGAAACAAGGCAAGATTAGTTGCACAAGGGTATACTCAAATAGAGGGATTGGATTTTGGTGAGACATTTGCTCCCGTGGCAAGATTGGAAGCAATCCAGATCCTTCTTGCTTATGATTGTGCTCATAATATCAAGCTCTACCAAATGGATGTAAAGAGTGCCTTTCTAAATGGTAAGATTAGTGAACTAGTGTATGCTGAACAACCTCCCGGTTTTGAGGACCCCAAAAGACCCAACCACGTGTTCAAGCTTTCTAAAGCTCTCTATGGGCTTAAGCAAGCCCCACATGCTTGGTATGAAAGGCTTAGGGATTTCTTACTTTCCAAAGACTTTAAAATTAGGAAGGTTGACATACCCTATTCACTAAAAGAATTGGCAAAGATTTGTTTGTTTATCAAATTTATGTTGATGATATTATTTTTGGATCTACTAATGAATTGTTTTGTGGGGAATTTGGAAAAATGATGTCAAAAGAATTTGAAATGTCTATGATAGGAGAATTGAACTTCTTCCTTGGTCTTCAAATCAAACAATTGAAAGATGGAATCTTTATAAGTCAATCAAAATATTTGAAGGATATGCTCAAGAAGTGTAGCACCCCACTGATCCCACACAATGGATGTTACCAAATACCCTTCCCATAAAACTTATGCAACACAAGAAAAGAAATAGAGAAAGAAAGTATTGCAAACTCCGGCAGCACCTCTCTTGAAAGAAGCATAACGAGGGGAACATAGAGTTTATACAAGATATAAAAGAAAGATAATTCACGTAGTATAATCCAAATGCAAAGGTAGTAATGAACATTCATGACCAAATAAAAGATAGGTAACTCAGCCCACCCAAAATCAGCTCAACTCCATGAAAGGCTAGAACATAATAATCCCCTAGACTTGATCCTCCCTGTTTAACATCATTATTATGATAAGCAGTTGTTCCTTTATTTAAAGGTGTAGTGGCCATGCTGCTACATCCCTTCTTTCCCAAAGCAAAGATTAGGTGCCTGCATCAGACAATGCAAGAGTGAAATGACACATCTCAGCAAGTAAAAAGAGCAAACAACAATTGGACAATGTAAACCAACCGTGCTTAAACAACCACGTAGTTCACAACTTCCTTCTTGAATATTAATTTGCAGCAAGTAAGCAAGTAACCAATTACTTAATGCCAAGATGAATCACAATGTAAAGATCCACACTATCCACACCACCATAATAGGTTCCACACTTCTCCCATGAATGCACATGGCTACAGATACAGTAATGACTTCTGCCTTCATACCTCTAACGGTACGAAGCTGCATCATACCCCTTCTCGGGCAACATGTGATGCTCATTGTACCAG
Organism: Zea luxurians; assembly: GCA_029449295.1. Classification (NCBI taxonomy): domain Eukaryota; kingdom Viridiplantae; phylum Streptophyta; class Magnoliopsida; order Poales; family Poaceae; genus Zea; species Zea luxurians. Next base: position 11,145,055 of record JAOPSE010000011.1, on the reverse strand, counting down.
TACGGTCGGACCATAAGATGACGAAACTTCCATGCAATGGATGATGAATGCATTATGCATGTCAACAACATAAGTCCTTCCCTAAATAAAATGTGCTAGACATATACTTCCACCCATTCCACATAATAAACCACATGGGTAACATGATCAAACCACAACCTCAACATATGTAATCAATAAAACATGAATATATTTAAACGATGGTACCCAATTTGGAATATGAATACGAACACAAATAGCACAAACATAATCAAGTATAAGACACTTTAATCGATAGACAGAGTAACCATCACTATTTTTCTTGCCTTCACCGGAAGTTTGAACAAATCCCTAAGTACGATCCGGAAGTCCACCACCTGTTTTTGACACACAACTTAGTGCACCAATTTCACATAATAACGTTCAAAAGTGACGCCGCACCTACGTACAATCTCAAACCCCGCCGCGAGTGACAACTCTCCCCACACCCACCAAACTGCAGCGGCGCTGCTTAACAATTTCATAACTTTAAAATTATGACAGCAGTGGTAACAAACAAAAACTCTAGAGGCACCTACATAAAATTCTCCATAAGTTTTGTATACAATTTATAATTAAATTCTAATATCTAATTAGCCCAAAACAGTCCACAAGATAAACCCTGCAATCTGTTTTTTTTCTTTTGGGCAGCGACATACTCGGATTCAAACAGCGATATCTTTTAAAATATAATTCCGAATCGAGCGCATAAGTACTCGTTGGAAAGGTATGACAAAGCTCTACATGATTCTCATATTGATCACCCCTAATTTCCCAAGAAAAATCCCTAGAAACTGCTACTACTACTGCTGTTCGCCCACCTGCAGAAATCTGTTTTTTGGACAGCAACATACCCGGATTCAAACAGCGATATCTTTTAAAATATAATTCTGAATCGAGCGCATAAGTACTCGTTGGAAAGGTATGACAAATCTCTACATGATTCTCTCACTGATCCCTATTAATTTCCCACGAAAAATTCCCAGAAATCCCTAGAACTACTGTTGTTCGCCCATCCACAAAATTTATGGACAGCACCTCTACCGATTCGCATAGATAAACATATAATCAATTGGATTGCAGCACAATTAAACAAGATACAATCACAAAAAATCACCTTGAATCCCCCTTTCCTCCTTTCTTCTTCCTCCCTCCAAACTCCAATTGAAAGCTCGCACCCACAAGGCGGAGGACCAAGCGGGGAGGGCTGCACCTTGGAGGGGGGAGGGAATGGGGGGGGGGGCTAGGGTTAGGAGATGATGGCTGCAACTCTTGGGGAAGAAGGAGAGGGAGAGGGGGGGGGGAGACAGCCAAGAGAATGGGAGAAGGGAGGGGCGGCTGCACTCCCAAGGGGAGAAAGGGGGGCTAGGGTTAGGGGGGGCTAGTGGGCCGGATTGCGATCCACGGCCCAACTCGCTTTCGCGACTGCTCCCGACCAAACATTCTACTGATTTACTGATGAATGCTTCCCAAAATTCCAAACCCCTAAAGCGCACCACCCGAAAGAGAGAAAAAAAGAAAGAATAATCTCCACTACTCTTCTTTGCAAACTGGGTATTATAAGAAGTTTGGCTATCAAATGGTCATCTAGACTTAGATGAGGGAGGTACTATGGTTGATCAAAAACTTTTTCGCTCAATAATTGGTAGTTTCCTTTATATTACCGCATCTAGGCCCGATGTTATGTTTAGTGTTTGTATATGTGCTCGATTTCAAGCTTCACCTAGAGAGATTCACTTGAAGGCCGCAAAAGAATTCTAAGATATTTGAAGTATACTCCCAATATTGGTCTATGGTATCCCAAAGGTGCTCAATTTGAATTAATTGGATATTCGGATTCGGATTACGCGGGTTGGCAAAGTTGACAGGAAGAGCACCTCCGGTTGTTGTCAATTTCTTGGAAGATATCTTGTTTCATGGTCTTCTAAAAAGCAAAATTCCATTGCTCTCTCTACCGCCGAGGTGGAATATATATCGACCGGTAATTGTGTGCTCAATTATTATGGATGAAACAAACTCTATTGGATTATGGGATCATTTTTAAGATTGTGCCTCTCATGTGCGATAATGAGAGTGCGGTAAAATTGGCTACAAATCCAGTCCAACACTCTAGAACTAAGCATATTGATATAAGGCATCACTTCTTGAGGGATCATGTTGGAAAGGGAGACATCTCTATATATTCAATTGGCACGGATGAACAATTGGCCGATATATTTACAAAGCCATTGGATGAAGCGAGATTTTGCACATTAAGAAGTGAAATGAATGTGATAGATCTCTCAAATGTGGCTTGAGGTTGAACACACATGTGTAGTATTGCATTTCGCTTCTAAATATGCTCTCTAGGCTATTTATTGTGTATTTTTGATAAATTTTTCATTCTCGTTTAATCTAAGTAGTTTTATATGAAAATGTGGATTCCTCAAATACATAATGTGTATATGCATGCATACTAACCCTTGGATTGGTCTAAATGTCCAGATATGAGCGTCAAATCAGATTTGGAATTCAAAATCAGAAAATGGACAAAGTTTGGAGATTTGAGTATCAGGCCGCGGACCATTCGGGTAAGGACCACGGACCATCCATCGTATCAGGATCTGGACAGTCCGAGTCAGCAGAGCAGGCAGTCTGAGTTAATAGGGCACGGATCGTTCGCCGTCCCTGCGTGGACCGTCCGCGACAGGCAGTTAAGTTGGGCAGAGGCAGTCAGATGGTCACTTTCATCAGTTGTCTTCTCCTCTCACACTCTCCACACGCCTAAAGGTGACTCTTGTCGATTGTGAGCGGATGGTGAAGTGAACTTGCGCACGGACTGTCCGGAAGCTTGTTGGAGGTTCAACAATCATGTCTTCATCCCGGTATTTCATAATCTCCTGGACTTTATCTGATTTCTTCAAATTTGGGGATTCTTCGGATTTTCTCTCTGATCTAGAATTGAGCAATGGATTCACAAATCTGATTGGTGGAATTGCTAGTGCTACTCATTGTGAATGTTGTGCAAAAATTTGAATGAGTTTGGATGGTTATTTTCTACCGAAACATTGATTGAATGATTAGGCCGGCTAGGGTTCTAGAAAATCGCCCCTAGACGGTCGCGGAATGTCCGCCAGGTTGGTGTGGACAGTCCAGACCCCTGGCGTGGACAGTCCAGCCCCCTAGCGCGGACAGTCCGGCCCCTGACAGAAAGTTACACTTTCTTTCTCTATGTTGCGGCGTTATCAAGAATTCACCTATAGTTATTTCTCACATATATTGGAGTGGTCTGGGTGGTCTTCGGAAGAAGCTTGCTGGTCGTTTCAAATCAAAGCGCCCTCGTGCAGATGATGCAGACTATAATCCAACCACAGACTCAGAGGCCCAATCTTCAGCTGGGGGTAGCGTTTCTATGGATACAGAAGATGTTCCGCACGCTCATCCTGACTATCCGATTGACATCATAGGATGGACTTATTGTTGGGGCGAAGGCGAAGACGCTACCCTTCGCTCCAGGCCTTCGTCAACTCACTGCACCAACGGAGGCAAGATGACCGGCGCAACCCACCCTTTGTCCTCTTCACTGCAAGACGAAGGCCTGCGACGAAGTCTCTCCATCCCGCGTCCTCGGTTCCACCTAGAGGCCCGAGTGGGATGCGGCCCATTGTGACAGGCCCCACACGGAGAAGCGTGTTACGGGCCTGATTTGTAATGGCTTTTCTATAATGACGGTCTATAACCCCCATTATGGGAATATTCTAGGGATAATCCAGGTGTCTGAGGGCATAAGCGTCCTTACATCGAGACCTTGGGCGCTCAGGCACATATAAATACCCCTGTACAGTGCCCTTGAGAGGCTAGATTAATAGAGCAATTGCCATCTCGAGTTAAACCGTATTTGCATCTTTTTCACTCCCCCTATCACTCCTCGACTGCTTCTCTGGCTACCACCAAATATATATGAAGGAGGAAGACAAGGCTAGTACCAGTTTTATCACACCCTTCGGTACTTACTGCTTCATCAGGATGCTGGAGGGACTCAAGAATGCTGGATCTACCTTCTCTCGCCTCACCAAGACGGTGCTCGAGAGCCAAGCAGGTCAGAACATCTTCACGTATGTGGACGACATCGTCGTCGCCAGCAAAAATAAGGAGGACCACCTGGCCGACCTCGCAGAGACATTTGCAAACATGAGGGACGCACGACTTCACCTCAACCCCAAGAAGTGCGTCTTCGGGGTCCGCCAGGGGAAGATACTGGGCTACCTGGTGTCGCACTGCGGGATCGAGGCCAACCCGACCAAGATCCAGGCAATAATCAACATGACACCCCCGCAGTCAACTAGGGATGTCCAGCGTCTAATAGGCAGATTGGCCGCTCTGAGTAGATTCATCTCCAAGTCCGCCGAGCGGAGTCTACCTTTCCTTAAGACACTGCATGGTGCGAAGGACTTCGCATGGGGACCAGAGCAGGCGGTAGCCTTCGCATCACTCAAACAGCACCTGTCCGACTTGGCCATTCTCACTAGTCCAGACCCTTCGCTACCGCTTCTGCTCTACATCGCCGCATCACCATGTGCAGTCAGTGCAGCCCTTGTCCAAGAACAAAACAGGGAGGGCACGACCCGGCAGTGTCCAGTCTATTACGTCTCCGAGGTCCTCACAGCCTCTAAGTGTAACATGACCGAGCTAGAAAAAATCTCCTATGCAGTCGTCATGTCATCACGAAAGCTGCGCCATTACTTCGAAGCATTCAAGGTGCGGGTGACCTCGGATAGGGGACTGGGAGACTTCATCATTGACTGGACAGCCGAGCTCTCCGGCTACCATATCGTCTTGAAACCCAGGACAACAATCAAGTCACAGGTCCTGGCAGACTTCATCGTTGACTGGACAGGGCCAGTAGCACAACAGGACGGGCCCACAGATAAAGTGTGGACCATCCACTGCGACGGCGCATGGTGCCATGCAGGGGCAGGCGCAGCTACAGTCATCACATCACCCAAAGGGGTCAAACACAGATATGCAGCACGCCTCAGTTTTGCTTTAGAGTCCGATAGATGCACCAACAACATAGCAGAGTACGAGGCTGTCATCCTGGGTCTTCGCAAGCTAAGAGCGCTTGGGGTCACCACCTGCATAATCAAGACAGATTCTAAAGTGGTTGCCGGTCAGGTCGAGAAAGAATATTCAGCAAAAGACCCCGCACTCATGCAGTATCTCACAGCTGTTCGCAGTCTTGAGAAACAATTTAAGGGCTTTACCTTGCAGCATGTGGACCGAGCAAGGAATTAGGAGGCCGACGCATTGGCCAAAGCAGCTGCCAGAGGCGAAGCCTTGCCCTCCGACGTGTTCTACCATGTCATCGGCACGCCAGTCGTTCACAATCCAGAGGGCCTACAAATAACCAACGATGCTGAGGGCCATCGCATAGTCAACCTCATCATGACCGAAGATTGGCGAGCCCCAATAACCCTGTTCCTACAGGGATATTATCATCCAAGCGACGTCAATGAGGCAAAGCGCCTCAAGCAACAAAGCCGGGACTTCGCAATCATTAAGGGCCAGTTATATAAGAAGGGGGTCAGCCAACCCATGCTTAAATGCATCACCAAAACCGAAGGCATCCAGATCCTGCGCGAAGTCCATAGCAGAACTTGTGGCTCTCACTCGGGGCCTAGGGCCCTCGCTGCCAAGGTGATCCGTCAAGGGTTCTATTGGCCCGCTATAATCTGCGCCGCGAATCGAGTCATGAGGTTGTGCGAAGCCTGCTAGAAGTTCTCTCCCCACTCGGGCAGCCCTTCGCAATTCACAAAGCTGATTGCCCACACATGGCCACTTCAGCGCTGGGGGCTGGACATTGTCGGGCCACTACCCACGGCTCAAGGGTACCTCAAGTTCACCTTCGTCGCCATCGAATACTTTACCAAGTGGATCAAGGCAAGGGCAGTGTCTATAATAACGTAGAAAACTGCCCAGAAATTCTTCTGGCAAAACATTGTTTGTCGGTTCGGAGTCCTGTCCGAGCTCACGGTCGACAATGGCAAATAATTTGACAGCCAGAACTTCAGGGATTTCTGCTTCTCCATCGGCACCAAGCTTGCCTTCGCCTCAGTATATCACCCACAATCTAACAGCGCCATCGAGCACGCCAATGGCAAGATTTTCACTGCTATCAAGAAAAGACTACTTGACGACAACAAGGGCAAATGGGCCAACCACCTACCTAAAACAGTCTCGGCGCTAAACACGACTAAGTGTCGGGCGACTGGTTTCACTCCTTTCTGTCTACTATATGGTTTAGAGGCCATGACCCCACAGGAAATAAAGCACGGGTCACCTCGAACAAGTGCATCAGCCACCCCCGATGTAGACGAGCCAACATCCAAAGACCTCATCGACAGAGACCGTGTCCTCGCCCTGCAGGCCCTCAATAAATACCAAGCTCAAACGAAGGCCTGACACGACCATGCGGTCGTCCCAAGAGAGTTCAATGAAGGAGACCTCATACTCGTCCGAACCACCCAGATAGAGTCACGGGGCAAGCTAGAGCCAAAGTGGGAGGGTCCATTCATCGTCAAGTCGAATGCATCCCCCAGCGCATACAGGCTGACAACGCCATCCGGCGAGGACCTAGATCATTCTTGGAACATTGTCAATCTCCGTAAATTCTTTGTTTAAATCCTTAGGGCTTACGCGCCCTTGTAATTCATCAAACAATGTTATTTCGGCCCGCACTCTTTTCCTCCCGGGGGTGAGGTTTTTAACGAGGCGGAGCCATGTAATATACCCACAAAAGTCCCCCGCAAAAATTCAGATACAACATGTCGAAAAAGACCGCATCCACGGTCTTCGGCATTCGACTATTTCGAAGTCACCGCGAGAGGCAGCGCAGCCTACCCTCACGTGCGACAGTCCACGCAAAAGTCGCCTAAGGGTGCAGCCGGGATAGCACAATAAGTGCGCAATATCAAAGTCTTTTCCAAAAGACTCTCCGTGCAAAAGCCGCCTAAGGGTGCAGCCGGAATAGCACAATAAGTGCGCAATATCGAAGTCCTTTCCAAAAGACTCTCCGTGCAAAAGCCGCCTAAGGGTGCAGCCGGAATAGCACAATAAGCGCGAAATATCGAAGTCTTTTCCAAAAGACTCTCCGTGCAAAAGCTGCCTAAGGGTGTAGCCGAAATAGCGATAATCGAAGTCTTTTCCTAAAGACTCTCCGTGTGGAAGCCGCTTAAGGGCGCAGCCGGAACAACACAATAACTACACAAATATCGAAGTCGTTTTTACAAAAAAGACTCCATACAGAAGTCGCCTACGAGTGCAGCTGGATCAACGAAGGCGCCCAGCCTCATCATACAAATTACGGTTACATACACACAGCGAGGGCATCATATACTACATTGGCTCAACCTTCGGGATGATACCCATCTCCCTGTAATTGAACAACATTATCCTCAATTCCTCACCCTCAAAAAGATTTTGTAGCTCCCCTTCACATATGCTCACCCCAACCGGTGAAGACAACAAATCTTGCCTACCAGTCCGGTCCACGCGAAGTCGGTCACCCTCCATACCAACACGATGACCCCTTCACGATGATGCACTAACTCTCCATTTCGCCACCGCCCTTCGTCCGCCTATGCCCAGTACTCGCACCCGAGAGCCCCCCGGACCCTTCCACGCGCGGCGAAGGCTCCACTGCAGCCACATCCAACGCTGCGAAATAATCCAAACCTTCATCCGAAGACTCCTCCGTCCACGAGACCGAACTCCCAGAATCATCAGACTCAAAACACAAAGACACAGAACCACACAAATCATCACTGGCAGGCACCAAGTTCGGGGCCGCCACAAAAATAGTATTGTCAGTAGCGGTTGCGTGCGCAGGCCCAAACGTCGGAACCTGCGCAGCAACCAAGGTTCAGTATCACACAAACAAAATTTACAACCTCCCCAACACCCATTCAGCTATTCAGCCACCTGCGAAGGCCTGACAACAGCCGCGGGGTCTCCGACAGCCGTCTCGACCACCGCCTTCAAGACGTCCTCGTTCGTCGACGCGGGGGATGGTGCAGGGTCTTCGCTGGATCCAGTTGGCGCGGTCGATGCAGGGACTGTCGAGGTGCCCTCACCGACATCAGATGGCAGCGACACCTCCGCCCCCGATGTCATGGGCAACGTGCTGTCTAGACCACCAAGGTCTTCGACCTCCTCGGCATGTGCCATCTGCAGCAATAGCACATTCAGCAAAACCACCCATACACATAACCGCGCAAATAAGATCTTACCTGATCAATCGCCCGGTTGGACCTCTCCTGGACCACATCTTGACCGTGCGGACCCCACATCCTGTCGAAGAGCACCCCCACCGACTGCTTAAGCACCGGGTCTTTGACCTCGAAGATTGCACGTTCGAAGTTCTCGTCTGATTGGTCGAAGACCTTGAAATGCTCGCACCCCTCACTGGACAAAGCATTCACGGCCCCGTCGCTAGTGACAAGGGAGGTAAAGGACATGAGGCCCGTCGCGATGGTTGGGAGCACCGCCAACTCCTCTTGTAACCACTTGTCGGCGTTTCGACCCTAGGGGGTCCCTGGACCGACGAGTGAAATGTCGCCGCGTGCCCCAGCCCAGATGGGTCGATGCGAGGCGGAGCACGAAGGGGGGAAAGAGACAAGCAAGGTGGAATCCCATGGCCTCCGTGTTGCCCTATGCCCAGGTCGGGTGCGCTTGCAGTAGGGGGTTACAAGCATCCGCGTGGGAGAGTGAGAGAGGGACCATCCGCCAGCCCTGTCCTCCCGCGCGGCCAACCTTTCCGTAAGAGAGCCCTGGACCTTCCTTTTATAGGCGTAAGGAGAGGTCCAGGTGTACAATGGGGGGTGTAGCAGGGTGCTATCGTGTCTAGCAGAGAGGAGCTAGTGCCCTAAGTACATGCCGTTGTGGCAGCTGGAGAGGTTTTGGCACCCTGTTCCTGTGATGTCGTGGCCGTCGGAGGAGCGCTGAAGCCTTGCGGAAGGACAACTATCGAGGCTGTCAAGCTCTTGCTGACGTCTCCTTGCTTCCGTAAGGGGGTTGAGAGCCGTCATCGTCATGGAGCACGCGGGGCACCATCATTACTTGTTTTACCGGGTCGAGCAGGATGCGACGCCGGTCTTGTTCCCCGTAGCCTGAGCTAGCTAGGGGTAGGGTAATGATGGCCCCTCCTGTGGCGTGGTCGGTCCGAGCCCGGAATCGGGTGAGGTGGAGGCTCCTCCGAGGTCGAGGTCGAGGTCGAGTCTGACTTCTGAAGTCGAGGTCGAGTCCGAGCCCTGGGGTCGGGGTCGAGTCCGAGCCCTTGGGTCGGGCGAGGCGGAGTTTGTCGTCTTCCGAGGCCGTAGCCTAGTCCGAGCCCTGGGTCTGGCGAAGCGGAGTTCGTCGTCTTCCGAGGCCGTAGCCTAGTCCGAGCCCTAGGTCGGGCGGAGCGGAGTTCGTCATCTTCCGAGGCCGTAGCCGAGTCCAAGCCCTAGGTCGGGCGAAGCGGAGTCCATCGTCTTCCGAGGCCGTAGCCTAGTCCGAGCCCTGGGTTGGGCGGAGCGGAGTTCATCGTCTTCCGAGGACGTAGCCTAGTCCGAGCCCTAGGTCGGGCGGAGCAGAGTTCGTCGTCTTCCGAGGCCGTAGCCTAGTCCGAGCCCTGGGTCGGGCAGAGCGGAGTTTCCTATGGCGCCTGGGGCCAGACTTGGCTGCTGTCAGCCTCACTCTGTCGAGTGGCACTGCAGTCGGAGCGATGCAGGCGGTGCTATCCTCTTGTCAGGCCAGTCAGTGGAGCAGCGAAGTGACTGCGGTCACTTCGGCTCTATCGACTGAGGGGCGCGCGTCAGGATAAGGTGTCAGGCCACCTTTGCATTAAATGCTCCTGCAATGCGGTCGGTCGGTGTGGCGATCTGGCCAAGGTTGCTTCCTGGCGAAGACTGGCCCTCGGGCGAGCCGAGGGTGTGCCCGTTGCTTGAGGGGGCACCTCGAGCGAGGCGTGAATCCTCTGGGGTCGGCTGACCTTGCCCGAGGCTGGGCTCGGGCGAGGCAGGATCGTGTCCCTTGAGTTAATCGCACCCATCAGGCCTTTGCAGCTTTGTGCTGATGGGGTTTACTAGCTGAGATTAGGAACCTCAGGGGTACCCCTAATTATGGTCCCCGACAGTAGCCCCCGAGCCTCCAAGGGAGTGTTAATACTCGCTTGGAGGCTTTTGTCGCACTTTTTTGCAAGGGGACCAGCCTTTCTCGGTTGCTGTCTGTTCCGGCGGGGGCACGCGAGCGCACCCGCCGGGTGTAGCCCCCGAGGCCTCGGAGGAGTGGTTAGACTCCTTCGAGGTCTTAATGCGTTTCGTGATGCTTCGGCCGGTCTGGTTGTTCCCTCATGCGAGCTGGCCGTACCCGGGTGCACCGTCGAGTCCCAAGTTCTCGGGCTGGTATGTTGACGCTGTCAATGGTTTGGCCGGAGCCGAGTTTGCGAGAGCAGCCCCCGAGCCTCCGCACAGAGCGAGAGGACGATCAAGGACAGACTCGACTTTTTTACATACGCCCCTGCGTCGCCTTTCCGCAAGGAGGAGGGGGGAAAGCGCCATGTTGCCCTTGGTGGGCGTCGAACATGGTGTCTCTAGCAAGCTACGAACGGGTGATCCGAGTGGACGCTCGTGCCCCATTCGTTAGGGGTCGGCTGTGGCCTGGAGGCGTGCCCAAAAGTACCTGCGGGTGATTTGTCGGACCTGGTCCCCTTTCGACGGGGTCCGAGGGCTCGATGCCTCCCTCTGGTGGGATTCTGTTACAGAATCGTTCCCACGGGTCTCGGAAATGTCCTAGGGTACCTCGGGAGCATAGCCCGAGCCTCGGTTATGTATCGAATGTACCCATGGTCATCCCTTTCTCTGTGTCTGAGGCGGCTGTGAACCCTTCGGGGGCCAGCCTACGAACCCCTGATCAGTAGTGGGCGCGGAGCCCGAGTAGCCTGAGGCGGCCGTTGAACCCTTCCGAGGGGCCAGCCATCGAACCTCTGACCAGTAGCGGGTGCCAAACCCGAGTGCTCTGAGGCGGCTGTCGAACCCTTCCGAGGGGCCAGCCTTCGAACCTCTGATCAGTAGTGGGGACTCGGAGCCCGTTCCCTTCACGGAGAAGGATCACATGTATCCCCTTTCCCGGTCCCTGTTGTAAGAGAGAGAAAGAGAAAAAGGGGGAGGATATAAAATCGAACGTCGTGGCGCACCTTTTTTGACGCGGTCAATGCGGCGGAAACGAAGCGTCGTCTGCTTCGCCTGCCAAAGGTGTCGCCTGCCCTGCCGCAGAGTTAACGTGACGGGACGAGTGGTTCGTGGGGCAGCCGTTGCGCGTGCGTGAGCTGTTCGAGGTACGGATCACGGGCGCGTCATCTTCACGCTGTGGGAGAGGGTTCTCTCGCTGTCCCTGGAGGGGACGTGAGCCTGCAGACGACTTGACCGCTGCTTCCGCCTGCCCGCCACCGCCATCACTGCCTGCCCAATTTTGGCCATATCGATCGTCACGCCTTCTCCCACGGCTGGCTCACCCATGACTGGTGTGCCAGGTTGGCACTGTTGGGTCATGCGCGGGGTTGCCTCGAGTCGCGGTACTGGTTCCACAGTCGAAGAGGCACGGTAGTGGCGTGAGTGGCGGTGCAGTTTCTTGCACGTGGTAACCGGCGCGCCGGTTACATGACGTATGGGCCTGGGCCTCCATGCTGGACGCGTCGAAGTCAAAAGGGTGCGCCCCCTTGGTGCGGTTGCATGCCGCCTGCATGGCGGTCCACCCTTTCACCCGCTGGTCTAGGCAAAAGGGGAGGAGCGCTTGTAACCGCTGGGCAGTTACACGCACCATGCGCGGCGGTTTGACTTCTTCCGCCTTGGGCCAGCTTGCATGACGCGTGGGACCCAGCCCCCGTGTCGTGGGGGGAGGACCTTGGAGCGTGTTGGAGAAGACTCTACCTGCGACGGCTGAGGATGCAAGTGGGGAGAGTTGCCTTTAAAAGGAGGGTGACCCCCTTGAAAGGCAACCATGTCTTCGTGCTTCCCTCATGCATCGTGTCTTTCCACCTTCCGAGCCCCCGGGTGGGGGCGCCCGGGGTTCTTCTGCCTTGTCGTCGTCGGAGGAACGCAACTCCACGGAAGTTGGTACCTTTCAGCCATCGTTCGGCTTCAAGGATTTCCATCATGCAGCCTGGCAGCACCCCCTCACCAATGGTCGGTCTGGCGGGGAGAAGCAAACCAGGCTGCGACCTCTGCCTCGCCCTCAGCCTCAAGGATTTTCGTCATCCGGGCTGAGGCGGAGGAGCGCACCGAGCGGGGGGTTGCCTTCGTGGGGGTCGGGAACCCTTTTCTTCCCCCGTTGTCTGGGGGAGAAAGGCTTTCACCAGCCCCACGGAGGCTTCCTTCGGCCACGCCGGGGAAAGCGAACTGCTGCTGCCCAGCCAGGGTGCAGCATTCCGCCCTCTATCCAGGCGATGGTCGTGCCGCATGCGGGCCGGCCACGTCTAGGTCTTCCTCGCACCGACAGCCGCGCCAGAGTGTTGCCCAACACATCGTACACCGCGAGGGCGGTGCTCATGTTCTGGGGCGACCTTGGCGAGGGCGGGAGCGAGGACTCGCTGGTGCGCTTTGGGGCGGCCGGCGCCCGCTGGTGCGGTGTTAGTGGACAGGTGGGTGTCGCCTCCCCCTGGCCTGAATGGCTGGTTCTCGTCCTTGGTGGGCGAGAGCCTTTCTGCCGCAACCCTTGCCTGGAAGCCGTTGCTACAGCTGTCGGAGCGGACGTCGGCGAGCCATCCGTCGGCCTTCTGTTGCTCCGCAGGCCCTCCGTCGTGGGGGGTTGTTCGTACTTGTGGAGGCGGAACCGGAGTTCAGTTTGTAATGGCACCTTGTGTGCCGGTGTCTGTTCATTTGTGGCTTTTCGGGGCCTGAACATGTATGTATTTTCGGCACGGAGCCGTGTTTTTTCCTCTCTTCGAGCACCAGGTCTCGCATGTCGGCCAACTGAACCGCTTAACCAAGTGTGAGTTGCCTCGTGCGAAGGTGACGAGTGAGGTATCCGTATCCCAGAGGCGTAGGAGTCCCTCGGCTCGGTTGGCCTTGCCGTCCGAGGCTTCTCTTGCTTAGTTAGAGGAAACCCTCGGCCGCTCTTCGATGAGCCGAAGCCAGAGGCAGCGGTGTTAGCATGGACAGAGGCAGAGTTGGCTCGAGAAGAAGACTTCGTCGGCCGGAGCCTGGCCGGGTCGTCCACTGGCGGGACCTGCGCCGGAGTCGAGTTGCCGAGGCCACGAGCCGAGCTGGTGCCTTCGGAGGACAGCTGGCTGAGGCTTCGGGGCGGCCGGCCGAGCCATCGGCTCGGGCCGGATTCTTAGGAGAGACCCTGGCGGCGATGGCCCAGGTGCGGTGCTGACGTCGTCCTTCGGAGTGAAGATCCTCCAACCGCGTTGCCGTCCGAGGCTCGGTTAGACTTCACCGAGGGTAGAGTTGACGCCGAGGCTGCAGCTGCCTCCTCCATCGACGCCTGAGCCTGCAGGACCGGTCTGTCTTGTAGTGTGCGTATGTTTTCTGCGGCCGCCGAGGCCCAAACATACTGTCGTCGTGTTGTAAAGCTGCGTCATTTTTCCCTCTTGTTTCGAGTATCTGGACTTATTTGTCGGTAACAGAATTGTTTGTCCGAGCGAGAGTTACTTATCGCAGAAGGTGATGAGTGAGGTATCCATATCCCGGAGGCGTAGGAATCCCTCGGCTCGGTCGGCCTTGGCTGCTTACGTGTACTCTTACTCGTCCATAGGATTCTGCTATCGATATAGTAGAGAAGGCACGAAAAATCATTTCAGCAGAAGAGTTTTCGGGCGTGAAGACTTGTTCGGTCCACGGAATCGCTTATCCGAGCGTGAGTTACTTATCACAGAAGGTGATGAGTGAGGTATCCGTATCCCAGAGGCGTAGGAGTCCCTTGGCTCGATCAGCCTTGGCTGCTTACGTGTACTCCGTCGTTTTCAGGATCCCGCTTTCGAAGTAGTCGAAAAGCACAAAAAATGTTCCGGCAGAAAAGATCTTTTCCGAGGAAAAATTTGACGCAGAGGGGGTTCCCCCCTTCTAGCCCCCGAGGGAGGGTCGGGCTTTGCCGAGGCAAGGCTGACCCTTCCTTGATGGTTAGACTTTGTGCGTGAACAAGGTGTGCGAACGACTTGAAAGCATCTTAAGGGTAGAAGCGACGTAGCTGTCGGATGTTCCAAGCGTTGCTGTAGACCTCGCCTTGACTGTTGGCCAGCTTGTACGTGCTGGGCTTCAGAACCTTGGCGATGACGAACGGCCCTTCCCAGGGAGGCGTGAGCTTGTGCCGCCCTCGGGCGTCTTGTCGCAGTCGAAGCACCAAGTTGCCCACCTGGAGGTCTCGGGACCGAACCCCTCGGGCGTGGTAGCGTCGCAGGGACTGCAGGTACCGCGCCGAGTGTAGTAAGGCCATGTCCTGAGCCTCCCCCAGCTGGTCCAGTGAGTCTTCTCGGTTGGTCTGGTTGCGTCGGTCGTCGTAGGCCCTTGCCCTCAGGGAACCGTATTCTAAGTCTGTGGGCAAGATGGCCTCGGCCCCATGGACTAGAAAGAACGGTGTGAAACCCATGGCTCGGCTCGGCATCGTCCTTAGACTCCAGACCACCTAGGGGAGCTCCTTCAGCCATCGCTTGCCGAACTTGTTGAGGTCGTTGTAGATCCATGGCTTGAGTCCTTGCAGAATCATGCCGTTGGCATGCTCCACTTGCCCATTCGTCATGGGGTGGGCTACGGCGGCCCAGTCCACCCAGATATGGTGATCCTCGCAGAAGTCCAGGAACTTTCTGCTGGTGAACTGGGTGCCGTTGTCGGTGATGATGGAGTTCGGGACCCCGAAGCGATGGATGATGTTGGTGAAGAAAGCCACCGCCTGTTTGGACCTGATGCTGTTTAGGGGTCGGACCTCGATTCACTTGGAGAATTTGTCGATGGCGACCAGCAGGTGCGTGTAGCCCCCGTGTGCCTTCTGCAAGGGACCGACAAGGTCTAAGCCCC
This sequence comes from Zea luxurians, assembly GCA_029449295.1. Lineage (NCBI taxonomy): Eukaryota > Viridiplantae > Streptophyta > Magnoliopsida > Poales > Poaceae > Zea > Zea luxurians. The sequence goes on along the minus strand of JAOPSE010000011.1, from coordinate 11,130,008 downwards.
ACACAACGAACGACCAGGTGATGGGTATTGTCTGCAGAGCCTGAGCGGTAGGTGAGTCTGCCTTGCGTAGAATTGGCACCCTTGGCATGTGCGGACAATCCTAGTGGCGTCGGCCATTGCGGTCGGCCAGTACAAACCTTGTCGGAAAGCCTTTCCGACGAGGGCTCAAGGCGCTGCGTGATGACCGCAAGCCCCCGAGTGTATTTCTTGTAGTAACTCATGACCTTCGGCGATGGAGATGCATCGCTGGAGGATGCCTGAGGGGCTGCGGTGGTAGAGCTCCTTCCCGTCCCCCAGTAGGACGAATGACTTGGCACGCCGTGCCAATCGCCGAGCTTCGGCTTGGTCGAGTGGTAGCTCTCCTTGGTGGAGATATTGTAGGTACGGGGTCTGCCAGTTTCGATTAGGCGTGACCCCGCCCCGCTCTTCCTCGATGCGCAGTGCCTCACCCTTGGGGGCCGAGGGTGCCTCGAGCTGGGCCGAGGGTACCTCGGGCTGGACCGAGGGTACCTCGGGCTGGGTCGAGGGTGCCTCGGGCTGAGCCGAGGCCTTCTCGGGCTTGGGCGTGTCGTCGGTCTTGACTGAGGGTTGATGTAGGTCTTGGGAGAAGACGTCCGGGGGAACCGTTGTTCGCCCCGAGGCTATCTTAGCCAGCTCATCCGCAGTCTCGTTGTATCGTCGGGCGACGTGGTTGAGCTCGAGCCCGTAGAACTTGTCTTCCAGGTGCCGAACCTCGTCGCAGTAGGCTTCCATCTTCGGGTCGCGGTAGTGGGAGTTCTTCATGACTTGGTCGATGACAAGCTGCAAGTCGCCGCGAGCGTCAAGGCGTCGGACCCCTAGCTCGATGGCGATGCGCAACCCGTTAACCAGAGCCTCATACTCGGCCACGTTGTTGGACGCCGGGAAGTGGAGGCGCAGCACGTAGCGAAGGTGTTTCCCGAGGGGCGAGATGAAGAGCAGGCCCGCGCCCGCTCCTATTTTCATCAGCGACCCGTCAAAAAACATGGTCCAGAGTTCCGGTTGGATCGGAGCCTCTGGAAGCTGGGTGTCGACCCATTCAGCCATAAAGTCTGCCAAGACTTGGGACTTGATGGCCTTCCGAGGTGCGAACGATATTGTCTCGCCCATGATTTCCACCGCCCACTTTGCGATCCTGCCCGAGGCCTCTCGGGACTGGATAATCTCCCCCAAGGGGAAGGATGACACCACAGTCACTGGATGAGACTCGAAGTAGTGTCGCAACTTTCGCCGCGTCAGAATTACCGTGTACAGTAGTGTCTGAATTTGTGGGTAGCGGATCTTGGTCTCGGACAGTACCTCACTGATGAAGTAGACCGACCTCTGGACGGGCAATGCATGCCCCTCTTCTCGTCTCTCAACCACGACCGCAGCGCTGACCACCTGAGTGGTAGCGCCGACGTAGATCAAGAGGGCTTCTCCGGCAGCGGGAGGCACCAAGATGGGCGCGTTCGTGAGGAGCGCCTTCAGGTTCCCGAGGGCTTCCTCGGCCTCGGGGGTCCAAGTGAAGCTCTCGGCTTTCCTTAAGAGGCGGTACAGGGGTAGGCCTCTTTCGCCGAGGCGCGAGATGAAGCGGCTCAGAGCCGCAAGGCACCCCATGACCCTCTGTATGCCCTTCAGGTCCTTGATAGGCCCCATGTTGGTGATGGCCGCGATTTTCTCTAGGTTGGCCTCGATGCCACACTCGGAGACGATGAAACCCAAGAGCATGCCTCGGGGTACTCCAAAGACGCACTTCTCGGGATTGAGTTTCACGCCTTTCGCCTTGAGACACCGGAATGTCGTTTCAAGGTCAGAAAGGAGGTCAGAGGCCTTCTTCGTCTTGACTACGATGTCATCGATGTAAGCCTTGACCGTTCGACCAATGTGTTGGCCGAACACGCGGTTCATGCACCTTTGGTATGTCGCACCCACATTCCTCAAACCAAACGACATAGTGATGTAGCAGTACATGCCGAATGGTGTGATGAAAGAAGTCGCGAGCTGGTCGGACTCTTTCATCCTGATTTGATGATACCCAAAGTATGCATCGAGGAAAGCAGGGTTTCGCACCCAGCAGTGGAATCCACGATTTGATCGATACGAGGCGGAGGATAGGGAACTTTCGGACATGCTTTGTTCAGACCAGTATAGTCTACGCACATCCGCCATTTCCCCCCTTTCTTCCTCATAAGCACAGGGTTGGCAAGCCATTCGGGATGGAATACCTCTTTGATGAACCCTGCTGCCATCAGCTTGTGGATCTCCTCGCCTATGGCTCTGCGCTTTTCTTCGTCGAATCGGCGCAGAGGCTGCTTCACGGGTCGGGCTCCAGCTCGGATATCCAGCGAGTGCTCGGCGACCTCCCTCGGTATGCCGGGCATGTCTGAGGGACTCCACGCGAAAACGTCGACGTTTGCACGGAGGAAGTCGACGAGCACTGCTTCTTATTTGGGGTCGAGCTCGGAGCCGATCCGGACCTGCTTGGAGACGATGTTGCTAGGGTCAAGAGGGACGGATTTGACTGTCTCTGCTGGCTCGAAGTTGCCGGCATGGCGCTTCACGTCGGGCACCTGCTTGGAGAGGCTCTCCAGGTCGGTGATGAGGGCCTCGGATTCAGCGAGGGCCTCAGCGTATTCCACGCACTCCATGCCGCATTTGTACACGTGTCGGTACATGGGGCTGATGGTGATGACCCCATTGGGGCTTGACATCTTGAGCTTGAGGTAGGTGTAGTTGGGGACGGCCATGAACTTGGCGTAGCACGACCTCCCCAGCACTGCGTGGTAGGTTCCTCGGAACCCGACTACCTTGAATGTGAGGGTTTCCCTTCGGAAGTTGGAGGGAGTCCCAAAGCAGACGGGTAGATCGAGTTGTCCGAGGGGCTAGATGCATTTCCCGGGGATGATCCCGTGGAAAGGCGCCGCGCCCGCTCGGACTGAGGACAGATCGATCTGCAGGAGCCCGAGGGTCTCGGTGTAGATGATGTTAAGGCTGTTGCCTCCGTCCATGAGGACCTTGGTGAGCCTGACGTTGCCGATGATGGGTTCAACAACGAGCGGGTACTTCCCCAGGCTTGGCACGTGGTCGGGATGGTCGCCCCGGTCAAAGGTGATGGGCTTGTCGAACCAGTCTAGGTAGACTGGCACCGCCACCTTTACCGAGCAGACCTCCCGGCGCTCTTGCTTGCGGTGCCGAGCCGAGGCGTTCGCCACTCGCCCTCCGTACATCATGAAGCAGTCGTGGACCTCGGGGAACTCTCCTGCCTTGCGATCTTCCTTCTTGTCATCGTCGTGGGCCCTGCCACCTTCCGCAGGTGGCCCGACCTTGTGAAAGTGGCGCCGAAGCATGACACACTCCTTAAGGGTGTGCTTGACGGGTCCCTGATGATAGGGGCATGGCCCTTGAGCATCTTGTCGAAGAGATTGACGCCCCCTGGAGGTTTTCGAGGGTTCTTGTACTCAGCGGCGGCGACAAGGTCCGCGTCGGCGGCGTCGCGTTTCGCTTACGACTTCTTCTTGCCTTTCTTCTTGGTGCCGCGCTGAGTGGACGCCTCGGGGACATCTTCCAGCTGGCGGCCCTGGGCTGCTTGTCTTTCTGGAAGATGGCCTCAACCGCTTCCTGGCTAGAGGCGAACTTGGTGGCGATGAACATCAGCTCGCTCGCCCTGGTGGGGGTCTTGCGACCCAGCTTGCTCACCAGGTCGCGGCAGGTGGTGCCGGCGAGGAACGCGCTGATGACATCCGAGTCGGTGACGTTGGGTAGCTCGGTGCGTTGCTTCGAGAATCGCCGGATGTAGTCCCGAAGAGACTCTCCCAGCTGCTGGCGGCAGCTTCGAAGATCCCAGGAGTTCCCAGGGCGCACGTATGTGCCCTGGAAGTTGCCGGCGAAGGCTTGAACCAGGTCGTCCCAGTTGGAGATCTGCCCCGGAGGCAGGTGCTCCAACCAGGCTCGAGCGGTGTCGGAGAGGAACAGGGGGAGGTTGCGGATGATGAGGTTGTCGTCGTCCGTTCCCACCCAGTTGGCAGGCCAGCCGGTAGTCCGCGAGCCACAGTTCCGGCCTCGTCTCCCCCGAGTACTTTACGATGGTAGTCAGGGTTTGGAACCAGGTCGAGAACGGTGCCCGTCATATGGCCCGGCTGAAAGCCTGCGGACCGGGTGGTTCGGGCGAGGGACACCGATCCTCCCTGCTGTCGTAGCGTCCCCCACGCCGGGGGTGGTAGCCTCGGCGCACCCTCTCGTCGAGGTGGGTTCAACGATTACGGTGATGGTGCTCGTTGCTGAGGCGTCCCAGGGCCGCATGCGCTGTGTTGCGCGTGCGCCCGGTGTGGACCGAGGCTTCCCGCTCGAACCGGGAAGTCACGACGTGATGTTCCGGGGGGTAGCCCTGCCTTCGGGAGGCAGAGCTTTTGGCCCGTTGGACCGCGGCGTCCTCCAGTAGATTCTTGAGCTCTCCCTGGACGCGCCGCCCCTCGGTGGTTGATGGCTCCGACATCGCGCAGAGAAGTATTGCTGCTGCTGCCAGGTTCTGGCCGACCCCACTGGAAGTCGGGGGTGGTCTTGCCCTGACATCGTCGGCGATGCAGTGCTGGATGCCCTGGGGTGGACGACTTGCTTCTCCGGCTGGAGCTTGGTCTGCCCATTCCTGCCCGATGTTCCGGCGGAACGGCTCGAGTGTTCCTGCTCCCTCATCGAGCCTGGCCTGCACCTCGCGGATTTGCTCGAGCTGTGTGTCCTGACCCCCTGCAGGGACTGGGACCACAGCTAGCTCCCGTAGGAGGTCGACGCGAGGCGCAAGCCTAGGGTGATCACCGTTTTCCGGCATATCAAGATGGTTGCCTTCGTCGGGACCCCCTAGATCGACGTGGAAACATTCACGACTCAGGCCGCAGTCTTCGTCGCCGAAGCTGCGGCTACCGTCGGAATAGTCGGAAAGGCAGTAGTCGCATGCGGTCATGAAGTCCCGCATGGCACTGGGGTTGCCAAGTCCGGAGAAATCCCAACAAAAGTCGGGCTCGTCATCCTCCTAGAGATCCGAGGACCCATAGGTCGAGTCAGCTGTCAGCCGGTCCCAGGGTGACCGCATACCGTACCCCGGAGGGTTTGGACATGCCTCTACGAGGGCTCCCACCGAAGCGGAGTCGCTCGGTGGGTCGAGGCTGGATCCAAAATGCACGAGATGGGAATCGGTCGGTACCTCCTGGTCGACAGGCGGTGATGAAGTTGCGTCGGGGGCAGACTGCACCGTCATCTCGGGTACGAGGGTGACGCCCAGCAAGTCCTTCACGAGCGTGCTGGCGTCGTCCGTCTGCTCGGAGTAGGCGTGTCACGGGGAAACTGCGCTCGTCTTCGTCTCAGACGCGAGGGCGATGCTCGACGTGTCCCCCATTGGGGTGCCTGCGCCGCCGACTCGCTCGATAGCCGACGAGGGGCTGCCTCCTGCTTGGCCTTGGTTGCCCCGCCTCCTCCTCCGTCAGCGGGGGAGGCGACGGGACAAGCTCGAATGTTGTTCTTCCGCCACGTGGGGAAGACGTCATCGATTCCGCCGCCGGCGAGCGGGTTGTTGGCCGCTATTGTCGCCGTCGCGCGGCGGAAGAAGGAGTATCATGTCGTAGCTGCCGTCAAGGGACATGAACTCGAGACTCCCGAAACAAAGCACCGTCCCGGGCTGGAAAGGTTGTTGGAGACTACCCATCTGGAGCTTGACGGGAAGCTCTTCGTCAACACGCAGCAGGCCCCTACCTGGCGCGCCAACTGTTGGCATTTTGACCCTGGGGGGTCCCTGGACCGACGAGTGAAATGTTGCCGCGTGCCCCAGCCCAGATGGGTCGACGTGAGGCGGAGCATGAAGGGGGGAAAGAGACAGGCAAGGTGGAATCCCACGGCCTCCGTGTTGCCCTACGCCCAGGTCGGGTGCGCTTGCAGTAGGGGGTTACAAGCGTTCGCGTGGGAGAGTGAGAGAGGGACCATCCGCCAGCCCCGTCCTCCCGCGCGGCCAACCTTTCCGTAAGAGAGCCCTGGACCTTCCTTTTATAGGCGTAAGGAGAGGTCCAGGTGTACAATGGGGGGTGTAGCAGGGTGCTATCGTGTCTAGCAGAGAGGAGCTAGTGCCCTAAGTACATGCCGTTGTGGCAGCTGGAGAGGTTTTGGCACCCTGTTCCTGTGATGTCGTGGCCGTCGGAGGAGCGCTGAAGCCTTGCGGAAGGACAACTGTCGGGGCTGTCGAGCTCTTGCTGATGTCTCCTTGCTTCCGTAAGGGGGTTGAGAGCCGCCGTCGTCATGGAGCACGCGGGGCGCCATCATTACTTGTTTTACCGGGGCGAGCAGGATGGGACGCCGGTCTTGTTCCCCGTAGCCTGAGCTAGCTAGGGGTAGGGTAATGGTTGCCCCTCCGGTGGCGTGGTCGGTCCGAGCCCGGGATCGGGCGAGGCGGAGGCTCCTCCGAGGTCGAGTCTGTCTTCTGAAGTCGAGGTCGAGTCCGAGCCCTGGGGTCGGGGTCGAGTCTAAGCCCTTGGGTCGGGCGAGGCGGAGTTCGTCGTCTTCCGAGGCCGTAGCCTAGTCCGAGCCCTGGGTCGGGCGGAGCGGAGTTCGTCGTCTTCCGAGGCCGTAGCCTAGTCTGAGCCCTGGGTCGGGCGGAGCGGAGTTCGTCGTCTTTCGAGGCCGTAGCCGAGTCCGAGCCCTGGGTCGGGCGAAGCGGAGTCCGTCGTCTTCCGAGGCTGTAGCCTAGTCCGAGCCTTGGGTTGGACGGAGTGAAGTTCGTCATCTTCCGAGGCCGTAGCCTAGTCCGAGCCCTGGGTCAGGCGGAGCGGAGTTCGTCGTCTTTCGAGGCCGTAGCCTAGTCCGAGCCCTGGGTCGGGCGGAGCGGAGTTTCCTATGGCGCCTGGGGCTAGACTTGGCTGCTGTCAGCCTCACTCTGTCGAGTGGCACTACAGTCGGAGCGACGCAGGCGGTGCTGTCCTCTTGTCAGGCCAGTCAGTGGAGCGGCGAAGTGACTGCAGTCACTTCGGCTCTGTCGACTGAGGGGCACGTGTCAGGATAAGGTGTCAGGCCACCTTTGCATTAAATGCTCCTACAATGCGGTCGGTCGGTGTGGCGATCTGGCCAAGGTTGCTTCCTGGCGAAGACTGGCCCTCGGGCGAGCCGAGGGTGTGCCCGTTGCTTGAGGGGGCACCTCGGGCGAGGCGTGAATCCTCTGGGGTCGGCTGACCTTGCCCGAGGCTGGGCTCGGGTGAGGCGAGATCGTGTCCCTTGAGTTAATCGCACCCATCAGGCCTTTGCAGCTTTGTGCTGATGGGGTTTACCAGCTGAGATTAGGAACCTCGGGGGTACCCCTAATTATGGTCCCCGACACCACTCCAGGAAGCGAAGGCCCACCTCTTGGTCAGGCGCGTCGAAGGCGGCGTTCCACGCACCCAGCTCCCGGTACGAGTCCATGAACTGTGCGTGCGTCCGCTCGGCCTCCGCGCGCGTCGAGGCCTTGGCTTTATCCACGCGGTTGCGTAGGCTGTTGAGCCTCGCCTCCAAGTCCTCGACGCATTGGCAGGCGAGACTATTTTCTGCCTGTGCAAGCTTGGCATCGGCCTGTGCAGCCTGCACATCAGCAATGGCCTTGTTCACCTCCCTCCTCTCCTCCACCCGATGGCGCCGGAGATCCCCCCTCTCGGCCTCCATAGCGGCCAACTTCTCCGTCAGCCTTTGGCTTTTGCTTTCGGCAGCCGACTTCTCCCGAACAGCGTCCGCGTGCTGCACCCGGAGACGCTCAACTTTGGCAGCAAACTCCGCAGTCAAGACACCCGACACAACACGGTCGGCGAAGTCGGCCGCCTGACACAAAAAGCCATGAGACTCGCAACTTCATAAAACAACGAACTAGCGAGGTCCAACACGACTTACATGCTGCAGCTGCTACGACGCTCGCCTCAGCTGCTGGGACATGGAGCCCACCACATCCTTAGCAACGGCGGCCGAGGGTATCTCGCCGCTCGCGCAGAAGGTGGACTACGAGTCCCGCAGAACACCCTTCGCCCCTTCCGCCGGCGGCGGCGAAGGGGCTGCCACCGGAGCCGAGACAAGAGGCAGTTGCCCCACATCAGAACATGCACCATCATGTTGGTTAAAAAAACTTACCACCAAGATAATCTGACACACTGATGTCTGTGTCGAAATCGGCCACACGCGCCCCCTCCTCGCCAGCACGCGCCGGGGAGGGCACCTTTCGCCCTTTGGCGGGCTCGCCCGAGGGCGGCTTGCCCACACCAGATGCACCAACCTTCTCACCCGCCGAAGACTTCCTGGGCCCAGGGGCAGCCGGTTTCGTAGCCGACTCTAGCTTGCTGCTTCTGGGGGCGACAGACTTCGCGCCCCTCGTGCCCTCTTCGCCTTGCGGAAAGGATCACCGATCCTAACGACCGCTCGGCGTTTCTGCGCAGCGTCTTGTCGATCCTTCTCCATCACCGCCGATACAACAGCAGCAATATTCCATCCGTAAGGAAAAATCTTCAAGTCACGAGCCATACGAGACGTAATCATGTCTTCGCTAGCCGCGCGGGGGATCGGAACATTCTTTGGCCACTGACCCCCGGTAACCTTCAGCATTCGCATCGAAGACTCCCGGAGCTCGGGCGAAGACATCCTTCCCCCGAGGGCCGCGCAAGTCCCCATCAACTCCACGACAAAACGTTTAGAGACCCCCACTGCAGTACCTATTTTTCTCTTCTTAGTGGCTGGGGCAGCCTCCTGCGAAGGGCCTTCCTCAGTCACGGCCACTGGCTTCTTCCCGCGGCGGTCGACGTTCGTGGCAGCGTCATCCCCGGGGTAGCCACCTTATGGCAAGCCGTTTAATTCGAAGACCTGATTCAATTGAACATTGGACCCTCGGATATCCCAACTACGCAGACCCTCTGTCCTCGGCACATAGCGCCCCACAATCCTCGCCGCACCGTCCTCCACTTCATGCACGAACGTGGCCGAGTCCCGGCCACGCAGATCCAAGGAGAAGGCTAGGCTCCGTACCAACTGCTGACCCAAAGAGGGCATCTTGCGAGGGTATACTTTGCGCAGAGCCCAGCCATGCGCCAGGGGCCACACCCCATAACCAATAAACTCTTCAACCAAATCATGCCCACTGCTCATACGAGCAGCATACCGAAGGGCCCCCTCGTCCTCATCATCCTCCGCCACCTCGAATTGTGGGTACGCCACATAATAGTGAGAGCACATCACGGCCACAGGGAGCCCTGGGAGGTCTTCGACTTGGCTCCCGGAAACATAAAACCAGAAATCCCACCAGTTGCCCCATTTATTACGAGCACAGGGAACCAACTCCACGACTTCCATCGAAGTCTTTCCGGTCCTCGGCGTAAACGTGCATGATCCAAACCATGCAATCTTGTTTCCAATCTTTCTTTTCTGCCAATGTAGACAGTAATTCTTAGTGAAGACCTCTACGGAAGGCCGACCACCATAAGAAGTCGTTGCCTAGACATACTTCGCCAGGGCCACCACGACATTTGGTGTCAATTGGTGGACCTAGACCTCAAATCTCTGCAAGACCTCCGCCACAAAGCGATGTGCAGGCAGACGAAGGCCAGCGGTGAAAAATGCCTCAAACACAACCATCTCACCCTCCGGCTCAAGAATCTCTTCCGTTCTGGCACACGTCCAACTCCATTCCCAAAATAACCCAACCGCTGCATGTCCTGCACACGAACCGAGGAGATCCTCGAAACACCGAATTCAACCGTGTGGCCCGGGTGCAGCTCCACCGCCGCTAAATCACTGAAGGTACCCTCGGTCGACGATTCACCCAATGGCGTATTCTCAGCGGATGAAGAAGTAGACGACGACATGGCTACGTACCGTCGGCGGCGGCACGCGGTTTGCTTGACGCGGGCCAGATCTCCAATGAGCAGGAACAAGGAGGGCAGGCGAGCGAGCGAGCAGGTTTAAAAAGCTAGGGTTTTGCTGCACACGAAAAGGTAAGACAGCCTGAGCCGCACCGCCCCTTTTTTATACACAGGACGTGACACTTCGGGAAGCCCGCAGTCCAACAGTACCACGTCCGTCAACGGTCACATCAAAAACCCCCGTGGAACCACTTCAAGCGAGGGAAGCGTCTCCACCATCTAGCGACGTCTTCGACACCAGATGACTTAGTTGAACTGGTCCCTCGGAGGGCAAATGTTGGGGCGAAGGCGAAGACGCTACCCTTCGCTCCAGGCCTTCGTCAACTCGCTGCACCCATGGAGGCAAGATGACCGGCGCGGCCCACCCTTCATCCTCTTCACTGCAAGACGAAGGCCTGCGACGAAGTCTCTCCATCCCGTGTCCTCGGTTCCACCTGGAGGCCGGAGTGGGATGTGGCCCATTGTGATAGGCCCCGCACGGAGAAGCGTGTTACGGGCCCGATTTGTAATGGCTTTTTTGTAATGACAGTCTGTAACCCCCCATTATGGGAATATTCTGGGGATAATCCAGGTGTCTGAGGGCATAAGCATCCTTACATCGGGACCTTGGGCGCTCGGGCACCTATAAATACCCCCTTTAAGTGCCCTTGAGAGGCTAGATTAACAAAGCAATTGCCATCTCGAATTAAACCGTATTTGCATCTTTTTCACTCCCTGTTGGATCAACTTGCACAGGAGCACGAGTTCCAACACTTATCCAAAGCGGAGATTCTCTATGGCAGAATATTGCTCAAGGAGGACAGTCCATCAGTATGCTCTGCCCTTAGACACCAATATGCAGTTCTTTCACACTCAGCTTCAATTTGATGTCTTCTGGGGCACACTGATGGATACCAACTTTCACAAGCATCAAGTGATAGATTGGACTTTTATGCTGGGTCAATCAGTTATGGAAGACCTGATTCCAAAATTTGAGGCATGTGATCTCTATCACTTTATGGGTCAGAGGACCGACTTCAGTAAGATGGCTGTGAAACAATTCCTTGCCACTGCTGAGATTGATATCGATGAGCAATCCATCACATGGATGACTGGTTTCAAGAGGTATTTTGCAACCTTTGCTGAATTTGCTACAGCAAACAGTTTGGATTATGATACAATTTTAGCTGGGATTGATTTGTACACTGAAGATAACTTTGAAGAATTTGTGCAATTCTATGAGCCAGCAAGGCTAGGAATTCCTAGGAGGTTTGGTGAGACAGCAGGACTGAGGCATCATCCTGCTGTGATTAACAAAATTGCCAGGGTCATAATTTTTCCCAAGAGTGGGGATAAGAGCAAAATTAGAGACAAGTTCTGGAACATTATCCACCATGTCATGAATGGTGAGGTAATGAATGTTGTGCTATTCATGATGAGACATTTAAATGACCTAAAAATGGACAAGAACTAGAACTTAGCCTATGCTCCATACATTATGGCTCTCATCAAAGCTAAGACCAGATTTGAGGGGCGCTGTGAGATAGTTCACACTACTTTTAGACCCTTCAAGAATGAGATTGGATTCCTCACCAGGCCTCTTACTCCCTTCCCAGATGATGAGGAAGAAGCTGGTGATGATGTAGGAGAAGCTACTGAAGCTGATGCAGAGCAGATGCCTCCTCCTCCACCTCCTCCTCAGCCTCAGCAGTACTGGCAACCTGGTCCAGGCTATTTTGACCCTTACTTTCAAAACATGCAGCAAGGGCTCCAGACCCACATGGATGGCCGCTTCCAAGGCATGATGACCCATATGGACTAGCGCGTGGATGCCATGCAATCTCGCTTTGATGATAACTTGGATGTGATAAATTCTGAGCTTTCTGAGTTTCGTAGTCACATCCAAGACACTGTCACTGATCCCATCATGACCAGACTAAACAACATGTAGTAGAGTTTTTAGGACAATATGGGGGCTCTATCTAGTTAGTTTGACAATCTATTTACCAATGAAAGCATTCAAGATATAAGTCAGAGGCAACAGTAGCTCCAGCAGGACTTTAGGCAGTTCTCCTCTCTCTTCGACACCTTCAACACTCATTATTACAGCATGTATCCTCCACCTGGTGGTCAGTGAGGCCCCTCCTCTGTGGCAATTGATGCCAAAGGGGAGAGAAGAGAAGAGAAGTTAAAGTTGATGTCATATTCAGGGGGAGCTCGCTTATGTGGATATTGAGACTATGCATGTGCATGTTTAGTATTTTATGTCTTATGCACTTGGTATTGGTTACTATTTGAACTTTATGACTTATGCAATTGGTGAACTATGTCTTATGTTTTTGGGCAAATATTTGTAATATTCTGTGGGTTGAACTATGTGTGTTAAATCTTATGTTTAATTATTTTGAATTATTCTGTGAATGGTTGATCGAGGAGTGATTAAATTTGCTGCGCTTATTTTACATATTACTTCTTGTATGCCTCGATAACCATGATTGTAGGAAGATCTCCATCAAAACTCTGATCGATTATGTGTGTTGTATCTTCAATTGGAAATATCATGCACACACATAGGGGGAGCTATTCCTACATTCTGAGTTTTATTGGGATTTATCTATCTCTCGGACGGAACTTCAAATCAAGATAAGTCTTATGAAACTCGTCTCTAAAATCCTTCTTATACCTAAGGTACGAGGGAGATTTGAAAAACAAAACTTCTCTTGGATATAATGTGTAGTGTTGTCATCAATTACCAAAAAGGGGGAGATTGTGAATCATCTAGGCCCCTTAATGATGTTTTGGTAATTAATGACAACTGTTTGTAGACTAACGGTTCTTGGAGAAATAAGAATGCAGGGTTGGACCACATAGAACAGAAAATCTTGGAGATTTATAAGCATTGGTTGTGGATCAAGTGAAGGCAAAGGTATAACATAGGTTTTTGTTTTTGCCGGTCTCCAGGAGTTTAGAGAAGATATTTGACCAGATTAGTAGGCTAGATGGCCGTACTATTAAGAGGGGTCAATGACTTTGATTTGTGTAAAACTTAGTGCCTCATAGAGCATCTAGTGGTTGCATTTGCATGAGGACTAACAACGCTTCCAATTTCAAGAGTTAAAAATCTTTTCAAAAGCGTGTTTGAAAAATTGCTAAGTCTTGAGATAGGCGGATCGTCCGGGCCATGTGAGCGGACTGTCCACGATCCTCCAGTGGGGTCCGAAGTATGTTTACTTCGGACTAGTCTTGTTCATTTGTACCGCGGACCGTCCGAGCTTTGGGGCTAGACCGTCTGCAGTCTTGACCAGAGAAGATTGCTCTTTGCATAGTCCTTGTTTTATTGTGCGAACTGTCCGACCATGGTCGGCGGACCGTCCGCGAGTGCCAAATGGATTTGGGCAGGGACTGTGTGTTTTTGGATGTTTCTACTATGGACTTTCTGGAGGATAAGCTCGGACAGTACTGACTCCCAGGTCACGGACCGTACGACCTTGTAGGGCAGACAATCCGCATGTGTTAACTCCTCTTGGTTAGAGCACTGGTGCTCCAAGTTGCTAGGTCTCGGACGGTCCGGCCAAGGTTGGCGGACTGTCCGGACCTCGCTTTTCTGACAGCTCTGACAGATTTCAAACGGGAAAATAGCCATTATGTGTACGGCGGACCGTCCAGCCTTAGGGCGTGGACCGTTCGCGTGTGCGCAGAAAATGTGCTAGTTGCACATAACGGTTGGATTTTTGTGCAGGGGTATAAATAGAAGGGGAGCTCGTGCGTGAGGGCTCTCTTGGCTATTCCTTGCACACATTGAGCTCATTTGTGATCCTCCCACTCATTCTCTCACACTCTTTGCTTGAGATTGCATTCTAGTTAGAGATTGAGAGTTCCTAGTGCATTTGCATCCATTGGTGATTCTTGAGGCACTAGGTGGTACACCGACCAAGCATCATCGGCTTGTTACTCTTGGAGGTTGCCGCCTCCTAGACAGCTCGGGTGTTGTCTCCGTCGAGCTCTCCAAGAAGATTGTGGAGGAGCCGCGGTGTCATTTGTGAGGGGTTCGTGCCTACCTCATCGGAGCGGCAAAGGTGACATTAGTGGAAACGAGGTATTGAGTGATTTCTTGTCCACTTGGCTCAAAGATCAAGTTGTGTCTTGATAGAGGAGCAAGTGAAAGCTTGAAGTCCACCTCAACGTGGATTAGGGGTGATCGGCAAATCACCGATACCATGGGATAAAATTTGGTGTCTTTCTTTTCTTGCATTACTTATTGTTGTGCAAGTGATTAGTATTTTGCATATTGTTCTTAGAGTATACAATCACCATAGTTGATTCTCATAGATTATTTACTTGTTATCATTAGAGAATTTATATCTTTTGTCATATTGATTAAATTTCTCTAGTGTTTTTGATTTTAGTCAAAACCATCTATTCACCCCCCCTTTAGCCGGTGTCCTAGATCCTACAAGCAGCCCCTCCCAACGGTTGTTTGGTGGTTGAGGGCTATAAATACCCCTCAACCACCTCCACTCCAACCATCCAAGCATTCATCACACCTCATTCAATACAATAGCAAAGTGCAACACTCCAAGACACAAATCAAAGCCTTCGATCCAATCAAAGTCCCCAATTCAATTCTAGTGCTTTAGGACTTGTGAGAGGATCATTCTTGTGTTTCTTTGTTGCTCTTGTCGCTTGGTTGGCTTTCTTCCTTCCTCATTCTTGTTCCCAAGTGTTTTGTAAACAAGGCAAGAGACACCAATTGTGTGGTGGTCCTTGCGGGGTATAAGTAACCCATGAGAATTAAGGAGAAAGCTCACTCAGTCTAAGTGACCATTTGAGAGAGGGAAAGGGTTGAAAGAGACCCGGTCTTTGTGACCACCTCAACGAGGACTAGGTTCTTTAGAACCGAACCTCAGTAAAACAAATCACCATGTTCATCCGCTTTATTTCTTGGTTGATTTGTTTTCCCCTCTCTCCCGGACTTAATATTCATTCTAACGCTAACTCGGCTTGTAGTGTGTGTTTAAAGTTATAATTTTCAGATTCCGCCTATCGACCTCCTCTAGGCGACTTTCACCGACTATGATTGGCGATAAGGACGCCAATCACCAGCCGTTTGCCGCCGTGAAACAATTGCAAATCGCGTTCCCAGCGGAGCCGCCAAATCTGTTGCTACCAGTATTTTGTTGAGCAACAACGATGATCTCACTTTCCCAGTGAAATTCGAGTGCTTTTCTCGGCAAAACACCAAAGAAAGAAAAAACAAAGGAAATAGATAGCAGATTGAAAAAATGATAATTGTAGGCTCTTTTTTCTTCTGTTCGTGGCACTGTAGCTTACAACATATTTATATAGTCGATTCCAAAACCTGATAACTAACTTAATCTAAATAACATGAGCTATCTTTACCTAAATAATAGGAACTAACTTAGCCTAAACGATAGGAATAATCCTAACAGATTCCACTTTTGTAGCCTTGCGTGATTATCCTGACATGCCTCTTGATTATGCATTACTGGTCACATATCACTGTGCATCTCATTTATATGCATGTTAATAACTTGCTTTCTTTTCCATTTGCAGCAGGCAACTTCGTATACCTTCTACAACCCTACACCGACAGATCATAAATTTCACATTCAACACATGCCACCACCAATCTATTCCTCTCGACAGACATGAGGCTCCTCCTCGTTGTCAACCCCGCAAGGTTCAACCAGATCTATCCACGCATGTGGCATTTTTTTATCTTCTTCCCATCTTTCTTTGTTGCCTTCTATAATACCACATCCAATCCCTAGACTGATGGTACTTACTCCTGGCAGCTCTCTAGGATCATATATTGTCCCCACAGACCAACACGAGTCTTTTGTGCGCACTTTATCCTCACTCATGCGCACCCGAGAAAACTTCCAAGTCGGTCACCCATCCCAAATTGCTCCAAGCCAAGCACGCTTAACTTGGAGGTTCTTTCGAGATAGGCTTCCGAAAAAGAAGATGCACCTTATTGTTATGAATACTCAATTAATTCTATTAAGCATTGGGCCAGGATATCCCATCCCAGGGACCAAGATATGACAATCCACCCCCTTAGAAGACCGACTAAAAGGGAAATAGGTTAACCTTCTCCAAGTATTAATTTTGGTGGTTGAATGCCCAACACAAATATTGGACTAACTAGTTTGCTCTATATTACATGATCTACAGGTGCATAAAGGTTCAACACAAACCAATAAGAGATTGAAGATAGGGTTCAAATACAAAGGAGCAAGAAACCGAGTGTGCCCTGGTCTGGTGCACCGGACTATCCGGTGCACTAAGACCGTACAGTCTCAAACTAGCCACTCTCGGGTTTTTGCCGGCGTGCTCCGCTATAATTCACCAGACTGTCCGGTGCACCAGTGGAGTAACGGCTATCCAGCGCAACGGTCGACTACAACGGTACCCTGCAACGCTACAGTGCGCGAACAGTGCGCACAGAAGTCAGAGCAGTCGTTAGAGGCGCACCGGATAGTGAACAGTGCCTGTCCGGTGTGGCACCGGACTGTCCAGAGCCACTAAAGGACAAAGCCTCCAATGATCAGAAGCTCCTGAACCCTAACGGTTGGGTGACGTGGCTAGCGCACCGGACAATGTCCGGTGCGCCATCAACAGCAGCCCTCCCCAACGGTTGTTTGGTGGTTGAGGGCTATAAATACCCCCAACCACCTCCACTCCAAGCATCCAAGTTTCCAGCACTTCACATTCAATACAAGAGCTAGTGCATTCACTCCAAGACACATATTCAATAGAATCAAAGCCTCTCCAAGTCCCAAATACATTCCACTCACCTAGTGACTTGAGAGAGAGTTTGTTCGTGTTCTTTGTGCTCTTGTAGCTTGGATCGCTTTCTTCCTTTCTCATTCTTGTTCCAAAGTGACTTGTAATCAAAGCAATAGACACCAAGTGTGTGGTGGTCCTTGAGGGGTCTAAGTAACCCGTTTGATTAAGGAGAAAGCTCACTCGGTCTAGGTGACCGTTTGAGAGAGGGAAAGGGTTGAAAGAGACCCAGTCTTTGTGACCACCTCAACGGGGACTAGGTTCTTTAGGACCAAACCTCGGTAAAACAAATCACCGTGTTCATTCGCTTTATTTCTTAGTTGATTTGTTTTCCCCTCTCTTTCGGACTCGGATTCATTTCTAACGATAACCCCGGCTTGTAGTGTGTGCTTAAGTTTATAATTTTCAGATTTTGCCTATTCACCCCCCTCTAGGCGACTTTCAATTGGTATCGAAGCCTGGTGCTTCATTAGAGTCTAACAACTTGAAGTGATGTCGGAAGGATCCGCCAAGAGGGAGATGGAAACCGGCGAGAAGGCCACAAGCCACGGGAAGGCTCCATCAAGGGAGTCCAGCACCAAAGCTAAAGAGGGATCCCCTCTCCGCGTCAAGACGCATCGGAGTGGCAACAAGAAGAAGAAGATGAAGAAAGTGGTCTACTATGAGACCGACTCTTCGCCGCCCACCACATCCGGCTCCGACGCGACGTCTGTCACTTCTAAACGCCTTGAGCGCAAGAAGTATAGTAAGATGCCACTTCGTTATCCTTGTATCTCTAAGCGCGCTCCTTTACTCTCTGTTCCATTAGGCAAACCACCATATTTTGATGGTGAGGATTATTGCATGTGGAGTGATAAAATGAGGCATCACCTAACCTCACTCCACGCAAGCATTTGGGACATTGTTGAATTTGGAGCGTAGGTACCAACAGTGGGGGACGAGGGCTACGACTCGGACGAGGTCGCCCATGGCACTTTAACTTCCAAGCAACTACTACACTCCTTGCCTCTCTATGTCAAGAGGAGTATAATAAGGTACGAGGGTTAAAGAGTGCCAAGGAGATTTGGGACGTCCTAAAGACCGCACACGAAGGAGATGAGGTGACCAAGATCACCAAGTGGGAGACAATCGAGGGGGAGCTCGGTCGATTCGTCCTTAACCAAGGATAGGAGCCACAAGCAATGTACAACCGACTCAAGACCTTGGTCAACCAAGTGCGCAACCTCGGGGGCACCAAGTGGGATGACCATGAAATTGTCAAGGTTATTCTTAGATCACTTGTTTTTTGTAATCCCACTCAAGTGCAACTAATCCGTGGAGACCCTAGATATAAACAGATGTCTCCCGAGGAAGTAATTGGCAAGTTTGTGAGCTTTGAACTTATGATCAAAGACTCCAAACATATTGTCAATTTGGAGCAAGGCGCCACCTCAACACCCGAGGTGCAACCCGTCGCATTCAAAGCGACGGAAGAGAAGAAAGAAGAGTCTACATCAAGTAGGCTCCCTATCTACGTATCCAAGCTCGACAATGAAAAGATGGCGCTCATCATCAAGAGCTTCCATCAAATCCTCAAACAAAGGAGGGGAAGGACTACAAACCCCGCTCCAAGTGGGTGTGCTACAAATGTGGTAAGCCCGGTCATTTTATTGCTAAATGTCCTATGTCTAGTGATAGTGACAGGGGCGACAACAAGAGGGGGAAGAAGAAGGAAAAGAAGAAGTACTACAAGAGGAAGGGCGGTGATGCCCACGTGTGTCGGGAATGGGACTCTGACGAGAGCTCCACCGACTCCTGCTCCGACGAGGATGCCGCTAACATCACCGTCAACAAGGGACTCCTCTTCCCCAACGTCGGCCACAAGTGCTTCATGGCAAAGGACTGCAAAAAGAAGAAGGTACAAACTAGAACCGCCCACAAGTATACTACATCTAGTGATGAGGGTAGTTCTAGTAAAGATGAAGATGATCTGCTTACCCTTTTTGCCAATCTTAACATGCAACAAAAGGAAAAATTAAATGAATTGATAGGAGCCATTCATGAGATGGATGAACTTTTGGATAGCCAAGAGGAATTCCTTATTAAAGAAAACAATACACATGTTAAAGTAAAAAATGCTTATGCTCAGGAAGTTGAAAAATGTGAAAATTTGACTAAAGAGCTTAGCATGTGCCATGATTCAATTACCAATCTTAGTAATGAAAATGCTAGTTTAAATGCTAAGATTGATAAATTGAATGAATCAATTTCTAGCCTTAGGACTAAAAATGCTAGTTTAATTTCCAAGGCTAAAGAATTAAATGTTTGCAATGATTCTATTTCCTGTCTTAGAAATGAGAATGCCATATTACATGCTAAGATAGATGAATTAAATGTTTGGAAACCCTCTACATCTACTGTTAATCATGTTTCTATTTGTACTAGATGTAGAGATGTTAATGTAGATGCTATTCATGATCACCTTGCTTTAATTAAACAACAAAATAATCATATAGCTCAATTAACTGCTAAAATTAACGAGAATGAGATAGAAAATGAAAAATTTAAATTTGCTAGAAGCATGCTGTATAGCGGGAGACGCCGTGGCATTAAGAATGGCATTGGTTTCTAACAGGGAAGCAATGTCAAACTTAATGCCCCTAAGAAATTGTCTAACTTTGTTAAGGGCAAAGCTCCCATGGTTCAGGATAATGAGGGATATATTTTATATCCTGCTAATTATCCTGGGCACAAAATTAGGAGAATTCATGCTAAGAAATCTCATTCTGTTTCTCACCATGCATTTATGTATAAGAATGAGGCTTCTAGTTCTAGGCAATCAACCCATGTTAAATTGCCTAAAAAGAAAACTCCTACTGCATCAAATGAGCCTAACATTTCATTTAAGACTTTTGATGCATCTTATGTTTTAACTAATAAATTAGGCAAAGTAGTTGCCAAATATGTTAGGGGCAAACACAAGGGGTCAAAGACTTGTGTTTGGGTACCCAAGGTGCTTGTTTCTAACGTGAAAGGACCCAAGACTGTTTGGGTACCTAAGAATAAGGCCTAAATTGTTTTGCAGGTTTATGCATCTGCGGGCTCAAGTTGGATAATAGATAGCGGATGCACGAACCACATGACAGAGGAGAAAAGAATGTTCTCCTCCTACGAGAAAAACGAAGATCCCCAAAGAGATATCACATTCGGGGATGGAAATCAAGGTTTGGTCAAAAGACTTGGTAAAATTGCTATATCACCTTACCATTCTATTTCCAATGTTTTTTGTAGATTCTTTAGATTATAACTTGCTTTCTATATCTCAATTATGCAAAATGGGCTATAACTGTCTATTTACAGATGTAGGTGTTACTGTCTTTAGAAGAAGTGATGATTCAGTAGCATTTAAGGGAGTATTAGAGGGTCAGCTATACTTAGTTGATTTTAACAAAGCTGAACTCGATACTTGTTTAATTGCTAAGACTAATATGGGTTGGCTATGGCTTCGCCGACTAGCCCAAGTTGGGATGAAGAATCTTCACAAGCTTCTAAAGGGAGAGCACATTTTAGGACTAACAAATGTTCATTTTGAGAAAGACAAGGTTTGTAGCGCATGTCAAGTAGGAAAGCAAGTTGGCACTCATCTTCCACACAAGAACATAATGACAACGGACAGGCCACTGGAGTTACTCCACATAGATCTATTCGGCTCGATGGCTTACATAAGCATCGACGGGAGTAAGTACTGTCTAGTAATTGTGGATGATTATTCTCGCTTCACTTGGATATTCTTTTTGCAGGAAGAATTACAAACCCAAGAGACTTTGAAGGGATTCTTGAGACGGGCTCAAAATGAGTTCGGATTGAGAATCTAAAAGATAAAAAGCGACAACGGAACGGAGTTCAAGAACTCACAAATAGAAGGATTTCTTGAGGACGAGGGCATCAAGCATGATTCCTCTTCTCCCTACACACCTCAATAAAATGGTGTAGTGGAGAGGAAGAATAGAACTCTACTGGACATGGCAAGGACCATGCTTGATGAATACAAGACTCTGGACCGGTTTTGGGCTGAGGCGATTAACACCGCCTGCTACTCCATCAACCGGCTCTACTTTCACCGAATCCTCAAGATGACATCATACGAACTCCTCACCGGTAAAAGCCCAATGTTTAATATTTTAGAGTCTTTGGTAGCAAATGCTTTATTCTTGTTAAAAGAGGTAGAAAATCTAAATTTGCTCCTAAGGCTGTAGAAGGCTTTTTACTTGGTTATGACTCAAACACAAGGGCATATAGAGTCTTCAACAAATCCACTAGATTATTTGATGTTTCTTATGACATTGTGTTTGATGAGACTAATGGCTCCCAAGTGGAGCAAGTTGATCTTGATGAACTAGATGTTGAAGAGGCTCCGTGCGTCGCGCTAAGGAACATGTCCATTGGGGATGTGTGTCCTAAGGACTCCCAAGAGCCCACTCAAGCACAAGATCAACCAACATCTTCCAATCAAGCATGGTGTGGTGACAAGGAACAAAGCCCGACTTATGGCCAAGGGTTATTCACAAGTCGAAGGTTTGGACTTTGATGAAACTTATGCACCCGTAGCTAGGCTTGAGTCAATTCATATATTACTTGCCTATGCTACTTACCATGGCTTTAAGCTTTATCAAATGGACGTGAAAAGTGCTTTCCTTAATGGACCAATCAAGAAAGAGGTCTATGTTGAGCAACCTCCTAGCTTTGAAGATAGTGAGTACCCTAACCATGTGTATAAACTCTCAAAGGCGCTTTATGGGCTCAAGCAAGCCCCAAGAGCATGGTATGAATGCCTGCGAGATTTCCTTGTCACTAATGGCTTCAAAGTCGGTAAAGCCAATCCTACTCTCTTTACTAAAACTATTGCAAAAGATTTGTTTGTATGCCAAATTTATGTTGATGATATCATATTTGGGTCTACTAACAAATCTACTTGTGAAGAGTTTAGTAGGATAATGATACAAAAATTCAAGATGTCTATGATGGGGGAGTTGAAGTATTTCCTAGCATTTCAAGTCAAACAACTCCAAGATGGCACCTTCATCAGCTAAACAAAGTACATTCAAGACATACTTACCAAGTTTGGAATGATGGATGCCAAGCCCATCAAGACACCCATGGGAACAAATGGGCATATCGACCTCGACACGGGAGGTAAGTACGTAGATCAAAAGGTATACTGGTCGATGATAGGATCTTTACTCTATTTATGTGCATCTCGACCGGACATTATGCTTTCTGTATGCATGTGTGCAAGGTTCCAAGCCAATCCTAAGGAAGTTCAGCTTAGGGCCATGAAAAGAATCATGAGATATTTAGTTTGTACTCCTAAGTTTGGACTTTGGTATCCCAAGGGATCCACTTTTGATTTAATAGGATATTCTGATGCCGATTGGGCGGGGTGTAAAATCGATAGGAAGAGCACATCAGGGACTTGTCAGTTTCTATGAAGATCCCTGGTGTCTTGGGCTTCAAAGAGACAAAACTCAGTAGCTCTTTCTACCGCTGAAGCCAAGTACATTGCCGCAGGCCATTGCTGTGCGCAATTACTTTGGATGAGGCAAACCCTCAGGGACTATGGCTACAAATTGAGCAAAGTCCCTCTCTTATGTGATAATGAGAGTGCAATCTGCATGGCAGATAATCCCGTTGAACACAGCCGCACTAAGCACATAGACATTCGGTATCACTTTTTGAGGGATCACCAACAAAGGGGGATATCGAAATTGCTTATGTTAGCACCAAAGAACAATTAGCCGATATCTTTACCAAGCCATTAGATGAGAAAACCTTTAGCAAACTTAGGAATGAGCTAAATATACTTGATTCTCATAATTTTGATTGAAACATTGCACACATAGCTCATTTGTATACCTTTGATCATATCTCTTTCATGGCTACGACTAATGTGTTTTCAAGTGTATTTCTAAGCTAAGTCGTAGATTGAGAGGAAAATGGAGTACTCGACGAAGACAAGGATTCCACTCCACTCTACCGGTATCTTTTATCCTCCGTCGTTACTCTGTACACTACAAATTGGTATAATCCTTCACTCTTATTTACTTGTATCAATGGGGAGAAAAGGGCCCACAAAGTCTCTGTTTTTGGCAATCAATGCCAAAGGGGAGAAAGTATTAAGCCCAAAGCAAAAGGACCGCATCACCACCTTTCGAAAATTTTTAATTGATATATTTCAAATTGGTACATTTATTTTCAAATGGTTAGTATTTTCAAAAAATTGGTAAAACCCTCTTGAAAACTAAGAGGAGAATCTCATTCAGGGGGAGTTTTGTTTTAAGTCAAAGGAAAAGCATTTGAAACAAGGGAAGAAATTTCAAATCTTGAAAATGCTTCTCGCAATCTTATTCATATACCTTTGACTATTTGCAAAAGGATTTTGAAAAGACTTTCAAAAAGAATTTGCAAAAACAAAACAAGTGGTGCAAGCGTGGTCCAAAATGTCAAATAAAAGAAAGCAATCCATTCATATCTAATGAAAGTATAAATTGGTTTAATTCCAAGTAACCTATGCACTTACCTTATGAAAACTAGTTCAATTCTTCACTTATATATTTGCTTTGGTTTGTGTTGGCATCAATCACCAAAAAGGGGAGATTGAAAGGGAAATAGGGTTAACCTTTTCCCAGTATTAATTTTGGTGGTTGAATGCCCAACACAAATATTAGACTAACTAGTTTGCTCTAGATTACATGATCTACAGGTGCATAAAGGTTCAACACAAACCAATAAAAGATTGAAGATAGGGTTCAAATATAAAGGAGCAAGGAACTGAGAGTGCCCTGGTCTGACGCATCGGACAGTGTCCGGTGCACCAGGACCGTATAATCTCAGGATCATACTAAAGGACAAAGCCTCCAACGGTTAGAAGCTCCCGAACCCTAATGGTTGGGTGACGTGGCTAGCGCACCAAGCAGTGTCCGGTGGCGCACCGGACTGTCCGGTGCGCCAATCGACAACAGCCCTCCCCAACAGTTGTTTGGTGGTTGAGGGCTATAAATACCCCCAACCACCTCCACTCCAAGCATCCAAGTTTCCAGCACTTCACATTCAATACAAGAGCTAGTGCATTCACTCCAAGACACATATTCAATAGAATCAAAGCCTCTCCAAGTCCCAAATACATTCCACTCACCTAGTGACTTGAGAGAGAGTTTGTTCATGTTCTTTGTGCTCTTGTAGCTTGGATTGCTTTCTTCCTTCCTCATTCTTGTTCCAAAGTGACTTGTAATCAAAGCAAGAGACACCAAGTATATGGTGGTCCTTGAGGGGTCTAAGTGACCCATTTGATTAAGGAGAAAGCTCACTCGGTCTAGGTGACCATTTGAGAGAGGGAAAGGGTTGAAAGAGACCCGTTTTTTTGTGACCACCTCAACAGGGACTAGGTTCTTTAGAACCGAACCTCAGTAAAACAAATCACTGTGTTCATCCGCTTTATTTCTTGGTTGGTTTGTTTTCCCCTCTCTTTCGGACTCGGATTCATTTCTAACGCTAACCCCGGCTTGTAGTGTGTGCTTAAGTTTATAATTTTTAGATTCCGCCTATTCACCCCCCTCTAGGCGACTTTCATCGACGTCCTCATCGGTCAACCCCAATCCAGGAACCTCCCTTCTTGGCCACGTCTGTATGTCTAGTGCCGTCATATGCCATGCCATATGACCACTCTAGGCCCACATGCGCCATGCGCCATATACCTGAACCCCCTAGCCCACACACGCCCATGAAACCACGAGGGTCGGCTCTGATACCACTTGTAACACTCTGTCCAATCCCTGGACCAGCGGTACTTACTCCTGGCAGCTCTCTAGGATCATATATCGTTCCCACAGACCAACACAGGTCTTTTGTGCACACTTTGTCCTCACTCATGCACACCCGAGAAAACTTCCCGGTCAGTCACCCATCCTAAATTGCTCCAAGCCAAGCACACTTAACTTGGAGGTTATTTCGAGATAGGCTTCCGAAAAAGAAGATGCACCTTGTTGGTATGAATACTCTATTAACTCTATTAAGCCTTGGGCCAGGATATCCCATCCGAGGGGCCAGGATATGACAGTACCTTAGAGCCTTCTTTACTACTTTCTAGTGATCTATGCCTGGATTCTTCTGATAGTGTCCAAGCATCCCGGTGGTAAAAGCTAAGTCAGGGCGAGTACATACTTGAGCATACATAATGCTTCCAATAGCTGAAGCATATGGTACTAACTTCATCTTGTTTTTCTCATACTGATTCATGGGATACTGATATTCCCCAAACTTATCACCCTTGACTATTGGACCAGGCAAGGCATTACAATTGTGCATATTATACCTCTTTAGTACATTTTCTATATATGACTTCTATGAGAGTCCTAATACTCCCTTTTGTCTGTCTCTGTGAATTTCTATTCCAAGAACATAAGAGGCTTCTCCCATGTCTTTCATATCAAAATTCGAGGAAAGAAACCTTTTTGTTTCCGCTAGTAGTTCCTTATCACTACTAGCCAAGAGTATGTCATCAACATACAGAACAAGGAAGATATACTTTCCTTTCCTAAATTTTGCATAAATGCAATTGTCTTCCTTGTTTTCCTCGAAACCAAATTTTCTGATAGTCTGATCAAACTTGATGTACCACTGTCTGGAGGCCTGTTTTAATCCATAAATGGACCTCCTCAAGTGACATCCCATGTGTTCTTTACCACTCATAACAAAACCATTTGGTTGTGCCATGAACACGTTTTCTACTAACTCTCCATTTAGGAATGTTGTCTTTACATCCATCTGATGGAGCTCTAGATCAAAATGAGCAACTAGTGCCATGATGATCCTGAATGAATCTTTTGTTGAGACAGGTGAGAAGGTTTCATGGTAGTCAATGCCTTCTCTCTTTGTGAACCCTTTGCCCACAAGTCTAGCCTTGTATCTTTCTATGTTCCCTCTGGAGTCACGCTTTGTCATGTAGACCCATTTACAACCTACTGTTTTGGCTCCATGGGGAATGACTTCTAAGTCCCAAACTTTGTTCATTCTAATGGATTCTAATTCATCTTCCATGGCTGATAACCATTTGGATGAATTTGCACTTCTCATAGCAGCTTCATATGTAGTGGGATCACCATCTGTATCAATGTCCTCACTCATATAAATCTCATCACATTCTATGTTTTCTGCTGTATAGACTTCATAGTCATCAGGAATCGCAGATTTTCTGAGTCTCCGTGACCTTCTGAGACTTGGTTCTGGTTCTGGTTCAGATTCTACCTAGGGCTCCTGCAATGGTGCATCACTTGGCGCAACACTATCATTATCTTCTGAACTATCCTGTGCAACTGGCTTAGGGCCAATATGCATAGAAGGTGAAGCTACTTGCTCTGTAGTAGTTGCACTAGATGATGCCACATTTGCAGTAGGGGTTTCTCCCACAGTCGGTGTGACTGTTGGTGGAACCACAGTGGGTATCGAGAAGTATGGTTCTTCAACCATCGAAAACGGGACGTATATCCTCTTTTCCTGAAGGTCAACCTCTCTGAGTACCTTACTCCCCTTGATCATGTCATTCTCTAAGAAAATGGCATGTCTGTTTCTATGAACTTAGTTTGTCTGTTAGGGCAGTAGAATCTATAACCCTTCGATCTGTCAGTGTTGGGGGCCTGCTTCGTCACCGAAGGTCCTCTGAACAAAAACACCTTTGAAAGATCAGCATATAAGCAAACACAAGGCGAAGGTACACACCGAAGCTATGATTTAGGGAGCTTTGACATAGCGACATGCCTTGAGATGAAGGGTTGCACCGACTTAAAGAGGAAAAGACAGATCAGTCCATGATAATTTGTGTCATGATTGTAACTAGTCATTAAGAACGTAAATGTAATTTTGACCGGGCTGTGTCTCGTGCCTATAAATAGATGAACAGTACCCCCGTATTGTTCACGCTAACTTGTATTCACTAGTGCGTCACGCTTGAATTTCTGCCTTCCGTCAAGACGAAGGTACAAATGTAATTCAATATAGTTCATGTTCATTCATGGTAATATAAAAAGATATATTAATGGTGTTATATAATTATTCATGTTATTTCTCATGTTTTATATGCTTCTACTTCCATTAATATATACTGCGATGATGAAGGTACGACCTTCATAACCTTCGTCTGAAGATCATTATATCCTAAGGGAGATAATGCTTTGAAGGACGAAGGACTTTAACCATTAACCTTTTTGTGTTGCCTTGTTCTTAACTCATAGCATTTGAGAACAAGTCCTCAACATTGGTGCCCACCTCTGGTGAATTCACTTCCACAATTGAGCTGATGGCTTCGTTCAGCAACCGAGTTGTACCACCTTCGACTACGAAGCTGGTGCTCCCAATCACGGGTGGTTCAAGTGCAGAACCAGCTAACAAGAAATAGAAGAAGGAAGCGCAGAGAAGAGTGCAGCATGTTGGGGTGTAGGGACCCTTCATCAAGTCCAAGTGGTCCCACATTCCAATCACCTTCTCCCAGGAGGACCTTTAGCTCAAAGATTAACCTCACAATGATGCTATGGTCATATCTTGTGTTATCAAGGGATTTCTGTTCATAATGTTCTAGTTGACATAGGCAGTACAACGGATATCATATTTGCTAAGGTCTTCAGACAGATGCAAGAGCCAGAGGACAAGATTCATGATGCTACACACCCTCTCTGTGGTTTTGGAGGTAGGCAGATTGTCGCACTTGGTAAAATCACAATGTTAGTTACCTTCGGCTACGTCCATAATACAAGGACTGAACAGGTTGTCTTTGACATTGTTGACATGGAGTACCCCTACAATGCAATCATTGGTCGAAGACAAGCTGGTTTGAAATTAAATCCAGAAAAGTGTGTTTTTGGAGTGAAGAAGGGCAAGTTCCTCAGCTGCCTGGTATCAACGAAGGGAATCGAAGCCAATCCAAATAAGATCGAAGCTATCCTTCGGATGGAGCCGCCAAATACAAAGAAGGGGGCCCAGCAGCTGGCAGGAAGACTGGCATCATTAAACAGATTCATATCCAGATCAGCAGAAAAAAATCTGCCATTCTTTGAAATATTGAAGTCAGCCGAAGTTTTTCAGTGGGGTCCGGCTTAGCAAAAGGCTTTTGAAGCATTAAAGCAATACTTGATAGATTTGACAACTCTAACTCCACCTTCGCTAGGGGCTCCATTACTCCTGTATGTAGCAGCTTCTCACTCTACGGTGAGTGCGACGCTTGTACAGGAGAAGCAAGATGGCCAAATCAAGAAGCAAGCCCTAGTATATTTCGTCTCCAAAGTTCTAAGTTTATCAAAGAAAAACTATACAAAATTGGAGAAGGTGCTATATGTTGTCTTGATGGCCTCCAGGAAGCTTCGGCACTACTTTCAAGCATATCATATAATTGTTCCTTTGTCACAACCTCTGAAGGACATAATGAGAAACAGAGAAGCTACTGGGAGGATTGGAAAATGGGCCACCAAGCTCAATGAATTTTCTATTGATTATGTTCATAGATCCTCAATTCAGTCTCAGGCTTTAGCAGATTTCATTGCCGATTGGACGCCAGAGGCTCAAGGGGAAGAAGCAGCAAAAGATGCCGAAGCCTGGACGGTTTTCTGTGATGGTTCTTGGGGAACCTTCGGCGCAGGAGTAGCTGCTGTTCTCGTAGCGCCTTCCAAAGTCAGAACATGCTATGTAGCAAAGCTGGATTTAGTTGTACAAATAATATTGCTGAATATGAAGCTCTACTTTTGGGGCTTCAGAAGTTAAAGGCAATGGGAATAAGAGGGCTATCCTTAAAACTGACTCTCAAGTTATTTCTGGTCATGTAGACAAAAGTAGTAAGGTAAGAGATTTGAAGCTTGAAAAATATCTAGATACAGTTCGAAGGCTGGAGGCTTCTTTCGAAGGTTTTACCGTAAAGAATATTCCAAGAGGAGAAAATGAGCATGCAGATTTGTTAACCAAATCAGCGACACAGGGGCTCCCTCTACCTTCGAAAGTATTTTTTGAAACAATAAAAGCTCCTTCGGTAGAACTTATGGAGCGAGCAGTGCTTGCAATTTCCCTTGTACATAGTGAAGATTGGAGGACTAAAATTATATCTTTCCTCCAAGGTAATTGTCTTTCGGATGACGAAGCTTATAATAAGAGAATGGAAGCAAGGACAAGACCGTATGTGATAATAGAAGGGGAATTATACAAACAGGGAGTCTGTTCTCCACTCCTCAAGTGTTTATCCAGAACCGAAGGTATAGAATTAATGAAGGAGATACATGCAGGTTTGTGTGGATCACATATTGGGTCTAGGCCCTTGCTAGGAAAAGTTTTTAGATAGGGATTTTATTGGCTGAAGGTAGCTTCGGATGCAGCAGAGCTGGTTCAAAAGTGCGAGAATTGTCAAAAATGTGCAATAGATCAGAAGCAAGCTTTGTCTCTTACACAGCTGATACAGCCCACTTGGCCATTGCAAAGATGGGGCCCGGATTTGTTAGGCCCACTTCCACCAGCACAAGGTAATTTGAAATATGTTGTGGTAGCTGTAGAATATTTTTCTAAGTGGATTAAAGCAAAGCCTTTGGCTAAAATAACTTCGGTTACAGTACAAAAATTCTTCTGGCAAAATATTGTTTGTCGCTTCGGCGTGCCGAAGGCTATAAATGTGGACAACGGAACACAGTTTGATGCCGAAACGTTCAAAGAGTTCAGTGACCAGATTGGTACGAAGATCCATTTTGCATCAGTTGGGCACCCAGAGTCAAACAGGCTAGTAGAAAGAGCAAATGACATTATAATGATAGGAATAATGAAGCTAATCTTCAATCAGCCCAGAGGAAAGTGGCCAGATGAGTTGAATAAAGTGGTGTGGATCCATAATACAACCATGTCAAGATCAATAGGATTTACACCTTTCAAACTATTATTTGGTGACGAAGCTATAACTCCAGAAGAAGCTAAAGCAGGATCAATAAGAACAGTAGCTTCGGTAGAAGACGAAGCTGATTATCATGTAACAAAAGATGCTATAGAGGGGATCAGACTTCAGGCTGTAGAGAACATCAATAAATATCAAGCCGAAACAATAAAATGGCGTGACAGAAAAGTTTGATTGAAAAATATCAAGCCAGGACATTTGGTGCTTCGGAGAGTAGCCAATCCAGACACAGTAGGCAAATTGCAGCTGAAGTGGGAAGGACCATTTCTGGTGGTATCTTCGTCAAGGCCCGGTTCTTACAGAGTGAAGGATATGGACGGCAACGACATACCCAGATCTTGGAATGCGGATGAGCTTCGGCGATACTATGTGTAATATTGATGTAATTTTTTTATTTTTTCTATGGTACCCTTTTCCTTTCAAGAGGGGAGAAAGGTTTTTAATAGGGCTATAGCTTGTAATTTTTCATTCTTATTTAGCCCCATGGGGGCCAAATCCCCCAAAAGATGTAATATGTAAATCTGAGCACACACCATCGAGTGCAAAAAAGAAAAACAGGGAGAAGCTCAAAAGACGTCCCCAAGGGGATGCGGAGCATGACGTAGCTACAAAAAGTCGTTCCTAAGGGAGCGCAGCGTAAGTTTTCTACTCAAAAGTTGTTCATAAGGGAATGCAGAGCCAAATATCGTCGAAATATAAGGCGAAGAAGTTCAAAAGTTGTTCCTAAGGGGATGCAGAACTTATACCGCCGAAATAGAAGGTGAAGAAGTTCAATAGATGTTCCTAAGGGGATGCAGAACTTATACCACCGAAATAGAAGGTGAAGAAGCTCAAAAGACGTTCCTAAGGGGATGCGGTTTAAGACTCAAAGGACGTTCCTAAGGGGATGCAGAGTCTGGATGTGGCTTTGTGTGCGTGTGTTTGGACATTCATTTGCACATTACATAACATCATTCATTGCATTCATACACATTCATGTAGACATCCATAGGATCATCACCATCATAACATAAAGTACAAACAGATAATTCGGCTTTGATGACAATGCTTCGATAAGCATAAAGAAGCAAAAATACGCTTCGTTGTGTACGAAAAGAAGGGAAGGTGTTTTTCGCCTTCGGCTCAAAAGATACAAGTTTTATCCACATCAAAGCAATTCACACACGATTGGAAAGGTAAAAATATTACAAGGTATGGACAAATTTACAGAGTAATGTTTGATTCCTAAATTACAATATCTTTTACAAAGATAATTCAAATGTCTCTAAAAGCTTTTGCAGCAACTTCATCAATCTTCGAAATGAACTTCGGACTACTGACCTTCGACATCGTCATCCTGTACACGGTAACACAATATAAGGTAAAAAGTATTTACAAGAGAGCAAGCAATAGGTAAAAGTATCATACCGGCTTAAGATGACTTCGTGCCTCATCACCAGCTAAGCTCCACCCACCCTTCGTCCAAATTTGTGTTATAAACCTATTCCCAATACTTCGGGCTAGGCTGGGGATATCTACTAGGTCCGCTAGAGATAGACTGAAGTTTGGTCTGTTTACAATCTTTTCGTGCGTGCAACTAGCCTTCATAAAAGCTACAGCTATGCCGCGAGAAGCCAGTAGGGCACAGAAGTCACAGTGCCCAGCTATTACTTCTTCAAGCACCTCAACTTCACTTTCAATATGCTCGAAGGTGCTTGGCAAGTCTTCAACCGAAGGTTCAAATTTTTTAGAGCTGGCTCCCAATGAGTTGAAGACCTGTCTTAACCATTGCGCACCTAGCGGTTGCCAAAGTTCAAGCAAATATTTTGAAGATCTTTTAGGGACTTTTGTTGATTTGAGCTTTTCTCGGCTTCGGCTTCAAGCCTTGCATCAAGATTCTTCCTTTCTTGTTCGAAGCTTTCTTATTTTTGGAGGAGTTCATCGTTTAATCTAGCAACTTTGGCTTGGGCTTCTACCAATTAACCCTCCATTGTCTGAAGAAGGAAGTCCTTTTTCTCGAGAGAAGCTTCTTGATCTTTAATTTTTTTTTCTAGGCCCTCGATTATAATCCCATTCTTTTTATCCTTAAGATCTTGCTGCATCCTCAGTGCTTTGCTTAATAGCATACTCTGTACAAAATAGCCTTCATCAGAAATCTTTGCTTCATCACAAAAGACTAAAAAGCTAAGGAAAAAGCTTTACCTTAAAATTGGAATAGAATAAGCTGCTAATGTCAGCTTCAAGCTTTGGAAAATCAGCACTCTTCGATAGAGTGCTGATAATCTTCACTCCAGTGCGGTCTCGAATGCATCCTAAGGCTTCTTCATTAATTCCACCAAAGAGCATGGCTCCTGGTTGGTAGCCGTAGGATGCAGCATACTTCTGCAGCTCCTCCTTCTCGGCCTTGGATAATTCTTGACCAACTAGATTCTAAAAACTGAAGCCCTTTTCTTCCGAAGTGTCTTTGACAATTTCTTTCCCTTTCTCAGGCACTACGGCCGTGATTTCTTCTATAGCCACAGCAGTTTCCTCTGTGGCCATATCCAAGAGCACTTTATCAATAACAGATAACATACTCTCCAAATTGGTAGCTTCGACGGCCGCAGCTTCGGCAGCTGGCGTCATCTTTGATGTTGAGGCCGACGGTGGCGTTTCCTCAATGGCTTGCATAACAGTAATAATTCTTCACTTTTTAGGCCTAACTGCCTTTTCATTACCAAAGGCTCGTCCTTCTTCTGTAAAAGCTTTGTCAGATGCGGTCCCAGAGGACTTAGCAGCTTGATAGGTAAGGATTCAGTCATTACCTATAAAAATTTTTCTGCTTCGGCAGCAGAAGGCGTTGAAGGAGTCTCCTCCTCCATCTCAGCCACCTTCGGCTCCGGAGTTGTAGCTTTTCTCTTCTTCGAAATCATCGCCTTTGGCTCAGGACTGGATTTTCTTCTCTTCAGAGTTTTTTGTCCTCTTTCACCATCCTAGCAGCCTGCCTGCTTAGAACACTGACAACCCTTTTCTCTTTGTCCCTTCGGCACCCTTACTGAGTCGCACATAATCAGGGTATTCAAAATTCAGAGTGTCCATTACTCGGTTCAACCTTCGTTTCGGTCGAGTACCGAAGGCTGCAGTCATTAATTGATCTTCTTTTTTAGTGTAGTTTCCCAAAATATCATTGCACATTGTCTCAATAATCTCTAACCACTCTTGGCAAGGCTCTTTGAACTATTTCTCAAATTTAAAGCGATAAGTCAATCGAACAAGTTCATTCTTCTTCTTTGTTCCTTTTAGCTTCGGCATACTCCATTCACTCAATGTTGGAGATACCCTATTGGCTAGGTATTCTTGCATTAGATCCCTGGTGCTGATTTGTTCAGCCACCACTCTGAATTCTGCTATGGCCAGCGGGCATGCTAACCCTGGCTTCATGTTGCACAAGGGTCTGGTCATCCCGAAGCTTAAAGCCAGTGGGCTCATCACTATCGTCATCAGTTTCCCTCTTTTCTTCTCATCAGCCTTAATATAAAACCACTCACTCTTCCAACCAGTTGGCCACTTGGTGCGATAGCTGAGGACCGGAGCCTTTGTATCCTTGCGATACGTGAAGTTATAACAGCCAAAATTTTCATGTAGCCCGTCTTCTCTGGCCTTCGTTTGGTAATGCAGCTCATGCACTCAACAGAAAGCTTCAGCATTTGGGTCCATCCCTTGGCTTCGAAGGGCCCAGATGAAGATACTGAGCCTAAGGATAGCCTTAGGAGTTAGCTAATGAAGAAAAATTTCAAAATTATCCAAAACTTCTCCAATCATCTCGTTCAAGGGAAACCGTAATCCTGCCCTGAAAAAGCTTTTGAAAACCACTACTTCATCATTCTTTGGCGTTGGAGTGGTTTCTTCTCCGACAAAACGAATAAGCTTCTTTTCAGCTTCTCCGAAGTAGCCCAATTTCATCATCATGGGCATGTCGGCTTCAGACACAGTAGATTTTCAAAATCCAAGTGGCTGGGTTTTGATGGGATTAGAATGCTATAGTCTTCCTCTTCTTCATCACCATTTTCTTCCTCAATATCAGCTTGCTCAGCTTCGGCAGCAGAAGCACTTTCGTCAACGACTCCCTCTGTCACAAGTAAGCCCGATTGTTTCATGACTTCGGAGATCGGAGCTGTCTCGGTAGCCTCAGTCTCCTGTCCTTCATGAGTTACCCTCGTAGTCGAGCGTACTCTAGCCATCTGATGGATCTCTTGCGGTTTTCATGAAGCTGATGTTTTTTACAGTTTATGACGAAGCTCTCTCTTTTGATGAAGCTAATTCAAAATGTTGGTTCGCTCAAGAATACAGTGAAAAAGCTTTGGCTATGGTTAAATTTTTCAACAGTGCAACAGTGCAATGGCAATAAATGTTGTGGTAACTTCACACCTACCCGTCTGTTTTTATAGTGTTGCAGGTGGGAAGGTAAATCGCCAAGTTGCTCGCACCTGCTAAACTGTCACCTGCACCCACTGAACGGTGGACCACTCGGCACTTGGAAAGTGAATTGCCAGATCGTTCGTACCCGCTGCATGGTGGGCCACCTCGCGTTCGAAGTATTTTAATCGTTTCTCGGCAACGAGCTTAGGGAAGGTGTTTTTCGGACCTTCAGTATTCTGAAGCCTTGGAGATTTTTCACGGATCAAACTCGTTACAAAAAACGATCTAGCACCGCGAAGGGGCTACTGTTGGAGGCCTGCTTCGTCACCAAAGGTCCTCTGAATAGAAACACCTTCGAAAGATCAACATATAAGCAAACACAAGGCGAAGGTACACGCCGAAGCTAGGATTCAGGGAGCTTCGGCATAGCGACATACCTTGAGACGAAGGGCTGCACCGACTTAAAGAGGAAAAGACCGATCAGTCCATGATAATTTGTGTCATGATTGTAACTAGTCATTAAGGACATAAATGTAATTTTGACTAGGCTGCGTCCCGTGCCTATAAATAGATGAACAGTACCCCCGTACTGTTCACGCTGACTTGTATTCACTGGTGCGTCACGCTTGAATTTCTACCTTCCGTCAAGACGAAGGTACAAATGTAATTCAATATAGTTCATGTTCATTCATGGTGATATAAAAAGATATATTAATGGTGTTATATAATTATTCATGTTATTTCTCATGTTTTATATGCTTCTACTTCCATTAATATACACTGCGATGATGAAGGTACGTCCTTCATAACCTTCATCTGAAGATCATTATATCCTAAGGGAGATAATGCTTCGAAGTACGAAGGACTTTAATCATTAATCTTTTTGTGTCGCCTTGTTCTTAACTCATAGCATTTGAGAACAAGTCCCCAACAGTCAGGGTAGCCAATAAAATTGTAGCTAGTGGTTCTCTCATCTAGCTTTCCCTATCTAGGATTAAATATTCTAGCTTCTGCTGAACAACCCCATATATGGAAGTAGTTGAGCGTGGGTTTTCTGCTAGTCCACAACTCATATGGTGTTCTAGCCACTGATTTACTAGGAACTCTATTGAGTATATGCATAGCGATTTTGAAAGCCTCCATCCATAGACCCAATGGCAGGTTAGAGTAACTTAGCATACTTCTTGCCATATTCATTAGTGTTCTGTTACGCCTTTCGGCAACCCCATTCTATTGTGGTTCGCCAGGTGTTGAATATTGAGCAACAATACCGTTTTCACTTAGGAACCTCGCGAAAGGTCCTAGGACCTGGCCATACTCGGTATGGCACCCATAGTACTCCCCCATGATCTGATCGGACAATCTTTATCTTCAAATCGTGTTGATTTTCTACTTCAGCCTTGAACTGTTTAAACTTGTCTAAAGCTTCGGATCTTTCCTTAATGGGATAAATATAACCATAGCGAGAGTAGTCATCTGTGAAGGTTATGAACGAGTTAAACCCATCTACTGTCCTAACTGGAAAAGGACCACATATATCTGTATGAATAATTTCTAACACTCTCGTACTATGCTTAGCATTTTTCTTAATCTGCTTCGTAAATTTACCCTTAATGCAATCTTTGTATTGCTCTAAGTCTGTGAAGTCTAGAGGATGGAGAATCTGTTCCCTAACGAGAAGTTCTATTCTCCCCCTTGAAATATGGTCCAAACGATAGTGCCATAATTTCGACGAGGTTTCTCCATCACTTCGTTTTCTTTTCCTGCCACTGCTGGCTGGATCGTTTTCTGATGTATCTAATACATTAACAACATCACTTTGCGAAAGTAAATAAAGCATATCTCGTCGGATGGCGAGACCAACATCTTTATTATCAAACTGAATGACACACTGTCTATCACCAA
Source organism: Zea luxurians (assembly GCA_029449295.1). Lineage (NCBI taxonomy): Eukaryota > Viridiplantae > Streptophyta > Magnoliopsida > Poales > Poaceae > Zea > Zea luxurians. The sequence goes on along the minus strand of JAOPSE010000011.1, from coordinate 11,094,089 downwards.
AATGGCAATGAATGTGCTGATCATCTAATCTAGAAACCGAAATAAGGTTCCTTCGCAAGGAAGGTACATAAAGTACGTCTCTCAACAACAGTACAAAACCATTAGGTAATTTAAGATGTAGATCTTCAATGGCCTCGACTGCTGCTTCAACTCCATTTGTCACTCTAATTGTTCTTCGACCCTTTGGGAGCCTTTGGCTTGTACGGAGTCCCTGTAGAGAGTTTGCAATATGAACAGTTGCACCTAACTCAATCCACCGAGAATAACTGGGATATTCTAAGTATAAAGACTCATTTACAAAAGTAACTTGGTCCTTATCACTCTCTAGTAGAAACTGCAGGAATTCAGGGCACTTTCTCTTGTAATGACGCGTCTTCTTGCAATAGAGGCAGGTATCAGGGGGAACTGAAAATCTGCCTCCTTGTCTTGGCTGATTATTGTTGCTTGAGGAAGCATGGTTATTCTGTTTACCCTGCTTCTTGAACTTCTTCTTTGAGTTCTTGTTCTGCCTGGAGATATTGCCTTTTACGAGGTTGATAGAGTCTCCAGTCTGCTTTAACCTCTCTTCCTCCTGGTCACACTGTGCCAGGAGTTGGTCTATGTTCCACTTATCAGTGACACTGGTGTTATACTGTATGTGGAAAGTCTCAAACTCCTTGGGCAGAGACTTCATTATCATAAACACTACAAATTCCTCGTGTAAAGGAGACCTGAGGTACTTGTTTATCTTAGCCACGATGGATATCATTTTCTGAATAAATGGTCTGACACCATTTCCATCGTATTTTGCATTGACAAATTCTGTCATTAAGGAGAAAGCATAAGCCTTAGATGACCCTTGATGATGACAGACAACCCTCTCAAGGTACTCCTTGGCAGTCTTGCACTCTGGTATGGAACTCTTAAGAGGCTCCTTGATGCTCCTCTTAAGAATAATCATACACTTGTCATTTGACCTTTCCCACTTGGCCTTATTGATGTTGTATTGCACCCACCTGTGGTCATAGTTGGGAGCGCCCACTGTGGGCTTTACTGGTTTATCAAACCATAGTGCGTAATTTATCTCACCCATTGTGGTTATCATGTCAATATCCTCTTGCCAAGAATGGTAATTACTACCATCTAGCGGTTTCATTTGTGCAATTTGGCTAATCAACATAGCAGTATCAGCACCTTTGCAAAATTAGAACAGAAAAATATTTAGGACATCTGAAATAAATACTGAATCATAGAACATGCATGAATTAAATATTCGACGTTGGTCAAATAATAACCATGCCACATCTATGAAAAATTTCTGGTCACAAAATTTTAAAACCATCGTTAGATGATCTAGAAAACATAAACTTGTATAAAATTGTGGCAACAATATCCAACGTTAGTTAAAATATTCAATCACCAAAAAAATTTCTGAATTCTATGCAATTCAAACAATAATTAATCCACATTGGTTTCATAATCAACTGAAAATTGCATAAAATACAATAAGAGTACCAAAGTACGCAGCGGAATAAAATAGTCCATAAAATTCTCTGTAATTTTCTAAATCTGAAAAAAAATATTTCTATATTTTCTGAATTTTCTGCACTATTTTCTGATTTCATTGTTTATTTTCTTTTTCCAAGAAATAATAAAAAAATCCAAAAAAATGGAGGCCATTTTGGCCTAGGCGGCCTTAAGGCCCAACCTAGGTGGCCCACTCAAGCGCCAGGAGGGGGGCGCCCGCGCGACTAGGCCACAACCTAGGCCTGGGCCGCGCTTTTGGCCCACACGCGGGTGCACCTGAACGAGAGCCAACGGATCTCATCAACGACCAGGATTAGCTGAGTGCTAGAGCGGGGCTATAAAAGTGTGGAATTCGGAGGGATGTTAACCCAGCCCCATTTTTTCTTCCCCAGCCGCATAGGACTTCGGCCGCCAGGGACTGCTGGCCGACCCGACCACACACTCCTCATTCCTCCTTTCTCTCTCTGTTTTCTTTCTCTTTCTCTATGCAGCCACAGCCGCTAGAGCACAGAGTTCCTGACCGGTGGTTCCTTTCCTTCCTCTAGACCAGCGGTCGATGGCCCTGAGCGGCCCCGCAGTCCCTACCGCCGACGGAAGCATCCCTGTGGGTGGCGCACCGCCGTCGGTCGGGTTATCGCGGTGGTCGTGGCCCAATCCGACAAGGTAAAAAAACTGACTAACATAGCCGTTTTCAGTCCTTGCGACCGGATCTAACCTCGAAACTCGATCTCACTAATGTGTGATGAATGCTTGTATGAAATGTGTTTGTCTGTAATTTTGAGATCGAGTTCGGAGGTTTCTCTGCGTGGATCCGGTCTAATTGAACGTTTTCGGTTCACGGATTTATATGGACAGTGCTCTGTGCACTTAAATCCAAGCCAGATCTCGGGGTAAAAACAAGTTATGTCACACCCGGGCTTTAAGGGACAAAGCCGGGTACACCTCATACATGCGCCAAAGAAGACAACATATATAATAATAGAGTGTATAGAGATAAATGTCATAATAATCAGAGTATTTATTACATAGCGGAAGTCTTAAAAAATAAAAGATAAATATAACAGGATCTAAAATCCATCCTTGACGCTAGAAAGTCAACTGGGAGACGCCACCTAGATCGAATCAAACTCCTCGTCGTATGGTTCCTCTTGAACCACCTATACTTCTCCTGTGGGGGGGTGTGAGACAGCAAGGGTGAGCTCACACATGTTCATCGCTCAACAAGTTGTGGAGAATAATGTGCATGAACTCACAAAAGGTGGGAGTTCATGTGAAGTGTAAGGCTGATCAACAAATAAAGGTTGAAGCTGAGCATTGCTTTTATAAGTTGGTCAAAATTTTATTAGTAGTTACTAATTGTAAGTAAATACCAAACCATAATAAATAATAATAGGACAAAATTAATACATAATCCCATGCAAATGCAAATGACAAATTAAATTTAAGTTCCATAAATTAATCATGCGAGAGTCCTGAGCTGCTCATGACCGTGAGCTCGGCTAGTATACCAGTTTTACACTCTGCAGAGGTTGTACCCTATACCCACAAGTCGTGTATCCCATGTCGCCAGGGTTTGCAAGGCCCTTAGACACTACCGAGGTGAATGGCTAGAGATCTACTACGAGGCCTTTACAAAGTTCCACTAGCTTACGAAAATCCGCTACAGTTTATGGGAAGAGCACTTGCAAGAATCCCCCGTCTGACCGCCATCGCAACAAAATTAACTCGAGAACCTCCTTGCATGCAACTTTCCTACTGCCCTTGCCCCTTTCGGGTAAGGTAGTCTTCCACTAGCTTTCCTAGTTAGTTAGCCAAGGATGTCCCAATAAACCCTTATGGTGGCACGTGTTTCTCAAGTTAAGCTCCATGTTCCAATTAAAAATATAATGATCTTGACATTTACATAAATAAAATAATATAATAATTGGAACATGGATATAATAATCCCAAAACCATATAAAGCAATAGCAAAACTACCCAAGTGATTCAGGGGTAAATAAGGTAAAAAGATAAACAGGGTGACCTATTGGGTCCCATCAAAATTGAACCTATGCATTGAATAGTGATAATAAAGAACATTATTGGGTAACAAAAGTGGATCAAGGGCACAACTTGTCTGGCACTTGAGATTCCAGTTACCAGAGTGATTCTTCAGATCCTCGTGACCTCAATGCTAGTCGTAGCAATACAAACAAACATAGTATAGACAAAATTAATATCACACCAAACATAAGAACAAACTGAATAATAATGATCTACGCGAAGCTACAAGATCGCGGGATCGAGAACTACTAAGATCGGAGTTACGGTTAAGGAGTTATGATTTTATAGAAGATCTGTGTGATTAAAATATTAAACTATATTATAAATTGGTTAATATAAATCATATGAGAGGTTATTCTATAAATAATTATCTTAACTTTAATCTAAGTTATAAATTGACCATAGATTATATTCTAGTAGATAATAATGATGAGTAGTTTAACGAGATAAACCAACATAAGTTAAATAAAGATCTAATTATAAAAGAATGAGACAAGGTATAATAAATATTGTTACTGCATAGTAAATATTTATACGAGACTAACGCAACTTGAATGGATCCAATCGAAGTTTAAATGTGCAGTTTTATGTAGTTGATATAAGATTAGTTAGGAAATAAATTTTAAAGTGGCTTTCATGTCAAAACAGAGACATTAGGTGATACACAATAATATTATAAAATTATAGAAACCGGAATGGACTAAAAAGGAGTTAAAATGCATTTTCTAGGAATTAATTAAGTTCCTATGATTATTTTCACACAAAAATGTATTTTCTAAATGAATTCTTTTGATTTTCTGTTCTCTGGACTGTGCACTAAAATGAGGGAAGGGCAGGGGCAACGACGCAAAAGTTTCTAAGACTCAAACTGCACCGCGGCGGATGGCGGGTTGATTTTGAAGAAAGACGAGGGTGCAATTGCAAAGACGCCATGCTGGCACACGGCGCGATCAACCAGAGCCGTCTAACAGCCGATCAAGGGCTCTAGAGATCCCATGCCTACCTTGAAGCTCCACAGTCCAAATCAAGATCGGCGGCCTGGATTCTACAGTGCTAAAGGGATACCTCATGGATTAATCTCGGCCGTCTACCCCTAGATCTACGGTGCCCGCACCGTCTCCTTCCTCCCGATCCATGCCGCGGTCAGACAGCCGCCACATACCCCCGGCAGGCCAGACAACGGCGCTAGCAGCAAGCATGGCAGCCGAACCGCGGCGGCGCCATGGACACACCCATCAACCCGATTCGCCAGTGAGTGAAACTCTACGCGAAAAGCGCTACAAAGAGCGGAAACCCGAACAAGACCGGCATGAGGGATCTCACCATGGAGGCGAGGTGGGCTGACAACGGAACGCCAGTCGCGGTGGGGCACGGTTTCCTATGCACGGCACCATCTTGAGGTTGCTCCAGACCTCGGCACGGCTAGAAGAGGAGGCCCGCGCAGTTAGCCCCGGCGGTCCGCAGTGGCTTCACGTCGGGACAGCACTCGATGGCAACCCTCACCGTCGCACTATCCTTCTTCCTCTCTCATATCGGCAGCTACGACAACGTCAATCCTAGCGCTCTGCGAATTCTTGAGACCTAGGGCTGGAGATGACGGCAACTTGAGGCTTATATCCTAAGCGCCCAGGGGGGTCGGCTAACGCTCAACTAAGAAATTCGCGCGGGTGGTTGCGATCCGCCCGCCGTGGCGCTTTTCACATGGGGACGAAGGCCGGGTTCGGAGTTCGTCCCGATGGCCATGCGAGGAAAGCGGTCGAGTTTGTTTTGACCCAAGGTTGACGATTCTTACACGCGGGGCCAATGTGCAATACCTCCAGTGCAAACGTGCATGCGGTGCGAGGGGTAGAGCCATGGGTGAGGCCAAGCTAGGCTAGCCGATGGGCCCACCGCGTCAGTGACCAAGGCGAAAAGGAGGTTGTGCAGATGGTGGGAAAAAAAGGGAGATGGGCCGAGCGCGAATTAGGCCCAAAGGCGATTCTGTCTTTTTTTCTTTTATAATTTTCTTACCTGAATTCCAAGTTTTAATTCAATTCACATAGAGTTGAAGCTTTTAAGTAAATTCAAATTTATGTTTTGAACTTCCACTTTCTACATGTCACAATTTATTCTAAAGGAGATATGAACATTATTGTTTTATCTTGTTATCTCTACTACTATTAAGGCTGCAATAGTAGTCGGCCATTCCCGTGTTCTGCCATTCCCGTTCTGCCACCGTTCCCATTCCCATGTCTGTCATTCCCATTCCCTTCTCCCGCAAAGCCAATTCCCATTCCCCCGTATAGAGGTCATTCCCATTCCCATTTCCTCGTACAGCCAATTAAAAAAAAACACACATGTTGTCCTCAAGGGGATTTGAACCCGTGACCTCTCAAGCAAAGGGCAAGAGTAGCTACCGCTACACCACATATGTGTTTATGTCTATATCTATGACAGGAAACACATCTACTACATCTCTCACCAAGCTCACTTGCTACCCTTGCACAATGCGTAGTAGTAGATAAGTATCACCGATATTCTTGAATTAGATTTTTGGATGGAGGTAATATTATTTAAAGAAGAGCTTTGCATGCAATTTCTTTTGTTTGAATAATGTATTATACTTAAATTCCCTTTTTTTGCATGCGTGACAATTTTCTTCGTAATATTTTTTCCATAGATCAGACTTGTGAGTCATTTTCATAAACCAACGCTAAGCAATGAATACATGTTTCTTACTTGAAACCCCGAACAAACACCATGAGTAGGAGGCACTCACGTTGGCGTCGCTCATCGATGACGAGAAGAAGCTTGGCGACTGTCAGTTCAACCTCTAGAAGCAGTCCTACATGGTCGCATACGCCGCTGTGTACGACAAGCTCCCGCGAAGCCACCACTTGGACGCGGTCCAGAGCAGCTGCACCGCGCTGTCCATCGTTAAGCAGGGGGGCCTCATGGTTGTCGCCAACATCGACGACTCTCGGGTTGTTCTGAACACCGCATCCGACGACGACGCCATCACGTCGTCTAGCTCATCGTCCACCTGAAGCCCAACCTATCACGTAAGTCGCTACTGACCGGACATGAATTCTTGTGCGCTGGGACGATGGACGTTGCTGACATTGTGTGAGTGTCCTCGAACATGATGTATGTAGTGGAGTAGCGCATCTGGTGGTGCAACGACCAAGGGTACTACCTCGCTGATGAGCCCAGAGTGCACTTCGTTTGGCAGCCCAACCAAGAGTCATCGGTACTCGTCATGTCGCGCGCGTTCGACGACTACTATATCGAGGATTGTGACGTCATCTTAGCGTCGGAGGTGACACAGAGGAGGATCGACAACAGTGACCAGTTCGTCATCCTCGCCACCGTCAGGGTAGCTTTTGTGCCGACCTGCCTTTAATTCTCTTCGCAAACACACACACTTACCTTTTTGTTTAAGCAAGAGCGTATGGTGGTGCGTGTCTGATGACTAACGATGTACGAGGAAATTTCTTCCAGCATGTGTGGAACGTGCTCTCCAATGATGAGACCATACAAATCGTAGCATGTATCAAAGTCTGCATGATACTGATGGTTGCAATGTAGTGGTGAAACAACTATATTAAAATAACAAAATTTATGTATGGCTAGAATCACAAATTGATTATGAAATATTTTCTCATAATAATATAACATACATTTTATATATAAGTTATCATAGTATACTGGTATTATATATTACCGTTGCAACGCACGGGTACTCAGCTAGTTATTTATAGAAGGACTAAGTGGTTTCATTGAAAATTCCCTTCTTGTTTCAAATTCATATCAAACCAAGCTTAATCTCTAAATTTCCAATGTATGCACAAGTAAAATCTCCATCATGGGATGCAAAGTTTATTTTATTAATTTATGTTGACCCTCTAAAGATGGTATTCGAGCAAGGAGTATTCTCTCTATTATTTATTTTCCGAGTTTTAAATTTTATGTATTAGATTTAAAAGAGAATCTAGTCCCGACTTGAGTCATTTATATTTAATATTCATGTAAATAAATGCTTATGGTGGATCATTTAATGATATGAATAGTCATTTAGTTGAATTGAAAACCTTTCTATTACCTCTTTTCCAAAATAATCCTTGGTTTTCAAAATCCAGTCCTCAATTGTCAACCCTCAAGTATAATTTGAGATATCTGAATTTACTATTTTATTTCTTCATATATTTATTTTATTAAAAAATTATACATATTTTGGGCCTTACAAGTTAGGGTTCGAACCCTAACATTTATCTTGTGTTCTTTTCTTGTCTGTTCTGTCATCTTGGCCGAGGATACAAGGATCCTGAGCCCATGACTCGATCAATAGATTAGGGTTAGGTTATTAAAAACCCTAACCCTAAAACGTCGGTCTGTTTTATTCTCTTGGTTTCATGGGTGTGGCCGAGATAAAGTCTCTTTCTGTGGCCGAAAACCCTAGATTTAGGGTTAGGTAAACCCTAACCCGAGAGATCTAAAATTCTTTCTGCTTATTCTAATCTTTCTATTCTCGGGTGTTAAATGATGATTAAAAAAACGAGTTCAATCACATTGATCCGAGACCTTTCTGTGATCTCATAAAATCGATGCAGATTAGGAGATCTAGGGTTCTTAGGTCTCTCTGATACCATTGTTGGAGTCTTTGGAGCTTAGGATCGATTCCTAAGTCCCTAGAATACCAATCCGTGTCTAAAATACCTCGATGATGAGTAGATCTATTCTACTGAGAGGTATAGGTATACATACCGTCAGTGTTGTTCCTAGCCATCAATGCGGCGGCGTCTTGCAGCGAAGACCCGCCTCCTCCTCCCTCTCGATCTCCCTGTGGGTGTCGAGGAGATTGGTTCACGTCGTTGATCGGCGGTGGATCAGCTCCTCCAATGTTGCCAGCAGGGGGAATCTCAGATCCCGATGGGATAATGGGGATCTGAGACATAGTCACAGTGATTCCAGTCACTCCAAACGCTTATGAAAGTCGCCTAGAGGGGGTGGATAGGCAGAAACTGAAATTTACAACTTTAAACACACTACAAGCTAGGGTTAGCGTTAGAATAAAATCCAAGTCTGGGAGAGAGGGGAAAACAATCAACCAAGAAATAAAGCGGATGACACAGTGATTTGTTTTACCGAGGTTCAGTTCTAAAGAAACTAGTCCCCGTTGAGGTGGTCACAAAGACCGGGTCTCTTTCAACCCTTTCCCTCTCTCAAACGGTCACTTAGACTGAGTGAGGCTTCTCCTTAATCAAACAGGTCACTTAGACCCCACAAGGACCACCACACACTTGGTGTCTCTTGCTTTGATTACAAGTCACTTAGAGAACAAGAATGAGGAAGAAGAAAGCCAACCAAGCAACAAGAGCAACAAAGAAACACAAGAACGATCTTCTCACAAGTCCTAAATACTAGAATTGAATTGGAGACTTTGATCAGATCGAAGGCTTTGATTTGTGTCTTGGAGTGTTGTGTTTTGCTCTTGTATTGAATTGACTATGATGAATGCTTAGATGGTTGGAGTGGAGGTGGTTGTGGGATATTTATAGCCCCCAACTACCAATTCAATCGTTGGGGTAGGCTGCTATCGTTGGGCGCACCGGACAGTCCGGTGCGCCACCGGACAGTGTCCGGTGCGCTAGCCATGTCACCCAACCGTTAGGGTTCTAACGGTTTCGACCGTTGGAGCTTTGTCTTCTGGTGGTGCCGGACAGTCCGGTGCCGCATCGCATAGGTTGCTTTGGAATTAAACCAATATTTTACTTCTACTAGATATGCATGGTTGGTTTCTTGTATTTAACATTTTGGACCACATTTGCACCACTTGTTTTGTTTTTGCAAATTCTTTTGGAAAATCTTTTCAAAGTCTTTTTGCAAATAGTAAAAGGTATATGAATAAGATTTCGAGAAGCATTTTCAAGATTTGAAATTTTCTCCCCCTGTTTCAAATGATTTTCCTTTGACTTAAACAAAACTCCCTCTGGATGAAATTCTCCTCTTAGCTTTCAAGAGAGTTTTAATAGATATCAATTGGAACTTATACTTGGGATGCTAGTTTTGAAAATATACCAATTGAAAATCATCATACCAGTTTGAAATATATCAACTAATAGTTTTCATCATAAGATACCAATTGAAGAGACAAACATAAATCATCATTTTGAAAAATTTTGAAGGTTGGTGGTGCGATCCTTTTGCTTTGGGCTTAATATTTCTCCCCCTTTGGCATTAATCGCCAAAAACGGAGTCTTTTGAGAGCCTTTTTTTATTTTCTCCCCATTGGTACAAGTAAATGTGAGTGAAAGATTATACCAATTAGAGAGTGATGTGGAGTGATGGCGAAGGGTAAATGATACCGATGGAGTGGAATGGAAGCCTTGTCTTCACCGAACACTCCATTTCCCTTTCAATCTACGACTTAGCATAAAATACACTTGAAAACACATGAGTCGTAGACATAAAAGATATATGATCAAAGGTATATGAATGAGCTATGTGTGCAATGTTTCAATCAAAATTTCGAGAATCAAGTATATTTAGCTCATTCCTAAGTTTGCTAAAGGTTTTCTCATCTAATGGTTTGGTAAAGATATCGACTAATTGTTCTTTGGTGCTAACATAAGCAATATCAATATCCCCCTTTGTTGGTGATCCCTCAAAATGTGATACCGAATGTCTATGTGCTTAGTGCAGCTGTGTTCAATGGGATTATCCACCATGCAGATTGCACTCTCATTGTCACATAGGAGAGAGACTTTGCTCAATTTGTAGCCATAGTCCCTGAGGGTTTGCCTCATCCAAAGTAATTGCGCACAGCAATGGTCTACGACAATGTACTTGGCTTCGGCGGTAGAAAGAGCTACTGAGTTTTGTTTCTTTGAAGCCCATGACACTAGGGATCTTCCCAGAAACTGACAAGTCCCTGATGTGCTCTTCCTATCAATTTTACACCCTGCCCAATCAGCATCTGAATATCCTATTAAATCAAAGGTGGATCCCTTGGGGTACCAAAGTCCAAACTTAGGAGTATAAACTAAGTATCTCATGATTCTTTTCACGGCCCTAAGGTGAACTTCCTTAGGATCGGCTTGGAACCTTGCATACATGCATACAGAAAGCATAAGGTCCGGTCGAGATGCACATAAATAAAGATCCTATCATCGACCGGTATACCTTTTGATCTACGGATTTACCTCCCGTGTCGAGGTCGAGATGCCCATTAGTTCCCATGGGTGTCTTGATGGGCTTGGTATCCTTCATTCCAAACTTGGTAAGTATGTCTTGAATGTACTTTGTTTGGCTGATGAAGGTGCCCTCTTGGAGTTGCTTGACTTGAAATCCTAGAAAATACTTCAACTCCCCCAACATAGACATCTCGAATTTTTGAATCATTATCCTACTAAACTCTTCACAAGTAGATTTGTTAGTAGACCCAAATATGATATCATCAACATAAATTTGGCATACAAACAAATCTTTTGCAATGGTTTTAGTAAAGAGAGTAGGATCGGCTTTGCCGACTTTGAAGCCATTAGTGATAAGGAAATCTCTTAGGCATTCATACCATGCTCTTGGGGCTTGCTTGAGCCCATAAAGCGCCTTTGAGAGCTTATAAACATGGTTAGGGTACACACTATCTTCAAAGCCGGGAGGTTGCTCAACATAGACCTCTTCCTTGATTAGTCCATTGAGGAAGGCACTTTTCACGTCCATTTGGTAAAGCTTAAAGCCATGGTAAGTAGCATAGGCAAGTAATATGCGAATTGACTCAAGCCTAGCTACGGGTGCATAGGTTTCACCGAAATCTAAACCTTCGACTTGTGAATATCCCTTGGCCACAAGTCAGGCTTTGTTCCTTGTCACCACACCATGCTCATCTTGCTTGTTGCAGAATACCCACTTGGTTCCTACAACATTTTGGTTAGAACGTGGAACCAAATGGCATACCTCATTCCTCGTGAAGTTGTTGAGCTCCTCTTGCATTGCCATCACCTAATCCGAATCTCTTAGTGCATCCTCCACCCTATATGGCTCAATAGAGGACACAAAAGAGTAATGTTCACAAAAATGAGCGACTCGAGATCGAGTTGTTACCCCCTTATGAATGTCATCGAGAATTGAGTTCACGGGGTGATCTCTTTGAATCGCTTGGTGGACACTTGGGTGTGGCGGTCTTTGACCCTGTATTTCTTGATCATCTTCCTTGTCTTGATCAACTTCATCTCCCCCTTGATCATTGTCCTCCTCTTGAGGTGGCTCATCCTCTTGATCTTCATCTTTCTTGTCTTGAGCCTGATCCTCATCTTGAGTTGGTGGAGATGCTTGATTGGAAGATGACAGTTGATCTTGTGCTTGTGAAGGCTCTTTGGATTCATTAGTGTGACGGAACCTCCCAAGTAATTAGGCCCACCTACAGTTGTTCTTGTCCAACGGACTTCAGACAACCCTGTAGGTGCCCCTGAACTACTTGATAAGTTCAGTATCTTTCCTTACCTTACCAGGAACGATTCACCCGTCTTGCAGACGTTACAGAACATCGGAGATAAAGAATTGCGGAAGCGATTACATAATTCACATTTATTTTAAAAGCAAGCTCAAGTTGTTTTATTACAGACCAGAACTAAAGACGAGTGCAGAGTAGTAATATTATACAAACCAAGGGAGGCAAAAACTCCTCCCGAGAAGATTTAAGTAAAAGTTCTATATGGAGGACCAAGTCCTCCTGCACTTCAGTCTTGGGTTTCTTCTTTGGGAACCACCTTGGCACAGAAGCAGCAGAAATCTGCTACTTCCTCACCTAAAAACAACGAAGGGATAAACCCTGAGTATGGAATTACTCAGCAAGACTTACCCGACTAAAGAAAAGACTCTCAAGGGTATGCTGGTTATATGGGAGTCAAGGTAAGGCTTTTTCAATAATCAAAGACTCTGTTTTGCAGAAATGCTTACTAAAGTGGATCCTTAAAAATCCAATTTTATTTGTTAAGTTAGGTTCAATTACCTGCAACTAGAGTTCTTTCTACCCTAGTTCAATCACTGGTCCTGCACTAGCCAGTTTCTTAACAAAAACCCATCATCTTTAGTGGAATGCTACGTGTAGGGCAGTGACCAAGTCTTCATAACCGCGAAGGTACGGCGATCCGAATCGATTATACTCAGCTGAGGATCTCCAATCACACGACATATGTAGCACTTAACCCTTGCATATGTCAACCCGCCACCGGGGTTCTTAAGACCGGATCAGGTTCACGCAAACCGAGAGCACAGATACACCACCGTCCAGCCTCTTGCCACGGAGGGTACACGCTACTCTCGCCACCGCTCCACGCCCATTTCATGTTATCTTATTCCGGCCTTAGTCTGTCCGAGGCAAGGCTTACCCATGACGAGGCATGTGACCAGTTAAAGGGTCCTCGATCATCAAGCCTACATCGAGACGGTCCTTAATCGACTCAGACGGAGACACTACACCGAGACTCTCTTTCTCGTGCAAGTCACCCGCCCGGTCTCAGCTTAATCTTTTTAACCCAAAAACTTGGTACCTGACAGAGGTACATCTTTTCCGATGTTGAATCCATCACGGCCGTGATGGATTCACCATCAAGTTTTAATTTCGAAAACATTCCACCCACTTTTGCCACATCAACTTTTGTAAAAAAACAAAACATTTTGTTTTTCTAAAGCAATGCTAAGCATCAAAAATCTTTTGTAAAACAGGTGATCAAGGAAGGTAATCAAGTTCAAGGAAGGTAATGCAGGATTTGTTTTAGCAATCAACTCCTATCACCTAATGCATCAAGCAAGTGAAAAAGATTTTTAAAGCGTAAGGAAGTGGCAAATGCATCGGGGCTTGCCTTTGTTATCAGGTGAGTCCTGCTCGGATCCACAAATATCGAAATAAAAGCAGTTGCCTGCTTCAGGATCTGAGGATGGTGGTATCCCTTCTTCAGTGACTTCTTCTTCTTCGTGTTCTAACATAACCATATACATGCATAAGAATGAGTGCCATGGGATGCTCATGAGGATGCAAAGATAATATAAACTTATTATTTAAGTCTTGAGTACAACTTTCCTTCACGGTACCCCGAGAACCTAGGGTTTCCGGAGTTGGTAAAGGAGTTCATAGGGTAGGGGGGTGTTTTGGGGTTTGGTGATCAAACAAGGTCCAAAACAATTCAAACTCTACCCAAGGCTCCTAAATATTGTTTTAAATTCCCACAAAAAGTTTGGGAATTATTGGACTTACCAATTATTTTCTAAAAATCCATAACTAATACTTTTAACTACTTTAAATACCCTAGAATTTCTTATTTCCATTAAAAATCACAAAACTATTTTTATTAAATTCTAGGGAAAATAACAAGCCTAGCAAAATTAGTTTCACAATTTTAGCATTTTTCTACATTTTTCTACATATTTCTAAAGCTTTGTTGAAAAAGAAAAAGAAAAGGATTAAACAGAGCTGGGCCGGTTCTGGCCCAAACGACCCAGGACCAGGGCAAAACGCACCCGCGCGCGCCCGCGTCCTGGCATCTTTGCAGAAGAGACCCCGAGTTTTTGACTAACTGAAAACGAGCTTCTTCACTGTTCCTGTGTGTCGCTGACCGATTACAAAAAGGCCCCTGCACCTCAACCTATTCATGATTGGAAGTCCACGACGGCGCTCGCGCACAGCCGTGCTCCGGCGAGCACTAACACCGGCCGATTAGGGCAACGGTTGGGTTCTCCGAGCAGCGGACACAAAATTAGCACTACCCCGAGCATTTCCCCCAACATAATTTCACTAATGGTCACAAGGTTTGGTCTAGCCACGGCGACCGTGGACAAGGCGGACCGATGAGTGCGTTCCCGTCGATTCATGGCGGTCTAATTCGATTTAACGGGTCGGTGAGCATCAAGAGCAAGCAAGGATGTTGAAACAAGGAAACCGAGGGTGAGATTGGACCTGAATCGGGCTGACCACGGCGAGGTGTTCTTCGCGGTGTTCTTCAACGATTTTGGGGAAATCCTAAATTCACGTGCTCTGGTGGGGGTTTCGGGATGCCGGTGGGTGCAGTAGGTGCTTGGATACATGGCGGAGCTGGGCGTACGGGCAATTTATAGAGCCCGCGGGCGGTGGTGCTCAATTTGGCTGAGCCGTGTTGGCGGCCGGAGCTGGAGAGGAACGTGGGTACGGTGAATTCGTGTCCACCGCCGTGGCAACCTCCCCGTCGACGATGGGACGGGTATAGGGGGTCATGGCGACGCGGTGGAAAAGCTTGGACACGCGGCGCACAGCCGGGAAGCGGCGGTCACCGGCGAGTTAATCTGCTCGGCCGCAAAGAGGGAGAGAGGGCCACGGGGGTCACCGGAGTGATCGCCAGCTCACCGACGGCGAAGATCTTTTACCGTGTGCCCTTATCCGCCCATCCCGAGCACAAGTTGGGCCGGCAACGGCACAAATCACGACGGAATTGGTCGTCGGCGGTGGGTTTGCTGGCGTCCTGATCTGTTTCAGTTGAACACTGTACCATGGTGAACACCAATTCAGAGCGACTGACAGAGCACATTGGAGCTTCATTTTCTCCCAGTTTCATGTGACAACAGGTCCAAGTCTCTGCATCAAAGTTGTAGTGCTACATACCAGCTACAACTTTGCTACATGGTGTTGTCACAAAAAGTCACTGAATCTGGTTTGAAATTGGTCTTGAAGTTCAGGGCATGAAAATGTTAGTCTGATATTCAGACAGAACCAGACTGACAGTCCAACTTGGGTTGAGATTTTCTCCACATTTTTCATAAGAACATGGCTTGAATCCTTAAACAAAGTTGTTCTCCAATGATTGGTCTTCAACTTTGATGTGGTCACCTAACATGAATTCTCACTATTTTGAAAGCTACACAGCCTCAAAGTTGGGCCTACAACCCTGTTTTCATACTTAGCATAGGAATCAAAATCAAGGTCCTTTTTGCAAATGAGTCCAAAACTTAGGGTTTAGCTTTCAAGTCCACATATTTGTGAACTAAATGACTTAAGATACTTATTTGGCTTGGTTTTTGCACTTTAGCCCAAAAGTGGACTAATTTTGCACATAAGCCCCTAGGGTTTCTGGTATCCCAGGGGTATAAAGGTGATTCAAGTTTATTCTTGGGGTCATTTTATGACTTTTACCCTAAAGTCTTTAGGTTTTCTCATTTTAAGTGAAGTTTTACCCCTTTAACCTCTATTTAGGGTTAAGTTCCTAAACCAGGGTGCTATTTGCAACAACACTTAAAACAATACAACTTGCTTGAAATTTTTGCCTAGTGAATGCATTCTAAGTGTATCAAACATATAAAATGCCAATGTTATGATGTCATGCTCAAGTTCTAGTTATAGTAACACCAGGGGTGTTACATCCTTCCCCCCATAAAAGAATCTCGTCCCGAGATTTAAAGTCCTAGGGTGAGTAATGGAAAAGGAAATGTGTCACATTTTTATTTCCTTATTTCTGGTACAAGGCAGGGTGGTGTGGGGGTTCATTCCTTTATTGCAATAACTATATACATTTTACAAATTACATGAGGCTAGAAAGCCTGGGAAATTTTTATTCAAGAAATCTTGAGTTTCCCACATAGCCTCTTCCTCAGAATGCTGGTTCCATTGTACCTTGTAGAATTTGAGAATCTTTCTCCGGGTAACCCTGTCCTTTTGATCCAGAACTCGAATAGGATGTTCCGAGTACGTTAAGTCTGGTTCCAGGACAACATCTGTCACTTCCATGGTTCGATCGGGAACCCGAAGACACTTCTTCAATTGCGATACATGGAACACATTATGTACAGCAGACAATGTTTCGGGAAGTTGAAGTTGATACGCCACTGGCCCATATCTTTGAAGAATAGGAAATGGACCAATGTACCTGGGTGCAAGTTTTCCCTTTACCCCGAAACGCGATACTCCCTTCATTGGTGAAACCTTTAAGTAGACGTAGTCTCCTTCTAAGAAGTATAAGGGCATTCGCCGTTTGTCTGCATAACTCTTCTGACGAGCTTGTGCTTTCTTTAGATTATGAATAATTTTCTGAACCTTATCCTCGGTTTCTTTCACTAGATCAGGTCTAAAGAAGCACCTCTCACCAGGTTCAGACCAGTTTAGCGGAGTCCGACACCGTCGTCCATATAAAGCTTCAAAGGGTGCCATCTGGATACTGTCTTGATAGCTATTATTATATGAAAACTCCGCCAAAGGTAAACATTCATCCCATTTCTGTGAGAAATCCAGGACACATGCCCGCAGCATATCTTCAAGTATCTGATTCACTCTCTCAGTTTGTCCACTGGTTTGAGGATGATAGGCCGAACTGTGGAGCAGTTTAGTACCCAGGAATTTATGAAGTTCTTCCCAGAATTTAGATACAAATTGTGGTCCACGATCCGACACTATGGTCTTTGGAACACCATGCAAACTGAGAATACAGGCGATGTACAACTCCGCATAGGTAATGACGGGATATTTTACTTTGACAGGGAGGAAGTGGGGATCTTGGTAAGTCGATCAATGATAACCCAAATAGAGTCATATCCTTTTGCGGTTCTGGGCAATCCCATAATGAAGTCCATGCTTATGTCTTCCCATTTCCATGTTGGTATTGGTAATGACTGCAATGGACCGGCAGTTTTCATGTGTATGGCCTTGACACGTCTGCAAGTGTCACACTTAGCCACATAGCGTGCGATTTCAATTTTCATCTTCGTCCACCAGTAGTACTGCTTTAGATCATGGTACATCTTAGTGCTTCCCGGATGAATAGAATAGCGACTAAGATGCGCTTCATCTAAGATTTGCTGGCGGAGTTCTTCATTCTTTGGCACTACTATGCGGTTATTAAACCATATCACACCTTGCTCATCTTCCTTGAAACATTTGGCTGTTCCAGCCCTTATCTTCTCTTGTAAGTGCTTCATACCCAGATTATCCTTTTGAGCATCAATTATCCTTTGCAAAATGGTTGACTCAAGCTTTAGCTGATTCAGAGTTCCTTGTTGGATTATCCCCAGGTTTAGCTTCTCCATTTCTTGACATAAAGTGTTCTCGGAGGTCTTTGCCATAAGACAGTGACAGGAAGTCTTACGACTCAATGCATCTGCCACCACATTGGCCTTGCCTGGGTGATAATGGATCTCCAGATCATAGTCTTTAATGAGCTCAAGCCATCGTCTTTGCCTCATATTTAACTCTGACTGGGTGAAGATGTACTTCAAACTTTTATGATCTGTATATATGTAACAGATATTTCCCAGCAGATAGTGACGCCATATTTTCAGGGCATGAACCACAGCAGCTAGCTCCAGATCATGAGTTGGATAATGCTCCTCATGTCGGCGCAACTGCCTTGAAGCATATGCAATTACTTGGCCCTCTTGCATCAGTACACAGCCGAGTCCACTGCCAGATGCATCACAATATACATCAAAAGGCTTAGTGATGTCCGGTTGAGCCAATACCGGAGCAGTGGTTAATAATGTCTTCAATTGCTCAAAGGCTTCATTACACTTAGAAGACCAATTGAACTTAATATCATTCTTCAATAAACTTGTGATTGGCTTCACAAGCTTAGAAAAATCTGGTATGAATCTGCGATAATACCCAGCTAGTCCAAGAAAACTCTGGACTTGGTGAACAGTAGTTGGGGGTTTCCACTCCAGAATATCTTTGACTTTGCTAGGATCTACCGCAATTCCTTTAGCTGATAACACGTGCCCCAAAAATTGAATTTCCTCCAGCCAGAACGCGCACTTACTGAACTTGGCATACAACTGATGTTCCCTCAGGCGCGTCAATACAATCCGTAGATGCTGAGCATGCTCCTCTTCATTTTTAGAGTATATCAAAATATCGTCGATGAAGACCACCACGAACCTGTCCAACTCGGGCATGAATACCGAGTTCATCAAATAGGTGAAGTGGGCAGGAGCATTTGTGAGCCCGAAAGACATTACCAAGTATTCAAACAATCCATACCGCGTAGTAAACGCGGTCTTTGGTATATCTTCGGGCCGAATACGGATTTGATGATAGCCCGACCTGAGATCAATTTTAGAAAATACCCTCGCCCCAGTCAGTTGATCAAATAAGATGTCGATCCTTGGAAGAGGGTACTTATTCTTGATGGTGACCTCATTTAGGGGTCGATAGTCCACGCACATTCGCAAGGTTTGATCCTTCTTCTTCACAAAGATGGCGGGGCAACCCCATGGGGACGAGCTTGGCCGGATAAATCCCTTATTCAGTAGATCTTGTAATTGAATCTTCAATTCTGCCAACTCATTAGGGGGCATACGGTACGATCTTCGGGAGATGGGAGCCGTACCGGGCTTTAGCTCAATTACGAATTCTACATCTCTCTCAGGGGGTAGTCCAGGCAAATCTTCCGGAAATACATCTGGAAACTCACATACTACCGGAATGTTCTTGATCTCCGGTACAATAGCTTCATATATCCTACCAGAAGCTTTGGCTGGATTGGTCACGGGGAGAGACAAAAGAATTTCTTCTTGATTATAGCTCAACCTGACGGTTCTGAGTTCAGTGTTGAGAATTGCCTTGTGTTGGGTTAACCAATTCATACCCAAAATTACATCTATATCCTGGCCTCTTAGAACAATCATGTTAGCAGGAAAGTTCCGTCCGGCCATTGTTACTGTCACTTCATAGGCCACTTCTCTAGTAAAAATATATCCCCCAGGTGAATGAATTTTAAATCCCTCTTTTGATTCATGACATGCAATGTGATGTTGCTCCACAAATTTCTTGCTAATGAAGGTATGCGAAGCACCAGAATCAAAAAGAATAATTGCAGGGTGACTGGCCACGGGAAACGTACCCATCATCACCGGCTCTCCTTCCGGTGTAGTGGCCACCTGGGTGTAGTATACACGCCCTGTTTTCTTGGTATTCTTCCCAACAGTATTCCCTTTGGGCTGAGTGGACTTCCCAGATCCTTGCTGAGCATTGGATGGATTTTGCTTAGGGTATGGGCAGTCTTTGATAAAATGTCCCGACTTGCCGCAGTTGAAACACCCAGTTGAAGAGCTGGGCAAGGCAGGGAATCGAGTGCCTGGGGCACCCGGCTGATTTGGGGAAGTGGGGGTATTGTTGGGGCGAATAATAATGGGCTGTTTGAAAGGGAATGTTGGTGGACGATTAAAGGTGCGGTTTTGGCTAGAAGGCCGGATGATGAACCGTTGCCTCTTTGCCTGGCCCTGATTAGGCCTCTCACCACTGGATCCCTTATTCTTTCCTGAGCTTGCGTATTTTGCTTCCACAGATAAGGCTGTACTGACAGCCTTTCCATACGTGAGATCAATACACGTAGCCATCTTTCGCTGCAACCGGTCATTTAGACCCCTCATGAAACAGTTCTTTTTCTTCAAATCAGTATTCACCTGGTCGATGGCATACTGCGACAGGTGATTAAACTTGTTGAGATACTGATTGATGGTATCCCCTCCTTGTTTTAGTTTCATGAATTCCTCTTGTTTCATATGCAGCACCCCTTCAGGTATGTAGTGCTCACGGAAAGCTGCTTTAAATTCCTCCCAGGTTATTTGGTGATTGTCTGGTTGGATTGCCACAAAATTTCCCCACCAAGTACTGGCAGGGCCACGTAGTTGCTGTGCCGCGAACAATGGCTTCTGCGTTTCAGAACAACGAAGAAGACCAAACTTTTGTTCAATGACCCGTATCCACTCGTCGGCTTCTAGCGGGTCTTCTGCCTTGGTGAATAGAGGCGGACGAGTTTCGGAGAAGTCCAGATAGGTGGTTTCACGGGGACCTTGCTGAAAAACCCTTCCAGCCTGCTGCTGGAACTGCTGTTGACCCGCCATTTCCCTAAGGAAGCGGGTATTATCGGCGGTGGCATTTACCAAGGCGGCAATCGCCTCGGCTAGTGTGGGTGGAACCGAAGGTGGATTTGGGGTGACATCCCGACCCCCAGAAGTTCCGGCTGCGTCCTGTCCACGAGTCCTGGTCGGCATCTGAGGCAAAAACATTCGAAATAAACATAATATGCCAAAGAGACCTTCTATTTTACATTACTATAAAAAGTAATGGTACAGACTCGATATTATATAACAGGACACATTACCCAACATACAATACACTATCTATTGTACAATAGTACAATCTACAATACTCTTCTTTTACTTTCATTATTACACTGCTACTTCTACTGCTGGTTACCCCTAATAGCCTCATCATTAGGTGTGGGAGACCATTCATCGACCAACCTCATAGAAGGAGGGGGTTGAAAAAGGTCCAGCTCACCACCAAGCGCTTGTCCCATCACGTGGGAGGGTCCAGCTTCCGACTCAGCAGGATGTATGGGCTCGCTGGGATGCAATTGCGAATACAAAACATGCACTTCCTCATGTAATGTATTGCAGTATGTCTGTAATTCTTCAACAGCTACATTGAGCTCAGTTATACGAGCCTGAGCCCTTGCTTCCTTGGCCCATGCCAATGAACGAGATTGAACAACCCAATCGAGTGCCAAATCCCGATCTGCCAGCTGGTCTTGTAGATGGCGAACGTCTCTTTGTAGCTCATTTATACGGTCACCATCTCCAATCCATATGGCTGTCCTGCGGCGGAGTTCCTCTTGGAGCCTGCTTACTTCTACTTCCAGATCTCCTATAGGATCATTGCTTCCGCTACTACTATCTACATCTCGCGGAGCAAGTTGATGTCGAGGTACTCCAATGGGTCCAGTCGACTTGCGCGCAGTTTTTCTTGAGCGTGGCGGCATTTCTCTAAGGGGAAAATTTATTAGTACAATTCTTAGCATGATGCATGAATAATTACAGAATCAATCCTGATTCAACCTTCTATACATTGCACTCTTCCTACCTGGTCTTTATAGATTCTTCAGATATAAGGGGTAGGAAAGGAAGAAATCTTTGTAGGTAAGTCTTTCTTTTAAACTCCTTTTGAATATGCCTTGTAATATCTGCAAAGAAGGGCTTCGCTCCGATACCAGCTGTGACGGAACCTCCCAAGTAATTAGGCCCACCTACAGTTGTCCTTGTCCAACGGACTTCAGACAACCCTGTAGGTGCCCCTGAACTACTTGATAAGTTCAGTATCTTTCCTTACCTTACCAGGAACGATTCACCCGTCTTGCAGACATTACAGAACATCGGAGATAAAGAATTGCGGAAGCGATTACATAATTCACATTTATTTTAAAAGCAAGCTCAAGTTGTTTTATTACAGACCAGAACTAAAGACGAGTGCAGAGTAGTAATATTATACAAACCAAGGGAGGCAAAAACTCCTCCCGAGAAGATTTAAGTAAAAGTTCTATATGGAGGACCAAGTCCTCCCGCACTTCAGTCTTGGGTTTCTTCTTTGGGAACCACCTTGGCACAGAAGCAGCAGAAATCTGCTACTTCCTCACCTAAAAACAACGAAGGGATAAACCCTGAGTATGGAATTACTCAGCAAGACTTACCCGACTAAAGAAAAGACTCTCAAGGGTATGCTAGTTATATGGGAGTCAAGGTAAGGCTTTTTCAATAATCAAAGACTCTGTTTTGCAGAAATGCTTACTAAAGTGGATCCTTAAAAATCCAATTTTATTTGTTAAGTTAGGTTCAATTACCTGCAACTAGAGTTCTTTCTACCCTAGTTCAATCACTGGTCCTGCACTAGCCAGTTTCTTAACAAAAACCCATCATCTTTAGTGGAATGCTACGTGTAGGGCAGTGACCAAGTCTTCATAACCGCGAAGGTACGGCGATCCGAATCGATTATACTCAGCTGAGGATCTCCAATCACACGACATATGTAGCACTTAACCCTTGCATATGTCAACCCGCCACCGGGGTTCTTAAGACCGGATCAGGTTCACGCAAACCGAGAGCACAGATACACCACCGTCCAGCCTCTTGCCACGGAGGGTACACGCTACTCTCGCCACCGCTCCACGCCCATTTCGTGTTATCTTATTCCGGCCTTAGTCTGTCCGAGGCAAGGCTTACCCATGACGAGGCATGTGACCAGTTAAAGGGTCCTCGATCATCAAGCCTACATCGAGACGGTCCTTAATCAACTCAGACGGAGACACTACACCGAGACTCTCTTTCTCGTGCAAGTCACCCGCCCGGTCTCAGCTTAATCTTTTTAACCCAAAAACTTGGTACCTGACAGAGGTACATCTTTTCCGATGTTGAATCCATCACGGCCGTGATGGATTCACCATCAAGTTTTAATTTCGAAAACATTCCACCCACTTTTGCCACATCAACTTTTGTAAAAAAACAAAACATTTTGTTTTTCTAAAGCAATGCTAAGCATCAAAAATCTTTTGTAAAACAGGTGATCAAGGAAGGTAATCAAGTTCAAGGAAGGTAATGCAGGATTTGTTTTAGCAATCAACTCCTATCACCTAATGCATCAAGCAAGTGAAAAAGATTTTTAAAGCGTAAGGAAGTGGCAAATGCATCGGGGCTTGCCTTTGTTATCAGGTGAGTCCTGCTCGGATCCACAAATATCGAAATAAAAGCAGTTGCCTGCTTCAGGATCTGAGGATGGTGGTATCCCTTCTTCAGTGACTTCTTCTTCTTCGTGTTCTAACATAACCATATACATGCATAAGAATGAGTGCCATGGGATGCTCATGAGGATGCAAAGATAATATAAACTTATTATTTAAGTCTTGAGTACAACTTTCCTTCACGGTACTCCGAGAACCTAGGGTTTCCGGAGTCGGTAAAGGAGTTCATAGGGCAGGGGGGTGTTTTGGGGTTTGGTGATCAAACAAGGTCCAAAACAATTCAAACTCTACCCAAGGCTCCTAAATATTGTTTTAAATTCCCACAAAAAGTTTGGGAATTATTGGACTTACCAATTATTTTCTAAAAATCCATAACTAATACTTTTAACTACTTTAAATACCCTAGAATTTCTTATTTCCATTAAAAATCACAAAACTATTTTTATTAAATTCTAGGGAAAATAACAAGCCTAGCAAAATTAGTTTCACAATTTTAGCATTTTTCTACATTTTTCTACATATTTCTAAAGCTTTGCTAAAAAAGAAAAAGAAAAGGATTAAACAGAGCTGGGCCGGTTCTGGCCCAAACGACCCAGGACCAGGGCAAAACGCACCCGCGCGCGCCCGCGTCCTGGCATCTTGGCAGAAGAGACCCTGAGTTTTTGACTAACTGAAAACGAGCTTCTTCACTGTTCCTGTGTGTCGCTGACCGATTACAAAAAGGCCCCTGCACCTCAACCTATTCACGATTGGAAGTCCACGACGGCGCTCGCGCACAGCCGCGCTCCGGCGAGCACTAACACCGGCCGATTAGGGCAACGGTAGGGTTCTCCGAGCAGCGGACACAAAATTAGCACTACCCCGAGCATTTCCCCCAACATAATTTCACTAATGGTCACAAGGTTTGGTCTAGCCACGGCGACCGTGACAAGGCGGACCGATGAGTGCGTTCCCGTCGATTCATGGCGGTCTAATTCGATTTAACGGGTCGGTGAGCATCAAGAGCAAGCAAGGATGTTGAAACAAGGAAACCGAGGGTGAGATTGGACCTGAATCGGGCTGACCACGGTGAGGTGTTCTTCGCGGTGTTCTTCAACGATTTTGGGGAAATCCTAAATTCACGTGCTCTAGTGGGGGTTTCGGGATGCCGGTGGGTGCAGTAGGTGCTTGGATACATGGCGGAGCTGGGGGTACGGGCAATTTATAGAGCCCGCGGGCGGTGGTGCTCAATTTGGCTGAGCCGTGTTGGCGGCCGGAGCTGGAGAGGAACGTGGGTACGGTGAATTCGTGTCCACCGCCGTGGCAACCTCCCCGTCGACGATGGGACGGGTATAGGGGTCATGGCGATGCGGTGGAAAAGCTTGGACACGCGGCGCACAGCCGGGAAGCGGCGGTCACCGGCGAGTTAATCTGCTCGGCCGCAAAGAGGGAGAGAGGGCCACGGGGGTCACCGGAGTGATCGCCAGCTCACCGACGGCGAAGATCTTTTACCGTGTGCCCTTATCCGCCCATCCCGAGCACAAGTTGGGCCGGCAACGGCACAAATCACGACGGAATTGGTCGTCGGCGGTGGGTTTGCTGGCGTCCTGATCTGTTTCAGTTGAACACTGTACCATGGTGAACACCAATTCAGAGCGACTGACAGAGCACATTGGAGCTTCAATTTCTCCCAGTTTCATGTGACAACAGGTCCAAGTCTCTGCATCAAAGTTGTAGTGCTACATACCAGCTACAACTTTGCTACATGGTGTTGTCACAAAAAGTCACTGAATCTGGTTTGAAATTGGGCTTGAAGTTCAGGGCATGAATCTGTTAGTCTGATATTCAGACAGAACCAGACTGACAGTCCAACTTGGGTTGAGATTTTCTCCACATTTTTCATAAGAACATGGCTTGAATCCTTAAACAAAGTTGTTCTCCAATGATTGGTCTTCAACTTTGATGTGGTCACCTAACATGAATTCTCACTATTTTGAAAGCTACACAGCCTCAAAGTTGGGCCTACAACCCTGTTTTCATACTTAGCATAGGAATCAAAATCAAGGTCCTTTTTGCAAATGAGTCCAAAACTTAGGGTTTAGCTTTCAAGTCCACATATTTGTGAACTAAATGACTTAAGATACTTATTTGGCTTGGTTTTTGCACTTTAGCCCAAAAGTGGACTAATTTTGCACATAAGCCCCTAGGGTTTGGTTTCAGGGTTTTCCAGGGTTCCAATTAGGGTTTCTGGTATCCCAGGGGTATAAAGGTGATTCAAGTTTATTCTTGGGGTCATTTTATGACTTTTACCCTAAAGTCTTTAGGTTTTCTCATTTTAAGTGAAGTTTTACCCCTTTAACCTCTATTTAGGGTTAAGTTCCTAAACCAGGGTGCTATTTGCAACAACACTTAAAACAATACAACTTGCTTGAAATTTTTGCCTAGTGAATGCATTCTAAGTGTATCAAACATATACAATGCCAATGTTATGATGTCATGCTCAAGTTCTAGTTATAGTAACACCAGGGGTGTTACACTTAGGGCACACATCCCCAATGGACATGTACCTTAGCGCAACGCACGGAGCCTCTTCATCATCTAGCTCATCAAGATCAACTTGCTTCACTTGGGAGCCGTTAGTCTCATCATACAAAATGTCACAAGAAACCTCAACTAATCCAGTGGATTTCTTGAAGACTCTATATGCCCTTGTGTTTGAGTCATAACCAAGTAAAAAGCCTTCTACAGCCTAAGGAGCAAATTTACATTTTCTACCTCTTTTAACAAGAATAAAGCATTTGCTACCAAAGACTCTAAAATATGAAACATTGGGCTTTTTACCAGTGAGGAGTTCATACGATGTTTTCTTGAGGATTCGGTAAAGATATAACCGGTTGATGGAGTAGCAGGCGGTGTTAATCGCCTCAGCCCAAAACCGGTCCGGTGTCTTGTACTCATCAAGCATGGTCCTTGCCATGTCCAGTAGAGTTCTATTCTTCCTCTCCACTACACCATTTTGTTGGGGTGTGTAGGGAAAAGAGAACTCATGCTTGATGCCCTCCTCCTCAAGAAAGCCTTCTATTTGTGAGTTCTTGAACTCCGTCCCATTATCGCTTCTTATTTTCTTGATCCTTAATCCGAACTCATTTTGATCCCGTCTCAAGAATCCTTTTAAGGTCTCTTGGGTTTGTGATTTTTCCTGCAAAAGGAATACCCAAGTGAATCGAGAATAATCATCCACAATTACAAGACAATACTTACTCCCGCCGATGCTTATGTAAGCGATCGGGCCGAATAAATCCATGTGGAGTAGCTCAAGCGGCCTGTCGGTTGTCATGATGTTCTTATGTGGATGGTAGGCACCAACTTGCTTTCCTGCTTGACATGCGCTGCAAACCCTGTCTTTCTCAAAATAAACATTTGTTAGTCCCAAAATGTGCTCTCCCTTTAGAAGCTTATGAAGATTCTTCATCCCAACATGGGCTAGTCGGCGATGCCAGAGCCAACCCATATTAGTCTTAGCAATTAAGCAAGTATCGAGTTCAGCTCTATTAAAATCAACTAAGTATAGCTGACCCTCTAATACTCCCTTAAATGCTACTGAATCATCACTTCTTCTAAAGACAGTAACACCTATATCCGTAAAAAGACAGTTGTAACCCATTTTGCATAATTGTGATACAGAAAGCAAATTGTAATCTAAAGAATCTACAAGAAAAACATTGGAAATGGAATGGTCAGGTGATATAGCAATTTTACCAAGTCCCTTGACCAAACCTTGATTTCCATCCCCGAATGTGATAGCTCGTTGATGATCTTCGTTTTTCTTGTAGGAGGAGAACATTCTTTTCTCCCCTATCATGTGGTTTGTGCACCCGCTATCAATTATCCAACTTGAGCCCCCAGATGCATAAACCTACAAAACAGTTTTAGGCCTTGTTCTTAGGTAACCAAATAGTCTTGGGTCCTTTGATGTCAGAAACAAGCACCTTGGGTACCCAAACATAAGTCTTGGAGCCCTTGTGTTTGCCCCCAACATATTTGGCAACTATTTTGTCTGATTTGTTAGTAAGTACATAAGAAGCATCAAAAGTTTTAAATGAAACATTAGGCTCATTTGATGCAGTAGGAGTTTTCTTTTTAGGCATTTTAACATGGGTAGAATGCCTAGAGCTAGATGCCTCATTCTTATACATATAAGCATGGTGAGAAATAGAATGGGACTTCCTAGCATGAATTCTTCTAATCTTGTGCTCAGGATAACCAGCAGGATATAAAATGTTACCCTCGTTATCCCGAGCCATGGGAGCCTTGCCTTTAACAAAACTAGACAATTTCTTAGGGGCATTAATTTTGACATTGCTTTCCTGTTAGAAACCAATGCCATACTTGATGCCAGGGCGTCTCCCATTATAGAGCATGCTTATAGCAAATTTAAATTTTTCATTCTCAATTTCATGCTCATTTATTTTACTAGTTAATTGAGCTATATGATCATTTTTTTGTTTAATTAAAGCAAGGTGATCATGAATAGCATCAACATTAATATCTCTACATCGAGTACAAATAGCAACATGTTCAACAGTAGATGTAGAGGGTTTGCAAGTATTTAATTCATCAATCTTAGCATGTAAAATAGCATTCTCATTTCTAAGATTGGAAATAGAAATGTTGCAAACATTTAACTCTTTATCCTTAGAAATTAACTTATCATTCTCAGTTTTAAGGCTAGCAATTGATTCATTCAATTTATCAATCTTAGTAATTAAACTATCATTATTATTTTTAAGATTGGTAATTGAATCATCACAAGCATTTAACTTATCAACCTTAGCAAATAAATTAGCGTTCTCAGTTCTAAGGTTGGAAATAGTGTCATGGCAAATGCTAAGCTCCTTAGTCAAATTTTCATTTTTCTCTACTTCCTAAGCATAAGCATTCTTCACCTTAACATGCTTTTTATTTTCCTTAATGAGAAATTCCTCTTGGCTATCCAAGAGTTCATCCTTCTCCTGAATAGCACCTATCAATTCATTCAATTTTTCTTTTTGATGCATGTTAAGGTTGGCAAAAAGACTAAGCAAGTTATCTTCATCATCATTAGAACTACCCTCATCACTAGATGTAGTATAGTTGGGGGTGGTTCTAGCTTGTACCTTCTTTTTCTTGTCGTCCTTTGCCATGAGGCACTTGTGGCCGACATTGGGGAAGAGAAGACCCTTATTGACGACGATGTTGGTGGCATCCTCGTCGGAGGAGGAGTCGGTGGAGATCAGGTCGGAATCCCATTCCTGACACACGTGGGCATTGCCGCCCTTCATCTTGTAGTACTTCTTCTTTTCCTTTTTCCTCCCCTTCTTGTCGTTGTCCCTGTCACTATCACTAGACATAGGACATTTAGCGATAAAATGACCGGGCTTACCACATTTGTAGCACACCCTCTTAGAGCGGGGTTTATAGTCCTTCCCCCTTCGTTGCTTGAGGATTTGGCGGAAGCTCTTGATGATGAGCGCCATCTCCTCGTTGTCAAGCTTGGAGGTGTCGATGGGGAGCCTACTTGATGTAGACTCTTCTTTCTTCTTCTCTGTTGTTTTGAATGCGACGTGTTGCACCTCGGGTGTGGAGGTGCCACCTTGCTCCAAGTTGACAATTTGTTTGGAGCCTTTGATCATCAACTCAAAGCTCACAACTTTCCTATCACTTCCTCGGGAGACATTTGCTTGTATCTAGGATCACCACGTATTAATTGAACTTACGTAGGATTGTGAGAAACGAGTGATCTTAGAATAACCTTGACCATTTCATGGTCATCCCATTTTATGCTCCCAAGGTTGCACACTTGGTTGGCCAAGGTCTTGAGCCGGTTGTACATCGCTTGTGGCTCCTCCCCTTGGTTAAGGACGAATCGACCGAGCTCCCCCTCGATCGTCTCCCGCTTGGTGATTTTGGTCACCTCATCCCCTTCGTGTGCGGTCTTTAGCACGTCCCAAATCTCCTTGGCGCTCTTCAATCCTTGCACTTTTTTATACTCCTCTCGACATATCCGCTGGCGAGGAGTATAGTAGTGGCTTGGGAGTTGAAGTCCCGGATTTGGGCGACTTTGTCCGAGTCATATCCTTTGTCCCCCACGGATGGAACCTGCACTCCAAACTCAACAATATTTCATATGCTTGCGTGGAGTGAGGTTAGGTGATGCCTTATTTTATCACTCCACATACAATAATCTTCACCATAAAAAAATCGGTGGTTTGCCTAATGGGACAGAAAGTAAAGGAGTGTGTTTGGAAATGTGGGGATAGCTTAAGGGGATCTTACTAAACTTCTTGCGTTCATGGCACTTAGAAGTGATAGATGGTGCGTCGGAGCCGGAGGTGGATGGTGATGAAGAATCAGTCTCGTAGTAGACCACTTTCTTCATCTTCTTCTTCTTGTCGCCGCTCCGATGAGACTTGACTCGTGGAGGTGATTCCTCCCTTCCTTTGGTGCCGGACTCCTTTGATGGAGCCTTCTCGTGGCTTGTGCTCGTTTCCATCTCCCTGTTGGCGGATCCTCCCAACATCACTTCGAGTGGTTAGACTTTAATGAAGTACCGGGCTCTGATACCAATTGAAAGTCGCCTAGAGGGGGGTCGGAAACTAAAATTTACAACTTTAAACACACTACAAGCCAGGGTTAGCGTTAGAATAAATTCCAAGTCCGGGAGAAAGGGGAAAACAAATCAACCAAGAAATAAAGCGGATGACATGGTGATTTGTTTTACCAATGTTCGGTTCTAAAGAACCTAGTCCCCGTTGAGGTGGTCACAAAGATTGGGTCTCTTTCAACCCTTTCCCTCTCTCAAACGGTCACTTAGACCAAGAGTGACTTCTCCTTAATCAAACGAGTCACTTAGATCCCACAAGGACCACCACACACTTGGTGTCTCTTACTTTGGTTACAAGTCACTTAGAGAACAAGAATGAGGAAGAAGAAAGCCAACCAAGCATCAAGAGCAACAAAGAAACACAAGAATGATCTTCTCACAAGTCCGAAAGACTAGAATTGAATTGGAGACTTTGATCGGATCGAAGGCTTTGATTTGTGTCTTGGAGTGTTGTGTTTTGCTCTTGTATTGAATGGAGTGTGATGAATGCTTGGATGGTTGGAGTGGAGGTGTTTTGCTCTTGTATTGAATGGAGTGTGATGAATCGAAGCTTAGCATATTTCGAGGCCAACTCGAAAGCGCAAGTGGCTCGACCACCAAGACCCTGACACATGAAGAGTTGCGGCATATCATGTTATATGTATTGACCAACCTTGAAGAGGTGACGCCATACATGGAACAATTTCTTCATGAATTCTGGCGTCGATCAAGGGACCCCACTCCACAGGAATATGACACTCTTCTTAGAAAGGGTGCGAGAAATGGGTTGCCCGATTTCATTTCCTGGTTCAAACGTAAGGTATGTGCTTAGTTTGTCAAAGAGATCTGTCTATGAACTCAATTTAGTGTCTTTTAACTTGCGAATACTTACAGGGCCAAAGAGATTCGTCTATGAGTGCCGAGTTGAGACAAGTAGCCAACGGCTTTGCTTATAGGGTCAAGAAATATTCTGGGTATGACGTCAATGGATACCATTTTCGCACAACAAACTATGACCAAAGTCGGCCCAATCGGAAAACAACGTGTTCTGGAGTCTTTACGCCCGGCCTTGACGATGTCGATTATTTTGGACGAATCGAAGAAATATATGAGCTCAATTTTTATGGTTCCAAACCTCTTACTCTAGTGATATTCAAATGTCATTGGTTTGACCCTCAAGTGACTAGACGAACACATTCTAATCTTGCGATAGTCAAAATTCGACAAGATTCCACCTTACCAGGAGACGATGTCTATATCGTGGCCCAACAGGCCACACAAGTGTATATCTCCCATATGTGTGCCAAACGAAAGAACATATTAAGGGTTGGGATATTGTGTATAAGGTATCGCCGCACTAGAGGTTACCTGTTCCTAACGATGAATATTATAACTTAGACCCGGACACATATGATGGAGAGTTCTTCCAAGAAGATGGGCTAGAAGGGCGATTTGAGATAGACTTAACCGAAGCTATCAGAATGGGCGTAGATATTGAAATGGTTGTTGATGAGGAGGATGATGAGGTGCAAAATGATAATGACTTAGTAATCCTTGAAGGCAATGACATTAATGATGAACTTGTGTCTTCCGATGGTGTTGACTATGAAATGGTTGATAGTGATGATGAGAGTTATGATCCGGCTAACCCCGACACATATGAAGATTATTTTTAATCGATGTAATGTTATATGACTTTTTATTTCACACCTATTTTTAAATACATCTTTTTATATGTGCTTATTTGTTTACTCTTAATTACAGGTTTTTGGACAAATATGGTGGGCGGTAATTGGCTGAGGAGGAGGAGGGGGAGGAGGAGCAGGACGGCGGACGAGGCAGAGCAGGTGGCGCAGCAGGACGACGACGACCAGCAGCAGGATGACGACGAAGCTCAGCAGGCCGCCTCAGGTTCTGGCGCCTCAGGTTCGAGGAGCATCTACCTGCGAGGTCCCGCGAGTCTCCCTCAGCGTCCCATACTTCGGGACAGGCGGCCGCTGATTTGGCCGGATGGGGAGAGGCATGTAACTTTATGTTCTTTATTCTTGTTCATATTATGTGTTCAAAATCATAATTAAAACTAATACTTTTTATTTATCACTTAGACAGGTCTTGGACGGTTGTGGATTATGCTGGGGGTCATCGTCGCCTCCCCAATGGCATCCTCGGCCTGTTGTGCAGGGAACACTTCCCTAGACTGGTTGAGTACGCCGAAGTGACGGGCCCAGCCTACACCTTCGACCACTACACCGTCGCCCCCGATGCAGTAGACCGGGACGGCCGAGAATTCAATAACAAGGCAGAGCGGGTGAAGCAAGAGCTGTGGGTAAGTCTTAGTATAATGTAAAATATGTCGCATTCGTTGCAAATTCTAGAAATAATGTATGGACATATCGTTTTTGTATGCAGGATTTCATCAGATGCGAGGCTGGATACGAGGCTAGGGCGGATGTGGTGACCACCATGAGCTGTAAGAAGCTCGTCGTGGACATGCACTATGAGGCCCGAATCCAGGCCATCGTCAGCTACCACGGCTCCGTCCTTGGGGAGAAGGTGACCAAGCAGCAAGCCTGAACCATGTCGTTGACCAGGGACCAGTACCTGCAGGTAAAGTCATGCATGTTTGGTACCATTACTCCATGCATTAATTTTATTTTATCTTCTCATATGCACTTTACGTGTTTATTTTGTAGATGATTCCACATTAGTGCGCTGCACATCCTCTGTGCTGGGAGCAGATGGTGGATAGGTGGTGCTCGCCTGAGTGGGACGAGGCACACAACGCTAGCCAGGAACGACGTATGATGATGCAAGGTCCCTTCCACCACCAAGGCAGCTGGAGCTTGGGCCAATATGCAGAAGCATGGATAAGCCCTTTTTTTATTTAGGTATATAGCACTGGATTAGATATTATTTCTAACTATCTCATTGGTTTTCTTGCAGTCGGCGTCACATGGTGGCCGGCCTTGCTCCATCTTCTCGGCCTATGCTATGGCCCATAAGGGCAAGGCGACGTCTGACGTCACCTACAACCCGGATGACGGGTCCGAGGCCTACACCAACCCCGTCGTCTACAGCCGCCTACATGACTACACCGCCATGGCGCAGGAGGTCCATGGCCCAGAATATGATTCGAGCACCGAGCAGATCGACCCCAATGTGCTCATGAGGGTCGGAGCAGGCAAGCGACATGGGCGGTAGTGGATTGCCGACGGGCAATTGACTCGTCCTCCACTCCCACTCTGTCTCAGGTGCGAGCAAGAAGCACGGGCTCGAGTCCAGCCATACGACCTCGGCACGACAGCTCACAGCATCGCATACATCAACTCGAGATTAGTGCTTCTGTAACTCGTCCTTACTTGAGTTATATACCTTCTCTTTGAGTTAATATAACGTTGGCTTGTAATATTACAGACCCAACTAGAAGAGATGGAGGCGAGGATGATGGCAGAGCGAGAGGTGGAGCGGGTGGCTCGTGAGGCAGATCATCAGAGGATGACAGAGATGTTCTAGTACATGCAGAGCCTTAGCGCCGCACAAGGTTTCGCTCCGCCACCTCCATTGTTCCCTGCATTTGACCCCGCTCTGTTCCATACTCCTGTGAGTATCAAAATTGTAGTTAGATGTTGGTAATGCATCTGGTATAACACATGCAATCTCTTCTCTGTGCAGGGCCAGTCTGGGGCGGCATCCAATAACCCTCATGGTTCGCCCAGCCCAACGCAGCACCAGTCCAACCGCCCACCTCAATGAGTTTAGTGTTTAGACAACAAAACTTATGTTCAATACTTATGTCAGAGCTTGTGAACTTTTGTTGATACTTCTGAACTTGTGTTGATACTGTTTGGGTTGAGAACTTCTGAACTTATGTTTGTATATTAATGTTTGTGTTGGCTATATATGTTTGTGATGTATATATGTGATATCTGTGAAATATTTTTTGTTTGTTTGGATGGAATAGGGAAAACAAATAAAAAAGGTGTATACTAGTCACTTTGCCGAGTGTCAGGACCATAGCACTCGGCAAAGAACCAAGACCTGGGCACCGGTATAGATTCTTTGCCGAGTGTAGTGGCTCTGACACTCGGCAAAGAAGCACGCTTTGCTGAGTGCCATACAAAGCACTCGGCAAAGTACCTAACATGGGACCCCACTGGCGGATTCTTTGCCGAGTGCTGTCCGGCAGACACTCGGCAAAGCCGCTGCCTCCGTCACCCGGCGCCGTGACGGCTGCTTTTCTTTGCCGAGTACTCCCTGGTACTCGGCAAACCTCTTTGCCGAGTGCCCGAGAAAAAGTATTCTGCAAAGAAGGCTTTGCCGATGCACTATATGCCGAGCCCTCTTTGTCGAGTGTGACACTCGACAAAGACTTTGCCGAGTGTTTTTATGGCTTTGCCGAGTGCTTTGAGCACTCGGCAAAGCCGTCGATTTCGGTAGTGCTTTATGCACTCGTGGAATATGATTTAGAGCAAACTAGTTAGTCTAATTATTTATGTTGGACATTCAACCACCAAAATTATTTATAGGAAAAGGTTAAATTCTATTTCCCTTTCAGCCTAGAGGATCGGTTTCTCTCAAAGTATCGATTAGGGTTTTATGGTCGAGCGATTAGCGTTAGCTAAACCCATCGACCCTCTTAATCTATTTATATGGTGTCGTATGACCGGGGGTTATAACCAATGGTTAGGATAGCCCCTTATGTTAGACAGTTAGGATTAATTCTATCCCGGTTACTGTTAACCGTTAGGCCTTGTTTGGAAGTCCAATTCCGAGGGGAAAACTAGGCATTTCACCGTGGCCACAACCCACCGTGGAAATAGGCCCGGTGAAAATTTCCGGCCCGTTTGGAACACGCTCACCTGGGTCAGCGCTCCTCCAACCCGGCCTCTCACCCGGGGAAACCCTTCCGGACACCTGACTCCGGGCGCCTTTCCCCGCGAGCAAGGCGACGCGGCGACAGAACTCGTCTGCGCAGCCATAGTGCCGCTGCTATCTATGCGCCGTCGTCTGCTCCATCACCACCATCTGTGCATCCCCGTTCGCTCTACCGCCGTCCACAGTGCCGCCGCTGTCTTCCACGGACGATGTATGGTTTTCGCCCTCCTCTTGCTTACCTAGGGTTTTGAATCATTCCCCCAATTTGATTTCCAAGATCCAGTAGGTTGTTGCTTACTCTTCTTCGGCTTTGATTTCCAAGATCTAGTAGGTTGTTGCTGTTAGGACGCTCAGTATCCGGGTCAGTCAGCAGCGGGTCGTCGTTGGCGTACTTCCTGTAAATCGAGCTCTCGGACGGCAGGATTCAGTCAGCACCGGTTAGTTAACTGTAAATCGCTCAGTATCTCTTTGCTAGAGCTGGAGCTACTTCTCTGCATCAAGTCGCTACTTCCGCTCAGTATCTCTGAATTTGATTCTCTGCATGTCGCTACTTCTCTGCATCTCGCTGGAGCTAGATGCTAGGTTGTCTACTTCTCTGCATGTCGCTGGAGCTAGATGCTAGGTTGTCTGAAACATCTGCCAGGATTTAATGCAGTCTACAAAGTAGACTTCCAATGACACTATTTTCTTAGATAAACAAATTTTTGGTCTGTGGGTTTCGCTAGATTTCTGGTTCTTGCTTGGAGAGTGCTGATAGTTGCCTAGAGGGGGGTGAATAGGGCGAAACTGAAATTTACAAAATTAATCACAACTACAAGCCGGGTTAGCGTTAGTAATAATAAACGAGTCCGCGAGAGAGGGTGCAAAACAAATCGCAAGCAAATGAAGAATGAGACACGCGAATTTGTTTTACTGAGGTTCGGTTCTTGCAAACCTACTCCCCGTTGAGGAGGCCACAAAGGCCAGGTCTATTTCAACCCTTCCCTCTCTCAAACGATCCACGGATCGAGTGAGCTTCTTCTTCTCAAATCAAAACCGGGAACAAACCTTCCCCGCAAGGGCCACCACACAATTGGTGCCTCTTGCCTTGGTTACAATGGAGTTTTGATCACAAGAACAAGTGAGAAAGAAAAGAAGCAATCCAAGCGCAAGAGCTCAAAAGAACACGGCAAATCTCTCTCGCTAATCACTAAAGCCTTGAGTGGAATTGGAGAGGATTTGATTTCTTTGGTGTGTCTCGAATTGAATGCCTAGCTCTTGTAAGTGGTTGAGAAGTGGAAAACTTGGATGTCATGAATGATGGGTGGTTGGGGGTATTTATAGCCCCAACCACCAAACTAGCCGTTTGGTGGGGCTATCTATCGCATGGTGCACCGGACAGTCCGGTGCACACTGGACATGTCCGGTGCGCTAGCCACGTCACCAAAGCCGTTGGGTTTCGACCGTTGGAGCACTGTCTTCTGGGCCCGCCTGGATGTCCGGTGGCGCACCGGACATGTACTGTAGAGTGTCCGGTGCGCCAGCATGGGCGTGCCTGACTTCTGCGCGCGCTGGCGCGCATTTAATGCGTCTGCAGGTAGCCGTTGGCGCCGAAGTAGCCGTTGCCCCGCAGTTACACCAGACAGTTCGGTGTACACCGGACATGTCCGGTGAATTATAGCGGAGCAGCTGCCGCGAATTCCCGAGGCTACCAAGTTCCAGAGCCGCGTCCTCTTGGAGCACCGGACACTGTCCGGTGTACACCGGACATGTCCGGTGAATTATAGCGCGCTGGCTCTGAAAATTCCCGAGGCTGAGGAATTCATCACGAAGTTCCCTGGTGCACTGGACACTGTCCGGTGGCACACCGGACAATCCGGTGCGCCAGACCAGGGAGCCTTTCGGGATGCCCTTAGCTCTTTGTGTTGAACCCTTTGCTTGATCTTTTTATTGGCTAAGTGTGAACCTTTGGCACCTTTATGACTTATGCACTCGAGCAAACTAGTTAGTCCAATTATTTGTGTTGGGCAATTCAACCACCAAAATCAATTTGGAAAATAGGTGTAAGCCTAATTCCCTTTCAATCTCCCCCTTTTTGGTGATTGATGCCAACACAAACCAAAGCAAATATAAACGTACATAACTGAACTAGTTTGCAAAAGATAAGTGCAAAGGTTACTTGGAATTGAGCCAATATAAATACTTACGAGATATGCATGGATTGTTTCTTTGTTTTTAACATTTTGGACCACGCTTGCACCACAAGTTTTGTTTTTGGAAATTCTTTTGTAAAACCTTTTCAAAGTTCTTTTGCAAATATTCAAAGGTAAATGAATAAGATTTTGCAAAGCATTTTCAAGTTTTGAAATTTTCTCCCCCTGTTTCAAATGCTTTTCCTTTGACTAAACAAAACTCCCCCTAAATGAGATCCTCCTCTTAGTGTTCAAGAGGGTTTTGATATATCATTTTGAAATACTACTTTCTCCCCCTTTTGAATACCATAAGATACCGATTTGAAATTTACAATTGAAAATCTCCAATTTTTGAATTAGGTGGTGGTGCGGTCCTTTTGCTTTGGGCTATACTTTCTCCCCCTTTGGCATGAATCGCCAAAAACGGATACATAGAGTGAAATATAAGCCCTTTTCTAACTATTTTCTCCCCTTTGGCAAAGAAAAACATATAAGTGAAGATTATACCAAAGCCGGAGTCCTTTTGCTTCATACTTTCTCCCCCTGAGATGAAGCGTGACTTGGAGCGTCGGCGAGGTATGAGTTATGGAGTGGAAGCCTTTGTCTTCGCCGAAGACTCCAATTCCCTTTCAATATGCCTATGACTTGGTTTGAAATTCACTTGAAAACACATTAGTCATAGCAAATGAAAGAGACATGATCAAAGGTATATGTATGAGCTATGTGTGCAAGTTAACAAAAGAAATTCCTAGAATCAAGAATATTCAACTCATGCCTAAGTTTGGTAAAGGTTTGTTCATCAAGAGGCTTGGTAAAGATATCGGCTAATTGATCTTTAGTATTAATATAAGCAATCTCGATATCCCTCTTTTGTTGGTGATCCCTAAGAAAGTGATACCGAATGGCTATGTGTTTAGTGCGGCTATGTTCAACGGGATTATCCGCCATGCGGATTGCACTCTCATTATCACATAAAAGGGGAATTTTGGTTAATTTGTAACCATAGTCCCACAGGGTTTGCCTCATCCAAAGCAATTGCGCGCAACAATGGCCTGCGGCAATATACTCGGCTTCGGCGGTTGAAAGAGCGACGGAGTTTTGCTTCTTTGAAGCCCAAGACACCAAGGATCTTCCCAAGAACTGGCAAGTCCCCGATGTGCTCTTCCTATTAATTTTGCACCCCGCCCAATCGGTATCCGAATAACCAATTAAATCAAATGTGGATCCCCTAGGGTACCAAAGCCCAAACTTAGGAGTATAAGCCAAATATCTCAAGATTCGTTTTACGGCCGTAAGGTGAGATTCCTTAGGGTCGGATTGGAATCTTGCTCACATGCAAATGGAAAGCATAATATCCGGTCGAGATGCGCATAAATAAAGCAATGAACCTATCATCGACCGGTATACCTTTTGATCTACGGATTTACCTCCAGTGTCGAGGTCGAGATGCCCATTGGTTCCCATGGGTGTCTTGATGGGCTTGGCATCCTTCATTCCAAACTTGGTTAGAATGTCTTGAGTGTACTTCGTTTGACAAATGAAGGTGCCCCCTTGGAGTTGCTTGACTTGGAATCCTAAGAAATACTTCAACTCCCCCATCATCGACATCTCGAATTTCTGTGTCATGATCCTACTAAATTCCTCACATGTAGATTCGTTAGTAGACCCAAATATAATATCATCAACATAAATTTGGCATACGAACAAATCATTTGCAAGAGTCTTAGTGAATAAAGTAGGATCGGCCTTGCCGACTTTGAAGCCATTAGCAATAAGGAAATCTCTTAGGCATTCATACCATGCTCTTGGGGCTTGCTTGAGCCCATAAAGCGCCTTAGAGAGCCTATAGACATGGTTAGGGTACTCACTATCTTCAAAGCCGGGAGGTTGGTCAACATAGACCTCTTCCTTGATAGGTCCGTTGAGGAAGGCACTCTTCACGTCCATTTGAAAGAGCTTGAAGCCATGGTAAGTAGCATAGGCCAATAATATACGAATTGACTCAAGCCTAGCTACGGGTGCATAGGTTTCACCGAAATCTAAACCTTCGACTTGAGAGTATCCCTTGGCCACAAGTCGGGCTTTGTTCCTTGTCACCACACCATGCTCGTCTTGCTTGTTGCGGAAGACCCACTTGGTTCCTACAACATTTTGATTAGGACGTGGAACTAAATGCCATACCTCGTTCCTAGTGAAGTTGTTGAGCTCCTCTTGCATCGGCATCACCCAATCCGAGTCTTGAAGTGCTTCCTCTACCCTGGTTGGCTCAATAGAGGAAACAAATGAGTAATGTTCACAAAAATGAGCAACACGAGATCTAGTGGTTACCCCCTTATGAATGTCGCCGAGGATGGTGTTGACGGGGTGATCTCGTTGGATTGCTTGGTGGACTCTTGGGTGTGGCGGTCTTGGTTGTTCATCCTCCTTGTCTTGATCATTTGCATCTCCCCCTTGATCGTTGCCGTCATCTTGAGGTGGCTCATCATTTTGATTCTTTCCTTCATCAACTTGAGCCTCGTCCTCATCTTGAGTTGGTGGAGATGCTTGTGTGGAGGAGGATGGTTGATCTTGTGCTTGAGTGGGCTCTTCGAATTCCTTAGGACACACACCCCCAATGGACATGTTCCTTAGCGCGATGCACGGAGCCTCTTCATTACCTATCTCATCAAGAAAAACTTGCTCTACTTGAGAGCCGTTAGTCTCATCAAACACAACGTCACAAGAAACCTCAACAAGTCCTGAGGACTTGTTAAAGACTCTATATGCCCTTGTGTTTGAGTCATATCCTAGTAAAAAGCCTTCTACAGTCTTAGGAGCAAATTTAGATTTCCTACCTCTTTTAATAAGAATAAAACATTTGCTACCAAAGACTCTAAAATATGAAATATTGGGCTTTTACCGGTTAGGAGTTCGTATGATGTCTTCTTGAGGATTCGGTGTAGATATAACCGGTTGATGGCGTAGCAGGCGGTGTTAACCGCCTCGGCCCAAAACCGATCCGGCGTCTTGTATTCATCAAGCATGGTTCTTGCCATGTCCAATAGAGTTCGATTCTTCCTCTCCACTACACCATTTTGTTGTGGGGTGTAGGGAGAAGAGAACTCATGCTTGATGCCCTCCTCAAGGAAACCTTCAATTTGTGAGTTCTTGAAATCCGTCCTGTTGTCGCTTCTTATTTTCTTGATCCTTAAGCCGAACTCATTTTGAGCCCGTCTCAAGAATCCCTTTAAGGTCTCTTGGGTTTGAGATTTTTCCTGCAAAAAGAACACCCAAGTGAAGCGAGAATAATCATCCACAATAACTAGACAGTACTTACTCCCGCCGATGCTTATGTAAGCAATCGGGCCGAATAAATCCATGTGTAGGAGCTCCAGTGGCCTGTCAGTCGTCATAATGTTCTTATGTGGATGTTGGACTCCAACTTGTTTCCCGGCTTGGCAAGCGCTACAAATCCTGTCTTTCTCAAAATGAACATTTGTTAGTCCTAAAATGTGTTCTCCCTTTAGAAGCTTATGAAGATTCTTCATTCCAACATGGGCCAGTCGGCGATGCCAGAGCCAACCCATATTAGTCTTAGCAATTAAGCAAGTGTCGAGTTCAGCTCTATCAAAATCTACCAAGTATAGCTGACCCTCTAACACTCCCTTAAATGCTATTGAATCATCACTTCTTCTAAAGACAGTGACACCTATATCAGTAAAGAGACAGTTGTAGCCCATTTGACATAATTGGGATACGGAAAGCAAATTGTAATCTAAAGAATCAACGAGAAAAACATTAGAAATGGAATGGTCAGGAGATATAGCAATTTTTCCAAAACCTTTGACCAAACCTTGGTTTCCATCCCCGAATGTGATAGCTCGTTGGGGATCTTGGTTTTTCTCATATGAGGAGAACATTTTCTTCTCCCCTGTCATGTGGTTTGTGCACCAGCTATCGATGATCCAACTTGTGCCCTCGGATGCATAAACCTACAAAACAAGTTTAGTTCTTTATTTTAGGTACCCAAACGGTTTTGGGTCCTTTGGCATTAGAAACAAGAACTTTGGGTACCCAAACACAAGTCTTGGAGCCCTTGTGTTTGCCCCCAACAAACTTGGCAACTATCTTGCCGGATTTGTTAGTAAGTACATAAGATGCATCAAAGGTTTTAAATGAAATAGCATGATCATTTGATGCACTAGGAGTTTTCTTCTTAGGCAACTTAGCACGGGTTGGTTGCCTAGAACTAGATGTCTCACCCTTATATATGAAAGCATGATTAGGACCAGGGTGAGACTTCCTAGAATGAATCCTCCTAATTTTGTCCTCGGGATAACCGGCAGGGTACAAAATGTAACCCTCGTTATCCTGAGGCATGGGAGCCTTGCCCTTAACAAAGTTAGACAATTTCTTAGGAGGGGCATTAAGTTTGACATTGTCTCCCCTTTGGAAGCCAATGCCATCCTTGATACCAGGGCGTCTCCCATTATAGAGCATACTTCTAGCAAATTTAAACTTTTCATTTTCTAAGTTATGCTCGGCAATTTTAGCATCTAATATTGCTATATGATCATTTTGTTGTTTAATTAAAGCCATGTGATCATGTATAGCATTAATATCAACATCTCTACATCTAGTACAAATAGAAACATGCTCAATAGATGTAGAAGGTTTGCAAGTTTTTAATTCTACAACCTTAGCATGCAATATATCATTTTCACTTCGAAGGTTGGAAATAGTAGCATTGCAAACATCAAAATCTTTAGCCTTAGCAATTAATTTTTCATTTTCATCTCTAAGGCTAGCAAGAGAAATGTTCAATTCATCAATCTTAGCAAGTAAATCAACATTATCATTTCTAAGATTGGGAATATTACAAACATGAGAATCAACCTTAGCATTTAAACTAGCATTTTCATTTCTAAGGTTGGCAATTAAGTCATGGCATGTGCTTAGCTCACTAGATAATTTTTGACATTTTTCAACCTCTAGAGCGTAAGCATTCTTAACCTTAACATGATTTTTATTTTTCTTGATTAGGAAGTCCTCTTGGGAGTCCAAGAGATCATCCTTTTCATGGATGGCACTAATTAGCTCATTTAGTTTTTCCTTTTGTTCCATGTTAAGGTTGGCAAAAAGGGTACGCAAATTATCTTCCTCATCACTAGCATTATCATCACTAGAAGATTCATATTTAGTGGAGGATTTTGATTTAACCTTCTTTCTTTTGCCGTCCTTTGCCATGAGGCACTTGTGGCCGACGTTGGGGAAGAGGAGGCCCTTGGTGACGGCGATGTTGGCGGCGTCCTCGTCGGAGGAGGAGTCGGTGGAGCTCTCGTCGGAGTCCCACTCACGGCACACATGGGCATCGCCGCCCTTTCTCTTGTGGTACCTCTTCTTTTCCTTTCTTCTTCCCTTCTTGTCGTCGCCCCTCTCACTGTCACTAGAAATAGGACATTTTGCAATAAAGTGACCGGGCTTACCACAC
Source organism: Zea luxurians (assembly GCA_029449295.1). Classification (NCBI taxonomy): domain Eukaryota; kingdom Viridiplantae; phylum Streptophyta; class Magnoliopsida; order Poales; family Poaceae; genus Zea; species Zea luxurians. The sequence continues at coordinate 11,051,918 of JAOPSE010000011.1, read as the reverse complement.
TTGTAGCAAACCTTCTTGGAGCGGGACTTGTGGTCTTTCCCTCTCCTTTGCTTGAGGATTTGGCGGAAGCTCTTGATGATGAGCGCCATTTCCTCGTTGTCGAGCTTGGAGGCGTCAATGGGTTGTCTACTTGATGTAGACTCCTCCTTTTTCTCCTCCATCGCCTTGAATGCGACCGGTTGTGCTTCGGGTGTGGAGGAGGTCCCTTGCTCGATAATTTTCTTTTAGCCTTTAATCATTAGCTCAAAGCTCACAAATTTTCCTATAACTTCCTCGGGAGACATTAGCTTATATCTAGGATCACCTCGAATTAATTGAACTTGTGTAGGGTTAAGAAATACGAGGGATCTAAGAATAACCTTCACCATCTCATGGTCATCCCATTTTTCGCTCCCAAGGTTGCGCACTTGGTTCACTAAGGTCTTCAAGCGGTTGTACATGGCTTGTGGATCCTCCCCTTGGTGAAGCATGAAGCGACTGAGCTCCCCCTCGATCGTTTCCCGCTTGGTGATCTTTGTCACCTCGTCTCCTTCGTGCGCAGTCTTGAGTACGTCCCAAATTTCCTTTGCACTTTTTAACCCTTGCACCTTATTATACTCCTCTCGACTTAGAGAGGCGAGGAGTATAGTAGTGTCTTGGGAGTTAAAGTGGTGAATTTGGGCCACCTCGTCCGAGTCGTAGTCTTCATCCCCTACGGATGGCACCTGTACACCAAACTCAACAACATTCCATATGCTTGTGTGGAGTGAGGTTAGATGATGCCTCATTTTGTCACTCCACATATTATAATCTTCACCGTCAAAAACCGGTGGTTTGCCTAATGGAACGGAGAGCAAAGGAGTACGTTTTGAAATATGGGGATAGCGTAGAGGAATCTTACTATACTTCTTGCGCTCTTGGCGCTTAGAAGTAATGGACGGTGCATCAGAGTCGGAGGTCGATGGTGATGAAGAGTCGGTCTCGTAGTAGACCACTTTCCTCATCCTCTTGTGCTTGTCACCTCTCCGATCCGACTTGTGGGAAGAGGATTTCTTCTCTTTCCCCTTCCCTTTGTTGGAGGAGTTTTTCTTCTCCTTCCTCTTGTTGCGGGACTCTTCCGATGAAGTCGACCCGTGGCTTGTAGAGGGCTTGTCGCCGGTCTCCATCTCCCTCTTGGCAAGTTCTCCCGACATCACTTCGAGCGGTTAGGCTCTAATGAAGCACCGGGCTCTGATACCAATTGATAGTCGCCTAGAGAGGGGGTGAATAGGGCGAAACTGAAATTTACAAAATTAATCACAACTACAAGCCGGGTTAGCGTTAGTAATAATAAACGAGTCCGCGAGAGAGGGTGTAAAACAAATCGCAAGCAAATGAAGAATGAGACACGCGGATTTGTTTTACCGAGGTTCGGTTCTTGCAAACCTACTCCCCGTTGAGGAGGCCACAAAGGCCGGGTCTCTTTCAACCCTTCCCTCTCTCAAACGATCCACGAATCGAGTGAGCTTCTTCTTCTCAAATCAAAACCGGGAACAAACATTCCCCGCAAGGGCCACCACACAATTGGTGCCTCTTGCCTTGGTTACAATGGAGTTTTGATCACAAGAACAAGTGAGAAAGAAAAGAAGCAATCCAAGCGCAAGAGCTCAAAAGAACACGGCAAATCTCTCTCGCTAATCACTAAAGCCTTGAGTGGAATTGGAGAGGATTTGATTTCTTTGGTGTGTCTCGAATTGAATGCCTAGCTCTTGTAAGTGGTTGAGAAGTGGAAAACTTGGATGCCATGAATGATGGGTGGTTGGGGGTATTTATAGCCTCAACCACCAAACTAGCCGTTTGGTGGGGCTGTCTGTCGCATGGTGCACCGGACAGTTCGGTGCACACCGGACATGTCCGGTGTGCTAGCCACGTCACCAAAGCCGTTGGGTTCCGACCGTTGGAGCACTGTCTTCTGGGCCCGCCTGGATGTCCGGTGGCGCACCGGACATGTACTGTAGAGTGTCCGGTGCGCCAGCATGGGCGTGCCTGACTTCTGCGCGCGCTGGCGCGCATTTAATGCGTCCGCAGGTAGCCGTTGGCGCCGAAGTAGCCGTTGCCCCGCAGTTATACCGGACAGTCCGGTGTACACCGGACATGTCCGGTGAATTATAGCGGAGCAGCTGCCACGAATTCCCGAGGCTGCCAAGTTCCAGAGCCGCGTCCTCTTGGAGCACCGGACACTGTCCGGTGTACACCGGACATGTCCGGTGAATTATAGCACGCCGGCTCTGAAAATTCCCGAGGCTGAGGAATTCATCGCGAAGTTCCCTGGTGCACCGGACACTGTCCGGTGGCACACCGGACAGTTCGGTGCGCCAGACCAGGGAGCCTTTCGGGATGCCCTTAGCTCTTTGTGTTGAACCCTTTGCTTGATCTTTTTATTGGCTAAGTGTAAACCTTTGGCACCTTTATGACTTATGCACTCGAGCAAACTAGTTAGTCCAATTATTTGTGTTGGGTAATTCAACCACCAAAATCAATTTGGAAAATAGGTGTAAGCCTAATTCCCTTTCAAGTGCATCAAGTCTTGATTCAGAACTTGGTCAGTAAAACAGTTTGGCATTGTGATTCTGATCTAGAACTAGGTTAGTACATCAGTTTTCTCTGGTTCAAGCCAGTTCAATTTACAGCAGAGTTGCAGACAATTAGTAATTCTTTTATAAGTAAGATGATGCGATTTGGGTTAGCAACTTTGATTAGTTTAATCCAATCATCTAATGGCACAAACAGTTGTTTGATTTTATTAGATATTATTGTTGATTCAATCGCCTTTGCACGTAAACAGCTGTTTGATTTTGATAATTTTATATTTCTTTCAAGTGATAATTGTAACTTTAGTTTGTTCTAATTTATATAAGTATAAACAATTTTGTTGTGGCATATTGATTCTGCTGGTTAAATTTTACAAGTGTATGATGTTTACCTGCATAGCCTTGTTCAAAATCTTTGCGAGAGCATTAGGTATTTTTTCGAACATAAATGCTTATAATGCTTTTTGCTATGATTATGTGTTGCTTATATAGTTTCTCGATTTCTCTAGATATGGGTTCTTTGGAAGAGCTAGCTAGGCAATTTTTGTTGGAGGAAGAAGAAGACGATGAGGAGTTTTTTTTATTCTTCTCCCTGCTATACTTCCATTCCTCTCTGAAGAGAAAAGGTCTATCCATACCTCCTCTCTCTCTGGTGCCCAGAAGGTTAAGGAGATTCTTGAAGGGCATGAGAGTTGGTGCAAGTCTGAGTTTCGAATGGAGCCAGAAATATTTAGAGCCACATCAGATTTCCTTAGAAGAGAGGGTTTGTTACGTGACACACGAGGAGTTAAAGTTGAAGAGCAGCTTGGGATGTTCATGTATATGATCTCCCACAATGCTAGTAACCAAATGCTTCAAAAGGCTTTCCAACATAGTGGAGAGACTATCCATCAAAAAAATATCAGAAGTTTTCGATATAGTTCCCACTCTAACTCAGCGGTTCGTGAAGCTTCCCAATTCTATCCAGACACATCCAAAAATTATAACAGATTCTATGTTCATGCCCTTTTTTCAGGTGACCTATCAATAGTAAACATGATTTCCTTAACTTTTTCCCTTTAACATGCCCTAAATTTCCTCTCCTTTTATACAGAATTGCATTGGAGCAATTGACGGAACCCATGTACCTATCACCATTGCAGAAGATAAGGCTCCTCCTTACCGAAATAGGAAAGGGTCACTTTCACAAAACGTGATGTTGGCATGTGACTTCGATCTGAATTTTATATTTATTTCATGTGGGTGGGAAGGCTCAGCCTCAGATGCAGGGGTCCTTCGATCCGCTATCAGTAAAGGGTTCAGTGTGCCAGAAGGAAGATTTTATCTTGTAGATGGTGGGTATGCAAATACATCATCCTTTATTGCCCCATACCGAGGAGTTAGGTATCACCTCAGCGAGTTTTTTCTGAACAAAGCCACTCTCCCTTGCACCCCCACACAAACCCATTCTCCATGGAATGGCAAGAAATATCAAATGAAGCTCAATCAAGACATGTAGAAGGTGGAAATGGGAGAAAGCGCAAGCAAAGCCAAATTGGAGCAGCCATTGAAAGTTTTGTCGACTTTAAGAGGAGTGCCACATCCAAAACACTCGAAGGTATTGAAGAAGTGTCTATGGAAAAGTGTCTAGACAAGTTGGATAGAATTGATGGGTTCACTGATGAGGATAGATCATATGCAATGGAGGTCTTTGAATCTGCGATAAACAGAGAGGTGTTTATGAAGTCAAAAAACCACAATGCTAGATTACTTTGGTTGAAGAGGAAAATTAGGTAAGTTCTAATTCTTAGTTTCTATGCAATTGGAGTTTGTTTATATGATTATTGCTGGTTATTTTTCTCCATAGTGCTTGTAGAGCGCTCGCTACTATCATGTGATGTGAGGTGAATGTGGCGATGAAGAGATGGGCTTACAGGTATTCACTGTATTACAAATTGCTACTATCATCTAGTGAGTTATACAATATTTCTGATTCAACTTTCATCAGTGGAACTCCTAGTTTGCATTAAGCTATTGATTGCAGTGCATTAGGGGGCCTTTGCCATTTTTCTGCTTTTTTAGGTTACTCTGAGCACTTACTAAAGCAGAACATATGATATTTTAGTTCATTGGAAATGTGAGAGAAATGTAGTCATATGCTCTGCTTCCATACTTCCAGAACTTTGTTATCATGCTGAATCTTCCACTGTGACTTGTGATTGAGGCTTAAGCTTAACTCCATATAAGTATAACTCACTAGATGCTTAAGTTAGTAGAGAGCCAGTGCATTATTAACAGCTTATCTGACCTTTGGTTTAACATATACCAAGAATTTGCAATCGTGTGTATATATATAATATGCTTTTGTATTTCACATTTACTTCACATCTAGTCTTTCTAAGATAATGTTCATTGTGTATATACTAAATTGATTCATTTCAGCTACTAACTCCTACTGCTATATATTGTTTAATCACACTTCTATGCTATGCTACTAGCATTGAACTATATAATTGTGTAACCATATAAACTAAAATGTGTGTCAATTGGTGTTACTTGCAGTGTGTTAAGTGGAAGCAACACATGAAGCGGACATAGAGAAGGAAGCTGGCATGACACTAAAACGCATAAAGTTGACATGTGACGTTCATGTTTTAGATGTCTTATTCTACTGCCAAACTTCCTAATACTCCATTTTTATACTATATTGTCTATCTGTACGTGTGAATGGAGATGATGATATTATGTGATGTGATGATGGATGGATTAGCTTCGTTGAATATTAGATGATATTATGTGATGATGATATTAAACGGGCATTGCAGTATTGATACATGCTTCATATTTCTGGATTTTTAGTGATGTTTTATTGTTTATGAGTTTTCTAAATATTCCTTATTTTTGTTTGATTTTTTCTAAATTTTTGATGTATTTTTTGCTTAAGAGAGGCATTTAGCCTATTTCTTCCTAAACAATGCCAGTAAAATATGCCCGGGAGGGGAGATTCTCTCCGGAAAATAAGGTGGCATCTAAAATCCCCTCCTGGGTTAGTTTCTAAGGGATTTTTTTCTCTTCACTGCCAAACTAGCCCTTAGTGTAGCAATGGTGACGGAGGATAACAGTTTCTGCCTCGACCACGAGACGATCACCTCGTGGCCGCCCGTCGCCAGCGCGGGGTCTCGAGCATGACGATGCCCGCTTTGACCACCTCTGTTGCCACCCATAGGCGGACGCCGGCCACATGGCTGCGGCCTGCGGCGACGGCCAGGCTCTTGCCACCGCGCGCTCGACGGCCAACGTACGATGTCAGTGCAGCTGGGCTTGGGAAGCGAGCTGGGAAGGATAACCGACGGCGCACAACGAACGGCGCCGGGAGCAGGGGTGCGGAGCAGCGCCCGGGCAGAGCTGCGCGTGCGCCATGGCAAGCTGTACACGTACGCGCAGGGGGTATCGCCATTGATCGTCGAACCAAGAAGCAAGAGACACGCCGTAGCAGAGCCCAGAGAAAACGAATGAGAAGAAGCTAGCGTGCGCGAGATCGCCATGGATCGTCGCGTCCGCAGTTCGATACGTATTTCAATCAACGATACATATTTCAATCTCTGACGCTTTTCGGCTTTTTAGCAGCCGAAACAGTTACTAGGTACAACGGATAGGTAGTAGTCCTGATCAACGACACCGGACCACTGGCAGTTGGAACACTGGAAGGAGAAGGACGACTAATTCACCAGCGCCAAACATTTTTTGCGGATGTAGAAGGCATGGATCTCAAGGCCAATCTTGGCCATGCCATCGACCACACACAGCTCTTCTTTGTAGATGACGCCTCGAGCCATGGTCAGCTTTCCTGTACCCCCGACGATGGACCACTCTCCCTTGTAGACGTTAGGCCCCATCACCTGAAGTGTCGACCCTTCCAGTCTGTACCAAAGAAAAGAAAAGAAAAAACAATGCCTGCTAGCTCTCCCTCCAATTGCAAGCAACACAAGTTAAAAGTTGCATTGACGACGACGACGTACCCGCTGCCTTGCTCGAAGACGATGTCGAATGAAGTGTGCCAGCTCTCGTCTGAGACCTCTCCTCTGCTGGACTGGACGTGCAGGCCCTTGGCATGCGCAACGATTTTCCCGTTCTGACGGGGGTCTTGTAGATCCCAATCGTTAGCGATCAAGTTTCCCAGCTTACTACGGCCTCCGGGAGCTGCGACCTCTACTTGGTTTGCTTTGCCGGAGCCACACCAATGCTGTACAAGGGTTAGCTGGTAGTGGAGCTCATGGAGCTCCAGCTTGGAGTGATCAAGGCGCCCGGAATCGTGTGGCGCCATGGCTATTACCTTGCTGCTACTGTGCTGGGAGTGGGAGGGAGAGGTAGTGCTCTCCTTTCTTTTCTTTCTCTCTTAGAGCAAGTTGGTGGAATGGAATACTCTAACCTGGAATAGTGCAGTGTATTTATAGGCCCAACAATACTGCAGCTCAGTTACCCCCTCACGTTCTAGTTGTTTGTTTTGGAGGGGAAGCACAAAAAAAAAAACTGACGTTTCATACTTTTGAAGGATTTTGTGACCATGCTGCCCCTAATTACTCATGCACTTTTCTTGCATGCATACTCCCGAAGCGCATTTATAGCTGATAGTATTCCAGTTCAGGAGTACAGTACCTTCCTCGGCAGCTCCTAGCTAGCACTCTTCAGATTTGGGATGGATTTGGATGTCTCCATATCCGAATTATTTGTATTCGTATTCGGATAGAGTATTAATACGGATATCTGTATTTGTATTCGATTTTAGTATGATGTTAAATAGATATATCCGAATCAGGGTTTAACTTACCGGTAACCAAAAAAACCGGACCTCACCGAGAAACGTGTTTCTCGGATTTCTCGATTTTTTTCGTTTTTCTCAAAAAAATTTCGGACAAAATTCAGAGAAAAAAAGTTCAATTCAATCATAAAAATATAGATTATTTGTAGATAATGGCTAAAAGAAGTAGATGGTAACGTTTTAGACCTCTTCTTTGTAGCCTAAATACATAGCTATAGGTTTGGACGAACTGGATTCAAAATCATGAAAATTTCGGCCGATAAATAAAAAACCGGATCCCACCGATAAACGTGATTTTCGGTTTTCTCGAAAAATTTTCGCCGAGAATGTTTTCCCTGATCCGAATTCGGTTTTTCTCTATCCTGTTTAAGATTCATATTCGACATCATTCGACGAAATCGTGAAATATTCGATACTATTCGTATCCGAAAGGAAAAAATATTCGATAAAATCGGTTTAAACTTACCTTTAATACTAATTACTAATCACAAGTGATTTTAAACTTTAAATAGTGTACTAAAAACTGATGCACACCATTTAAAATGTTAAAAAAATATTTATACCATAATAAATGATTGTGTTAATCTTACATTACTAGTGATATACAATGATAAATTTTAATTAATATTAAAAAGTCTAATTTTGAATACATTAGATTATTGGAGATTTTAGGGTCTAAAATACAAATATACTTAATATACAGAAATATTTTTATTTAGAGTCCAAAATATAAATATACCAGGTATAAATAATTTATTTTAAAAATATGATATTCAACTATGTTTCAACTAAATAATGTATATGTACTATTATGCATAGTTTGCTTGTAATATGATTTTTATCAACTATGAATCCATCGATGAAACAAATTAATACTCGTTATGATGTTATATTCCAAATCAAGCAAGTATCCGAATGTGAATCTAAATTCGAACTATCCGTTTTATATTCGTATCCGATAGTATTTGTATTCGCATTCATATTCGAATTAAAATATGGTAAATAGTGGCATTCCGATTCGTTTCCATGCGTATCCTATCTGAATCCATCCCTACTCCAGATAACAAAACTCACCATACAACTCTACCACAACTCATCATACCACCCCATTTTCATCAAATCTTGGCTGAACGGTCGCACATAAGAACATTATTTTAGGAATGTTATTCTTACTCCGGCATGTTCGCAATGACTCATCTTCATCTGGAAGAAGAAGGTAGTATCGCTCTGATTTTCTAGAACATTATTGATTTTCTCATCAATGAAGACGATAGTGTCAAATAACGCCTTGAATCTTGGATTATTTGGTATGCTTTCAGGCTCAGGCATATCAACACACTTACACACCGCCACTGCAGCCTAGCTTTCCCCTGTTTGCTTCAGTTAGGTGCGGCTGATACTATTTGTATGGCTTTTAATAATACCTTGGTTTAGAGATCTCAACAATTTGTACTTGCTCACATGCACGTAAAATAGCACATACATCTTCCTGAGTTGTTTTCTTCTGGAGCGTAAAGCTGGTTCAAATATTGAGTTTTGTATTATTTTTTAATACTAAGATAATCTCCAATAGTTAGTGTGCGGCCCATTATGCATATAATTATTATTTTTTCATTACTTTCGAAATTCCACGCATGCATAATTGATTATATTGTATTTTCCAAAACTGTATTCAATATTAATTCTCTTGATATCTTTCGTACACCATCACGAAGCACAGATTAATTAATTTTGTTATACTGAAAACCATCCAGCTTCTCACTTGCTGGATAAGAGAAATGGTGTCGGTGGAGAGGGAGCGGCGGCGAGGAGAACAGATCTGACGAGGTTGTTCGATGATGGAGTCCGAGACGAAGTATGGGCCAGCGAATCGAACGGTCACCGAATACTTTTGTTTCGGACCCTAAACCCTAAAATCCATCGTTGTCCACGCCGCATCGTCACCCGACTTCCGCTTGAAATCCGCCGTGACTCGAGACGCGGGCGACCATTGCCGTCGTTTTCTTCTAGAGCACGCGGCTGCTGGCGTCCTCGAGAAGCCGCTCGTGGGGTGAACACGGATCCCCTCCATTTGACGTGAGAGAGATGGTCTAGTACCAAGGGGCCCAGTAGAGGGCTGCGTCGTAGGACGAAGAGGTGGTCAATAGAGAAAATCCAAAAGAACGTGTAAACTAACCCTAAAACAGATATTAGTAAAAAATAATGGTTTTTCTTACTTCAACAGCTCACTCATTTCCCTCCCCCAAAATCCGCGTCCCGTATCTACAGCCTTCCCAATCCATTCCTCAACACATCGGATCATCCACGACCTCCCGACGACTATACAGATTACACCACATGTCATATTTAGAGAAACTGTTGAAGTGTCTATCATGATTCACTCTTAAAACTTTTTAATATACTCTTAATAATCAATTTTTGGAATAAAATTCTAAATGATAGGGGAGGGGAGGGCTAGGGTAGTGCGTCCCTGCGGACAGTCTAAAAGCTGGTGCGCCTCGGTATCTGAGGCCGCTTTCATTCCCCCGCCCAATGGCTGCTTGCCCGCATGAAGGCATCCTGTCACGCGCACACAGCAGGCAGCCATCCGTTGCTGAACCTTGCGTCCAAGCAGATTTGAAGCCGGGAAGTTGGTGTCGCCTCGGTGTCTGAGGCCGCTTTCATTCCTCCGCCCAGTGGCTGCTTGCCGGCATGAAGGCATCCTGTCACGCGCACACAGCAGCCAGCCATCCGTTGCTGCACCTTGCGTCCAAGCAGATTTGAAGCCTTTTCGGGGACGACGAGCTGGACGATCGGCAAAGCTAGGCAAAAGATGATTGCCCTTGGTAATCCCAGAAATATGGCTCTTTACAACGAACGCAGGAAATTCACAGAAATGGTACAAAAAAATTATAGAAATTAGTTTATAAACACAGAAAAAATGTAAGATTCGGTAAATAATCCTTTGATCCAAAAAATGCTTTAAATTATCATCTCTGAATTCCCATCCGCTTCCGCTGTTGCTCTTGAAGTATTAGACATTTTTTATATTAAATTCCTAATATAAATCATGACTAAATCAGAAGAACTGAAGTATAAAGTAAAATGAGATGATGTGTACTGATCAGACATACTGGTAGCTGACGCGGGCCGGAAGCAATAGGGTCGATGACGTCGAAGCAGTGGGGCTGATGACGTCGAAGCAGCAAGGTTCGACGACAAGATCGCGAGCAGTCGCGTAAGGACGCTTCCCAAAAACCTTATTCACCCTCTCCCAGTGCAGGATCTCGAAGACGAAGGGTTCCGGAGACCTGCTCTCCTGAGCGCAGATGCACGTCGGCGGTCGGGATAAAGAGAACTACGATGGTGGCGCAGTTGTGAGCAAAGGCGAAAATTGGGATGAGTTTGGTGCTGGCTGTCAGGCGCCTTATATAGGGCCGAGTCCGCGAACTGATAACTATCCACGATCCGATCTGCACGCGAAAGACTCGCGTTCAGTTCAGATCCTCATAGCGATCGGTTAGGATTCTAAACTTAACAGACAAGCAACCAAAAAATAAAATGGCAAAAGGAAGTCGCGCCCCCGTAAGGCGAGGGGCCGGATTTTGGCGGACCATTCACGCGCATGTCGTGTGAAAGGAAAATGGACCTAAACATTTCCTATAATCGATTTTGGTGGTTGACGTTAATCACAAACCACGTGGACTAACTAGTTTGTCAAGATATTTTTTATCTCACGTGCATAAGGTTCAGCACAAACTAAGAAAGACATTCAGATGGGAACACAAACAAATTTGGAGCAAAGGATATGAGAGTGTGCTGTCTTTGGCGCACCGGACACTGCGGTGTGCACCAAACACCAGACCATCGAGCAAACGAACATGCCACTCTCAGGAATTCTCTGGGTACCCTCCGCTATAATTCACCGGACTGTCCGGTATGCACCAGACATGTTCGATGAGCCAGCGGAGCAACGACTACTGTGCGTCAACGGTCGACTGCAAAAGTGTACTGTTATGAACAGTGCTCGACAGAAGTCAGAGCACAGAAGTCAGAGGTCACCGGACTGTCTGGTGCAGCTACAGGACAAGGGTTCCAACGGTCGTCCGCTCCAAAACCCCAACGGGTGCGCTGACGTGGCGCGCACCGGACAGTGAACATTGGCTGTCCGGTGCGCCACCGGACTGTCCGGTGTGCCCATCGCCAGCAGAAATAGCTAACGTCTAGGGAGTGGTTGGAGGCTATAAATACCCCCAACCACCTCATTCAAAGTGATCCAAGTATTCTGAACTTCTCATTCAATACAAGAGCAAAGCCAACCACCCAAATACACATTCAAAGCATTCAATCCACTCCAAGTTTCCAAAAATCAACTCTAGCCCCTGAACTTTCTTATATTTATGGCCGCAGCCCAGTCAACCGAGAAATCAATTAAAATAAATGTAGAAATCATTTCTAGTGCAAAAACAATGTCCCAATCTTAGGAAATTCATAACTTTATGATTTTAGTTCCTTTTTTATCTATTCCAGTTGCGTTAAATTCATGTTAATATTGTTTATCATCTGATGACTTTATTTTGTTATGAAACATAGTTTAAAATTATGCACTTAATTTGTTTTATATCTAAAACCTAAATCTCCAGAAAATAATAACTCTTTAACCGCAACTTCGAATTTAGTGGTTCTCGAACCTACAATCTCGTAGCAGTGTGTAGAATTTTTTTCACGCTGTTTGTTCTCATGATTGGTGTAATGTTATTTTATGTACTCCTTGTTATTTGTATGTTTTGCTACGAGTAGTAGTGACGAGGTCACGAGTCACCCGAAGACCAATTTGGTGAAGTATCTGGAAACTCGAGTCACAGGCACGTTGTGCCCTTGATCACTTTTCTTTACCTAATAATGTTCTCGGTAATCATTGTGTCATGCTCAAGTAAATTTGATGGGACCTAATAGATTTCCCTAGTATTGTTTATCCCACACATTGCAAACAAATGAACTAGTGGGTAGATTTGCTATTGCTCTACCTGATTTTGGGAAATTAATGTTATATTATGATCATGTTCCAATTTTTTGTTGTTTTAATTATTGTTCATGATAAGATCATCATGTTAATTGGAACATAGAGAACCACCCGGGAAAATAGTGCTACCACAAGGGTGGAATGGCTACCTACCCACCTGTGTCGGTTTCGGGTACAAGTACCCTTTTGTTGAAGGTCGTTCGAGCTTTTCCTAGGAGTATGGCATGGGTTACATACTTTAGCGCCGTAGCGCCTGGTATGAGCCTCGTGGAGAAGCAATGGCTAGTCCACGGGGCTCATACTTCAGCGCTGCAGCGCTTGGTACTCGGACCTTGGCTCGAGGCATTTTCTCTTCCCCTTCTTACCCTTAAAAAGCAGGGTCACCTTGTGTCCTTAAACCTATAACCATCTTTCGGCTAACCTAGCCTCCTCCGTCCCTCCGTACCAACAAGGGGTAGTACAGGAATATTGACTCGTTGTCCATCGACTATGCCTTTCGGCCTGATCTTAGGCCCTGACTCACCCTCCATGGACAAACCTTGTGGAGGAAACCTTGGGTTTTCTGGGCATTGGATTCTCACCAATGTTTTTGTTACTCAAGCCGACATTCTCGCTTTCGCTTCGTCGACCCCCGCTTTCGCGTTTGCTTCCCTCTAAGGCGGAACGCTCCCCTACCGATGCATTTTGACGCCCTTGGCCAAGTAATTAGGAAAGCTAGGGAGAGATTACCTTACCCGAAAGGGCTAAGCGGGGAGGCGTCGCTGTAGAGTATAGGGAGGTTCTCGGGTCGAACTGCTGCGATGGCTTTTCGGACGAGGGATTCCTATGCTTCATTCTTCCTGAATCCGTAGTGGGTTTTCTCGAACTAGTGTAACTTTGGAAAGGCCTAGTATTGCTACCCTATCTCGCCTCCTCGGTATAGGTGTATGGGGTCCGTACAACCCTGTGGCAGATGGGTAACATGACTTGTGGGTAAGGATGTGCAACCTCTACAGAGTGTCAAACTAGTATATCAGCCATGCTCACGGTCATGAGCGGCTCGGACACTCACATGATTAACTTATGGAATTAAACTTAATTGGTCATTTGCATTGCATTGTGGGTGTTATTATTAATTGTGATCTCTTATTTATTTGGGTTGGTATCTATTTATACTTAGTAACTGCTATTAAAATTTTGACCAACTTTAAAAGCAATGCTCAGCTTTAACCATCTTCTTTGGTAAGCCTTACAGTTAACATGAGCCCCACTGTAAGTGAGCTCATGCACATTACTCCCCACAACTTGTTGAGCGATGAACGTATGTGAGCTCATACTTGATGTACTCACATCCCTTCAGGCCAAGGACAGGTATCGCAGGATAAGGAGCATGAATGATGTCGCGATGAGTTCGTGAGAGGTCTAGGTCGTCGTCTCCCAGTCAACTATGATTGCTGGAACGTCGTATTCATATGATGTAATTATATAGCTATTTTGTACAAAACTCTTATTGTATAGTAAAGATGTGACCTTCATTTATGTACCATGAGTTATCATATATGTGAGACTTGATCCTACCACACATTTGATTTGCGTCCGGGTTTGGTCCCTTAAATCTGGGTGAAATGGTATATATTACCACTTATGTCATCAATAGCTCAAGTAAAAAACATTTATTTAAAAAATAGGTCAGGAGCTTTATATATGGCTGAATGACTTATCAATAAAAATAGAATGGCCCATAAAAACTGAGTTAGTTGCATGTCAGGTTGTTATATAAAAAGGCACTCCACAAAAACTATTAGTTTATGCAAATTTGTAGTCATGAACAATATTTAAAAAAGATGTTAGGAACTTCATATATGGCTTTTATGACTTATCAATAAAAACAGAATGACCCATAGAAACTGAGTTAGTTGTGTGTCAACTTGTTATATAAAAAGGCACTCCATGAAAACTATTAGCTTAATTATGCAAATTTGTAGGCATGAACAGGATGACATGCCATAAGAATTAGTATGAATAGCGAACAATAACAAACAAAATAACATTTAGATGATTCAGTGATTCAGAAATTTAACCATACTAAATACTAAAACTCTTTTAAAAAAATAAATCATACTTTGACAAGCCATTGAATAAGGCATTTCGTAAGTCCTCGCCGTAATAAACTAGAGAGCTTTTCCCACGCATCACTCCATAAGGTGCATGGACAACCTTTCCTACATATTCATGTCATAAATGTTTGAGAAACAAATGTAGAGGCCATTAAAAACTACTGACCTGGTATAAAGATAAATGTTACATCCAAATGCCTCCCTAATTCACTGCAGGCCCATGCAAACTCGAAAAATTGGGATAGTTGGGCCTAATTCAAGAACAGACTAAAAATGACATTCCTGAATCTTGTGGTTCACCTAAAGAACAAATATGAACATATTTTATTACAGTCAGAATGCATACCTAATGTAGTAATAACTGAATGATAAAGGGCTCAAAATAAAGGACAAAGTCCCCTTCTTTTCGGTTGTTTCAGCAGCAAGCAGACATCCTCCTCCCCCACATCGATTCAACAAGATGATACTGACAATCTTTTACACTAGATCATGCTACATCTGTAGTACGCCTCCTTTGCAGCCTTCAGAGCATTGAATCAAGAACCACATCAATGGAAGGTGTCACACTCGGATATGCACTAAAGAAGACAACACATATAATAACATAGTGTATAGAGATAAATGTCACAATATCATCAGAGTACTTATTACATAGCGGAAGTCTTACAAAATAAATTATTAATAATAAACGAACTAAAGTTCAACCTTGGCGCTATAAAGTCGACTGGGAGACGCCACCTAGATTAGATCAAACTCCTCGTTGTGTGGCTCCTCCTGAACCACCTGTTCTTCTCCTGTGGGGGGTGTGAGACAGCAAGGGTGGGCTCACACATGTTCATCGCTCAACAAGTTGTGGGGAATATGTGGCATGAACTCACCAAAGGTGGGAGTTCATGTGATGTGTAAGGCTGATCAACAATAGGGTTAAAGCTGAGCATTGCTTTTAATAAGTTGGTCAAATTTTATTAGCAGTTACTAAGTGTAAGTAAATATCAAACCATAATAAATAATAGAATAAAATTAATAAATAATCCCATGCAAATGCAAATGACAAATTGAATTTAAGTTACATAAATTAATCATGTGAGTGTCCGAGCTGCTCATGACCGTGAGCACAGCTAGTATACCAGTTTTACACTCTGCAGAGGTTGCGCATCTTTACCCACAAGTCATGTTACCCATCTGCCAAGGGGTCATGAATCCCATACACCTCTACCAAGGCAGCGAGGCAGGGTAACACTACGAGGCCTTTACAAAGTTCCACTAGCTTCAAAAAACCCGCTACAGTTTCTAGGAAGCTCCAATGCAGGAATCTCTCGCCTGACCGCCATCGCAGCAAAATCAACCCAAGTACCTCCCTACACTGACCACTCCTCTACTGCCCTTGCCCCTTTCGGGTAAGGTAGTCATCCACTAGCTTTCCTAATTAGTCAGCCAAGGGCATCCCATACTACCCTTGTGGTAGCACTGTTTTCCCGGGTGGTTCTCCATGTTCCCATTTAAGATAATGATCCTATCATGAACATAAATAACATAACAGAATAATAGGAACATGGATGTAATGAAATATTAACTCAAAACCATATAAAGCAATAGCAAAAGTACCCAAGTGATTCAGGGGTAAACAAGGTAAAAAGGATAAACAGACTGGGGTGACCTATTGGGTCCCATCAAAATTAAACCTATGCATTAAATAATGATAATAAAGAATATTATTGGGTAATAAAAGTGGATCAAGTGCACAACTTGCCTGACACTTGAGATTCCAGTTACCAGGGTGATTCTTCAGATCCTCGAAACCTCGCGCTAGTCGTAGCAATACAAACAAACATGGCATAAATAAAATTAACATCACATCAAACATAAGTACAAACTGAATAATAATCTACGCGAAGCTGCGAGATCGTGGGCTTGAGAATCACTAAAATCGGAGTTATGATTAAGGGGTTATGATTTTATAGAGGATATGTGTGATTAAAATATTAAACTATATTATAAATTAGTTAATATAAATCATATAAGAGGTTATTCTATAACTAATTATCTCACCTTTAATATAAGTTATAAATTGACCATAGATCATATTCTAGTAGTCAATAATGATAAGCAGTTTAACTAGACTAACCAACATCAGTTAAATACAGATCTAATTATAAAATAACGAGACATGGTATAATAAATGTTATTATTGTATAGTAAATATTTGTACGAGACTAACACAACTTGAGTGGATCAAATCGAAGTTAAAACGGAGAAGTTATGAATTTCTGAAGATTCTATGTGTTTTGTACAAGATTAAATAGGATATAAATTTTAATGTGATTTTCATGTCAAAACAGAGATACTATGTGATAAACAATAATATTACAAAATTATAGGAATTGGAATGGATTAATTTGGACTTCATATGATTTTTCTATGAATTATATAAGTTTTACAATTATTTTATACTTAAAATCAATTTTAAATCCACTTTTTCTATTTTCTTTAATTCTTGGACTGCGCAACAATTTATGTAAAGCTCAGGGGCACTGGCACAATTTGCACTAAGACTCAGGCGAACCTTATATGGACGGCGAGTTGATTTATAAAGCCTAAAGGGTCTCTTTTGCAATTGGTACCGGCCGAAGGGATATCGGGGTCTTACGGTCGTCCGATTAGAAATGAACGACCTAGATTTGCTCTGTTATTGACTAAACCGATATGCAGGATGGATCATTGGATCTGCGATCCAAGACGGGATTTAATGAGTGAGCGATCTAACCAGAACCGTGGATCACATAACGGACGACCCCGATCCAATCTAGCGAATCGGTATTCATTGATCTGATCCTGGCCGCACCTTTTCGATCCAACAACTAGGTGCAGCAATCCCCATTCGCACACAGATGCGGCGGCACCGCTCACTTCGAGCCGCACCATCGTTGGGGATCGGCCAACGAGCGGTCAAATCAGCGGTCCGCACAATCCTACTTACAATCGAGCCGCTAAAAACGAAGAGAATGATACTGAGAGCATTATGCACGAGCTCTTACCACTAATCCGCGCATGCCAGAGCAGCAGTCCACCGTGAGACTTGATTCCGCCGCGGAGAGGAATCTCCGACGAGCAATTCACTAGAGCTCCTTGCTTGTCCCGTCACAATTCTTCCACTGTCGCGACCCACGAACCCTAGCGAGTAGCCCAAACCTTACGTGGACCCCGGAGCGACGGTGTAGGTGCAAGGCTACGGCGGCAGCGATGATCTAAGCGTCGTGACACTCCTAGATAGTGGCGGTTGATGGTTGCGAGAGCAGAAACGGAAAGGAGATCGCGACCTACGCTCTCATATATTAGCCTGGTGAGTCAGTTGCGGGCGGGGACTCACGAAATTGGGGAAAAGTCGCCCACGATCCCAATGGAGATGACAACCCGCGTGCGAGTTGTTGCGGAAATGGAGCACGCGCTGACGCACGGGCCCCACAATGTAGCGACAGCTCGCTCACGAACTGAGGCGGGCACGAGAAGGTTGTTAGGGTCAATCCCCGGATTCCGCGTGAGGTACGGACCCGCCCGACTACGTGCGTGAGGTTGTTGAGCGGGATCGCCGATCCGGATGACATGGGGATCCCGCGTGCAAGTGTCCGATCGTGGAGGCTAGGAGAGAGACTGAGATGCGGGCCCCATGCATTGGTATAGAGACGCACCCACACAGACGCTGGATGGTGGGGCCGGGATGTCGGCGCACTCCAGCCACTGGGCCACACGAGGCTAATGGTTGAGTGGCCGAGAAGATGGAGATAAGTGGATGTGGGCCAAGGGCAGGGGAGAAGTCGGCCCATGCACAGATTTGCTTTTCCTTTTCTTTTTTTCTATTCTATTTTGTTTTCTATTTGAATTTCAAATCAGCACAAGTTTGAATTTCAAACCCTTAATTCAGATACACATATAGACTTCAGCATGATGTGCAAAAACATATTTTATATATTTATTTTATTCTAATTCTTTTAGACATGCTTCCAATCATATAATAGATAATAGTCCACACCTTATTAATTCTAGGGAAATAAAATTTATATTGTAGATTATGTATATTAAGAAATAGTTTAATCATAATTCTTCTATATAACCTAATCCAAAGGCAATTTAGTTTATCTAAGTATCTTTAATTATATTTTTTTAACATATTCATTTTGGGAGTAGTAACTTCCAAATTATGATTATCTTTAAGGAAAGGTGTTTTGATTTAAAACCTTTGGGGAATTTTCCATGTTTTCACAAAATTGAACTTTAGGGTGTTACAGGTACCTTCAAGGTACTAAAGGTCTCATGCTTACGTATAGAAGATCTAATTCTGTACAAATAGTTGGCTATGCAGATGCTGACTGGGGAGGGTGTAGAGATACACTGAAGTCCACTTTAGGGTATGTTATTATGCTCTCTGGGGGAGCTATTTCTTAGAAGAGCTGCAAACAGACATCGAGGGCATCGTCGACAATGCACGCTGAGTTTGTAGCTACGTATGAGGAAACTGGACAGGCGATATGGATAAAGAAATTTGTAACCGGATTAAGAGTGGTTGATAGCATAGAGCGACCAATGAGACTATACTGCGACAATGAGCCAGCGGTATTTTTCTCCCAGAACAATAAATCAAGTGGCTCTGCCAAGTATATTGACATTAGGTGTTATATTGTTGAGGAGAAGATTCTGGATCACACCATTCAAGTTGAGCATATAAGAACCCATCAGATGCTTGCGGATCCGCTCACAAAAGGTCTTCCACCCAGCATGTTTAGTAAGCACACAACCGACATGGGATTAAGGGAGTACCTATGATACTGAATCACAGGGGCTACAGATTGCAACCTAGTAAAATCTTTCGTTCTGAAGCAGGGGAGCATGTTGTAGTCAATGAGTGCGGTGATACTTAACAAAT
Source organism: Zea luxurians (assembly GCA_029449295.1). Lineage (NCBI taxonomy): Eukaryota > Viridiplantae > Streptophyta > Magnoliopsida > Poales > Poaceae > Zea > Zea luxurians. The sequence goes on along the minus strand of JAOPSE010000011.1, from coordinate 11,032,555 downwards.
CATTGTCATGCATTGGTCTCTATGTGTAAACTTGTTAAAGGATGGAATTAATAAAAGTTTTAGTGTGAGGTATGTAGAGAACAAATGGGAGATTGTTAGGATGTGTCCTCTACACTAGCCGGTTAACAGTAACCGGGGTAGGGTTAATCCTTACCGTCTAACCACGCCCCTGATCGGGGGGGGCTATCCTAACCGTTGGTTGCAGCCCCCGGTCACACGACGCCATATAAATAGATTAAGGGGGCCGACGGGTTTAGCCAACGCTAATCGCTTGACCACAAAACCCTAATCGATACTTTGAGAGGAATCGATCCCCTAGGCGTTCGGAGTGACTGGAATCGCTGTGACTATGTCTCAGAATCCCATTATCCCATCAGGATCTGAGATTCCCCCTGCAGGCAACATTGGAGGAGCTGATCCACCACCGATCAACGACGGGAACCAATCTCCTCGACACCTGCAGGGAGATCGAGAGGGAGGAGGAGGCGGGTCTTCGCTGCAAGACACCGCCACATTGATGGCTAGGAACAACAATGACGGTATGTATACCTATACCTCTCAGTAGAATAGATCTACTCATCATCGAGGTATTTTAGACACGAATTGGTATTCTAGGGACTTAGGAATCGATCTTAAGCTCCAAAGACTCAAACAGGAGGATGTCTGCTTGCTGTTGAAACAACCGTAAAGAAGGGGACTTTGTCCTTTATTTTGAACCCTTTATCATTCGGTTATTACTACATTGGGTATGCATTCTGACTGTAATAAAATATCTTCATATTTGTTCTTTAGGTGAACCACAAGATTCAGGAATATCATTGTTAGTCTATTCTTGAATTAGGCCCAACTATTTCAATTTTTTGAGTTTGCATGGGCCTGCAGTGAAATAGGGAGGCATTTGAATGTAGCATTTATCTTTATACCAGGTCAGTAGTTTTTAATGGCCTCTGCTTTTGTTTCTCAAACATTTATTACATGAATATGCAGGAAAGGTTGTCCATGCACCTTATGGAGTATGCATGGGAAAAGCTCTCCAGTTTATTACGACGAGGAATTATGAAATGCCTTATTCAATGGCTTGCCAAAGTATGATTTATTTTTATAAAAAAGAGTTTTAGTATTTAGTATGGTTTAATTTCTGAATCACTTAATCATCTGAATGTTATTTTGTTTGCTATTGTTCGCTATTCATACTGATTCTTATGGCTTGTCATCCTGTTCATGACTACAAATTTGCATAATCTAATAGTTTTCATTGAGTGCCTTTTTATAACAACTTGACATGCAACTAACTCAATTTCTATGGGCCATTCTGTTTTTATTGATAAGTCATTCAGCCATATATGAAGTTCCTAACCTCTTTTTTTAAATATTGTTCATGACTACAAATTTGCATAAACTAATAGTTTTCATGGAGTGCCTTTTTATATAACAACCTGACATGCAACTAACTCAGTTTTTATGGGGCATTCTATTTTTATTGATAAGTCATTCAACCATATATGAAGTTCCTAACCTATTTTTTTTTAAATAAATGTTTTTTACTTGAGCTATTGATGACAGAGATGGTAATATATACCATTTCACTATAGTGGTATCAAACCTCTGTCAGAATTCAATGCCAGTTACTTAATTCAGTTTATGGTACTCCTGAGTAAGCATTCTGAATTGACCATTAGGTTTTATTCTAGACATTTTTATAAGTATGGTTTGTTCGGTATATGTCTATTCATGTAGTGGTGTATGTTTATTCATGTAATGGTGTATGTTTATTTATTTGGTGTATGTTTTCTTTTGTATGTACGTTATGCAATCTATATTAGAAGATGATTTCGTGGTAGAAGACCAAATTACGTTTGAAGACGATCTGTAGGACACCTTTGAGCAAGGCAAGTGGATTCTCCCTCTGCATTTCTGTTTGTACCTAAATAATGCATACAATGATGTCTGCTTTTGGATATTTGCATAAATTTGATGGGATTTGCTTAAATAGGATTACCTAGAAATATCAACCCTATTCCTTGATTACCCTGGGTAAATACTATGCTTAGTAATTGTGCTACTTCTCAACTTGATAATTATGATGTCACTCTTTAATGATACTATTGTTCCAGAAATGAAATTTATGTTACTATGTTAACCCGATGATTAAACAAGATATGTTGTATTAAACGAAACATGGAGTGACCATCCAGGATAACAGTGCAACCACGAGTGCTATCATGGCTCTGGATTTGGTAAATAGCTTTATAGACTTAGTGCTTAGCAACCCTACCTGAAAGATGGGCAAGAGCGACAATGGTTTGGTGGCAGCTCATGTTAACATGGGGTAGTAGTCTTGGCTAAGTTACCTCGCCTAGAGGGTCACTAACTGTCACACCCGGATTTAAGGGACAAAGCTGGGTGCATCTCATACATGCGCCAAAGAAGACAACATATATAATAACAAAGTGTATAGAGATAAATGTCACAATAACATCAGAGTACTTATTACATAGCGGAAGTCTTACAAAATAAAAGATAAATATAAAACGAACTAAGGATCGTCTTTGGCGCCATAAAGTCAACTGAGAGACTCTACCTAGATCAGATCGAACTTCTCGTTGTGTGGCTCCTCTTGAACCACCTATACTTCTCCTGTGGGGGTGTGAGACAGCAAGGGTAAGCTCACACATGATCATAGCTCAACAAGTTGTGGGGAAACCAGTGTGCATGAACTCACCAAAGGTGGGAGTTCATGTGATGTGTAAGGCTGATCAATAGGGGTAAAAGCTAAGCATTTCTTTCAATAAGTTGGTCAAATTTTATTAACAATTATTAAATGTAAGTAAGTACCAAACCATAATAAATAATAATAGAACAAAATTAATAAATAATCCCATGCAAATGCAAATGACAAATTGAATTTAAGTTTCATAAATTAATCATGCGAGAGTCCTGAGCTGCTCATGACCGTGAGCTCGGCTAGTGTACCAGTTTTACACTCTGCAGAGGTTGTACCCTGTACCCACAAGTCATGTATCCCATGTCGCCAGGGTTAGCTAGACCCTTAGACACTACCGAGGTGAATGGCTAGGGATCCACTACGAGGCCTTTACAAAGTTCCACTAGCTTCCGAAAACCCGCTACAGTTTATGGGAAGAGCACTTGCAAGAATCCCCCGTTTGACCGTCATCGCAGCAAAATCAACCCGAGAACCTCCTTGCATGCAACTCCCCTACTGCCCTTGCCCCTTTCAGGTAAGGTAGTCTTCCACTAGCTTTCCTAATTAGTTAGCCAAGGGCGTCCCATTCCACCCTTGTGGTGGCACGTGTTTCTCAAGTTAAGCTCCATGTTCCAATTAAAAATATAATGATCTTGACATGAATATAAATAAAATAACATAATAATTGGAACATGGACATAATATAGTATTAATCCCAAAACCATATAAAGCAATAGCAAAAACTACCCATGTGATTCAGGGTAAACAAGGGAAAATGATAAATAGACTAGGGTGACCTATTGGGTCCTATCAAAATTAAACCTATGCATTGAATAATGATAATAAAGAATATTATTGGGTAACAAAAGTGGATCAAGGGCACAACTTGCCTGGCACTTGAGGTTCCAGGTACCAGGATGATTCTTCAGATCCTCGACCTCACCGCTAGTCGTAGCAATACAAACAAACATGGTATAGGAAAAATTAACATCACACCAAACATAAGTATAAACTGAATAATAATGATCTACGCGAAGCTACGAGATCGCGGGAACGAGAACCACTAAAATCGGAGTTACGGTTAAGGAGTTATGATTTTATAGAGGATTTATGTAATTAAAATATTAAACTATATTATAAATTGGTTAATATAAATCATATGGGAGGTTATTCTATAAATAATTATCTCAGCTTTAATCTAGTTATAAATTGACCATAGATCATATTCTAGTAGTCTATAATGATAAGCAGTTTAACCAGACTAACCAACATCAGTTAAATACACATCTAATTATAAAATAATGAGACATGGTATAATAAATGTTGTTATTGCATAGTAAATATTTGTACGAGACTAACGCAACTTGAATGGATCAAATCGGAGTAATAGATTTTAAGTTATGAATTTCTAACGATTCTATGTGTTTTGTACAAGATAAAATAGGATATAAATTTTAATGTGACTTTCATGTCAAAACAGTGGTACTGAATGATAAACAATAATATTACAAAATTATAGAAATTGGAATAGATTGATTTGGGCTTCATATGATTTTTTATGAATTACACAAATTCTAGCATTTATTTTCTCATTAAAAATCATTTTCTAATCACTTTTTCTGAATTTTATAATTCCCTGGACTGGGCGCACTATTTATAGATAACATAGGGGCCTCGGGGTAGAATCTCAAGACACAGTGTACAGCTGTAATGGACCGCGGGCTGATTCTAAAATAATCCGGGGTCTCTTTAGAAAATAAGCCACGCGAAGGGGATAACTCTAGATCTCGTTCGTTGGATTAAAACCTATGACTAGGATTAGATCGACCCACACCCACGAAGAGGTATGAAATGGTAACCGTCAGATCACAGATTAATGGTTAAGATTAGACCTACCCTATAATGAGCCAGCAGGCCTCGACTACCGTCAGATTTCGATCCGATGCCCAGGATCAAATGAAAGCGATGATCCATTTTTACCCGTGGGATCACGATCTAACGACTCCCACGCATTCTTCTACCCACAGAGCTAGCCACGGTGGCACACACAGAACGCGACGGCGCCATTGCCGAGAACCCTGACCCCGCATTCTACAACTCCGCAGTGAACGCGTCTTCGTTCAAATCAAAGGGAAGGAAAAGGAAAACGCGCCAGTGGATTTCTTACCGATAGATGAGGGGGCAGAGGAGTTGGCCACGGCGCCCCAAGGTTCGACGGCGGAGGACTTCTCCGATGAGAAATTGCTCGTGTTTGGTCGGCTCCCCAAGCCCAACGATAAGGACGGGCGGGTGGGGGGGGGTCTCTAGCGCCCGCATTTATACAGCCGGTTGGAAGGGAATCGGAACAAGGGTCACCGGATTTCTAGGAGAGCTTGGTGGATTTGGTTGCGAGGTGCGCAGGTCACACGACCGTATTCGTCGCGAGGGAGAAGGCGATTCTGTGTGCATGGCCCCACGCGTCAGCGGATACACACCGGACGTCTAGAGGCTGGCAAAGGGCCCCACCCTACGGCGTAGGAATTTCCCAAGTCTAGCATGCGGGCGATTCTACCCGTGGGGATGCGATGTCAGCGACCCCGGACACACATGCGTGGCGAGTATAGCTGAGAACTGGGAGCGGCCTGTCAGCGAGATGGCGCAAGAGTGGGTCGGCGGGAGAGACGATAGGTGGCTAACACGGCGGGTCCCACAGGCAGAGTCAGGAACAGAAGCGCACGTGTGAGTAGTGTGGGCTAGAGGAATGGTGAGCCGGATGGGCCAAATTGGCGCCCCAGGCCCGATTAAGCCCCCTTCTCTCTTTTTTGTTCTTTTTTACTTTCTATTTAGATTTCAGTTTTGAATTTTGAATTCAAATTTGTTTGTTAGCATTACTCCCAAATTGAGTGCATAATTAAAAATAGTGGCCTACAGAATTATGATTATTTATATTTTTCTATATAATGTTTATTCCTTTCCTTTTTCTTCCTTAAATTCAAATTCAAACATGATTCAACTTTGAATTTCAAGCACAATTCTAATGTGGACAGAAATCCCAACATCATATTTATTATTATTATTGTTATTATTTTTATTATTTATCTCATTCCTCTTCATTTAGTTCTAAAAGGAATAAATGATTATCATAATTACCTTTCTCAGGCTCTTTCTCTCTATAAGTTGAGGTCAATTTTAAATTATATTTTTAATAAAAGGAATCACTCAAAATTATTGGCAAGAAATCAATGTTTATCTATTTGTTGGTCACTTAACTAATTTAATATCCTCAATTGATTATGAAGAGAAAAAGGTCCTAATAAATTTTTCCCAAGGCTTTCAAAAATTCTAGAAATACTATCATAAATATCTACTCCTTTATTTTATCATTTTATGATATATATTTTTTTCTCTACCAATTTTAGGTCTTACACTAATACCGACGTGAAAACCTTAGCGGGTGGCTTTATACTAAGGATATTTTTTGAAAGCCTCATAATCGATCCCTAGTCAGTAGTCATTCACCTCGGCAATGTTTACAGGTCCGTACAACCCAGGCTAGATAGGATACATGGCTTGTGGACAATGTTGTAGCACCTCTGCAGAGTGTAAAACTGATATGTGAGGTGCTCACGGTTAAGAGCAATCTAGACCCTCACATGATAATTAAACTTAAAGATGGAGAATAAATCATGATCCTATGATTTATAAGTGGTTTGCTTAAGTGGTTTCACTTAAGTGTTTTTGATATAATCATATGCTTATGATTAATTGGGATATTTTGGGATTCACTTACAATTAGTAAGTTAGGCATTGTTAATAAAATATTGACCAACTAAAATATTTACCGCTTAACCATAGCCTACCTTGTTAACCTGTAACACCCGGTTTTAAAGTACAAAGCCGGGTGCATCTCATACATGCGCCAAGAAGACAACATATATAATAACAGAGTGTATAGAGATAAATGTCATAAAACATCAGAGTATTTATTACATAGCGGAAGACTTATTACAAAATAAAGTAATAAAGATAAAACAAACTAAGGATCGTCGGCGCCAATGTCGACTGGGAAACGCCACCTAGATCAGATCGAACTCCTCAGTGTTAGGCGGCTCCTCCTGAACCACCTGATCATCTCCTGTGGGGGGGGGTGTGAGACAGCAAGGGTGAGCTCACACATGATCATAGCTCAACAAGTTGTGGGGAACCAGTGGACATAAACTCACAAAGGTGTGAGTTCATGTAATGTGTAAGGCTTAATCAATGACAGGGGTTAAAGCTGAGCATTGCTTTTAAGTAGTTGGTCAAAATTTTATTAGCAGTTACTAAGTGTAAGTAAATACCAAACCATAAGTAAAGTAATAGAACAAAATTAATAACAAACCCATGCAATGCAAATGACAAAATTGAATTTAAGTTCCATAATTTAAACATCAGAGAGTCCTGAGCTGCTCGTGACCGTGAGCTCGGCTAGTATACCAGTTTTACACTCTGCAGAGGTTGTACCCTTTACCCACAAGTCATGTTACCCATCTGCCAAGGGGCATGAATCCCATACACCTCTACCTAGGAAGCGCGGCAGGGCAACACTACGAGGCCTTTACAAAGTTCCACTAGCTTCCGAAAACCCGCTACAGTTTATAGGAAGTTCCAATGCAGGGTTCCTGGCTGACTGCCATCCCAGCAAAATCAACCAGGGACCTCCCTACACTGACCACTCCCCTACTGCCCTTGCCCCTTTCGGGTAAGGTAGTCTTCCACTAGCTTTCCTAATTAGTCAGCCAAGGGGTCCCATTCCTCCCTTGTGGTGGCACGTGGTTCTCAAGTTAAGCTCTATGTTCCAATTAACATTAATGATATCAACATGAACATAAACAGAATAACAACAAGAATTGGAACATAGAGGTAATAAATGATTATCCCAAAACCATATAAAGCAATAGCAAACTACCCAAGTGATTCAGGGGTAAACAAAGTAATGAGATAAACAATCTAGGGTGACCTATTGGGTCCCATCAAAATTAACCTATGCATGGATAAGTGATATTAAAGAACATTATTGGGTAAAAAGTGGTCAAGGGCACAACTTGCCTTCAATGAGCTCCTGCTCAGCTACTTCAACCTGCTGCTCACCAGGATCCTCAGCAACGGGCTCTTCTACTCGCCACAATACAAACAAGCACAGTGCATATAGAGAAATTAACATTACACCAAGCATATAAACAAAATACACAGTAATAATCTACATATTAAAATAAAATCCTAGGAACAGAAATCATAATTTTCTGAATTATAGATTTTAAGTTATGCATTTTCAAAGGTTTTATGTGCTTTAAATAGGATTAAGTGACAAATAAATTTCTTACTCTTTTTATGCCAAAACAGAGACACTAAGTGCTAGAGAATAAAATTACAAAATTTTAGGAACTGGAATGGCTCAATTTGGAGTTAGTATGAATTTTCTATGAATTATTGAAGTTCTAGCAATTATTTTCCTATTAAAAATCTATTTAATAATCATTTTCTCTGGTTTTATAAAGTCCTGGACTGGGCGTCATTTTCTGGAAAAGTCAGGGGGTCTGGCGTAAGTTATCCTAGACACAGAGAATAGTAACACATGGACGGCGGGTTGATTCTGCGAAAACAGGGGGTCTCTTTAGAGAAAATGCCCCGCGAAGGGGGGTATCGGGCCGTTCTGGCCGTTGGATCACACACGGATGGCTCGGATTAGATCCACCCATCACCCGAACCGGTACGCGCCCGCGACGGTTGGATTACAGATTAACGGCACGGATTTAATGAATCACAGATCTACTCTGCACCACTGGATCTCGCATCTACGGTCGAAGTTCGTTTGAACGAAAGGGTATGCTCGATCTAATCGGGACCGTCTAAAAGCGATCGGACGGCCCGATGATCCTATCTTCTACCCCGCGGTGACCCAGCCAGGCGGCGCTTAACAGAGCCACGGCGGCGCGCCCAACTCCGGCCATCCACCCGAGGGGGAACCGGCGCCCCAAACCCAAATCGGTCAAGCCCAAATCGAAGTCGAGTCTAGTAGGAACTAAGGGACGCAGTGCCATACCAGTAGCGAGGACTCAGATGGGCCAGCCTCGACGAAGAGCGGCGCCAGGTGACCGCAATCGACGGCGAGCAATACCCCGTTCACCGCCGACCGATTGCGCCCACGAACGGCTTCACCGTGACCCGCACGATCGCCCGGTGTCCCGATTGGGGTCCAATTCGAGCAGTAAGTGGATGACCGCGGCGGCGGCGAAGAACAGGAAGGTGGCGGGGGTTCTAGGGAGCGATACACTCGTGAGAAGGTAGCAGGGAGGGAAACACGGTCCACGAGTCGCACATGAGGAACCGCGGAGAGCCCAGGGAAGGTTTTATCCCCACGACGCGGTAGACCCGGTCGAGCTCCAAGATTTCCACGCGCAAGTGGTTGAAATCCCACGCCCGAGTTCGTTCGGAGAAGAAAGCGCTGACCGCGCGGGACCACAAGTCAGTGGGAGTACTGGCGCGTGTAGTTGGGCTGACAACTGGGGCCATGGCGCAGCGTCCGACCGCGCACAAGCAGGCGCTGAGCAACGGCGAATGACAACGTGGTCCCACATGTCGGCGCACGCGTTATGGATGGTTGGGCTGCGCGCGCGCGGATGTGGTTTTGGGCCGCGCGGTGATCTCCCGCCAGTGGGCCGAAATGGAGCGCCAGGCCCAGGTAAGCTCTTTTATCTTTTTCTTTTTATATTTTCTGTTTTCTGTTTTCTTTTCTTTTTATTTTTCAATTTCCCAATTTGAATTCCAAATATGACTTTGAATTTGTACTCAAATTATAGATAAATTTTAATCATACCAGTATGGTTGAGTTTGTATATTTATAAATTTTGTTTTATATTTTCTATTATTTCTTTCTTTCTTTCTCCTTTTTCCTCTAATCCTCTTCTCATTGTCATTTTATTTCTATGTTGTCACCAAATACACACACAAATAAAATATCCAGCATGATGCAACAATTTAGTAGCACATCTTTTTATTAATTGTTCTTGGACATGGTGTTCATATAGGATGATGCATGAAGATCAACTCACATAGAGAGAAATTGTTTTCTCTACTGGTATTATTCCTAGCAATTACAAAGTGGGTGTTACAAATCCTACCCCCCTTAAAAATAATCTCGTCCTCGAGATTTAAGAAGATCTAGGGAAAAGGTGGGGAAAATCTATACGAAGCTCTTCTTCTCTTTCCCAAGTTGCTTCATCTTCACCGTGGTGACTCCATTGGACTTTGCACATCTTTATCACCTTATTTCTTGTCACCCGAGTCAATGTATCCAAAATCTTGATTGGGTACTCCGTGTAAGTCAAATCACCTTGAACACTGAGCTCTTCCATTGGTAACTGTTCCTCGGGAACACGGAGACACTTCTTAAGTTGAGACACATGGAACACATTATGCACATCCGATAGAGTAGCAGGTAACTCGAGTTGGTATGCCATCTCCCCAACTCTTCTAAAGATCAAAAATGGTCCAATATAGCGAGGGGACAGTTTTCCCTTGACTTTAAATCTCCTCATTCCACGCAGTGGTGACACCTTGAGATATACATGATCTCCTTCTTCAAATTCCAGTGGTCTCCTTCTATTATCAGCATAACTCTTCTGCCTGGTTTGAGCCACTCTCAAATTCTCTCGAATGATACGAACTTGTTCTTCTGCTTCTTGAATCAGTTCGGGCCCAAAGAACTGTCTCTCTCCAGTCTGATCCCAATACAAAGGAGTCCTGCACTTCCTCCCATATAAAGCTTCAAAAGGTGACATCTTCAGACTGGCCTGATAACTATTGTTATATGAGAATTCAGCATAAGGTAGACTCTTATCCCAACTTCCTCCATGCTGAAGGGCACATGATCTCAACATATCTTCCAATACTTGATTAGTCCGTTCAGTCTGTCCATCAGTCTGAGGGTGATAAGCTGTACTAAAATTCAACTTCGTACTCATGTTCTCATGAAAGCTTCTCCAAAATCTTGAGGTAAACTGCGAACCTCGATCAGACACGATCTTCTTTGGTACTCCATGTAAACACACAATCCGAGCCATATATAACTCTGCTAGCTGAGAACCTTTATAAGTAGTCTTCACAGGAATAAAGTGAGCCACTTTAGTCAATCTATCCACAATCACCCATATAGCATCATATCCTTTCTGGGTGCGAGGCAATCCAGTAATAAAATCCATACCAATCTCTTCCCATTTCCACTCGGGTATCTTCAGTGGATGCAGTAGTCCAGCTGGCCTCTGGTGTTCAGCCTTAACTCTTTGACATACATCACACATAGCCACATGTGCAGCTACATCTCTTTTCAATCCATACCACCAATATTTCCGTTTCAAATCCTGATACATCTTGGTACTACCAGGATGAATAGAATAATCCGAGTCATGGGCCTCCTTCAATATAGTCTCTCGAAGGCTTTTAATATCGGGGACACACATCCTATTCTTGAACCATACAGTGCCTTGCTCATCTTCCGTGAATTCCGGAACTCGACCTTCAGTAATCAGATCCTTAATCTCTTTTATCTTAGCATCACCAATTTGTCCTTTGCGGATCTCTTGCTCCAAAGTAGGTTCCACATCAATAGTAACTCCTTCAGTATGAGCAACTATCCCCAGGTTAAGTCTCCTGAAGTCCTCAACAATCTCATCGGGTAGCTGGGCAACAATAGCTGAGTGAACATGCTCCTTGCGACTCAAGGCATCTGCGACCAAATTTGCCTTGCCCAGGTGATAGTGAATCTCCAAATCATAATCCTTAATAAGCTCCAACCAACGGCGTTGCCTAAGGTTGAGATCCTTCTGAGTGAATATATACTTCAAACTCTTATGATCCTAATATACTTGGCACTTGGTCCCCATGATATAATGTCTCCAAATCTTAAGTGCATGCACAACGGCTGCCAATTCCAAGTCATGAGTGGGGTAGTTCAATTCATGTCTCCGCAACTGACGAGAAGCATAAGCAATCACATGTCCTTCTTGCATGAGCACACATCCTAAGCCTTGGCCACATGCATCGCAATAGATGTCAAATCCTTTCTGTAGGTCCGGCATAACCAATACTGGTGGCGACATCAACCTCTTCTTCAATAGATCAAAGCTGTCTTGACACTTCTCGTCCCACTTAAATTCTTTTCCTTTCTCCAAAAGCGAAGTCATCGGCTTAGCAATCTTAGAAAATCCTTCGATAAACCTCCGATAATATCCAGCAAGTCCTAAGAAACTTCGAATCTCAGTAACTGTAGTGGGTACTCTCCACTCCATTATTTCCTTAACCTTAGCAGGATCCACTGCTATTCCTCCATTAGAAATAATATGACCAAGAAATGGCACTTCGCCAATCCAAAACTCGCACTTGCTGAACTTAGCATAGAGTTGATTATCTCGTAGCTTCTGTAGCACCATCCTCAGATGTTCCTCGTGATCACTTTCACTCTGAGAATAAATAAGAATATCGTCGATGAATACCACGACGAATCTGTCCAAATACTCCATAAACACCTTGTTCATTAAGTTCATAAAATAGGCTGGTGCGTTAGTCAATCCAAACGACATAACTGTGAACTCATATAATCCATATCTAGTCGAGAAAGCCGTCTTGGGAATATCCGATGGTCTAATCCTCATCTGATGATAACCGGATCGGAGATCAATCTTCGAAAATACTCTTGCACCTCTCATTTGGTCAAATAAATCTTCAATACGGGGCAACGGATACTTGTTCTTCACTGTAACATCATTAAGAGATCTATAATCCACACACATCCGTTGCGATCCATCCTTCTTCTGTACAAACAAGACCGGTGCTCCCCAAGGTGAGGAACTCGGACGAATGTACCCAGCCTCTTGTAACTCAGTTAACTGCTTCTTAAGTTCCTTCAACTCCTCTACGGACATCCTATATGGCCGTTTAGAAATAGGGGCGGTTCCAGGTAAGAGGTCAATAACAAACTCAACTTCTCTATCAGGTGGCATTCCTGGTAACTCCTCTGGAAAGACATCCGGAAAATCTCTAACCACCCGAATATTGTCACCAACGAACTCCTCAGGCATAAAGAACATTGCACGCATAGATGAGGAGGTTACTGTAATATTGACTTGAAACCTTTCTCCTTTAGTAGTAGTGAGTTCTACGGTACCTCTACCACATGCTATAACGGCCTTTGCCTTTCTTAGCCATGACATACCAAGGATCAAATCTATACTGCTTGACTCCAATATTATAGCAGTAGCTCCAAATTCTCTACCCATAATGGTTAATGTCAATCTACGTGTCATTTGATTCGCCTCAACAGGCCCTTTAGGTGTAATTACTATCAGGGGTTTTCTCATATTTAGCAGTGGTATTTCATTTGTGTTGGCATATCTAGCAGACATGAATGAATGTGTAGCACCAGAATCAAATAATATGGTTGCAGGAATTGCATTAACATAAAACATACCAATTACGAGGTCCCCTCCGTCCGGAGTAGCATCAACGCTGACTTGATTAACCTTGGCAATAGAATATCCCTTGCCAGTTCCTGGAGTTTGCTGCCTGTTCTGAGCTGGAGTAGTAGCAATCCTCTGTGGGCAGACATTTGCATAATGACCAATCTTCCCACACTTGAAACATTGAGTGCCCGGACTCTGTCCTGAAAACTTCGTCGGGGTGCCAGTAGGGGTAGCCTGTCGAGGAGGTGGAGTCCTCAGTGGTGATTGCGGAACTGGGCGTGGTCCTCCGGGTCGAGTCGGTGTACCCTGTGGTGAACTGTAGCGAGGACGAACACTGCTGCTTCCTTGTCCTTGAGATATTGCCTTCCTCTTCAAATCTCCCAGCTGAACACGCTTGTGTTCAATAGCCAGGGCCTTATCAAGCAGCCTCTGAAATGATGGAAATGTGTGTGCCACTAGAGCATACTGCAGTGGTCCATTAAGTCCTTCAATAAAATGCTCCTGCTTCCTCTCGTCTTCAGCAACTTCTTCAGGGGCATATCGGGATAACTGAATAAACTTGTCTCTGTACTCGCTGACTGACATACTCCCTTGCTGCTGCGACAGAAATTCCTTCTTTTTAATCTTTATCATACCAGCTGGAATATGGTAGTTCCTGAACTGTGTACTGAACTCTGCCCAAGTAATAGTATCCGCAGCATCATGGGCAGCAGTATAAGAATCCCACCAGTCAGCAGCAGGACCAATCAGACGTCCAGAAGCATATAAAACCTTCTCCCGGTCCGTGCATTGTGCAATATTCAGCATCTTCTCAATCGCTTTCAGCCAATCATCTGCATCAAGTGGATCTGGCGAACTGGCGAAGGTCGGTGGCTTGTGACTCATAAACTCCCGGTGCTTATCACGAGGTGGAACTGGTGGTGGTGGTGGAGGCAGTGGTACTTGTTGCTGCTGTTGCTGTTGTTGCATTTGCTGTTGCAGCTGCTGTTGTTGCGCCCTCCTTTCCTGGCGTATCTCATCTCGCTCCTGGCGCAACTCTTGTCGAATATCCTCTCTTTCCTGACGCATCTCCTGGCGTTCTTGTTGCATCTGGGCACGCAAATCAGCCATGGTGTCTGCCATTTGCTGCATCACCGCCATCTGAGCAGCAACCAGTGGGTCAACTCCGCCCGGTGGAGGATTGAGAGGATTCATCTCTGCAGGCTGTGGCTGAGGTTGTCTGTATATTCTCCGAGTGTGTCGATTGGGAGGCAAATCAGTTCCGCCACCCCGCCTGGTATTGACCATCTGAGTTAGATACATATGGTAAGAAGATAATAGACAAGGCAGGTATTTACAAATCAGGTTACTTTGGGGGACTTTTTAGCTAAGCAGATTAATATTTTACATATCCTAGCTAATTTAATATCTTATGGTGGTACATACTAAGATGTCCATCTATAATTCAATCAATCAAAGAAGCAAATGAGGCATTTAGCATCAGCACAATCAGCCAATATTTTTAATAGAGAAAATAGTTTTAACTTTTGTTTTGGGTTCCCTAACTCTTAAGAATGTCATAGGGGTAGGGATTCCAAGGTTTGAAATCCATCTTGTCTCAGAGTAGCAAAGGTAAGAAGGATCAGAGTAGAACAGTAGAAGGTGAGACAGGATCAAGATAAGTGTAGAAAGAATCAGAGTAAGGTGAGTGTAGAATGAATCAGAATGAGATAAGTAGGTAAGGGTTTGTCCATTTCTATCTAGGTCTCGTCCTACAGTCAACATTCCTCTGATACCACTTCTGTAACACCCGGTTTTAAAGTACAAAGCCGGGTGCATCTCATACATGCGCCAAGAAGACAACATATATAATAACAGAGTGTATAGAGATAAATGTCATAAAACATCAGAGTATTTATTACATAGCGGAAGACTTATTACAAAATAAAGTAATAAAGATAAAACAAACTAAGGATCGTCGGCGCCAATGTCGACTGGGAAACGCCACCTAGATCAGATCGAACTCCTCAGTGTTAGGCGGCTCCTCCTGAACCACCTGATCATCTCCTGTGGGGGGGGTGTGAGACAGCAAGGGTGAGCTCACACATGATCATAGCTCAACAAGTTGTGGGGAACCAGTGGACATAAACTCACAAAGGTGTGAGTTCATGTAATGTGTAAGGCTTAATCAATGACAGGGGTTAAAGCTGAGCATTGCTTTTAAGTAGTTGGTCAAAATTTTATTAGCAGTTACTAAGTGTAAGTAAATACCAAACCATAAGTAAAGTAATAGAACAAAATTAATAACAAACCCATGCAATGCAAATGACAAAATTGAATTTAAGTTCCATAATTTAAACATCAGAGAGTCCTGAGCTGCTCGTGACCGTGAGCTCGGCTAGTATACCAGTTTTACACTCTGCAGAGGTTGTACCCTTTACCCACAAGTCATGTTACCCATCTGCCAAGGGGTCATGAATCCCATACACCTCTACCTAGGAAGCGCGGCAGGGCAACACTACGAGGCCTTTACAAAGTTCCACTAGCTTCCGAAAACCCGCTACAGTTTATAGGAAGTTCCAATGCAGGGTTCCTGGCTGACTGCCATCCCAGCAAAATCAACCAGGGACCTCCCTACACTGACCACTCCCCTACTGCCCTTGCCCCTTTCGGGTAAGGTAGTCTTCCACTAGCTTTCCTAATTAGTCAGCCAAGGGGTCCCATTCCTCCCTTGTGGTGGCACGTGGTTCTCAAGTTAAGCTCTATGTTCCAATTAACATTAATGATATCAACATGAACATAAACAGAATAACAACAAGAATTGGAACATAGAGGTAATAAATGATTATCCCAAAACCATATAAAGCAATAGCAAACTACCCAAGTGATTCAGGGGTAAACAAGGTAATGAGATAAACAATCTAGGGTGACCTATTGGGTCCCATCAAAATTAACCTATGCATGGATAAGTGATATTAAAGAACATTATTGGGTAAAAAGTGGTCAAGGGCACAACTTGCCTTCAATGAGCTCCTGCTCAGCTACTTCAACCTGCTGCTCACCAGGATCCTCAGCAACGGGCTCTTCTACTCGCCACAATACAAACAAGCACAGTGCATATAGAGAAATTAACATTACACCAAGCATATAAACAAAATACACAGTAATAATCTACATATTAAAATAAAATCCTAGGAACAGAAATCATAATTTTCTGAATTATAGATTTTAAGTTATGCATTTTCAAAGGTTTTATGTGCTTTAAATAGGATTAAGTGACAAATAAATTTCTTACTCTTTTTATGCCAAAACAGAGACACTAAGTGCTAGAGAATAAAATTACAAAATTTTAGGAACTGGAATGGCTCAATTTGGAGTTAGTATGAATTTTCTATGAATTATTGAAGTTCTAGCAATTATTTTCCTATTAAAAATCTATTTAATAATCATTTTCTCTGGTTTTATAAAGTCCTGGACTGGGCGTCATTTTCTGGAAAAGTCAGGGGGTCTGGCGTAAGCTATCCTAGACACAGAGAATAGTAACACATGGACGGCGGGTTGATTCTGCGAAAACAGGGGGTCTCTTTAGAGAAAATGCCCCGCGAAGGGGGGTATCGGGCCGTTCTGGCCGTTGGATCACACACGGATGGCTCGGATTAGATCCACCCATCACCCGAACCGGTACGCGCCCGCGACGGTTGGATTACAGATTAACGGCACGGATTTAATGAATCACAGATCTACTCTGCACCACTGGATCTCGCATCTACGGTCGAAGTTCGTTTGAACGAAAGGGTATGCTCGATCTAATCGGGACCGTCTAAAAGCGATCGGACGGCCCGATGATCCTATCTTCTACCCCGCGGTGACCTAGCCAGGCGGCGCTTAACAGAGCCACGGCGGCGCTCCCAACTCCGGCCATCCACCCGAGGGGGAACCGGCGCCCCAAACCCAAATCGGTCAAGCCCAAATCGAAGTCGAGTCTAGTAGGAACTAAGGGACGCAGTGCCATACCAGTAGCGAGGACTCAGATGGGCCAGCCTCGACGAAGAGCGGCGCCAGGTGACCGCAATCGACGGCGAGCAATACCCCGTTCACCGCCGACCGATTGCGCCCACGAACGGCTTCACCGTGACCCGCACGATCGCCCGGTGTCCCGATTGGGGTCCAATTCGAGCAGTAAGTGGATGACCGCGGCGGCGGCGAAGAACAGGAAGGTGGCGGGGGTTCTAGGGAGCGATACACTCGTGAGAAGGTAGCAGGGAGGGAAACACGGTCCACGAGTCGCACATGAGGAACCGCGGAGAGCCCAGGGAAGGTTTTATCCCCACGACGCGGTAGACCCGGTCGAGCTCCAAGATTTCCGCGCGCAAGTGGTTGAAATCCCACGCCCGAGTTCGTTCGGAGAAGAAAGCGCTGACCGCGCGGGACCACAAGTCAGTGGGAGTACTGGCGCGTGTAGTTGGGCTGACAACTGGGGCCATGGCGCAGCGTCCGACCGCGCACAAGCAGGCGCTGAGCAACGGCGAATGACAACGTGGTCCCACATGTCGGCGCGCGCGTTATGGATGGTTGGGCTGCGCGCGCGCGGATGTGGTTTTGGGCCGCGCGGTGATCTCCCGCCAGTGGGCCGAAATGGAGCGCCAGGCCCAGGTAAGCTCTTTTATCTTTTTCTTTTTATATTTTCTGTTTTCTGTTTTCTTTTCTTTTTATTTTTCAATTTCCCAATTTGAATTCCAAATATGACTTTGAATTTGTACTCAAATTATAGATAAATTTTAATCATACCAGTATGGTTGAGTTTGTATATTTATAAATTTTGTTTTATATTTTCTATTATTTCTTTCTTTCTTTCTCCTTTTTCCTCTAATCCTCTTCTCATTGTCATTTTATTTCTATGTTGTCACCAAATACACACACAAATAAAATATCCAGCATGATGCAACAATTTAGTAGCACATCTTTTTATTAATTGTTCTTGGACATGGTGTTCATATAGGATGATGCATGAAGATCAACTCACATAGAGAGAAATTGTTTTCTCTACTGGTATTATTCCTAGCAATTACAAAGTGGGTGTTACATAACCTTGCATAACTCCTCCCACTTGCTGAGCTCCCACCATAAGTGAGATCACCTCTTGCTAAAATTTTTATCAGAAGCTGATGAGAAAGACTGTGACGATGGTGATGACGAGTACTGAGTCTAGTGATGCGCCAGTCATCTTCCTGTGGAAGATTACCATGCTATTTCCGCGGTACTTTGACAATGATACTATTTGAGTCTTATAAGTCTGGATGATATAATAAAGTTACTATACTCTCTTTTACGCCTTTATTGCGTTGTCTTTTGATATATTACATTTGTGGCGTCAACATATATGTAGGAAATGGATCCTGGCATGCATATGCTATGCATTCGGTATATATATATATATATATATATATATATATATATATATATATATATATATATATATATATATATATATAAACACAAAATTCAATTTTGGTGGAAAATTTGAAAAAGCCAAGAAAACAACCACTTGACGTCTAAATTCAAAAAACTGCGAGTTAAAAAGTGATTTGCACTTGTGGTTGTCTTAACATAACCGCCAGTATAAAGTAATTTACACTGACAAATACCTTTTTCGCTTACAGTTTCTTTAACAGAACCGCTAGTGAAAATTAGGCCCGGGCGGAGGCACGTGCGGCCGGTGCCCACGAACAGGGCCCCAAACCTCTAAGGCCCCTAAAATAATAGTCACCAATAGTTTAACCAATACACAATTCAGTAACTAGCTCAGTAAGGAAAATAAATCAACTAATATCTAAGCAAACCTTCTTCTCATGAGTCAAATCAGTTGTTTGTATGGTGTCTTTGTCTTTGATCACGACTATATCTCCATTTAAACGTAAATGTCGTTCAAGATTTCATTTTAAAGAATAATACTATCCAAGTAAAATTATACAATACAAAATTGAATAGACAGCTAGACACAACTCTTAATACAATATTTTTATTATATTATTATAGCCTATATTAGTATAGTTCTAGTTTATAAATTGATATTCCAGAATTTTGTACAGGGACTTAGATTTTACTGGCCCGGCTCTGGTGAAAATATGTTTTCATTGACGGTTCTAAAATAACCGTCAGCGAAAAATCGATTTCCACGAGTCCCAAGACAGGTGGTTTTTAAAAACGTCAATGAAAATATGTTACAAACTGGCTCTATATAGTTTATGTGTACTGGTGTATCACTACTCCAAAAATGCTTCTGGAAATTAGTGGACTCGATTCTCGACTCCATGGATAAACAAAGCTTGTGATCTGGTGCTTGCACATCACATTGCTTTGCATTCCTCTTTAACTAATCACATTGCTTTGCATCTATCCGTTTACGGTTTCGCCCGGCAAAAGAGCCAACTCACCAGTTGAGACTGAGGTGTTCAGGCGGTGACTTGTGGCAGACGGTGGCGGACTGGCCGCTGGTGCCTGTTGTGGCTGAGGTGGAGAATAGCGAGGCGCGACGGCCGGCGAGGGCGTGGGTGCGGGGTGCCAGGCGAGCGGCGAACACCAGACGAGATCGAGATGGTATCGCGTGTGGATTAGTGGAATGGTGAGTACGGGTGACGTAAACCAGACGAGATGGCACCAGGGTTTACAATTCCTGGATTTTAAAAAATTCGCCCCTTACCGAAAAGCAAGATATTTCCGAAATTGTGGATCAAATTCAAATAAATTTAAATCTATATCTGCTGCTGCCACGGGCGTCCCTGCGCGATTTTTATCGGACTCCGCCCAGCATCCCGGCGCGCTGTGGTTGGGACCTATATATATCTATCTACTGTTGCCACCACCGGCGTGCGTCTTGGTCTCTTGGATCCATCACCACCGTACCATGGCGATACCGGTAGCCCGCGTCCACCTCGCCGTGGCACACGCAGCACTCCCGACGCTACTCCCGACCCCGCCCAAGTGCGAGATGCTGCCGCTGCTCCCGACGCCGTGCGTCGGCGTCATCCTCCCGAAGCCGCTCGCCAAGCCCAGCCGCGCCGACTCCGACGAGAGGTGGGACGCGCGCAAGACAATGACCGGCTTGGCCGCCATCACAGATCAGTCCTCAGCATCGTCAACGTCAAGCCCTCGTTCCACCGCCGACAGCGTCTGGAGCAGCGCCCGACGACGCGGATCTGCCTCCCGCAAGATCGCGACAACGCCGCCCAAGCCCGGCCGCGCCGACTCCGACGAGAGGTGGGACGCGCGCAAGACAATGACCGGCTTAGCCGCCAGCACAGACCAGTCCTCAGCATCGTCAACGTCAAGCCCTCGTTCCACCGCCGACAGCGTCTGGAGCAGCGCCCGACGACGCGGATCTGCCTCCCGCAAGATCGCGACAACGCCGCCCAAGCCCGGCCGCGCCGACTCCGACGAGAGGTGGGACGCGCGCAAGACAATGACCGGCTTGGCCAGCAGCACAAATCAGTCTTCATCCTCGTCAAGTCCACGTTCCACATCCGCCGACAGAGTCAGGGGCAGCGCCCAACGACGCGGATCCTCCAGCAAGAGCGCGACAGCGCCGTCAAAGCCCGGCCGAGCCGACTCCGCTGTGCGATGGGGCGCGCACAAGAAGGTGGCAAACCCAGCTTCGTCATCGTCGTCGTCATCCTCTTCAGGCACGTCTTCCCTCGCATCGTCGTCTGCAGAGCGCTGGGACGTGCACAAGAAGTATCGCCCACCGCAGGCCACCGAACTGCTGGACGACGGCAAGAGCAGTACTGGCAGCAACGACATTGACACTGATCAGGAGGAGATTGTATGGAAGCCACGGGCCATCTACGCTGAACCGTGCTTCATCTCCGCCGCGCCAGCACCCAGCATGCTTCCCATGCCGACAGCGTTCTTGCTTCGCTAGCGCTGCACTGCTGCACCTAGTCCATGTCCATGGATCGGCTCAGAGAACTCAAGGCCGCTGGTTTCTTTAGCTAGCTAGCGAAGCAAGTACAATATTGTACACGTAGGGGTTACTGCGACTACAACGATATGCTGTTAGTTTGTGGATAATGCAAGTATATACTTTACGTAATGGTGAATGCTTTCTATGTTTTCGTTGGTCTTAAATTATTTAATCTGAATTTGGTGCCTTTAGTTTTAGATATGAATTGGTTGGATTTTTTTTCTTTGCTAGCTTATTTTTAAAAATAACTTTTAGATATGAATTTGGATGAAGATAACATTTATATGAAAATACGATACGAGAGAAACATAAGGTTTATAACTCTGAAGTTTGGATTTTTTATTTGAGATTATTTTGATGCTTAAAAAATATAAACATTTATTCCCTCCATCCTATATTAGGTAAGATTTTAGAATCCCCATAGAATGTCCACGTTAAAGCCATGCTAGCAAAATACCTATAAGATGTTACGATTTCTATTTATACTTATGTGTAAAATATAAAAAATAAAGATACGTGTGTTCTATTGGCTAGACAGATGTAAATGTGGGTTTAAAGCCAACAACTACAACTCAGATTCTTATTTGGGCATAATTTTAGTTTTTTTTACAATTTAAATGTGGGGGAGCACAATGACAACCGTGGAAGCAACATTAGAGGTGTGTAACTACACTAAGGTTGTTCTTTTAACATATCTACAGGGCGCTAGCAGCAATGGAGGTGTATCAAACGCACCACTGTCTAGAAGAGTGCACCCAACTACTGAGAGCATTCCATCCTCCCATATGCCACTGATTGTTGGAGGCCAATTATGCCAAGATGCTCATTTAATTTTCACTTCGACATAAATAAGTGTGTTTCAGGTACATTTCAACCAATGGACAAAGCTGAACTTCGGTCGAAACGACATATAAAAAAGCTTTGCTTGTGCGAGCCGAAGTCGGTAGCTTTGGAAAAGGAGATGGGCTTCGAGTGTAAGCCGACGGAGAAGCTCTTACGCGACAAAGGCTAAGACCTGCTGTTGACACCTTTTACGGGCGCAAAACACTTAACAAGAACCAGCGGCGGTGCTCTCTGCACAGGCGCGGACGGTCCGCGACCTGGCGCAGGGGCTGGTGTTCCCTGTCTGACGGCCGGACGGTCCGCGCGTGCGCAGGGGGCGGCGAAGGTCGCCGGCGGCGCCTGGATCTCGCTCCCGGGAGGGACCCCGTCGGGGAGGAGAGATCCTAGGTGGTGTCTAGGCTCGGGTAGACCGACCTAGACTCCTCTAATCGACGTGGAGTCAAAAAGAGGCGGAGAATTTGGGGATTGGAATACTAAACTAGGGCTAAACTAGAACTAGACTAGAACTACTCCTAATGCATAAGGTAAAAACGAGTAATAAACTGGATTTGATCGATTGTTGAGGGTTCAATCGGCCGTAGCCCTTCATCTATATAAAGGGGGAGGTCTGGATCCGCTCCAAACTGATTTCCGAGTTAATTCCGTGGTTTTAGGTAACAAATCCCGCGAGAAACTAGGAACCCTAACTGACTCTGCGCACACGCAGACCGTCCGCGCCACCACCGTGGACTGTCCGGACCGTGGACCGTCCAGCCTCAGGGCCGGACCGTCCGCCAGGCTCTTTTTAGCCTTCAACATATGCCCCCCTGCCTTTTGGTGTAGTTTGACGAACCAAAAGCATATGAACTAAACCTGATGTAAGTCATCGGCTTTTTCAAAATAGAGATCATTCAATAAAGCACCAGTGTATAAAGGCCGTTTTGGATTGTATCTTTCTCAGCCATGACCATTTGATCAATGGATCAAAATGAATAGAATGGAGGTGCCCCCCAGCCTGGATAGACAAAGGGACTATACATGTACCATGGATTCATCGTCATGCTATTCCACATTTGGGTAGGACAATATACCGACGATGAATAAATGGGTAGAAAGTACCCTGGTCTCATAGGATGAACAGACGATGCTTGTCGCGTCGCCTTTTGGGCTGTTTTGTTCGGCCGTTTTGTTTTAGTAGGTGACCGGGGTTTCTTTGTTAACCGATCACGTGGAACGGTCT
This sequence comes from Zea luxurians, assembly GCA_029449295.1. Lineage (NCBI taxonomy): Eukaryota > Viridiplantae > Streptophyta > Magnoliopsida > Poales > Poaceae > Zea > Zea luxurians. The sequence goes on along the minus strand of JAOPSE010000011.1, from coordinate 11,009,375 downwards.
TTTTGCTAGCATTTTTGGAGAGCAACTGATCAAAAGTAGGGTCGGCTTTGTTCAGCCGACTATATGTGCTTTGACCTTGCGTCTTTTTCCTTGCTTCGTGTAGAGGTTGATGCCTTTGGTCATAGGTGGACTGTCCGGCTGAGTTAGCCGGACCGTTTGTCTGAGCACCGGATTGTCCGCACGTAAGTGCTAGACCATCTACGATGCTCGGGCTAGGCTGATGTGTTTGGTTCATCAACTGTGCCTGCCCCCGGCGTCTTCGGACTTTTTAGCCTTCTCGTCCGAAGCCTTTCGAGCAATCTCCTTTTGTGATATATCTGTCATGCGAGGATCGCCAATGACGATGTCCTTGCCTTTGCCTTTATCGGCCATTTCGGGTTGAACTAAGATCCTTTTGCATGCGATATCTATTGTATTAACAGGAAATGGCTGTGTGTCCACTTGCATATCCTGAAAAGCCAACCGACCCTCATTTATGGTCGATTGTATCTATCGACGAAAAAACATTACAGTCATTGGTGGCATGAGAAAAAGAATTATGCCACTTACAATAAGCACGTCTCTTTAATTCATCTATAGGAGGAACAGTATGAGTTAATTTAATGTTGCCATTTGTAAGTAGCTCGTCAAATATCTTATCACATTTGTCAACATTAGAGGTAAATTTAATCTCTTCTTGCCGATTCTTTTGAACCGGTTGTAAGGAAGAACATGCTGAAGATTTGGCCTTTGTTGGCCAAATAAACTCAGCGGTATATACATCTGCGGATTCATCATCTGAATTATCACGCTCTATCAGATGTATAGTACGGGCGACCGATTTTGATGTCTCTTTAAATCGGCTTTCACAGGCTAAAGCCCGCTGATGTAGCTGGGCTATTGAAAAGAACTGGGTCCCATCTAATTTGTCTCTTAAGTAGGATAGCAACCCATTAAAAGCTAACCCTGCTAGCTCTTTGTCTGCGACATGGATCCGAAAGCATCGGTTTCTAGTGTCCCAGAACCTCCGGATATAGTCATTAACCGATTCTTCGCGTCCTTGGCGGACTGAAGCTAAGTCAGCTAGCCCTAATTCATATTCCCCGGTAAAGAAATGTTCATGAAATTTACTTTCTAACTCATTCCAGGAATTAATGGAATTAGGAGGCAGGGCGGCGTACCATGCAAAAGCGGTACCAGTAAGGGATAAGGAAAATAACCGAACACGAAATGCTTCTCCATCGGCCAATTCGCCTAGGTGTGCTAGGAACTGGCCTATGTGTTCGTATGTGCTTCTCCCATTCTCACCAGAAAACTTAGAAAATTCCGGTACCCTTGCCCCTTGTGGACATGGGACAGTGTCAAACCGGTGATTATACGGCTTTTGGTATGATTGCCCAACTCTAGCTACACTAACTCCGAACTTATCTCGAAATAGTTCAGTCATCTCTTCCCTATTTTTTTCCATTGCACCCAGTGGCAGACCACCGGATCCTGGGCTGTGGGGCTCATTTGGTCGGGTATTAGTATATCGACCTTCTTACCGTGACCGATCGATAGTATTGATCGGTCTATGGTTGTATGGTACGATATAGTCTAAATATGTAGAGGGCGAAACATACTGCTGCTGTGGTGTGTAATAATTTGGTGCATGGTGTGCAACAACAGGTTCTGCATATGCGTATCCAGCTTGTTCGGTGGTAAATCCGAACTGACCGGTTGCGTTCGCCATTATCAGGACCCCATGTGGTAGTCCTGGTGCGGGCCCGGACTGTCTGGCAGGGAAAGCCGGACGGTCCGCGTAAGGGTCGGACGGTCCGGGCAGAAGCTCGGACGGTCCGACCGCGTCCAGGGTCACCGATCTGCCAAGCAGGGACGGCTGTGGTCCTAGGGCGGCCCCAAACTGTCCGGCAGAGCAAGCCGGACGGTCTGCATATGGGCCAGACGGTCCGGGCATAAGCTCGGACGGTCCGACCGTGTTCAGGGGCGCCGATCTACCAAGCAGGGATGACGGTGGTGGTACTTGCCCTGGATATGAGTTCATCGGCATACCATATAATGGTTGGGGCTGCAAATCCCCATTTGTTGCCGATGTATTAGACATAGATATCCTGGCACTAGTCTCATATGATGGAAAACTAGGAGCAACAGACTTCTCCAACGTACGCGTTAATTTTCTAATTGATTCTTCTAACCCTACAATCTGTTGTTTCATTTGATCCTACTGCTGATCTACATAATATTTAATAGCTTGGATATCGTCGGGTTTACTTACGTTGGGGACTTGAAGCGAAGATAGAAGAGATGCAACGTCGGTCTCTCCATGTTTGATAACCTTCTGGTGGCGATCCACCGTGTATTGCGACAAGAATTTCTCCTTCGCTTGGCGCATGTAGTCCTCGTATTGCTGTTGCTCATCGACTGTTAGATTTTCGACAGCCGTCTTTAGGATATTATCTGGGGAGATATCGGTGTGATCTTTAGAACCGACCATTTGAGGGCCTGATTTTTAGTAGATCTAAACACCTGTCCCCAGCAGAGTCGCCAAAAAGTATGTTGACACCTTTTTCGGGCGACAAACACTCAACAAGAACCGGCGGCGGTGCTCTCTGCACAGGCGCGAACGGTCCGCGGCCAAGGGCCGGACGGTCCGCGACCTGGCGCAGGGGCTGGTGTTCCCTGCCTGACGGTCGGACGGTCCACGCCCTAGGGCCAGACGGTTCGCGCGTGCGCAGGGGGCGGCGAAGGTCGCCGGCGGCGCCTGGATCTCGCTCCCGGGAGGGACCCCGTTGGGTAGGAGAGATCCTAGGTGGTCTCTAGGCTCGGGTAGACTGACCTAGACTCCTCTAATCGACGTGGAGTCAAAGAGAGGCAGAGAATTTGGGGATTGGAATACTAAACTAGGGCTAAACTAGAACTAGACTAGAACTACTCCTAATGCATAAGGTAAAAATGAGTAATAAACTGGATTTGATCGATTGTTGGGGGTTCAATCGGCCGTAGCCCTTCATCTATATAAAGGGGGAGGTCTGGATCCGCTCCAAACTGATTTCCAAGTTAATCCCACGGTTTTAGGTAACAAATCCCGTGAGAAAATAGGAACCCTAACTAACTCTGCGCACGCGCGGACCGTTCGCGCCACCACCGCGGACTGTCCGGACCGCGGACCGTCTGGCCTCAGGGCCGGACCGTCCGCCAGGCTCTTTTTAGCCTTCAACACCTGCGTAGCAAAGAAAAGAGAAAATACATTGTTGCACTAATGTCATCTGTAAATAATGTAAAACCTTGAGTGTATGATTGTAATTTTGCACAAAGGCGGTTCAACTTACCTATAACTAGGTGAACAGTGTCCTGCATAAAGTATCTTTTCAAGGACCATAACTTCATGTTGCTTAGCCTTCAAAGAACCTTCCTGTCATCCTGTATTAAGGAGCAGAAGGTATGCTTGTAAATTTGTTTGATATCAGGAGAGATGGAATAAAATGCGAAGGTATATGAGATGAGTTTCATATAGAGCTCCACATTGTATTTTTCATTATGCTTCTCTTTAAAAACCTTTGTCCTTCGTTCTAACACTACGAAGAAGTGTTGTATCAAAGTACGAAGATCTTAATATTTAACATGTGTTGCTTTGATTTTCAATACCTTCAAGGAAGTAAAATCAAGTACCAACATTGGCGTCCACCCCCGGTGATCTCACAACCACAACTCACACCATGCCGCTAAAGAAGGCAACAACAACTGGCTACATTCTAAGGACCTCAGACACTAACCAAGGGGACGAAGCTCTCCTCAGGGAGGCAAGAACCCAAAAGAGGAAGGCTATCAGCCTAGAAACCATAAGACCAAGAGCTCGATCAAGAGATCAACAACCTCGAAGCAATCCGCCAGCAATTGGAGAATCATAGGGAGAAGGTGCTTCGTCTTTCTTAACTTCAGAAAAAGATTGATGAAGCAATTGAAGAAATGTGCAACATTGAAGCGCAGGACCAGAACAACTATAGGGACTAGAATTACGAGGGCTTCAACCAAGACAATCTTCGTCATGAACCCCGAATTTTTTGTATTTTGTCCCTTTCTCAAAAAAAATCACGTTTAGACCTTAAAAAATTTAATGTCATTTTTGGACCCTTTGCTCGGCGCCATAGGCTATGGCGCCGAGGTACGTGCTACGCTGGCACAACCTGAACGACGTGGCGCCAACGTGGTACCGAGCTCGGCGCCAAGATCTATGGCGCCGAGCTCAGATGTGTAACCATAAAGCATGTCTAGCTCAGTCGGTAGAGTGCAAGGCTTTTAACCTTAAGGTTGTGGGTTCAAGCCCCATGGTGGATGTTCAATATTTTTTTGTCTTTGTCACTAATTTGTTTTTTTGTTGTCCATATTTTTCGTTTATGTCGCTGATTTGTCCGTCCAGATTTATTTTTCATCTAGTTTTTTTGTTTTTGTGACTGATTTATTTATTCATCTAGATATTTTTTGTTTTTGTTTTTGTTTATTCAAACTCCGTGACGCAAGTACCATGCACATAAGTAACCCACCCTATGGAAGTACAGAGTACTTTATAAAATCATCAAGTCACTGTTTATTTATACCTAGTATATTTATATTTTGGACTCTAATTATTATCTTTTTGTTTATTAAGTATATTTATATTTTGGACTCTAAAACTCTAATAATCTAATGTATTCGAAATTATACTTTTTAATATTAATTAAAATTTATCATAGCTAAACCGGTGGCCGCTAACCAACGCAAGTATATTTATATTTTGGACTCTAAAACTCCAATAATCTAATGTACTCGAACTCACAACCTCAAGGTTGCGTGCATTATTGCGCCCGTGACCGCGATGCACCAAAGCTAAACCGGTGGCCGCTAACCAATGCAAGTACGTTTCCTTAAGCTTAATAAACGAACAAAGCGTACTTGACGATGAGCACGCACATGCACGCACCATGCATCGCACCTTCATGACTTCATCTACTACATATATCGGCCGGGCCAACGTACCCGACTCACCGTGAGATCGATTGATCAGGACGACATGCATGCATGCGTCCTCTCGCCGTCGAGGTCCCCCTGGCCAGGCCGGCCGGCCGGCTTCAATAATGCAGAGCTGCAGCTACTGCAAGAGGAGGAGGGAGGGGCCTGCGCCTGCCCCTGCGTTTGCGTTGCTTGCAATCACAACGGTGCTGTCAATGGATCACATCATGGTTTTTTAATACTTTTTGTCTTTGTCACTGATTTATTTTTTTTTGTTGTCCAGATATTTCGTTTATGTCGCTGAATGGAAAGGTTAATTAAATCCGCGGATTAAATATACTGTTTAGTTAGTAGTATGTAAATTAAATATAAAAGTGAGGGATTGTACCCCTACACACAGACACAAGCTCACAAAGTATTTTGTCCACTTGAAAAACTTAAATTTGTTTGAAAAACGTCATGGTAAATGGAGGGAATGGAATTATGTATCACCTAGTGGAGTAATTTATGCAGTAAATTCTAAAATATATCATCCATGAGATAAGTATATAATGGAGTATACTTTTATTTAGTGCAGAGGAAAAAAAGATGAATATGTGTGCTTCTTTTTACTGAGAATATGTTATTATGTTTTTAGAATTTATGTTCAAAAGAACTCAATGAAAATATAATATTTTTATGTGGTCATGATTGAAGTAAGAGTGTTCTCATTTGATTTTTATTGTGGTTGGCTGAGCAAACAAGGGGGAAAGTTGACGGCTTGCGGCCACTGTGGCACATAGCCGCTGTGCTCGCTGGATAAACAAAAAAATATGGACGGATAAACAAATCAGTCACAAAAACAAAAAATCTAGATAAGAAATAAATCTAGACGGACAAATCAGTGACATAAACGAAAAATCTGGACAACAAAAAAAATCAGTGACAAAGACAAAAAAAGTATTAAAACATACCCATCATGGGGCTTGAACAACTGAGCTAGACAAGTTTTGTATACATAACAGAGCTCGGCGCCAAGATCTATAGCGCCGAGCTTGGTGCCACGTCGGTGCCACGACATCCATTTGTGCCAGCGCAGCACGCACCTCGGCGCCATAGCCTTTGGCGCCGAGCTGTGTTACCTCGGCGCCATTGGCGATGGCGCCGAGCAGAGGGTCCAAAAATGACATTAAAATTTTCTAAGGTCCAAATGTGTATTTTTTTCCGAGGAAGGGCCAAAATATAAAAAATTCGGTCATGAACCAGTCAACTTCCAAGACTTCCGCTATGATGAAGCTTCCCCACTGACACCAGAGTTGCAGGCGACACCCTAACCACTGCTATACAATCCCCCCACATTGCCAATGTATGATGGCATAACTGATCCAAAGAAATTCCTTATGAGTTACGAAGCTACCATATCTTTGTATGGTGGTAATTCAGCAGTCATGGCAAAGTCCTTCATCATGGTGATCAGGAATGTGGCCCAGACCTGGTACTCATCGCTTTGACCAATAACTGTTACTTCATGGCAGAAGTTGAAAGAAATGCTCCTCACCAGCTTCCAAGGCTTCCAGTCAAAGCCAGTCATTGCATAAGCTTTGTTTTAGTGTACCCAGGATCTAGATGAATACCTCCAGTCATTCGTCCGAAGATTTCCTCGTCTTTGAGCTCAGGCACCAGCAGTCCAGGACAACATTATCATCGAGGTCATGGTCAAGGGGCTTATACCAGGGCCAGCAGCCCAATACTTTGCAAAAAAACCTCCACATTCTCTTGAGAAATTGCTGCAGAAGATGGACGAATACATAAGGGCCGATAATGATTTTCGCCAGAGAAGGGAGGAGTTACACAGATTCACCAAAGAAATCTAGGGGCTTCGGGGGAAGGTTTCGCCCCGGGCATGTTCAAAGTATCGATAACCCGATATAGGATCGGGAATAGATGGCCCAGTCTTAGGGTTAGTTGGGCTAGCTACAAGCAAGCTCCCAGCAACAAACAAGCTCTCAGTATAGAAACCTTTGCATAACACGTTTTGTCCACCTACTCTGAGAGGCAGAAGGGGAGGCCGAAGTTTCGGTGGCAGGTTCAATGCACTTCCATGGAAACCATTCTGCTTGTTTTGAGGTGAGGACAAAGGCCACACCACAAGAACATGCTGTCATACTATCAACAAGTAGAAGGAGCTTGCTTCGTCAGCTACTCAATCCTCCCAGTCAAAGGAGGTGTTCAGTATATCATCGTACTGTTCATCATGCATCCCACATTATGTCCAACCTTAGTTACAGGATCCAAGGCTAAATTTACCTTCAGGCTCAATTGCTTCAAGCAATACAGTGATGAGTGCATGGTCACCATCTGCCTCCTTTGTCCCAGGACCACCTCCCTATGACCAAGTGCCTACTAGTCATCCAAAGTTCCTAGTGCAAGATTTGCAACAAAAAGACAGAAGGGAGGGATCTGAAACTCATACTGTCAACAGTATAGTCCCGGAGATGAAGCGCATATACTAAGGACCCCAAGGGGCTCGGTGGTGAAGACCCGAAGATAATAAGAAGAAGGTGCTCTACATTTACATATTCGAAAAACTTTTCTACATTCTGCAAAATCAATGTAATAAGTAAGTTGGCACCTTCGAGTGCAGTAAAGAAACGATTCATTCATCTAAGTAATGGTGAAAAAGCTCCAAAGTCATTCCTAAGGAAATGCAGAGCTATGATTCATTCACCTAAGTAATAGTGAAAAAAGATTCAAAGTCGTTCCTAAGAGAATACAAAGTTACGATTCATTCACCTAAGTAATAGTGAAAAAGCTCTGAATCCGTTTCCAAGGGGAATGCAGAGCTATGATTCAATCACCTAATCAAACAGCGGCATAAATTTAGTTTACATCGAAACTATCTCTATAAAGAAGTCTTGATAGGAACAGGGTGCCCGATCTTCCGTCAGGTGTAGGTAACTATCGATTTGGTGGAGATGTCACACAGATGATCCGGCTTCCAATCAACACGACTAGAACCCCGCAATCGCAACACCACTTCTCCTCTGGTTATCAACCGTGCGCTGCACGATTGACCTCTCCATGAGGGCTAATCCTTGCCTGCGAATCAAAGGCACAAGCAAGAACAAGAAAGAACACAATCTGGAATATTGCGGATGAATGATTAAGCTCACAAGTTGGGGTCTCACAAACGGATCTACGGCGGCTGTTCTCGATAGATCTAACTTAAGCAAAACCCAACCCTAATGTGGCAGCGGCTACTAAATAAATAGAGTATTATGGCGTGCGTGACCCCTGGACTCGCCCCTAATGGGCTTCGATGCGATACACGACCCAACAGACGTGTCGCAGCACCAAAACAGAATCTGAACGCTGACTTGTTTCGACGATTCCCGTTGACTCCAGACGAATTTTAGGGTGGAATTAGTTGGGTTGGTTAGATAATCTCCTTATATTTCCAACCATATCAAGTCTGTCCCAATCGGAGTCCGGATGCATCTTGGGCGTCCATTTTAGTGGAGACTGGTCCTAGAACCTGAGATGGAGTCGCAGCCGAGTCGGACTTGATCTCCTTCCTGTTGTGGCGTCCTTGCTGCTCCTCCTCAACACCTAGGCCTTTCCCAAGTCCTTGCTGGTCCTCTCCAAGGTTCCTAATCATCAAAACATCCATGGCCCCAAGCGTAAGCTCTGAAACACAATTGACTAGGGTAGAACGTACCTGGAGATTTAGCTGTCGTGCACGCGATCGTGTTATCGGTCCATTCATTGTATGTATAGAAGTGATGTCCTCATCATCCTCCTCTTGAATTGGAGTCATCCTCGACTTGATCTAATCTTTGTCACCCATATATGGCTTCAAATCTGAAATGTTAAAGGTGGGACTAACCCGAAAATCTGGAGGCAACTCAGGTGGTAATCCAGGGGGTATCTCAGAGGGAAACACATTCATGTCCTCATCATCCTCCCCCTATTGAAGTGGAGTCACCCTCGACTCAAGCTCATCTTCTTTTCCAAAATATGGCTTTAAATCTAAAATATTAAAGGTGGGACTAATCCCAAACTCGAGGGGCAACTCAAGTTTATATGCATTGTCATTAATCTTCTCCAAAATTTTAAATGGTCCAGCAGCACGGTTGGGCAAGCTCGCTCCAGGAATCAAATCAATCTGGTGCTCAATCTCACGAATGGGAGGAAGTCCTAGAGGTAACTCAGAGGGAAAAACATCTCAGAACTGCTGCAAAAGGTTAGTCATAGATGCAGGCAAAGTGCTAGCAATATCATCAATAGAAAAGAAAGCATCTTTGCAAACCAAGGCATAGCAACAAGCATCAGTAGCATGAGTTTCAAGAAGATCAGATTTAGTAGCAAGCATGACAGGAGTTTTCAAATTATTTTGTTGCTGAATTTCTGTCTCATTAGTTGGTTCCTTATGGGTACTTGTAGTTCTATCTTTATCAGCTTGTACAATTTCAGCAAGAGTCAAAGGTAGCAAAGTAATGTTTTTATCTTTATGCCTAAAAGTGTATGTATTACTCCTACCATGGTGATATGCATCAGTATCATATTCCCAAGGTCTACCCAACAAAAGAGAACAAGCTTTCATAGGTACTACATCGCAATCCGCATAATCAGAATACATACCAATGGAGAAATGTACTCGTACCATGTGTGTTACCTTAACCTTGCCTGAATCATTGATCCACTAAATGTGGTATGGATGTGGCCATGGACGTGTGGTCAGGCCAAGCTTCTTGACCAAATCTGAACTCACCAAATTATTGTAGCTTCCACCATCAATAACAACACGTGCACGCCGATTCTCGATGGAGAAGAAAGTCTGGAACAAATTATGGCGTTGCTGCTTCTCTAATGATTCAGGCTGAGAACTAAGAACACGCTGCACCATGATGCTTCGAAGGTTCACCGTAGCATCAGCACCAAGTATGGCATCATCATTAGTAGCAACATCACTGGAGTCATCATCGTCACCCTCACCGTCGGAAGCACTAATGTAGCCATCATCCGTAGCAATGTATGTTCGCTGACTCGGGCAATCCTTCTTCACGTGACCAATCCCATGACAGCGGTGGCAAACAATACCCAAAGAACAACCACTGGAAGGTGCTACAGGTGCTGGTGAATTCTGTTTCTTGGCGGGTACCTGCAAGGGAAGGTTACCAACATGTGCAGCAGGTGTCGAGGTAGTATGACTCGAGGCAGGTGTGTGCGTCCGTGATGCAGAGGAGGCGCCAAAAGTAGCCCTTGGTCGATGTTGGCGTCCCTGCAATTTCTTCTCTGCAAGCATAGCAAACTGGAACAACTTGTTGACAGTGTTAAATTCTTTGTAATCCACAATGTCCTGAATGTCACGCCGCAAACCTGAATAAAAACGGCAAAGAGCGTCCTCATGTCCCTCTACTATCCCACAACGCTGCAATCCCTTCTAAAGCTCAGCATAATAATCTTGAACAGATTTATCCCCTTGCTCTAAACGCATCAATTTCTTACACAATTCTCTATGATAAGATGGGGGAACAAATCTATCACGCATAGCTACCTTAAGATCTTCCCAAGTCATAGGTGCTCTACCATCCCCAACTAGACCAGTCCACCAGACAATAGCAAAATCTTTAAATTCACTAGTGGCTTGTCTAACTTGATGTCGTTCAGGTACAAGGTGGGCAGCAAATTTCTGTTCTATCGTCATCTCCCAATCAAGATATCCCTCAGCATCATAATGACCCGAAAAAGATGGTATAGTAAATTTAATCTTAGCATAAGGGTCGTCAGGAGCACGATTGTTATTACCTTGCTGGCAGTGTGGCATACCTTCTATGTTTTGACGAAAAAGGTGACGTAGGCGCAAATCTCTGGTGGCTGCTTCATCATAATTACCTTCTTCATCAAACACCGCATCATCGGGAAGGCGTGGACGAGGAGGTGGTGGTGGCGGTGCTTGTTTTTGTGTCTCCAACACAGCAAGTCTGTCGACGGTCTCGAACAATCGTCGATCCAGCCTCTCGTAAGTCTTGCCAAGGTCCATGCCAATGAAGGCATCATGCACTGACTTGTGGACCGTCTCCTCCATTTGCTCCTTCAGGAGCCTCTTGTTTGCCTCAAGATCTTGGCGGCTAACACATTCATCGAAGTCTGTAGGGATCCTTGCTTCTTCTTCGTCGCCTGCCATCGAAACACAAAAACAGGAAACAAACGGTGAAGGTTATCCCTAATAATTTCACTACACGCTCCTCTCAGGTGGAACACAGGAACACGCTATAATGTATCTTACCAAGCTCTTACAAGTGTCTGACGAAATACAAAGCAAAGAATGGTACAATCGGAGGCTGGTTCGTGATACCTACCAAGAGGTAGTGAAACTGCGATTGCAAGGTTACAGCTGTATTGATCAGAAGAAAGTATGTGGAGCTTGGGAGGCTAAAAACTAATATCAAGGATTAGAAAAAATCGAGTGCAGATTAGCGAAGTTCAATAAGTGTCCAAAGCACAAGTCACAATTGCTGGTTAAGACGTGTTCTATCGAAGCACAACAAGATAAAAGTAACAAACTAGCAGAATGGCAGTTCTGTAAATAGAGCAGATTTTACAGCACTAGTAGAAATCAAAGGCGCGTGTCCAAAGGAGTACCAGCAAAAGAGCTCGAAATATTCTGAATTGTTTATCACTGATCCAAAATCACAAAAGATGGAAGCACACAAAATTTCACTTAAAACAGAGTTGTATTGTGGCCTAGAGAAAATCACAAAGGATCTCTAAAATTCCTGAAAACACTTAAACAATTTTTTTAATTATCTTCCCGATTTTTTTGAATTTTTTGACCAAACCAAATAGGTCGAAGGCAAGTTTGGGTCAGCCCAGAATGGAGTCAAGAATCTGCTGTAAAAATTTGAGCTCAATCGGAGCATCGAGCAAAAAGTTATGCCCATTTTATGGAAGGTACCTCAAATTATGGTTTTCAAGGACACAAATTGGTAGGAACCATAGCGGCGGCTATAGAGCATAGGGGCACAAACCTCCCTGGTATAAGCAATAGGTAAGCGCCAGATGATGAAACATGGAGGGGCTGCAATGCAATGCGGCTTGCAACCTAATCTAGGGCTAGCGTGGTGAGAGTTCACACAAGGCGGCTAGCGAGGGCAAATCGAGTAATGTGGTGTCTTGACTTGTAATCTGAGAAAGGTGGATAGGTTTGCGGCGGAAATAAATAACAGCGATGGAGCAGTTGAACTACGATGACGACATGACCTAAACCAGCAACAAGACTCGACACGGACACAAACTCAATAAAGCAATCTGAAACGAAATTGCAAGGCTAAACAGGGTTCTAGGATAGCGGAAATTTTTTTTGTATGGCAATTATCTGGAGTTATAGGATGAAAAAACCTAAACTAAACTAGGGTAAGCCTAACGGTAATACCTGAGTCTTTGAATACCACTTGATAGGAACAGGGTGCCCGATCTTCCGTCAGATGTAGGTAACTATTGATTTGGTGGACATGTCACACAGACGATCCGACTTCCAATCAACACGACTAGAACCCCGCTATCGCAGCACCACTTCTCCTCTTGTTATCAACCGTGCGCTGCGCGATTGATCTCACCACGAGGGCTAATCCTTGCCTACGAATCAAAGACACAAGCAAGAACAAGAAAGAACACAATCTGGAATATTGCGGATGAATGATTAAGCTCACAAGTTGGGGTCTCACAAACCGATCTACGACGGTTGTTCTCGACAGATCTAACTTAAGCAAAACCCAACCCTAATGTGCTGGTGGCTGCTAAATAAATAGAGTATTAGGGCGTGCGTGACCCCTGGACTCGCCCCTAATGGGCTCCGACACGATACACCACCCAACGGCCCAACAGACGGTGTCGCAGCACCAAAACAGAATCTGAACGCTGACTTGTTTCGACGATTCCCGTTGACTCCGGACGAATTTTAGGGTGGAACCAGTTGGGTTGGTTAGATAATCTCCTTATCTTTCCAACCATATCAAGTCCGTCACAATCGGAGTCCGGATGCATCTTAGGCGTCCATTTTAGTGCAGACTGGTCCTGGAACCCGAGATGGAGTCGCAGCCGAGTCAGACTTGATCTCCTTCCTGTTGTGGCACCCTTGCTCCTCCTCCTCAACACCTAGGCCTTTTCCAAGTCCTTGCTGGTCCTCTCCAAGGTTCCTAATCATCAAAACATCCATGGCCCCAAGCGTAAGCTCTGAAACACAATTGACTAGGGTAGAACGTACCTGGAGATTTAGCTGTCGTGCACGCGATCGTGTTATCGGTCCATTCATTATATGTATAGAAGTGATGTCCTTATCAAGTGTTCCTTTTGTAATGTGTGAAAAGAAGGAAAGGTATTTTTGCCTTTGGCTCAAAAACATGTGTTAAATAAAATTTTACACGTCACAAAAGAAAGTAGAGAAGCAAGAAGTACAAATATATTACAAGTCACTTGAAAAGTTTTGAAGTGTTCAAACACTTCGAACCAACAAAATATTACAACAAAAGATCATTGTTTTTACATCATTTCATCAATTTTCTTTGTTGCCCTGCATCACTTCGTCATAGATTCGCTCACAAATTTTGAGAACAACTTCATCTATGGCCTTGTTTGTAGCCCTGTCAGCTACTGCTTCGACTTCAATAGCAGCATCCTTAGCTTTGGCTTTGGTATGCTTTACTAAAATGATCACCTGCGAGGTAGAGACTTCTTAACAAAAGTTAGAAAACTATTGTCAAAACATGAATGCAATGAAAATATAGTAGAAGTGAGAAAAAGGGTAAGTACCTTTGGCTTTCTTACCTTGCAGTTTTCTTCTAATATCTACAACTTTTTTCAGCAGCCTATCGAGCCTGCAAAAAAAGTTTGAAAGTCACAATGTGTGTCCGCCCCGCACAGGTAAGACGAAGGTAACAAAGTACAAACCTTCTCCCTACTCTTTATAGATTCTTCGATACTAATCTCCTTCTCTCCCTTCTTCCATATATCAGACAAGAATTTTTAGACCACTCTAAAGCCTCGACGATTGATCTTCGGACGTGTCAACATAAACTTTGAAGTCAGGGTCGGTGCAAATCTTCAGATGATTACACCCGACCTTATGCAAAAACGAAGCGGTGCTTCGGGCGCCTATCCATGCGCAATAGTTCTCTCGTGCTGAGAGAGCGCTTTTATAGGCACGAGTTTCACTAAGCACCCACCACATTAAACCCTCCAAGTCACCATCCGAAAAATTGTTCTCTCTAGATGAAGCTTCAGCAGAGGAGAAGGTCTTCACTAACTCGTTATAGCATCTGTTGCCGAGGGTGTAACAGTTTGTTGCCAGAATTTGATAGTTTTCATTAAGTTGCCTCATGTGGTTTACTTCATTTTTAAGATCATCTATTCTCACTTGAGCAGTGTTGAGGTCAACAGGTGTTTCGATAGATGCTTGTGTGACCTTGTTTACTTCAGCTTTGAATTTCGTTTTTCGTCGTTGCAATTTAGCTTCAAGAGATGCAAGGCATATGTCTTTTTTAGAAACTAAAGCTTCGAGATCTAATATTTTGCTCCCAGTTGTTTCTGATGAGTACATGGACGTCAACTTTATGGTCAAGGCCCAATCAATCATGGAGTCCCAACCTTAAGGGGAGTCGAAGTCAAGTTTATTCGTGGATCTGGTTCGGATTGCAGGAGTCGGTCTTATGACGGACGCCCAGGCCACATACAGACTCTATTTTCGATGTTCTAGATATCGTTGGAAAGCTAAGGAGATAAGCTTTCCAACCCAACTGGTCCCACGTCAAAATATGATTGGAGTTGATGGGAATCATCATAACAAGATGACCTCCAGAATCTGTCACAAATCAGTGATGCCTATTTTGGGGCCTAAAGGCCTCGTACATCTTAGGGTTGCTCGGCCACCCCCTTGTCCACCACTTGAGTCGAGGATGACTCCAATTCAAGTGAGGGAGGATGATGAGGACAACACTCCCATACAAATAATGCATGAGCCGACAATACGAGCACATGCACGACAGATAAATCTTCGGGTTCGTTCTTACCTAGTCAATTGTATTTTGGAGCTTACGCTTTGTTCCATGGATGTTTTGATGATTAGAAACCTTGGAGAGGACCATTAAGGACTTGAGAAATTCAAAGATGTCAAGAAGGAAAAGTTAGGACGTTCACAACAAGAGAAAGCCAAGTCCGACTCAACTTCGTCTCTAAAACGGAAATGTGCCCTTGGGCCATTTCTAAGTATTTTGGTGATTGAGTGCCAACGTAAGTGCTTTTCTGTTGATATATGCAATGTGGTGGACAAAGTACAAATCATGTCAAAAGGTATGTTTCTAGACTTAGTACATTGTTTTATGGACTAATGTATTATGTCTAAGTGCTGGAAACAGGAGAAGTTGAATTGGAAATGAGATGGCTTTGTTCAGCCAAGGTCTGCTCAGTCTGGTTGCACCGGACTGTCCGGTGGTGCACCGGACAGTGTCCGGTGCGCCAGGCTGGCTCTGGCGAATAGGCTGCTCTCGGGACTTCAACGGCGGCGTACGGCTAAAATTCACCGGTCTGTCCGGTGGAGCACCGGACTGTCCGGTGAGTCAACAGTCAGCCGGGGCAACGGTCGGTCGAGGATTCCGCGCGTGACGCGTGGCCGAGCCAACGGTCACATTGGTGCACCGGACTGTCCGGTGTGCACCGGACAGTGTCCGGTGCGCCAACGACTCTCAGACTCCAACGGTCGGCTTCGCCAAATAAGGAAGGATATCAGCACCGGACAGTGTCCGGTGGTGCACCGAACTGTCCGGTGCGCCAGTCGACAGAAGGCAAAATCTGCCTTCCAAGATTGCTCTCAATGGCTCCTAGCTACCTTGGGGCTATAAAAGGGTCCCCTAGGCGCATGAAGGAGAATACCAAGCATTCCTTGAGCACTCTTGATCACTCACACTTCATTCTTGCACACTTGTTCGACATTCTAGTGATTTGAGCTCCGTTCTAGTGTGCTAGTCTTTTGAGCTTAAGTCTGGGTATTGTGTGTGCGTATTTGCTGTGATCTTTGTGTCTTGTGTGAGTTGCTAATCCCTCCCTTGCTCCGTGCTTCTTTGTGAACTTCAAGTGTAAGGGCGAGAGGCTCCAAGTTGTGGAAATTCCTCGCAAACGGGATTAAGAAAAGCAAGCAAAACACCGTGGTATTCAAGTGGGTCTTTGGACCGCTTGAGAGGGGTTGATTGCAACCCTCGTCCGTTGGGACGCCACAACGTGGAGTAGGCAAGCGTTGGTCTTGGCCGAACCACGGGATAACCACCGTGCCATCTCTGTGATTGATCTCTTGTTGGTTATTGTTGAAGACTCCTCTCTAGCCACTTGGCGGTTATTGCGCTAACACTTAACCAAGTTTTTGTGGCCTAAGTTTTAAGTATTATAGGATCACCTATTCACCCCCCCTCTAGGTGCTTTCAATTGGTATCAGAACCGTTCTCTTCACAAGGGACTAATCGCCCAAAGAGATGGATCCTAAGGGGAAGGGAATCGTGATCAACGACAAAGAGAAGGAGTCCTTCGTCAACGAGCCTAAGGATGATAAGCCTACCGACTCGGGCTCGGGCCATAGACGCAAAGATGAAAGGAAGAAGAAGACGAGACGCATCAAGGAGATCATCTACTATGACGACAGTGATGAGTCCACTTCTTCCCATAAGGACAACGACGACCACGACTACGACAAACGAAAGATGGTTAACTCAAACTTTTCTTTCAATTATTCGCGTATTCCTCAAAGTTCAAATTCGCATTTACTTTCCATTCCTCTCGGCAAGCCTCCACACTTTGATGGGGAGGACTACAGATTTTGGAATCACAAAATGCGTAGTCATTTGTTCTCTCTCCATCCAAGCATATGGGAGATTGTTGAGAATGGAATGAAGTTTGATAGCTTGGATAGTCCTATTTTTATTAATGAACAGATTCATAGAAATGCACAAGCTACTACTGTGTTGTTAGCCTCCTTGTGCAGGGACGAGTATCATAAAGTGAGCGGCTTGGACAATGCCAAGCAAATCTGGGACACCCTCAAGATCTCTCATGAGGGGAATGACGTCACCTTGCTCACCAAGATAGAGTTGGTAGAAGGCGAGCTCGGAAGATTTGCGATGATAAGGGGCGAGGAGCCAACTCAAACATACAACAGGCTCAAGACCCTTATCAACAAAATAAGGAGCTACGAAAGCACGCGATGGACGGACCACGACGTCGTCCGACTATTGCTAAGGTCCTTTACCGTTCTTGATCCTCATTTGGTGAATAATATTCGTGAGAATCCCAGGTACACCAAAATGTCGCCCGAAGAAGTCCTTGGAAAATTCGTAAGCGGGCGAATGATGATCAAGGAGGCGAGGTACGTGGACGACGCACTGAATGGTCCAATCAATGAGCCTCAACCCGTTGCTCTCAAGGCAACGAGAAGCAAGGAGGCGTTACCTAGCAAGGTGGCGCAAGTTGAGGCGGCAGGGCTCAATGATGAAGAGATGGCCCTCATCATCAAGCGCTTCAAGACGGCGCTTAAGGGTCGCAAGGGACAGCCAAGCAAGACCAAGTCAAAGGGGAAGCACTCATGCTTCAAGTGTGGTAAGCTTGGTCATTTTATTGCTAACTGTCCCGATAATGATAGTGACCAGGAAAAAGGAAACAAGAGGGAGAAGAAGAAGAATTACAAGAAAGCCAAGGGCGAGGCACATATCGGAAAGGAGTGGGATTCGGATTGCTCCTCCTCCGACTCCGACAATGAAGGACTCGCCGCCACTGCCTTCAACAAGTCATCCCTCTTCCCCAACGAGCATCATACATGCCTCATGGCGAAGGAGAAGAAGGTATGTACTCGAGACAGTACTACCTATGATTCTTCTAGTGATGATGAGTCTAGCGATGAGGAAATAGATTACTCTAGCTTGTTCAAGGGATTGGATAGAAATAAAATTGATAAAATCAATGAATTGATTGATGCCTTGAATGAAAAGGACAGACTTTTAGAAAAGCAAGAGGATTTGTTGTATGAAGAACATGATAAATTTGTAGAAGCACAAAAATCCTATGCTTTAGAAGTTAAAAGAAATGAAATGCTTTCTTATGAACTATCTACTTGTCATAAAACCATTTCTACTTTAAAAGGTGTTAATGATGATTTAAATGCTAAACTAGAAGTAGCTAATAAATCTAACTCTTGTGTAGAACATGTTTGCACTAGGTGTAAAGATCTTAATGTTGATACTTGTAGTGAACACCTAGAGTGCATTTCTAAACTAAATGATGAAGTAGCTAGTCTTAATGCTCAACTTAAGACTAGCAAGAATGAATTTGACAAACTAAAATTTGCAAGGGATGCCTACACAATTGGTAGACACCCCTCAATTAAGGATGGTCTTGGCTTCAAGAGGGAAGTCAAGAACTTAACGAGCCATAAGGCTCCCATCTCCGCCAAGGAGAAAGGGAAGGCCCCTATGGCTAGTAGTGTGCAAAAGAACCATGCCTTTATGTACCATGATAGGAGACAATCTAGAAATACTCATAGGAGTTGTAATGCATATGATGCTTTTGATTCTCATACCATGTTTGCTTCTAGTTCTTCCTATGTGCATGATAGAAATGTTGGTAGGAGAAATGTTGTTCATAATGTGCCTAGGAGAAATGTTGTTAATATTCCTAGGAAAGTTAATGAACCTTCTACAATATATCATGCTTGCAATGCTTCATTTACGATTTGTAGAAAGGGTAAGAAGGTAATTGCTAGGAAATTAGGGGCAAGATGCAAGGGAGATAAATCTTGCATTTGGGTCCCTAAGACAATTGTGACTAACCTTGTAGGACCCAACAAGAGTTGTGTACCTAAGACCCAAGCCTAAATTTGCCTTGCAGGTTTATGCATCCGGGGGTACAAGCTAGATTATCGACAGCGTATGCACAAACCACATGACGGGGGAAAAGAGGATGTTCTCTTCCTACGTCAAGAACAAGGATCCCCAAGATTCAATAATATTCGGTGATGGGAACCAAGGCATGGTAAAAGGGTTAGGTAAAATTGCTATTTCATCTGAGCACTCTATTTCTAATGTGTTTTTAGTTGAGTCGCTTGGATATAATTTGTTATCTGTTAGTCAATTATGCAACATGGGATATAATTGTCTGTTTACAAATGTAGATGTGTCTGTCTTTAGAAGATGTGATGGTTCACTAGCTTTTAAGGGTGTACTAGACGACAAACTTTATTTGGTTGATTTTGCAAAAGAAGAGGCCGGTCTAGATGCATGCTTAATTGCTAAGACTTGCATGGGTTGGTTGTGGCATCGCCGCTTAGCACATGTGGGGATGAAGAACCTCCACAAGCTTCTAAAGGGAGAACATGTGATAGGTCTAACTAATGTACATTTCGAAAAAGATAGACCTTGTGCAGCTTGTCAAGCAGGGAAACAGGTGGGAGGCTCTCATCACACCAAAAATGTGATGACCACATCAAGACCCTTGGAGATGCTTCATATGGACCTCTTCGGACCCGTCGCCTATCTAAGTATAGGAGGAAGTAAGTATGGTCTTGTTATAGTTGATGATTTTTCCCGCTTCACTTGGGTATTCTTTTTGCAGGATAAATCTGAAACCCAAGGGACCCTCAAGCGCTTCCTCAGGAGAGCTCAAAATGAGTTTGAGCTCAAAGTGAAGAAGATAAGGAGCGACAATGGGTCCGAATTCAAGAATCTTCAAGTGGAGGAGTTCCTTGAGGAGGAGGGGATCAAGCACGAGTTCTCCTCTCCCTACACACCTTAGCAAAATGGTGTGGTAGAGAGGAAGAACAGGACGCTCATCGATATGGCGAGGACTATGCTTGGAGAGTTCAAGACCCCCGAGCGTTTTTGGTCGGAAGCCGTGAACACGGCTTGTCACGCCATCAACAGGGTCTATCTTCACCGCCTCCTCAAGAAGACTTCATATGAGCTGCTAACTGGTAACAAACCCAATGTGTCTTATTTTCGTGTATTTGGGAGCAAGTGTTATATTCTTGTGAAGAAAGGTAGAACTTCTAAATTTGCTCCCAAAGCTGTAGAAGGGTTTCTATTAGGTTATGATTCAAATACAAAGGTGTATAGGGTCTTCAACAAATCATCGGGTTTGGTTGAAGTCTCTAGCGACGTTGTATTTGATGAGACTAATGGCTCTCCAAGAGAGCAAGTTGTTGATCTTGATGATGTAGATGAAGAAGACGTTCCTGAGAGCACCTAGAGGGGGGTGAATAGGTGATCCTGTAAAACTTAAAACTTAAGCCACAAAAACTTGGTTAAGTGTTAGCACAATAATTGCCAAGTGGCTAGAGAGGAGTCAAAACACAATAACCACAAGAGATCAAACACAGAGATGGCACGATGGTTATCCCGTGGTTCGGCCAAGACCAACGCTTGCCTACTCCACGTTGTGGCGTCCCAACGGACGAGGGTTGCAATCAACCCCTCTCAAGCGGTCCAAAGACCCACTTGAATACCATGGTGTTTTGCTTGCTTTTTCTTAATCCCGTTTGCGAGGAATCTCCACAACTTGGAGCCTCTCGCCCTTACACTTGAAGTTCACAAAGAAGCACGGAGCAAGGGTGGGATTAGCAACACACACAAGACACAAAAAATCACAGCAATACCACGCACACAAGTCGCAACGAGAGCTCACAACACAACTCAATGAGTTCACCACTCAACTAGAGCTCTAATTGCTATTGCAAAGAATCAAAGGCGCGGGATCGAGGTCTTGGTGCTTAGGAATGTTGTAGGAATGCTTGGTGTATTCCTCCATGCGCCTAGGGGTCCCTTTTATAGCCCCAAGGCAGCTAGGAGCCGTTGAGAGCATTCTAGAAAGGCTGATCTTGCCTTCTGTCGACTGGCACACCGGACAGTCCGGTGCACACCGGACACTGTCTGGTGCCCGATTTCCTTCCAAAAATGGCGCAGTCGACCGTTGGCAGCCTGAGAGCCGTTGGCGCACCGGACACTGTTCGGTGCACCAATGTGACCGTTGGCTCGGCCACGCGTCACGCGCGGAATCCTCGGCCGACCGTTTCCCCGGCTGACGGTTGACTCACCGGACAGTCCGGTGCTTCACCGGACAGTCCGGTGAATTTTAGCCGTACGTCGCCGTTGTAGTCTCGAGAGCGGCCTGTTTGCCAGGGCCATCCTGGCGCACCGGACACTGTCCGGTGCACCACCGGACAGTCCGGTGCACCCAGACTGAGCAAACCTTGGCCGAACAAAGCCATCTCATTTCCAATTCAACTTCTCCTGTTTCCAGCACTTAGACACAATACATTAGTCCATAAAACAATGTACTAAGTCTAGAAACATACCTTTTGACATGATTTGTACTTTGTCCACCATATTTTGTATATCAACACAAAAGCACTTGCGTTGGCACTCAATCACCAAAATACTTAGAAATGGCCCAAGGGCACATTTCCCTTTCAATCTCCCCCTTTTTGGTGATTTATGCCAACACAACATAAAGCAAGTAGAACAAGTACAAAATCAATTCAAATAAGAACTCAAAATTGTTTTGATTCAATTTTGACATATAAGGATCACTCTTTGCCACCACTTGGTTTGTTTTTGCAAATCAAACTCAAATTTCTATCTCTAAGTCAAACACACATGTCAAGACATAAAGAGAGTCATTCCAAGAGAAATTGATTCACGATTTCAAAAACTCCCATTTTCCCCAAAATCAACACTTCTCCCCACAAGAAGCCAACTTTTGATAAGAGAGACAATAAAAGAGTTTTGACAAACCAAAAGCTCTAATCTACTATTTTCAAACCAAAAGCTCTAATCTACTATTTTCAAAACTCTTTTGACAAACCAAAAGCTCTAATCTACTATTTTCAAACCAAAAGCTCTAATCTACTATTTTCAAAAACTCTCAAGTGGTAGTTGATCCATTTATTGCTTTGGCCTTTATTTTCTCCCCCTTTGGCATCAAGCACCAAAACGGGATCAATCTTGGCCCCAGAACCCCATTGCCTCACCAAAATCTTCAATAAGAATACAAAGGCAATAAGAGTACATGAGATGAACTTGGAATTAGTTACCCTCTCATCGGAGTGCAGTGGAAGTCTTTCATGGTCCAAGTCCACCTTTTCCCTTTCAAAACTCCTTTGAGACACCTTTGTTGAGGTCGGTGTGTCCGTCGGTTCCCATCGACGTCTTTGCGGGCTTGGCGTCCTTCATCCCAAACCGCTTTAATAAGTCTTGTGTGAACTTCGTTCGGGAGATGAAAGTGCCGTCCTTGAGTTGCTTCACTTGGAACCCAAGGAAGTAGTTCAACTCGCCCATCATTGACATCTCAAATTTCTGCTTCATCACCCTGCTAAATTCTTCACAAGACTTTTGGTTAGTAGAACCAAATATTATGTCATCGACATAAATTTGGCACACAAAAAGATCACCATCGCAAGTCTTAGTGAAAAGAGTTGGATCGGCTTTCCCAACCTTAAAAGCATTAGCAATTAAAAAGTCTCTAAGGCATTCATACCATGCTCTTGGGGCTTGCTTAAGTCCATAGAGCGCCTTAGAGAGCTTACACACGTGGTCGGGGTACCGTTCATCCTTGAAGCCAGGGGGTTGCTCCACGTACACCTCCTCCTTGATCGGCCCGTTGAGGAAAGCGCTCTTCACATCCATTTGGTACAACCTAAAAGAATGGTGAGCGGCATATGCTAGCAAAATACGAATTGATTCTAGCCTAGCCACAGGAGCAAATGTCTCCTCAAAGTCCAAACCTGCGACTTGGGCATAACCTTTTGCCACAAGTCGAGCCTTGTTCCTTGTCACCACCCCGTGCTCGTCCTATTTGTTGCGGAACACCCACTTGGTTCCCACGACATTTTGCTTGGGACGAGACACCAGTGTCCAAACTTCATTGCGCTTGAAATTGTTGAGTTCCTCCTGCATGGCCAACACCCAGTCCGGATCTAGCAAGGCCTCTTCTACCCTGAAAGGCTCAATAGAAGAGACAAAGGAGTAATGCTCACAAAAATTAACTAATCTTGAACGAGTAGTTACTCCCTTGCTAATATCACCCAATATTTGGTCGACGGGATGATCCCTTTGAATCGTCGCTCGAACTTGGGTTGGAGGTGCCTGAGGTGCTTCTTCCTCCTCAACTTGAACATCCTGTGCTCCCCCTTGATTATGCGCCTCCACTTGAGATTCCTGTTCATCATCTTGGGTTGGGGGATGCACCATAGTTGAGGAAGATGGTTGATCTTGCTCCAGTTGTTCCTAAGGCCGTACATCTCCAATCGCCATGGTGTGTATCGCGGCCGTTGGAACGTCTTCTTCATCTACATCATCAGGATCAACAACTTGCTCTCTTGGAGAGCCATTAGTCTCATCAAATACAACATCGCTAGAGACTTCAACCAAATCCGATGATTTGTTGAAGACCCTATACGCCTTTGTATTTGAATCATAACCTAATAAAAACCCTTCTACAACTTTGGGAGCAAATTTGGAATTCCTACCCTTCTTCACTAGAATGTAGCATTTACTCCCAAATACACGAAAGTACGACACATTGGGTTTGTTACCAGTTAGCAGCTCATATGAGGTCTTTTTGAGGAGGCGGTGAAGGTAGACCCTTTTGATGGCGTGGCAAGCCGTGTTCACGGCTTCCGACTAAAAACGCTCGGGGGTCTTGAACTCTCCAAGCATAGTCCTCGCCATATCAATGAGCATCCTGTTCTTCCTCTCTACCACACCATTTTGCTGAGGTGTGTAGGGAGCGGAGAACTCGTGCTTGATCCCCTCCTCCTCAAGGAACTCTTCCACTTGAAGATTCTTGAATTCGGACCAGTTGTCGCTTCTTATCTTCTTCACCTTGAGCTCAAACTCATTTTGAGCTCTCCTTAGGAAGCGCTTGAGGGTCCCTTGGGTTTCAGACTTATCCTGCAAAAAGAATACCCAAGTGAAGCGGGAAAAGTCATCAACAATAACTAGACCATACTTACTTCCTCTTATGCTTAGATAGGCAACGGGTCCGAAGAGGTCCATATGCAGCAGCTCCAGAGGTCTTGAAGTGGTCATCACATTCTTGCTGTGATGTGCTCCTCCCACTTGTTTACCTGCTTGACAAGCTGCACAAGGTCTATCTTTTTCGAATTGCACGTTAGTCAAACCTATCACGTGTTCTCCCTTTAGAAGCTTGTGAAGGTTCTTCATCCCCACATGTGCTAAGCGGCGATGCCACAGCCAGCCCATGCTAGTCTTAGCAATTAAGCATGCATCTAGACCGGCCTCCTCTTTTGCAAAATCAACTAAATAAAGTTTGTCGTCTAGTGCACCCTTAAAAGCTAGTGAACCATCACATCTTCTAAAGACAGACACATCTACATTCGTAAATAGACAATTATATCCCATATTACATAATTGACTGACAGATAGTAAATTATATCCAAGAGACTCAACTAAAAACACATTAGATATAGAGTGCTCATTTGATATTGCAATCTTGCCTGAACCTTTCACCTTGCCTTGGTTCTCATCACCGAATATGATTGAATCTTGAGAATCCTTATTCTTGACGTAGGAGGTGAACATCTTCTTTTCCCCCGTTATATGGTTCGTGCATCCGCTGTCGATAATCTAGCTTGAACCCCCGGATGCATAAACCTGCAAGGCAAATTTAGGCTTGGGTCTTAGGTACCCAACTCTTGTTGGGTCCTACAAGGTTAGTCACAATTGTCTTAGGGACCCAAATGCAAGTTTTATCACCCTTGCATTTTGCCTCTAATTTCCTAGCAACTATCTTCCTATCCTTTCTACAAATAGCAAAGGAAGCATTCAAAGCATGATAAATTGTAGAGAGTTCATTCGTAACTTTCCTAGGAACATGAACAATATTCTTTCTAGGCACATGATGAATATTTTTCCTAGGCATATCTCTACCATGCATATAGGAAGAACTGGGAGCAAACATAGCATAAGAATCATAGGCATGTAAATCAAAAGTTGTCTTCTATCATTGTACATAAAAGCATGGTTCTTTTTAGTACTACTTTCCATAGGGGCCTTCCCTTTCTCCTTGGCGGAGATGGGAGTCTTATGGCTTGTCAAGTTCTTGGCTTCCCGCTTGAAGCCAAGCCCATCCTTAATTGAGGGGTGTCTACCAATCGTGTAGGCATCCCTAGCAAATTTTAGTTTATCAAAATTACTTTTGCTAGCCTTAAGTTGGGCATTAAGACTAGCCATTTCATCATTTAACTTTGCAATAGAAGCTACGTGTTCACTACAAGCATCAATATCAATATCTTTACATCTATTGCAAATAACAACATTTTCTACACAAGTTTTTGATTTACTAGCTATTTCTAACTTAGCATTCAAATCATCATTAATGCTCTTTAAGCTAGAAATCGTCTCATGGCAAGAAGATAATTCACAAGAAAGCATTTCATTTCTCTTAACTTCTAAGGCATGAGATTTTTGTGCTTCTACAAATTTGTCATGTTCTTCATACAACAAGTCCTCTTGTTTTTCTAAAAGCCTATTCTTATCATTCAAGGCATCAATCAATTCATTAATTTTATCTACCTTGGTTCTATCTAGGCCCTTAAATAAACATGAATAATCTATTTCATCCTCATCACTAGATTCATCCTCACTTGAAGAAGCATAAGTAGAGTTTCGAGTACATACCTTCTTCTCCCTTGCCATAAGGCATGTGTGACGCTTGTTAGGGAAGAGGGATGACTTGTTGAAGGCGGTGGCGGCAAGTCCTTCATTGTCGGAGTCGGACGAGGAGCAATCCGAGTCCCACTCCTTGCCAAGATGTGCCTCGCCCTTTGCCTTCTTATAGTTCTTCTTCTTCTCCCTCTTGTTCCCTTGATCCTGATCACTATCATTGTCGGGACAGTTAGCAATAAAATGACCAAGCTTACCACATTTGAAGCATGAGTGCTTCCCCTTTGTCTTGGTCTTGCTTGGCTGCCCCTTGCGACCCTTTAGCGTCGTCTTGAATCTTTTGATGATGAGGGCCATCTCTTCATCATTAAGTCCGGCCGCCTCAATTTGTGCCACCTTGCTAGGTAGTGCCTCCTTGCTTCTTGTTGCCTTGAGAGCAAGGGGTTGAGGCTCGTTGATCGGACCATTCAATGCGTCGTCCACGTATCTTGCCTCCTTGATCATCATTCGCCCGCTTATAAATTTTCCAAGGACTTCTTCGGGCGACATTTTGGTGTACCTGGGATTCTCACGAATATTATTCACCAAATGAGGATCAAGAACGGTAAAGGATCTTAGCATCAATCGGACGACGTCGTGGTCCGTCCATCGAGTGCTTCCGTAGCTCCTTATTTTGTTGATAAGGGTCTTGAGCCGGTTGTATGTTTGGGTCGGCTCCTCGCCCCTTATCATCGCGAATCATCCAAGCTCTCCCTCCACCAACTCCATCTTGGTGAGCAAGGTGACGTCGTTCCCCTCATGAGAAATCTTGAGGGTGTCCCAGATCTGCTTGGCATTGTCCAAGCCGCTCACTTTATGGTACTCGTCCCTGCACAAGGAGGCTAACAACACAGTAGTAGCTTGTGCATTCTTATGAATTTGCTCATTAATGAACATGGGACTATCCGTACTATCAAAGTGCATTCCACTCTCTACAATCTCCCATATACTAGGATGGAGAGAGAACAAGTGACTACGCATTTTGTGACTCCAAAATCCGTAGTCCTCTCCATCAAAATGAGGAGGTTTACCAAGTGGAATAGATAATAAATGAGCATTTGTACTTTGAGGAATACGAGAGTAATCAAAAGAAAAGTTCGATTTGACCGGTTTCCTTCTCTCGTAGTCGTTGTGGTCGTCGTCCTTTTGGGAAGAAGTAGACTCATCGCTGTCGTCGTAGTAGATGATTTCCTTGATGCGCCTCGTCTTCTTCTTCTTCCCATCTTTCCATCTATGGCCCGAGCCCGAGTCGGTAGGCTTGTCATCCTTCGGCTCGTTGACGAAAGATTCCTTCTCTTTATCGTTGATCACGATACCCTTCCCCTTAGGATCCATCTCTTCGGGCGATTAGTCCCTTTGGGAAGAGAACGGCTCCGATACCAATTGAGAGCACCTAGAGGGGGGGGTGAATAGGTGATCCTGTAAAACTTAAAACTTAAGCTACAAAAACTTGGTTAAGTGTTAGCACAATAATTGCCAAGTGGCTAGAGAGGAGTCAAAACACAATAACCACAAGAGATCAAACACAAAGATGGCACGGTGGTTATCCCGTGGTTCGGCCAAGACCAACGCTTTCCTACTCCACGTTGTGGTGTCCCAACGAACGAGGGTTGCAATCAACCCCTCTCAAGCGGTCCAAAGACCCACTTGAATACCACGGTGTTTTGCTTGCTTTTCTTAAGCCCGTTTGCGAGGAATCTCCACAACTTGGAGCCTCTCGCCCTTACACTTGAAGTTCACAAAGAAGCACGGAGCAAGGGTGGGATTAGCAACACACACAAGACACAAAAAATCACAGCAATACCACGCACACAAGTCGCAACGAGAGCTCACAACA
This sequence comes from Zea luxurians, assembly GCA_029449295.1. Classification (NCBI taxonomy): domain Eukaryota; kingdom Viridiplantae; phylum Streptophyta; class Magnoliopsida; order Poales; family Poaceae; genus Zea; species Zea luxurians. The sequence goes on along the minus strand of JAOPSE010000011.1, from coordinate 10,981,844 downwards.
CAACTCAATGAGTTCACCACTCAACTAGAGCTCTAATTGATATTGCAAAGAATCAAAGGCACGGGATCGAGGTCTTCGTGCTTAGGAATGTTGTAGGAATGCTTGGTGTATTCCTCCATGCGCCTAGGGGTCCCTTTTATAGCCCCAAGGCAGCTAGGAGCCGTTGAGAGCTGAAAGGGAAATGTGCCCTTGGGCCATTTCTAAGTATTTTGGTGATTTAGTGCCCAACACAAGTGCCTTAGTGTAAAAAGGTGGACAAAGTACAAATCAAGGATAAAGGTATGTTTCTCAGACTTAGTACATTGTTTTAGAGACTAATGTATTGTGTCTAAGTGCTAGAAACAGGAAAAATCCGATTGGAAATGTCTTGGCTCGAGCAGCCAAGACTTTGCTCAGTCTGGGTGCACCGGACTGTCGGTGGCTCACCGAACAGTGTCCGGTGGTGCACCGGACAGTGTCCGGTGCGCCAGGCTGGCTCGAGCGAAGTGGCCGCTCTCGGGATTTCACCGGCGACGTATGGCTATAATTCACCGGACTGTCCGGTGCGCACCGGACTGTCCGGTGAGCCAACGGTCGGCAGGGTCAACGGTCGGCCGCGCGATCTACGCGGGACACGTGGCCGAGCCAACGGCTAGAAGAAGGCACCGGACTGTCCGGTGTGCACCGGACATGTCCGGTGCGCCAACGGCTCTCAGTCTGCCAACGGTCGACTGCGCCATTTATGGAAAGAAATCGGGCACCGGACAGTGTCCGGTGTGCACCGGACTGTCCGGTGCGCCAGTCGTCAGAAGGCAAGATCAGCCTTCCTTGATTGCTCTCAACGGCTCCTAGCTGCCTTGGGGCTATAAAAGGGACCCCTAGGCGCATGGAGGATGACACCAAGCATTCCTACAACATTCCTAAGCACCAAGACATCGATTTCGCGCATTCTTTTCATTGTGATAGCATATAGAGCTCTAGTGGAGTTGTGAACTCATTGAGTTGTGTTGCGAGCTCTTGTTGCCATTTGTGTGCGTATTGACACTCTGATTCTTGTGTCTTGTGTGCGTTGCTAATCCCTACCTTGCTCCGTGTTCTTTGTGAATTTCAAGTGTAAGGGCGAGAGGCTCCAAGTTGTGGAGATTCCTCGCAAACGGGATTGAGAAAAAAGCAAGCAAAACACCGTGGTATTCAAGTGGGTCTTTGGACCGCTTGAGAGGGGTTGATTGCAACCCTCGTCCGTTGGGACGCCACAACGTGGAGTAGGCAAGCGTTGGTCTTGGCCAAACCACGGGATAACCACCGTGTCATCTCTGTGATTGATCCTTATTGGTTATTGTGTTTTGTTGAGAATTCCTCTCTAGCCACTTGGCAATTATTGTGCTAACGATTAACCAAGTTTTGTGGCTTAAGTTTTCAAGTTTCACAGGATCACCTATTCACCCCCCCCCCTCTAGGTGCTCTCAATTGGTATCAAAGTCGTTCTCTTCACAAAGGGACTAACCGCCCGAAGAGATGGATCCTAAGGGGAAGGGTATCGTGATCAACGATAAAGAGAAGGAATCCTTCGTCAACGAGCCGAAGGACGACAAGCCCACCGACTCCGGCTCGGGCCATAGACGGAAAGAAGGGAAGAAGAAGAAGACAAGACGCATCAAGGAGATCGTCTACTACGACAGCGATGAGTCTACTTCCTCCCAAAAGGATGACGACCACAACGACTACGAGAGAAGGAAACCGGTTAATTCAAACTTTTCTTTTGACTACTCTCATATTCCTCAAAGTGCAAATGCTCATTTATTATCCATTCCACTCGGCAAGCCTCCACAATTTGATGGGGAGGACTACGGATTTTGGAGCCACAAAATGCGTAGTCACCTATTCTCTATCCATCCTAGTATATGGGAGATTGTAGAGAGTGGAATGCACTTTGATAGTTCGGATAGTCCCATGTTCATTAATGAGCAAATCCATAAGAATGCACAAGCTACTACTGTTCTTCTAGCTTCATTGTGCAGGGATGAATATCACAAAGTGAGCGGCTTGGATAACGCCAAGCAGATCTGGGACACCCTCAAGATTTCTCATGAGGGGAACGACGTCACCTTGCTCACCAAAATGGAGTTGGTGGAGGGCGAGCTTGGACGGTTCGCAATGATAAGGGGCGAGGAGCCAACTCAAACATACAACCGGCTCAAGACCCTTATCAACAAAATAAGGAGCTACGGAAGCACGCGATGGACGGACCAAGACGTCGTCCGACTGATGCTAAGGTCCTTTACCGTTCTTGATCCTCATTTGGTGAATAATATTCGTGAGAATCCCAAGTACACCAAAATGTCGCCCGAAGAAGTCCTAGGAAAATTTGTTAGCGGGCGAATGATGATCAAGGAGGCGAGGTACGTGGACGACGCTTTGAATGGTCCGGTCAACGAGCCACAACCCCTTGCTCTCAAGGCAACAAGAAGCAAGGACGCGCTACCTAGCAAGGTGGCACAAATCGAGGCGGCCGGACTTAATGATGAAGAGATGGCCCTCATCATCAAGAGATTCAAGACGGCGCTAAAGGGTCGCAAGGGACAGCCAAGCAAGACCAAAGCCAAGGGGAAGCGCTCATGCTTCAAATGCGGTAAGATTGGTCATTTTATTGCTAACTGTCCCGATAATGAAAGTGACCAGGAACACGGGAGCAAGAGGGAGAAGAAAAAGAACTATAAGAAGGCAAAGGGCGAGGCACATCTTGGCAAGGAGTGGGATTTGGATTGCTCCTCATCCGACTCCGACAATGAAGGCCTCGCCGCCACCACCTTCAACAAGTCATCCCTCTTCCCCAACGAGCGTCACACATGCCTTATGGCAAGGGAGAAGAAGGTATGTACTCGAGACTCTACTTATGCTTCTTCAAGTGAAGACGAATCTAGTGATGAGGAAATAGATTACTCTAGCTTGTTCAAGGGATTGGATAGGAATAAAATTGATAAAATCAATGAATTGATTGATGCCTTGAATGAAAAGGATAGGTTTTTAGAAAAGCAAGAGGATTTGTTGTATGATGAACATGATAAATTTGTAGAGGCACAAAAATTCTATGCTTTAGAAGTTAAAAGAAATGAAATGCTTTCTTATGAACTATCTACTTGTCATGAAACCATTTCTACTTTACAAGGTGTTAACAATGATTTAAATGCTAAATTAGAAGTAGCAAATAAATCTAATTCTTGTGTAGAACATGTTATGATTTGCACTAGGTGTAAGGATTTTGATATTGATGCCTGTAATGGACACCTAGTTTCAATTTCGAGATTAAATAATGAAGTAGCTAGTCTTAATGCCCAACTTAAGACTAGCAAGAGTGATTTCGATAAGCTAAAATTTGCAAGGGATGCCTACACGATTGGTAGACACCCCTCAATTAAGGATGGACTTGGCTTCAAGAGGGAAGCCAAGGACTTAACAAGCCATAAGGCTCCCATCTCCGCCAAGGAGAAAGGGAAGGCCCCTATGGCAAGTAGTACTAAAAGGAACCATGCTTTTATGTACTTTGATAGAAGACAGTCTCATAGGAGTTGTAATGCTTTTGATTCACATAATTCTTATGCCATGTATGCTTCCAGTTCTTCCAATATGCATGGTAGAAATGTGCCTAGGAAAAATATTCATCATGTTCCTAGAAAAGTTATGAATGGTCCCTCTATAATTTATCATGCTTTAAATGCTTCCTTTGCTATTTGTAGAAAGGATAGGAAGATAGTTGCTAGGAAATTAGGGGCAAAACGCAAGGGTGATAAAACTTGCATTTGGGTCCCTAAGGAAATTGTGACTAACCTTGTAGGACCCAACAAGAGTTGGGTACCTAAGACCCAAGCCTAAATTTGCCTTGCAGGTTTATGCATCCGGGGGTTCAAGCTGGATTATCGACAGCGGATGCACAAACCATATGACGGGGGAGAAGAAGATGTTCACCTCCTACGTCAAGAATAAGGATTCTCAAGATTCAATCATATTCGGTGATGGGAACCAAGGCAAGGTGAAAGGTTTAGGCAAGATTGCAATATCAAATGAGCATTCTATCTCTAATGTGTTTTTAGTGGAGAGTCTTGGATATAATTTACTATCTGTTAGTCAATTATGCAATATGGGATATAACTGTTTATTTACAAATGTAGATGCGTCTGTCTTTAGAAGATGTGATGGTTCACTAGCTTTTAAGGGTGTACTAGACGGCAAACTTTACTTAGTTGATTTTGCAAAAGAAGAGGCCGGTCTAGATGCATGCTTAATGGCTAAGACTTGCATGGGCTGGTTGTGGCATCGCCGCTTAGCACATGTGGGAATGAAGAACCTCCACAAGCTTCTAAAGGGAGAACACGTGATAGGTCTAACCAATGTTCATTTCGAAAAAGATAGACCTTGTGCAGCTTGTCAAGCAGGTAAACAAGTGGGAGGAGCACATCACAGCAAGAATGTGATGACCACGTCAAGACCTCTGGAGCTGCTGCATATGGACCTCTTCGGACCCGTCGCCTATCTGAGCATAGGAGGAAGTAAGTATGGTCTAGTTATTGTTGATGACTTTTCCCGCTTCACTTGGGTGTTCTTTTTGCAGGATAAGTCTGAAACCCAAGGGACCCTCAAGCGCTTCCTCAGGAGAGCTCAAAATGAGTTCGAGCTCAAGGTGAAGAAGATAAGGAGCGACAACGGGTCCAAATTCAAGAATCTTCAAGTGGAGGAGTTCCTTGAGGAGGAGGGGATCAAGCACGAGTTCTCCGCTCCCTACACACCTCAGCAAAATGGTGTGGTAGAAAGGAAGAACAGGACGCTCATTGATATGGCGAGGACTATGCTTGGAGAGTTCAGGACCCCCGAGTGTTTTTGGTCGGAAGCCGTGAACACGGCTTGCCACGCCATCAACAGGGTCTATCTTCACCGCCTCCTCAAGAAGACCTCATACGAGCTGCTAACTGGTAACAAACCCAATGTATCGTACTTTCGTGTATTTGGGAGTAAATGCTACATTCTAGTGAAGAAGGGTAGGAATTCCAAATTTGCTCCCAAAGCTGTAGAAGGGTTTTTATTAGGTTATGATTCAAATACAAAGGCGTATAGGGTCTTCAACAAATCATCGGGTTTGGTTGAAGTCTCTAGCGATGTTGTATTTGATGAGACTAACGGCTCTCCAAGAGAGCAAGTTGTTGATCTTGATGATATAGATGAACAAGACGTTCCAACGGCCGCAATTCGCACCATGGCGATTGGAGATGTACGACCTCAGGAACAATTGGAGCAAGATCAACCGTCTTTCTCAACTATGGTGCATCCCCCAACCCAAGATGACGAACAGGTACCTCAAGTGGAGGCGCATGATCAAGGGGGAGCACAAGATGTTCAAGTTGAAGAGGAAGAAGCACCTCAGGCACCTCCAACCCAAGTTCGAGCGACGATCCAAAGGGATCATCCCGTCGACCAGATATTGGGTGATATTAGCAAGGGAGTAACTACTCGTTCAAGATTAGTTAATTTTTGTGAGCATTACTCTTTTGTCTCTTCTATTGAGCCTTTCAGGGTAGAAGAGGCCTTGCTAGATCCGGACTGGGTGTTGGCCATGCAGGAGGAACTCAACAACTTCAAGCGCAATGAAGTTTGGACACTGGTGCCTCGTCCCAAGCAAAATGTTGTGGGAACCAAGTGGGTGTTCCGCAACAAACAGGACGAGCACGGGGTGGTGACAAGGAACAAGGCTCGACTTGTGGCAAAAGGTTATGCCCAAGTCGCAGGTTTAGACTTTGAGGAGACGTTTGCTCCTGTGGCTAGGCTAGAGTCAATTCGTATTTTGCTAGCATATGCCGCTCACCATTCTTTCAGGTTGTACCAAATGGATGTCAAGAGCGCTTTCCTCAACGGGCCGATTAAGGAGGAGGTGTACGTGGAGCAACCCCCTGGCTTCGAGGATGAACGGTACCCCGACCACGTGTGTAAGCTCTCTAAGGCGCTCTATGGACTTAAGCAAGCCCCAAGAGCATGGTATGAATGCCTTAGAGACTTTTTAATTGCTAATGCTTTCAAGGTTGGAAAAGCCGATCCAACTCTTTTTACTAAGACTTGCGATGGTGATCTTTTTGTGTGCCAAATTTATGTCGATGACATAATATTTGGTTCTACTAACCAAAAGTCTTGTGAGGAGTTTAGCAGGGTGATGACGCAGAAATTCGAGATGTCGATGATGGGCGAGTTGAACTTCTTCCTTGGGTTCCAAGTAAAGCAACTCAAGGACGGCACCTTTATCTCCCAAACGAAGTACACGCAAGACCTGCTAAAGCGGTTTGGGATGAAGGACGCCAAGCCCGCAAAGACGCCGATGGGAACCGACGGACACACCGACCTCAACAAAGGAGGTAACTCCGTTGATCAAAAAGCATACCGGTCTATGATAGGGTCTTTACTTTATTTGTGTGCTAGTAGACCGGATATTATGCTTAGCGTATGCATGTGTGCTAGATTTCAATCCGATCCTAAGGAGTGTCACTTAGTGGCTGTGAAGCGAATTCTTAGATATTTAGTCGCTACGCCTTGCTTCGGGATCTGGTATCCAAAGGGGTCTAACTTTGACTTGATTGGATATTCAGATTCTGACTATGCTGGATGTAAGGTCGATAGGAAGAGTACATCGGGGACGTGCCAATTCTTAGGAAGGTCCCTGGTGTCGTGGAACTCTAAGAAACAAACTTCCGTTGCCCTATCCACCGCTGAGGCCGAGTATGTTGCCGCAGGACAGTGTTGTGCGCAACTACTTTGGATGAGGCAAACCCTCCGGGACTTTGGCTACAATCTGAGCAAAGTCCCACTCCTATGTGATAATGAGAGTGCTATCCGAATAGCGGAAAATCCTGTTGAGCACAGCCGCACAAAGCACATTGACATCCGGCATCACTTTTTGAGAGACCACCAGCAAAAGGGAGATATTGAAGTGTTTCATGTTAGCTCCGAGAACCAGCTAGCCGATATCTTTACCAAGCCTCTAGATGAGAAGACCTTTTGCAGGCTGCGTAGTGAGCTCAATATCTTAGATTCGCGGGACTTGGATTGAATTGTAGCATACATGTGTTTATGCCTTTGATCATGTTCATTCTGCATTTTGTTACTTATTGTGGTGCTCAAGTTGTACAAACACTCCCTGGACCTCACAAGTCCTTTTTGCAAGTGATGCACATTTTTAGGGGGGAGCTGTGCTACAACTTGACCCTTTGAGACTAACCATATTCTTGAGTTTGTTTGTTTTAGTCTCAAAGGAGATTTGAAAGGGAAAAGGTGGACTTGGACCATGCAAGACTTCCACTGCCCTCCGATGATAAGAGTAACTTTTCCAAGTTCATCTTTATACTCTTATTGCCTTTGTACTCTTATTTGAAGATTTTGGTGAGGCAATGGGGTTAAAGGGCCAAGTTTGATCCCGTTTTGGTGCTTGATGCCAAAGGGGGAGAAAATAAAGGCCAAAGCAATAGATGGATCAGCTACCACTTGAGAAATTTTGAAAATAGTAGATTAGAGCTTGTTGGTTTGTCAAAACTCTTTTATTGTCTCTTATGTCAAATGTTGGCCTCTTGTGGGGAGAAGTGTTGATTATGGGAAAAGGGGGAGTTTTTGAAATCCTTGATCAAAATTCTTTGGAAAACCTCTCTTTATGTCTACAAGTGGATTTGACTTAGAGATAGGAATTTGAGTTTGATTTGCAAAAACAAACCAAGTGGTGGCATAGAGTGATCCATATATGTCAAAATTGAATCAAAACAATTTGAGTTCTTGTTTAAATTGATTTTGTATTTGTTCTACTTGCTTTATGTTGTGTTGGCATAAATCACCAAAAAGGGGGAGATTGAAAGGGAAATGTGCCCTTGGGCCATTTCTAAGTATTTTGGTGATTTAGTGTCCAACACAAGTGCCTTAGTGTAAAAAGGTGGACAAAGTAAAAATCAAGGATAAAGGTATGTTTCTCAGACTTAGTACATTGTTTTAGAGACTAATGTATTGTGTCTAAGTGCTGGAAACAGGAAAAATCCGATTGGAAATGTCTTGGCTCGAGCAGCCAAGACTTTGCTCAGTCTGGGTGCACCGGACTGTCCGGTGGCTCACCGGACAGTGTCTGGTGGTGCACCGGACAGTGTCCGGTGCGCCAGGCTGGCTCGAGCGAAGTGGCCGCTCTCGGGATTTCACTGGCGACGTACGGCTATAATTCACCGGACTGTCCAGTGCGCACCGGACTGTCCGGTGAGCCAACGGTCGGCAGGGTCAACGGTCGGCCGCGCGATCTGCGAGGGACACGTGGCCGAGCCAACGGCTAGAAGAAGGCACCGGACTGTCCGGTGTGCACCGGACATGTCTGGTGCGCCAACGGCTCTCAGGCTGCCAACGGTCGACTGCGCCATTTATGGAAAGAAATCGAGCACCGGATAGTGTCCGGTGTGCACCGGACTGTCCGGTGCGCCAGTCGACAGAAGGCAAGATCAGCCTTCCTTGATTGCTCTCAACGGCTCCTAGCTGCCTTAGGGCTATAAAAGGGACCCCTAGGCGCATGGAGGATGACACCAAGCATTCCTACAACATTCCTAAGCACCAAGACATCGATTTCGCGCATTCTCTTCATTGTGATAGCATATAGAGCTCTAGTGGAGTTGTGAACTCATTGAGTTGTGTTGCGAGCTCTTGTTGCGATTTGTGTGCGTATTGACACTCTGATTCTTGTGTCTTGTGTGCGTTGCTAATCCCTCCCTTGCTCCGTGTTCTTTGTGAATTTCAAGTGTAAGGGCGAGAGGCTCCAAGTTGTGGAGATTCCTCGCAAACGGGATTGAGAAAAAGCAAGCAAAACACCATGGTATTCAAGTGGGTCTTTGGACCGCTTGATAGGGGTTGATTGCAACCCTCGTCCGTTGGGACGCCACAACGTGGAGTAGGCAGGCGTTGGTCTTGGCCGAACCACGGGATAACCACCGTGTCATCTCTGTGATTGATCCTTATTGGTTATTGTGTTTTGTTGAGAATTCCTCTCTAGCCACTTGGCAATTGTTGTGCTAACGATTAACCAAGTTTTGTGGCTTAAGTTTTCAAGTTTCACAGGATCACCTATTCACCCCCCCTCTAGGTGCTCTCAAGAGCATTCTAGGAAGGCTGATCTTGCCTTCTGTCGACTGGCGCACCGGACAGTCCGGTGCACACCGGACACTGTCCGGTGCCCGATTTCCTTCCAAAAATGGCACAGTCGACCGTTGGCAGCCTGAGAGCCGTTGGCGCACCGGACACTGTGAAAGGGAAATGTGCCCTTGGGCCATTTCTAAGTATTTTGGTGATTTAGTGTCCAACACAAGTGCCTAAGTGTAAAAAGGTGGACAAAGTACAAATCAAGGATAAAGGTATGTTTCTCAGACTTAGTACATTGTTTTATGGACTAATGTATTGTGTCTAAGTGCTGGAAACAGGAAAAATCCAATTGAAATGCCTTGGCTCAAGCAGCCAAGACTTTGCTCAGTCTGGGATCACCGGACTATCCGGTGGTGCACCGGACAGTGTCCGGTGCGCCAGGCTGGCTCGAGCGAAGTGGCCGCTCTCGGGATTTCACCGGCGACGTACGGCTATAATTCACCGGACTGTCCGGTGTACACCGGACTGTCCGGTGAGCCAACGGTCGGCCACGCGATCTGCGCGGGACACGTGGCCGAGCCAACGGCTAGAAGGAGGCACCGGACTGTCCAGTGTGCACCGGACATGTCCGGTGCGCCAACGGCTCTCAAGCTGCCAACGGTCGACTGCACTATTTATGGAAAGAAATCGGGCACCGGACAGTGTCCGGTGTGCACCGGACTGTCCGGTGCGCCAGTCGACAGAAGGCAAGATCAGCCTTCCTTGATTGCTCTCAACGGCTCCTAGCTGCCTTGGGGCTATAAAAGGGACCCCTAGGCGCATGGAGGAGAACACCAAGCATTCCTACAACATTCCTGTCGGCGTTCCGAGACCGGGGGGTCCTCGAGCCGACGAGTGAGAGTGCCGCGTGCCCCAGCCCAGATGGGTCGAGCGCGTGGAGCGAGCGCGAAGGGGGGAACAGAGAGAGAGAGAGAGTCGGTGGCCGGAGCCGGGTCGTGAGGGAGTCGGAGAAATTCCCGCGGCCTTCGTGTTCGTCCCGCGCCCAGGTCGGGTGCGCTTGCAGTAGGGGGTTACAAGCGTCCGCACGAGGTGAAGGGAGAGAGCGGCCCCGAGAGAGCGCCTGCCCCTGCCTTTCGTCCTCGCGAGGCCAACCTTCTCTAAGAAGGCCCTGGCCCTTCCTTTTATAGTCGTAAGGAGAGGGTCCAGGTGTACAAGATGGGGGTGTAGCAACGTGCTACGTGTCTAGCGAGGGAGAGCTAGCGCCCTATGTACATGCCCAGGTGGCAGCCGGAGAGATCTTGGCACCCTGTTGGTGTGGCGTCGTGGCTGTTGGAGGAGTAACGGAGCCGGACGGGAGGACAGCTGTCGAGGTGGCTGGGTCCTTGCTGACGTTCTCCTGCTTTCGTAAGGGAGCTGGGAGCCGCCGTCGTCATGATCTAGCGGGGCGCCATCATGGCCTATCTGGCATAGCTGGCCAGATGGGACGCCGGTCTTGTTCTCTGCGACCCAAGTCGGCTCAGGGCAGGGTGATGATGACGCTTCCTGTTGACGTGGTGGTCTCGTATCCTAGGTCGGGCGTCGTGGAGGCTCCTCCGAGGCCGAGGCTGAGTCCGTCCTGCAAGACAGAGACAGAGTCCGAGCCCTGGGTCGGGCGAGGCGGAGATTATTCGGCAGAGGCCGAGGCGGAGTCCGAGCCCTGGGTCGGGCGAGGCGGAGGTCGCCGTCTTCCGGGGCCTTAGCCCGAGTCCGAGCCCTGGGTCGGGCGGAGCGGAGTTCGCCGTCTTCCGGGGCCTTAGCCCGAGTCCGAGCCCTGGGTCAGGCGGAGCGGAGTTCGCCGTCTTCCGGGGCCTTAGCCCGAGTCCGAGCCCTGGGTCGGGCGGAGCGGAGTTCGCCGTCTTCCGGGGCCTTAGCCCGAGTCCGAGCCCTGGGGTCGGGCGGGGCGGAGTTCGCCGTCTTCCGGGGCCTTAGCCCGAGTCCGAGCCCTGGGTCGGGCGGAGCGGAGTTCGCCGTCTTCCGGGGCCTTAGCCCGAGTCCGAGCCCTGGGTCGGGCGGAGTCTCCTATGGCACCACTGGCGAAGTCTGGTCGCCCGTCGGTCTTACCTTTTGCGTTAAACGCCCCGGTGACTCGGTCGGTTGGTGCGGTGATTTAGTCAGGGTTTCTCCTTATCGGAGGCGGGGCCTAGGGCGAGCCGGAGATGCGTCTGCCGTGAAAGAGGAGACCTCAGGCGAGACGGAGTCATCTTAGGGTCGGCTGCCCTCGCCCGAGGCTAGGCTCGGGCGTGGCGTGGTCAAGTCACTCGTATGGACTGATCCCTGACTTAATCAAACCCATCAGGCCTTTGCAGCTTTATGCTGATGGGGGTTACCAGCTGAGAATTAGGCGTCTTGAGGGTACCCCTAATTATGGTCCCCGACAGTAGCCCCCGAGCCTCGAAGAGAGTGTTAACACTCGCTTGGAGGCTTGCATCGCACTTTTTTGCAAGGGGACCAGCCTTTCTCGGAGGTACTTTGTTCCGGTGGGTGCGCGCGAGCGCACCCGCCGGGTGTAGCCCCCGAGGCCTCGGAGGAGTGGTTTCACTCCTTCGAGGTCTTAATGCCTCGCGCAATGCCTCGGCTGGTCTGGCGGTTCCCTCATGCGAGCAGGGCGTAACCCAGGTGCACTGTCAGGGCCCAAGTTCTCGGGCTGGTATGTTGACGCTGTCAACGGTTCGGCCGGAGCCGGGTTTGCGAGAGCAGCCCCCGAGCCCTCGCACGGAGCGAGAGGACGATCAGGGACAGACTCGACTTTTTATATACGCCCCTACGTCGCCTTTCCGCAAGGAGGAGGGGGGGAGTGCGCCATGTTACCCTCGATGGGCACCGAACATGGTGTCTCCGGTGAGCTGCGATCGGGTAATCCGAGTGGACGTCCGTGCCCCGTTCGTTAGGGGTCGGCTAGGGGCCCGGAGGCACGCCCAAAAGTACCTGCGGGTGATCTGCCGGACCCGGTCCCCTAGCGACGGGGTCCGAGGGCTCGTTGCCTCCCTCCGATGGGATTCCGTTACAGAGTCGTTCCCGCTGGTCTCGGAAATGTCCTAGGGTACCTCGGGAGCGCAGCCCGAGCCTTGGTTATGTATCGAACGTACCCCTGGTCATCCCTCGCTCGGTGTCTGAGGCGACTGTGAACCCTTCGACAGGCCAGCCTTCGAACCCCTGATCAGTAGGGGGCACGGAGCCCGAGTAGCCTGAGGCGGTCGTGGAACCTTTCGGGGGCCGACCTTCGAACCCCTGACCAGTAGTGGGTGTCGGGCCCACGCGATCTGAGGCGGCTGTTGAACCCTTCGGGGGGCCAGCCTTCGAACCCCTGATCAGTAGGGAGGCTCGGAGCCTAGTTCCTTCACGAGGAAGGATCCCTTTGGGGTTATCCCCCTTCTCGGTCCCTGTTGCAAGAGATAAAGAAGGAAAAGGGAAATGGATTCGAAATTGAACGTCGTGGCGTACCTTTTTCGGCGTGGTCGTTTTGGCGGAGGCGAAGCGTCGCCAGCTGCCCCTGCCAGAAACGTTACCTGTTTCGCCGCGGAGTTAATGCGCCGGGGTAAGCGGTCGGCGAGGCTGCCGTTGCGTGCGCGAGCCGTTCGAGGTACGGGTCACGGACGCGTCGTCTTCACGCCGTGAAAGGGGGTTCTCTTGCTGCCTCCGGATGGGACGTGAGCCTGGCCGATGGCGTGACTGCTGCCCTCGCGCGCCTGCCACCGTCATCACTGCCGGCCCATTTTTGACCGCGTTTGACCGCTGCGCCAGGCTGGCGCCGCTGGATCGCAGGCTGGGCGGCCTCGAGTCGCGGTATCGGTTCCGCAATCGAGGAGGTGCGGTGGTGGAGCGAGAGGCGCGGTGGTTCGCATGCAGCGCCCGGCGCGCCAGTTGAACGACGCGTGGGCTTGAGCCGTCGCGCTGGCCTGTCAGGAGTCGGAGAGGCGCGTCCACTTGGCGCGGTTGCATGTCGCCTGCATGGCCGCTCGCCCCTTTTACCCGTTGGTCTGGGCAAAAGTGGAGGGTTACTTGTAACCGCTGGGCGGTTGCGTGCGTCGTGCGCGGCGGTTCGGCTTTCTCTGCTTGGAGCCGGTCCGCATGACAGGCGGGCCCCAGCCCCCGTGCCGCAGGGGAGGACTTTGGAGGCGTGTTGGAGAAGACTCAGCCCGCGACGGTTGAGGGCGCAAGCAGGGGGAGTTGCCTTTAAAAGGAGGGCGACCCTCTTCGTGAGGTGACCATGTCTCCTACCTCCCTTATGCATTGCGTCTTTCCATCTTCCGAGCCCCCGGATGGGGGAAACCGCCGTCTTTTCGCTCCATCGCCGGAGGGACGCAACTCTGTGGGAGTTGGTACCTTTCAGCCATCGTTCGGCTTCAAGGATTTTCATCAGGCAGCCCGGCTGCACCCCTCTACCGGTGGTCACCCAAGAGGGCGACCTCTGGCTTGATGGTGGGGGAAAGCGAGCCGGGCTGCGGTCTCTGCCCCTCCCTCGGCCTCAAGGATTTTCATCACCAGGCCAAGAGGGAGGACGAGGCGAGCCAGGGAGCTGTCTCCGTGTGGGTCGGTTGCCCTCTTCTTCCCCGTGTTCCTGGGGTGAGAACGGCATCCTCCAGCATCACGGAGACTTCCTCTAGCCATGCCGGAAGTGGGGGGTCCCGAGGCGTCGGCGGACGGAACTGGCTTCTCTACTGATGAGATTGCCAACTCCGTCAGTAGCCCTGGGTCTCCGTCTCCCGGCCTGAATGGCTGGCTCTCGTCCTCGGGGGGTGAGAGTCTTTCCGCTGCCCCGCAGGTCCGCCCCTATCGAGTGGGGTTGTTTGTACCTGCGGGGGGGGGAACCGGAGTTCCGTTTGTAATGGCACTTCGGGTGCGGGTTTTTTGTTCATTTTCGGCTTTCGGGGCCTGAACATGTATGTAACTCCGGCACAGAGCCGTGTTTTTTCCTCATTTCTGAGCAATAATACTTGCCTGTCGATTGTCTGAATCGCTTCACCAAGCATGAGTCGCCCCGTGTCCAGGTGACGAGTGAGGTATCCGTATCCCGGAGGCGTAGGAATCCCTCGGCTCGGTCGGACCTGTTGTCCGAGGCTCCTCTGGCTTAGTTAAAGAGACCCCTCGGCCGCTCTTCGACGAGCCGAGGCTAGGGGTAGCGATATCAGCACAAGCGGAGGCGTTGTTAGCTCGGAAATGAAACCTGGTTGGCCGGAGCCCAGCTGGGTCGTCTGCTGGCAGGATCGACGCCGGAGCTGATTGGCCGAGGCCTCGGACCGAGCTGGCGCCCTCGGAAGGTGGTCGGCCGAGGCCCCGGAGGTGGCCGGCCGAGCCGTCCGCTCGGGCCGGATTCTCGGGGAAGCCTCTGGCGGAGATTGCTCGAGCGCGGTGACGACGTCGTCCTTCGGAGCGGAGGCCCTCGGACCGCGTCGTCGCCCGAGGCTAGGTCGGGCCTTGCCGAAGGTGCTGCTGATGCCGAGGGTGTCGACGCCCTCTTCCAGCGTCAAGATCCGCGCCTGCAGGGTCAAGTCGTCTTGTAGCGTGGGCCTTGTGCGGCCGTTGAGGCCAGAACACACACCCTTGTCGCGTTATAAAGCTGTGTCTCTTTTCCTCTTGTTTCGAGTATCTGGACTTTTTGTCGGTAGCAGGGATGTTAGTGCGAGCAAGAGTTGCTTCTCGCGGGAGGTGATGAGTGAGGTATCCGTATCCCGGAGGCGTGGGAGTCCCTCGGCTCGGTCGGCCTCGCCGCTTACGCGTACTTTTACCCATCCATGAGGCCCTGTCACCGACTCGGTCGAGAAGGCTCGAAGAACCTGCTTCAACAGAAGAGCTTCCGTACGTAAAGACTCATTCGATCCGCGGAGTCACTTTATCCGAGCGCGAGTTACTTATCGCAGAAGGTGATGAGTGAGGTATCCGTATCCCGGAGGCGTAGGAGTCCCTCGGCTCGGTCAGCCTTGACTGCTTACGTGTACCCCGTCGTTTCCAGGACCCACTTTCCGAAATAGTCAAAAAGCACGAAAGATGTTCTGGTGAAAGAGGTTTTTTTGTTCGAGGAAAATTTTGACGCAGAGGGGGTTAACCCCCTTTTAGCCCCCGAGGGAGGGTCGGGCTCTGCCGAGGCGAGGCCGACCCTTCCTTGTTGACTAAACTTTGCGCAGGTATGGGGTATATGAACAACTTGGAAACATGTTAAGGATAGAAGCGACGTAGCTGTTGGATGTTCCAAGCGTTGCCGTAGACCTCGCCTTGACTGTTGGCCAGCTTGTACGTTCCGGGCTTCAGAACTTTGGCGATGATGAACGGCCCCTCCCAGGGGGGCGTTAGCTTGTGCCTTCCTCGGGCGTCTTGCCGCAGCCGAAGCACCAGATCGCCCACCTGGAGATCTCGGGGTCGGACCCCTCGGGCGTGGTAGCGTCGCAGGGACTGCTGATACCGTGCCGAGTGTAGTAAGGCCCTGTCCCGAGCCTCGTCCAGCTGGTCCAGCGAGTCTTCTCGGCTGGCTTGGTTGCTTTCTTCGTTGTAGGCCCTCGTCCTCGGGGAGCCGTATTCCAGGTCCGTGGGCAGGATTGCCTCGGCCCCGTAGACCAGGAAGAACGGCGTGAATCCCGTGGCCCGGCTTGGCGTCGTCCTCAGGCTCCAGACCACCGAGGGGAGTTCCTTCATCCATCGCTTGCCGAATTTGTTGAGGTCGTTGTAGATCCGAGGCTTGAGCCCTTGTAGAATCATGCCATTGGCACGTTCCACTTGCCCATTCGACATGGGGTGAGCTACGGCGGCCCAGTCCACCCGGATGTTGTGATCCTCGCAAAAATCCAAGAATTTTTTGCCGGTGAACTGGGTGCCATTGTCGGTGATGATGGAGTTCGGGACCCCGAAGCGATGGATGATGTTGGTGAAGAACGCCACCGCCTGCTCGGACCTGATGCTATTTAGGGGTCGGACCTCGATCCACTTGGAGAATTTGTCGATGGCGACCAGCAGGTGCGTGTAGCCCCCGGGCGCCTTCTGCAAAGGGCCGACGAGGTCCAGACCCCACACAGCGAAGGGCCAGGTGATGGGTATCGTCTGCAGAGCCTGAGCGGGCAGGTGGGTCTGCTTCGCATAGAATTGGCACCCTTCGCAGGCGCGGACAATTCTAGTGGCGTCAGCCACCGCCGTTGGCCAGTAGAAGCCTTGGCGGAAAGCGTTCCCAACGAGGGTTCGAGGTGCTGCATGATGACCGCAAGCCCCCGAGTGTATTTCCTGCAGGAGGTCCTGACCCTCGGCGATGGAGATACATCGCTGGAGGATGCCCGAGGGGCTGCGGTGGTAGAGCTCCTTCTCATCGCCCAGCAGGACGAATGATTTCGCGCGTCGCGCTACCCGCCGAGCCTCGGCTCGGTCGAGTGGCAGTTCTCCTTGGCGGAGATATTGCAGGTACGGGGTTTGCCAATCTTGATCTGGCGCGACCCCGTTCTGCTCCTCCTCGACGTGCAGCGCTTCGCCCTCGGGCTCCGAGGGTTCCTCGGGTTGAGCCGAGGATGGCTCGGGCCGGGCCGAGGTTACCTCGGACGAGACCGAGGGTGCCTCGGGCTCGGGCGTGTCGCCTATCTTGACGGAGGGTTGGTGCAGATCCCGGGAGAAGACGTCCGGCGGAACCGTTGTCCGCCCCGAGGCTATCTTCGCCAACTCGTCCGCAGTCTCGTTGTAGCGCCGGGCGATGTGGTTAAGCTCGAGCCCGTAGAACTTGTCTTCCAGGCGTCGAACCTCTTCACAGTAAGCCTCCATCTTCGGGTCGCGGCAGTGGGAGTTCTTCATGACTTGGTCGATGACGAGTTGCGAGTCGCCGCGCGCGTCGAGGCGTCGGACCCCTAGCTCGATGGCGATTCGCAGTCCGTTGATCAGAGCCTCGTACTCAGCCACATTGTTGGACGCCGGGAAATGGAGGCGGAGCACATAGCGCAGGTGTTTTCCGAGGGGCGAGACGAAAAGCAGGCCCGCGCCAGCTCCCGTCTTCATCAGTGACCCGTCGAAAAACATGGTCCAGAGCTCTGGCTGGATCGGAGCCGTTGGCAACTGGGTATCGACCCATTCGGCTACGAAATCCGCCAGTACCTGGGACTTGATGGCCTTCCGAGGGGCAAACGAGATCGCCTTGCCCATGATTTCCACCGCCCACTTCGCGATCCGTCCCGAGGCTTCTCGGCACTGGATGATCTCCCCCAGGGGGAAGGATGACACCACAGTCACCGGATGGGACTCGAAGTAATGTCGCAGCTTTCGCCTCGTCAGGATCACTGCATATAGCAGCTTCTGGACTTGTGGGTAGCGGATCTTGGTCTCGGACAGCACTTCGCTGACGAAGTAGACTGGCCTCTGAACGGGCAAAGCATGCCCCTCTTCCTGCCTTTCGACTACGATCGCGGCGCTGACCACCTGAGTGGTTGCGGCGACGTAGACCAGGAGGGTTTCCCCATCAGCTGGGGGTACCAAGATGGGCGCCTGGGTGAGGAGCGCTTTCAGGTTCCCGAGGGCTTCCTCGGCCTCGGGAGTCCAAGTGAAGCACTCGGCCTTTCTTAAGAGGCGGTACAGGGGCAGGCCTCTTTCGCCGAGGCGCGAGATGAAACGGCTCAAGGCCGCGAGGCATCCCATGACCCTCTGTACGCCTTTTAAGTCTTTGATGGGCCCCATGTTCGTGATCGCTGCGATCTTCTCCGGGTTGGCTTCGATGCCCCGCTCGGAGACGATGAACCCCAAGAGCATGCCTCGGGGCACCCCGAAGACGCACTTCTCGGGATTGAGCTTGACGCCCTTCGCCTTGAGGCACCGGAATGTCAGTTCGAGGTCGGAGAGAAGGTCGGAGGCTTTCCTTGTCTTGACTACGATGTCATCGACGTAGGCCTCGACCGTGCGACCAATGTGTTCACCGAACACATGGTTCATGCACCGCTGGTACGTTGCACCCGCGTTCCTCAAACCGAACGGCATTGTGATGTAACAGTACATGCCGAAGGGCGTGATGAAAGAAGTCACGAGCTGGTCGGACTCTTTCATCTTGATTTGATGATACCCTGAGTAAGCATCGAGGAAAGACAGGGTTTCGCACCCTGCAGTGGAGTCCACGATCTGATCGATGCGAGGTAGAGGGTAGGGGACCTTCGGACATGCTTTGTTGAGACCAGTGTAGTCTACACACATCCGCCACTTCCCCCCTTTTTTCCTCACAAGCACAGGGTTGGCAAGCCATTCGGGATGGAATACCTCTTTGATAAACCCTGCTGCCATCAGCTTGTGGACCTCCTCGCCTATCACCCTGCGCCTTTCCTCGTTGAATCGGCGCAGAGGTTGTCTGACCGGTCGGGCCCCAGCCCGAATATCCAGCGAGTGCTCGGCGACTTCCCTCGGTATGCCAGGCATGTCCGAGGGACTCCACGCGAAAACGTCGGCGTTTGCGCGGAGAAAGTCGACGAGCACTGCTTCCTATTTGGGGTCGAGCCCGGAACCGATCCGGATCTGCTTGGAGGTGTCGCCACTGGGGTCGAGAGGGACGGCCTTAACCGTCTCCGCTGGCTCGAAGTTGCCGGCATGCCGCTTTACGTCCGGCACCTCTCGGGAGAGGCTTTCCAGGTCGGCAATGAGGGCCTCGGACTCGGCGAGGGCCTCGGCGTACTCCACGCATTCCACATCGCATTCGAAGGCGTGTTTGTACGTGGGGCCGACGGTGATGACCCCGTTGGGTCCCGGCATCTTGAGCTTTAGGTAGGTGTAGTTGGGGATGGCCATGAACTTCGCGTAACATGGCCTTCCCAACACCGCGTGGTAGGTTCCTCGGAACCCGACCACCTCGAACGTCAAAGTCTCCCTTCGGAAGTTGGAGGGTGTTCCGAAGCAGACAGGGAGGTCGAGCTGTCCGAGGGGCTGGACGCGCTTCCCGGGAATGATCCCGTGGAAGGGCGCAGCGCCTGCTCGGACAGACGACAGGTCGACGCGCAGGAGCCTGAGGGTCTCGGCGTAGATGATGTTGAGGCAGCTGCCTCCATCCATCAGGACCTTGGTGAGCCTGACGTCGCCGATGACGGGATCGACGACGAGCGGGTACTTCCCCGGGCTCGGCACGTGGTCGGGGTGGTCGTCTCGATCGAAGGTGATGGGCTTGTCGGACCAGTCTAGATAGACTGGCGCCGCCACCTTCACCGAGCAGACCTCCCGACGCTCTTGCTTACGATGTCGAGCCGAGGCGTTTGCCGCATGCCCTCCGTAGATCATGAAGCAATCGCGGACCTCTGGGAACTCTCCTGCTTGGCGATCCTCCCTTTTGTCGTTGTCGTGAGCCTTGCCACCCTCTGCGGGTGGCCCGGCCCGATGGAAGTGACGCCGAAGCATAACGCACTCTTCGAGGGTGTGCTTGACGGGCCCCTGATGGTAGGGGCACGTCTCCTTGAGTGCCTTGTCGAAGAGGTTAGCACCTCCGGGGGGCTTCCGAGGGTTCTTGCGCTCGGCGGCGGCGACAAGGTCTGCATCGGGAACGTCGCGTTTCGCTTGCGACTTCCTCCTGCCTCTCTTCTCGGCGCCGCGCGGAGTAGACGCCTCGGGAGCATCTTCCGACGGGCGGCCCTGGGGCTGCTTGTCCTTTCGGAAGATGGCCTCTACCGCCTCCTGGCCGGAGGCGAACTTGGTGGCGATGTCCATCAGCTCGCTCGCCCTGGTGGGGGTCTTGCGACCCAGCTTGCTCACCAGGTCGCGGCAGGTGGTGCCAGCGAGGAACGCGCCGATGACATCGGAGTCGGTGATGTTGGGTAGCTCGGTGCGCTGCTTCGAGAACCGCCGGATGTAGTCCCGAAGGGACTCTCCCGGCAGTTGCCGACAGCTTCGGAGGTCCCAGGAATTTCCGGGGCGCACGTACGTGCCCTGGAAGTTCCCGGCGAAAGCCTGGACCAAATCTTCCCAGTTGGAAATCTGCCCCGGAGGCAGGTGCTCCAACCAGGCACGAGCGGTGTCGGAGAGAAACAGGGGGAGGTTTCGGATGATGAGGTTGTCATCGTCCGTCCCACCCAGCTGACAGGCCAGGCGGTAGTCCGCAAGCCACAATTCCGGTCTCGTTTCCCCCGAGTACTTCGTGATAGTAGTCGGGGGTCGGAATCGGGGCGGAAACGGCGCCCGCCGAATGGCTCGGCTAAAGACCTGCGGGCCGGGTGGTTCGGGCGAGGGACTCCGATCCTCCCCGCTGTCGTAACGTCCCCCACGCCTGGGGTGGTAACCTCGGCGCACCCTTTCGTCGAGGCGTGCCCGACGGTCGCGATGAGGGTGCTCGACGCCGAGGTGGCCCGGGGCCGCAGGCGCGGTGGTGCGCGTGCGCCCGGTGAAGGCCGAGGCTTCCCGCGTGAGTCGGGAAGTCGAGGCACGAGGTTCCGAGGGGTATCCCTGCCTGCGGGAGGCAGAGCTCTCGGCCCGCCGGGCCGCAGCGCCTTCCAGGAGATGCCTGAGTTCTCCCTGGATTCGCCGACCCTCGGTGGTTGATGACTCCGGCATCGCGCGGAGGAGCATTGCTGCAGCGACCAGGTCCTGGCCAGTCCCGCCGGATGCGGGTGGCGGTTTGTCCCTGGCATCGTTGGCGATGCGGTGCTGGAGACCTTGGGGCAGGTGACGTATTCCTCCGGCCGGGGGTTGGCTCGCCCATACCTGCCCGATGTTCTGGCGGATTGCCTCGAGCGCTCCTGCTCCTTCATCGAACCCGGCCTGCGCCCCGCGGACTTGCTCGAGCTGTGGGTCGTGACCCCCCGCCGGAACGGGGACCACAGCTAGCTCCCGCGGGATGTCGGCGCGAGGCGCTGGCCTAGGGGGATCACCATCCTCCGGCATGCCGAGACAGCCGCCTCCGGAGGGATCCCCTAGCTCGATGTGGAAACATTCGCGACTCGGGCCGCAGTCCTTGTCGCCAAGGCTGCGGCTGCCGTCGGAACAGTCGGAGAGGCAGTAGTCACATGCGGTCATAAAGTCCCGCATGGCACTAGGGTTGCCAGATCCGGAGGAATCCCAGCAGATGCTGGGGTCGTCATCTTCCTCGGACCCAGAGGGTCCGTAGGTCGAGACACCCGTCAATCGGTCCCAAGGCGACCGCACACGAAACCCCAGAGAGGTTGCACTCGCCTCAATGTGAGCGCCCGCCAAAGCGAGGTCGCCAGGCGGGCTGAGGCCGAGTCGAAATAACGAAAGATGGGGAGCAGTCGGTACCTTTTTGTCGACGAGGAGCGATGAAGTCGTGTCGGGAGCTGACCGCGCCGTCGTCTTGGGTACGAGGGCGACGTCCTGCAGGCCCTCCGTGAGCGTGCTGGCGTCGTCCACCTGCTCGGGGTCGACGTGTTGCGGGGGGATGGCGCTCGCGTTTGCCTCGAACGCGAGGGCGACGCTTGGCGTGCCCTCCGCTGGGGCGCCGGGGATGTCGATTTGCTCGACAGCCGTCGGAGCGCGGCCTCCCGCTCGGCCCCGGTTGCCCCGCCTCCTCCTCCTCCGATGGCGAGGGAGAGGATGGGGCGAGCTCGAACGTTGTCCTTCCCCAACGCGGGAAAGACGTCATCGATTCCGCCGCCTGCGGGCGGGCTGTCCGCCGCCGATGTCGCCGTCGCGCGGCGGTGGAAGGAGTATCATGTCGTAGTCGCCATCGAGAGACATGAACTCGAGGTTCCCGAAACGGAGCACCGTCCCGGGTTGAAGAGGTTGTTGGAGACTGCCCATCTGGAGCTTGACGGGAAATCGAACGTCAACACGCAGCGTGCCCCTACCTGGCGCGCCAACTGTCGGCGTTCCGAGACCGGGGGGTCCTCGAGCCGACGAGTGAGAGTGCCGCGTGCCCCAGCCCAGATGGGTCGAGCGCGTGGAGCGAGCGCGAAGGGGGGAACAGAGAGAGAGAGAGTCGGTGGCCGGAGCCGGGTCGTGAGGGAGTCGGAGAAATTCCTGCGGCCTTCGTGTTCGTCCCGCGCCCAGGTCGGGTGCGCTTGCAGTAGGGGGTTACAAGCGTCCGCACGAGGTGAAGGGAGAGAGCGGCCCCGAGAGAGCGCCTGCCCCTGCCTTTCGTCCTCGCGAGGCCAACCTTCTCTAAGAAGGCCCTGGCCCTTCCTTTTATAGTCGTAAGGAGAGGGTCCAGGTGTACAAGATGGGGGTGTAGCAACGTGCTACGTGTCTAGCGAGGGAGAGCTAGCGCCCTATGTACATGCCCAGGTGGCAGCCGGAGAGATCTTGGCAACCTGTTGGTGTGGCGTCGTGGCTGTTGGAGGAGTAACGGAGCCGGACGGGAGGACAGCTGTCGAGGTGGCTGGGTCCTTGCTGACGTTCTCCTGCTTTCGTAAGGGAGCTGGGAGCCGCCGTCGTCATGATCTAGCGGGGCGCCATCATGGCCTATCTGGCATAGCTGGCCAGATGGGACGCCGGTCTTGTTCTCTGCGACCCAAGTCGGCTCAGGGCAGGGTGATGACGCTTCCTGTTGACGTGGCGGTCTCGTATCCTAGGTCGGGCGTCGTGGAGGCTCCTCCGAGGCCGAGGCTGAGTCCGTCCTGCAAGACAGAGACAGAGTCCGAGCCCTGGGTCGGGCGAGGCGGAGATTATTCGGCAGAGGCCGAGGCGGAGTCCGAGCCCTGGGTCGGGCGAGGCGGAGGTCGCCGTCTTCCGGGGCCTTAGCCCGAGTCCGAGCCCTGGGTCGGGCGGAGCGGAGTTCGCCGTCTTCCGGGGCCTTAGCCCGAGTCCGAGCCCTGGGTCGGGCGGAGCGGAGTTCGCCGTCTTCCGGGGCCTTAGCCCGAGTCCGAGCCCTGGGTCGGGCGGAGCGGAGTTCGCCGTCTTCCGGGGCCTTAGCCCGAGTCCGAGCCCTGGGGTCGGGCGGGGCGGAGTTCGCCGTCTTCCGGGGCCTTAGCCCGAGTCCGAGCCCTGGGTCGGGCGGAGCGGAGTTCGCCGTCTTCCGGGGCCTTAGCCCGAGTCCGAGCCCTGGGTCGGGCGGAGTCTCCTATGGCACCACTGGCGAAGTCTGGTCGCCCGTCGGTCTTACCTTTTGCGTTAAACGCCCCGGTGACTCGGTCGGTTGGTGCGGTGATTTAGTCAGGGTTTCTCCTTATCGGAGGCGGGGCCTAGGGCGAGCCGGAGATGCGTCTGCCGTGAAAGAGGAGACCTCAGGCGAGACGGAGTCATCTTAGGGTCGGCTGCCCTCGCCCGAGGCTAGGCTCGGGCGTGGCGTGGTCAAGTCACTCGTATGGACTGATCCCTGACTTAATCAAACCCATCAGGCCTTTGCAGCTTTATGCTGATGGGGGTTACCAGCTGAGAATTAGGCGTCTTGAGGGTACCCCTAATTATGGTCCCCGACAATTCCTAAGCACCAAAACATCGATTTCGCGCATTCTTTTCATTGTGATAGCATATAGAGCTCTAGTGGAGTTGTGAACTCATTGAGTCGTGTTGCGAGCTCTTGTTGCGATTTGTGTGCGTGTTGACACTCTAATTCTTGTGTCTTGTGTGCGTTGCTAATCCCTACCTTGCTCCGTGTTCTTTGTGAATTTCAAGTGTAAGGGCGAGAGGCTCCAAGTTGTGGAGATTCCTCGCAAACGGGATTGAGAAAAAAGCAAGCAAAACACCGTGGTATTCAAGTGGGTCTTTGGACCGCTTGAGAGGGGTTGATTGCAACCCTCGTCCGTCGGGACGCCACAACGTGGAGTAGGCAAGCGTTGGTCTTGGCCGAACCACGGGATAACCACCGTGTCATCTCTGTGATTGATCCTTATTGGTTATTGTGTTTTGTTGAGAATTCCTCTCTAGCCACTTGGCAATTATTGTGCTAACGATTAACCAAGTTTTGTGGCTTAAGTTTTCAAGTTTCACAGGATCACCTATTCACCCCCCCCCCCCCTCTAGGTGCTCTCAATTGGTATCGGAGCCGTTCTCTTCACAAAGGGACTAACCGCCCGAAGAGATGGATCCTAAGGGGAAGGGTATCGTGATCAACGATAAAGAGAAGGAATCCTTCGTCAACGAGCCGAAGGACGACAAGCCCACCGACTCTGGCTCGGGCCATAGACGGAAAGAAGGGAAGAAGAAGAAGATGATACGCATCAAGGAGATCGTCTACTACGACAGCGATGAGTCTACTTCCTCCCAAAAGGACGACGACCACAACGACTACGAGAGAAGGAAACCGGTTAATTCGAACTTTTCTTTTGACTACTCTCGTATTCCTCAAAGTGCAAATGCTCATTTATTATCCATTCCACTCGGCAAGCCTCCACACTTTGATGGGGAGGACTACGGATTTTGGAGCCACAAAATGTGTAGTCACCTATTCTCTCTCCATCCTAGTATATGGGAGATTGTAGAGAATGGAATGCACTTTGATAGTTCGGATAGTCCCATGTTCATTAATGAGCAAATCCATAAGAATGCACAAGCTACTACTGTTCTTCTAGCTTCATTGTGCAGGGATGAATATCACAAAGTGAGCGGCTTGGATAACGCCAAGCAGATCTGGGACACCCTCAAGATTTCTCATGAGGGGAACGACGTCACCTTGCTCACCAAAATGGAGTTGGTGGAGGGCGAGCTTGGACGATTCGCGATGATAAGGGGCGAGGAGCCAACTCAAACATACAACCGGCTCAAAACCCTTATCAACAAAATAAGGAGCTACGGAAGCACGCGATGGACGGACCACGACGTCGTCCGACTGATGCTAAGGTCCTTTACCGTTCTTGATCCTCATTTGGTGAATAATATTCATGAGAATCCCAGGTACACCAAAATGTCGCCCGAAGAAGTCCTAGGAAAATTTGTTAGCGGGCGAATGATGATCAAGGAGGCAAGGTACGTGGACGACGCTTTGAATGGTCCGATCAACGAGCCGCAACCCCTTGCTCTCAAGGCAACAAGAAGCAAGGAGGCACTACCTAGCAAGGTAGCACAAATCGAGGCGGCCGGACTTAATGATGAAGAGATGGCCCTCATCATCAAGAGATTCAAGACAGCGCTGAAGGGTCGCAAGGGACAGCCAAGCAAGACCAAAGCCAAGGGGAAGCGCTCATGCTTCAAATGTGGTAAGATTGGTCATTTTATTGCTAATTGTCCCGATAATGAAAGTGACCAGGAACACGGGAGCAAGAGGGAGAAGAAAAAGAACTATAAGAAGACAAAGGGCGAGGCACATCTTGGCAAGGAGTGGGATTCGTATTGCTCCTCGTCCGACTCCGACAATGAAGGCCTCGCCGCCACCGCCTTCAACAAGTCATCCCTCTTCCCCAACGAGCGTCACACATGCCTTATGGCAAGGGAGAAGAAGGTATGTACTCGAGACTCTACTTATGCTTCTTCAAGTGAAGACGAATCTAGTGATGAGGAAATAGATTACTCTAGCTTGTTCAAGGGATTGGATAGGAATAAAATTGATAAAATCAATGAATTGATTGATGCCTTGAATGAAAAGGATAGGCTTTTAGAAAAGCAAGAGGATTTGTTATATGATGAACATGATAAATTTGTAGAGGCACAAAAATCCTATGCTTTAGAAGTTAAAAGAAATAAAATGCTCTCTTATGAACTATCTACTTGTCATGAAACCATTTCTAATTTACAAGGTGTTAACAATGATTTAAATGCTAAATTAGAAGTAACAAATAAATCTAATTCTTGTGTAGAACATGTTATGATTTGCACTAGGTGTAAGGATTTTGATATTGATGCCTGTAATGGACACCTAGTTTCAATTTCGAGATTAAATAATGAAGTAGCTAGTCTTAATGCCCAACTTAAGACTAGCAAAAGTGATTTCGATAAACTAAAATTTGCAAGGGATGCCTACACGATTGGTAGACACCCCTCAATTAAGGATGGACTTGGCTTCAAGAGGGAAGCCAAGGACTTAACCAGCCATAAGGCTCCCATTTCCAGCAAGGAGAAAGGGAAGGCCCCTATGGCTAGTAGTGCTAAAAAGAACCATGCTTTTATGTATCATGACAAGAAACAATATAGAAATGCTTATAGGAGATATAATGCATATAATACTTTCGATTCTCATGTCATGTTCGCTTCTAGTTCTTCCTATGTGCATGATAAAAATATTGGTAGGAGAAATGTTATTCATAATATGCCTAGGAGAAATGCTGTTCATGTTCCTAGAAAAGTTAATGAACCATCTACAATATATCATGCTTGCAATGCTTCATTTGCCATTTGTAGAAAGGGTAAGAAGGTAATGGCTAGGAAGTTAGGGGCAAAATGCAAGGGTGATAAAACTTGCATTTGGGTCCCTAAGGAAATTGTGACTAACCTTGTAGGACCCAACAAGAGTTGGGTACCTAAGACCCAAGCCTAAATTTGCCTTGCAGGTTTATGCATCCAGGGGTTCAAGCTGGATCATCGACAGCGGATGCACAAACCATATGACGGGGGAGAAGAAGATGTTCACCTCCTACGTCAAGAATAAGGATTCCCAAGATTCAATCATATTCGGTGATGGGAACCATGGCAAGGTGAAAGGTTTAGGCAAGATTGCAATATCAAATGAGCATTCTATCTCTAATGTGTTTTTAGTGGAGAGTCTTGGATATAATTTACTATCTGTTAGTCAATTATGCAATATGGGATATAACTGTTTATTTACAAATGTAGATGTGTCTGTCTTTAGAAGATGTGATGGTTCATTAGCTTTTAAGGGTGTACTAGACGGCAAACTTTACTTAGTTGATTTTGCAAAAGAAGAGGCCGGTCTAGATGCATGCTTAATGGCTATGACTTGCATGGGCTGGTTGTGGCATCGCCGCTTAGCACATGTGGGAATGAAGAACCTCCACAAGCTTCTAAAGGGAGAACACGTGGTAGGTCTAACCAATGTTCATTTCGAAAAAGATAGACCTTGTGCAGCTTGTCAAGCAGGTAAACAAGTGGGAGGAGCACATCACAGCAAGAATGTGATGACCACGTCAAGACCTCTGGAGCTGCTGCATATGGACCTCTTCGGACCCATCGCCTATCTGAGCATAGGAGGAAGTAAGTATGGTCTAGTTATTGTTGATGACTTTTCCCGCTTCACTTGGGTGTTCTTTTTGCAGGATAAGTCTGAAACCCAAGGGGCCCTCAAGCGCTTCCTCAGGAGAGCTCAAAATGAGTTTGAGCTCAAGGTGAAGAAGATAAGGAGCGACAACGGGTCCGAATTCAAGAATCTTCAAGTGGAGGAGTTCCTTGAGGAGAAGGGGATCAAGCACGAGTTCTCCGCTCCCTACACACCTCAGCAAAATGGTGTGGTAGAGAGGAAGAACAGGACGCTCATTGATATGGC
This sequence comes from Zea luxurians, assembly GCA_029449295.1. Classification (NCBI taxonomy): domain Eukaryota; kingdom Viridiplantae; phylum Streptophyta; class Magnoliopsida; order Poales; family Poaceae; genus Zea; species Zea luxurians. The sequence goes on along the minus strand of JAOPSE010000011.1, from coordinate 10,954,453 downwards.
GAGGACTATGCTTGGAGAGTTCAAGACCCCCGAGTGTTTTTGGTCGGAAGCCGTGAACACGGCTTGCCACGCCATCAACAGGGTCTATCTTCACCGCCTCCTCAAGAAGACCTCATACGAGCTGCTAACTGGTAACAAACCCAATGTATCGTACTTTCGTGTATTTAGGAGTAAATGCTACATTCTAGTGAAGAAGGGTAGGAATTCCAAATTTGCTCCCAAAGCTGTAGAAGGGTTTTTATTAGGTTATGATTCAAATACAAAGGCGTATAGGGTCTTCAACAAATCATCGGGTTTGGTTGAAGTCTCTAGCGACGTTGTATTTGATGAGACTAACGGCTCTCCAAGAGAGCAAGTTGTTGATCTTGATGATATAGATGAACAAGACGTTCCAACGGCCGCGATTCGCACCATGGCGATTGGAGATGTACGGCCTCAGGAACGATTAGAGCAAGATCAACCGTCTTCCTCAACTATGGTACCTCAAGTGGAGGCGCATGATCAAGGGGGGGCACAAGATGTTCAAGTTGAAGAGGAAGAAGCACCTCAGGCACCTCCAACCCAAGTTCGAGCAACGATCCAAAGGGATCATCCCGTCGACCAGATATTGGGTGATATTAGCAAGGGAGTAACTACTCGTTCAAGATTAGTTAATTTTTGTGAGCATTACTCTTTTGTCTCTTCTATTGAGCCTTTCAGGGTAGAAGAGGCCTTGCTAGATCAGGACTGGGTGTTGGCCATGCAGGAGGAACTCAACAACTTCAAGCGCAATGAAGTTTGGACACTGGTGCCTCGTCCCAAGCAAAATGTTGTGGGAACCAAGTGGGTGTTCCGCAACAAACAGGACGAGCACGGGGTGGTGACGAGGAACAAGGCTCGACTTGTGGCAAAAGGTTATGCCCAAGTCGCAGGTTTGGACTTTGAGGAGACGTTTGCTCCTGTGGCTAGGCTAGAATCAATTCATATTTTGCTAGCATATGCCGCTCACCATTCTTTCAGATTGTACCAAATGGATGTCAAGAGCGCTTTCCTCAATGGGCCGATTAAGGAGGAGGTGTAAGTGGAGCAACCCCCTGGCTTCGAGGATGAACGGTACCCTGACCACGTGTGTAAGCTCTCCAAGGCGCTCTATGGACTTAAGCAAGCCCCAAGAACATGGTATGAATGCCTTAGAGACTTTTTAATTACTAATGCTTTCAAGGTTGGGAAAGCCGATCCAACTCTTTTTACTAAGACTTGCGATGGTGATCTTTTTGTGTGCCAAATTTATGTCGATGACATAATATTTGGTTCTACTAACCAAAAGTCTTGTGAGGAGTTTAGCAGGGTGATGACGCAGAAATTCGAGATGTCGATGATGGGCGAGTTGAACTTCTTCCTTGGGTTCCAAGTGAAGCAACTCATGGACGGCACCTTCATCTCCCAAACGAAGTACACGCAAGACTTGCTAAAGCGGTTTGGGATGAAGGACGCCAAGCCCGCAAAGACGCCGATGGGAACCAACGGACACACCGACCTCAACAAAGGAGGTAAGTCCGTTGATCAAAAAGCATACCGGTCTATGATAGGGTCTTTACTTTATTTGTGTGCTAGTAGACCAGATATTATGCTTAGCGTATGCATGTGTGCTAGATTTCAATCCGATCCTAAGGAGTGTCACTTAGTGGCTGTGAAGCGAATTCTTAGATATTTAGTCGCTACGCCTTGCTTCAGGATCTGGTATCCAAAGGGGTCTAACTTTGACTTGATTGGATATTCAGATTCCGACTATGCTGGATGTAAGGTCGATAGGAAGAGTACATCGGGGACGTGCCAATTCTTAGGAAGGTCCCTGGTGTCGTGGAACTCTAAGAAACAAACTTCTGTTGCCCTATCCACCGCTGAGGCCGAGTATGTTGCCGCAGGACAGTGTTGTGCGCAACTACTCTGGATGAGGCAAACCCTCCGGGATTTTAGCTACAATCTGAGCAAAGTCCCACTCCTATGTGATAATGAGAGTGCTATCCGAATAGCGGAAAATCCTGTTGAGCACAGCCGCACAAAGCACATTGACATCCGGCATCACTTTTTGAGAGACCACCAGAAAAAGGGAGATATCGAAGTGTTTCATGTTAGCACCGAAAACCAGCTAGCCGATATCTTTACCAAGCCTCTAGATGAGAAGACCTTTTGCAGGCTGCGTAGTGAGCTCAATATCTTAGATTCGCGGAACTTGGATTGAATTGAAGCATACAAGTGTTTATGTCTTTGATCATGTTCATTCTGCATTTTGTTGCTTATTGTGGTGCTCAAGTTGTACAAACACTCCCTGGACCTCACAAGTCCTTTGTGCAAGTGATGCACATATTTAGGGGGAGCTGTGCTACAACTTGACCCTTTGAGACTAACCATATTCTTGAGGTTGTTTGTTTTAGTCTCAAAGGAGATTTGAAAGGGAAAAGGTGGACTTGGACCATGCAAGACTTCCACTGCTCTCCGATGATAAGAGTAACTTTTCCAAGTTCATCTTTATACTCTTATTGCCTTTGTACTCTTATTTGAAGATTTTGGTGAGGCAATGGGGTTATAGGGCCAAGATTGATCCCGTTTTGGTGCTTGATGCCAAAGGGGGAGAAAATAAAGGCCAAAGCAATAGATGGATCAGCTACCACTTGAGAAATTTTGAAAATAGTAGATTAGAGCCTTTTGGTTTGTCAAAACTCTTTTGTTGTCTCTTATGTCAAATGTTGGCCTCTTGTGGGGAGAAGTGTTGATTATGGGAAAGAGGGGGAGTTTTTGAAATTCTTGATCAAATTTCTTTGGAAAACCTCTCTTTATGTCTCTACAAGTGGATTTGACTTAGAGATAGGAATTTGAGTTTGATTTGCAAAAACAAGCCAAGTGGTGGCATAGAGTGATCCATATATGTCAAAATTGAATCAAAACAATTTGAGTTCTTGTTTGAATTGATTTTGTATTTGTTCTACTTGCTTTATGTTGTGTTGGCATAAATCACCAAAAAGGGGGAGATTGAAAGAGAAATGTGCCCTTGGGCCATTTCTAAGTATTTTGGTGATTTAGTGTCCAACACAAGTGCCTAAGTGTAAAAAGGTGGACAAAGTACAAATCAAAGATAAAGGTATGTTTCTCAGACTTAGTACATTGTTTTATGGACTAATGTATTGTGTCTAAGTGCTGGAAACAGGAAAAATCCAATTGAAAATGCCTTGGCTCAAGCAGCCAAGACTTTGCTCAGTCTGGGATCACCGGACTGTCCGGTGGTGCACTGGACAGTGTCCGGTGCGCCAGGCTGGCTCGAGCGAAGTGGCCGCTCTCAGGATTTCACCAGCGACGTACGGCTATAATTCACCGGACTGTCCGGTGTACACCGGACTGTCCGGTGAGCCAACGGTCGGTAGGGCCAACGGTCGGCCGCGCGATCTGCGCGGGACACGTGGCCGAGCCAACGGCTAGAAGGAGGCACCGGACTGTCCGGTTTATGGAAAAAAATCGGGCACCGGACAGTGTCCGGTGTGCACCGGACTGTCCGGTGCGCCAGTCGACAGAAGGCAAGATCAGCCTTCCTTGATTGCTCTCAACGGCTCCTAGCTGCCTTAGGGCTATAAAAGGGACCCCTAGGCGCATGGAGGAGAACACCAAGCATTCCTACAACATTCCTAAGCACCAAGACATCGATTTCGCGCATTCTTTTCATTGTGATAGCATATAGAGCTCTAGTGGAGTTGTGAACTCATTGAGTCATGTTGCGAGCTCTTGTTGCGATTTGTGTGCGTGTTGACACTCTGATTCTTGTGTCTTGTGTGCGTTGCTAATCCCTCCCTTGCTCCGTGTTCTTTGTGAATTTCAAGTGTAAGGGCGAGAGGCTCCAAGTTGTGGAGATTCCTCGCAAACGGGATTGAGAAAAAAGCAAGCAAAACACCGTGGTATTCAAGTGGGTCTTTGGACCGCCTGAGAGGGGTTGATTGCAACCCTCGTCCGTCGGGACGCCACAACGTGGAGTAGGCAAGCGTTGGTCTTGGCCGAACCACGGGATAACCACCGTGTCATCTCTGTGATTGATCCTTATTGGTTATTGTGTTTTGTTGAGAATTCCTCTCTAGCCACTTGGCAATTATTGTGCTAACGATTAACCAAGTTTTGTGGCTTAAGTTTTCAAGTTTCACAGGATCACCTATTCACCCCCCCCCCCTCTAGGTGCTCTCACACTGTCCGGTGCACACCGGACAGTCCGGTGCACCAATGTGACCGTTGGCTCGGCCACGCGTGACGCGCGGAATCCTCGGCCGACCGTTGCCCCGGCTGACGGTTGACTCACCGGACAGTCCGGTGAATTTTAGCCGTACGCCGCCGTTGTAGTCCCGAGAGCGGCCTGTTTGCCAGGGCCAGCCTGGCGCACCAGACACTGTCTGGTGCACCACCGGACAGTCCGGTGCACCCAGACTGAGCAAACCTTGGCCGAACAAAGCCATCTCATTTCCAATTCAACTTCTCCTGTTTCCAGCACTTAGACACAATACATTAGTCCATAAAACAATGTACTTAGTCTAGAAACATACCTTTTGACATGATTTGTACTTTGTCCACCATATTTTGTATATCAACACAAAAGCACTTGCGTTGGCACTCAATCACCAAAATACTTAGAAATGGCCCAAGGGCACATTTCCCTTTCAGTTCCAACGGCCGCGATACGCACCATGGCGATTGGAGATGTGCGGCCTCAGGAACAATTGGAGCAAGATCAACCGTCTTCCTCAACTATGGTGTATCCCCCAACCCAAGATGACGAACAGGTACCTCAAGTAGAGGCGCATGATCAAGGGGGAGCACAGGATGTTCAAGTTGAGGAGGAAGAAGCACCTCAGGCACCTCCAACCCAAGTTCGAGCAATGATTCAAAGGGATCATCCCATCGACCAAATATTGGGTGATATTAGCAAGGGAGTAACTACTCGTTCAAGATTAGTTAATTTTTGTGAGCATTACTCTTTTGTCTCTTCTATTGAGCCTTTCAGGGTAGAAGAGGCCTTGCTAGATCCGGACTGGGTACTGGCCATGCAGGAGGAACTCAACAACTTCAAGCGCAATGAAGTTTGGACACTGGTGCCTCGTCCCAAGCAAAATGTTGTGGGAACCAAGTGGGTGTTCCGCAACAAACAGGACGAGCACGGGGTAGTGACAAAGAACAAGGCTCGACTTGTGGCAAAAGGTTATGCCCAAGTTGCAGGTTTGGACTTTGAGGAGACGTTTGCTCCTGTGGCTAGGCTAGAATCAATTCGTATTTTGCTAGCATATGCCGCTCACCATTCTTTCAGGTTGTAACAAATGGATGTGAAGAGCGCTTTCCTCAACGGGCCAATCAAGGAGGAGGTGTATGTGGAGCAACCCCCTGGCTTCGAGGATGAACGGTAACCCGACCATGTGTGTAAGCTCTCTAAGGCGCTCTATGGACTTAAGCAAGCCCCAAGAGCATGGTATGAATGCCTTAGAGACTTTTTAATTGCTAATGCTTTCAAGGTTGGGAAAGCCGATCCAACTCTTTTCACTAAGACTTGCGATGGTGATCTTTTTATGTGCCAAATTTATGTCGATGACATAATATTTGGTTCTACTAACCAAAAGTCTTGTGAAGAGTTTAGCAGGGTGATGACGCAGAAATTCGAGATGTCGATGACGGGCGAGTTGAACTACTTCCTTGGGTTCCAAGTGAAGCAACTCAAGGACGGCACTTTCATCTCCCAAATGAAGTACACGCAAGACTTGCTAAAGCGGTTTGGGATGAAGGACGCCAAGCCCGCAAAGACTCCTATGGGAACCGACGGACACACCGACCTCACCAAAGGAGGTAAGTCCGTTGATCAAAAGGCATACCGGTCTATGATAGGGTCTTTACTTTATTTGTGTGCTAGTAGACCGGATATTATGCTTAGCGTATGCATGTGTGCTAGATTTCAATCCGATCCTAAGGAATGTCACTTAGTGGCTGTGAAGCGAATTCTTCGATATTTAGTCGCTATGCCTTGCTTCGGGATCTGGTATCCAAAAGGGTCTAACTTTGACTTGATTGGATATTCAGATTCCGACTATGCTGGATGTAAGGTCGATAGGAAGAGTATATCAGGGACGTGCCAATTCTTAGGAAGGTCCCTGGTGTCGTGGAACTCTAAGAAACAAACTTTCGTTGCCCTATCCACCGCTGAGGCCGAGTACGTTGCCGCAGGATAGTGTTGTGCGCAACTACTTTGGATGAGGCAAACCCTCCGGGACTTTGGCTACAATCTGAGCAAAGTCCCACTCCTATGTGACAATGAGAGTGCTATCCGAATAGTGGAAAATCCTGTTGAGCACAGCCGCACAAAGCACATTGACATCAGGCATCACTTTTTGAGAGACCACCAACTAAAGGGAGATATCGAAGTGTTTCATGTTAGCACCGAGAACCAGCTAGCCGATATCTTCACTAAGCCTTTAGATGAAAAGACCTTTTGCAGACTACGTAGTGAGCTAAATGTCCTAGATTCACGGAACTTGAATTGATTTATAGCATACATGTGTTTATGCCTTTGATCATGTTCCTTATGCATTTTGTTGCTTACTTGTGGTGCTCAAGTTGTACAAACACTCCCTGGACCTCACAAGTCCTTTTTGCAAGTGATGCACATATTTAGGGGGAGCTGTGCTACAACTTGACCCTTTGAGACTAACCGTGTGCTTGAGTTTGCTTGTTTTAGTCTCAAAGGAGGTTTGAAAGGGACAAGGTGGACTTGGACCATGAAAGACTTCCACTGCACTCCGATGAGAGGGTAACTTATTCCAAGTTCATCTCATTGCCTTTATGTTCTTATTTGAAGATTTTGGTGAGGCAATAGGGTTTAAGGGCCAAGATTGATCCCGTTTTGGTGCTTGATGCCAAAGGGGGAGAAAATAAAGGCCAAAGCAATAGATGGATCAGCTACCACTTGAGAAATTTTGAAAATAGGAGATTAGAGCTTTTGGTTTGTCAAAACTCTTTTATTGTCTCTTTTGTCAAAAGTTGGCCTCTTGTGGGGAGAAATGTTGATTATGGGAAAAAGGGGGAGTTGTTGAATTCCTTGATCAATTTCCTTTAGAATACCTCTCCTTATGTCTCTACAAGTGAGTTTGACTTAGAGATAGGAATTTGAGTTTGATTTGCAAAAAAACAAACCAAGTGGTGGCAAAGAGTGATCCATATATGCCAAAATTGATTCAAAACAACTTTTGGTTTTCATTTGCATTGATATCACACTTGTTCTAGTTGCTTTATGTTGTGTTGGCATAAATCACCAAAAAGGGGGAGATTGAAAGGGAAATGTGCCCTTGGGCCATTTCTAAGTATTTTGGTGATTGAGTGCCAACGCAAGTGCTTTTGTGTTGATATATGCAATGTGGTGGACAAAGAACAAATCATGTCAAAAGGTATGTTTCTAGACTTAGTACATTGTTTTATGGACTAATGTATTGTGTCTAAGTGCTGGAAACAGGAGAAGTTGAATTGGAAATGAGATGGCTTTGTGAGAGTTCCCTTTGACCTGGGAACAGGATCTGGATGTCGCCTAGAGGGGGGTGAATAGGCGAATAAAACTTATTACTTTAAAACTTAAAATCTTACTCTACTCGAAGACTTAGCACGCAGTGGAATGAGAAGACCCTTCGAGTAGGTTGCAGCGGAATAGAAGATCCTGTCTCAAAATGTCCTGCACTTCAAATAAAGCTTATACCACAGGTAAGTAGTGAAGTGCAGATATAAAGACGAGTAAGGCAGAGAGTCAGGATACAATACAGAACAGAGCACACAGACGCAAGGATTTATCCCGAGGTTCGGCCAAGCCTGAAATGCTTGCCTAGTCCTCGTTGGAGTTAGCCACACCTGGGCTTGGAGTCTATTTCAACTCCTTCCTCCGTTTGCTCAGATCTGTCAGTATGACAGATAGAGCCTTTCACTATGTTGAGTTGGGTTACACCAAAACCGCGGCTGCTTACAAACTTCTTGGCAGCACCCCGGCAGAGTAACAATACACTCAAGACCATACTCTAGCTCTTAGCAGCACTTCTCCTCTCTCTAAAGGCTTATAGCTGTGCCTTCTACACAAACTATAGAGATACACACAAGAGGGAGAGTGAGAATTGATTCGAGTGATGTCTACACTTGTTGGTTGCGCTTATTCATCTTCTAGGAGGCGCCTAGGAGTCCCTTTTATAGACCCAAGGGGCCTAGGAGCCGTTGGACTTCATTTGGAAGGCAATATCAGCTTTCTGTCGGGTGGTGCACCAGACAGTCCGGTGCACCACCGGACACTGTCCGGTGCCTGATCTCCTTCAATAAATGGAGCAGTCGACCGTTGCAGTCCTGGAGCCGTTGGCGCACCGGACACTGTCCGGTGCACACCGGACAGTCCGGTGCCCCCATCTGACCGTTGGCTTGTCCACGCGTCCCTCGCAGATTGCGCGGCCGACCATTGGCCCAGCCGACCGTTGGCTCACCGGACAGTCCGGTGCGCCACCGGACAGTCCGGTGAATTATAGCCGAACGTCGCCAGACTCCTCCCGAGTGCGGCCTGTTCAACGGGGTTCAACCTGGCGCACCGGACACTGTCCGGTGCACCACCGGACTGTCCGGTGTGCCAGACTGAGCTGAGTTTTTTGCTGAACACAGCCAAGCCATTTGCACCTCTTTCCTTTTCTTCTTCCTTCTGTTTCTAACACTTAGACAAGTATATTAGTACACAAAAAACCAATGTACTAAGTTCAGAAACATACCTTCTCTTAATTATTACATCTATAGCATTTCACATGCTTGAGCTTTGATGTTGGACTCATAAATCATCAAGTCGGCTTGACTTGATCTAGATTGACATTTCTTGGCTCCAACATCCTGCAAAGGTCACATAGAACATCTCCAAACATAGGAACAACCCAAACGAAAGATCAAGGTGAACTTAGCTCTTTTGGGCTGCTTCCAGTTCTGGATCTGACACTTGTTCTCCTTCTAGTGACCTTGATCTCCTTCTTAGAGCTTGATCTTGAGCCTTATGACTTACACCACATAACTATAGTTGTTACCTCATTGGCTGTAAGTCACGTTCTTATGTAGTGATCCTTGATGTGCCGTAGCTGTTCTCAACTCGATCACCCTTGACTTTGCAAGCCTTCTTCTTCACCCTTGGCTTTGGGTTCCTCAGCCTTCTTGACCTTCTCCCGTGCACTTGGTACCTCGAAGCTCTTCTTGCCTCCGTCCTTGGCTTGATCAGTTGTCTCCAAGCTACGCACCCGAGTCTCACTTTATGCAATGTCCATCTTACTTGTGATGTCCATAATCCAGTTCTTGGACCATCACATTTGTTCACTTGTGTTGAACCCTGTTAGCTCTACCTTAAGCACCTGTTCAACACTTAGTATACTGTTAGTCCTTTAATTGAGTTGTCATCCAAACACCAAAACTCACAAGAGAGCTTTCACTTTGTTCAGCCAAGGTCTGCTCAGTCTGGGTGCACCGGACTGTCCGGTGGTGCACCTGACAGTGTCCGGTGCGCCAGGCTGGCTCTGGCGAACAGGCTGCTCTCGGGACTTCAACGGTGGCGTACGGCTAAAATTCACCGGTCTGTCCGGTGGAGCACCGGACTGTCCGGTGAGTCAACAGTCAGCCGGGGCAACGGTCGGCCGAGGATTCCGTGCGTGACGCGTGGCCGAGCCAACGGTCACATTGGTGCACCGGACTGTCCGGTGTGCACCGGACAGTGTCCGGTGCGCCAACGGCTCTCAGACTCCAACGGTCGGCTTCGCCAAATAAGGAAGGATATCTGCACCGGACAGTGTCCGGTGGTGCACCGGACTGTCCGGTGCGCCAGTCGACAGAAGGCAAAATCTGCCTTCCAAGATTGCTCTCAACGGCTCCTAGCTGCCTTGGGGCTATAAAAGGGTCCCCTAGGCACATGAAGGAGAATACCAAGCATTCCTTGAGCACTCTTGATCACTCACACTTCATTCTTGCACACTTGTTCGACATTCTAGTGATTTGAGCTCCGTTCTAGTGTGCTAGTCTTTTGAGCTTAAGTCTGGGTATTGTGTGTGCGTATTTGTTGTGATCTTTGTGTCTTGTGTGAGTTGCTAATCCCTCCCTTGCTCCGTGCTTCTTTGTGAACTTCAAGTGTAAGGGCGAGAGGCTCCAAGTTGTGGAGATTCCTCGCAAACGGGATTAAGAAAAGCAAGCAAAACACCGTGGTATTCAAGTGGGTCTTTGGACCGCTTGAGAGGGGTTGATTGCAACCCTCGTCCGTTGGGACGCCACAACGTGGAGTAGGCAAGCGTTGGTCTTGGCCGAACCACGGGATAACCACCGTGCCATCTCTGTGATTGATCTCTTGTTGGTTATTGTTGAAGACTCCTCTCTAGCCACTTGGCAGTTATTGCGCTAACACTTAACCAAGTTTTGGTGGCCTAAGTTTTAAGTATTACAGGATCACCTATTCACCCCCCCCTCTAGGTGCTTTCAGTCTCCACCTTAGAGTCCAGGACCAGTTTGCACTAAAACGAATGTCCAAGATGTATCCGAACTCCGATTAGGTTGGACTTTATAAGGATGGAAATATAAGGAGGTAAGCTTTCCAACCTAATTTGAACCACATTAAAATTCATCCGGAGTCAATAGGAATCGTCGAAACAATTAGTGTTCAGATTCTGATTTGGTGCTGCGACACTGTCTGTTGGGATGTTGGGCTGTGTATCGTGTTGGAGCCCATTAGGGGTACCTCCAGGGGTTGTGCATGCCCCTAACCTCTATTTTAATAGCAGTCGCCGCCACATTAGGGTTTGGGTGTTTCTTAGATCATATATGTCATCGAACAGTGTTTGTGAAACCCCACTTAGTGATCAATGCAGTTTTGATTGCGTTCTTCCTATTCTTGCTTGTGTTCTTGATTGTGCTTGCAGGGATAAGCCTTCATGGTGAGGTTACTCGTGTGTCACGGGTGATAACCAACAGAGCAGTGGTGTAGTGATTGCGAGGAGCTGTTCGCTTAGAGCCTTGGATCATCAACGTCAAGATCTCCACCCAATCAAGTTATCATACCTCACAGAAGATTGGGCCTCACCATTCTATCAAGTGGTATCAAGATTTATATTTCCCGTGAGGTATTTCTAAGTATTTTGGTGATTAACTGTCCAACACACCACTAAGAACTAACCATCTTAGTATGAGCATGAGCACAGGTTGTAATCGAGAAAATTGAAGGTGCAAAGTCCAAATGAGATGGATTAAAGGACCAAAAAGTGCAACCTTGGGAAAAACTACAAAACATGAAGTTTAAGTGTTTAAAACAAGTTGCACTATGATATGTTTCTTGCACTGCTATTTAGTTACTAACTTCTTTATGCAAGTTAAGTGGTAGTTGGATGTAGCCTGAGTACATTGAAAATCCTTTTGAAGTGAAAGAGCAAAGGTATGATTCTAGCACTTAGTCAATTGTTTTAGTTGCTAACAGTGTTCATCTAAGTGCTAGGGAACTTCTAAGTTGAGCTAAAAGAAGGGAAGAAGTTTGGTTCAAAAGAGAAGTTGGGCCAGACTGGGCACCACCAGACTGTCCGGTGCTGGTGTGGTCGACTAGCCCAAACTTGTTGCTCTCGGGAATTTCTCGGATGTGCTAGCTAAAAATCACTGGACAGTCCGGTGTGCACCGAACATGTCCAGTGTGCTAGGAGCACAACAAATCTTCCCATGTGCCAACGGTCGGTCGTGCGATCAACGTCGGCCACTTCAGCACGACAACGATGGGGGGGTCACCGGTCAGTCCGGTGCCCACCCGAAAAGGAAAGCGGCCAATCAGACGATTTCGTGGCCATTTCACATGAGTTGTCTGGTGCGCCACCTGATAGTCTGGTGCGCACATAGACAGGGAAGGCTAGGTGCTTCCAAATGAAGTTCCAACAACTCCTAGGTCCCTAGTAGACCTGGGCATTCGGGTTAGCCCGAAATTTCGGGTCGGGTTTTTCGGGCTTTTTAAATTTCGGGTATCTTGAAAGGGTACCCGAACACAGGCTTTATATACTGGGTACCTAAATTTTCGGGTACCTAAATTTTTCGGGTTCGGGTTCGGGTAGCCCGTTCTACCCAATTTAAAACTACAAACTTATTCGCTACATTGCTTCACTACAGTTAGCTTTGTACATTCCGACAACAAACAATATAATATTTAATGTAAATATACAATGAAAACCAGGAAGCAAACCTGGATAATAAGCATTTAGTTTAATTTTTTTTCACGTAGCATCACTCACATCAAAGCAGCCGAGCATCAATGATCACTGATCAGCTCACGGTCTACTAGCCACGGTCTCACACATCGTTGATCCACTGTCCACACTCACGGACTCACATGCACAACAGGCAACTCGCAGCAAAAGCAAGGCAGCAGTGCGGGTGCAGCACACAACAACAAGGCAACATTGTAGTAGAAAGGCGAGCAGGAACTAAACGGACATCTGCCACTGCAAAGCAGCCGAGCAGGAGAACAAATCGGGCCAAACGGGTATTTCGGATACCATAACGTGATACCCGATTAGGCCCGAATTAAAATCAAGTATTAAGTTTTGTTACCCGCACAAATTATTTGGGTACTGGGCTTCGGGCTAAATGAGTACGGTCTCGGGTATTTCCGGCTTTAGGTTTCGGGCTCGGGTTTTATGCCCAGTGCTAGTCCCTAGGGCTATAAAAGGACCCCTTAGGCGCCATGGAGTAGCACACCAATACTTTGAAAATACTACCACTCTGAGACCCCCTCCAAAGTGTTCGAGAGAGATTTGAGTGCATTTTCTGAGTCGTTACTCCGTTGCTTTGTTGTTGCGCTCTCTTCTTTGCATTTATGCGCGTTGTTGCTACGATTGTGCTCTTGTGTATGTATTCTTACTCACCCTTACTTCAGTTTTGATACTGATCACTTATGTAAGGCGTGAGAGACTCCAACATGTGGAGATTCCTCACAAACGGGATTGAGGTATAAGGAAGACATACGTGGCACTCAAGTTTGATCTTTGGATCACCTGGAAGGGGTTGAGTGCAACCCTCGACCAAAGGAGGTCACCACAACGTGGAGTAGGCATTGGCCGAACCATGGTAAAAATGTTGTGTCTCTTGTCTCTTTACTTGTGATTATTGTCTTCTTGACTTCTCATATTCTAGCCACACTTGCTAATGAAAAGAAACTTCTGGAAGTATTGAAACTAATTGGCAACTAAAAGGTTAACTACACACAAAACTTTATATATCCCTTTTTTCCTACTAATCTCGAGGACGAGATTATTTTTAAGGGGTAGAATTTGTAGCACCCAAAAAATCATTTTATTAATATTATATTCTATCCAAAAAGACTAATAAATACTAATAAGAATTTCCTCTCTTTTTAAATACTCTCTATTGGATCAAACTTAGGTTTGATTTTTATTTTTTTTGTGAAAATGGGAAATATGAGAAGATCCTTATATAAGTTAAGTTATCGGATAATTTTATATTGAAGTAAATGTATTTCCTCGTAAAGAACTATAAAAATATGTACTTAAAATAAATAAAGTAATTAACATAAGGATTTTGATGACGTGTTTCAATTGGGCTATGTATTTTAGAGATCGTTTTCTTAAAATGAAATCTCGTGTGAAAATTGTACATTTAGAAGCTCTTACTAAATGAATAAAGTAATAAATAAACAAAATATAATTTGCATCTCATGCTTGGATTCCTTTGATTGTGCATTTTAATGGAGTGAGAAATTTAAACCTACGGGGCGTTTGGATCCCTTCATTTTAAAGGAATTGGAATTCACTCAATAAAGTAACTTATTTAGTTTGGAATTTGGCATTCCACCACTTTCCAAAGGTCATATATAAGCCTATCTCAAATTTATAGGGTGGAGGATAGGAAATGATTTTATGCATGATTAGAATTTGTTTCTAATCTATAACTTACATGACACCCTTTGTTCTACTCCTCTATGCTAAAAATATAGCACATAAATATCTAGGACATCTTGCTAATAATAGTATACAAATATATTTTGTATAAAAGTGAATTAGCTTAATTGATATATGCCTAAATTACTATTATTAGAATGGAATTCAATTACTATTATTTGAATGCCATTTGAAACTGAAAAAAAGAAAATAGAAATTGGGAATTAGACAAGAAAAGGATAAAGCTTAACTTGCTCTTGGGCCAAAAAACTTCTACTCCAGCCGACCCACATAGGAGACGTGGATTTTTTTTCTTTCTCTATTCATCTAGATGCGACTTATGTCGTGCTAATATAGAGTATGACGCCATCTAGCTTCTCACAGCTATCGCCGACCTGTGGGCCTGCTCCCACCGTGGCCCCTTATTTCACTTCTACGCTTGAAAACATTAGTCACTGACACCACAGGCCTCATGCACCAGCTCCTCGTCCAAATACAATCCACGTCGCTCGGTCACCGTCAGGTGGGGCTGAGAAGCAAATACCAGCTTTCTAACGGCATTGCGTAAATCGAGCTAGACCTCACTTGATCAATGCAATAGATGGGTACTGGCTATAATTTTTAACCCGTAATAATTCACGGGTTGGGTATGAGCCGTGATTTTTGACCTAAAAACCGACGCAATCCGAAAAAATCCGACCCGCACATCAAATAGAGAGGCACGGGTCGATCTGACCGACCCGACACTAGGCACGGGTTAGATACGAGCCGTGATAAATGGCCCATGACTCGATCTTAACTCAACTCGAACCCGACCCGACGTTTGAACAGGTCTAAACCTAGCTGGCATAATCGCCTAGGATTCGATCGGCAAGGGCCGGATACCATGGCTCTGGAGTCTCGATATATATACCACGCCTGTGATCTCAGCTCTGTGACGCATCTGCCGCCGTACTCATCCCTCGCGTAGAGTTTGTTGATTTCTCGAGCTCTTGCGGGCGTGAGCGATGCGCTGTGAGGAGGGAGGATCACCGCCGCAGTTGTCACCGCAGCACTACCCCCATCCAAACCACAGCAGCTCACCGCCAGCTAAGCTCACAGCCATAAGCCGCTATGACCAGCTCGTCGAAGTTCGAGTTCCTTCCCAACTCTAGCAACAACTTCAGTGAGTAATTTCTCATCGTCCGTTCAACTTCCGGGGCAGTCCAGAACATCACCTTGACCAGCTCGCGAGACTTCATCACTGCGCTTCCGATTCGTCGATCGTATCTTTGGTTTATAATAAAAAATCGAGATGACCAGCAATAACGAGAGAGTGAAGAGCTTGATTGGAAGATAAGTTAGTGGTAGGTTAGGGGACTTTCCCGTATGATAGGCTTGACACTTTCCACCTAATAAATAACCACCATCACATACTTTTTACATGCAAGATTGTTATACAACATAAATTTAACAGTATGTACAATCATGATAAGTTGGCAACAGTTAGATCATGTATTTGTAAACAAACATTTCCCACTGTCATGTCACCTATTTATGTGCAACCCTACTAATTTATTAAAAATGTGATATCTTGTAGGTCAAATAATTTGTTTTAATCTGTTCAAATTGTGTTATGTTCATGTTAATTTTGCGTACGTAGTAATAAAATTATTTTAATTATGCCACATGTTATAATTATTTATTTATTTATTTAATGTTAATTAGCTAGATAATCTAGTTAATCTAATTTATAGTTCTAACCTACATATTTTATAAATAATTGTTAATGATTAATACCAAATTAAATATTTTAATTTAATACATGGTTAGTTTAATGCAATATCTAATAGATCCATCTATTAGATTTATTGCACCTAAAATATCGTTTTATCCATAAATTCTTCGTTTTAACTTCGATTTTAATGGTTCTCGAACCTACGATCTCATTGCAGAGCGTAGAATATTCTCACGTTGTTTGCTCTCATGTTTTGGTGTAATGTTATTATACCCATTATTTGTTGATTTATATGTATTGCTACAAATAGAAGTGAGGTCATGAGGAATCTGAAGATCAACTTTGGAGAAGTACCTGGAGTTGCAAGTATAAGGCAAGTTGTGCACTTGATCACTCTTCTTTACCTAATAATGTTCCTGTTAATCACTGTGGCATGCTCGGGTTAAATTGATGGGACCTAATAGGTTACTCTAGTTTTGATTACCCCACACCTTGCAAACAAATGAACTATTGGGTAGATTCGCTACGCTCTACCTGTTTTGGGACTAATGTTATATCTGAATCATGATCATGTTCCATTGTTACCATTGGTTTAATTGTTGTTCATGATATGATTATTGTGTAATTGGAACATGGAGCTTAACTTGAGATAACAGTGCTACCTCAAGGGTGGAATGGGACGCCCTTAGCTGACTAATTAGAAAAGCTAGTGGAGGACTACCTTACCCCGAAAGGGGAAAGGACAATAGAGGAGTTGCCGGTGTAGGAAGGTTCTTGGGTCGATCATGTTGCGATGGCTTTTCAGACGAGGGATTCCTATATCGCTCTTGTCACGAAATCGTAGCGTGTTTTCTGAAGCTAGTGTAACTTTGTAAAGGCCTCGTAGTGGATCCCTAGCCATTCACCTCAGGAGTGTCTAAGGGCCTTGCAAACCCTGGCTAGATAGGATACACAACTTATGGGTAAAGGGTGCAACCTCTGCAGAGTGTAAAACTGGTATATCAGTCATGCTCACGGTCAAGAGCGGCTCGGACCCTCACATGAGTAACTTATGAAATTAAACTCAATCTGTCATATTCATTGCATTGTGGGTTTTATTATTAATTGTGATCTCTTATTTAATTGGGATCGTATCTACCTATACTTAGTAACTGCTAATAAAATTTTGACCAACTTGTTAAAAGCTGTTGATGAGCCTTACACCTCACATGAGCACCACCGTAAGTGAGCTCATGCACATTATTCCCAATAATTTGTTGAGCGATGAACGTATGTGAGCTCACTATTGCTGTAGTCACCCCAGGTCAAGAATAGGTACCACAAGAGGAGGAGCGTGAATGGTGTCGCGATGAGTCCGTGAAAGGTCTAGGTCGTCATTTCATAGTCAACTATGGTTGCTGGATCATTGTCTTCATATGATGTAACTAGGTGAGTGCCCGTGCGTTGCAACGGGAACATATAATATTATAATAACTTATTCAAGACAACTTATTAGTTTAATTTGTGGAAATTTCTAATATTGACATCTTATGTGGCTCCCAGTATAACAAATTATAAACAATAAAGAACATGGGGAGAAGTACTTAAACATAGTTGGTTAGCTCAAAGCACAAGAACACACACATATACACATATATCCTGATTTACATATGTATTCTGAAACTCAAAAATTTCTTAGAAACAAACATTAAATTAGGTAACATGGGCTCCTCAATTTCACTCGTCATCTGTTCTACTTGACTTGTAACGCTGAGAGCTTGCCTTTGAGTTTGTATGCATCTGAGGCGTTGAGGATGATTTACTGTCATCTTCATACATCTCACATTGATCAGGTTCATCTGATGCTTCCAAATGCAGATGAGTTGGAATCAATAGCTCTGTCACCCTCATCCACTGTCATGGCATCCACTGACAGCTAAGGTGCTTACACTTAAGGAGTCAAGTTCCAAATCAAAACCTGAATATGAAGTCCCATCTTTGTGTAATTCTCTTGCACAAGAACTATCCTGAATAAGATTATATACAAAGTCATTTACATTAAACTAACATTCTTCGATGAGGGAATGAAGAAAATGTGAAATAAAGCATCACCACATTCATTAACAAAAGATAAGCAGGTTCAACAACAAAAGTCAAGCTTCACTGATGTTGCATATAGATTGGTAATTTTCAAGCTCATTGTGCATATGGTATTACAGTTATGGTATTCACAAGAAAGGACAAAAATGAATATGTTTGCAGTGCATAAGGATGGGAACATGCATCTTTTCTTGGCATATTGCACACAAGTCACCAACAGCAACCACCTGAAACAGAACACAAAGATGTGTGTTGAAGGATCTAATCTGGAATGCATATCCTGTAATATCTCCTCCTGCAAAAAGGTGGTGACAGAAAATATCCCAACCATAAGGAACTAGTACGGTAAGATAGAAAAGTAACTACAAAAAGTGATTAGTTCAATTCCATCAATTCAACTTCAGCTCAAAGCAACTGTGGCGTCGCTGGCCAGTTCATGAG
This sequence comes from Zea luxurians, assembly GCA_029449295.1. NCBI lineage: Eukaryota > Viridiplantae > Streptophyta > Magnoliopsida > Poales > Poaceae > Zea > Zea luxurians. Next base: position 10,936,261 of record JAOPSE010000011.1, on the reverse strand, counting down.
ATAAAAAAACTCAGTTGAAGGGGAAAAATAGGCATGGTTAGTTAACAAGGAGAACACAAATAAATCCACATAAACATTGAAAAAATTGTATGCATTGAATACGTCTCCTGGTAACTACCTGAACATTTTAAAAATCCACATGCTTAGAACTGGATAGAATGAAAACGAAGTGGTGGGTGAAGCAAATAAATGAGAAGGACTTTAATTGATTTGTTTACAGGGCAGAAGAACCTGACCGATGTTTCCATATAAGCTTAAGCATGTTTGTGTATATCTCATCAAACCTAGCTCATGTGTAGCCCTATAAACAGATCATAACTGGAGGCAAGGGGAGGACCATTTACTTTGTAAGGAAGGCATCATCGACAACGGCAGAGCTGTCAAAGAGGGGGGCACCATCCCAAGGAGCATGCCCTTGGTCGCCGCTATTTCCTCTCTTCTCCCCTTCACATGAACGAAACAGCAACAACCTCCAGCACCCTTATTGGTTGCAAAATCTGAGAGTGCAAATATCGATTAATCCTTGAGTGGCATTGTATCAGTATATCTTATTACTTGCTGGTTTAGTCATTCTCTATCAAGTGTGAACTTTACAACACCGCTAACTATACCTTGTAGTGGTCATGTTTCTCAAAGAACATGTTCCACAGGAACAAGCAGAACGGAGCAATACCTGTACCGGTGGCAAGCTGAAAGAAAATTGACAATCATGACTATAAGTAAAATTTGATTGTCATTAGTGTAAGGGTAAGGAACAAGCAGAACGGAGTCAGCTCTGAAAGCAGAGCCTGCCCATACACACAAAAACACTACAATAAACTCACACACAAAAACACTACAATAAACTCACGCACTCACAAAACTTAGTGCAAAAGTGCCATCCATGATAGACTTTTTGATAGAGATCAAGGACAAGTGACAAGTCTACATGGGATACTGCTATAAAGCTTTGGTGCATAGTGGTTTGTGTTTGATGCTTATTCCCGGTGTGCAGAGGGGTGGGTGTGTTCAATTAATTGCAAAGCTCTTGCCTTATGTTTAAAAAAGAAAAGACATGCCCAAATAGAAACAAAAGAGAGACAGCTATGATTTTATAAAACATGTTGGCCAGTTTGGTTGTGCCTCCAGGCAACAACCCAGGGTGTCAATTTTGGGCTGTCGGCACCCTGCCTGCAATGTCGTACACAGAACGACCACACTATCTCCTGAACATCTTGCTGATATAAGCCGTTTGGCCCGTGATAACACTTGAATCAACATATGCCTGTCAAAAATGGAAGACATGCAACACGTGATCAACAGACAGATGAGGACAAACCATGATAATGATCTGATCAGGGATCCGGTCGTTGTTGAACAAGGCAACAAGGTACACTGGCTGCGATACTTGGATCGCAAATCGCAGCAGCGAGATCTGATCTGCTGTGCTTAGTTCTGATCCACTGTGTTAGTACTGTGACATACACATAACCTTCCCTAGATGCTACTGTTTCGCACCACAGGAAGCTTTATGGTTTGGTAAATAAACATGTACTGCTTGCTGTAGTAATTTTTTAAAAAAAATGGACAATTATGCAAAGGCACGTAGAAGTGAAAGGGAGAAAGTCAAAAGGCATTGCTGGATCAGATCTTGCTTTCAGCCTTTCAGAAAGCTAAAAACTAACCAACTGACGAATTTCAGAAAACAAACAGGGTAAGAGAGAAAAAAGGTAGAATAGCAAAAAAAAGCTTATACCCTGGTGATGTGCCCGTGCGTTGCTTAGTGATGGTGATGAAATGCGTCCTTGGGAGAGACAACTCTTGGTTTCAACTGCCTTATTCAAATCCAACAGTTGTTGTCAATGAAACCTTGTTAGCAATGGAGTTTTGAAAGTAATATAATGAAAGAACGAAATTGATTCTTTACACAAAAAATGCAATAGAAGAACAGCTAGCAGAAATATAGCATGTTTTCACGACAAATACACCCTTTTCGCTTTTATTATAGGATAAAAAACCCTGGCACCTAAAAAGACCGATGAAATTCCAAGCAGCGGCTCAATGCAGGATCTAACATTTGTTTCCCGACAATGAACTAACCAATTTTGTTTCCCGACAATAAACTAACCAATTTTGATGCGCAATTTATACCAGCACATGTAAATCAAGATGAAATTGTTAATGAGAGGCACTAAGTTATCAAGATGAACTGGACCGATCGACTAATCCCACCGCTCAGATCCCTCGACGCGCCCGGATCAATGAAACGAAGCAGCGGCTCAGGAACCGGAGCACTCGAAAAAAAAGCGCGGGGTGAATGGAGATGGAGCAGACAGACGTACCAGTGGATACGCCGCTGGGTACGGCCCCCCTCGCGTAGCTGCCATCGCTGAGGCCCACGTCCACCTGCGCGCAGCCGCACAGCACAGTCAGTCCAAATCCAACGTAAAATACAAAACCTGAGGTGAGGAGGTCTTGAGCACATCGACGCGCTGAACCGGGACACAGGCAAACGCTAGAACTTCCGATTTCTAATAAAGTTGGGCTGAGCCTTTGATCTAAACAGAAAGAAAAAAGAGGCAAAACCAAATTTACGGACCTTGGAAGACTCGGCAAAGCAAAATGTCGAACCTCGACGGTGGGGTTGCCGCGGCTGATGAAGATCCGCCTCGCCTTCACCCACGTGATCGTGACCGCCATCTCCTCTCAAATGTTAAGCCAAAAGCTAGATAGTAACATTTAGTCAACTCAAATTTAGAGCATATCCTTCAAATAAGTTACCAAATCAATTATCACAAATAAAAGGGAGGAGGATACATGTTAATTTCTATTATATGAGTTAACCATGACCACTGGATGCATGAATGACTATGGTGCATGCAATTGCATGGCAAATACAGCTAGTATTATACCCTTAGACTGAAATGGAAAAATTGGCTGGTTAACTAACCTTAAGAACACCCTTGCCAAGATAATCAGATCCTCCATCCCTCAACTCCAAGGCCTCATATATTCCTGAGAGATCAATTGTTCAAAGATATAGTGTCAAAATTTTCTATTCATAGATGTCGAACGTATGGAATTTGAGGCAACGACAGAAGGCGACATTTTTCAAAAAGTAAAGGTGTCTGGACCACAGACTGAAATATCACAAAAAGACATTCCAAACGAAATAGTGAATCAAACTGCACAATAGCACAAGCCATTTCTAAGTCATTTTAGAAGTTAATAGAAACCGACTGATCCAATTGAACTCAGTGGAGGTAGTTATCGCAACGCGTGGTTCTCCGTATCTGCAACATACAAGATATTCCTTTTGGAATTGTAAGCAAGACCCTGTAATAGGTGGCAAGGAATAGTTGTATGACTTTACATGCATGACAAGAGAAAGTTCAGATCATGAAGATTTAAATAATTTTGTCTCAAGAAAGATAGGCATAAGAAAAGGAACATTAGTTCATAACTTCAGAGCATGCAGACTCAGGACATGACAACACACAACACACTCATTCAATTTAGCAGCAATTGCATATGGATGACTACTATTGCCAAGTTATCTCAAACGTTAAGAGCTCATAGCATGTTTTTGTAAGAGCTATTATTATTGCATGGAAATAATAGTTGTTTCTTCCCCTGAGGGTGGTCAAATAGGGCAGCATCAAATTGGCCATTAAACAATCCTTCCTTAGAACTCCCAACTTGACATATGAACTGCCCTTCCAAGTTGGTCACCACTTTAATCACAGAAGAGAGAAGTAAGGCTTTAGTAGTAAAAAGAACAAAAATCAATTTTCTAAGATAAGCAAACAGTCTAACTGATGTGCCATATTGATTCGATTGAACTTGAGGTCACCAGTGTACTTTGCTTTCCCCCAATTTTTCAGCGCTAATCCCTACTATGAACAGCTAGCTACACGCAATCCGGCATCAAACACATGAATTTTGGAACAGCGATGTACATACCTGCATCACATGGCGCTCGCTCTAACCTTTAGATCGGTTGCAGGCAAACTCTCGTCATCCTATCCTCCAAACATACAACAACACAGGAAAAAGAAGGGGACAAAAACAAGAATCAATTTGTTAACATGCGTTATCCCTAGGTGTGGTGTCTTGGACGTAATCATCTACTTCCATGTTAATTAACCTCTTCTCTAGCCCTCCTCTTCTTTTAGCTTCTTTAGAGGCATCTTTTTTAGCCTGCAACATAGTTCCAGATCTCACGTGCCCAACCCAACTTGCAAATTGAGTCACCAAAATCGAGATGGGCACAAGATCTGAGGAACATAAGAAGCAGCACGAAGGGAGAGAAGAAATGAAGTAAGAGCAAAAAGGCACACCTCCTTCCTAACAAGGTTCCAGATCCTTCAGATCATGCTCTCCACCTACGTGTTCTTCTCCTGCGAGCTTCGCATCGCGTTGACCTGCGCGCACCACACACAGATCGATCAGCACATACCGCGGTTCACCAGCGAGGAAGGACGTAAGTGAGAAGCAGCACCAGGGCTCTTGTCCATGGCCGCCGCCGCCGCTACGGATCCCTGAAACTCGTCGAGAGCCGAGATCCACACCGGGAGAAGCAGGTAAGGAGAAGAATCAGTCAGATTTACCTGGCTGCCGACGACGCGCGATGATCGACCAGCTCCAGATCCGCGACACGCCGCCACCCTGCGTGCCCGGAGATGGAGCTGTGCCCGCGCGATGCCCACCCATTTCGCGTAGGGAGGCGGAGCTAGAGGTGGGCAGCGGTTGTAGACAAGGTGGAGGAGAGCGATAGTGTGGGGCTTGAGGTGGTCGAGCACGTCGGCTAGGGTTTCGTCGGAGGCCGCCGACGCCTCCATCTGCGTCTAAATCAGTTGCGACCTGGGGACTGCGTCGTAGCCATACCTCGAGGGGCGCGTGGGCTTGAAGCTTCGTCGCCGTCTCAAGATCTACACTGGGGGCGGCGCTGCGCTCACCGCCACGGCCGAGGAAGAGGCGGAGGCGGAGGCGGTGGCGGATCCCCCGGGGCGGCGCGTGCTCGAGCGTGTGGGGCAGGGGCGTGCTCGAGCGTGTGGGCCGGGGAATTGCGCTGGATTGCGTGATGCGGGGCAGGGTGCAGCCGCGGGCGGGATGCGCGGGCGGCAGAACACCGTGGGGTGTGCACGCCTACATTAGGTTTATAATTAGTAGTAGAGATTATATAGTTATTGTGTACAGAACTCATATTATATAGTAAAGATGTGACAATCGTTTCTGTACCATGAGTCATCATATGTGTGAGACTTGATCCTAGCACACATTTGATTCGCGTCCAGGTTTGCCCTTAAATCTGGGTGTGACAATGGTCCAATGCACACCAGATCGGGCCAAGTCCGTGCCACGTCGAAGTAGTCGTTGAAGTCTAAATCTTCCCATTGGAATTGCAGACGGTCGATGCACACCGGACCGATCTGGGTGGCCATCCTCCAAATTGTTTGATTTACACCCTTTCTGTGTAGACGGTCTGGTGCACACCGAATCGGTACGGATAGCCATTTCACCTAGGTCCATTTTACACCCTCTCTATGTTGATGGTTCGGTGCACCAAGTCCAAAAAACTAGAGGGAAGTGATATCCGCGCATGCGGTCCGGTGCACATTGGACTAGTACGATGCTACGCAGAGCAGACCACTTAAGTCCTTTTTGGGATTTACTTCTCGGATTTGATTTGACTTGCCTTGAGATTTATCCTATCACTTAGACAAATATATATAGTGACTTTCCAACAAGTCTAAGTCATGGAACTCGAATAATATAATTTCTCTAACTCATATTTCTGTTTTTGCTCAACCTAGCTCCAAAGATGTGTTTTGTTGAATCTGAGCTACCCAACCTCTTTGAGTGTATCAAATATGTTCCTAGAGCTATTTAGAACTTATCTTAAGTATAGAACTAGACATAATTAATCTTTTTTCCAAGGTTTCCCCCTAATTGGCTAGAATTGAGCTGATTCTGACTTAGAACTTGATTGATTGATACAATGAACCTATGAATCAAAGACTTGGCAAACTAGTTAGTCCACATGGCTATGATGGTCATTAAGCACCAAAACAAATATGGAAATGGGTTTAAGCCTATTTTCGTTTCACTGTCAGATAAGTAGCACCAATGTTGTCACACCATTGATTGGGTGGTCGAGGTATGGCAATACCAAGCTCTCGAAGAAGGACTCGTATCGAAATAAGCATCGACGACCACCATCTCGGTGGTTAGGTTCTAGACCTTACGAAAATAATCCACCGCTAAGAGGTCACCGTACCCTTCTCGGTGGTGGCAAGCTTGACGCGAAGTTGCACCGTGTGGGCAAGAGTGGACAAGGAAAATCGCTTCCTGACGGAGTCCCAAACTTCTTTGGACTCGTGGTATACACAACATCACGAAGGACCTTGTAACACCCCTGGTGTTACTGCTACTAAAACTTGAGCATGACATCATAAACATGGCATTGCATATGTTTGACACACCTAGAGTGCATTTACTAGGTAAAAATTTCAAACAAGTTGTATTGTTTTGGTGTTTTGCAAATAGAACCCTAGAATAGGATACTTAACCCTAAATAGGGATTTAGGGGGTAAAACATGACCCAAATTGAGAAAACCCAAAAGCTTTAGTGGAATGGTCATAAAATGCTCCCAAGAATGAACTTGAATTACATTTGTACCCCTGGGATACCAAAAACCCTAATTGGAACCCTGGAAACCCTAAATCTAAACCCTAGGGGCCTATGTGCAAAAACAGTGCACATTTGGACTAAAGTGTAAAAACTACAATGTTAAAGCATATAAAGTCATTTGGTTCACAAATGTGTGGACTTGTAAGCCAAATCTTGGATTTTGGACTTAATTGCAAAATAGACCTCAATTGGGTTCTATACTAAGTCTGAATTTCAGAGTATAAGCTCAACTTTGGAGCTTTATAACTTTCAAATTATAGGGTTTTTGCTCTAGGTCACCACATCAAAATTATAGACCTATCTAAGGAGAGCAATTTTGCTTAAGAGTGTAAGCCAAGTTGTTGTGAAAAATTTGGAGATAATCATACTCAAAGTCAGGCTGTCAGGCTGATTAAGTCTGAAATTCAGACCGACAGATAGATGGCATGAACTTCAAGCTTAATTCTAAGCAGGATCTAGTGGCTTTTTTGTAGGAATCCTATGTAGCAAAGTTATAGCTGGATTGTGGCTCTATAACTTTGATGCAGATCTTTGGACAAGATGCCACAAAGATTTGAGAGAAAATCGAGTTCAAATGTTGACTGTTAGGCCAACTGACTGAAGAAACGTCATGGTACAGTGTTCTCTGTAGATCAGAACGCCAGCACAGCAGCTCTCACCGCCGACGACTCCCTCCGCCACGATTCGTGCTGTCGTCGCCGCGATTTGTGCTCGGATGGTTTGGATAGCGCTCAGGGTCACACAAATATCATCGCCGTGGATAACTCTGGCCAATAAACTATTCTAGCCGTCATGTCCACTTGTCGTGCGGTCGGTCGAAGTTATCCTCGCCGGAGTTGGCTGCCCGACGACCGAACGCCACGTGCCTCCATAGTTACCACGTCGCAATCCCGGTGCCATACTGGTCTGATGATCGCCGGGAGGGCCGTCACGGTAAGGAGGCCACGAATCACCATGCCGGTGACTTACTTCTTCTCTGACCGCCACCGCGCTCAACCCAAATTCCCGGCCACCGCTCACTTGGCCTATAAATTGACCCCGTCGTCAGCTTCGTAGCATCATCACGCACCACCACACCCAGTATTGCTCCCAGTCGATCACCAGCGAGCTCAAATTTTGCATTTTCCCCAACCCGGTTCAAATACGCCGCGAAGAACACCTCGCCGTGGCCAGCAAAACTCAAGTCCGATCTCACCCTCTGTGCTATTGTTCCAACACCCTCCCATGTCCTTGATGCTCACCAAATCATCCAATTGAACTAGACTGTCACGGGTCGCCGGGAACACGTTGTTCCTTAGATTCTTCGCACTGTCCCCGTGGACAGGGTACGGTAGAGCTCCAATTCGAAAATTGAGTGAGGGGAAATACTCCTCTGGGGTAGAATCAGGGGTGAACCGAAGACTAGCACCGGTCTTGGTCCCCTCCGGCCGGTCTAGCTCGCCGGAGTTGGGCTTCCCGTGCGGAGCGCCGTCGGGGATCGGTCGGTGTAAAGGAATAGAAACCGGGGGTCTTTTCTGCAAACTGTCAGCGACTTAGGAAAACAGTAACAGAGCCCACTTCAAGTTATCCAAAACGCCGAGGGCCTCTGCGCAAACCTGCCCCACGGGCGTGGGCGCGCACGCGCTTCTGCTATTGCCGGGCCGATCTGGGCCAGATGTAGCCTAATACTATTCATAAGTTTCTCTTTTTCTTTTTATTCTAGAGCTAAAACAATTTTAGAAAATGGTAGAAAAATCCTAAAAATGTCAAACCAATTTTGTTAGATTCCTTATTTTTCATAGTATTTAATAAAAATAGTTATATGATTTTTAGGACAAATAGGGAATTTTGAGTCATTTGAAATAGCTTAAATCATGAGTTCTGGATTTTTAAAAAATAGATGATAATTCCAAAAATGTCCAAACTTTTTATATTAACTTTACACATTATTTAGAATCCATGGGTAGAGTTTGGTTTGATTTGGACCTTGTTTGATAACTAAAACCCAAAACCCCTACCCCTGCCCTTTGAATTCCTTTACTCACTCCGGAAACCCTAGTTTCCTGGAAAACCGTGAAGGAAAATTGTATTCAAGAACCTTAGATAATAAATTCTTATTATCTTTGCACTCTCATGAGCATTTCATGGCATATATTCTTATATACACATATATATGGTGATCTTTAGAAAACGAAGAAGAAGTCGAAGTAATCGAAGAGAAGACACCATCACCACCCTCGGAATCTCAGGCAGGAAACTGTTTCTACCTTGATATCTGCGGGTCCGAGCCTGACTCACCTATCAACGAAGGCAAGCCCCGGTGCATTTGCCACCTTCCTTGATGTTTTTAAAATCTTTCTCACTTGATTGATGCATTAGGTAATAGGAGTTGAATGCTTAAACAATTCCTGCATTTCCTTCCTTGAACTTAATTACTTTCCTTGAAACCCTGTTTTTACAAAAGGTTTTACTATGCTTAGTATTGCTCTAGTAAAACAAAAGGTTTTAGTTTACAAAAGATGATTGGGAAAGTGGGAAGGATGTTTTGAAAATAAAACTTGATGGTGGATCCATCATGGTCGTGATGGGTTCAACATCGGAAAAGATGTACCTCTGCCAGGTACCAAATTTCGGGTTGAAATGATTAAGCTGAGACCGGGCGGGTGACTTATACGAGAAAGAGAGTCTCAGTGTAGTGTCTCCGTCTGAGTCGATTAAGGACTGTCTCGATGTAGGCTTGCTGACCGAGGACCCTTTAACTGGTCACATGCCTCGTCATGGGTAAGCCTTGCCTCGGGCAGACTAAGACCAGAATAAGATAACATGGAATGGGCGTGGAGCGGTGGCGAGAGTAGCGTGTACCCTCCGTGGCAAGAGGCTGGACGGTGGTGTATCTGTACTCTCGGTTCGCGTGAACCTGATCTAGTCTTAAGAACCCCGGTGGCGGGTTGACATATGCAAGGGTTAGGTGCTACATATGTCGTGTGATTGGAGATCCTCAGCTGAGTATAATCGATTCGGATCGCCGTACCTTCGCGGTCATGAAGACTTGGTCACTGCCCTATACGTAGAACTCCAGTAAAGATGAAGGACTTGTTAAGAAATTGGCTAGTGCAGGTGAAGTGATTGAACTAGGTTAGAAAGAACTCTAAATGCAGGTAATTTTACCTAACTTGAAAATAAAACTGGATTTTTAAGGATCCACTTTTAGTAAGCATTTATGCAAAATAGAGTCTTTGATCTTTGAGATACCTTACCTTGACTCCCTTATAAACAGCATACTCTTGAGAGTCTTTTCTTTAGTCGGGTAAGACTTGCTGAGTAATCCCATACTCAGGGTTTTATTCCCTATTGTTTTTAGGTGAGGAAGCAGCAAATTTTTGTTGCTTTTGTACCAGGGTGGTGTCAAATGAAGAAAAGCAAGAATGAAGCTGTGGGAGGACCTAGTCCTCCATAAAAACTTTTATGTAAGAACTTATCGGGAGGAGTTTTTACCTCCCTTGGTATTGTAATAATAAGTACTCTGCACTCGTGTTTTTATGCTGGTCTGTAATAACTAACTTTATCTTACTTTCAAATAAATGTAAGTTATGTAATCGCTTCCGCATTTCTGTATCTCCGATGTTCTGTAATGTTTGTGTGACGGGTGAAACGCTCTTGCACTACCCTAAAATAGTGAACTTTCTAGAGCCTAAACTCTAGGAAGTTAGCCCTAAACTCTAGAAAGTTAGTGAAACCCTCGGAAGTAAATATATCCCATCAGAAGTTTGGCTCTCGGAAATTTTTTGTCGGAAGTTAGCTTAACTTCCTAGAGCCCTCTAGAAAGTTAGCTAACTTCCTACAGCCAGCGGTGCCTCTCGAAAGTTAGTAGGTTCACGCCGACAGCGCCCTTAGCTGGCTAACTTCCTACGGCTTACTGTAGTCCGTAGGAAGTTAGCAGGTTAACTTCCTACAGCTTTACTGTAGCCCCTAGGAAGTTAGCTGACTTCCTACGGTCCAGTTGGCCTTTAGGAAGTTAATTTGACCAGCATTACAAATGTTGTTTATTTTTATTTTACATCACATTCTGTTTGAACCATAATTGAGCACTGGCGGACGGTCCGGCCCTGAGGCCGGACGGTCCGCGCATGCGCAGAGCAGTTTAAGGTTCCGAGTTTTGTGCTATGGTTGTTGGCTAAAATCATGGGATAAGCTCGGAAATTAGTTTGTAAAGGGTCCAGCCCCCCTCCTCTATAAATAGAGAGGTCTACGGCCGATTTGTAATCAACAATCGAATCAATACAACTTCTATTTCGCATTTTATCCTAGGAGTAGTTCTAGTCTAGTTTAGGTTTAGTCTTCCAATCCCCAAATTCTCCGCCTCTCCTCGACTCTACGTCGATTAGAGGAGTCTAGGTCGACCTGCCCGAGCCTAGACACAACCTAGGATCTCTACTCCCCGACGGGGTCCCTCCCGGGAGCGAGATCCAGGCGCCGTCGGCGATCTTCCGCCGTCCCTGCGTACGCGCGGACCGTCCGGCCCCAGGGCGCGGACCGTCCGGTCGTCAGGCAGGAGCCCTAGCCGCGCACCAGGCCGCGGACCGTCCGGCCCCAGGCCGCGGACAGTCCGCCCCTGCGCAGAGAGTACCACCGCGCCTCGCACCAGGCCGCGGACCGTCCGACCCCGCGCGCGGACCGTCCGCCCCTGTGCAGAGGGCACCGCCACGGTTCTTGTTGAGTGTTTGGCGCTCCGAAAAGGCGTCAACATACTTTTTGGCGACTCCGCTGGGGACAAACACATCTAAGCTCATCAGATCGGCCCTCAATGGCCGGTTCAAAGGATAGCTCTGATATTTCTCTAAGCAACATCATAGAGCTGACTTGGGAAACCTTGCCGGCTGACGAGCAGCTCCAGTTTGAGGAGCATAAGGAGCGGATGATCCAGGAGGCGAAAGCAAAGTTCTTGGCCAACTTCAAAGTGGACAGGAACAACAAGGTCGTCCGACATCGGGCGACGGATCCGGCTTCACTCCAACCCACGCCAGATATCCCCAATGTAAGTAATACCAACAATCTGCAATCTCTTAGAAATTATGTAGAAGATCAGCGTGAACAAATGCAGAACATCATAGGGGGTATGCAAAGCGATCTTAAGAGACTAGTACGTGCATTCGATAAATCTAGTACCGCAAATTTTCCTTCGCACGAGGTTGAGTTAGGAGATAACGCGCGTAACACATCGGCTACAGGTTGTCACGACCAGTCACAACCCCTTTATGGGATGCCGATGGACACGTACCCTAAGCAACCGCAAATCGGCAGCAAACCAGCCGATCCGCACATGCCCGGACCGTCCGCACGTGAGCGTGGACCGTCCGGGCCAACAGCAGTTGGGCCTATTTTTAATGAGTTACCTAGATATGCGCCCGAGCCACCACATATGACACAGAACCCAAATTACCCAGTCGGACGGTCCGCATACAATGACGGACGGTCCGCATATGACCACGGACGGTCCGGGTACATATCCGGACAGTCCGCGCATGAGTCTTTTGAGGAGGATTATTACCTGAATCCTCGCCCGTCCCAGCAACACTACCCATCACATTATGCAATGCACCAGCCCATTAATTCAGGATCCAGAGCCCAGGAAAGCTTTCCGGCCCCACCTAAAAGGCCAGAAAGAAACGATCAAACCTGTGAGCCATATAAGGCAAATGGAAATGCACCACGTAGCTCAAACCAATGGGGGGAACGACAACATACTACTATGCAACCAACTCCACCTATGTTTGACCAGAGAGCCGGTGGTCTTGCACCGGCTGCCATTGATATAGTAAGGGAAGAAATGGCCGGGTCGTTCCGAGATAAGCTCGGAGTAAGCATGGTCCCTGGGGGGCAATCATATCAGAAACCTTATGACAGCCGATTTGATTACCACCCGTACCCACAGGGAACTAGAATACCCGAATTCGCGAAATTTTCGGGTGATCAAGGGAAAAACACGCGCGAACATATAGGCCAGTTCTTAGCACAATTGGGAGAATTGGCAGACACAGAGGCATTTCGCGTGCGTTTATTTTCATTATCGCTAACAGGAACCGCGTTTGCATGGTATGTCACTTTACCTCCTAATTCCATTTCATCATGGGGGGATCTAGAACAAAAATTTCATGATCATTTTTTCTCTGGTGATTATGAATTGGATTTGGTAGATTTAGTGTCATTGCGACAGACAAAAGACGAATCGGTTAATGATTACATCCGGAGATTCCACGATACAAGAAACCGATGCTTTCAAATTCATTTAGCAGAAAAACAGCTAGTAGGATTAGCCTTTAACGGTCTACGATATTATTTAAAAGAGAGATTAGAAGGCATCCAATTTTTTACACTAGCACAGTTACACCAGAGGGCTTTGGCTTGCGAAAGCCGGAGCAAAGAAACTGCTAAAACAATGCGTCACAACGTACATATAGTAGAATACGACCAAAGTAGCTCAGATGACGAATCAGCAGAAGTGTATGCTGCTGAAATGGTTTGGCCAAAACAGGCCAAATCTTCGGCTTGTTCCTCCTTGCAGCCGGTTCAAAAGAAACGGCAAGAGGAGGTTAAGTTTACATTTAATGTTGGTAAATGTGATAAAATATTTGACGAACTACTCAAAAATGGCAATATTAAAATAAATCACACTGTTCCATCCGCCGACGAGCTAAAACGTCGTGCATACTGCAAGTGGCATAACTCATTTTCTCATGCCACTAATGATTGTAATGTATTCCGACGACAGATTCAATCGGCCATTAATGAGGGACGATTGAAATTTCAGGAAATGCAGGTGGATACAGAGCCCTTTCCAATGAATGTGATCGACTTTGAGGGCAAGAAAGTCCTGGTTCGGCCAAACACGGCCGATAAAGGCAAAGGCAAAGAGGCAATCATCGGCAATTCTAAAAAGGCCGATGAGGATCATAAAGTTTCTTGCAGGAAAGTGGTAGCCGAGAAGACTCCCGATGGAGGGGAGACCCTAAAGGTGACCATCACAACCTCCAGTACTGGGGGGCAAGCGCAGACAGGGAGACAGATACAGGAACCCGTGCTGCGTATCCCGGACGGTCCGGCACGTAGGAGCGGACGGTCCGGGACCCCACCGGACAGTCCGGAGAGCTCCGGCGGACGGTCCGGCCATGCTCAGGACTCGCAGCGACCACGTACCTTCAAACCACGACGACCAGAGATAGGTACGTGGAAAACAAATACATTTAAAGCAGCTGGTCGGCTGATCAAGCCTGGCCCGACTTTCGATCAATTGTTGTCTAAATATGTGAAAAAGAAGGGTGGCCCCAGTGACCGGCCACCGAAGCGACCCCGCTCACCCATTCATGAGCAACGTCAGGTCAGGCCGATTGGACCACATCACCAATCGGAAGAAATGAAAGGTCCTATTGTACAATTGAGACCTAACATGCCGACATGGACCCCTCCACCTCCTTATCCATCTATGCCATATCCGTACACATACTTACCTCCACCATATGTCCCAAATCAAATGTGGGGCATGCCACCATATCCATTTGGGATGCCACAGTACCCCGCCTGGGGGGCACCCCAAACATCCGTTTTTGATAGGTTGGCACCGCCAGTGCAAGACCGATTGAGCACTGCTGAATCTGGTCACCAGGCACAGGCCCAACAAGGTTGCCGGACTACTCGGCCTCCTAGGCCGACCAATCCGGCAGGAGGGCATATGCCTGTAGCAACTCAAAGAACAAAAAAGGACATCATCAAAATAGGCACTGCGGATGTTGTCATACAGGGAGACAATAAAGGGCCGATGATTTTCGGCGAATCGGCCAACACAACCGAAAAGGATACGGCTACCATCAAAACAGCCGATCCAAAATACTCCATGCCTCGATGGTGCCCAGCGGGATTGACACGACCCCAAAAGAGAAAATTACAGCGCCTAAGAGCAAAGGAGAGCCAGGAGAAGGAGGCGGAAAAGACATTTAATGACACACATCCACTATACCCGCCACCGCAAAAGAAATGGAGACCGAAGGCCGTTGAGAAAAAACAAACGGCCACAGAAATAGAAAGTCAACCTGCACCAGGCACGGACCGTCCGGCCCCCGCGTGCGGACCGTCCACCTGCGGACCGTCCGCCGTTCACCAGGAAGGCTCTGGACAACCTGCACCAGGCGCGGACCGTTCGGCCCCCGCGTGCGGACCGTCCGCCGTTCATCAGGAAGCCTCCAACAACACGACAACATCAATGGAAGAGGACGACCTGCTAGGAGAAGACCTGGTCGACTACGAGGCTTCTCCAGAACGCCCAGGTATGGATGTAAATATTATTACATTTTCTTCCGATTGTACTATCATTGGCGACGATGAACCTGTTGCTGCCCAGTTTGATTTTGGTCCTAAAGAAGCCGCCTTTACTAAACCAAAGGAATCGGTAAATCATTTAAAGCCGCTCTTCGTGCGCGGTCACATTGATGGAATACCGATTGCTAAGATGTTGGTGGATGGAGGGGCGGCTGTAAATCTAATGCCTTATTCATTATACAGAAAATTAGGTAAACAAGATGACGAACTTGTCAAAACCAACATGACCCTCAGCGGTGTTGGGGATAGTTCGATTAAAGCCAGGGGAGTCACGTCCGTTGAATTAACCATCGGGACTAAGACCCTTGCTGCTGCATTCTTTGTCGCTGATGTAGAAGGGAATTACAGTTTAATTCTAGGCAGAGATTGGATTCATGCCAATCAATGTATACCTTCTACATTACATCAAATGCTAATACAATGGGTAGGCGATGAGGTAGAACAAGTACATGCTGATGTATCGGCCTGCATCGCTGTGGCTGATGCCCCTGTACTCTGGACTTATGAGACTGCTACATGTCTCATAGGGGTAGATTTTTCTGATTATCAGTTCATAAGTATAGATAAGAAAGGTTTCATTCCTGTAATGCTAGAGCCGATGGAGAATCGGCTAAATCCTAAATAAAGTTTAAATGATGAATACACATGAAGTTCATGAGTCGTTGATCACGGACAATTCGGCTCTCAAAGCCGGATGGTCTGGTCTTTCACAAAACAGTTCGGGCTTTAAGACCGAACATCTACCACAGCGAAAAGACAGTATTACGGATGATCCGGTCCCCGAGACCGGAAAGTCCACCATCACACAAAGATCATCTAATTCCTCTGTGGGGGACATGATAGAGGAATTCAGAGATCTTGATAAACTAGGACAGGGGTTTACATCGGCCGATCCATTGGAGGAGATTGACATAGGAGATGGTAAAACTCCAAGGCCAACTTTTGTAAACAAGACCCTGGAGGCCGATCCTAGAGATGAGATGATCGGTCTATTGAAGGAGTATTCAGATTGTTTTGCTTGGAATTACACTGAAATGCCTGGACTAAGCCGAGAGATTGTCGAACATCGGCTGCCCATTAAGTCTGGTTTCAGACCTTTCAAGCAAAAAGCTAGAACATTTCGTCCAGATCTTCTCCCACGAATCAAGGACGAAATCCACCGGCTGCTAGAAGCTAATTTTATTAGACCTTGCAGATACGCAGAGTGGGTCTCCAATATTGTGCCGGTGGAGAAGAAGGAGTCAGGTAAGCTTAGAGTATGCATTGATTTTCGTAATTTAAATAAAGCAACTCCTAAAGATGAATATCCCATGCCCATAGCCGACACATTAATCAATAATGCATCAGGAAATAGAATTATTAGCTTTCTTGATGGTAATGCCGGATATAATCAGATTTTCATGGCCGAAGAAGATGCGTCTAAAACGGCCTTTATATGTCCAGGCTTCATTGGTTTATTTGAATGGGTTGTCATGACATTCGGTCTTAAAAATGCTGGTGCTACTTATCAGAGGGCTATGAATCTGATCTTCCATGAGTTGTTAGGAAACACTGTGGAAGTCTACATTGATGATATTGTAGTCAAATCGGCTGAGTTTAGTTCTCATATAGCTGATTTGCGCAAAGCCTTCGATAAAATGCGTCAGTATGGTTTGAAAATGAACCCACGTAAATGTGCTTTTGGAGTGTCGGCTGGTAAGTTTTTAGGATTTGTCATCCATGAACATGGTATAGAAATAGACCCTGACCGAATCAAGTCTATTCGGAATGTGGGGCCTCCGACTTGTAAGGTCGAAGTGCAGAGGTTTCTCGGCAAGGTGAATTATTTACGAAGGTTTATTTCTAACCTAGCCGGAAAGATTGATGCCTTCACCCCTATCCTTCGGCTTAAGAATGATGCTGAATTCACTTGGGGGGCAGAGCAGCAGGAAGCATTTGATCTCATTAAAAAATACTTGTCTTCGGCTCCCGTGTTAAAAGCACCACAAGTAGGAGCACCATTCAGATTATACATTGCAGCTGAAGACAAGGTAATTGGGGCTGTTCTGACACAAGAAACTGAGGGAAAGGAGCATGTGGTGACATATCTAAGCCGAAGGTTGGTGGATGCTGAAACAAGGTACACTTTTATTGAAAAGTTATGCTTATGCTTGTTTTATGCATGCACCAAATGTAGATGTTATTTACTGTCTAGTCATTGCACTGTTTTTGGTCAAGCCGATGTAATCAAATACATGTTGCATAACCCAATTATGAGTGGTAGAATTGGTAAGTGGGCTTATGCACTCATAGAATATGACTTGGCCTATGAACCATTGAAATCTATGAAAGGACAAGTCGTAGCGGATTTTATTGTAGAACATCGGGTTAATGATATTCATGAACTAGACATGTCATACCTCACTATTACTCCTTGGACTTTATATTTTGATGGATCGGTTTGCAATGAAGGGCAAGGAATTGGCATTGTGCTTGTTTCACCAAGTAATGTCTCCTTTGACTTCTCTAGCCGATTGAAAACTTATTGCACTAATAATCAAGCCGAATATGAGGCCCTCCTATTCGGCTTAGAACTTTTAAATGGTATGGGAGTAAAACATGTGAAGGTATTTGGTGATTCTCAGCTGGTTGTCCAACAAGTGTTAGAAGAATATCAATGTTTTGATAGTACTCTAAATAGTTATCTTGAAAAATGTTGGAGCATAATCCATTCTTTTGACGAATTCAGTATTCGACATATCTCTAGAGTTGAGAATCATAGAGCTAACGATTTGGCACAAGATGCATCAGGTTATCGGATAAAGAGAGGGAAATTTCACAAAACTGAAATTCCGATAACCAGTGCAGAGCCAAATTCCCAGGTCGCGGACCGTCCGCGTGACGACGCCGGACCGTCCGGGGTTTCCAGAAATGTTCTCTTAATCGATTCGGCTGACAATGAAGCCGATTGGAGAACACCTATACTTAATTATTTATGAAATCCCAATATTAGGACAGATAAGAACATTCGGCGAACAACTTTCAAGTATGTTTTGATGAGTGATGAACTTTACCGCCGAACAGTCAGTGACGTCCTGCTGAAGTGCTTGGGCCCAGATGATGCTATATTAGCCATGGCCGAAGTACATGAAGGAATTTGTGGTACTCATCAATCGGCTCCAAAGATGAAGTGGTTGTTGCGAAGGTCTGGTTTTTATTGGCCTAGTATGATAGCTGATTGTTTCAAGTACTACAAGGGATGCCAAGTGTGTCAAAAATTCAGCGACCTACAGTTGGTCCCTGCAGCCGAATTGCATCCTATCATCAAGCCTTGGCCGTTTAGAGGATGGGGATTAGACTTTATTGGAGAAATTCATCCTTCATCATCAAAGGGGCATCAGTTTGTGTTAGTTGCCACTGACTATTTCACCAAATGGACTGAAGCCGTTGCTCTGAAAAACATGACGCACAAGGAGGTAATTGAGTTCATAACTGAGCATATTATTCATAGATTCGGCATTCCCCAGACCATGACTACAGATCAAGGGACTTCTTTTATGTCAAAGGAGGTACGTGAATTTGCTGAATTATACAGAATTAAGCTGCTTAATTCATCTCCATATTATGCTCAGGCCAATGGACAGGCCGAGTCTAGTAATAGGACATTGATTAATTTGATAAAAAAGAAGATATCTGATAATCCTAAACATTGGCATAAGATTTTGTCCGAAGCTTTATGGGCTCATAGAATATCTAAACATAGTGCTACTAAAGTATCTCCTTTTGAGCTTGTCTATGGGCAGGAAGCAGTATTGCCTGTGGAAATAAGTTTGAATGCTGTCAGGTTCGCCAGACAAAATGATTTAACTGTCACTGATTATTATAATTCAATGATGGATAATATTGATGAGGTGACCGACAAGAGGGTGATAGCTTTGGGAGCAATAGAAAAGGACAAGATTATGGTAGCCAGGGCCTACAACAAGAAGGTCAAAGCAAAGTTATTTCAAGTAGGAGATCTGGTGTGGAAGACCATCTTGCCTCTAAGGAATAAAGACCGGAAGTTTGGGAAATGGTCGCCAAGCTGGGAGAGTCCTTATAAAGTAAAACAGGTGATGTCTGGTAACGCCTATTTGCTACAAACATTACAAGGCAAGGATTTACCAAAGGCTTTGAATGGGCGTTTCCTCAAACAGTACCATCCTAGTATGTGGCAAGATGCCTAAGAGAACCGATGTGATCACATCGAGTTAGTTGCTTTTGGTTCGCCCAGCTCCACCAAAAGGCAGGGGGGCATATGTTTGAACCATAATTGAGCACTGGCGGACGGTCCGGCCCTGAGGCCGGACGGTCCGCGGTCCGGACAGTCCGCGCCTGTGGGCCGGACGGTCCGCGCGTGCGCAGAGCAGTTTAAGGTTCCGAGTTTTGTGCTATGGTTGTTGGCTAAAATCATGGGATAAGCTCGGAAATTAGATTGTAAAGGGTCCAGCCCCCTCCTCTATAAATAGAGAGGTCTACGGCCGATTTGTAATCAACAATCAAATCAATACAACTTCTATTTCGCATTTTATCCTAAGAGTAGTTCTAGTCTAGTTTAGGTTTAGTCTTCCAATCCCCAAATTCTCCGCCTCTCCTCGACTCTACGTCGATTAGAGGAGTCTAGGTCGGCCTGCCCGAGCCTAGACACAACCTAGGATCTCTACTCCCCGACGGGGTCCCTCCCGGGAGCGAGATCCAGGCGCCGTCGGCGATCTTCCGCCGTCCCTGCGTACGCGCGGACCGTCCGGTCGTCAGGCAGGAGCCCTAGCCGCGCACCAGGCCGCGGACCGTCCGGCCCCAGGCCGCGGACAGTCCGCCCCTGCGCAGAGAGTACCACCGCGCCTCGCACCAGGCCGCGGACCGTCCGGCCCCGCGCGCGGACCGTCCGCCCCTGTGCAGAGGGTACCGCCACGGTTCTTGTTGAGTGTTTGGCGCTCCGAAAAGGCGTCAACACATTCTATAACATAAGAAATATATCAACAGCTATAGCACAACATATTTTCACATAAAAAACATCTCACACACAATCACATAACAATATTTAAATCCATAGTCTCATCAATTACATCACAAAAGTCTCATCCATAGTCATAAGACACATCTTATCCAGTCATAATAAGAGACAATTTCTCATACATAGTCATAATAAAAGTCTCAAGTATCATAACACATAACATGGAAGCTCATGATCGTCGATCACCATCAGGGTACAGTGACGAGTGATGGTCGATACCTCCACTAGCGAAGAGGGCTTCGACAAAGTCTAACCCGTCTTCTCATTCCTGCGTCGGCAAGGTAGCTAGAGGGATCTAATATACATATACAAATGGTATTTGCTGAGTTACACCATAATATAACTAATAACAAGTAAATGATGATAAATTTATATACTTTGTGGGCGCGGTGACCGCCGGGGCAGGATCTCATCACACAAGACATTCCGACAAGCAGGACGACTGAGCCTGGCGTGTCCATGTGTGAGTCTATGCCAGAAGACAGGACATGCCTTGTCAGCCAGTGGCTCGTGTTGGTAGGGGGCTCGAACTCGAGGAACTCGAAGAGGAGCCGCTCCTTTCACCAGCTTCCCGGGTCGCCCTCGTCGCCGAAAGCTTCGTTGCCGCTGGTGCTGCTCTCGCTCGCCTCCTCCCGGGCCGAGAACGTGTTCGTGGTGGAGCTCGTCTCGCGCTCCACGTCGCTGTCGCTCTCCGCGCCTGTCCTGTGTTGGCGTCGGACATTAATTTCAGCGACAAACGGCGGCAGCAAAGGGTTAGTTGGCAACCGTGGTTCCGTGACTAAATAAAATAAAATAAAATAAAATGCACATGGTCGTACAGCTGTGCCACGATCTAGACTAGTTCTACAGGTTTCGTAGGTTTTGGTCCCGAAGAGTATGCATGTATGTGTGCGTGTCACTATGTCAGACAGGTTGACACGTTCGGATGAAGCAGAATGAAGGAACCGCTACGCTTGAACAGTCCAAATTTTTTCAGAACATAGCTGGACCTTCACTGCTAAAATGAGGAACCAGCGAATCACAAAATCCACAATAGAGTAGTTCTTGCATTGAAGCTTCTGAAATTAGCTAGCGCGTGTGATTTTTTTGTGAAGTCTAGGTCAATGTTGGGAAACCCACTAGTTTACTAGCCAAGTAGACGAGGCTTCAAGACTGGTTTTGTCTTTGTGCTCCCTTTTCTTGAAACATTGGTCACCTATTGGGCAGATAAACTGTATGTATGTGTTGCCCCCATGAGTGATTTTTCAGTAACTTTAATCTAGATTATTATGACTTAAACGCACTGTTTACCACTTTCAGCCTATTGAATTGACTCTGAACCGTTTCTTCAAAAAACAAAAGAAAAAAAATGACTCTAAACTTAGTCTAAGAATAGCTCTACCAACTACTTCACCTTGCAGCTTACCTTCCGTTCTTCAAAACATGTTTGCAACGAGAGGCCAGGTTTGTGACGTGCGAAATGGAACACGGAGGATCTTAACAAGAAAATAAAAGTGTATTACCTCGAAAGCCCGATGTGTCTGCTGAGGCCTCCGTAAAGCGGGATTGCAGACAGGTAGGGAACGACATCGTCGCTGCAGTCGTTCAGAGAAGAGGCACAACAGTGTCGTACGCGCTGCACTCCTTGAACGAGTCCCAGAGGTCGCCCAGATCAAAGAACGACAACGAGTCGTCTGCGTCTGACTGCCGCTGCCCCCAACCGTTCGTTGTCTCCTGTAACCACACACGAGGGGGCAAACTTTATTTTTTGAATCGCGTGCTCCAGAGTTCCAAACCAGACACAACATCAGAGAATTGCAATGGCATATCAGTCTCAAGAACATACAGGCAAAGCGGGGGCGGGGCGGGGCGGGCACGGCGGCCGGACTGCAGTCCGGGGCGGGACGGGGTGGAGCGGTCGGACGACGGGGCGGGCTAGGCGGTGGCGGCCGGCGTCTTTGAGTTGGACGTCTTTGAGTTGGAGAAGACGAGTGACGGACATTGGAGAAAAAAAGGATGAAGGATGGAAAGTTAAGGGTAGATTCGCGAATTAAGATAAAAAAATATTACTTTTTAGAGTAAAGTCGTAGAAAGTTACTTAACTTTCTAGTGACTGTAACTTTCTAGAGGAGGTCGTAGGAAATTAGCGGCTCGTTTGACTGGTCAAAAGTTGAAAACTAACTTCCTAGAGGAGGCTGTAGGAAGTTAGCAGGGGCAGCTAACCTTCTAGAAGAGACCATAGGAAGTTAGCGGCTCGTTTGACCGCACGCGCGGGTCAACAGCTAAAAGCTGACTTCCTAGAGGAGACCGTAGGAAATTAGCAGGGGCGGTTAACTTCCTAGAGTAGGCTGTAGGAAGTTAGTAGAAGCGGCTAACTTCCTAGAGCAGGCCGTAGAAAGTTAGTGGCTCGTTTGACCACACGCGTTGGTTACCATGTGAAAGCTACCTTCCTACAACTTTTATAAAATACCGTGGGAAGTTATATTTATTTCCTAGAGCTACTAGTTGCCTCTCGGAAGTTATTTATTTCCTACGGTTTGTTATAAAAGCTGTAGGAAGTTAAAAAACCATAGGAAGTTTATATTTTTGGTGTAGTATTGGGAATGGTAAGAAAAGTAAATAACGAACTTTTCAAGTAATTCAGGGGCATCTACAGGGTTGTCTGAGGTCCGTTGGACAAGGACAACGGTAAGTGGGCCTAATAACTTGGGAGGTTCCGTCACAGCTGGTATCGGAGCGAAGCCCTTCTCTGCAGATATTATGAGGCATCTTCAAAAGAATTTTCTACAGACTTATCTAGAAAAATTTCTTCCATTCTTACCCACCATATCTGAAGAATCTATATGAAAGACCAGATAGGAAGAGTGCAATGTATAGAAGGTATGAATAAACTAAGGTTGGTTCTGTAATTATACATGCATCATGCTAAGAATTATACTAATAAAATTTTCCCCTTAGAGAAATGCCGCCGCGCACGAGGAAAACCGCGCGCAAGTCAACTGGCCCAATTGGTGTACCCCGTCATCAACTCGCTCCCAGACATGAGGATAGTAGTAGTGGGAGTAACGATCCAATCGGGGATCTTGAAGCCCAAGTAAATCAGCTTCAAGCGAAACTTCAACGCAGGACTAACATATGGGTCGTGGATGGCGACAGAATAAATGAATTAAGAAGCCACATCCGTCGCCTGCAGGATCAGCTCGCTGATCGAGATTTAGCGCTTGACTGGGCAGTTCAGTCTCATTCGCTTGCCTGGGCTAAGGAGGCAAAGGCGCGAGCCCGAGTCGAAGAACTTAGCTCAGCTATTGATAATCTGCAAGCATATTGCAATACCCTACATGAAGAAGTTCATGTACTGTATTCGCAATTGCACCCTAGCGTACCTGCAAATCCTGTCGGGACAGAAGTCGGACCTTCTCACGAAGCGGGAGAAGCTTTTGGTGGCGAATTGGACCTTTTTAGGCCCCCTCCCTCCATGAGATTGGTTGACGAATGGTCTCCTACGCCCGACAGTGAAGCTACTAAGAGTGATAGGAAGTAGGAATAATATAGTTGTAAAATTAGTAGTGTATTGTATAATGGGTACTATATTCCTGTTGTAAAAATTCGAGTCTGTAACATTACTCTTTTTAGTAATGTAAAATGGATGGTTTTTCTTTGGCATATTATATTCCAAATGTTTGTTGCCACAGATGCCGTCCAAGACCCGATCACAGGATGCAGCCAGAACCTCCAGTGGGAGGGAGTCCACCCCGAATCCACCTCCTGTCCCTCCCACACTTACCGAGGCTATCGCCGCCTTGGTAAACGCGACAGCGGATAATACCCGTTTCCTACGGGAAATGGCGGGTCAACAATTTCAACAAGGCGAACGGGGCTATCCGCAAGGGCCCCATGAAACATCTTATTTAGACTTCTCCGAAACACGTCCACCGCTGTTTGTCAAAGCCGAAGACCCTTTAGAGGCAGACGAATGGATTCGTGTCATCGAGCAAAAGTTTGGACTGCTGCGATGTTCTGAATCCCAGAAGCCTTTGTTCGCAGCCCAGCAACTGCGTGGCCCTGCCAGCACTTGGCGGGGAAACTTTGTGGCAGTTCAGCCGGCCAATCATCAGATAACATGGGAGGAATTTAAGTTGGCCTTCCGCGAACATTACATACCAGAAGGTGTACTTCACATGAAACAAGAAGAAATTATGAAGCTGAAGCAAGGAGGGGATACCGTTAATCAGTATCTCAATAAATTCAATCATTTGTCACAGTATGCAATCGATCAAGTTAACACCGATCTGAAGAAGAAGAATTGTTTCATGCGAGGACTGAATGATAGGATGCAAAGAAAAATGGCTACTTGCATTGACCTTACCTACGGAAGGGCTGTCAGCACAGCGTTGGCAGTCGAATCTAAATATGCAAGTTCTAGAAAGATCAAGGGGGGTGAAAGAAACAGGCCTACTCACGGCCCTGAGAAAAGGCAACGGTTTGTTATCCGGCCTGTTAATCAGGGTCGTTCTTCAGCACGTCCACCCTCCTTCCCATTTAAACAGCCAGTATTTATCCGTCCCAATACTGCCCCTACAACAACAAGTCAGCCGGGTGCCCCTAGCACTCGATTCCCTGCTCTTCCCAGTTCATTGACAGGATGTTTCAATTGTGGAAAATATGGGCATTTTATCAAGGATTGCCCTTATCCGAAGCAAAACAAGTCAAACAATCCACAAGGATTTGGGAATTCATCTCAAGCCAAGGGAAATACTATGGGCAAAAATATAAAGAAGACGGGACGCATATACTATACGCAAGTGATCACTACACCAGATGGTGAACCGGTCATGATGGGTACGTTCCTTGTGGCCAATCATCCCGCAATTATTCTCTTTGATTCTGGTGCTTCCCATACATTCATCAGTAAGAAATTTGTGGAGCAACATTGCATTTCTTACCATGAATCAAAAGAGGGGTTTAAAATTCAGTCACCTGGGGGACAAATTTTTACTAGAGAAGTGGCCTATCAAGTGCCCATAACATTGGCCGGACGGGACTTTTCTACTAATATGATTGTTCTGAAAGGCAAGACATAGATGTGATTTTGGGCATGAATTGGTTGGCCCGACATAAAGCAACCCTCAACACTGATCAGAGAACCATCAGGTTGAGTCATAATCAAGAAGAAATTCTCTTGTGTATCCCCATTCCAACCAAAATTACTGGCAGAGTTTATGAAGCCATTATACCGGAAGTCAAGGATATTCCGGTAGTATGCGAGTTCCCAGATGTCTTTCCAGAGGATTTGCCTGGATTGCCACCCGAGAGAGATGTAGAGTTTGTAATCGAATTGAAGCCTGGTACGGCTCCCATTTCTAGAAGATCGTACCGCATGCCTCCAAATGAGCTGGCAGAACTAAAGATTCAGTTACAAGATCTACTATCAAAAGGATCCATCCAGCCAAGCTCGTCATCATGGGGTTGTCCAGCCATATTCGTCAAGAAGAAGGATCAAACTTTACGGATGTGTGTGGATTATCGACCCCTGAATGAGGTCACTATCAAGAACATGTACCCTCTTCCACGAATTGACATTCTATTCGATCAATTGACTGGAGCGAGGGTATTCTCCAAGATTGATCTCAGATCGGGCTATCATCAGATCCGTATTCGGCCCAAGGATATACCAAAAACCGCATTCACTACGCGGTACGGATTATTTGAATACCTGGTAATGTCTTTCGGACTGACGAATGCTCCTGCCCACTTCACTTATCTGATGAACTCGGTATTCGTGCCCGAGTTGGATAAATTTGTGGTGGTCTTCATAGATGATATTTTGATATATTCAAAGAATGAAGAGGAGCATGCTCAACATTTACGGGTCGTGTTAACGCGCTTGAGAGAACATCAATTATATGCCAAGTTCAGTAAATGCGCGTTTTGGCTGGAAGAAATTCAATTTCTGGGACATGTGTTATCTGCAAAGGGGATTGCGGTAGATCCTAGCAAAGTCAAGGACATTTTGTAGTGGAAACCCCCAACCACTGTTCACCAAGTTCGAAGTTTCCTTGGACTGGCTGGTTATTACCGCCGATTTATACCAGATTTTTCTAAACTTGTGAAGCCAATCACAAGTCTATTGAAGAATGAGACTAAATTCAATTGGTCTTTAAAGTGTAATGAAGCTTTTGACAAATTGAAGACATTATTAACCACTGCTCCGTTATTGGCTCAACTGGATATTAACAAGCCATTTGATGTGTATTGTGATGCATCTGGCAGTGGTCTCGGCTGCGTATTAATGCAAGAAGGCCGAGTAATTGTGTATGCTTCAAGGCATTTACGCCGGCATGAGGAGCATTATCCTACTCATGATCTGGAGCTAGCTGCAGTGGTTCATGCTCTGAAGATCTGGCGTCATTATCTATTGGGAAATGTCTGTCATATTTATACAGACAATAAAAGTTTGAAATATATTTTTACCCAGTCTGAACTCAATATGAGACAAAGAAGATGGCTCAAGCTAATCAAGGATTATGAATTGGAGATTCATTATCACCCGGGTAAAGCTAATGTAGTGGCAGATGCACTTAGTCGCAAGGCTTCCTGCCATTGTCTAACAATGAGGACTTCTGACATTACATTGTGTCAGGAGATGGAGAATCTAAACCTGAGTATGATTCAGCATGGGACTTCAAATCACTTGAAGCTGGAGTAAGTCATCTTACAAAGGATAATTGACGCACAGAAAAAATGATGAGGGTACGAAACACATACGTGAAAAGATAAAGGCTGGAAAAGCCAATTGCTTCCAAGAAGATAATCAAGGGGTGGTATGGTTCAAAAACCACATAGTTGTGCCGAAGAATGAAGTCCGCCAGCAAATTCTTGATGAGGCACATCTTAGTCGCTATTCTATTCATCCCGGAAGCACTAAGATGTATCAAGATCTGAAACAACATTATTGGTGGACGAAGATGAAAATTGAAATTGCACGCTATGTGGCTAGATGTGACACTTGTAAACGTGTCAAGGCCATACACCTAAAAGCTGCCGGTCCATTACAGTCACTACCAATACCCACATGGAAATGGGAAGACATAAGTATGGACTTTATTGTGGGATTGCCCAGGACTGCCAAAGGATATGATTCTATCTGGGTTATCATTGATCGACTCACAAAGATCGCCCACTTCCTACCCGTCAGGGCAAAATACACATTGGCCACTTATGCAACATTATACATTGCCCGTATTCTCAGTTTGCATGGTATTCCGAAGACGATCGTGTCAGATCGTGGATCGCAATTCATGTCCAAGTTTTGGGAAGAACTTCATAAATCCCTGGGTACTGAATTGCTCCATAGCTCAGCCTATCACCCTCAAACCAGTGGGCAAACTGAGAGGGTAAATCAGATACTGGAAGATATGCTGCGGGCATGTGTGTTAGACTTCTCACAAAAATGGGATGAATGTTTACCATTAGCGGAATTCTCATATAATAATAGCTACCAAGAAAGCATCAAGATGGCACCCTTTGAAGCTTTATATGGACGACGATGTCGTACTCCGCTAAGTTGGTCTGAACCAGGTGAAAGGTACTTCTTCAGGCCTGACCTAGTAAAAGAAACCGAAGAGAAAGTTCAGAGAATAATACATAATTTGAAGAAAGCTCAAACCCGTCAGAAGAGTTATGCAGACAAACAACGAATGCCCTTATATTTTCTTGAGGGAGACTATGTCTACCTAAAGGTTTCGCCAATGAAGGGCGTATCGCGTTTCAGGGTCAAAGGGAAACTTGCACCACGATATATTGGTCCTTTTCTCATTCTTGAAAGATATGGGCCAGTGGCGTATCAAATTCAACTACCCAAAACTTTGTCTGCTGTACATAATGTGTTCCACGTGTCCCAATTGAAGAAGTGTCTTCGGGTACCAGATCGAACCGTTGAAGTGACAGATGTTGTCCTTGAGCCGGACTTAACATATTCAGAGCACCCTATTCGAGTCTTAGATCAAAAGGACAGGATTACTCGGAGAAAAACTCTCAAGTTTTACAAGATACAGTGGAACCAACATTCCGAAGATGAGGCTATATGGGAAACTCAAGACTTTTTAGATAAGAATTTCCCAGGCTTTTTAACCTCTTGTAATTTGTAAAGTGTACAACATTGTTGTAATAATGGAGTGAGTCCCAACCCAACCCTGCCTTGTACCAAAAAACAAGGAAATAAAAATGTGAAGCATTTCCTTTTCCATTACTTACCCTAGGACTTTTAATCTCGGACGAGATTCTTTTATGGGGGGAAGGATGTAACACCCCTGGTGTTACTGCTACTAAAACTTGAGCATGACATCATAAACATGGCATTGCATATGTTTGACACACCTAGAGTGCATTTACTAGGTAAAAATTTCAAACAAGTTGTATTGTTTTGGTGTTTTGCAAATAGAACCCTAGAATAGGATACTTAACCCTAAATAGGGATTTAGGGGGTAAAACATGACCCAAATTGAGAAAACCCAAAAGCTTTAGTGGAATGGTCATAAAATGCTCCCAAGAATGAACTTAAATTACATTTGTACCCCTGGGATACCAAAAACCCTAATTGGAACCCTGGAAACCCTAAATCTAAACCCTAGGGGCCTATGTGCAAAAACAGTGCACATTTGGACTAAAGTGTAAAAAATACAATGTTAAAGCATATAAAGTCATTTGGTTCACGAATGTGTGGACTTGTAAGCCAAATCTTGGATTTTGGACTTAATTGCAAAATAGACCTCAATTGGGTTCTATACTAAGTCTGAATTTCAGAGTATAAGCTCAACTTTGGAGCTTTATAACTTTCAAACTATAGGGTTTTTGCCCTAGGTCACCACATCAAAATTATAGACCTATCTAAGGAGAGCAATTTTGCTTAAGAGTGTAAGCCAAGTTGTTGTGAAAAATTTGGAGATAATCATACTCAAAGTCAGGCTGTCAGGCTGATTAAGTCTGAAATTCAGACTAACATATAGATGGCATGAACTTCAAGCTTAATTCTAAGCAGGATCTAGTGGCTTTTTGTAGGAATCCTATGTAGCAAAGTTATAGCTGGATTGTGGCTCTATAACTTTGATGCAGATCTTTGGACAAGATGCCACAGAGATTTGAGAGAAAATCGAGTTCAAATGTTGACTGTCAGGCCAACTGACTGAAGAAACGCCATGGTATAGTGTTCTCTGTAGATCAGAACGCCAGCACAGCAGCTCTCACCGCCGACGACTCCCTCTGCCGCGATTCATGCTGTCGTCGCTGCGATTTGTGCTCGGATGGTTTGGATAGTGCTCAGGGTCACACAAATATCATCGCTGTCGATAACTCTAGCCAGTAAACTATTCCAGCCGTCATGTCCACTTGCTGTGCGGTCGGTCGAAGTTATCCTCGCCGGAGTTGGCTGCCCGACGACCGAACGCCACGTGCCTCCGTAGTTACCACGTCGCAACCCCGGTGCCATACTGGTCTGATGATCGCCGGGAGGGCCGTCACGGTAAGGAGGCCACGAATCACCATGCCGGTGACTCACTTCTTCTCTGACCGCCACCGCACTCAACCCAAATTCCCGGCCACCGCTCACTTGGCCTATAAATTGAGCTCGTTGTCAGCTTCGCAACATCATCACGCACCACCACACCCAGTATTGCTCCCAGTCGATCACCAGCGAGCTCAAATTTTGCATTTCCCCAACCCGGTTCAAATACGCCGCGAAGAACAGCGAGCTCAAATTTTGCATTTCCCCAACCCGGTTCAAATACGCCGCGAAGAACACCTCGCCGTGGCCAGCTCAACTCAGGTCCGATCTCGCCCTCTGTGATATTGTTCCAACACCCTCCCATGTCCTTGATGCTCACCAAATCATCCAATTGAACTAGACTGCCACGGGTCGCCAGGAACACGTTATTCCTTAGATTCTTCGCACTGTCCCCGTGGACAGGGTACAGTAGAGCTCCAATTCGAAAATTGAGTGAGGGGAAATACTCCTCTGGGGTAGAATCAGGGGTGAACCGAAGACTAGCACCGGTCTTGGTCCCCTCTGGCCGGTCTAGCTCGCCGGAGTTGGGCTTCCCGTGCGGAGCACCGTCGGGGATCGGTCGGTGTAAAGGAATAGAAACCGGGGGTCTTTTCTGCAAACTGTCAGCGACTTAGGAAAACAGTAACAGAGCCCACTTCAAGTTATCCAAAACACCGAGGGCCTTTGCGCAAACATGCCCCACGGGCGCGGGCGCGCACGCGCTTCTGCTATTGCTGGGCCGATCTGGGCCAGATGTAGCCCAATACTATTCACAAGTTTCTCTTTTTCTTTTTATTCCAGAGCTAAAACAATTTTAGAAAATGGTAGAAAAATCCTAAAAATGTTAAACCAATTTTGTTAGATTCCTTATTTTTCATAGTATTTAATAAAAATAGTTGTATGATTTTTAGGACAAATAGGGAATTTTGAGTCATTTGAAATAGCTTAAATCATGAGTTCTAGATTTTTAAAAAATAGATGATAATTCCAAAAATGTCCAAACTTTTTATATGAACTTTACACATTATTTAGAAGCCATGGGTAGAGTTTGGTTTGATTTGGACCTTGTTTGATAACTAGAACCCAAAACCCCCACCCTTGCCCTTTGAATTCCTTTACTGACTCCGGAAACCCTAGTTTCCCAGAAAACCGTGAAGGAAAATTGTATTCAAGAACCTTAGATAATAAATTCTTATTATTTTTGCACTCTCATGAGCATTTCATGGCATATATTCTTATATACACATATATATGGTGATCTTTAGAAAACGAAGAAGAAGTCGAAGTAATCGAAGAGAAGACACCATCACCACCCTCGGAATCTCAGGCAGGAAACTGTTTCTACCTTGATATCTGCGGGTCCGAGCCTGACTCACCTATCAACGAAGGCAAGCCTCGGTGCATTTGCCACATTCCTTGATGTTTTTAAAATCTTTCTCACTTGATTGATGCATTAGGTAATAGGAGTTGAATGCTTAAACAATTCCTGCATTTCCTTCCTTGAACTTAATTACTTTCCTTGAAACCCTGTTTTTACAAAAGGTTTTGCTATGCGTAGTATTGCTCTAGTAAAATAAAAGGTTTTGGTTTACAAAAGATGATTGGCAAAGTGGGAAGGATGTTTTGAAAATAAAACTTGATGGTGGATCCATCATGGCCGTGATGGGTTCAACATCGGAAAAGATGTACCTCTGCCAGGTACCAAATTTCGGGTTGAAATGATTAAGCTGAGACCGGGCGGGTGACTTGCACGAGAAAGAGAGTCTCGGTGTAGTGTCTCCGTCTGAGTCGATTAAGGACTGTCTCGATGTAGGCTTGCTGACCGAGGACCCTTTAACTGGTCACATGCCTCGTCATGGGTAAGCCTTGCCTCGAGCAGACTAAGGCCAGAATAAGATAACACGGAATGGGCGTGGAGCGGTGGCGAGAGTAGCGTGTACCCTCCGTGGCAAGAGGCTGGACGGTGGTGTATCTGTACTCTCGGTTCGCGTGAACCTGATCTGGTCTTAAGAACCCCGGTGGCGGGTTGACATATGCAAGGGTTAGGTGCTACATATGTCGTGTGATTGGAGATGCTCAGCTGAGTATAATCGATTCGGATCGCCGTACCTTCGCGGTCATGAAGACTTGGTCACTGCCCTATACGTAGAACTCCAGTAAAGATGAAGGACTCGTTAAGAAATTGGCTAGTGCAGGTGAAGTGATTGAACTAGGTTAGAAAGAACTCTAGATGCAGGTAATTTTACCTAACCTGAAAATAAAACTGGATTTTTAAGAATCCACTTTTAGTAAGCATTTATGCAAAACAGAGTCTTTGATCTTTGAGATACCTTACCTCGACTTCTTTATAACCAGCATACCCTTGAGAGTCTTTTCTTTAGTCGGGTAAGACTTGCTGAGTAATCTCATACTCAGGGTTTTATTCCCTATTGTTTTTAGGTGAGGAAGCAGCAAATTTTTGTTGCTTTTGTACCAGGGTGGTGTCAAATAAAGAAAAGCAAGAATGAAGCTGCGGGAGGACCTAGTCCTCCATAAAAACTTTTATGTAAGAACTTATCGAGAGGAGTTTTTACCTCCCTTGGTATTGTAATAATAAGTACTCCGCACTCGTGTTTTTATGCTGGTCTGTAATAACTAACTTTATCTTACTTTCAAATAAATGTAAGTTATGTAATTGCTTCCGCATTTTTGTATCTCCGATGTTTTGTAATGTCTGCGTGACAGGTGAAACGCTCTTGGAAATGGTAAGAAAAGTAAATATCGAACTTTTCAAGTAATTCAGGAGCATCTACAGAGTTGTCTGAGGTCCGTTGGACAAGGACAACTGTAGATGGACCTAATAACTTGGGAGGTTCCGTCACAGACCTCCTCACTAATGAATGAGAGGAGGCCGCTAAGAAGCTGCTGATCGGCGTTATACCGAGTCTCGTAAGCTGGGTTGGGATGAGCTCGGTGCCGGTAGTGGTCGTCCTGCAATCTGAGGAGTTGGTGCGATGAACGTCTCATCTAAATACCTGATCATACAGGAACTCCGGAGATAAGGCTGAAATTGCGCTCGCCAAAGTAGAAAATTGGTTTTGGTGAGCTTCATGGTCACGACGTGGCGGAGAGGGATGGTGGAGGCTACCATGGCGGCGGGCACATCAGATAAGACAGTGGACACGGAGGTGGAGGAGATATTGGTGGACATAGATTGATTAAGCCCTTAGCTCTAATACCATGTTTATTAGCTTGTCTCAATACCCTCTAGGGATCATGACCTTGAGTATTTATAGATTGTCAAACATCAGGGTAAGCATGCCACACATTTACGCATGTTATTTAAAGCGCTCTCAACTCTAAATTTTAGACTAGATTTCTCACCTTTATGTTTCCAACAGCATACTCTAAACAGCTCTCTAAATATAGAGGACGCTGCTGAATCCTTGATATATAGAGTTTCTCTCTTCTCTTCTCTATCTATTTTAGTATTTAAAACAAAAGATTTAGCAAAACTACGATGTATGCAATACATTAAGAGTACGATAAATACGTACATACAAAAATTAAAATAAAATTTGTCTCTAATATAATATAGATATTTATGTATAGAGTGAAACATAGAGAACATTGTTAAAAAGAGAGAAGATATAGAAGAGATAATTTTTTTAGAGAAAATACTGTAAATAACAGATATAAAGACAGATTTAAGGTCTGTTTGGTTCGTGGCTAACTATGTCATACTTTGACTAAGTTTAGTCGTTGGAATTGGAGAACTAATTTTATTCAGAAAAGTTAGGCAAAATGTGATAAATTAGGCAACCTTATCCAGCAAGCTGCTCGGTGTCGTCTGCTCCGGCGTCCGGTTCCGGTTCCTGCTTCCCTCTCCCTTCTCCGGTTCTCCCCCTCCGCCGCGGAGATGGAGGCCACCGCGCTCGCGTCCCACTCGTCCCCGTTCGCCGTCCACCGCTCGACAGGGAAGCCAGCCTTCGCCTACCCCCACCGTGGAGGGCCCTCGATGGTCTCCTCTGTCCACCTCCGCACGTCCCGGACCCCCGCCCGCTCTCCGGTTGGCAAGGTAGCTTTGGTTTATTATTATTATTATTTTGCATGCGGAAGAAGGTTTCATACTTGCATTGCTCGGCGGGCTTAATATTCCGCGAGGGTGCTCACGTCTGGGCGGTTTAGGCATGGAGATGGCGGATGAGGGGGAGCGGGCTGGTTGTGCGCGCGGAGATGTTCGGCCAGCTCACCACCGGCCTCGAGTCCGCCTGGAACAAGCTGCGCGGCGTTGGTGCGTGGCTCTGCTTCTTCTCCATTCCCACGACCACGACCAATGCGTCTTTTTCTGATGTTTTTCATGCGTTAAAGACGTTTTCATAAGTACGGAACTCTGGAAGGCAGTCTTACTGCCGCTCTTGCCTGGCTTGAGTACTTCAATTGGTAATGTAGCAAGGACTAGTACTGAAATACAAGTTCAGTACATGACCATTACACAATCATTTGTACTGCACTACAATGTTTGCTTGTCGAACGATATGGTTGTGAGACTAGGTGTTATGTGCTTGTTAATTTCTTACTGCTACTACTTGTTCTGCACTTCTGTGTAACTTTGCTTTTTTCAACCAAAGTATGCCATTTATATAATAACTAACTCGTGAGCATCATGATTAACACATTGCTCTTTTCATTCAAGGCGTGCTAACAAAGGAAAATATTGCCGAACCAATGCGGGACATTAGACGAGCACTTCTGGAAGCAGATGTCAGTTCCTTGCATTTTCAAGTTCTACTCATCAGTTCATTTATACCTATATAGTGTGAGGACTGAAGTTTCTCCTGCTTTCGTTAGGTTAGTTTGCCTGTTGTGAGACGGTTTGTTTCATCTGTTAGTGATAAGGCTTTAGGTGCAAATGCTATCAGTGGAGTCCGACCAGACCAGCAATTAGTGAAGGTATGTCTGCGTCACACTTCCATTAAGGAATTTACAGAAAATGAGTGCATGAACTTTGGCTTGGGAGAAGCATTTTGTTGTTTCACTTTGGTGTTCTCCACAACTTAATAAATTTAATTGTTCTTAGGCCACCTCCAGTAGCTTACCCATATAGTCACCAAAAACATTGTTTTACATTGTAGTCTGCACTGTTCGTAGAGTAGATTTTGAATATGTGGATGGGGATGGGTAAGCTGCTGGAGACAGTCTTAGTGTTATAAGTTCCATATTCCCCGAAGGAACATCGAATCATGCCAGCAAAGAAAAACCACATTAGACGGTCTTCTCTAAAATGTCCAGCTATTACTTATTGGTTTATGCTAAATGAAAACATGAATAGCTTTTGGAACTAATTAATTTCTAGCTGAGGTGAAATAAATTGACTGGTGCTGCAGATTGTGCATGACGAACTGGTACAACTGATGGGTGGAGAGGTATCGGATATTGTATTTGCAAAAAGTGGCCCGACAGTTATCTTGCTTGCAGGTCTACAGGGTGTTGGGAAGACTACTGTCTGTGCAAAGCTTGCGTTCTATTTGAAGAAACTGGTGCATTCCTCACCCTTTAATTTTTTGTGCTTCTAGCACTTAATGCTTGATAATCTGTAGATACTTATACCAGAGTTCGGGTACAGGGGAAGAGTTGTATGCTGGTTGCTGCAGACATTTACAGGCCTGCAGCCATTGATCAACTCACTATACTGGGTAAACAGGTAACCCCCAGCCTTCTCGTCAAACTGATTTTTTGCATTGAATAATTGTAGGTGATATCTCCAATATTAAGGGGCCAAGATGCCTTCACATTGTTTGCCAATATGCCCTCAGATTGTTTTGAAACTTGGAAGTTAAACCGATCATATTACATCTGCTTTTGAAATGCAGTACCACAATCATGTCATTGAGTTATTTTTCTTTTGAGCATTGACAGGTGGGTGTACCAGTTTACTCAGAAGGAACAGAAGCCAAACCTACACAAATAACTAAGAATGCTATGGAAGAGGCAAAAAGCAAGAATATTGATGCTATTGTGGTGGATACTGCTGGAAGACTGCAGGTTAATCTTCATTACACTCTAATTTCAGTCACAAGTGCTAACTTATATGGAATTCTACTCTGAATCTGATTTATCCATACTTTTCTACAAAACTTATAATTCATATGTCATACAAACTAGCATCATTGACACCAGATGATGACCTTTCTGCCATTCAGATTGATAGATCAATGATGGATGAATTGAAAGAAGTGAAGAAGGCTGTTAATCCTACAGAAGTTCTGCTTGTTGTTGATGCCATGACTGGCCAAGAAGCAGCAGGTATCCATCTGGTTCTTCTTGCCATTGATGCAGTCTGGGTGTTACCAAGGGCCACATTTAGTAAACATCGGTTGGTATTGCAGTAATAACATGTTTAGCCAGCAAAGTGGATATTGCTCTGAAAAAATTCCATTAACAAAATATTAACAGTTTTTATGGTTCCTGCTGTGCTCTACAGAGCATGTTGTTGGTCTGTTCATAGATTGTCAGTGAACACTGTAGCATTGGGATGGTCACATACTCACATAAACTATTTAATTCTGATATATGCAGCACTAGTCACCACCTTCAATATTGAGATTGGTATAACTGGTGCAATACTGACTAAATTGGATGGTGACTCTAGGGGCGGAGCCGCACTAAGCGTTAAAGAGGTAGTCATTTGGCACAAATCATTTCTATTATTGATTTCTTGATTATGAAAATAAATTATTATATATCATTGTTGCAATTCAACTGCTGTTGGAACTTGCACCATTGTGTAGAGAATAGGAGTCGGAAGTGGGAGGGCGCGGTTTGGTCGCTCGACGGGGAGGTTGTGATGACATGCTTGGAGTCATGGTTTGTTAGTGCGAAAGAAGGGGAGCCGAAGAGATTTAACTCAATCTCCAACTAATCTATTATTAATCAAGTGTTCAGTACATATAGCCAAATCTTAACAACACGCTAACAACTCGTGCAAAGCCTAATAAACTAATCCCGATTCTTTTCCTAAGATCTGGGATGACGCTGACTAGTCATGATGACCATGCATTGCACACTGGT
The DNA here is from genome assembly GCA_029449295.1 of Zea luxurians. NCBI lineage: Eukaryota > Viridiplantae > Streptophyta > Magnoliopsida > Poales > Poaceae > Zea > Zea luxurians. The sequence goes on along the minus strand of JAOPSE010000011.1, from coordinate 10,899,640 downwards.
CTTGCCTAGTCCTAGCATGAATCTTAGCCATATCTCCTCTTCCTCTTCTGATACACTTGGCCCATCATAACATCTCTCCCTCCCTTGACAAAATAGCTCATCCTCAAGCTAGGAGGAATACGCTGTGTGGAAAGCATCGATCGGCTCCCAAGTAGCTTTGGCTTCAGGCATACCCGCCCACTGGACCAGAATGTGTCGCAGACCGCTCTGGGGGCTGGCACACAGAACACGCTTTGGCTACTGAAGGAAACAACAGTGTTGTAGTGGTGGCAATGACGGCAAAGTTGTCGATGGAGTCCCCTGGAACGGCTTGAGAACACCCACATGGAAGACATTGTGGATATGGGTGCCCTCAGGGAGCAGAGACAATAGGCCACCGCGCCCACACGTTCGAGGCCTTGGTACAACCTGACGAATTTGGGCCCTATCTTGCTGTGGGAACCTGTCACCAATGACTAGGAAGGATGATGTAGAAGCCAAAGCCACACCTAGTCTCCAACGACGAACTCAAGCTTGTGGTGATTGGCGTTGTAGTTGCGTCGAGCATATTCTTGTGCTTGGAGAAGGCGTGCGTGTATCTAGCGAGAAATTTAGCTCGATAGGTGAGCATGGTGTTGATGGTGCAAGTATGCGCACTGCCTAGCAGGTAAGGGAGCAGTGTTGGCGACGATCGGTCATAGATGATCTGGAAGGGCGTCGTGCAAAGCACATAATGGAATGATGTGTTCTAGCAATACTCTGCCCATGACAACCACTCCAACTAGGTGTATGGTTGATCACTGGTGATGCAGCAGCGGTACATGGTGATGGTCTTCTTCACCACCTTGGACTAGGCATCCGTTTGGGGTGGAGTGACGTGATCATGTGAAGATGCACATCTGCCAAATTGAATAGGCCGAGCTAGACATTCCTGGTGAAGATTGGGCCCTAGTGGCTGACGATTAAGTCGAGGAAGCCATGGAGATGAACTATGTCGGTGAAGAAGGCACGAGCGATGGAGGCCGTCGTGTACGGATGCCTGAGTGGGATAAAATGCATACTTGGAAAAACGGTCGACGATCACCAGGATCACGCTCTTGTCGTGCACCTTAGGGAGGCCTTCGACGGAGTCCATAGAGATGTCGATCCAGACCCACGATGGAATCTCGAGTGGTTGGAGAAGGCCAACGGGATGGAGCGCTTTTGTCATGTTGTGTTGGCATGTGGTGCAGGCACGCACATTGTTGCGAACCTGATACCGAACGTGCTCATTGTAGAAATGGACGTGTTGTTATTGGCCAGTCTTTTCTATGCCCTCGTGGCCGGACATCTGTTACATAGTGTCGACCCTCCATGGACAAAAGTTTGGTGAAGAAGCAGGCACTGTGCAACTCATCAAGGAGTTCTTCCGCCATCAAGATGTGGAACTTGTCTTTCATGGTGTGTTCATTCTGCTTGTCGGCGTTTCGGACCCGGGGGGTCCCTGGACCGACGAGTAAATTTGTCGCTGCGTGCCCCTGCCCAGATGGGTTGGTGCGAGATGGAACACAAGTGGGGGAATGAGCCTTGTATTATCCTGCACCAGGGTGCTCGTAGTAGGGGTTACAAGCCTTGTGAGAGAGCGAGGGCGAGAGAGAGAGTAGGAGAGAGCGAGAGCGAGAGAGAGAGAGGGTCCGGCCCCTGCTCGTCTTCTCCCGTCCCTTTGCCGTGCGTACGTATGCTCGTATGTTCGTATGCTTGTCCCTCCTTTCTCCCTCTCTTCTCCTCCCCCTTTTTCTTTTGTGGGGCCCTGGACACCCCCTTTTATAGACGTAAGGAGATGCCCAACTGTACAATGGGGTGTAGCTGGGAGCTAACGTGGCTGGCAGGGAAGTGTCCTGAGCCCTGTACAGGTAACAACGTGGCCGTCGGGGGGCGTCTTGAGCCCTGTAGAGGTAGTATCGTGGCTGTCGGAGAAGTGCCTTGAGCCCTGTAGCAGTACAGCTGTTGGTGCTGTATGGATCCTGCTGACGTCTCCTTGCTTCCGTAGGGGGCTTGAGAACCACCGACGTCATGGTTGCATGCAGGAAACCACCATCGCCTGTTACCGGGGTAAGCTGGATGGGACGCCGGTCTTGTTCCTTCGTAGCCTGAGCTAGCTAGGAGTAGGGTAATGATGCATCCCTCGTGGCGTGGTTGATCCGAGCCTGAGGTCGGGCGAGCTGGTGACTCCTCCGAGGCTGAGGTTGAGGCCGAGCCCAGAGGTCGGGCGAGGCGGAGATTTCCTCCCGAGGCCGAGGCCGAGGTCGAGGTCGAGGCCGAGCCCAGGGGTCGGGCGAGGCGGAGCTTCCTGTTGCACTCGAGGCCGAACTCGACCGTTGTCGGTTTCGCCCGGGTGGTTGGTACAGCAGCCGGAGCGGGGCGGGCGGCGCTGTTTTCCTGTCAGATCGGTCAGTGAAAGGGCAAAGTGACTGCGGTCACTTCGACCTTGCCGACTGGGGCGCGTTTGTCAGGATAAGGTGTCAGGCGACCCCAGCATTAAATGTGCATGCAACACGGTCGGCTGGTAAGGTGATTTGGCCAAAGTCGCTTGCACGACAAGGCTTGCCTTTGGCTGAGCCGAGGGTGCGCTTACTATCTGAGGAGACCTTCGGGCGAGGCGTGGATTCGTCCGAGACCACTGTTCCGCCCGAGGCCGGGCTCGGGCGAGGCGAGACCGAGTCCTTTGGTAGACAAGCTTTGGCTTTGACCCGAGCCGTAAGCCTTTATGGTTTACCCTGAAGGTGTTTACCAGCCGTGATTAGGAGTGGTGGGGGTACCCCTAATTACGGTACCCGACACTGCTGTAATCGACATAGAAGCACCATGAGGCGTCCTGCTTCTTGACGACTAGGAACAGTGTCAAGAATGGCGACGTGCTGGGCCTAACGATGTCCTGCTTAAGCATTATCACACATTGGGCTTCAATTTCGTCATTCTGGAGTTGAGGGTAGCGATATGGCTGCACAGCGACTGACTCTGTGCTTGGCTAGAGGTGGATCTATTGATTACATGGTTGAGCTAGAGGCAGCCCTATGGGAGCGACGAAGACATCGTCAAAAGACCGGAGGAGGCACTCGAGCATTGTTGGTTCCGATCCACACACTAGATGAAGTCGTGCTGGAGCCTCCACTTCGCTGTGCACCGAAACGATGTCGCACCAAAGCATGTGATGTCCATGTGCTAGAAGGCGAGGCAGAGGTCGTGAAACTCCCACAAGATAGGTCCGAACGTACGTAGGAAGGTCATGTTGAGCACCATGTCATAGCAGTCTAGAGGAATGTTGTAGCAATCAATTGTGAACTCCTGACCTATCTTGATGCCAACATTGCGTGCGAGGCCTTGATAAGCGACTTGGTCCCCATTGGCCATGGTGACGTGGGCGCCAACGTTTGAAAGGAAAATGAGCCCAACTGTCGAGTGACAACACTAGCGATGAAGTTGTGCATCAAGCTCAAGTTGAGCAGCGCAACGACCAACTGGTTGCCGATGGAGAGGTGATGCTGCATAATATCCTCCATGTGGATCTCGACCATGGCCGGTAGAGAGCATCGGTATGTCAGCTTCAGCTGCTGGCTCGTCGTCTGTTTCGGTCTCGTCATCAAAATTGTTGACCTCCAAGTAGAACAAGGGCTAGCACTTATGGCTGTGCACATACTATTGAGCGTAGTTTTAACATACATTAATGGTGGCACTCGGTGAGTTTGGCCAGAGAGGTTACCGAACGGTCACCGCGGTCACCGAGTGGGCTAGCTGGGCCAGTGCTGTTGTTGGAGGTTGTGGAATAGTTGGGACACGAGATGGTAGACGACCCACATGCACCATTGTGGCTGGAGGTGGCGCCATTGGAGCCAGGTTGCGGTACTCGAAGGCACGCGCCAGGCTCATGGCATGTTGGAGGTCTTAGGGGTTGTGGAGTTCCACATCAACCCAAAGGTGTTCGGGAAGGCTGTCAGTGAAGAGATGTGCCTATTGCCATGGTGTTAACCGGCAGACATCGGTAGTTCATAGTCACAACGTTCCTGGGTCGATTGGGTCGAGGAACGGGGTCACGGGTTGTCACACTCGGATTTAAAGGCAAATCCAGATGTATCTTAAATGTGTGCTAGGATCAAGTTTCACACATACGATGACTCATGATATAGAAATAAATGCCACATCTTTATTACTTAATACAACTTCCGTACAAAATAACTAAATAAATTACATCATATGACGACAACGACCCTCCGCAACCATAGTGACTAAGAGACGACAACCTAGACCTCTCTGAACACATCGTGGCATCCTTCATGCTCCTCATCTTGGTGGTACCTGTTCTTGACATGGTGTGAATATTACAAGGGTGAGCTCCCATACGATCATCGCTCAGCAAGTGTAGGGAATAATGTGTATAAGCTCACTTACGGTGGGGGCTCATGTGTAGTGTAAGGCTTACTAAGGAAAATGGTTAAGGCCGAGCATTGTTTTTAATAAGTTAGTCAAAATTTTATTATTAATTACTAAGTGTAAGTATATAACAACCCAATTAAATACTTGATCAATATAAAAGTATCATATAGAAATCCCACAATGCAATGCATGACAGGTTAAGTTTTAATTTCATCATTTAATCATGTGAGAGTCCTAAGCCGCTCATGACCGTGAGCACGACTGATATACCAGTTTTATTTTGAGAGTTCAACACTTGATGTTAGCGTGGAAGGGAAGACAAGCCAAGTTAGCCACATGGCGTGGAAGGGAAGACAAGCCAAGTCAGCCATATGGTTAATGTGTCCCAAATTGCTGGTGTCAGAGTGCCTTGAATTCATCCTAGATTAGGGCACTGACATCACACGCTCTAGGACAAAATACCACTCTTGGGTGACACCTGTCATGTGGAATGAGGCAAGCCACACCTTGTCTGCCTCCCTTGTTCACTGAGCTCGAAAGAACTGATTGCTAGCCGATGGGGTCCTTGTCATTGTAGGTGGGGAAGGGGAGATTGTGGAAGTGTGGCACCTCTGTACCTATTGGATCAACCATTTTTGTGAGGCAGGGGCGGCGACATGTGCATCACTAAGGCCATTGATGGTATTGGCGAGGGGGAGTGCGTAATTGGGATTTGATGGATGGGCAGTGGCATTGAGCACAACAGCGAATTGTTGGGAGACGTTAAACAATTGTGGCCGACGTCGTGAACGGCAATGAAGTGATGCCGCCGTAGCCCGGAATACCGTATGGGAGAAGCTAGTGCGTCGCAAGCAATGGCAATTGCCGGCCTTCGACATCCACGAGATGGCTGGCAAGGTCACCCTTTTGTCGCTGAAGCCCGTCGGTCGCTGTGGTGAGAGCGTCAAGAGCGGTAGCAGACATGGCGGTCAGTCATAGACGTAGCTAGTTAGGTGGACATATGGTCCATGGACCACCCTAAAAAATTGTTCATGGTTAAACTATAGTAGATGAGCTCTATAAAATCATGAAAACTACACATGGACCATCCTGTAATTTAGTTTTACATCTAAGATAAACCACCCTTGTCCTAGATCCTATCTACGCCACTATGGTCAGTTGGGGGTTGGTGGCGAACGACAAAAGGGTGGTGGGAGGGATGGTGATGGCAGGGTAGAGCTGGAAGCGGCGATGGCTGCGGCAATGCTAGAGGATATGACATATCTGATGCCAGATTGTTGGAACTAGTGCCACTGCGTAGAGAATAGGAGTGGGAAGTGGGAGGGCGCGGTTTGGTCGCCTGATGGCGAGGTTGCATCGCTGTGGTCGGCGTCGCGGTTTGTTAGTGCGACAGCAGGGGAGCCAGATAGATCAAACTCAATCTCCAACTAATCTGTTATCAACTGAGTGTTCAGTACATATAGCCAAATCTTAACAACCCGGTAACAACTTGTGGGAAGCCCAACAAAGTAGTCCTGATTCTTTTTCTATGACCTCAAATGATGCTGGCGTGCCGTAGTGACCGTGTATCGCGTGCTGGTCTCTCCCAGTTCCGTTGCGAGTCTCAGCCACGGTTCCTCTTCCTCTGATACACTTGGCCCACCATAACAACTGCACTTTATTTTGATAATTGACAATCAGCACTGTATAGTTAAGTAGTGTTGATGGTAGTTTTTCACTAGATCATCTTTCACACCATGTGCACACATCTTTATAGTTTCCTTTTTCACTTGCTGCAGTAATGAAGGAAAAAATAATTTATGATATCAAATTAACTTTTGGTCTGCACTGCATGCACAAATCTGAGCAGTCTTTAATCCCTGGCAGTTGTGTCCATGCACTGTAGTATATCTAAATATTTTTTGTTTTCAGCTTATATAAGAGAACACTGCTTAATGAACCATGCAGGTCTCTGGGAGGCCCATAAAATTTGTTGGGCGTGGGGAGCGATTAGAGGACCTTGAGCTTTTCTACCCTGATCGCATGGCACAGCGAGTTCTGGGAATGGGAGACGTGCTTTCATTTGTCGAAAAGGCACAAGAAGTAGTAAGTAGCTTCCTATGAAACTGCTCCGTTTTGTGTAAGCAATGCTGTGAGGATTTTATGTTATTTACATCTCGGCGTGTGGCGCAAATAGATGAGGCAAGAAGAAGCTATAGAATTACAGAAGAAGATCATGAGTGCAAAATTCGACTTCAACGATTTCTTAAAACAATCTCAAAACGTTGCGAAAATGGGTTCCATGAGCCGCATTATTGGAATGATGCCAGGCATGAACAAGGTACATGAGCATGTGGAGTTAAACATGTTCTCTCCAACTTTACCAGTATTCATTACAAGCATATTTTAAGTTTGATACGCTAAACAGATAACTCCCGCACAAATCCGAGAAGCTGAGAAAAGACTTGCATTCGTGGAGTCAATGATCAATGCCATGACTGCTGGTTTGTGCCTGCCCTGAATTTTAGCTATACATATGAAGCCTGATTAGATGCTTACTTGAGTTGTGGACATGGATGCTTAATTGTATGTTTTCTGGGATGCACAGAGGAAAGGGAGAAGCCAGAGTTACTGGCTGAATCACGTGAGAGGAGGATAAGAGTGGCTGAGGAGTCTGGAAAGACTGAACAAGAGGTGAAGTTTTGTTCTATTCTTATGATATCACCAGCCTTCGACAGTCTGCAATGCTTCGGTATACCAAACCGTGGAGCTAACGAGATTGTCATTTTGAATTTTTTTTCACGATTAGGTGAGTCAATTGGTTGCCCAGCTTTTCCAAATGCGTGCTCAGATGCAGAAGTTGATGGGTATGGTGCAAGGACAAGAAGCTATAGCTGGCATGGGAGATCTCATGGACTCGCTTAAATCTGAAGAGAAGGTAACAATGTCTCTGGCGAGAAGAATATTTCTGGAAGAATTTGTGATTTCTGAACTGTTGTGCATCGTTCAGGCACCTCCTGGCACCGCGCGGCGGAAGAGAAGGAATAACACGTCTAAGCAGAGGGATCTGGACGCAGTGCTGAGCTAGTGAGTAGTGGCCTAGTGTGCTGTATTATGAAAATGCATAGGTGGGCACTGACCCTGTGTAATTACGGTTAATTCGGCACACATTTTTTTTGTTGTACATAACGTTTAGTCCCATGAGGGAAGATATGTTGGTCGCTCTTGAAATTGGAGTATGTTGTCATCCAGGGCCCAGAAGAACTCAGGTCTTGCACTGGAGGCATGGAGCCCAGGCATCTTTCGGTTACAACACTTGATGTAAAAAAAATAAGAAAAACATTTTACCTTCCTTAGTTTCAGTTATTTACTCCTCAAACACCAAAACCAAACATCTTGCTTCTTGAACTCTCAAAAACACTCAAATTATCTCCTTGCCCTGAATTCAAGTGGTTATAAAGGTGGTTTTGTCTTTTGTTTAGTTAAAAAAAAATCATAAGTTCTTGAAAAGGTTTTAGCCATAGAATATGTTTCTAACCTTCTAAATTCCAAAAAAAATCATAGAGATACATTGGGACATCAACAACCCAAGTAAAATATTTGTAGTTAGTGAAATTATATCTAGAAGCTTTTAGAAAACTAGATTTAGCTCAAAATCTGAAAACTATCCATAAACCTAGAAAATCTCCAAACATTCTAATCAATGTCTAAACATGTTTTTTAAAACTTCGCATTACAAAAATATGATATACACTACACCCTGCATGAATGCTACATGCATTAATGTTGAATGCATTCATGTTATGAATTTATGATATGAATTGGTATTAGTTGTGTCTTTTTTTCTTGTTGTCAAAAGTTTTAAAAAACACGTTTCAACATTATTTAGAATGCTTTAGGAATTTCTATATTTTGGGACATTTATCTAATTCTTTAGACCTAATTAAATCTAATTTTTTGAAGCTCCTAAATATATCATCATGAGCCCTAAATATTTTATTTAGATTTTTTGTATCTCAATATATCTCTAGGTATTTTTTTAAATTATTTTAAGATCTAATATATTTTTGTGATTTAATTTTCTTAACTAGTATCATATGATACATCTAGATATCTCTACTGTTTAAGTGGGAAAATCTCCCTTCATGTGTTGTCTCAAGCGCGTCCAGTGAACCGTTAACGCCCTCACGCGATCACTGATTCACTGTCTAGCGGGCCCTATCAGCGCACGACTGATTAAATCGCTAAAAGATGGAGCAAGGCCATCAAGATTCAAACTGTGGCCGATCCAAGCAAAGGACTAACCTCTACTCTTCTAACCAGTAGAACTCGTGTTTCTTATTTGATAGATATTGCAAATATATATATAGAAGTCGTAGCAATGTACGGACAACTAACTAGTATAATAATAAAAGTAATATATTTGTTAACATGACATCAGAAAGTATCTAGGTTCTTAATGGAAAAGGCGTTTCAAGAAGGAGGCTCGGCTGTAAAGTTTAAGATTTAGGGACCCTGACAAGCTTCTTTTTATTTCTTGGCTTGACAACATATAATCATATCCTTCTTTTTTTTAGGAGTTTTTCCTCATGGATTTTCTTTGGGGTATCTTTGGTCTGCCTAGAGAGATTAGAAGTATGGATAGGACATCCTATTGTAAGTAAACATTTCCTTTATTCTCCTTAATTAAATCTTTTACTATGGAGACCTCCCTTGCAGTCTTTTCTTCAAAAAAAGTATTTTGGTGATTAATAACAACATTAGGTTATTATGACAAACATATGTTTTGCACAGGCAAGTTTGAGTTAGATCACAATGATGTAGAAGTATTGGAGCAAAGTATGGTTCCTACTATGACGGAACCTCCCAAGTCATTAGGCCCACCTACATTTGTCCTTGTCCTACGGACCTCAGACAACCCTATAGGTGCCCCTGAACCACTTGACAAGTTCGGTATCTGTTTTTCTTACCTTTCCCAAGAGCGTTTCACCCGTCACGCAGACATTACAGATCATCGGAGATACGAAAATGCGGAAGCGATTACATAAACTTACATTTATTTAAAAGTAAGACAAAGTTATATATTACAAACCAGGATATACTTAGCTGAGTGCAGAGTATTTATTATTACAGGACCAAGGGAGGTAAAAACCCCTCCCGATAAGTATCAAACAAAAGTTTTTATGGAGGAACCCTTCCTCCTGCAGCTCTATTCTTGGTTTTCTTCTTTCGGGGCCACCTTGGAACAGAAACAACAAAAGTTTGTTGCTTCTTCACCTAAAAACAATAGGGAATAAAACCCTGAGTATGGAATCACTCAGCAAGACTTACCCGACTAAAGAAAAGACTCTCAAGGACATGCTGGTCATCAGGGAGTCAAGGTAAGGTTTCTCAATAATCAAAGACTCTGTTTGCAGAAATGCTTACTAAAGTGGATCCTTAAAAATCCAAATTTTACTTGTCAGGTTAAGTAAGATTACCGGTCTCTAGAGTTCTTTCTACCTTAGTTCAATCACTTGACCTATACTAGCCAATTTCTTAACAACCCTTTGTCTTTACTGGAGTTCTACGTGTAAGTCAGTGACCAAGTCTTCATAACCGCGAAGGTACGGTGATCCGAATCGATTATACTCAGCTGAGGATCTCCAATCACACGACATATGTAGCACTTAACCCTTGCATATGTCAACCCGCCACTGGGGTTCTTAAGACCAGATCAGGTTCACATCAATCGAGAGCACAGATACACCACCGTCCAGCCTCTTGCCACGGAGGGTACACGCTACTCTCGCCACCGCTCCACGCCCATTGCGTGTTATCTTATTCTGGCCTTAGTCTGCCCGAGGCAAAGCTTACCCATGACGAGGCATGTGACCAGTTAAAGGGTCCTCGGTCAGCAGGCCTACATCGACACGGTCCTTAATCGACTCAGACGGAGACACTACACCGAGACTCTCTTCTCGTGCAAGTCACCCGCTCGGTCTCAGCTTAATCATTTCAAACCCAAAGTTTGGTACCTGGCAGAGGTACATCTTTTCCGATGTTGAACCCATCATGTCCATGATGGATTCACCATCAAGTTTTATTTTCAAAAACATCCCTCCCACTTTGCCACATCATCTTTTGTAAAAACAAAATCTTTTCTTTGCTAAAGCAAGACTAAGCATAGTAAAAACTTTTTATAAAACAGGGATTCAAATGAAGGTAATCAAATTCAAGGAAGGTAATGCAGGAATCGTTTTATCAATCAACTCCTATCACCTAATGCATTAAGCAAGTGAGAAAGATTTTTAAAAGAATCAAGGAGGTGGCAAATGCACTGGGGCTTGCCTTCGTTTATAGGTGAGTCAGGCTCAGATCCGCAGATATCAAAGTAAAAACAATTCCCTGCCTGATGTTCCGTAGGTGGTGGCGATGAAGTCTTCTCTTCTACTTCAACTTCTTCCCCGTTTTCTAAATATAACCATTTATACATATAAGAATGAACGCCATGTAATGCTCATGAGAGTGCAAAGATAATAAGATATTATTATCTAAGGTCTTGAATACTTTTTTCCTTCACGGAACTCCGAGAACTTAGGGTTTCCGGAGTCAACAGTGAAGTTCAAAGAGCAGGGGATGGAGGTTTTGGGTTCTAATTATCAAACAAGGCCCAAATCATACCAAAATCTACCCTAGGCTTCTAAATATTATTTTAAGTTCATATAAAAAGTTTGGGCATTTTTGGAATTATTATTGATTTTTTAAAAATCCAGAAGCAATACATTAGGCTATTTTAAATGACCCAAAATTCCCTATTTATCCTGAAAATCATAAAACTATTTTTATTAAATACTATGGAAAATAAGGAATCTAGGAAAATTGGTTTGACATTTTTAGGATTTTTCTACAATTTATTACCGATTTTCAAAGCTTGCTAGAAAAAGAAAAAGAAAATTAATGAACAGTCTTGGGCCGAAACTGGCCCGAGCCGGCCCAGCTAGGGCAGAAACGCGCCCACGCCCGCGCGCCCACGGCGACCTTGCAAAAACGCCCCTGGCTAACGGAATAACTAGAAGCGGGACCTGTCGGGGACCATAATTAGGGGTACCCTCAAGACGCCTAATTCTCAGCTGGTAACCCCCATCAGCATAAAGCTGTAGAGGCCTGATGGGTGCGATTAAGTCAGGGATCAGTCCATACGAGCGACTTGATCACGCCTCGCCCGAGCCTAGCCTCGGGTAAGGGCAGCCGACCCCGAGGGGTTTCCGTCTCGCCCGAGGCCCCCTTTTAACGGCAGACACATCTCCGGCTCGCCCGAGGCCTTGCCTTCGCTAAGAAGCAACCCTGACTAAATCGCCGCGCTGACCGACCGAGTCGCAGGAGCATTTAATGCAAAGGTAGCCTGACACCTTTATCCTGACGCGCGCCCCCCGGCAGAGCCGAAGTGACCGCCGTCACTTCGCCGCTCCACTGATCGGTCTGACAGAAGGACAGCGCCGCCTGCGCCATTCCGACTGCAGTGCCACTTGATAGAGTGAGATTGACAGACAGTCAGGCCTTGCCAAAGGCGCCATAGGAAGCTCCGCCCGACCCAGGGCTCGGACTCGGGCTAAGGCCCCGGAAGACGGCGAACTCCGCTCCGCCCGACCCAGGGCTCGGACTCGGGCTAAGGCCCCAGAAGACGGCGAACTCCGCTCCGCCCGACCCAGGGCTCGGACTCGGGCTAAGGCCCCGGAAGACGGCGAACTCCGCTCCGCCCGACCCAGGGCTCGGACTCGGGCTAAGGCCCCGGAAGACGGCGAACTCCGCTCCGCCCGACCCAGGACTCGGACTCGGGCTAGGCCCCAGAAGGCGACGAACTCCGCTTCGCCCGACCCCAGGGGTCGGACTCCGCCCTGGCCTCTGCCGAACGACCTCCGCCTCGCCCGACCCAGGAGCTCGGGCTCGACCTCGGCCATGAAAGACAGACTCGACCTCGGCTTCGGAGGAGCCTCCACTTCGCCCGACCTAGGGCACAAGCCCGCCACGTCAACAGGAAGCGCCATCATCACCCTACCCCGAGCCGACTCGGGCCGCAGAGAACAAGACCGGTGTCCCATCTGGCTAGCTCCGCCAGATAGGCAATGATGGCGCCCCGCTAGCCCCGTGACGACGGCGGCTCTCAGCTCCCTTACGAAGCAGGGGGACGTCAGCAAGGACCCAACCGCTCCAACAGCTGTCCCTCCGCCAGGCTCCGTTGCTCCTCCGACAGCCACGACACCACACCAGCTGGGTGCCAAGATCTCTCCGGCTACCACATTGACATGTACTTAGGGCGCTAGCTCTCCCCCGCTAGACACGTAGCACTCTGCTACACCCCCATTGTACACCTGGATCCTCTCCTTACGCCTATAAAAGGAAGGACCAGGGCCTTCTTAGAAAAGGTTGGCCGCGCGAGGACGAGGACGGGGCAGGCGCTCTCTTGGGGCCGCTCGCTTCCCTCACCCGCGTGGACGCTTGTAACCCCCTACTGCAAGCGCACCCGACCTGGGCGCGGGACGAACACGAAGGCCGCGGGATTTCCACCTCTCTCACGCCCGTCTCCGGCCACCTCGCTTCCCCCCTTCGCGCTCGCCCACGCGCTCGACCCATCTGGGCTGGGGCACGCGGCACACTCACTCGTCGGCTTAGGGACCCCCCGGTCTCGAAACGCCGACAGTTGGCGCGCCAGGTAGGGGCCTGCTGCGTGTTGACGAGCAGTTTCCCGTCAAGCTCCAGATGGGAAGTCTCCAACGACCTCTCCAACCCGGGACGGTGCTCCGTTTTGGGAGTCTCGAGTTCATGTCTCTCGACGGCAGCTGCGACATGATACTCCTTCCACCGCCGCGCGACGACGACAATGGCGGCCGACAGCCCGCCCGCCGGCGGCGGAATCGACGACGTCTTCCCCGCGTGGTGAAAGAACAACATTCGAGCTCGCCCCGTCCTCTCCCCCGCCATCGGAGGAGGAGGCGGGGCAACCAAGGTCGAGCGGGAGGCCGCGCTCCATCGGCTGTCGAGCGAATCGACGTCCCCAGCGCCCCGACGGAGGGCGCGTCGGGCGTCGACCTCGCGTTTGAGACGAAGGCGAGCGCCGTCCCCCCGCGACACGCCAATCCCGAGCAAGTGGACGACGCCAGCACGCTCGCGGAGGGCCTGCAGGACGTCGCCCTCGTACCCAAGACGACGGCGCAATCAGTCCCTGATGTGACTATGTCGCTCTTCGTCGACCAAAAGGTACCGACTGATTCCCATCCTACGTCATTTCGACTCGGCCTCAACCCGCCTAGCGACCTCGCTTTGGCGGGCGCTCACGTTGAGGCGAGTGCAACCCCTCTGGGGTTTCGTATGCAGTCGCCTTGGGACCGATTGACGGATGTCTCGACCTACGGGCCCTCTGGGTCCGAGGAAGATGACGATCCCAGCGTCTGTTGGGATTTCTCTGGATTTGGCAACCCCAGTGCCATGCAGGACTTTATGACCGCATGTGACTACTGCCTCTCCGACTGTTCCGACGGCAGCCGCAGCCTTGACGACAAGGACTGCGGCCCAAGCCGCGAATGTTTCCACGTCGAGCTAGGGGATCCCTCCGACGGCAACCATCTCGGCATGCCGGAGGACGGTGATCTCCCTAGGCCGGTGCCTCGCGCCGACATCCCGCGGGAGCTAGCTGTGGTCCCCGTTCCGGCGGGGGGTCACGACCCACAGCTCGAGCAAGTCCGCGGGGCGCAGGCCAGGCTCGACGAGGGAGCAGGAGCGCTCGAGTCGATCCACCGGGACGTCGGACAGGTATGGGCGGGCTAACCCCCGGCCGGAGAAATACGTCACCTGCCCCAGGGTTTCCAGCACCGCGTCGCCAACGACGTCAGGGACAGGCCGCCACCCGCGTCCAGCGGGGTCGGTCAGAACCTGGCAGCCGCAGCGATGCTCCTCCGCGCGATGCTAGAACCATCAACCACCGAGGGTCGGCGAATCCAGGGAGAGCTCAAGAATCTCCTGGAAGGCGCTGCGGCCCGGCGGGCCGAGAGCTCTGCCTCCCGAAGGCAGGGGTACCCCTCGGAACCTCATGCCACGACTTCCTGATTCATGCGGGAAGCCTCGGTCTACACCGGGCGCACGCGCAACACCGCGCCTGCGGCCCCGGGCCACCTCGGCAACGAGCACCATCGTCGTGACCGTCGGGCCCACCTCGACGAAAGGGTGCGCCGAGGCTACCACCCCAGGCGTGGGGGACGCTACGACAGCGGGGAGGATCGGAGTCCCTCGCTCGAACCACCCGGTCCGCAGGCCTTCAGCCGGGCCATCCGGCGGGCGCCGTTTCCGGCCCGGTTCCGACCCCCGACTACTATCACAAAGTACTCGGGGGAAACGAGGCCGGAATTGTGGCTCGCAGACTACCGCCTGGCCTACCAACTGGGTGGAACGGACGATGACAACCTCATCATCCGCAACCTCCCCCTGTTCCTCTCCGACACTGCTCGCGCCTGGTTGGAGCACCTGCCTCCGGGGCAGATCTCCAACTGGGATGATTTGGTCCAAGCCTTCGCCGGCAATTTCCAGGGCACATACGTGCGCCCCGGGAATTCCTGGGACCTCCGAAGCTGCCGGCAACAGCCGGGAGAGTCTCTTCGGGACTACATCCGGCGATTCTCGAAGCAGCGCACCGAGCTGCCCAACATCACCGACTCAGATGTCATCGGCGCATTCCTTACCGGCACCACCTGCCGCGACCTGGTGAGCAAGTTGGGTCGCAAGACCCCCACCAGGGCGAGCGAGCTGATGGACATCGCCACCAAGTTCGCCTCTGGCCAGGAGGCGGTCGAGGCCATCTTCCGAAAGGACAAGCAGCCCCAGGGCCGCCCGTCGGAAGAGGCTCCTGAGGCGTCTACTCCGCGCGGCGCCAAGAAGAAAGGCAAGAAGAAGTCGCAAGCGAAACGCGACGCCGCCGACGCGGACCTTGTCGCCGCCGCCGAGTACAAGAACCCTCGGAAGCCCCCCGGAGGTGCTAACCTTTTCGACAAGATGCTCAAGGAGCCGTGCCCCTACCATCAGGGGCCCGTCAAGCACACCCTCGAGGAGTGCGTCATGCTTCGGCGCCACTTCCACAAGGCCGGGCCACCCGCAGAGGGTGGTAGGGCCCGCAACGATGACAAAAAGGAAGATCACCAAGCAGGAGAGTTCCCCGAGGTTCGCGACTGCTTCATGATCTACGGAGGGCATGCGGTGAATGCCTCGGCTCGGCATCGCAAACGAGAGCGTTGGGAGGTCTGCTCGGTGAAGGTGGCGGCGCCAGTCTACCTAGACTGGTCCGACAAGCCCATCACCTTCGACCAAGCTGACCACCCCGACCACGTGCCGAGCCCGGGGAAATACCCACTCGTCGTCGACCCCATCATCGGTGACGTCAGGCTCACCAAGGTCCTGATGGATGGGGGCAGCTGCCTCAACATCATCTACGCCGAGACCCTCAGGCTCCTGCGCGTCGATCTGTCCTCCGTCCGAGCAGGCGCTGCGCCCTTCCACGGGATCATTCCTGGGAAGCGCGTCCAGCCCCTCGGACGGCTTGACCTTCCTGTCTGCTTTGGAACGCCCTCCAACTTCCGAAGGGAGATTTTGACGTTCGAGGTGGTCGGGTTCCGAGGAACCTACCACGCGGTATTGGGGAGGCCATGCTACGCGAAGTTCATGGCCGTCCCCAACTACACCTACCTGAAGCTCAAGATGCCGGGCCCCAACGGGGTCATCACCGTCGGCCCCACATACAAACACGCGTTCGAATGTGACGTGGAGTGTGTGGAGTACGCCGAGGCCCTCGCCGAGTCCGAGGCCCCCATCGCCGACCTGGAGAACCTCTCCAAAGAGGTGCCAGACGTGAAGCGACATGCCGGCAACTTCGAGCCAGCGGAGACGGTCAAGGCCGTCCCTCTCGACCCCAGTGGCGACACCTCCAAGCAGATCTGGACCAATTCCGGGCTCGACCCCAAATAGGAAGCAGTGCTCGCCGACTTTCTCCGCGCAAACGCCGACGTCTTTGCGTGGGGTCCCTCGGACATGCCCGGCATACCGAGGGATGTCGCCGAGCACTCGCCGGATATTCGGGCAGGAGCCCGACCCGTCAAATGGCCTCTGCACGGATGACGCCCGGGCGCTGCGCCCCCCCCCCCGGGACAGGCCGCCTGTCATCGCCGACGTCCTGGAGCCCGGAACGTACGAGCTAGATGTAACACCCCTGGTGTTACTATAACTAAAACTTGAGCATGGCATCATGAGTATGGGCATTACATATGTTTGATACACCTAGAGTGCATTCACTAGGTAAAAATTTCAAACAAGTTGTATTGTTTTACTGTTTTACAAATAGGACCCTGGTTTAAGGACTTAACCCTAAATAGTGGTTAAAGGGGTAAAGCTTAACCCAAGTTGAGAAAAACCTTAGGACTTTTGAGGAAAGTCATAAAATATCCCCAAACACTAAATTGAATCACATTTATACCCCTGGGATACTAAAAACCCTAATTGGAACCCTGGGAAACCCTAAAACCAAACCCTAGGGACCTAAGTGCAAAATTAGCCCACTTTTGGGCTAAAGTGCAAAAACCAAGTCACATAAGTATTTTAAGTCAGTTGGATCACAAATATGTGATTTTGCAAGCCAAACCCTAAGTTTTGGACCTAAATGCAAAATGGACCTCACAAGAGTTTATTTCTAAGTCTGAAAGTTAGTGAATTGGCTCAACTTTGGGGCTTTGTATCTTTCTGGATATAGAGTTTTTGCCCTAGGTCACCACATCAAAGTTGAAGACCAATAATAGGAGAACAACTTTGCTAAAGGGTGCAAGCATAGTTGTTATGAGAAATTTGGAGAAAAACCCAGTCCAAAACTGGCTGTCAGGCTGTTTGATCTGAAATTCAGTTTAAGCAGTGAACTGACATCAACTTCTAGCTCAGATTCAAGCATGATCCAGTGCTCAAATGTGATCAAATCCTATAGCTAAGTTGTAGCTGGTATGTAGCACTACAATTTTGGTGCAGAGACTTGGACCTGTTGTCACATGAAATCGGGAGAAAATTAACTCTAAAGTCGCTCGGTCAGAAGCACTGATGAGTCTTCGCCATGGTACAGTGACCGGTTTAACTGAAGAAGAATCCCTTCGTCCTCACCGCCGATAGCCGCCGCCGTCGATCGCCGCTCGCCAAGATTCGTGCTCGGCGGTCATCGGATAAGTTTGCCGCGGTAAAGGTTCTCGTCACCGGTGAGCTGGCCACCACTCCGACGACCCTCCCCCCTGTCTTCCTTCGATTTTGCGGCTGGCGATAGGTTCGCCGTCGACCGCCGCCTCTCGGTCGGGTGCCGCGTGGCTCTACACTTTCACCGTGTCGCCGTGACCTTCTCTAAACCCTCCGTGGCTCACCGGAATTACCGCCACGTCGTGGCCACGAACTCATGCGGGCTTTGCTTCTTCCTCCCATCCGGCCGCCAGCGCAGCTTACTCAAATTGATCGCCGCCGCCGTCGCTTCCTATAAATTGAGCCCCCCCTCAGCTTCGCCATGTATTTTGCTAGCTATCGCAACCGCTCCCACACTCAATCGTCCACCAGCTCGCCTGAATTTCGCGTTGCCCCCAAATCGGTTTTCCGCCGTGAATCGAGCTCACCGTCGCCAGCCCAACTCCGGTCTGTTCCTGCCCTCTGCGCCTTCGTTTGTGCATGCTCATATCTCCGTGATGCTTGCCGAGTCCTTTAATTGAACTAGACCGGCGCCTATCGCCGGGAACACGCTCATGTCGCCGTTGTGCTTACGGCCACCGTGGCCGGAGCTCCACGATCCACCAACAGTGCAATTAACTTAGGGGAAGTAGTTAGGCCGACCTCAATTTCGTGTCCACCGCTCAGAGAGCTCAGCCGCTGCCCCAATCGGCCGGTCTGCTTGCTCGCCGGAGCACGGCCGCGCTGAGCACCGTCGAGGACCTCGTGTTGTGAATTGACAGAACCCCGAGGGCTTTTTCGTGAACTGTCAGCGACTCTGTGAAATAGTAGAAGAACTCGTTCCCAGTTAACCAAAAACCCGAGGGTCTCTGTGCAAAACTTCCTTCGCGGGCGCGGGCGCGCGCGCGATTTCGCGCAGGCTTGGGCCGCCTGGACCGGAATTCGGCCCACTACTGTTCCTATCTTTCTTCTTTTCTTTTTCAGCAGAACTTTGAAAAACTGTAGAAAATGGTAGGAAAATCCTAAAAATATGAGACCAATTTTCCTAGGCTTGTTATTTTCCATAGTATTTAATAAAAATAGTTTTATGATTTTTAGTTTGAACAGGGAATTTTAAGGTATTTAAAACAACTTAAACCAATGGTTCTGGATTTTTAGAAAATAAATAATAAGTCCAAAATTCCCCAAACTTTTTATATGAGCTTTTCACATTATTTAGGAGCCATGGGTAGAGTTTGGTTTGATTTGGGCCTTGTTTGATCACTAAACCCAAAACCACCCCCCCTGCCCTATGAACTCCTTTACTGACTCCGGAAACCCTAGGTTCTCGGAGTACCGTGAAGGCAAGTTGTATTCAAGACATAACTAATAAGTTTATGCTACCTTTGCATCCTCATGAGCATTCCATGACATCCATTCTTATGCATGTATATGGTTATTAGAGCAAGAAGAAGAAGAAGAAGTTTTTGAAGAAGGGATACCACCAACCTCTGATCCTCAGGCAGACAACTGCTTTTATTTTGATATCTGTGGATCCGAGCCAGACACCTCTGATAACAAAGGCAAGCCCCGGTGCATTTGCCACCTCCCTTGATGTTTTTAAAATCTTTATCACTTGTTTGATGCATTAGGTGTTAGGAGTTGATTGATTAAACAATTCCTGCATTACCTTCCTTGATCTTGATTACCCTCTTTGAAATCCTGTTTTTATAAAAAGGGTTTTACTATGCTTAGTATTGCTTTAGAAAAACAAAAGGATTTTTTTTACAAAAGATGTTTGGCAAAGTGGGAGGGATGTTTTTGAAAATAAAACTTGATGGTGGATCCATCACGGCCGTGATGGATTCAACATCGGAAAAGATGTACCTCTGTCAGGTACCAAACTTTGGGTTTGAAATGAGTAAGCTGAGACCGGGCGGGTGACTTGCACGAGAAGAAAGTCTCGGTGTAGTGTCTCCGTCTGAGTCGATTAAGGACCTTGTCGATGTAGGCTTGATGATCGAGGACCCTTTAACTGGTCACATGCCTCGTTATGGGTAAGCCTTGCCTCGGGCAGACTAAGGCCGGAATAAGATAACACGAAATGGGAGTGGAGCGGTGGCGAGAGTAGTGTGTACCCTCCGTGGCAAGAGGCTGGACGGTGGTGTATCTGTGCTCTCGGTTTGCGTGAACCTGATCCGGTCTTAAGAACCCCGGTGGCGGGTTGACATATGCAAGGGTTAAGTGCTACATATGTCGTGTGATTGGAGATCCTCAGCTGAGTATAATCGATTCGGATCGCCGTACCTTCGCGGTTATGAAGACTTGGTCACTGCCCTACACGTAGCATTCCACTAAAGATGATGGGATTTTGGTTAAGAAATTGGCTAGTGCAGGACCAGTGATTGAACTAGGGTAGAAAGAACTCTAGTGCAGGTAATTCTACCTAACTTGACAAATAAAATTGGATTTTTAAGGATCCACTTTAGTAAGCATTTCTGCAAAATAGAGTCTTTGATTCTTGAGAAGCCTTACCTTGACTCCCATATAACCAGCATACCCTTGAGAGTCTTTTTCTTAGTCGGGTAAGACTTGCTGAGTAATTCCATACTCAGGGTTTATCCCTTTGTTGTTTTTAGGTGGGGAAGTAGCAGACTTTTGCTGCTTCTGTGCTAAGGTGGTTCCCAAGGGAAAAAACCAAGACTGAAGTGCGGGAGGACTCGGTCCTCCATCTAGAATCTTTTGTTATAGTCTTTCGGGAGAAGTTTGTGTCTCCCTGGTTTGTATAATTATTACTTTTATGCACTCACTTTTAGAACTGGTCTGTAATAACTTAACTTGAGCTTACTTTGGAAATAAATGTAAGATTATGTAAATCGCTTCCGCATATCTTTATCTCCGATGATCTGTAATGTCTGCAAGACGGGTGAAACGTTCCTGGTGAGGTAAGGAAGGATACCGAGCTTGTCAAGTAACTTAGGAACATCTACAGGGTGTCTGATGTCTGTTAGACAAGGACAACTGTAGGTGGGCCTGATTACTTGGGAGGTTCCGTCACAGCTGGTATCGGAGCGTAGCCCTTCTTTGCAGATATTAAGGCATCTTCAAAAAGATTTTCAAAAGTCTTACCTAAAGATTCTTTTCTCTTCTTACCTAAGTATTCTGAAGAGTTTATCTTAAAGACCAGATAGGAAGAGTGCAATGTATAGAAGGTTGAATCAACCAAGGTTGATTCTGTACTTACTCATGCATCATGCTAAGAATTATACTAATAAATTTCCCCCTTAGAAAATGCCGCCGCGCACAAGAAAGACCGCGCGTAAGTCGACTGGACCGATTGGAGTACCTCGACATCAACTTGCTCCGCGAGATGTAGATAGTAGTAGCGGGAGCAATGATCCTATAGGGGATCTGGAAGCAGAAGTAAGCAGGCTCCAATTGGAACTCCGCCGCAGGACAGCTATATGGATTGGAGATGGTGACCGTATAAATGAGTTACGAAGAGACATTCGCCATCTACAAGACCAGCTGGCCGATCGGGATTTGGCACTCGATTGGGCTGTTCAATCTCGTTCATTGGCATGGGCCAAGGAGGCAAGGGCTCAGGCCCGAGTTAAAGAACTCAGCTCAGCTGTGGACGACCTGCAGGTTTATTGCAATACATTGCACGAAGAAGTCCATGTGCTCTACTCGCAACTACACCCTAGTGAGCCTACACCCCCTGCTGAGGTGGAAGCCGGACCTTCTCACGTCGCGGGACGCGCGTTGGGTGGGGAATTAGACCTGTATGAACCCCCTCCTTCTTTGAGGTTGGTTGACGTCTGGACTCCCACACCTGATGATGAAGCCGCCAAAAGCAATGGAAAACAGGACTAGTGGTGTAATAAGAGTAGAGTAGTGTATTGTAGGGTGTACGGTTGTATAATAGGTTAAACTTTTGTAAAATGGGTAATGTATCCTGTTGTGTAATGTCGAGTCTGTACCATTACTTTTTACAGTAATGTAAAACGGAAGGTTTTCTTTGGCACATTATGTTTATTCAAATGTTTTTGCCTCAGATGCCGACCAGGACTCGTGCACAGGATGCAGCCGGAACATCCGGGGGTCGGGATGTTACCCCGAATCCACCTCCCGTTCCACCCACGCTTGCCGAGGCCATCGCTGCCCTGGTAAATGCTACAGCCGACAATACCCGCTTCCTGAGGGAGATGGCGGGTCAGCAACAGCTTCAGCAACAAGCAGGAAGAGGATTTCAACAGGGTCCCCGTGAGACCACTTATCTGGATTTCTCCGAGACTCGTCCGCCTCTCTTCGTCAAAGCAGAAGATCCACTCGAAGCCGACGAATGGATAAGGGTCATTGAACAGAAATTTGGCCTTCTACGTTGTTCGGAAACCCAAAAGCCGTTATTTGCGGCACAGCAACTTCGAGGCCCTGCCAGTACTTGGTGGGGGAACTTTGTGGCCATCCAACCGGATAATCATCAAATTACATGGAACGAGTTCAAAGCAGCATTCCGCGAGCATTATATTCCTGAGGGAGTGCTGCACATGAAGCAAGAAGAGTTCATGAAATTGAAGCAAGGGGGAGATACTGTTAACCAGTATCTCAACAAATTCAATCACCTGTCACAATATGCAATTGATTAGGTGAACACAGACTTGAAGAAAAGGAATTGTTTTATGAGAGGTCTGAACGACCGGATGCAGCGGAAAATGGCTGCATGTATTGATCTTACTTATGGAAAGGCTGTCAGCACAGCCTTATCTGTGGAGGCCAAATATGCGAGTTCTGGGAAAAGTAAGGGATTCAGTGGTGATCGGCCTAATCAGGGCCCGGTAAAGAGGCAACGGTTTATTCTCCGGCCCTCTAACCAGAATCGTTCAAGTGCACCATCTTTCCCTTTCAAGCAGCCTATAATTATTCGTCCCAACAAAGCCCCTACTGTCCAAAGTCAGCCGGGTGCCCCAGGCACTCGATTCCCTGCTCTGCCAAGTTCTTCAACTGGATGCTTTAATTGTGGCAAGGCTGGGCATTTTATTAAAGATTGCCCCTATCCTCGGCAAAATCAGGCCAATAATCAGCAAGGATCGGGAAATTCAGTTCCAGGCAAGGGAAGTACTTCGGGCAAGAATACCAAGAAAACGGGGCGAGTATATTATACGCAAGTGGCTACTACACCGGAGGGAGAGCCAGTGATGATGGGTACGTTCCCTGTGGCCAGCCACCCTGCAATAATTCTTTTTGATTCTGGTGCTTCGCATACCTTCATTAGCAAGACATTTGTGGAGCAACATCACATTACATGTCATGAATCAAAAGAGGGTTTTAAAATTCATTCACCTGGGGGCTACATTTTTACTAAAGAAGTGGCCTATGGAGTGCCAGTAACTATGGCCGAACGGAACTTTCTTGTTAATATGATTGTTCTAAGAGGCCAGGATATAGATGTAATTCTGGGTATGAATTGGTTAACCCAACACAAGGCAGTACTCAACACTGAACTCAGAACCGTCAGGTTGAGTTATAATCAAGAAGAAATTCTCTTGTCTCTCCCCAAAACCAATCCAGCCAAAGCTTCTGGTAGAATCTTTGAAGCCATTGTACCGGAGATCAAGAACATTCCGGTAGTATGTGAGTTTCCAGATGTGTTTTCGGAAGATTTGCCTGGACTGCCCCCTGAAAGAGATGTAGAATTTGTAATTGAACTAAAGCCCGGTACGGCTCCCATTTCCCGAAGGTCGTACCGTATGCCCCCTAATGAGTTGGCAGAATTGAAGATTCAATTACAAGATCTGCTGAATAAGGGATTTATCCGGCCAAGCTCGTCCCCTTGGGGTTGTCCCGCCATCTTTGTGAAGAAGAAGGATCAAACCTTGCGCATGTGCGTGGACTATCGGCCCCTGAATGAGGTCACTATCAAGAATAAGTACCCTCTTCCAAGGATCGACATCTTATTTGATCAACTGACTGGGGCGAGGGTGTTTTCCAAAATTGATCTCAGGTCAGGCTATCATCAAATCCGTATTCGGCCCGAGGATATACCGAAGACCGCTTTTACTACGCGGTATGGATTGTTTGAATATCTAGTAATGTCTTTCGGGCTCACAAATGCTCCTGCCAACTTCACCTATTTGATGAACTCGGTGTTTATGCCTGAGTTAGACAAGTTCGTGGTGGTCTTCATCGATGATATTTTGATATATTCTAAAAATGAAGAGGAGCATGCTCAGCACTTACGGATTGTATTGACGCGCCTGAGGGAACATCAGCTGTATGCCAAGTTCAGCAAGTGCGCGTTCTGGCTGGAGGAAATTCAATTTTTGGGGCACGTATTGTCAGCCAAGGGAATTGCGGTAGATCCTAGCAAGGTCAAGGATATTCTGGAGTGGAAACCTCCAACGACTGTTCACCAAGTCCGGAGTTTTCTTGGACTCGCAGGATATTATCGCAGATTCATACCTGATTTTTCGAAGCTTGTGAAGCCAATCACAAGTTTATTGAAGAATGATACTAAGTTCAATTGGTCTTCTAAGTGTAACGAAGCCTTTGAGCAACTGAAGACACTATTGACCACTGCTCCGGTATTGGCTCAACCGGACATCACTAAGCCTTTTGATGTATACTGTGATGCGTCAGGCAGTGGACTCGGCTGTGTGCTGATGCAAGAGGGCCGAGTAATTGCGTATGCTTCAAGGCAGTTACGCCGACATGAGGAGCACTATCCAACTCATGATCTGGAGTTAGCTGCGGTGGTTCATGCCCTGAAAATATGGCGTCACTATCTGCTGGGAAATATCTGCCATATATATACAGATCATAAGAGTTTGAAGTATATATTTACCCAGTCAGAGTTAAATATGAGGCAAAGACGATGGCTTGAGCTCATTAAAGACTATGAACTGGAGATCCATTATCACCCAGGCAAGGCCAATGTGGTGGCAGATGCATTGAGTCGCAAGACTTCCTGCCACTGTCTTATGGTAAAGACCTCCGAAAACACTTTGTGTCAAGAAATGGAAAAGTTAAACCTGGGGATAATCCAGCAAGGGACTCTGAATCAACTAAAGCTTGAGTCAACCATTTTGCAAAGGATAATTGATGCTCAAAAGGATAATCTGGGCATGAAGCACATACGAGAGAAGATCAGGGCTGGAACAGCCCAATGTTTCAAGGAAGATGATCAAGGTGTGCTATGGTTCAACAACCGCATAGTAGTGCCGAAGAGTGAAGAACTCCGCCAACAAATCTTAGATGAAGCGCATCTTAGTCGCTATTCTGTTCATCCGGGAAGCACTAAGATGTATCATGATCTGAAACAACATTACTGGTGGACGAAGATGAAGATTGAAATTGCACGCTATGTGGCTAAGTGTGACACTTGCAGACGTGTCAAGGCCATACATATGAAAGCCGCCGGTCCATTGCAATCGTTGCCAACCCCAACATGGAAATGGGAAGACATAAGTATGGACTTCATTGTGGGATTACCCAGGACCGCAAAAGGGTATGACTCTATTTGGGTTATCATTGATCGACTCACAAAGATCGCCCACTTCCTCCCGGTCAAAGTAAAATATCCTGTCATTACCTATGCGGAGTTATACATTGCCCGTGTTCTCAGTTTGCATGGTATCCCAAAGACCATAGTGTCGGATCGTGGACCTCAGTTCGTATCCAAATTTTGGGAAGAACTTCATAAATCCCTGGGAACTAAGTTACTCCACAGTTCGGCCTATCATCCTCAAACCAGTGGACAAACTGAGAGAGTGAACCAAGTACTTGAAGATATGTTGCGGGCATGTGTCCTGGATTTCTCGCAAAAATGGGATAAATGCTTGCCCTTAGCGGAGTTTTCATATAATAACAGTTATCAGGAAAGCATCAAGATGGCACCTTTTGAAGCTTTGTATGGGCGACGGTGTCGAACTCCGCTAAATTGGTCTGAACCTGGTGAAAGATATTTCTTTAGACCTGATATGGTAAAAGAAACCGAAGAAAAGGTTCAGAAAATAGTTCATAATATGAAGAAGGCACAGGCTCATCAGAAAAGTTATGCAGACAAACGGCGAATGCCCTTATACTTCTTGGAAAGAGATTACGTCTACTTAAAGGTTTCACCAATGAAAGGCGTATCGCGTTTTGGGATTAAAGGAAAACTTGCACCCAGGTACATTGGTCCATTCCTGGTACTTGAACAATGTGGACCAGTGGCATACCGACTTCAGCTCCCCGAAACATTGTCTGCTGTGCATAATGTGTTCCACGTGTCACAATTGAAGAAGTGTCTTCGGGTTCCCGAGCGAACCATTGAAGTGACTGATGTTGTCCTGGAACCAGATTTAACATACTCGGAACATCCCATTCGAGTTCTGGATCAAAAGGACAGGGTTACCCGGAGAAAGACTCTCAAGTTTTATAAGATACAGTGGAACCAGCATTCGGAAGATGAGGCTACATGGGAAACCCAAGATTTCTTAGATAAGAATTTCCCAGGCTTTCTAGCCTCTTGTAAATTGTAAAGTTTGTATAGCTGTGTAATAAAGGAATGAACCCCCACACCACCCCTGCCTTATACCAAAAATCAGGAAATAAAAACATGACACATTTCCTTTTCCATTACTCACCCTAGGACTTTAAATCTCGGGACGAGATTCTTTTATGGGGGGAAGGATGTAACACCCCTGGTGTTACTATAACTAAAACTTGAGCATGGCATCATGAGTATGGGCATTACATATGTTTGATACACCTAGAGTGCATTCACTAGGTAAAAATTTCAAACAAGTTGTATTGTTTTACTGTTTTACAAATAGGACCCTGGTTTAAGGACTTAACCCTAAATAGTGGTTAAAGGGGTAAAGCTTAACCCAAGTTGAGAAAAACCTTAGGACTTTTGAGGAAAGTCATAAAATATCCCCAAACACTAAATTGAATCACATTTATACCCCTGGGATACTAAAAACCCTAATTGGAACCCTGGGAAACCCTAAAACCAAACCCTAGGGACCTAAGTGCAAAATTAGCCCACTTTTGGGCTAAAGTGCAAAAACCAAGTCACATAAGTATTTTAAGTCAGTTGGATCACAAATATGTGATTTTGCAAGCCAAACCCTAAGTTTTGGACCTAAATGCAAAATGGACCTCACAAGAGTTTATTTCTAAGTCTGAAAGTTAGTGAATTGGCTCAACTTTGGGGCTTTGTATCTTTCTGGATATAGAGTTTTTGCCCTAGGTCACCACATCAAAGTTGAAGACCAATAATAGGAGAACAACTTTGCTAAAGGGTGCAAGCATAGTTGTTATGAGAAATTTGGAGAAAAACCCAGTCCAAAACTGGCTGTCAGGCTGTTTGATCTGAAATTCAGTTTAAGCAGTGAACTGACATCAACTTCTAGCTCAGATTCAAGCATGATCCAGTGCTCAAATGTGATCAAATCCTATAGCTAAGTTGTAGCTGGTATGTAGCACTACAATTTTGGTGCAGAGACTTGGACCTGTTGTCACATGAAATCGGGAGAAAATTAACTCTAAAGTCGCTCGGTCAGAAGCACTGATGAGTCTTCGCCATGGTACAGTGACCGGTTTAACTGAAGAAGAATCCCTTCGTCCTCACCGCCGATAGCCGCCGCCGTCGATCGCCGCTCGCCAAGATTCGTGCTCGGCGGTCACCGGATAAGTTTGCCGCGGTAAAGGTTCTCGTCACCGGTGAGCTAGCCACCACTCCGACGACCCTCCCCCTGTCTTCCTTCGATTTTGCGGCTGGCGATAGGTTCGCCGTCGACCGCCGCCTCTCGGCCGGGTGCCGCGTGGCTCTACACTTTCACCGTGTCGTCGTGACCTTCTCTAAACCCTCCGTGGCTCACCGGAATTACCGCCACGTCGTGGCCACGAACTCATGCGGGCTTTGCTTCTTCCTCCCATCCGGCCGCCAGCGCAGCTTACTCAAATTGATCGCCGCCGCCGTCGCTTCCTATAAATTGAGCCCCCCCTCAGCTTCGCCATGTATTTTGCTAGCTATCGCAACCGCTCCCACACTCAATCGTCCACCAGCTCGCCTGAATTTCGCGTTGCCCCCAAATCGGTTTTCCGCCGCCGTGAATCGAGCTCACCGTCGCCAGCCCAACTCCGGTCTGTTCCTGCCCTCTGCGCCTTCGTTTGTGCATGCTCATATCTCCGTGATGCTTGCCGAGTCCTTTAATTGAACTAGACCGGCGCCTATCGCCGGGAACACGCTCATGTCGCCGTTGTGCTTACGGCCACCGTGGCCGGAGCTCCACGATCCACCAACAGTGCATTTAACTTAGGGGAAGTAGTTAGGCCGACCTCAATTTCGTGTCCACCGCTCGGAGAGCTCAGCCGCTGCCCCAATCGGCCGGTCTGCTTGCTCGCCGGAGCACGGCCGCGCTGAGCACCGTCGAGGACCTCGTGTTGTGAATTGACAGAACCCCGAGGGCTTTTTCGTGAACTGTCAGCGACTCTGTGAAATAGTAGAAGAACTCGTTCCCAGTTAACCAAAAACCCGAGGGTCTCTGCGCAAAACTTCCTTCGCGGGCGCGGGCGCGCGCGCGATTTCGCGCAGGCTTGGGCCGCCTGGACCGGAATTCGGCCCACTACTGTTCCTATCTTTCTTCTTTTCTTTTTCAGCAGAACTTTGAAAAACTGTAGAAAATGGTAGGAAAATCCTAAAAATATGAGACCAATTTTCCTAGGCTTGTTATTTTCCATAGTATTTAATAAAAATAGTTTTATGATTTTTAGTTTGAACAGGGAATTTTAAGGTATTTAAAACAACTTAAACCAATGGTTCTGGATTTTTAGAAAATAAATAATAAGTCCAAAATTCCCCAAACTTTTTATATGAGCTTTTCACATTATTTAGGAGCCATGGGTAGAGTTTGGTTTGATTTGGGCCTTGTTTGATCACTAAACCCAAAACCACCCCCCCTGCCCTATGAACTCCTTTACTGACTCCGGAAACCCTAGGTTCTCGGAGTACCGTGAAGGCAAGTTGTATTCAAGACATAACTAATAAGTTTATGCTACCTTTGCATCCTCATGAGCATTCCATGACATCCATTCTTATGCATGTATATGGTTATTAGAGCAAGAAGAAGAAGAAGAAGTTTTTGAAGAAGGGATACCACCAACCTCTGATCCTCAGGCAGACAACTGCTTTTATTTTGATATCTGTGGATCCGAGCCAGACACCTCTGATAACAAAGGCAAGCCCCGGTGCATTTGCCACCTCCCTTGATGTTTTTAAAATCTTTATCACTTGTTTGATGCATTAGGTGTTAGGAGTTGATTGATTAAACAATTCCTGCATTACCTTCCTTGATCTTGATTACCCTCTTTGAAATCCTGTTTTTATAAAAAGGGTTTTACTATGCTTAGTATTGCTTTAGAAAAACAAAAGGATTTGTTTTACAAAAGATGTTTGGCAAAGTGGGAGGGATGTTTTTGAAAATAAAACTTGATGGTGGATCCATCACGGCCGTGATGGATTCAACATCGGAAAAGATGTACCTCTGTCAGGTACCAAACTTTGGGTTTGAAATGAGTAAGCTGAGACCGGGCGGGTGACTTGCACGAGAAGAAAGTCTCGGTGTAGTGTCTCCGTCTGAGTCGATTAAGGACCTTGTCGATGTAGGCTTGATGATCGAGGACCCTTTAACTGGTCACATGCCTCGTCATGGGTAAGCCTTGCCTCGGGCAGACTAAGGCCGGAATAAGATAACACGAAATGGGAGTGGAGCGGTGGCGAGAGTAGTGTGTACCCTCCGTGGCAAGAGGCTGGACGGTGGTGTATCTGTGCTCTCGGTTTGCGTGAACCTGATCCGGTCTTAAGAACCCCGGTGGCGGGTTGACATATGCAAGGGTTAAGTGCTACATATGTCGTGTGATTGGAGATCCTCAGCTGAGTATAATCGATTCGGATCGCCGTACCTTCGCGGTTATGAAGACTTGGTCACTGCCCTACACGTAGCATTCCACTAAAGATGATGGGATTTTGGTTAAGAAATTGGCTAGTGCAGGACCAGTGATTGAACTAGGGTAGAAAGAACTCTAGTGCAGGTAATTCTACCTAACTTGACAAATAAAATTGGATTTTTAAGGATCCACTTTAGTAAGCATTTCTGCAAAATAGAGTCTTTGATTCTTGAGAAGCCTTACCTTGACTCCCATATAACCAGCATACCCTTGAGAGTCTTTTTCTTAGTCGGGTAAGACTTGCTGAGTAATTCCATACTCAGGGTTTATCCCTTTGTTGTTTTTAGGTGGGGAAGTAGCAGACTTTTGCTGCTTCTGTGCTAAGGTGGTTCCCAAGGGAGAAAACCAAGACTGAAGTGCGGGAGGACTCGGTCCTCCATCTAGAATCTTTTGTTATAGTCTTTCGGGAGAAGTTTGTGTCTCCCTGGTTTGTATAATTATTACTTTTATGCACTCACTTTTAGAACTGGTCTGTAATAACTTAACTTGAGCTTACTTTGGAAATAAATGTAAGATTATGTAAATCGCTTCCGCATATCTTTATCTCCGATGATTTGTAATGTCTGCAAGACGGGTGAAACGTTCCTGGTGAGGTAAGGAAGGATACCGAGCTTGTCAAGTAACTTAGGAACATCTACAGGGTGTCTGATGTCTGTTAGACAAGGACAACTGTAGGTGGGCCTGATTACTTGGGAGGTTCCGTCACACTAGCCGGCGGTCAAGGCAAGGTCTACGGCAACGCTTGGAACATCCAACAGCTACGTCGCTTCTACCCTTAAGATGTTTCCAAGTTGTTCGTATACCTCGCACCCACGCAAAGTTTAGTCAACAAGGAAGGGTCGGCCTCGCCTCGGCGAAGCCCGACCCTCCCTCGGGGGCTAAAAGGGGGGAAACCCCCTCTGCGTCAAAATTTTCCTCGAAAAAAAAATCTCTTTTACCAGAATATCTTTCGTGCTTTTTGACTACTTCGAAAAGCGGGTCCTGGAAACGACGGAGTACACGTAAGCAGCCAAGGCTGACCGAGCCGAGGGACTCCTACGCCTCCGGGATACGGATACCTCACTCATCACCTTCTGCGATAAGTAACTCGCGTTCGGATAAAGTGGCTCCACGGATCGAACAAGTCTTTACGTTCGAAAGCCCTTCTGCCGAAGCGATCCTTCGAGCCTTCTCGACCGAGTCGGTGACAGGGCCTCATGGACGGGTGAAAGTACGCGTAAGCGGCAAGGCCGACCGAGCCGAGGGACTCCCACGCCTCCGGGATACGGATACCTCACTCGTCACCTTCTGCGAGAAGCAACTCTCGCTCGCACTAACATCCCTGTTACCGACAAAAAGTCCAGATACTCGAAACAAGAGGAAAAGAGACGCAGCTTTACAACGCAGCGAGGGTGTGTGTTCTGGCCTCGACGGTCGCACAAGGCACACGCTACAAGACAATCTGATCCTGCAGGCTCGGGTCTTGACGCTGGAAGGGGGCAGCAACACCCTCGGCATCGACGGCACCTTCGGCGAGGCCCGACCTAGCCTCGGACGGCGACGCGGTCCGAGGTTCTCCGCTCTGAAGGACGACGTCATCACCACGCCCGGGCAATCGCTCCCAGGGACTTCTCCGGGAATCCGGCCCGAGCAGGCGGCTCGGCCGGTTACCCCTGGGGCCTCGGCCAACCATCTTCCAAGGGCGCCAGCCCGACCTGAGGCCTCGGCTGATCAACTCCGACGTCGATCCCGCCAACGGATAACCCGGCTAGGCCCCGGCCAACCAGGTTTCATTTTCGAGCCAACTCCGCCTCTGTTCATGCTGATATCGCTACCCCTGGCCTCGGCTCGTCGAAGAGCGGCCGAGGGGTCTCTTTAACTAAGCTAGAGGAGCCTCGGATAGCAAGGCCGACCGAGCCGAGGGACTCCTACGCCTCCGGGATACGGATACCTCACTCGTCACCTTGACACGGGGCGACTCATGCTTGGTGAAGCGGTTCAGATAGTCAACAGATGAGTCTTAGTGCTCAAAAATGAGGAAAAAACACGGCTCCGTGCCGAAGTTACATACATGTTCAGGCCTCGACAGCCGCAATGAACAAAAAACACTAGCATTCGAAGTGCCGTCACAAATGGAACTCCGGTTCCGTCTCCACGGGTATGGACAACCTCCACGCCGGGGAAGCCCGTGGAGCGACAAGCTCTGGGCGAATCACCAGCAAAACACGGGTCGCCCCCAAGCATCCCGGCAGATCCTCGCAGCCGTCCTCGCCGC
The DNA here is from genome assembly GCA_029449295.1 of Zea luxurians. Taxonomy (NCBI): domain Eukaryota; kingdom Viridiplantae; phylum Streptophyta; class Magnoliopsida; order Poales; family Poaceae; genus Zea; species Zea luxurians. The sequence continues at coordinate 10,867,839 of JAOPSE010000011.1, read as the reverse complement.
GAATGCGAGGAAGAGGACGGAATGTTGCATCCTAGCTGGGCAGCAACAGTTCGCCTTCCCCGGCATGGCTAGAGGACGTCTCCGCCGTAGGGCTAAAGGGCGATTGCCACCACCAGAAGCTGGAAGAAGAGGTGGTCCGCCGACCCGCGCAGGAGGTGGAGCCCCGACTCGCCTCGCTCCCCGCCCCAGCGAGGATGACGAACACCCTCAACACTGAGGGTGGGACCAAGATCGCAGCCTGGCTTGCTCCTCCCCACCCAGGAGCTGGTGGTCACCGTCTCGGGTGACCACCAGCGGAGGGGAGCAACCGGGCTGCATGATGAAAATCCTTGAAGCCGAACGATGGCTGAAAGGTACCAACTCCCACGGAGTTACGTTCCTCCAACGATGAGGCGAAAAGACGGCGGTTTCCCCCATCCGGGGGCTTGGAAGGTGGAAAGATGCGGTGCATAAGGGAGCAAGAAGGCATGGTCGCCTTACGAAAGGGGTCGCCCTCCTTTTAAAGGCGACTCTCCCTGCTTGCACCCCCAACCATCACGGGCTGAGTCTTCTCCAACACGCTCCAAAGCCCTCCCCTGCGGCACGGGGGCTAGGTCCCGCATGTCATGCAGACCGGCTCCGAGCAGAAGAAGCCAAACCGCCGCGCGTGGTGCACGCAACCGCCCAGCGGATACAAGTGACCCTCCACTTTTGCCCAGACCAACGGGCGAAAGGGGCGGGCAGCCATGCAGGCGGCATGCAACTGCGCCAAGTGGACGTGCTTCTCCGACTCCCGACGCGCCAGCATGGAGGCCCAGGCCCATGCGTCGCGCGACCGGCGCGCCGGATGCTGCATGCAAGCAACTGTACCGCCTGTGCCACCACCGCGCCTCCTCGATTGCGGAACCAATACCGCAACTCGAGGCGACCCAGCGCGCGACCCAGTAGCGCCAGCCTGACGCGGCGACCAACGCGGCCAAAGGTGGGCCGGCAGTAATGATGGTGGCAGGCGCGCGGGAGCAGCGGTCACGTCGTCAGCCAAGCTCACGTCCCATCCGGAGGCAACGAGAGAACCCCCTCTCACGGCGTGAAGACAACACGCCCGTGATCCGTTCCTCGAACGGCTCGCGCACGCGCAACGACCGCCCTGCCAACTACTCGCCCCGTCGCATTAACTCCGCGGCTGGATAGGCGGCGCTTCTGGCAGGCGCAGCGGGCGACGCATCGCCTTCACCAAAACAACCGCGCCAAAAAAGGTACGCCGCGTCGTTCGGTTTCGTATCCTTTTTCCTTTTTTCCTCTTTCTCTATCTCTTGCGACAGGGACCGGGAAAGGGGGACACCCCGAAAGGGGTCCTTCCCCGTGAAGGAACTAGGCTCCGAGCCTCCTTACTGATCAGGGGTTCGAAGGCTGGCCCCCCGAAGGGTTCAACAGCCGCCTCAGATCGCGTGGGCCCTACACCCACTACTGGTCAGAGGTTCGAAGGCCGGCCCCCCGAAGGGTTCCACGGCCGCCTCAGGCTACTCGGGCTCCGCGCCCATTACTGATTAGGGGTTCGAAGGCTGGCCCCCGAAGGGTTCACAGTCACCTCAGACGCCGAGCGAGGGATGACCAGGGGTACGTTCGATACATAACCAAGGCTCGGGCTGCGCTCCCGAGGTACCCTAGGACATTTCCGAGACCAGCGGGAGCGATCTTGTAACGGAATCCCATCGGAGGGAGGCATCGAGCCCTCGGACCCCGTCGCCAGGGGACCGGGTCCGGCAGATCACCCGCAGGTACTTTTGGGCGTGCCTCTGGGCCCCTAGCCGACCCCCAACGAACGGGGCACGGACGTCCACTCGGATTACCCGCTTGCAGCTCACCGGAGACACCATGTTCGGTGCCCATCGAGGGTAACATGGCACTCTCCCCCCTCCTCCTTGCGGAAAGGCGACGTAGGGGCGTATGTAAAAAAGCCGAGTCTGTCCCTGATCGCCCTCTCGCCCTGTGCGGAGGCTCAGGGGTTGCTCTCGCAAACCCGGCTCCGGCCGAACCGTTGACAGCGTCAACATACCAGCCCGAGAACTTGGGCCCCGACCGTGCACCCGGGCTACGGCCAGTTCGCATGAGGGAACCACCAGACCAGCCGAAGCATTACGCAAGGCATTAAGACCTCGAAGGAGTGAAACCACTCCTCCGAGGCCTCGGGGGCTACACCCGGCGGGTGCGCTCGCGCGCACCCACCGGAACAAAATGCAACCGAGAAAGGCTGGTCCCCTTGCAAAAAAGTGCGACGAAAGCCTCCAAGCGAGTGCTAACACTCCCTTCGAGGCTCGGGGGCTACTGTCGGGGACCATAATTAGGGGTACCCTCAAGACGCCTAATTCTCAGCTGGTAACCCCCATCAGCATAAAGCTGCAGAGGCTTGATGGGTGCGATTAAGTCAGGGATCAGTCCATACGAGCGACTCGATCACGCCTCGCCCGAGCCTAGCCTCGGGCAAGGGCAGCCGACCCCGAGGGGTTTCCGTCTCGCCCGAGGCCCCCTTTTAACGACAGACACATCTCCGGCTCGCCCGAGGCCTTGCCTTCGCTAAGAAGCAACCCTGACTAAATCGCCGCGCCGACCGACCGAGTCGCAGGAGCATTTAATGCAAAGGTAGCCTGACACCTTTATCCTGACGCGCGCCCCCCGGCAGAGCCGAAGTGACCACCGTCACTTCGCCGCTCCACTGACCGGTCTGACAGAAGGACAGCGCCGCCTGCGCCATTCCGACTGCAGTGCCACTTGACAGAGTGAGATTGACAGGCAGTCAGGCCTTGCCAAAGGCGCCATAGGAAGCTCCGCCCGACCCAGGGCTCGGACTCGGGCTAAGGCCCCGGAAGACGGCGAACTCCGCTCCACCCGACCCAGGGCTCGGACTCGGGCTAAGGCCCCGGAAGACAGCGAACTCCGCTCCGCCCGACCTAGGGCTCGGACTCGGGCTAAGGCCCCGGAAGACGGCGAACTCCGCTCCGCCCGACCCAGGGCTCGGACTCGGGCTAAGGCCCCGGAAGACGGCGAACTCCGCTCCGCCCGACCCAGGGCTCGGACTCGGGCTAAGGCCCCGGAAGACGGCGAACTCCGCTCCGCCCGACCCAGGGCTCGGACTCGGGCTAGGCCCCAGAAGACGACGAACTCCGCTTCGCCCGACCCTAGGGGTCGGACTCCGCCCTGGCCTCTGCCGAACGACCTCCACCTCGCCCGACCCAGGAGCTCGGGCTCGGCCTCGGCCATGAAAGACAGACTCGACCTCGGCTTCGGAGGAGCCTCCACGTCGCCCGACCTAGGGCACAAGCCCGCCACGTCAACAGGAAGCGCCATCATCACCCTACCCCGAGCCGACTCGGGCCGTAGAGAACAAGACCGGTGTCCCATCTGGCTAGCTCCGCCAGATAGGCAATGATGGCGCCCCGCTAGCCCCGTGACGACGGCGGCTCTCAGCTCCCTTGCGGAAGCAGGGGGACGTCAGCAAGGACCCAACCGCTCCAACAGCTGTCCCTCCGCCAGGCTCCGTTGCTCCTCCGACAGCCACGACACCACACCAGCTGGGTGCCAAGATCTCTCCGGCTGCCACATTGACATGTACTTAGGGCGCTAGCTCTCCCCCGCTAGACACGTAGCACTCTGCTACACCCCCATTGTACACCTGGATCCTCTCCTTACGCCTATAAAAGGAAGGACCAGGGCCTTCTTAGAAAAGGTTGGTCGCGCGGGGACGAGGACGGGGCAGGCGCTCTCTTGGGGCCGCTCGCTTCCCTCACCCGCGTGGACGCTTGTAACCCCCTACTGCAAGCGCACCCGACCTGGGCGCAGGACGAACACGAAGGCCGCGGGATTTCCACCTCTCTCACGCCCGTCTCCGGCCACCTCGCTTCCCCCCTTTGCGCTCGCCCACGCGCTCGACCCATCTGGGCTGGGGCACGCGGCACACTCACTCGTCGGCTTAGGGACCCCCCGGTCTCGAAACGCCGACAGGACCGAAACACTGTTTAGATGAGTGACTGACGATTGCAGAAAAACCCCTTTGGTTCTATTTCTACACGATGAGGTCCTCGACGGCGCATCGAGCAGGGGGCAAAGCTCCGGTGTAATACTCAAAGTTGTATACCAAGAATAATAGAGAGATATCCTCAATTTCATGTGCCTCATTTGCATCCTAAAAAGAGCATACTCAAAATTTAGAGTTTAATTCAAATAAATGATAAAAAATGCATCATGTTGGAGTTTATATGTTTGTGCATTAAATAAAATTATAATGTTAATGATAAAAAAATAATAATTACTAGAAGTTGAATTAAACCCTAATTTGAATATAGGGTTTTGAAAAAAAAGAAAGAAAAGAAATACCACATAACACATAGGGAATAAATATACACATAAATATATTCTCTTCAACTTCAAATGTAAATTGGCACATTTGAAATAAGTACAAATCCATAACTGAAATTCAAATTTGAATTTGAAATCTAAACGGAGAAATGAAAATCTAAATTTGAAAAAGAAAAGAGAAAAAGAAAAAGAAAAGGATAAAACCCTGCTTGGGCCAGGTCTGTTTCTGGCGGCCCACCTAACCCACGCGCGCGCGGCCCATTACCAACTTCGCAGCGCGCCGACAAGCCGGGCCCCCTAGCCAGCCACTCTCCCTCGCGTCCACTTCTCTCCAACCACTGGCGTGCGGGTCCCTTTGGACAGACGTGAGTCCAACGACTTCTGTCGCTGGCTCCGCGGACCCATTGGGCGGTCAGAGCCACCGTCGTCGCAACGGACCATGGCGGATTCAACGGGAACGCGACGATCTCTCCGAGCAATTCGCGGCGCCACAACAGACGCGACTCGCCTATATCGCTGAGCCGCGGGTTCCTCTCTCTTCCCCTTCCCATTTGCGCTACACGCGACCCGTGAGATAGAGCACTGAGAGGCGAATTTGGGCGGGATTGAAGTCGCTGCGGGGTTCTGCTTCCTCGCCGGCGTCCAACTTCTCGGGGCAGCACCAGAGGGTGGCGCCTGGGCGGAAGGATTTGGGTGCGGGCCTTGGGCGGTGTTGGCGTCTACCGGGACGACGTTAATTTCTCGCCGTTGCTGCCGCGCCGCCGCAATTCCGCGCTGCGTCGTGCACCGGGCCTGCTGGGTCTTCATCCTCGGTAATTCTCCCCCACTTGATTCCGCCTTGAACTTCATATCGCGCGAGTACACTCACATTAGGATCAGGCCGTAGCCGCATAGTGTTCCGAGCTGGGGCTAGCGCCGCCGCCGGGGTGAGCGCGGCGGAGCTGCGGCAGGAGGTGGGGGACGCGTGGTGGACCGTCCGATTTTATTTGGGCGGCAGAGATTAGATTGTGCTGTGGTGAAACCCTGGCTTTCAGATTGAAAATGAACGGTTATGATTAACTCTGGCGCATACCGGTTCGGCTAGATCTCATCGGGCCGCTAGTTGGTGATCGCGTAGTCAGGAATAGATCGACGTAGCGGGCGAATCTAGGCGGGTGGATGCTGATCCAACGGCGGGTGATGGCGGGGGGTTGTTAATAGGGCCGATCTAATCGGGCCGCGTATTTCAGATCGGGCGGTCGAGATCAAAACATACCCCTTCGGCCACAAGTTTTGTAAAAGAAACCCTGGGTTTAAAGGATATCAACCCGCCATCCACAGAACCCTATTCACTGAGTCTCGAAAAACTTACGCCAGACCCCCTGACTTTTCCAGAAATTGGCGCCCAATCCAGAGTAGATTGAAATAGTGAAATAACATTACAAATTTGTTTTTAATACAAAAATAAATCTAAAACTTGTTTATTGCATAGAAAATTCATTCTTGCTCCAAATTGAGCCATTCCAGTTCCTAAAATTTTGTAATTTTATTCTCCATCATCTAGAGTCTCTGTTTCTACATGAAAACAGTAAGAAAATTTATTTATCATTTAATCCTATTTGAATCACATTAAACCTTAGGAAATTCATAACTTGAAATCTATAACTCCAAATTTATTGATTCCAGTTCCTATGATCTCATTTTAATGTGTAGGTTTTTACTGTATATTTTATTTGCATGTTTGATGTGATGTTAAATTATGCTATACTATGTATGTATTGTGATGATGCGAATAGACGAGCAAGGCACTGTGGAAACTGAGGTTCAGTAAGTAGAAGTAGCGGAGCAGGAGCTCATTGAAGGCAAGTTGTGCCCTTGATCACTTACTTTTTCCAGCCATGTTCTTATTAATTATAATGATCTGCATAGGTTAATTTTGATGGGATCCTTTATGTTACCCAGTTTTGGTTATCTTTATACCTTGTTGACCCCTGAAATATTTTTGGGTAGTACCTGCTATTGCTTTATGTGGATTGGGTATGGAGATACAACATTCATGATTATTCTGTTATTATCTTGTTATTATTACTGTTCATGTTAAGATCATTAAATTAATGGGAACATGGAGCGACCACCCGAGAAAACAATGCTACCACAAGGGTTTAATGGGATGCCCTTGGCTGATTAACTAGGAAAGCTAGTGGAGGTCTTCCTTACCCGAAAGGGGCAAGGGCAGTAGGGGAGTGGTCAGTGTAGGGAGGTCCTTGGGTTGATTTTGCTGCGATGGCGGTCAGGCGAGAAATTCCTGCACTGGAGCTTCCTATAAACTGTAGCGAGATTTCTGAAGCTAGTGGAACTTTGTAAAGGCCTCGTAGTGTTACCCTGCCTCGCCTCCTCGGTAGAGGTGTATGGGATTGGCCGTCTCTTGGCAGATGGGTAACATGACTTGTGGGTAAAGATGCGCAACCTCTGCAGAGTGTAAAACTAGTATACTAGCCGTGCTCAGGGTCATGAGCGGCTCGGACCCTCACATGATTAATTTATAAAACTTAAATTTAATTTGATATTTGCATCACATTTGGGATTATTTTACTATTAATTTTCTTTATTATTATTAAGGTTTGGTATTTACTTACACTTAGTAATTGCTAATAAAATTTTGACCAACTTATAAAAGCAATGCTCAGCCTCAGCCTTTATTTCATGGATTAGCCTTACACTACATGAACTCCCACCTTTGGTGAGTTCATGCCACATTATTCCCCACGACTTGTTGAGCTATGAACGTATGTGAACTCACTCTTGCTGTCTCACACCCCCCACAGGAGAAGAACAAGTGGTCGAAGAGGAGCCGCCTAACACTGAGGCATTCAACTTGATCTAGGTGGCGTTTCTCAGTTGACATTGGCGCCGACGATCCTTAGTTCGTTTTACATTTATTCTTTTACTTTGTAATAAGTCTTCCGCTATGTAATAAATACTCTGATGTTTTGTGACATTTATCTCTATACACTCTGTTATTATATATGTTGTCTTCTTTGGCGCATGTATGAGATGCACCCGGCTTTGTCCTTTAAAACCGGGTGTTACAGAAGTGGTATCAGAGGAAATGTTGACTGTAGGACGAGACCTAGATAGAATGGACAAACCCTTACCTACTTATCTCATTCTGATTCATTCTACACTTACCTTACTCTGATTCTTTCTACACTTATCTTGATCCTGTCTCACCTTCTACTGTTATACTCTGATCATTCTTACCTTTTCTACTCTGAGACAAGATGGATTTCACACCTTGGAATCCCTACCCCTATGACATTCTAAGAGATAGGAGGCCTAAGACCAAATCCAAACTATTTTCTATAATTAAAATGTAGTTTGATTGTTCTGATGATAAATGTCTGATTTGCTTCTTTGATTGATTGAAATATTATATATGGACATCTTAGTATGTTCCACCATAAGGTAATGAATTAGCTATGGTAGGTAAAACATTAAACTGCTTAGCTAATAAATCCCCCAAAGTAACATGATTCGTAATTACTGCCTTGTCTGCTACTCTCTCTTACCATATGTATCTAACTCAGATGGTCAATACCAGGAGGGGTGGTGGAATTGATTTGCCTCCTAATCGACACACTCGAAGGATATATAGACAACCTCAGCCACAGCCAGCAGAGATGAATCCTCCTAATCCTCCACCAGGCAGAGTTGACCCACTGATTGCAGCACAGATGGTGGTGATGCAGCAAATGGCGGACACTATGGCTGATATGCATGCCCAGATGCAGCAAGAACGCCAGGAGATGCGTCAGGAAAGAGAAGATATACGCCAGGAGTTGCGCCAGGAGAGAGAGGAGATACGCCAGGAGAGAAGGGCGCAACAACAGCAGCTGCAACAACAACTTCAACAACAGCAGCAACAGCAACAAGTACCATTGCCTCCACCACCACCACCACCAGTTCCACCTCGTGATAAGCACCGAGAGTTTATGAGTCATAAGCCACCGACCTTCGCCAGTCCGCCAGATCCCCTTGATGCAGATGATTGGTTGAAGTCAATTGAGAAGATGCTCAACATCGCCCAATGCTCAGACCGGGAGAAAGTTCTTTATGCCTCAGGTCGTTTGACAGGTCCTGCTGCTGACTGGTGGGATTCTTATACTGCTGCCCATAATGCTGCTGATGCTATTACTTGGGCAGAGTTCAGTACACAGTTCAGGAACTACCATATTCCAGCTGGTATGATAAAGATCAAGAAGAAGGAGTTTCTATCATTGAAGCAAGGCAACATGTCGGTCATCGAGTACAGAGACAAATTCATTCAGTTGTCGAGATATGCTCCGGAGGAAGTTGCTGAGGATGAGAGGAAGTAGGAGCACTTTGTTGAAGGACTTAATGGACCCTTGCAGTATGCACTGGTTGCACACACCTTTCCATCATTTCAGAGGCTACTGGATAAGGCTCTTGCTATTGAACACAAGCGTGTTCAACTGGGTGATTTGAAGAGGAAGGCTATCTCACAGGGACATGGTAGCAGCAGTGTTCGTCCCCGCTACGTACCGCCACAGGGTACACCGACTCGACCAGGAGGACCATGCCCAGCTCAGTACGCTCCATAGGGGTCTCCACGGACACCTCCTACTCGTCAGGCTACTCCCACTGGCACCCCGACGAGGCCTACAGGACAGAAGACCGGCCCTACATGCTTCAAGTGCAGTCAGATTGGGCACTATGCTAATGCTTGTCCGATGGGAAATTCTGGTACACCAGCTAAGAACAAGCAGCGGACTCCTGGCAAGGGATATTCTATAGCCAGGGTTAATCAAGTCAGCGTCGATGATACTCCTGATGGTGCTGACATCGTACTCGGTATGTTTTACATTAATGCCATTCCTGCAACCATACTATTTGATTCTGGTGCTACACATTCATTCATGTCTGCTCGATATGCCAACACTAATGAGATACCCCTACTAAATATGAGAAAACCAATGATAGTAATCACACCTAAAGGGCCTATTGAGGCAAATCAAATGACACGTAGATTGACATTATCAATTATGGGAAGAGAATTTGGAGCTACTGCTATAATATTAGATGCCAGCAGTATAGATCTAATCCTTGGTATGTCATGGTTAAGGAAGGCAAAGGCCATTATAGCATGCGGTAGAGGTACTATAGAGCTCACTAGTCCTAAAGGAGAAACATTTCAAGTTAATATTGCAGTAACCACCTCATCCAAGCGTGCAATGTTCTTTATACCTGAGGAGTTTGTTGGTGATAACATCCGGGTGGTTAGGGATTTTCCGGATGTCTTTCCAGAGGAGTTACCAGGGATGCCACCAGATAGGGAAGTTGAGTTTGTTATTGATCTTTTACCTGGAACTGCCCCTATTTCTAAGCGACCATATAGGATGGCTGTAGAAGAACTGAAGGAACTTAAGAAGCAGTTAACTGAGTTACAAGAAGCAGGGTACATTCGTTCGAGTTCCTCACCTTGGGGAGCACCGGTGTTATTTGTACAGAAGAAGGATGGATCGCAACGGATGTGTGTGGACTATAGATCACTTAATGATGTCACAGTGAAGAACAAGTATCCATTACCCCGTATTGAGGATTTGTTTGATCAAATGAGAGGAGCCAGGGTATTCTCGAAGATTGATCTCCGATCGGGATACCATCAGATGAAGATTAGACCATCGGATGTTCCTAAAACGGCTTTCTCAACCCGATATGGATTATATGAGTTCACTGTTATGTCATTTGGATTAACCAATGCACCAGCTTATTTCATGAATTTGACGAATAAGGTGTTTATGGAGTATTTGGACAGATTCGTTGTGGTGTTCATCGACGATATTCTTATCTATTCTAAGAATGAAAGTGATCACGAACAACATCTAAGGTTGGTGCTACAGAAGCTGCGAGATAATCAACTCTATGCTAAGTTCAGTAAGTGCGAGTTTTGGATTGACAAGGTGCCATTCCTTGGACATATTATTTCTAATGGAGGAATAGCAGTGGATCCTGCTAAAGTGAAGGAGATAATGGAGTGGAGAGTGCCCACTACAGTTAATGAGATTCGGAGATTCTTGGGGCTCGCAGGATATTATCGGAGATTCATTGAAGGATTCTCTAAGATTGCCAAGCCTATGACATCACTTTTGGAGAAAGGAAGAGAATTCAAGTGGGATGAGAAATGCCAACAGAGCTTTAATCAATTAAAGGAGAGATTGATGTCACCACCAGTATTGATTATGCCAGATCTACAGAAAGGATTTGATATTTATTGTGATGCATGTGGCCAAGGATTGGGATGTGTGCTCATGCAAGACGGACATGTCATCGCCTATGCGTCTCGTCAGCTGCGGAAACATGAATTGAACTACCCTACTCATGATTTAGAGCTGGCAGCCGTTGTGCATGCACTGAAGATTTGGAGACACTACATTATGGGAACTAAGTGCCAAGTATACACGGATCGTAAGAGTTTGAAGTACGTATTCACTCAGAAGGATCTCAACCTTAGGCAACGACGTTGGTCGGAGCTTATTAAGGACTATGATTTGGAAATTCAGTACCACCCAGGCAAGGCAAATTTGGTTGCAGATGCCTTGAGTCGGAAGGAGCATGTTCACTCCGCTTTCGTTGTCCAGCTACCTGATGAATTAGCAAAAGATTTTGAGAGGCTCAACCTAGGAATTGTTACACATACGGAAGGAGTTACCATTGAATTGGAACCTACCTTGGAGCAAGAAATCCACAAAGGACAGATTGGTGATGCCAAAATCCAGGAGATCAAGGATCTGATAACCGAAGGTAGAGGCCCAGAATTCACAGAAGATGAGCAAGGCACTATATGGTTCAAGAATCGGATCTGTGTTCCCGATATCGATAGTCTTCGGGAAACCATATTGAAGGAGGCACATGATTCAGTTTATTCTATTCATCCTGGGAGTACTAAGATGTATCAGGATTTGAAGCAAAAGTATTGGTGGTATGGACTGAAGAGAGATGTGGCTGCACATGTGGCTATGTGCGATGTATGCCAAAGAGTTAAGGCTGAACACCAGAGGCCAGCCGGACTACTGCATCCACTGAAGATACCTGAGTGGAAATGGGAAGAGATTGGCATGGACTTCATTGTTGGATTACCCCGCACGTCTGCTAGATATGATTCTATATGGATGATTGTGGACAGGCTAACTAAAGTAGCCCACTTTATTCCAGTGAAGACCACATATTCAGGAGCTAAGTTGGCAGAGTTGTACATGGCACGGATTGTCTGCCTGCATGGTGTGCCAAAGAAAATCGTGTCTGATCGAGGATCACAGTTTACCTCTCGGTATTGGAAGAAGTTACACGAGTCCTTGGATACAAGATTGAATTTTAGTTCGGCTTACCATCCACAGACTAATGGGCAGACTGAGAGGACTAACCAAGTGCTGGAAGATATGTTAAGAGCTTGTGCTCTTAAACATGGTGGAAGTTGGGATAAGAGTTTGCCGTATGCAGAGTTCTCTTATAATAATAGTTATCAGGCCAGTTTGAAGATGTCACCGTTTGAGGCTTTATATGGCAGAAAGTGCAGGACCCCACTGTATTGGGATCAAACTGGTGAAAGGCAGTTGTTTGGGCCTGAAATTATACAAGAAGCAGAGGAACAAGTTCAGCAAATAAGGGAGAATTTGAGAACTGCACAGTCCAGGCAGAAAAGCTATGCTGATACCCGGAGAAGACTGCTAGAATTTAAAGAGGGAGATTATGTCTATTTGAAGGTGTCACCACTCCGAGGTATGAGAAGATTCAAAGTCAAAGGAAAGTTGTCCCCTCGCTTTATTGGACCCTTCTTAATCTTAAAGCGAGTGGGAGAGGTTGCATATCAATTGGAGTTACCAGATCATCTTGCAGATGTTCATGATGTATTTCATGTATCTCAGCTGAAGAAATGTCTCAGGGTACCTGAGGAGCAACTACCAATGGAAGACCTTAATGTTCAAGATGATCTAACTTATGCTGAGTACCCCATCAAGATTCTGGATACACTGACTTGGGTCACGAGGAATAAGGTTATAAAGATGTGCAAAGTGCAATGGAGCCACCACGGTGAAGATGAAGCAACTTGGGAAAGAGAAGATGAGCTTCGCATAGATTTTCCTCACCTTTTCCCTAGAACTTCCTAATCTCGAGGACGAGATTATTTTTAAGGGGGGGGGTAGGATTTGTAATACTTAAAGTTGTATACCAAGAATAATAGAGAGATATCCTCAATTTCATGTGCCTCATTTGCATCCTAAAAAGGGCATACTCAAAATTTAGAGTTTAATTCAAACAAATGATAAAAAATGCATCATGTTGGAGTTTATATGTTTGTGCATTAAATAAAATTATAATGTTAATGATAAAAAAATAATAATTACTAGAAGTTGAATTAAACCCTAATTTGAATATAGGGTTTTGAAAGAAAAAGAAAGAAAAGAAATACCACATAACACATAGGGAATAAATATACACATAAATATATTCTCTTCAACTTCAAATGTAAATTGGCACATTTGAGATAAGTACAAATCCATAACTGAAATTCAAATTTGAATTTGAAATCTAAAAGGAGAAATGAAAAATCTAAATTTGAAAAAGAAAAGAGAAAAAGAAAACGAAAAGGATAAAACCCTACTTGGGCCGGGTCTATTTCTAGCGGCCCACCTAACCCACGCGCGTGCGGCCCATTACCAACTTCGCAGCGCGCTGACAAGCCAGGCCCCCTGGCCAGCCACTCTCCCTCGCGTCCACTTCTCTCCAACCACTAGCGTGCGGGTCCCTTTGGACAGACGTGAGTCCAACGACTTCTGTCGCTGGCTCCGCGGACCCACCGGGCGGTCAGAGCCACCGTCGTCGCAACGGACCATGGCGGATTCAACGGGAACAAGGCGATCTCTCCGAGCAATTCGCGGCGCCGCAACAGACGCGACTCGCCTATATCGCCGAGCCGCGGGTTCCCCTCTCTTCCCCTTCCCATTTGCGCTACACGCGACCCGTGAGATAGAGCACTGAGAGGCGAATTTGGGCGGGATTGAAGTCGCTGCGGGGTTCTGCTTCCTCGTCGGCGTCCAACTTCTCGGGGCAGCACCAGAGGTTGGCACCTGGGCGGAAGGATTCGGGTGCGGGCCTTGGGCGGTGTTGGTGTCTACCGGGACAACGTTAATTTCTCGCCGTTGCTGCCGCGCCGCCGCAATTCCGCTGCGTCGTGCACCGGGCCTGCTGGGTCTTCATCCTCGGTAATTCTCCCCCACTTGATTCTGCCTTGAACTTCATATCGCGCGGGTACACTCACATTAGGATCGGGCCGTAGCCGCGTAGTGTTCCGAGCTGGGGCTAGCGCCGCCGCCGGGGTGAGCGCGGCGGAGCTGCGGCAGGAGGTGGGGGGACGCGTGGTGGACCGTCCGATTTCGTTTGGGCGGCAGAGATTAGATTGTGCTGTGGTGAAACCCTGGCTTTCAGATTGAAAATGAACGGTTATGATTAACTCTGGCGCATACCGGTTCGGCTAGATCTCATCGGGCCGCTAGTTGGTGATCGCGCGGTCAGGAATAGATCGACGTAGCGGGCGAATCTAGGCGGGTGGATGCTGATCCAACGGCGGGTGATGGCGGGGGGTTGTTAATAGGGCCAATCTAATCGGGCCGTGTATTTCAGATCGGGCGGCCGAGATCAAAACATACCCCTTCGGCCACAAGTTTTGTAAAAGAAACCCTGGGTTTAAAGGATATCAACCCGCCATCCACAGAACCCTATTCACTGAGTCTCGAAAAACTTACGCCAGACCCCCTGACTTTTCCAGAAATTGGCGCCCAATCCAGAGTAGATTGAAATAGTGAAATAATATTAGAAATTTGTTTTTAATACAAAAATAAATCTAGAAACTTGTTTATTGCATAGAAAATTCATTCTTGCTCCAAATTGAGCCATTCCAGTTCCTAAAATTTTGTAATTTTATTCTCCATCATCTAGAGTCTCTGTTTCTACATGAAAACAGTAAGAAAATTTATTTATCATTTAATCCTATTTGAATCACATTAAACCTTAGGAAATTCATAACTTGAAATCTATAACTCCAAATTTATTGATTCCAGTTCCTATGATCTCATTTTAATGTGTAGGTTTTTACTGTATATTTTATTTGCATGTTTGATGTGATGTTAAATTATGCTATACTATGTATGTATTGTGATGATGCGAATAGATGAGCAAGCCACTGTGGAAACTGAGGTTCAGCAAGTAGAAGTAGCTGAGCAGGAGCTCATTGAAGGCAAGTTGTGCCCTTGATCACTTACTTTTCCCAGCCATGTTCTTATTAATTATAATGATCTGCATAGGTTAATTTTGATGGGATCCTTTATGTTACCCAGTTTTGGTTATCTTTATACCTTGTTGACCCCTGAAATATTTTTGGGTAGTACCTGCTATTGCTTTATGTGGATTGGGTATGGAGATACAACATTCATGATTATTCTGTTATTATCTTGTTATTATTACTGTTCATGTTAAGATCATTAAATTAATGGGAACATGGAGCGACCACCCGGGAAAACAGTGCTACCACAAGGGTTTAATGGGACGCCCTTGGCTGATTAACTAGGAAAGCTAGTGGAGGTCTTCCTTACCCGAAAGGGGCAAGGGCAGTAGGGGAGTGGTCAGTGTAGGGAGGTCCTTGGGTTGATTTTGCTGCGATGGCGGTCAGGCGAGGAATTCCTGCACTGGAGCTTCCTATAAACTGTAGCGGGATTTCTGAAGCTAGTGGAACTTTGTAAAGGCCTCATAGTGTTACCCTGCCTCGCCTCCTCGATAGAGGTGTATGGGATTGGCCGTCTCTTGGCAGATGGGTAACATGACTTGTGGGTAAAGATGCGCAACCTCTGCAGAGTGTAAAACTAGTATACTAGCCATGCTCACGGTCATGAGCGGCTCGGACCCTCACATGATTAATTTATGGAACTTAAATTTAATTTGACATTTGCATCGCATTTGGGATTATTTTACTATTACTTTTCTTTATTATTATTAAGGTTTGGTATTTACTTACACTTAGCAATTGCTAATAAAATTTTGACCAACTTATAAAAGCAATGCTCAGCCTCAGCCTTTATTTCATGGATTAGCCTTACACTACATGAACTCCCACCTTTGGTGAGTTCATGCCACATTATTCCCCATGACTTGTTGAGCTATGAACGTATGTGAGCTCACTCTTGCTGTCTCACACCCCCACAGGAGAAGAACAGCTGGTCGAAGAGGAGCCGCCTAACACTGAGGCATTCGACATGATCTAGGTGGCGTTTCTCAGTTGACATTGGCGTCGACGATCCTTAGTTCGTTTTACATTTATTCTTTTACTTTGTAATAAGTCTTCCGCTATGTAATAAATACTCTGATGTTTTGTGACATTTATCTCTATACACTCTATTATTATATATGTTGTCTTCTTTGGCGCATGTATGAGATGCACCCGGCTTTGTCCTTTAAAACCGGGTGTTACATCCGGCGAGCTAGACTGGCCGGAGGGAGCCAAGACTGGTGACCCCGAGCGGCTGACACCGAATTGGACCTTCCCCGATCAATTCTCCCAACTTAATTTCATGGTTGGTAGTCTATCAAGCTCTGTCCATGCGGACCACGGACGATGAGGACAATTGCGCACGTTCCCGGTGACCAGTGGTTTCCCAGTTCAATTAGGTGGGTTGGCGAGTATCACATACGTATGAGAGTGCTTAAACAAGGGAGCAGAGGGGAGGAGCTGACCTGAATTGGGCTGACCACGACGGGGTGTGTTTTACGATGGCGGAAACTGAAAGTCGCCTAGAGGGGGGTGAATAGGGCGAATCTGAAATTTACAAACTTAATCACAACTACAAGCCGGGTTAGCGTTAGAAATATAATACGAGTCCGAGAGAGGGCGTAAAAACAAATCGCAAGCGAGTAAAGAAGTGAGACACATGGATTTGTTTTACCGAGGTTCGGTTCTCTCAAACCTACTCTCCGTTGAGGTGGTCACAAAGACCGGGTCTCTTTCAACCCTTTCCCTCTCTCAAACGGTCCCTCGGACCGAGTGAGCTTCTCTTCTCAATCAACCGGAAACCAAACTTCCCTGCAAGGACCACCACACAATTGGTGTCTCTTGCCTTGATTACAATTGAGATGATCGCAAGAAAGGATGAGAAAAAGAAGCAATCCAAGCGCAAGAGCTCAAATGAACACAACAATCATTCTCTCTAATCACTAAAGCTTTGAGTGGAATTGGGAGAGGATTTGATCTCTTTGGTGTGTTTAGAATTGAATGCTAGAGCTCTTGTAAGTAGTTGGAAGGTAGAAAACTTGGATGCCATTGAATGTGGGGTGGTTGGGGTATTTATAGCCCCAACCACCAAAAATGGCCGTTGGAAGTGTGCTGTCGCATGGCGCACCGGACAGTCCGGTGCGCCACCGGACACTGTCCGGTGCGCCAGCCACGTCAGCAGACCGTTGGGGTTCGACCGTTGCAGCTCTGACTTGTGGGCCCGTCTGGCTGTCCGGTGGTGCACCGGACAGGCCCTGTAGGCTGTCCGGTGTGCCACCCGCGCGTGCTCTGCTCCTCTGCGCGCGTAGGCGCGCATTTAATGCGTTGCAGTTGACCGTTGCGCTCGAAGTAGCCATTGCTCCGCTGGCACACCGGACAGTCCGATGTGCAGCGGACACTGTCCGGTGACTCACTGGACAGTCCGGTGAATTATAGCGGAGCGGATTCCCGAAGCTGGCGAGTTCAGAGTTGCTCTTCCTTGGGGCACCGGACAGTCCGGTGAATTATAGCGGAGCTCCTCTAAAAATTCCCGAAGGCGAAGAGTTGGGCGTCGAGTTCCCTGGTGCACCAGACACTGTCCGGTGGCACACCGGACACTGTCCGGAGTGCCAGACCAGGGCACACTTCGGTATGCTTGGCTCCTTTGTTGTGAACCCCTATTCTTTGACTTGTATTGGTTTATTGTGAACCTTTGGCACCTATAGAACTTATAAACTAGAGCAAACTAGTTAGTCCAATTATTTGTGTTGGGCAATTCAACCACCAAAATCAATTAGAATATAGGTGTAAGCCTAATTCCCTTTCAATCTCCCCCTTTTTGGTGATTGATGCCAACACAAACCAAAGCAAGTATGGAAATGCATAATTGAACTAGTTTGCAAAATGTAAGTGCAAAGGTTACTAAGAATTGAACCAATAAATATTTTCATAAGATATGCATGGATTGTTTCTTTATATTCTCAACATTTCGGACCATGCTTGCACCACATGTTTTGTTTTTGCAAAGTTTTGGAAAGTCTTTTCAAAGTTCTTTTGCAAATAGTCAAAGGTAAATGAATAAAATTTTGAGAAGCATTTTCAAGATTTGAAATTTTTCTCCCCCTGTTTCAAATGCTTTTCCTTTGGCTAAACAAAACTCCCCTTCAATAAAATTCTCCTCTTAGTGTTCAAGAGGGTTTTGAGATACCAATTTTTGAAGGTGCTACTTTCTCCCCCTTTTTGGATATAATAAGATACCAATTTGAAAATCATAAGTTTTAAAATCTAGTGGTGGTGCGGTCCTTTTGCTTTGGGCTAATACTTTCTCCCCCTTTGGCATGAATCGCCAAAAACAGATACTTTGATTGAAATATAAGCCCTTTTAAACTACTTTCTCCCCCTTTGGCAAACAAATAATATGAGTGAAGATTATACCAAAGTTGGAGAGGTGGAGCTACGGTGAAGGATGAATGAGTCGATGAAGCGGAGTGGAAGCCTTGTATTCACCGAAGACTCCTTTTCCCTTTCAATCTATGACTTATCATGAAATGGACTTGAAAGAACACATTAGTCATAGCACATGAAAGAGATGATCAAAGGTATATATATGAGCTATGTATGCAAGACATCAATAAAAATTCCTAGAATCAAGAATATTTAGCTCATGCCTAAGTTTGGTAAAAGTTTGTTCATCTAATGGTTTGGTAAAGATACCGGCTAATTGATCTTTAGTATTAATGTATGCAATCTTGATATCTCCCTTTTATTGGTGATCCCTTAGAAAATGATACCGAATGGCTATGTGTTTAGTGCGGCTATGCTCAACGGGATTATCCGCCATGCGGATTGCACTCTCATTATCACATAGAAGAGGAACTTTGGTTAAATTGTAACCATAGTCCTTAAGGGTTTGCCTCATCCAAAGCAATTGCGCACAACAATGGCCTGCGGCAATGTACTCGGCTTCAGCGATAGAAAGAGCTACAGAATTTTGCTTCTTTGAAGCCCAAGACACCAAGGACCTTCCCAAGAACTGGCAAGTCCCCGATGTGCTCTTTCTATTAATCTTACACCCCGCCCAATCGGCATCCGAATAACCCATTAAATCAAAAGTGGATCCCCGAGGATACCAAAGCCCAAACTTAGGAGTATAAGCCAAATATCTCAAGATTCGTTTTACGGTCGTAAGGTGAGCTTCCTTAGGGTCGGCTTGGAATCTTGCACACATGCATACGGAAAGCATAATGTCCGGTCGAGATGCACATAAATATAGTAATGAACCTATCATCGATCGGTATACCTTTTGATCTATGGATTTACCTTCCGTGTCGAGGTCGAGATGCCCATTGGTTCCCATGGGTGTCTTGATGGGCTTGGCATCCTTCATCCCAAACTTGTTTAGAATGTCTTGAGTATACTTTGTTTGGCTAATGAAGGTGCCCTCTTGGAGTTGCTTCACTTGAAATCCTAAGAAATACTTCAACTCCCCCATCATTGACATCTCGAATTTCTGTGTCATGATCCTACTAAATTCTTCACATGTAGATTCGTTAGTAGACCCAAATATAATATCATCAACATAAATTTGGCATACAAACAAATCATTGTCAAGAGTTTTAGTAAATAAAGTAGGATCAGCCTTTCCGACTTTGAAGCCATTAGCAATAAGGAAATCTCTTAGGCATTCATACCATGCTCTTGGGGCTTGCTTGAGCCCATAAAGCGCCTTAGAGAGCCTATAGACATGGTTAGGGTACTCACTGTCTTCAAAGCCAGGAGGTTGCTCAACATAGACCTCCTCCTTGATTGGTCCGTTGAGGAAGGCACTCTTCACGTCCATTTGATAAAGCTTGAAGCCATGGTAGTAGCATAGGCTAATAATATACGAATGGACTCAAGCCTAGCTACGGGTGCATAGGTTTCACCAAAATCCAAACCTTCGACTTGGGAGTATCCCTTGGACACAAGTCGAGCTTTGTTCCTAGTCACCACACCATGCTCGTCTTGTTTGTTGCGGAAGACCCACTTGGTTCCTACAACATTTTGGTTAGGACGTGGAACTAAATGCCATACCTCATTCCTCGTGAAGTTGTTGAGCTCCTCTTGCATCGCCATCACCCAATTCGAATCTTGAAGTGCTTCCTCTACCCTGTGTGGCTCAATAGAGGAAACAAAAGAGTAATGCTCACAAAAATGTGCAACACGAGATCTAGTGGTTACCCCCTTATGAATATCGCCGAGGATGGTGTCGACGGGGTGATCTCGTTGGATTGCTTGGTGGACTCTTGGGTGTGGCGGTCTTGCAATTTGCTCATCCTCCTTGTCTTGATCATTTACATCTCCCCCTTGATCATTGCCGTCTTCTTGAGGTGGCTCATCTTCTTGATCTTCCTCTTCATTATCTTGAGCCTCATCCTCATTTTGAGTTGGTGGAGATGCTTGCGTGGAGGAGAATGGTTGATCTTGTGCATTTGGAGGCTCTTCGGATTCCTTAGGACACACATCCCCAATGGACATGTTCCTTAGCGCGATGCACGGAGCCTCTTCTTCACCTATTTCATCAAGATCAACTTGCTCTACTTGAGAGCCGTTAGTTTCATCAAACACAACGTCACAAGAAACTTCAACTAGTCCTGAGGACTTGTTAAAGACTCTATATGCCCTTGTGTTTGAATCATATCCTAGTAAAAAGCCTTCTACAGTCTTAGGAGCAAATTTAGATTTTCTACCTCTTTTAACAAGAATAAAGCATTTGCTACCAAAGACTCTAAAATAGGAAATATTGGGCTTTTTACCGGTTAGGAGTTCGTATGATGTCTTCTTGAGGATTCGGTGTAGATACAACCGGTTGATGGCGTAACAGGCGGTGTTGACCGCCTCGGCCCAAAACCAATCTGAAGTCTTGTATTCATCAAGCATGGTCCTTGCCATGTCCAATAGAGTTTGATTCTTCCTCTCCACTACACCATTTTGTTGTGGGGTGTAGGGAGAAGAGAACTCATGCTTGATGCCCTCCTCCTCAAGGAAGCCTTCAATTTGTGAATTCTTGAACTCCGTTCCGTTGTCGCTTCTTATTTTCTTGATCCTTAAGCCGAACTCATTTTGAGCCCGTCTCAAGAATCCCTTTAAGGTCTCTTGGGTTTTAGATTTTTCCTATAAAAAGAATACCCAAGTGAAGCGAGAATAATCATCCACAATAACTAGACAGTACTTACTCCCGCCGATGCTTATGTAAGCTATCGGGCCGAATAGGTCCATGTGTAGGAGCTCCAGTGGCCTATCAGTCGTCATGATGTTCTTGTGTGGATGATAAACACCAACTTGCTTCCCTGCTTGGCATGCGCTACAATTCCTGTCTTTCTCAAAATGAACATTTGTTAATCCTAAAATGTGCTCTCCCTTTAGAAGCTTATGAAGATTCTTCATCCCAACATGGGCTAGTCGGCGGTGCCAGAGCCAACCCATGTTAGTCTTAGCAATTAAGCAAGTGTCGAGTTCAGCTCTATCAAAATCTACCAAGTATAGCTGACCCTCTAACACTCCCTTAAATGCTATTGAATCATCACTTCTTCTAAAGACAGTAACACCTACATCAGTAAATAGACAGTTGTAGTCCATTTGACATAATTGCGAAACGGAAAGCAAGTTATAATCTAGAGAATCTACAAGAAAAACATTGGAAATAGAATGGTCGGGTGATATATCAATTTTACCCAATCCTTTGACCAAACCTTGATTTCCATCCCCGAATGTGATAGCTCGTTGGGGATCTTGGTTTTTCTCGTAGGAGGAGAACATTTTCTTCTCCCCTGTCATGTGGTTTGTGTACCCGCTATCGATAATCCAACTTGAGCCCCTAGATGCATAAACCTACAAAACAAGTTTAGTTCTTGATTTTAGGTACCCAAACCGTTTTGGGTCCTTTAGCATTAGAGACAAGAACTTTGGGTACCCAAACACAAGTCTTTGATCCCTTGTGTTTGCCCCCAACAAACTTGGCAACTACCTTGCCGGATTTGTTAGTCAAAACATAAGATGCATCAAAAGTTTTAAATGAAATGTCATGATTATTTGATGCACTAGGAGTTTTCTTCTTAGGCAATTTAGCATGGGTTGATTGCCTAGAGCTAGATGTCTCACCCGTATACATAAAAGCATGATTAGGGCCAGGGTGAGACTTCCTAGAATGAATTCTCCTAATCTTGCTCTCGGGATAACCGGCAGGGTACACAATGTAACCCTCGTTATCCTAAGGCATGGGAGCCTTGCCCTTAACAAAGTTAGATAATTTCTTAGGAGGAGCATTAAGTTTGACATTGTCTCCCTTTTGGAAGCCAATGCCATCCTTGATGCCAGGGCGTCTCCCACAATAAAGCATACTACGAGCAAATTTAAATTTTTCATTTTCAAGTTCATGCTCGGCAATTTTAGCATCTAATTTTGCTATATGATCATTTTGTTGTTTAATTAAAGCCATATGATCATGAATAGCATTAATATCAATATCTCTACATCTAGTGCAAATAGAAACATGCTCAACGGTAGAAGTAGAGGGTTTGCAAGATTTTAATTCTACAACCTTGGCATGTAATATATCATTTTCACTTCTAAGGTTAGAAATAGTAACATTGCAAACATCAAAATCTTTAGCCTTAGCAATTAATTTAGCATTTTCATTTCTAAGGCTAGCAAGAGAATCATTCAATTTTTCAATCTTAGCAAGCAAATCAATATTATCATTTCTAAGATTGGGAATTGAAGCATAACAAGAATTTGAATCAACCTTAGCATTTAAACTAGCATTTTCATTTCTAAGGTTGTCAATTAATTCATGGCATGTGCTTAGCTCACTAGATAGTTTTTCACATTTTTCTACTTCTAGAGCATAAGCATTCTTAACCTTAACACGCTTCTTGTTTTCTTTAATAAGGAAGTCCTCTTGGGAGTCCAAGAGTTCATCCTTTTCATGGATGGCACTAATTAATTCATTTAATTTTTATTTTTGTTGCATGTTTAGGTTGGCAAAAAGGGTATGCAAATTATCCTCCTCATCACTAGCATTATCATCACTAGAGGACTCATATTTAGTGGAGGATTTGGATTTAACCTTCTTCTTTTTGCCGTCCTTTGCCATGAGGCACTTGTGGCCGACGTTGGGGAAGAGAAGACCCTTGGTGACGGCTATGTTTGCGGCGTCCTCGTCGGAGGAGGAGTCGGTGGAGCTCTCGTCGGAGTCCCACTCCTGGCAAACATGGGCATCGCCGCCCTTCTTCTTGTAGTATCTCTTCTTCTCCTTTCTTCTCCCCTTCTTGTCGTCGCCCCTGTCAATATCACTAGATAATGGACATTTTGCTATAAAATGACCGGGCTTACCACATTTGTAGCACACTTTCTTGGAGCGGGGCTTGTAGTCCTTCCCCCTCCTTTGCTTGAGGATTTGGCGGAAACTCTTGATGATGAGTGCCATCTCCTCATTGTCGAGCTTAGAAGCGTCGATTGGTTGTCTACTTGGTGTAGACTCTTCCTTATTCTCCTCTGTTGCCTTGAATGCGACGGGTTGTGCCTCGGGCGTGGAGGAGGTGCCTTGCTCGATGATTTTCTTTGAGCCTTTAATCATTAGCTCAAAGCTCACAAATTTTCCTATTACCTCCTATGGAGACATTAGCTTATATCTAGGATCTCCTCGAATTAATTGAACTTGCGTAGGGTTAAGAAAAACGAGGGATCTAAGAATAACCTTGACCATCTCATGGTCATCCCATTTTTCGCTCCCGAGGTTGTGCACTTGATTCACCAAGGTCTTCAAGCGGTTGTACATGGCTTGCGGATCTTCCCCTTGGTGAAGCATGAAGCGACCGAGCTCCCCCTCGATCGTCTCCCGCTTGGTGATCTTTGTCACCTCGTCTCCTTCGTGCGCGGTCTTGAGTACGTCCCAAATTTCCTTCGCACTCTTTAACCCTTGCACCTTATTATACTCCTCTCGACTTAGAGAGGCGAGGAGTATAATGGTGGCTTGGGAGTTAAAGTGGTGGATTTAGGCCACTTCGTCCGAGTCGTAGTCTTCATCCCCTACGGATGGTACCTGTACACCAAACTCAACAACATTCCAAATGCTTGTGTGGAGTGAGGTTAGATGATGCCTCATTTTGTCACTCCACATATTATAATCTTCACCGTCAAAAACCGGTGGTTTGCCTAATGGAACGGAGAGTAAAGGAGTACGCTTTGAAATGCGGGGGTAGCGTAGGGGGATCTTACTATACTTCTTGCGCTCATGGCGCTTAGAAGTTACGGATGGCGCATCAGAGCCGGAGGTCGATGGTGATGAAGAGTCGGTCTCGTAGTAGACCACTTTCCTCATCTTCTTGTGCTTTTCGCCTCTTCGATGCGACTTGTGGGAAGAAGATTTCTTCTCCTTCCCCTTCCCCTTGTTGCGGGACTCTTCCGATGAAGTTTTCCCGTGGCTTGTAGTGGGCTTGTCGCTGGTCTCCATCTCCCTCTTGGCGTGATCTCCCGACATCACTTCGAGCGGTTAGGCTCTAATGAAGCACCGGGCTTTGATACCAATTGAAAGTCGCCTAGAGGGGGGGTGAATAGGGCGAATCTGAAATTTACAAACTTAATCACAACTACAAGCTGGGTTAGCGTTAGAAATATAATACGAGTCCGAGAGAGGGCGTAAAAACAAATCGCAAGCGAGTAAAGAAGTGAGACACACGGATTTGTTTTACCGAGGTTCGGTTCTCTCAAACCTACTCCCCGTTGAGGTGGTCACAAAGACCGGGTCTGTTTCAACCCTTTCCCTCTCTCAAACGGTCCCTCGGACCGAGTGAGCTTCTCTTCTCAATCAATCGGTAACCAAACTTCCCTGCAAGGACCACCACACAATTGGTGTCTCTTGCCTTGATTACAATTGAGATGATCGCAAGAAAGGATGAGAAAAAGAAGCAATCTAAGCGCAAGAGCTCAAATGAACACAACAATCACTCTCTCTAATCACTAAAGCTTTGAGTGGAATTGGGAGAGGATTTGATCTCTTTGGTGTGTTTAGAATTGAATGCTAGAGCTCTTATAAGTAGTTGGAAGGTGGAAAATTTGGATGCCATTGAATGTGGGGTGGTTGGGGTATTTATATCCCCAACCACCAAAAATGGCCGTTGGAAGTGTGTTGTCGCATGGCGCACCGGACACTGTCCGGTGCGCCAGCCACGTCAGCAGACCGTTGGGGTTCGACCGTTGCAGCTCTGACTTGTGGGCCCGCCTGGCTGTCTGGTGGTGCACCGGACAGGCCCTGTAGGCTGTCTGGTGTGCCACCCGCGCGTGCTCTGCTCCTCTGCGCGCGCAGGCGCGCATTTAATGCGTTGCAGTCGACCGTTGCGCTCGAAGTAGCCGTTGCTCCGCTGACACACCGGACTGTTCGGTGAGTCACCGGACAGTGTCCGGTGACTCACCGGACAGTCCGGTGAATTATAGCGGAGCGGATTCCCGAAGCTGGCGAGTTCAGAGTTGCTCTCCCTTGGGGCACCAGACACTGCTCGGTGGTGCACCGGACAGTCCGGTGAATTATAGCGGAGCTCCTCTGAAAATTCCCGAAGGCGAAGAGTTGGGCGTCGAGTTCCCTGGTGCATCGGACACTGTCCGGTGGCACACCGGATAGTCCGGTGTGCCAGACCAGGGCACACTTCGGTATGCTTGGCTCCTTTGTTTTGAACCCCTATTCTTTGACTTGTATTGGTTTATTGTGAACCTTTGGCACCTGTAGAACTTATAGACTAGAGCAAACTAGTTAGTCCAATTATTTGTGTTGGGAAATTCAACCACCAAAATCAATTAGAATATAGGTGTAAGCCTAATTCCCTTTCAGAAACCGAATTGGGGGAAATCAGAAATTCGTGAGCTCTGGTGATCGATTAAGGGTGGGAGCGGGTGCTTCGGCTTCGTGATTACATGGCACAACAGACCCGGCCATCAATTTATAGGGTTGTTAAGCAGTGGCTGATGAATTTGGGGCGAGACACGTGGCGGTCGGAGGAGGGAAGTTTACTGGCGCGCGTGATTGGTGGCAAACCCCGTGTCATCCATTTCGGTGAACATCGGACATGCAACGCACGGTTAACTGCGACGTGGTAAAGCGTCAGGACACGCGGTAGACGACGGTGGTGGCTCAACGGCGGTGAGAATCTCTTCTAAGGGATCGGTGAACAAGGGGAGAGGCATGACGGCTAGCCGGAGTGGCGTCGAGCTCACCGACGGTGACACCTTTCACCCCGCGACGTTATCTATCCACTCCGAGCACGAATCGGGACATCGACGGCACGAATCGCGGTGGAGGGATCGTCGACGGTGAGAGTTCTGCACTGGCAGCCTGACCCAATTCAGGTCACTATACCATCGCGAGCTCCCATCAATGCACCTGACAGTCAATGTTTGGGCTTAATTTTCTCTCAAATTTCCATGGCAACATGACCGATGCTCTGCAGCAAAGTTGTAATTCAATATACCATCTTCATCTTTGTTATAGTATTCTAAGACAAATTCTTACTGGATTAGCCACAATTTGTCTCCAAAGGTGATCCAATGCCACTGATCATATAATCTTCAGATTGTTTTAGTCTGACAGCCCATCTTTGGGCTTACTTATTTCTAATTTCTTCTCAATAACTATGCTTACACTTTTAAGCAAAGTTGTTCTCCTTTCATAGATCTACAAAGTTGATGTGGTGACCTAGGGTAAATTCTCACTAATTTGGAAGATACATGAGCTCAAAGTTGGGTCAATCATACTAAAATTAAGACTTCATCAAAAGGGTCAATTGTGGCTCTTTTAAGTCCAAATCTCAAGTTTTGGTTTGCAAATCTTCATGATTGTGAACCCTATGACTTAGGACACTTTATTATCATGTTTTTTGCACTTTAGTCCAAAAGTGGACTAATTTTGCACTTAACCCCCTAGGGTTTAGGTTTAGGGTTTTCCAGGGTTCCCATTAGGGTTTTTTGGTATCTCAGGGGTGTAAATGCAATGTAGGTCCATCTTTGATAACATTTTATGATTATTTTACTTAATCTTTGGGGTTTTCTTTATTTGGGTCATGTTTTACCCTTCTAACCCTATTTAAGGTTAAGTACCCTATACTAGGGTCTTATTTGCAAAATGCCATACAATCCAACTTGCTTGAAATTTTTACCTAGTGAATGCATCCTAGGTGTGTCAAACATATGCAATGCCAATGCTTATGATGTTATGTTCAAGTTTTAGTAACAGTAACACCAGGGGTGTTACATCCTTCCCCCCATAAAAGAATCTCGTCCCAAGATTAAAAGTCCTAGGGTAAGTAGTGGAAAAGGAAATGCTTCACATTTTTATTTCCTGAGTTTTGGTACAAGGCAGGGGTGGTTTGGGGCTCACTTCTTTATTACAACAATGTTTTACACTTTACAAATTACAAGAGGCTAAAAAGCCTGGGAAATTTTTGTCTAAGAAGTCTCGAGTTTCCCAAGTAGCCTCATCTTCGGAATGCTGGTTCCACTGTATCTTGTAAAACTTGAGAGTTTTTCTTCGGGTAACCCTGTCCTTTTGATCCAAGACTCACATAGGGTGCTCAGAATATGTCAAGTCCGGCTCTAGGACAACATCTGTTACTTCAATGGTTCGATCTGGAACCCGAAGACATTTCTTCAATTGGGACACGTGGAACACATTATGTATAGCAGACAAGGTTTCGGGTAGTTGAAGTCGGTATGCCACTGGTCCACATTGCTCAAGTATAGGGAATGGTCCAATGTACCGAGGTGCTAGCTTCCCTTTAACCCCGAAACGCGATATGCCCTTCATTGGTGAAACCTTTAAGTAAACATAACCTCCCACGAGAAAGTACAAGGGTTGTCGTCGCTTGTCTGCATAACTTTTCTGACGAGCTTGAGCTTTCTTCAAATTATGAATTATTCTTTGCACTTTTTCTTCGGTCTCTTTCACCATATCAGGCCTAAAGAAGTACCTTTCACCAGGTTCAGACCAATTTAGCGGAGTACGACATCGTCGTCCATATAAAGCTTCGAAGGGTGCCATCTTAATGCTTTCTTGATATCTATTATTATATGAGAACTCCGCTAATGGTAAACAATCATCCCATTTTTGTGGGAATTCTAGAACACATGCTCGCAGCATATCTTCGAGTATCTGATTTACCCTCTCAGTCTGCCCACTGGTTTGAGGATGATAGGCCGAACTATGGAGTAACTTAGTACCTAGGGAGTTGTGAAGTGCCTCCCAAAACTTGGCTACAAATTGAGGTCCACGGTCTGACACTATAGTCTTTGGAACACCATGCAGACTAAGAATACGAGCAATGTACAATTTGGCATAGACAGTAACTGGGTGATCTGTCTTGACTAGCAGAAAATGAGCAATTTTCGTAAGCCGATCAATTATAACCTAGATAGAATCATACCCTTTGGCAGTCCTGGGCAGTCCCACAATAAAGTCCATACTAATATCCTCCCATTTCCAGGTTGGGATTGGTAATGATTGCAATGGCCCAACAGCTTTCATGTTTATGGCCTAGACACGCTTACAAGTGTCACATCTAGCCACATAGCGTGCAATTTCGATCTTCATCTTCGTCCACCAATAATGCTGTTTCAAATCTTGATACATCTTAGTGCTTCCGGGATGAATAGAGTAGCGACTAAGATGGGCTTCATCTAGAATTTGCTGGTGGACTTCTTCATTTTTCGGCACCACTATGCAGTTGTTGAACCATATCACACCT
This sequence comes from Zea luxurians, assembly GCA_029449295.1. Taxonomy (NCBI): domain Eukaryota; kingdom Viridiplantae; phylum Streptophyta; class Magnoliopsida; order Poales; family Poaceae; genus Zea; species Zea luxurians. The sequence goes on along the minus strand of JAOPSE010000011.1, from coordinate 10,839,444 downwards.
TGGTCGTCTTCTCTGAAACAATTGGCCTTTCCAGCCCTTATCTTCTCACGTACATGTTTCATACCCTCATCATTCTTTTGTGCGTCAATTATCCTTTGTAGGATGACTGACTCCAGCTTCAAGTGATTTGAAGTTCCTTGCTGAATCATTCCCAGGTTCAGATTTTCCATCTCCTAGCACAATGTAATGTCAGAAGTCCTCATAGTTAAACAATGGCAGGAGGCCTTGCGACTGAGTGCACCTACCACTACATTTGCCTTGCCTAGGTGATAATGGATCTCCAGTTCATAATCCTTGATTAACTCGAGCCATCTCCTTTGTCTCATATTGAGCTCGGACTGGGTAAAGATGTATTTCAAACTTTTGTGGTCTGTATAAATATGACAAACATTTCATAGTAGATAATGACGCCAGATCTTCAGGGCATGAACCACTGCAGCTAACTCCAGATCATGAGTGGGATAATGCTCCTCATGCTGGCGTAACTGCCTTGAAGCATACACGATTACTCGGCCTTCTTGCATTAATACGCAGCCGAGACCACTGCCTGATGCGTCATAATACACATCAAAGGGCTTATTAACATCTGGTTGAGCTAATACCGGAGCAGTGGTTAACAATATCTTTAGTTGCTCAAAAGCTTCATTACACTTTGAAGACCAATTGAATTTAGTTTCATTCTTCAATAGACTTGTGATTGGCTTCACAAGCTTAGAAAAATCTGGTCTAATCGGCGGTAATAGCCAGCTAATCCAAGGAAACTTTGGACTTGATGAACAATGGTTGGGGGTTTCCACTCCAAAATATCCTTGACCTTGCTGGGATCTACCGCAATCCCCCTGGCAGATAACACATGTCCTAGAAATTGAATTTCCTCCAGCCAAAACGCGCACTTACTGAACTTAGCATATAATTGATGTTCCCTTAGGCGCGTCAAAACGATCCATAAATGTTGAGCATGCTCCTCTTCATTCTTTGAATATATCAAAATATCATCTATGAAGACCACCACAAATTTGTCCAACTCAGGCATGAATACCGAGTTCATCAGATAAGTGAAGTAGGTAGGAGCATTCGTCAGTCCGAAAGACATTACCAAGTACTCAAATAATCCATACCGCGTGGTAAATGCGGTCTTTGGTATATCCTCGGGCCGAATACAGATCTGATGATAGCCCGACCTGAGATCAATTTTGGAGAATACCCTTGCTCCAGTCAGTTGATCAAATAGAATATCAATCCGTGGAAGAGGGTACTTGTTCTTGATAGTGACCTCATTTAGGGGTCGATAATCCACGCACATTCGCAATGTTTGATCCTTCTTCTTGATGAATATGGCTGGACAACCCCATGGTGATGAGCTTGGCCGGATGAATCCTTTCTCTAGTAGATCTTGTAATTGAATCTTCAGTTCTGCCAGCTCATTTGGAGTAGGGATGGCAATATTACCCGTGGGTTTGGATATCCGCGGATATCCGACCCGTTGGGTTCGGTTTTGGGTACAATATTTTACCTGCGGGTTTTACCCATACCCGACCCGAGGTAACATCAGATCGGGTTCGGATATTGTACTTTACCCGCGGGTACTCGTGGATATCTGAAAATATGTAGATAGGAGAGAAGTAGCCAACTGTGGCCCAATTGCAGGCCCAACTTGTGACCGGCTGGGCTAACCCTAGGCTCCAAGTGACCAAGTCCCACCCGACCGCCAGCAGTAGGCATCAAGCCGAGCGAGAGCGACCCTGTGTCCCTGGCGTCCTGCCCCAGCCAGTACTGCAGTAGGCATAAGGCATCCTCCGTCGAAATCAAGGAAGAAGGAAGGAAAGCAACCATGGCAGCAATCGCAATGTCCCTCTCCCCCTCGGCCGCGTAATAACTCACCACATCCATGTTCATCGCTCTTGTGCTGTTGCTTCCTTGTCCCTCCGCCGCTTGGGCTTCCTGGGGCGCGTCGTGCTGGCCACGGTGCCGGTGGCTATGGACGCCACCCGCCGCCGCCACGTCTCCTTGTTGGTGCGGATGGCCTGGGACGGTCCGCTCTCGTCGGTGGCTCGGTCATCATGCAGAGCAGGAACGTGAAGCTGAGCGAGAAGCTCAAGGAGGTGGGTCGGGCAGCGTCCTGCCCAGCCAGTACTGAAGTAGGCCCCAGCTAGTCCCTGGTGTCCTGCCCCACCCGGCCGCCAGCAGTACTATAGTAGGCATCAAGCCGAGCACAGGTACTAAGCAAAGCTAACCATGTGTTTTTTGTTTGCTTCTGTAACAGTAATTAGATTAATTATGTCTTGTTTTTTTTTCTACCTTGTCATTTGTGAACCATGTGTTTTATTTGTGTGGAGTGTAATTATATCCACGGGTATCTGATACCCGCCCAATACCCAATGGGTACGGGCACGGGTACAAAATCCTACCCGCGGGTATAGTCGCGGGCGGGTATGAGTAATGCCCGCGGGTATTGTCATGGGCGGATATTTACCATACCCGATCCGAATCTGACCCATTGCCATCCCTAATTTGGAGGCATCCAGTACGATCTTCTAGAAATGGGAGCCATACCAGGCTTCAACTCAATTACAAACTCTACATCTCTTTCAGGTGGCAACCCAGGCAAATCTTCTGGAAAGACATCTGGGAACTCACATACTACCGGAATATCCTTGATCTCTGGTATAATGGCTTCATATAATCTGCCAGTAGTTTTAACTGGAACGGGGATAGACAAAAGAATTTCCTCTTGGTTATGACTCAACCTGATAGTTCTCTGATCAGTGTTGAGAGTTGCTTTATGTTGGGCCAACCAATTCATGCCCAAAATCACATCTATGTCTTGGCCTTTCAGAACAATCATATTAGTAAGAAAGTCCCGTCCGGCCAATGTTATGGGCACTTGGAAAGCCACTTCCCTAGTAAATATTTGTCCCCGAGGTGACTGAATTTTAAACCCTTCTTTTGATTCATGGTATGAAATGCAATGTTGCTCCACAAATTTCTTGCTGATGAATGTATGTGAAGCACCAGAATCAAAAAGAATAATTGCGGGATGATTGGCCACAAGGAACGTACCCCTCATTACTGGTTCACCGTCCGGTGTGGTGGCCACTTGAGTGTAATAAATTCGTCCCGTCTTCTTTATGTTCTTGCCCGTATTTCCCTTAGCTTGAGAAGAATTCCCAGTACCTTGTTGATTGTTTGTGCAATTCTGTTTCGGGTAGGGGCAATCCTTGATAAAGTGCCCAGATTTTCCGCAATTGAAGCAGCCTGCTGACGGACTGGGGAGGGCAGGGAATCGAGTGCTAGGGGCACCCGGCTGACTTGTTGTAGTGGGGGCAGCATTGGGACGGATGAACACTGGTTGTTTGAATGGGAAGGAGGGTGGGCATGATGGAGAACGACCCTGATTAAAAGGCCGGAGAACTAACCGTTTCCTTTTCTTGGGGCCCTGATTAGGCCTGTTGGCCCCATTCCCCTTGGACTTTCCAGATCTTGCATATTTAGATTCAACTGCCAGCGCTGTGCTGACAGCTCTTCCGTAGGTGAGGTCGATGCATGTAGCCATTTTCCTTTGCATCCGATCATTTAAACCCCTCATGAAATAGTTCTTCTTCTTGATGTCGGTGTTGACTTGGTCAATCGCATACTGAGATAAGTGATTAAATTTATTGAGATACTGGGTGACAGCATCTCTGCCTTGCTTCAACTTCATGAATTCCTCCTGTTTCATATGGAGTACTCCTTCAGGTATGTAATGTTCCCTGAAGGCCAGCTTGAATTCATCCTAGGTTACTTGATGACCAGCCGGTTGTACGACAACAAAGTTCCCCCACCAAGTGTTGGCAGGGCCACGCAATTGCTGAGCTGCGAATAGGGGCTTCTGAGTTTCAGAACACCGAAGAAGTCCAAATTTCTGCTCAATGACGCGGATCCATTCATCCGCCTCTAAAGGGTCTTCTGCCTTGACAAACAACGGGGGGCGCGTTTCGGAGAAATCCAAATAAGAGGTTTCACGGGGGCCTTGCGGATAGCCCCGCTCGCCTTGTTGTTGAAGTGGTTGGCCTGCCATCTCCCGTAGAAAGCGGGTGTTCTCTGCTGTAGCGTTTAGCAAGGCAGCGATAGCCTCGGCAAGTGTCGGGGGTACTGGAGGTGGGTTTGGTGTTGCCTCCCTCCCATGGGAGGTACCAGCCCCATCCTGAGCGCGAGTCCTAGAAGGCATCTGAGGCAAAGAACATTGGGAGCAATATGATATGCCATACAAACCATCCATTTCACATTACTTTAAAAGGTAATGTTACATACTCGTACTTTACACTAGGATTACACCCCCTATTACACAACAGTACTACTTCTATCCTATACTATTCCTGCTTCCTGTCACTCTTGGTAGCCTTACTGTCGGGTGTAGGAGACCACTCATCGACCAACTTCATAGAGGGAGGGGGCTTGAAGAGGTCCAACTCGCCACCAAAAGCTTCTCCCGCTACTTGAGAAGGTCCGGCTTCTATCCCGACAGGATCCATAGGTACACTGGGGTGTAGTTGTGAGTACAATACATGAACTTCTTCATGTAGAGTATTACAATAAGCCTACAAGGTATCGATAGCTGAGCTAAGTTCTTCTACTTGGGCTCGAGCTTTCGCCTCCTTAGCCCAGGCAAGCGAACGAGAGTGAACCGCCCAGTCGAGCGCTAGATCTCGATCTGCGAGCTGATCTTGCAGGCGGCGGATGTCGCTTCTCAATTCATTGATTCTATCACCATCCGCGACCCATATGTCAGTCCTGTGTTGGAGTTCTGTTTGAAGCCGATTAACTTTCGCTTCGAGATCCCTGATCGGATCATTACTCCCACTACTGCTATCCTCGTGTCTTGGGGCAAGTTGATGATGTGGCACACCAATTGGGCCAGTATGCTTTCGCGCAGTTTTCCTTGTGCGCGGCGACATTTTTCTAAGGGGTAAAATCTTATTAACATAGTTCTTAGCATGATGCATGTGTAATTACAGAACCAACCTTAGTTGATTCAACCTTCTATACATTACACTCTTCCTATCTGGTCTTTCATATAAACTCTTCAGAAATACTTAGGTAAGAATGGAAGAGATTTTCTAGATAAGTCTTTAGAAAATTCTTTTGAAGATGCCTCATAATATCTGCAGAGAAGGGCTTCGCTCCGATACCAGCTGTGACGGAATCTCCCAAGTCATTAGGCCTACCTACAGTTGTCCTTGTCCTACGGACCTCAGACAACCCTGTAGGTGCCCCTGAACCACTTGACAAGTTCGGTATCTGCTTTTCTTACCTTTCCCAAGAGCGTTTCACCCGTCACGCAGACATTACAGATCATCGGAGATACAAAAATGCGGAAGCAATTACATAAACTTACATTTATTTAAAAGTAAGACAAAGTTATATATTACAGACCAGGATATACTTAGCTGAGTGCAGAGTATTTATTATTATAGGACTAAGAGAGGTAAAAACCCCTCCCGATAAGTATCAAACAAAAGTTTTTATGGAGGAACCCTTCCTCCTGCAGCTCTATTCTTGGTTTTCTTCTTTCGGGACCACCTTGGAACAGAAACAACAAAAGTTTGTTGCTTCTTCACCTAAAAACAATAGGGAATAAAACCCTGAGTATGGAATCACTCAGCAAGATTTACCCGACTAAAGAAAAGACTCTCAAGGGCATGCTGGTCATCAGGGAGTCAAGGTAAGGTTTCTCAATAATCAAAGACTCTGTTTGCAGAAATGCTTACTAAAGTGGATCCTTAAAAATCCAAATTTTACTTGTCAGGTTAAGTAAGATTACCGATCTCTAGAGTTCTTTCTACCTTAGTTCAATCATTTGACCTATACTAGCTAATTTCTTAACAACCATTTGTCTTTACTGGAGTTCTACGTGTAAGTCAGTGACCAAGTCTTCATAACCGCGAAGGTATGGTGATCCGAATTGATTATACTCAGCTGAGGATCTCCAATCACACGACATATGTAGCACTTAACCCTTGCATATGTCAACCCGCCACCGGGGTTCTTAAGACCAGATCAGGTTCACGTCAACCGAGAGCACAGATACACCATCGTCCAGCCTCTTGCCACGGAGGGTACACGCTACTCTCGCCACCGCTCCACGCCCATTGCGTGTTATCTTATTCTGGCCTTAGTCTGCCCAAGGCAAAGCTTACCCATGACGAGGCATGTGATCAGTTAAAGGGTCCTCGGTCAGCAGGCCTACATCGACACGGTCCTTAATCGACTCAGACGGAGACACTACACCGAGACTCTCTTCTCGTGCAAGTCACCCACCCGATCTCAGCTTAATCATTTCAAACCCAAAGTTTGGTACCTGGCAGAGGTACATCTTTTCCGATGTTGAACCCATCATGGCCATGATGGATTCACCATCAAGTTTTATTTTCAAAAACATCCCTCCCACTTTGCCACATCATCTTTTGTAAAAACAAAATCTTTTCTTTGCTAAAGCAAGACTAAGCATAGTAAAAACTTTTTATAAAACAGGGATTCAAAGGAAGGTAATCAAATTCAAGGAAGGTAATGCAGGAATCGTTTTATCAATCAACTCCTATCACCTAATGCATCAAGCAAGTGAGAAAGATTTTTAAAGAATCAAGGAGGTGGCAAATGCACCGGGGCTTGCCTTCGTTTATAGGTGAGTCAGGCTCGGATCCGCAGATATCAAAGTAAAAACAATTCCCTGCCTGATGTTCCGCAGGTGGTGGTGGTGAAGTCTTCTCTTCTACTTCAACTTCTTCCTCGTTTTCTAAATATAACCATTTATACATATAAGAATGAATGCCATGTAATTCTCATGAGAGTGCAAAGATAATAAGAGTTTATTATCTAAGGTCTTGAATATAATTTTCCTTCACGGAACTCCGAGAACTTAGGGTTTCTGGAGTCAACAGTGAAGTTCAAAAAGTAGGGGGTGGGGGTTTTGGGTTCTAATTATCAAACACGGCCCAAATCATACCAAAATCTACCCAAGGCTTCTAAATATTATTTTAAGTTCATATAAAAAGTTTGGGCATTTTTGGAATTATTATTGATTTTCTAAAAATCCAGAAGCAATACATTAGGCTATTTTAAATGACCCAAAATTCCCTATTTGTTCTGAAAATCATAAAACTATTTTTATTAAATACTATGGAAAATAAGGAATCTAGGAAAATTGGTTTGACGTTTTTAGGATTTTTCTACAATTTATTACCGATTTTCAAAGCTTGCTAGAAAAAGAAAATTAATGAACAGTCTCGGGCCGAAACCGGCCCGAGCCGGCCCAGCTAGGGCAGAAACGCGCCCACGCGCACGCGCCCGCAGTGACCTTGCAAAAACGCCCCTGGCTAACGGAATAACTAGAAGCGGGACCGAAACACTGTTTAGATGAGTGACTGATGATTGCAGAAAAACCCCTCTGGTTCTATTTCTTTACACGATGAGGTCCCCGACGGCGCATCGAGCAGGGGGCAAAGCTCCGACAAGCTAGACTGGCCAGAGGGAGCCAAGACTGGTGACCTCGAGCGGCTGACACCGAATTGGACCTTCCCCGATCAATTCTCCCAACTTAATTTCATGGTTGGTAGTCTATCAAGCTCTGTCCATGCGGACCACGGACAATGAGGACAATTGCGCACGTTCCCGGTGACCAGTGGTTTCCCAGTTCAATTAGGTGGGTTGGCGAGTATCACATACGTATGAGAGTGCTTAAACAAGGGAGCAGAGGGGAGGAGATGACCTGAATTGGGCTGACCACGACGGGGTGTGTTTTACGGTGGCGGAAACCGAATTGGGGGAAATCAGAAATTCGTGAGCTCTGGTGATCGATTAAGGGTGGGAGCGGGTGCTTCGGCTTCGTGATTACATGGCGCAACAGACCCGGCCATCAATTTATATGGTTGTTAAGCGGTGGCTGATGAATTTGGTGCGAGACGCGCGGCGGTCGGAGGAGGGAAGTTTACTGGCGTGCGTGATTGGTGGCAAACCCCGTGTCATCCACTTCGATGAACATCAGACATGCAACACATGATTAACTGCGACGTGGTAAAGCGTCGGGACACGCGGCGGACGACAGTGGTGGCTCAACGGCGGTGAGAATCTCATCCAAGGGATCGGTGAACAAGGGGAGAGGCACGACGGCTAGCCGGAGTGGCGTCCAGCTCACCGACGGTGACAACCTTTCACCCCGCGACGTTATCTATCTACTCCGGGCACAAATCGAGACATCGACGGCACGAATCACGGTAGAGGGATCATCGACAGTGAGAGTTCTGCGCTGGCAGCCTGATCCAATTCAGGTTACTGTACCATCGCGAGCTCCCATCAGTGCGCCTGATAGTCAATGTTTGAGCTTAATTTTCTCTCAAATTTCCATGGCAACATGACTGATGCTCTGCAGCAAAGTTGTAATCCAATATACCATCTTCATCTTTGTTATAGTATTCTAAGACAAATTCTTACTGGATTAGCCACAATTTGTCTCCAAAGGTGATCCAATGCCACTGATCATATAATCTTCAGATTATTTTAGTCTGACAGCCCATCTTTGGGCTTACTTATTTCTAATTTCTTCTCAATAACTATGCTTACACTTTTAAGCAAAGTTGTTCTCCTTTCATAGATCTACAAAGTTGATGTGGTGACCTAGGGTAAATTCTCACTAATTTGGAAGATACATGAGCTCAAAGTTGGGTCAATCATACTAAAATTAAGACTTCATCAAAAGGGTCAATTGTGGCTCTTTTGCACTTAAGTCCAAATCTCAAGTTTTGGATTGCAAATCTTCATGATTGTGAACCCTATGACTTAGGACACTTTATTATCATGGTTTTTGCACTTTAGTCCAAAAGTGGACTAATTTTGCACTTAACCCCCTAGGGTTTAGGTTTAGGGTTTTCCAGGGTTCCCATTAGGGTTTTTTGGTATCTCAGGGGTGTAAATGCAATGTAGGTCCATCTTTGATAACATTTTGTGATTATTTTACTTAATCTTTGGGGTTTTATTTATTTGGGTCCTGTTTTACCCTTCTAACCCTATTTAAGGTTAAGTACCCTATACTAGGGTCTTATTTGCAAAATGCCATACATTCCAACTTCCTTGAAATTTTTACCTAGTGAATGCATCCTAGGTGTGTCAAACATATGCAATGCCAATGCTTATGATGTTATGCTCAAGTTTTAGTAACAGTAACACCAGGGGTGTTACACCTATGCTCCTATTATGGATTTTGTTGTCATTTTTAAAGGATGGAAGACAAGGTTAAGGATGGACTAGTTTGAAGTGTCAATTAGAGTTGAGAGACATTTGGAGTAGCTTAGGACTTAGTTTTTCATTCAACTGTACTATAGAGGAGGTATAAACTAGATAAGTCTAATGAGTTTAGTATGACGTACACTAGTTGTCTTTAGCTCTATGTGACTTACAAGATACTAAAAGTAAGGATCAAAACTCAATTCCAAAAGTTTCGAGTTTCGATAAGTGAGAAGAATTTTTTGCGAACCCTATAGTTTAGTGTTTGTTGGACCATAATAGATTAGTTCGACGCCTCCACGTAGACAACACGAGCACATGTTTGTGGGCCCTATGAATAGGATCTTATCGAACCAATGTATGGGGTCTAACGGTCAGTGTAATCAGACTCGAGAGTTCTAGGGATGTGTTAGACTGGTTTAACTACATGCATCAAACTGAATAGTCACATTATTCTAGCTAGGGTTTCAACTACAGAGTCGTCAAACTTTGTGATTAATTGTCTCATCAGACCAAAGTGGATAGGTTTGACTAGTGTTGAGAAATCACTAGAGGGGATTTGGTGGGTATCGAACTATACACCCAAGGCTGAGAAATACCCACCAACCAGCCCACAAGTGATCTTGCCATATTTAATAACTAAAGCATCTCATATAATGTGATATAAGGAGCCATTGCATAGTGAGGGACTAGAGAATCACATTTCATAAGATTATGGACCTTGTTAGTGCAAACAAGAGTGATTAGTATGCATCTATTATTCTCATTAGTATCAAGAGAATCAAGTGAGAGTCTGTGGATATTACTCTATGGGTGACCTGGCTAAAAATGTACACATTCTTGAGTGGTTCACATTGGCGGAGCAATGAAGAACCATGTCGTGAGAGTGAAAGTCGCCTAGAGGGGGGTGAATAGGCGGAATCTGTAATTTATAAACTTAAAGCACAACTACAAGCCGGGGTTAGCGTTAGAATAAAAACCGAGTCCGAAAGAGAGGGCAAAAAACAAATCAAAAGCAAATGAAGCGGATAACACGGTGATTTGTTTTACCGAGGTTCGGTTCTTGAAAACCTACTCTCCGTTGAGGTGGTCACAAAGACCGAGTCTCTTTCAACCCTTTCCCTCTCTCAAACGGTCACCTAGACCGAGTGAACTTTCTCCTTAATCAAATGGGTCACTTAGACCCCACAAGGACCACCACACAATTGGTGTCTCTTGCTTTGATTACAAGTTGCTCGAGGAACAAGAATGAGGAAGAAGAAAGCAATCCAAGCGACAAGAACTCAAATAAACACAAATGTCTCTCTCTCACAAGCCACTAAGTCTTTGGAATGAATTTGAGACTTAGAGAGGATTTGATTTTTTGTTTTGTGTCTTGGAGTGAAGTCTAGAGCTCTTGTATTGAATGCAATATCTGAAAAACTTGGATGCTTGGAGTGGTGGGGTTGGGGGTATTTATAGCCCTCAACCACCACATAGCCGTTGGGGAGGCTGTCTGTCAAAGGGCGCACCGGACAGTCCGGTGCGCCAGCCACATCACCCAACCGTTAGGGTTCTGAAGATTCTGACTGTTGGAGTGCTGACTTCATGTCGCACCGGGCAGTCCGGTGCTGCACCAGACAGGCACTATTCACTGTCTGGTGCGCCTCTGACGCCTGCTCTGACTTCTGCGCGCACTATTCACGTACTGTTCACGCTTTTGCAGACGACCGTTGCGTTGTTAGCCGTTGCTCCGCTTGGTGCACCGGACGGTCCGGTGAATTATAGCGGAGTGCGCCCTGAGAAACCCGAAGGTGAAGAGTTCGGAGTCGATCGACCTTGGTGCACCGGACACTGTCCGGTGGCACATCGAACAGTCCGATGCGCCAGACCAGGGTGCTCTTCAGTTTCTTTTGCTTCTTTCTTTTGAACCCTAACTTGATCTTTTTATTGGTTTGTGTTGAACCTTTATGCACCTGTAGAATACATAATCTAGAGCAAACTAGTTAGTCCAATATTTGTGTTGGGCATTCAACCACCAAAATCATTTATAGGAAAATGTTTGACCCTATTTCCCTTTCAGAGAGCACTTGGTCTTTGCACAGACAAGGGGGGAGCGACATCCTTATGTGGGTGCTCCAAAGAATAGTAGTGGGGAGTGTTGACTCTGATACATTGGAAAAAACTTGAGAAGTTTTATAAACCCTTCCTTTACTTTCCACTACTATATTGTGCAATTTACTTGGAGTATCTATATTCCTAGAATTCCCATGATAGCATAGAGTTGGAATTATGGTGCAATACTCTCGTCAACATATTAGGCACTTGAGTGAAGTTTGGCTTATGATTAGGTTTTAGTTATTGCACGAAATTTTAGAGAAACCCAATTCTTCTCTCTCTTGGACATTGTGATCCATTCAACTTCTACCTATCTATTGGCAAAAAAAACTATTGTGCAATCAAGCTCCTGTGTAATCGCCATACATTCAAACCATCGGAAGTTAAAAAAAATATCAAAATATTTATAGATCTAATTTATTGTTTACTCAACCAATATATTAAATTTCCGGTTCTAATTCATCCTATATTAATAGATATATAAAAAAGAGACTTCTATTTGATATAAAGTTAACATATGATGAAAAAGTAATAAAAAATCTAAAAGAAAAGAATCCTCAATAGTTGTATTCTATTGCACAAGAATTCATCCTATGCTAGTTTGATTAATTTAGTGCAATAGAATTATAAGAATCCTCATGTTAGCCAAGATGGTGTATAAATTACGAGATTAATCAAGAAAAGAAATGAATATATATCATTAGATTTTATGAAGATCGTCTAACGGAAAAAATAAATAGAGTATTAGAAAAAAAATACGTCATTGAATTTTATGGTGATATAACGGCCAAGGATAAATAGAGTATCGAGAAAAAAGAAAAAAATGTATATATAGCTAGATTTTTAACGGTCTATATTAATTCTTTCACCCTAAACTTAGTAGCCTAATCTTTATAAAACTTAATGTATAAATAAAAACTTATGATCTCAATCTAAGAGAAACATATTTTCTCGTTTTTCACGTGTCTATCACGCCAACGCCCGCGGTGTGTCGTTGGGTCCAAATCCGAATATCCGATTCCTCGATGAATTCGTCATTTAGAAAAAAAATAGTGTTTTGTCCATCTTGATAAGCATGCCTCCACTTAACGAAAACAAAGAATATAAGTCATTAACAATGATCCAATGGTTTAGATTAAATAAAATAGTACGTACCTAACATAATAAAAAATAAAAAGAACATATATTTATGATTATCTAATGGTATAGATGAAACCATTGAATCCATACCTTATACAATTAAGTAAAAATAAATCCAGGATAAAAAACTGAATAGAAATAAAAATTTATTTCTTTCATATAAGTTGCAAAGAAAAATATATAAATAAATAAAAACGTCCATGTAAAACATAATTACTAAAGATAATAATCTTGGAATAAATATGAAAAATTAATGTTTTATATACTAAAAATTATAGATAATAAATATATAGAAGAACATTTAATATAAATTAAAATTGTTAAAAATAAAAATAAAAATTGTAAATTAGAAAATAGATTGATTTCTAAATTTTGAAAAACAAGTAATAACAACTTACTATACCTACCGAAATGTTACAGGTAGAAAACACTGTTATAATTGTCCCAAAATAGTATATGTAGGTCTACATAGTGTAGAAACATACCATAAAAAGTTTGGTTGGCAAAATAAAAAAATAAAAATATGCTTTGCCGAGTGCCCAAAGAAGGCACTCGGTAAAGAAGGCTTTGCCGAGTGTCAGCCGGTTGACACTCGCCTCTTTGTCGAGTGCTAACTCTCGGCCCTCGGTAAAAGTTAACGGTCGTCAGCTATAGACGGCTGCTAACGGCCCTTTGCCGAGCGCTGCCTTCGCCGAGTGTTTGGCGCTCGGCAAAGATATCTTTACCAAGTGTATTTATGTGTCGAGAGTCCTGCACTCGGTAAACGAGTTCGTTACCAAGAGTAGGACTTTACCGAGTGCGGCACTCGACAAAAAATTCTTTGTCGAGTGTCCGACAAAAAGAACTCGGCAAAGCGCTGAGCACTCGGCAAAACTTCAAATTCCAGTAGTGTGTAGTGGTATAAGTTCAGAAAAGTCAATATTTTGTTCTCATCTGCTGAACATATAACATTAATCCTATATATATGGACCAAGATTGAAACGGACTAGCAACCTAAAGCCATGAAATATACTAAAAAAATAAATAGAAATCACCTATAAAACAAGCATAAAAATATGAGGTATAGTGAATGAAATTACAACGAGATTTTGATATGGTTATAAAAATAAGAAAAAATAATGAAAGTTAGTTGGAAGGATTATACACATATAAAAAAATCCACTGCCCACAAGGCGCTAAATAAGACCTCGACCTCGTCATCTGGACTACATGCATATCCCTAGCTAGGGTTGGATATCGAGCCAGTTCGTCTCATCCATCTAGCTCGTTAAGCTAACGAGCCACAAAGTTATCTTGATTTGGCTTGTTTACGAGCTTGAGCTGGCTCGTCAGATAAAAAACAATATGTATATAATAATCAATTTCTAGTTAATATTAAACTAATTTAACAATAGAAAATAGTAATTATACTCATAGTTTTATAGACCACATCAATATAACAATAAATTAACACAACTCATCACCCATCAATTCACAATTCACACATATGTTTATCAGTTTAACCCATAGTTATATTCACATATACCAATTTAACACATAAACATAGTTCATCAATCATTAATTTAACTTATAGGCCATAGACACCACACACATGTTCATCAATTAATACATAATTGATATGCATATAGTTTCGTTTTGCTGAAATATGGTAGGTCGTTTAGCCAGTGAGCTGGCTCGTTAACGAACCAACCTAGGATGTCAGCTCGACTCGTAGAAAATTCAAACGAGCTAATCCAAGCTAACCACGAACCGAGCGAGCCACTGCGTCTGCGTCTGCCTAACATCCGACCTCACTCGCAGAACTACCACACTACGCAAAAAATAGTGCAGAGCGAGCACTCAAACCCACGCCCCGCCCCCTACTCCAGAAATTAGGGGCTAACCACCAAACCACACGTATCTTAGTGTTTAGAAATAAACAATAATTATATTTGAATAAACATTTTAATACCTATTTATATGATATATAAGACTATAGCAAAGCACAGGCAACTGGCTAGTATTATTAGGGTTATGTAACCACTACAAAGACATTATTGTTGTATAGGATATTTCTAGGATGTGGTTGGGGTAAGCCTATACTTAAGGAGGCTCTTTTGGCCACTCTATAAATACCCCGCACGGATATGGTGATAAGATATTTAATGTCACAACCCTACCAAGTTATCGGGCCCACGTACACTAATCCTTACCATGAAGGTCTCGGATAGATATGTAAGTGGATCAGATAACTTACTCGGGGTGCCGAGTTTCGCTGAACTCGCTTCATTCCAAGGACCATTCACGCAAAGATGCAAATATTATAATAACCAATCAAGAAAATAAACTTTAAAACAGGAGTTGAGCGGAAGTCTTTACAATAAGATAATATACCTTATCAAGTTAACAAGTTTACAAACCACGAAGTATTTATTATTACATGCCGAGATAGAGTTAAAGTGCTAACTTATTACATCAACTGGGAAGAAACCATCTTCCCGCAGTACATACTGCACACAAGTAAAAGTCACCATTATGAGTTTAACAAAACTCATACGTGTTGATAGTTTCTCCTGCAGCAACAATGGGAATAAAACCCTGAGTATGGAATTACTTAGCAAGACTGACCCAACTAAAGAAAAGACCCTTAAGGATATGCTAGTTGTTGGGAATCAAGGTAAGGCTTACCAAGTTTCAAAGACTCAGTTTTGTAGAAAAGCTTACTAGTAGTGGATCCTTAAGTCAAACTTTTACTTCACAAGTTAAGTACTTTATTCTGAATCTAGACTTGCCTAATCTAGAGCATTCACTTGTCCTACACTAGCTCCATTTTAACAGCTTTAGTTTCACTTGTTATCTACGCTGAAGGTCGAAGATCTAGTCTTCATATCCGAGAAGTTCGGCGATCCGAATCGATTAATACCCAGCTGGGGATCTCCAACCACACGACATATGTAGCACTTAACCCTTGCATATGTCAACTCGCCCATGGGTTTCTCAAGACCAGAATGGGTCCCCGCCAACCGAGAGCTCAGTACCCCACCATCCAGCCTCTTGCCAGGTGGATACACGATACTCTTGCCATCTCTCCACTCCCATTGCGGGCCGACCTTTCTGGTACTGGTCCGACCAAGGCTAAGCTTACCCATGATGAGGCATGTGGTCAGTTAAAGGGTCCTAGATCAGCAGGCCAACAATCGGAACGGTCCTTAATCGACACAGATGGGCGACCTTTCCTGCTCAACGTCTGGTCTCATTTTATTTAAACCATTTCCCAATCTTTAGTACCTGATAGAGGTACTTTTTCTGGATGTTGAATCCATCATGGCCATATGGATTCACTATCCCAATTTCTTTTTCATAAAACTTTCCCATATCCCGTGTAACACATCATCTTTTTTAAAAAAGAACAACTTTTAATTATCTAAGCAGGGTTAAGAATATTTAGTTCTCTTTTATAAGCAGGAATCAAGGAATAGTAATCAAATTCCAAGGAATGGTAATGCATCAACTGTTTATTCACACAACTCCTATCACCTAATGCAACATATAAGTGATAAAAGCTTTTAAAATAGAAGGAGGTGGTAAATACACCGGGGCTTGCCTTGGTGAGGAGGAGAGTCGGCTCTTTTACAAGGATATTGCAGTTAGCAGCAAATCCAAATGGGGCACCTTCTGGAGGACCTTCAGTGACAACCTCAGTTGGAGAAGTTTCAGATGGAGGAACAGGCTCCCCTTCGACTTCCACTTCAAATTCTTCTTCAAGGTGCTCTACAAGTCAATTCAAAGTATATGAATGCTCATGTGATGCTATGCAAATTCTCATTTAGAGAGAGGTGGAAGGCTTACATACTCTGAGTTAAGCATATGACACTTATACTCATGTTTTTGGGTAGTATAATCTTTATCTAAAGGGATCATATTAAACTTACTTTAGAAAAATTAGAGAATTATTCAAGTTCTAGTTGGCCAATTTATTGTTTAACACTAGGTATGACTCAAGTTTAACTTAACCCTAAATTAGTATCAAAGGTTAAGGTTCTAAATACATATACCTAGCTAGTTTGTGGTTCTCTAGGTAACTCAACACTAAAAAGGCTAAGATTTTTACTAGGAGCTATTCTAAAGGTATATAATTTTCTCATAAATTTTTATGATTTTTGGACCTATGGTTTTATTTCTAAAATTCTTTTAAGCCTCTTAAGGGTGCCTTTAAATGCCCAAGAATTTACCTTATGCTGCAAAAATCATAAGATTAACCTTTAATAGAAGCTACACAATTTTGTAAACTTTATAAATTTGGTTTGGTGATTTTTGCACTTTTCTGCTATTGTTAACGGTTTTTCTTATTCCGTTTACTGATTGATAAAGGAAAATCCTCAATCGTAATTGGGCCAAAACTGGCCCAAGGAGGCCCAGTATTGACAAATTCCGTGCGCTACCTGCGCCGCGTTATTTTATGAAAAAGGCTCTGTCGTCTTGTTCTATTAATAGAACAACCAAAATCCTATTTACATGTCTCTGTGTCAACTGTGCCTAAGTCCTTCCTCTATGTCTTATTCACGCAACTGGGTGCACTGCTAGTCTCTGTTCGAACCTCTGATCAGCGGCTATGGAAATCCAATACCGACGACTAGCCTCCCAATCATCACTACCCCAAGTCAGAGAGGTCGGTCGACTACAGCCCTAAGCAACCCGGTAATAATAGCTTAAAACCCAAACTCCATTTCACCCGGTGATGGCGAACATCGACATGGTCACTGGCATTTACCCGACGTTCCAGACACTACCCCGTGTTAGAGTTCAAACAACTTGTCCGATGAATAACATGGCCCATAAAGGAACAACGAACAAGCACAAACTAAGTTGTAATCACCTTGAGCAGTTCTGACCGTGAGGGAGGGGGATGTGAGCAGGCGTGGCGACGACAATCGTAACAGCGGCAGTCAGCGGACAAGGAGGCGGGCGATAGGGTGTGCTGCTAGTGTAAAGCGCCGGCCTATGACGGGCGAGCAGGTAGGGGACTCGAACACGAGGACCCAAGAAGCCTTTCACTGGGCGTAGGGGAATACAGAAATGGCAAGAGGAGGAAAAATCATGCAGTTGCGTTTGAGCTTATCACGGTAGGAAAAAGCCTTGACGCACGGTGCCAGCTCCTGTTTTACAAAAGACACGCGGCTAGCTGCCATAGGATGGTGCTCGGCCAGGCGGGATTATGGATAGACGGTAATTCCTTTTTTTTACCGACATCGATCAATCTGGAAACGGCAAAGAGGCTCGGCCGACGTACACAGCCTGAGTATGCCGCCCACACTGCCCAAACAGATCAGAGCTAGCCAGCTCATTTGCACCAGAAGATTCATTCATTCGGGCGATGTCCCTTGTTTTTATTAAATAGGCCAAACTGAATGGCGTAAATGGAGCACAGCAGAGACATGGATCTCTCTGCACCCCAAACCTGAAATTTTAAATTGTATTCAAAGTGCTTGTATCAAATCTGAACTTGAGACTTCCAATCAGATATTTTTTTTTTATTTTCTTACGCTAATTTGATACAGTTCTTTACTAGGAGTTGTTCTCCTATGATCACTCTCCCACTTTGCTTTAAAAGATATCAGCTAAAACTCAACAAACCTCAGCTTAGAGAGCTCCAAAGTTTGGGCAATACCACTGAACTGCACCCGTCAGCTAACCAAATTAAATTCAGCACACCTCTATCTAACCAAGTGACTTGGAATAACCTTTTCTCTGAATTTGGAATGAAGACTGGGAGATCCTTCTTCATAAGAAATGTCCTCCTACAATGGGTCTTCAAGTTTTATATAATGATTATCCCCCAAAAGCCCAAGAATGAAGAATTAAATGGTTCCAAGGTCAAGAGGATCACACAGTTTTACTGAAAATTCAGCACAATAGCATCAGGTTTCAGGTTCTGAAACTGCACTTGGCACCAAACTGAAAACCCCAACATTAACCCCTTTGATCCTCACGATCCCAAGTAATACAGGCCAACCTTAGTTAATAACATTTGCTCACCAAACAAAGCTTTACAAGTTTGCTATAGCAGCCTAAGACCAAAAGCTCATGGATCAGGAGTTATAGTGCTCCAAAGTTTGGTGGAAACACAAAAATTCAAATTCAGCCAACTGAAGAACTGAACTCAACACCTGACAGGGAGAGTTTAGGCATAGTTTACTCTAGATTTGGTACAGTACCAAGCAAAACCTTCTTAAGAAAACTTACTCACTATCATATGATCTTCAACCTTGATATAAATAGTATGGCTCAATACTCCACGGATCATTCACCAAGGAACCCCAAAGTTAGACTAATCACAAAAATCTCAGCGTGCTGAAATGGGGCTAAGTCTGAATCCAGATTTAAAAACATTGAACATTTAGACCACTGTCACTGCCAGTTTCATATGGCTTTAGGGGTAGGATCCCTTATCAAACTTTCACACCAACACGTGGTCTTCCACTTTGTTACGATACTGATAGCCCAGAACTCTATGGATCAGCCATTAAGGAGCTTCCAAAACTGCTTCAGATTACAAAATCAACAAGGCAGAAATGCCTCTGCCTGATTTTTCAGACTGAACATTCCATTTTTAGG
This sequence comes from Zea luxurians, assembly GCA_029449295.1. Lineage (NCBI taxonomy): Eukaryota > Viridiplantae > Streptophyta > Magnoliopsida > Poales > Poaceae > Zea > Zea luxurians. The sequence continues at coordinate 10,820,358 of JAOPSE010000011.1, read as the reverse complement.
CCCCTTTTTCTCCCAATTTCATATGGACCTAGGGTAAGGTGAGTTAATCAAGTTTGCACACCTAGTGTAGCTCTACAACTTTGCTACAGCAACCGTTTTAAAACTGTCTACAGATCAAAAGTTACAGAAGCCTAGAGAGAGCTAACTGATAAGAATTTCAGAATTCCAAACCCATAAGTCAAAACTTAGTTTTGAGTTTTTCTCCACTTTTTCCTATAAGCTTTGGAAATCTCAACACATGAAAATTGTTTGGTTTTGAAAACTCTACAACTTCGGTATTTTGATTTGTTTGCAAATTATGGCCAGATCTTAGATTTCACCTTTTGGACCAAAACTGGAGTTTTTAAACTAGGTTTTCCACTCTCTATCCATTACCACATTTCATTTTGAGTTTTTCTTGGTCCTAGTGAATGCACTCTAAGGGTGTTACAATACAAAGATACCAATGCATATGACGTGATGCCAAGTTTTAGTTTTACATTTAAAAAGCGTTGTTTCACATTTATCGTGCTATTACACTTTTGTTGTCTTCTTTGTTTGGTCCCTCCTATCAGAACCCAACATGTCATTTTATATATGCAAACTATAATTTATAAACTGAGGGGTAGAGACCATCTAGGCTAGACATACATTGATGTGTACGTTACAAATCAAAACCAGGCCCATTTAGCACTATACTGCCAGAAATACTACACCAAATAATATATAGGCAATAACAACGCATGCACATATATATATTTACTTCATAACACGAACGACATATACACATCTTGTTAATCATATTACATTACATATGGAAGGAGACGGTGCTGTTGGGCGGGTTGTAGAACTGGACGGTCCTGCCGTTGAGCGGCTGCGTGGGGCGTGCGTCGTTCCCGGGCAGCGGCGCCTTGAGCAGCTGCAGCTGCTCCTTGCTGATCTGCCGCACCTTGCCGAGGACGCTCCAGACGACGTTCTCGGTGCAGGGCGGCACGGTGAGGGAGCCCGTGTACCGGAAGTAGCTGCCGGTGCGCTTCTGCAGCGAGCGCAGGTGGATGAGGGCGACGCCCTCGTGCGACTCCTCCTCGCCGAAGCTGCACCGGTCCTTGGCCATCTCGCCCAGCTGCCGCTTCAGCTGGTAGTAGAAGGAGTCCGGGGCGCCCAGCTGGTAGAGGATCCCGATGACGGCCAGCGCGCCGTCGGCGCTCCTGTGCACCAGGTGCAGCTCCAGCGGGAACCTCTGGCCGTTGATGGTGTGGTCGGACGGCGAGTGCCAGTGCATCTTCTCGAAGCTGTACGCCTTGCCGTTCACCATTACCGTCCCGACCTTGCCCTCGAACGTCATCTGCAATCGTACGTGCACATGTATGCATGCTTTCATGCATTCATCGGAAGTTCGGAACCTACATGTCCATGCATGCATATGTACGTATATATATAGGTACCGTGATGTCGTGGCCGTCGTTGATGAGCGTGGCGGCGGTGGCGGCGTAGGTGCGGTTGAGGGTGTCGAGGTTGGGGTTGGGGATGGCCTGCTTGGTGACGATGTCGATCGGGGACTGCTGCTTCCCCTGCCCGCACAGCTTGTACGCGGGGCTGAGCTTGCCCCAGTTCTCCGGCCCGTCGGGGCTCCCCGCCGTGTACCCGTACGTCGGCCCACCGCCATCTGCCATTCGTACGTTCATGCCACCATGCATGTATGCATGCATGCCGGTGTTAGCATCGTCATACCCTACCCCTGGCGCTGCTGGCAACGCGCGGTCATGCGCATACACTGCAGGTAAAGATACTAAGACGTACGTACCGGAGGCAGCGACGGCGAGGGAGGACGCGGCGACGAGGAGGCCGACGACGGCGACGACAGCACGGGAGGACGGCACCATTGCCTTCGTCGCGCACGGATTATTGGATGAGCACTGAGCACTGATAGACGATGTGTGTCCGATCCGTTGTTGTCGTCGAACCTGCTCTGCTAGCTGCTTTGAATAATAGTGCAAAAAGAGGATGGACGGGTTTGCATAGCAGCGGAAAAGATGCGAGTTCGAGCGGACAGGAGTCGCTACATACTCGCTACTCGCTAGACAGAGAGAGAGGCACCGGTGTTCGCGCGCGGTGGGAAACTGCTTGCCAAATTTAGCTTCGTGTTCTTCACGACGAGTACACAGAACGTACGAGGAAGAAGAGTATATGCAGCAGGTCGAGCTCTGCCCTTAATTCCTCATGAAACGGCGCCCATCCGTTAGCTAGGGTTGGCTTTTAGGGTACGTTCGATCGATTCATCATCGCGGTGGTCGCCGGCCGGCTTAGGACAGCAGCCTCCAATAATATGAATGATTTAAGATCTAGCTCTAAGCATTTTAATATATAGGATGCAGACTGCAGAGAGAGAGAGAAAGTAGCTAAGCATGGGAAACGAGACGAGAACAGGAGCTCGGACCAGAAGAATGAACAAAGGGCCCAAAGATGATAGTTCTTTATTTAGGGGCCCAATTAAAGATGATATACTGAAATCCAGCCTGCCTGACAACGAACAATATCCTGATATACGGAGCAAATAATAGTATGGAATAATATGGATACGAACAGAATGGGCCGGCGGCAACGCACATATCCGGTAGGTAAGAAGTCCTTGTCGAGAAGGAAGAACTGAGTAATATCGATGACGATGATGTTCAAGCATGTGAGATTCCCTTGATATGCATATGATAGCCATGCATCATCTACCTATCTATCGACCCATCCATTTTGCTCGCTGATGAAAGAGTGTGACCGATTAGTCGAGCATGGCTAGCTAGCTAAGCCACCACTCGTCCCAACATCAAAGGGTCGGCGGAGGATACCGGATGGAACGTATCTGGCGGCACACAGAATGTTAGTAGAAACGGCGGAAAAAAACGCATAAAAAACAAAGTAGATCAACCAATAAATCACCGAGCACGACACACAAATTTACGGGGAAAAAAAACCACCAGCACCAGTCAGGCGAAACCTTTACTATATGTGGAGTGTTTACAGAACACGGCCTCTAGGCCAACACGGCCTCTAGGCCATATGTACAATTTGAATCACAGACTCCACATGGTAATAAGGGGAAGGCATAATCAATCATCAACCATATGCATCGTCATAGAGACAAAGCAGAAGGCGACAATCAGAATGCAGGATCTAGGAGCGAGCAAAGAGAAAGAAAGGGACAACACATAGTTTGGATCTAGGAATGTTCAGTATATACTACGTACGCCTCCTCATGCATTTACGACAGCGCGGATCAGCTCAACATCGTCCATACCATTGCAGCCGCGTAGATACCATTGCATGCAGCCACTTGAAGATCAACAGGAATCGAAGATTTTGGTTCGCCGAAACCTAGAGTCAATAGGTATCCAGTTAAAAAAAAAAGTCCCTCTAGCTCATAGATGGCTGCTGTTTTCCAGGATTGGCCAATAATGTTTCTCATATATTTTCTGTAACGGGACGTTTGGATCCCTTCATTTTAGAGGAATTAGAATTTACTCCATGAAATAACTTATTTAGTTTGGAATTTGACATTCCATCACTTTTCAAAGTTCAGATATAAGTCTATCTCAAATTCATGAGGTGGATGATGAGAAATGATTTTATGCATTAGTAGAATTTGTTTCTACTTTTTGTCTCACTTATTTATAGTAAAATGTATCATATAAATATCTTTGATATCTTGCTAATAATAGTATATAAATATATTTTGCATAAAATAAAATTAGTTTAATTGATATATGTCTAAATTACTATTATTAGAATAGAATTCAGTACTAATGATCAAAATGTGACGTAAAAAAAAGGCTCGGTATCCTCGCCGGCCGGTAGATACTACTGTCTGCATGCATTGTACACCGACAAGAATTGAATGGGCCATGCATCTCCTTGGTCAGTCGAGCCAAGATCGATGAACCACACCAACGCAGAAAGTAGTCCACACTACTCCACCGTAGTCGTCGTGCATGTCAACGCACGCGCGCGTGTGCGCCTGCATGAGATGAGATACGGCGGTGGCGCCGCAGTACTACACGGCCGAGCGCGCGGCCGCCGTATGGGCTCGAGCGAGCGCGCGAGCGCGTACGTCCTCCGGCGCGCGTCGGTCTCGACGGCGACGTCCACGAGCAAGGAGCCACAGTCTTTGCGGCGGTGCCGCCCCACTAGAGCGCGGCGGCGGCGGCGCGCCCACTGCTGAGCCGCCACGCACGCCTGCATGCCGGCTTGCTCACCCGAGAGGCTGAAATCCCCCGGCCCAGTGGCGGTAGTGAAATTCTCTACCATGCGTGTGAAGAATCAAAACCAAGACGGGGTCTGCGAGATCCACACAGTTAAAAAGCGTTCAACGGCAGGAAAGAATATGTGAGAGCCGTCGTCGTCAGTGGTTGAGACGTCTATACTACACTAGCTATAGTCTATTGCTTCTAGCACGCGCTTCATCAATTATACTAATAAGTCTCCTTTGCGTTTTGCCCAACCGTCGATTATGCAAGGCTAAAAGTACGGTGTGTGGGATGAAATGAAGTGGTAATGGGAACTGTTAAGACAAATTTATTATTTTAAAATTAATAGGTATAAAGTTTGATGCTAATCTTTTCTTATGTTATCAAGCATATTATAACAAATAAGAAAAAAAATATTACATGAATTCTTTTATATATTATTTGCTCACTGTGGAGACGAACCCGATTAATCCTCTTATTGGTCTGTGTTCTCATCGTTTCTGTTGTGGCGACCGATTCAATATTTTTTGTTAGCTTTTCGTTAGCAGTTTCAGTCATTCTGTTACATTTTCAGTTATTATATTACAGTTTTAGTCATTCCATTATAATCTCAAATATTAAGTAATTATATTACTGTTTCAGTTATTCTATTACAGTTTCATTCATCCTCATACCATTATAGTTTATGTTATAGTTTCAGTTATTCAGTTACTTCTACAGTTTCAGTCATTATATTAGTCTCAGCTATTCACTCATTCAACCGTTCTGTAACAGTTTTTAGTCATTCCGTTACAGTTTTCCGCCAGTCCATTACAGTTTCAGTCATTCTATTACATTCTCGGTCATTCAATCATTCAACTATCATGTTACAGTTTTCAGTCATTCCATTACAGTTTCTGGTCATTACATTAGAGTTTTTGTTACAATTTCATTCATCTATTACAGTCTCAGCTATTGCAGTTTCAGTCATTTTGTTACAGTTTCGGTTAATTTGTTACAGTTTTAGTCATTCTGTTATAGTTTCGGTCATTCTGTTATAGTTTTCCGTCATTACATTACAATTTTTTTCTGTTTCAATTTCAGTCATTCTATTGCAGTCCCAGTTATTAAAGTTTTAGTCATTCTGTTACATTTTCAGTTATTTCGTTGCAACACGTTAAGTTTCAGTCACTCTATTATAGTTTGTATGACAATTTCAATTATTCTATTCCATTCAATCATCCCATTATAGTTTCAGCCTGTTGGAAGTCAAATTGAGCAGCGCGGACAGTCCGGCGCTGAGGCCGGACGGTCCGCGGTCCGGACAGTCCGCGGTGGTGGCGCGGACGGTCCGCGCGCGCGCAGAGTCAGTTAGGGTTCCTAGTTTCTCGCGGGATTTGTTGCCTAAAACCGCGGGATTAACTCGGGAAACAGTTGGAAACGGATCCAGACCTCCCCCTTTATATAGATGAAGGGCTACGGCCGATTGAACCCCCCAACAATCGATCAAATCAAGTCTATTACTCGTTTTTACCTTATGCATTAGGAGTAGTTCTAGTCTAGTTCTAGTTTAGCCCTAGTTTAGCTTTCCAATCCCCAAATTCTTCGTCTCTCTTCGACTCTACGTCGATTAGAGGAGTCTAGGTCGGCCTGCCCGAGCCTAGACACCACCTAGGATCTCTCCTCCCCGACGGGGTCCCTCCCGGGAGCGAGATCCAGGCGCCGCCGGCGACCTTCGCCGCCCCCTGCGCACGTGCGGACCGTCCGGCCCCAGGGCGCGGACCGTCCGGCCGTCAGGCAGGGAACGCCAGCCCCTGCGCCAGGTCGCGGACCGTCCGGCCCTGTGCCGCGGACCGTCCGCGCCTGACCAGAGAGCACCGCCACCGGTTCTTGTTGAGTGTTTGGCGCTCCAAAAAGGCGTCAACATACTTTTTGGCGACTCCGCTGGGGAAGGTGTTTAGATCTACTAAAAATCAGGCCCTCAAATGGCCGGTTCTAAAGATCACACCGATATCTCCCCGGACAATATCCTGAAGCCGGCTGTTGAAAGTCTGACGGCCGATGAGCAACAGCAATACGAGGACTACATGCGTCAAGCGAGGGAGAAATTCTTATCACAATACACGGTGGATCGCCACCAGAAAGTTGTCAAACATGGAGAGACCGACGTCGCATCTCTTCTATCTTCGCTTCAAGTCCCCAACGTAAGTAAACCCGACGACATCCAATTTATTAAACAGTATGTAGATCAGCAGCAGGATCAAATGAAACAACAGATTGTAGGGTTAGAAGAGTCAATTAGAAAATTAACGCGTACGTTGGAGAAGTCTGTTGCTCCTAGTTTTTCATCATATGAGACTAGTAACAGGATATCTATGTCTAATACATCGGCAACAAATGCGGATTTGCAGCCCCAGCCATTATATGGTATGCCGATGAACTCATATACAGGACAAGTACTACCACCGCCATCCCTGCTTGGTAGATCGACGCCCATGAACACGGTCGGACCGTCCGAGCTTCTGCCCAGACCGTCCGGCCCATATGCAGACCGTCCAGCTTGCTCTGCCGGACAGTCTGGGGCCGCCCTAGGACCACCGCCGTCCCTGCTTGGCAGACCGGTGACCCTGGACGCGGTCGGACCGTCCGAGCTTCTGCCCGGACCGTCCGGCCCTTACACGGACCGTCCGGCTTTCCCTGCCGGACAGTCCGGGCCTGCACCAGGACTACCACATGGCGTCCCAATAATGGCGAACGCAACCGGTCAGTTCGGATTTACCACCGGACAAACTGGATACACATACGCAGAACCTGTTGTTGCACACCATGCACCAAATTATTACACACCTCAGCAGCAGTATGTTTCACCCTCTACATATTTAAACCATAACGTACCATACAACCACAGACCGATCAACACTATCGATCGGTCACGGCAAGAAGGTCGGTATACTAATACCCGACCAAATGAGCCCCACAGCCCAGGGTCCGGTGGTCTGCCACCGGGTGCAATGGAAAAAATTAGGGAAGAGATGACCGAACTATTTCGAGATAAGTTCGGAGTTAGTGTAGCCAGAGTAGGGCAATCATACCAAAAGTCGTATAATCATCGGTTTGACACTGTCCCATATCCACAAGGGGCAAGGATACCAGAATTTTCTAAGTTTTCTGGTGAGAATGGGAGAAGCACACACGAACACATAGGCCAGTTCCTAGCACACCTAGGTGAATTGGCCGATGGAGAAGCATTTCGTGTTCGGTTATTTTCTCTATCCCTTACTGGTACCGCTTTTGCATGGTACGCCGCCCTGCCTCCTAATTCCATTAATTCCTGGAATGAGTTAGAAAGTAAATTTCATGAACATTTCTTTGTCGGGGAATATGAATTAGGACTAGCTGACTTAGCTTCAGTTCGACAAGGACGCGAAGAATCGGTTAATGATTATATCCGGAGGTTCCGGGACACTAGAAACCGATGCTTTCGGATCCATGTCGCAGACAAAGAGCTAGCAGGGTTAGCTTTTAATGGGTTGCTATCCTACTTAAGAGACAAATTAGATGGGACCCAGTTCTTTTCGATAGCCCAGCTACATCAGCGGGCTTTAGCCTGTGAAAGCCGATTTAAAGAGACATCAAAATCGGCCGCCCGTACTATACATCTAATAGAGCGTGATAGTTTAGATGATGAATCCGCAGATGTATATACCGCTGAGTTTATTTGGCCAACAAAGGCCAAATCTTCAGCATGTTCTTCCTTACAGCCGGTTCAAAAGAATCGATAAGAAGAGATTAAATTTACCTTTAATGTTGCCAAATGCGATAAGATATTTGATGAGCTACTTAAAAATGGCAACATTAAATTAACTCATACTATCCCTCCTATAGATGAATTAAAGAGACGTGCTTATTGTAAGTGGCATAATTCTTTTTCTCATGCCACCAATGACTGTAATGTTTTTCGTCGACAGGTACAATCGGCCATAAATGAGGGTCGATTGGCTTTTCAGGAAATGCAAGTGGACACACAACCATTTTCTGTTAATACAATAGATATCGCATGCAAAAAGATCTTAGTTCAGCCCGAAATGGCCGATAAAGGCAAAAGCAAAGACATAATCATTGGTAGTCCTCGCACGTCGAATATATCACAAAAGGAGATTGTTCGAAAGGCTCCGGACAATAAGGCTAAAAAGTCCGGAGGCACCGGGGGGCAGGCACAATTAATGAGTCAAGCACGACAGCCTGTCCTGAGCATCACGGACGATCTGGCACCTACGAGCGGACGGTCCGGTGTTCAGATAGACGGTTCGGCTAACTCTGCCGGACAGTCCGCCTATGCCCAGAGGCGTCAGCCTCCACACAAAGCCTTAAAAGGGAAAGAGACGCAACGGCAAAGAACATATGGTCGGTTGATCAAAACTGACTCTACTTTTGATCAGTTACTTTCCAAGAATACTAGCAAGAAGACCTTTCTACGTGATCGGTCAACGAAGAAACATCGGTCACCTACTAAAACAAAACGGGTAAACAAAACGGCTCGAAAGGCGACACAACAAGCATCACCTATTCATCCTATGAGACCAAGGTACTTTCCACCCGTTTACTCATCGTCGGTATATTATCCTGTTCAAACATGGAATGGTACGATGATGAATCCATGGTATATGTATAGTCCCTTTGTCTATCCAGGCTGGGGGGCACCTCCATTCTATTCCTATTGATCCATTGATCAAATGGTCATGGCCGAGAAAGATACAATCTGAAACGGCCTTTATACATTGGTGCTTTATTGAATGAGCTCCATATTGAAAAGCCGGTGACTTACATCAGGCTTAGTTCATATGCTTTTGGTTCGTCAACCTTCACCAAAAGGCAGGGGGGTATATGTTGGAAGTCAAATTGAGCAGCGCGGACAGTCCGGCGCTGAGGCCGGACGGTCCGCGGTCCGGACAGTCCGTGGTGGTGGCGCGGACGGTCCGCACGCGCGCAGAGTCAGTTAGGGTTCCTAGTTTCTCGCGGGATTTGTTGCCTAAAACCGCGGGATTAACTCGGGAAACAGTTGGAAACGGATCCAGACCTCCCCCTTTATATAGATGAAGGGCTACGGCCGATTGAAGCCCCCAACAATCGATCAAATCAAGTATATTACTCGTTTTTACCTTATGCATTAGGAGTAGTTCTAGTCTAGTTCTAGTTTAGCCCTAGTTTAGCCTTCCAATCCCCAAATTCTCCGTCTCTCTTCGACTCTACGTCGATTAGAGGAGTCTAGGTCGGCCTGCCCGAGCCTAGACACCACCTAGGATCTCTCCTCCCCGACGGGGTCCCTCCCGGGAGCGAGATCCAGGCGCCGCCGGCGACCTTCGCCGCCCCCTGCGCACGTGCGGACCGTCCGGCCCCAGGGCGCGGACCGTCCGGCCGTCAGGCAGGGAACGCCAGCCCCTGCGCCAGGTCGCGGACCGTCCGCGCCTGACCAGAGAGCACCGCCACCGGTTCTTGTTGAGTGTTTGGCGCTCCAAAAAGGCGTCAACACAGCCATTCCGTTATAGTTTTAGCTATTCAATTAAAGTTTAGTCATTACGTTATCGTTATAGTTTTCAGTCGTAAAGTCAGAGCGCGAGGCGCGAGGGGATGATCACGTGACGATTTTTTATAACACCCTGAATTTTGGGGTATACAAATTTCTTTGCTCTATACTCAAAATTCAGGTGTTACTCTCTCTTTTCCTTGCTTTTCTTTTCTTTTTTTCTAAAATAATGGAGAGTTATTTTGTTATATATTGATGTAAGCCTAGTGAAGTGAGCCCTAGAGGTGCTTTGGTTGTTGCATTCATGATGTTGCAAAGTGTTTCTAAGTGCAAAATGTGTTTGAAACATGTTAACATATCTTGTAAAAGTTTTCGGTAAATTTTCATAATTTATGAGTATTTTATTTGAAACAAAATTCTATTTATTTGATGTACTTAAAAACATTTCCAAAAGCTCTAAATATGTTTTTTAGTTCATTGGATTCCAAAACATTCCTAGGAATTTTTCTAGAATTTTTGGAAGCTCCTACAATATTTTGAGAATTAAAACGAAGTTATGTATTTTTTGGAATTAATAAATGCTAAAATCCAAATTTGACCTGAATTTCATTTTGTCCAAACCCTAGCTATATATATGGCTGGAATCCTCTCGCGAGCCCTTTTCAAATATCAAAACGGTTTCTCCAGATTCTACCCACAACCCCCAAAATTGCTCGTGAAGTTCGGGACGGTTCCAACTCTAGCGACAACTCCGATAAGCAATTACTTTCAATCCATACATCGTTGGCAAAATCTGAGAGTATTGATGCGCTCGTCTCGTCGAGGGCTTTGTCTTCGTGCTTTTGATTCATCAATCTAACCTCCGATTCGACATCAATCGACTGGCAGAACGTTTAGTTATTACCAATGAAACGTTCGATGTTATTGATAAAAGGTTTGGTTTTTTTACTACCGAATTATTCGGTAATTACTGATGAAACGTTCAGTTATTACTAACAAAACGTTTAGTAATTACACTAACAAAACGTTCAATAATTACTGACGAAACGTTCGTTTATTACTGACAAAACGTTCGATTATTACTTACGAAATGTATCATCTACTTTATTTGAAAAAAATAGCACCTAAAAAATAGCATCTACCAAACGACATGCATTCATAAAAAAGGAAAAATGTGCCCACACAAAAACGAAAAAGAAATCTAGCGATACAAAAAAGGAAAAAAGGATAGGGCGCGTAGGAGAGAGGGCCGCCTCGTAATGCGGAAATGCAGTGGGTGATCAGATCAGGCACGCGCTAGGATGGGGCGGGCCCGGTCCTAGTGAAGCTTCACCATATGTGACAAATAGCGCTAGTCTATATATATATATAAGTCCTGGCCTAACGTTGTCTTCTGATTCAGCTGCATCAGGTCCCTACCGTCTATATAAAAGGAGCACCCGACCGCTAGGGTTCATTTTGCAGCGACGCCGACGGTGACGCCCCCACCCCACCGAGGCGTGCGTGCGGCGGCATAACCCAAGAGGCAAGGGCGTGGATCCTAGGGGCACACGCACGGCAGCAGCTTCCTAAGGCGCGCCTGGCGGCGGATCCCAAGGGCACGCGCGTGGCAACATTTTCTTGAGGCGCGCGCGGCGATGCCCCCCTGAGGCACGCATGACGGGCAAGGTGGGAATGACTATGACGACGCGATGGATCTCGGAGGCACGCACGCGACGGTGGCCCCCTGAGGCGCACACGACGGCGACGTGATCCAAGGTGGAAGCGGCCGATGCAGACTTTCCTAGGCACGAGCGACGATGGAGTTTGTCAGTACCCTAAAACTAGGGTACCCCTTGCTACTGTATAAAGACGCAGTACCCACGTGGCTATCTTTAGTCACGTGGTAAAGAGCTGTATGTGGGACCAGACCATGACTCGCCCCAGCCTCGGGCGACTACTCTGGGACCACAACAGTACCTGACCCCACCACATGGGTGGGTCTGGAGACGCCACGTGTCCAGAGAAGGTGATATACTCCAAGACATCAACAGTAAGTCCGAACCCCCATGGGAGAGCGCCGGACCCCTGGATATACAGTCTGGACCCCATGGGAGAGCGCTTCATCAATACTACTACTAATAATAAGTCTCCTTTGCGTTTTGCCCAACCGTCGATTATGCAAGGCTGAAAGTACGGTGTGTGTGGGATGAAATGAAGTGGTAATCGGAACTGTTAAGACAAATTTATTATTTTAAAATTAATAGGTATAAAATTTAATGCTGATCTTTTCTTATGTTATCAAGCATATTATAATAAATAAGAAAAAAAATATTACATGAATTCTTTTATATATTATTTGCTCACCAGGATGTGGAAACGAACCCGATTAATCCTCTTATTGGTCTGTGTGTCCTCATCGTTTCTGTTGTGGCGACCGATTCAATATTTTTTGTTAGCTTTTCGTTAGCATTTTCAGTCATTCTGTTACATTTTCAGTCATTATATTACAGTTTTAGTCATTCCATTGTAATCTTAACTATTAAGTAATTATATTATTGTTTCAGTTATTCTATTACAGTTTCATTCATCCTCATTCCATTATAGTTTATGTTATAGTTTCAGTTATTCAGCTACTTTTATAGTTTCAGTCATTATATTAGTCTCAGCTATTCACTCATTCAGCCATTATGTAATAGTTTTTCAGTCATTCCATCAGTCCATTACAGTTTCAGTTATTCTATTACATTCTCGGTCATTCAATCATTCAGCTATCATGTTACAGTTTTTGGTCATTACATTACATTTTTCTGTTTCAATTTTAGTCATTCTATTACAGTCTCAGTTATTAAAGTTTTAGTCATTCCGTTACATTTTCAGTTATTTCGTTGCAACACGTTAAGTTTTTAGTCACTATTATAGTTTCTATGACAATTTCAATTATTATATTCCATTCAATCATTCCATTACAGTTTCAGTCATTCTGTTATAGTTTTAGCTATTCTATTAAAGTTTTAGTCATTACGTTATCGTTATAGTTTTCAGTCGTAAAGTCATAGCGCGAGGCGTGATGGGATGAACACGTGACGATTTTTTGTAACACCCTGAATTTTGGGGTATAAAAATTTCTTTGCTCTATACTCAAAATTCAAGTGTTACTCTCTCTTTTTCTTGCTTTTCTTTTCTTTTTTTCTAAAATAATGGAGAGTTATTTTGTTATATATTGATGTAAGCCTAGTGAAGTGAGCCCTATAGGTGCTTTGGTTGTTGCATTCATGTTGTTGCAAAGTGTTTCTAAGTGCAAAAGGTGTTTGAATCATGTTAACATACCTTGTAGAAGTTTTTGGTAAATGTTCATATATTTTCTGAGTATTTTTCTATTTTCTAGAAACAAAATTCTATTTATTTGAAGTACTTAAAAACATTTTCAAAAGCTCTAAATATGTTTTTTGAGTTCATTGGATTCCAAAACATTCTTAGGAATATTTCTGGAATTTTTGGAAGCTCCTACAATATTTTGAGAATTTAAAACGAAGTTATGTATTTTCTGGAATTAATAAATGCTAAAATCCGAATTTGATCTGAATTTCGTTTCGTCCAAACCCTATATATATATATGACTGGAATACTCTCGTCAAGCCCTTTTCAAATATCAAAACGGTTTCTCTAGATTCGACCCATAACCCCCGAAATTGCTCGCCGAAGTTCGGGATGGTTTCAACTCTAGCGACAACTCTGACGAGCAATTACTTTCAATCCGTACGTCGTTGGCAAAATCTGAGAGTACCGCTGCGTTCGTCTCATCGAGGGCTTTGTCTTTGTGCTTTTGATTCATCGATCCGACCTCCTATTCGACGTCAATCGACTGGCAAAACGTTCAATTATGACCAATGAAATGTTTGATGTTACTGACGAAAGGTTTGGTTTTTTACTACCGAATCATTCGGTAATTACCGATGAAACATTCAGTTATTACTAACGAAATGTTTGGTAATTACTAACAAAACATTCAATAATTACTAACGAAACGTTCGTTGATTACTACAAAACGTTTGATTATTACTCACGAAACGTAGCGTCTTGATTTGAAAAAGTAGACCTAGAAAATAGCATCTACCAAACGACATGCATGCATAAAAAAGAAAAAAAGAATGTGCCCACACAAAAAAGAAAAAGAAATCTAGCGGCACAAAAAAGGAAAAAAAGGATAGGGCGCGCAGGAGAGAGGGCGGAGGGCCGCCTCGCATGCGAAATGCAGGGGGTGACCGGATCAGGCACGAAGCTTCACCCTAGTCTATATCTCTACTATACTTAAAGTATTAGTTTCAACGAATGTACCGTGTCATCTTTTTACAAATAACCCCTCACAGTTATTTTAAATTAACTCGTTGCACATTTATAGATGCCCAAACGATGGCTTGGCACGGGCCAGACGCCCGCGGGGGTTCGAACCTATGCCCTGATGGGAGGACGGGAAATACTGGGTGAAGCTGTCTAACCAGTAGAACATCATGCTCAGATGTTTTTAATATTGAATATAAATTGTATATATGTATATACGTTTTTTTGTAAAATAAAAAAATATAATCGTGTTGGGCCAGCACTATAGGTCGAGGCTACAACCAAGCACGACACGACGTTCTTGGCTTTTTCAAGCATCAGGTCGTTTTTTAGACCACATTGACGCAATAGACTCCATGGTGTTTGAGGTTGCTGAATTGAATGGAGCAGCAATGATTTGTCACACTAACAGTAAAATGAAAGATTATTTATTGGTTTTAGACGTTAGTAATTGCTACGAAGAAGCATATTTATATGGAGCGCATCCAGTTTTTATTGATGCTTGATTTTAGCAATCACTCCATTTTGATCTATATTTTTTATAAGTTTGAGTTCATATGACTTATTTTAGAAACTTGAGCTCACAAACTTTCTCTTATTTGGTCTCTGTATAGTGGAATCATGTCATTCTATAATCTCTTCATTCAGTCAGTCGTTGCGAACTCTCTTCTAATCGTTCACTTCATTGGTCGTGTTGTACCAAAACATATTGGATGGAGTAAACAATAACATCAGTTAGCCAAATCAAAAAAAATATACGGAGAGCGGAGACAATCAATAAAAAATATTGAGATTTTTTGGTGGATAGTTTACGTGGGTATTGTTATAAGCCGTCGCAACGCACGGGCAACCGACTAGTGTATATATATATATATATATATATATATATATATATATATATATATATATATATATATATATATATATATATAAGTCTTGGCCTAACGTTGTCATCCGATTCAGTTGCACCAGGTCCCTGCCGTCTATATAAAAGGAGCACTAGACCGCTAGGGTTCATTTTGTAGCGACGCTGACGGTGACGCCCCCACCCCACCGAGGTGCGTGCGGCGGTAGAACCCATGAGGCAAGGGCGTGGATCCTAGGGGCACGCGCACGGTAGCAACTTCCTAAGGCGCGCCTGGCGGCGGATCCCAAGGGCACGCGCGTGGCAGCGTTTTCTTGAGGCGCGCGCGGCGATGCCCCCCTAAGGCACGCATGATGGGCAAGGTGGGAACGACTATGACGGCGCGATGGTGGATCTCGGAGGCACACACACGGCGGCGGCCCCCTGAGGCGCACACGACAGCAACGTGATCCAAGGTGGAAGCGGTCGATGCAGACTTTCCTAGGCACGAGCGACGATGGAGTTAAATATGATGTTTATACCTTGATTTAAACCTATGATTAAATATGATGTTTAGTAGCTTTTCTATTGCTCAACTTAACATTATGTTGTCACTCTTTTAACGATATTAATGTTCCAAAGATTATGTTTACTCTATTGTTGTTAATCCGATGATTAAACAAGATCATATTGTGTTAAATGGAACATGAAGTGACTAACTAGAAAAACAGTGCAACCACGAGTGTTATCATAGCTCTAGCTTTGGTAATTAGCTTTATATACTTAGTGCCTAGCAACCTTACCTGAAAGATGGGCAAGAGGGGGATGCAGTGGTTTGGTGGCAGCTCACGTTAACATGTGGTGGTAGTCTTGGATAAGGTACCTCACCTAGAGGGTCACCAATACTGACGTAGAAACCTTAGCGGACTGCTTTGCATTAAGTATATTTTGTGGAAGCCTCATAGTGGATCCCTAGCCATTCACCTCAGTAGTGAATAGGGGACTCGCGGACCCAGGCTAGAGGGATACACGGCTTGTGGGTAAAGTTGTACCACCTCTGCAGAGTGTAAAACTGATATATCAGCAGTGCTCATGGTTAAGAGCAGCCTAGACCCTCACATGATAATTAAACTCAAATATGGATATTAAATCGTGATCTTTTGGGTTAAAGCGGTTCGCTTAAGTGTTTTCACTTATGTGCTTTTGAGATATAATTATTATGTTCATGTTTAATTAGGTTTGGTATACACTCATTTTTAGTAAATAGGTGTTGTTAATAAAATATTGATCAACTAAAATTCTTATCGCATAAACATAGCCTTACCTTGCAACCCTTGCATATTCTCCCAACTTGCTGGCCTCCCATCGTAAGTATGCTCACCCTTGCTTAATTTTTATCTTAAGGTGAGGGTGAAGACTATGATGAGGATCTTGATGAGTTTTAAGTCTAGCGATGCTTCGGTCATCTTCCTATGGGAGATCGCCTATGTTATTCCGTTGTACTTTGATTATGCTACTATTTAAGACTCTTATGTTTGCATGATGTAATAAAGTTTATATATTCTCTTTTACGCCTTTATGCATTGTCTTTTGATATATTACACTTGTGACGTCAACATATTTATGGAAAATGGATCCTGGCACACATATGTTGTGCATTCGGTATTGCCCCTAAAACCAAGTGTGATAGCAATCCAACACATTGCCGCCCCAAACACGATTCCCACTAGTGCAACGCGGAGAGGAGGGCGATGCAAAAAAGCATGGGAGGTTCATCACCGGCGATTGGATACAGCGACGGGGTTGTCCACAATGCACAACAGCTCCGTGGCGGTGGCTGAACGTCGGTGAAGAATTGCGATCATGACAAAAGCTTTTCCCCTACACCGATGCATCGACTATCTTCGTCGTGCATCGGTGAAGCTCCCTAGGCCAACTCCGAGACCTCCTCGGCGACGAGGACGCGGGTAAACGAGGGCGGCTCGGGCTCCCTCACATAGTGTATGGCGGCATGGCAATGACAAGATGCAGAGGGGAGGATGCAAGACGGGAAGGAGGGTGACGACCCAGTATTATATAGAGAGAGGGGAGGGCGGCCAACAAGAGCCAGGCGAGATTCGTGTGGCATCAGTTACAACGACTCCATTTGCCTCACGTCAAGAAGATCTGTTAGAGATAACTAATTGATTCGTTAGGGCTAACCCT
The DNA here is from genome assembly GCA_029449295.1 of Zea luxurians. Taxonomy (NCBI): domain Eukaryota; kingdom Viridiplantae; phylum Streptophyta; class Magnoliopsida; order Poales; family Poaceae; genus Zea; species Zea luxurians. Next base: position 10,803,272 of record JAOPSE010000011.1, on the reverse strand, counting down.
AGAGGGTAGCTATATAGTGTTTGTACATGGGCCACATGGGCCTAGGCATATACTCTAACACCCCCCGCAGTCTGAACTTCCGTCGCAGCGGAGTTTACAGACTGGACTCAAAAAGAAGATGTACATCACCACTACAGGAAACGTCTAAATTTTCGTGGGCCGAGATATTTTCGTCGGCCGGCCCACGAAAATACTGACGATATTTTCGTCGGTCCCTAGGCCGACGAAAATAATGCGTATTTTCGTGGGCCCATCAATATGTTCATCGGCAGGCCGACGAAAATACAAAAACGTATTTTCGTCGGTCACTAGGCCGACGAAAATAACGCTTATTTTCGTGGGCCGAGGCCAAACCGACGAAAATACATCATTAACTGTCCTCTATTTTCGTCGGCCTAGTGAGGCCGACGAAAATAGAGGCCCAACATCGTCGTCCTCGGCCTCGCTCGTTTCAATCGCGCGTCACTCGTTTCAATCCGCCGTCGCCTCGCCGCGCCGCCGCTCCACGCCCGCCCTCCCCTCGCCGCGCCACCGCACGCCGCCCGCCGGTGCCCGCACCGACACGCCTGCGCGCCCTCACAGCAGGCGCCGCGCCCTCACAGCAGGGAGCCTGCGCGCGCGCCCTCACAGCCGCGCCGCCGCGGGCCCGCGCCGCCGGACGCCCGCGCCGCCGCCGAGCCCACGCCGCCGAGCCCCACGCCGCCGAGCCCCACGCCCCCACGCCCGCCCCTGCACGCCGGTGCCCCTAGCCCCTACACGCCGCGCCCCTCGCCCGTGCACGCCTGCCGAGCCCCACGCCCGTCCCACCGAGCCCCACGCCGCCCCACGCCGCTGCCCGCACGCCCGTCGTCCGAGGCACCCCGCCCGTCCCTCGCCGCGCCGTCGTCCCGCCCGAGGCGCGCTGCACCGCATCGCGACGGCCTCCCTGCGCCGTGCCGCCGCCCACACGCTCGCCCGCTCCGTCGCGAAGGTCTCCCAGCTGCGCCGTCGCCCGCCTCGACTCGCCCACATTTTCGCCATCAGGCAAGTATAATTGCCGAGGCTCCAAGGTCATTAATTTATATTAGTCATCTTGTCGTGTTGTGATTAGTTTAACTGTTTATTGCTTTAATTCAAATTCATATTTTGTCTCCGAGTTATGTTTTAATGTTTAGAGTTTAGTTTTAATCGTTAACCGTAGCGAACCGTATGCGTCACCCGTTCGGGAACGGCGAACGTCACATTGGCTTGTGAGGTTCGCCGCTCCGGAATTGTCCATGTATTTTGGACAGCCTGAGAGTGTAGGCCGATGCTTGTGATTTGTGACATGTGCCTTACGATTGACGGGGAATTTCGGTTGTGTAACCCAGTTGTTCTCCAACACACCGTGTTCAGGCGTGTGCTTGGAGAGCAGCGGGGTTATGCTGCCGAAATTTCACGGCAATCATAGGCTACACGTCACAAATCACAAGCATCGGGCTACACTCTTGGGTGGGTTTAGGGCCTTTACCTAATAGGGAGTTCACCTAAGCCACGGACGATCGTTGATGTTATTTGTCTTTTGTTTAATTAGCCTTTGAAATGGACGGTGATCGGAGGGTGATGTATGACGGGTGGAGAAAGGATATGGGGCACATTCGAATGAATGGATGGTTGTAACAAAGGCTTTTCTTGAGCATGCTTTCAAAGACGCAACTGGTCGTCTAGTGAAGTGTCCATGCAATCGTTCCGAGAACAAGTGGCCTCAGAAGAAGGAAGAAATGGAGAAACACCTTTGCAAAAGTGGGTTTATGCCGAACTACCTTGTATGGTACTGGCATGGAGAGTCTATTAGACACGTTGACGCAGAGGTGGAACTTGATGATGATCATGATAGGATGGACGACATGTTGCATGATCTTGGTAGGGAGGTTGAAATGAACGCTGAGGAGCCGGGGCAGCTTCCACGCGATGCTCAGGAATTCTTCCGGCTACTCGCCGCGGGGGAAGAGAGACTGCACGAGCACACTCAGATGTCAGTTCTTGGGACTCTCACAAGACTAATGGCGATAAAGTCGAAGCACAACATTTCAAACAGTGCTTACAACGACATCGTCCAACTAATGGGCGAGGTTCTCCCGGAGAATCATAAGTTGCCAAAGAATATGTACTTCGCAAAGAAGATGTTGGCTGGTCTTGGGATGACATATGAGAAGATCGACGTGTGTCCCAACAGTTGCATGCTATTCTTTGAGGAGGATGACAAGCTGAACCGTTGTAAGCATTGTGAAGCTTCTAGATATGTCGAGGTGACAAATGATGAGGGTGAATTGGTAGTTACGAAGGTCGCAGCTAAGCAACTTCGTCGGTTGCCCATCATTCCTCGGCTTTCAAGGTTGTTCCTCAACAAGGAAATAGCTCTGCATATGACATGGCCAAAGAATGGTGTACGTCTCGTCACTGATCCAGACATAATGGTCCATCCGTCGGACGGTGATGCGTGGAAGGCAATTGACGAGTTTGATCCCGAATTTGCAAACGACCCTAGGAGTGTACGGCTTGGTCTATCGACGGACGGATTCACACCTTTCAATACCAGTGCAAGCCCTTACTCGTGTTGGCCTGTCTTCATTGTGCCATATAATCTTCCTCCTGAGTTGGTCAATAAAGAAGAGTTCATGTTCCTTGCACTAGTCATCCCAGGCCCCGAGCATCCAGGGCCAAAGCTGAATATGTTTGTTCGCCCTTTAATTGAAGAGCTGAAACAATTGTGGAGAGGTGTGAAGGCTTATGACAGCCATACTGAAAAGGAGTTTACCATGCGCGCTGCTTATTTGTGGTCAGTGCATGATCTGCTGGCGTATGGAGATTGGTCTGGATGGTGTGTTCATGGTCGGTTGTGCTGTCCCATATGTATGAATGATACGGATGCATTCAGATTGAAGCATGGTGGGAAAGTGTCATTCTTTGATGCTCATCGACATTGGACTCCATTCAAGCATGATTTCAGGAATTCGCTTACTGCATTCAGAAGTGGAGCCAAAATCAGAAATGGGCCACCAAAGAGGCAAACTGCACCGCAGATAATGGCATGGCATGCTTGTCTGAAGCAAGGAGAAAATGATAGGTTTCAAGGCTACGGGGAGGACCACAACTGGACCCATATTTCATCAATATGGGATCTTCCGTATGCAAAAGCCTTGATCATGCCGCACAACATAGACTTGATGCACCAAGAGCGTAATGTTGCTGAAAGCATCATAAGCACATGTTTCGATGTGACTGATAAAACGAAAGATAATATGAAGGCAAGAAAAGACATGGCTGAAATTTGTAAGAGACCGATGCTCGAGTTGAAAGTAAGCGATAAAGGGCATGAGAGTAGGCCGCGAGCTGATTACTGCCTCAAGCCAGATGAAAGGAAAGAAATATTTAAGTGGTTGAAGAATCTGAAATTTCCAGATCGATATGCGGCAAATCTGAAACGGGCAGTCAATCTGAAGACCGGTAAATTGATCGGTTTGAAAAGCCATGACTACCATATTATTATGGAGAGGCTGATGCCCGTGATGTTTCGAGGCTATTTTAAGGATGAGCTTTGGAGCATATTTGCAGAGCTGAGTTACTTCTATAGGGAAGTATGCGCAAAGACGGTATCGAAGAGGTTGATGCAGAAATTTGAGAAAGAAATTCCAATTCTTATTTGTAAATTTGAAAAGGTTTTCCCGCCAGGATTCTTCAATGTGATGCAACATCTAATTGTGCATTTGCCTTGGGAAGCTTTGGTAGGCGGACCGGTGCAATTCAGGTGGATGTATCCTATAGAAAGGGCGTTGAAAAAGCTCAGGGCGTCTGTTCGCAACAAGGCTAGAGTCGAAGGGTGTATTGCGGAGGCTTTTGCCCTTAAGGAGATATCTCAATTCTCAACCAGGTATTTCGCTCGAGCCAACAATGTGTTTGCTCCTTCAGTGCGACTTCATGTCGAAAATGAATCGCCCCAAAGCACCCTTCAAATTTTTGCGAATCCGGGTAAAGCAGTTGGAAAAGGGAGTGTACGTCACATTGAAGGATCAGATTTGAACACGCTAATGCTATATATGTATAGCAATATTGACAGCACACAGGAGGCGTTCGAGTAAGTTTTCCTCATAGTTACTTCCATTTTCTCATCTCATAATTTCTATAGTGTGTAATCTCCATGTTTCTAATATGTCCAGCATGTTTGATGAAGAATGTTGGAAATCTACTAGTAAACCTACGGCCATCCAATTAGAAAATCTTCGACGTGATGGGTTGAAAGGTGGACCAAACTTCATGCAGTGGTTTCGTAATTATGTTAGTAATTGTCGTTCTCTCATTGTCCATACTTAATCTTTGAATTTTGGACTTCGAAGATATAATGCATATACTAATTCCTTGTATAGGTTTCCAAAAACTCTGTGCACCCGGACTTGCAGCAAATGGCACATACCTCTGTGTCCGTCCGGAACTATACTCGCTATGATGTAAATGGATATCGCTTCCGAACCGCGAAATTGGAGAAGAGTCGACCATTGGCAGCCACCACCAATAGTGGTGTGTTGGCAAGTTCATATGTTGACGATGACAAAGTAGTGGACTATTACGGTGTTCTTCAAAACATTGTAGAGTTGATTTTCGATGGCCCCAAGGAACTTAAAGTCGTGTTTTTCGAGTGCGACTGGTTTGATGCTCATAGTGGGACTCGTGTCGACAAGTATGGTAATGTCGAGGTGAAGCATAGCTCTAGGATTCCGAGCAGTATGAGCGATGTTGTCCTTGCAAATCAGGCAAAACAAGTGTACTACCTGCCATATCCTCACCCAAGCCTTAGGGCTTGGTGGGTTGCAATCAAAGTCAACCCACAAGTCGTCGCTCCAGAGAGTGCTGACTACGTGAATACGAGCAGGGACAACGATGACGCTGTTTTTCAACCAGAAGCGGTGTCGAATCAAGACATAGCTCACCGATTCCATGTGACCAATGGAGAAGGCCTTGAAAATCTCCGTTACAATTCAAGCGACTTAATTGAAGAACCTAGGTCAAAGCGCAAACGACCTGTCGTCGTTAGAAGATCAGTAAGGATCCAACGAAATCAAGAGCGTATGAATAAACAACGAGCCGAAGAAGCATCATCGGATGCGGATGACTTTTGATTAGTATGTTTCTTTTATTTAATCAATTAAGCTATGTATTCCAATTTTCACATTATTAATTTTCATATTATTTGTTTCATATACTATGGTTTGACATTAATTTATCTACAGTTGAACATGTTCAAGCATAGGAGATCGAGGAGGAGTGGGGGCAGCGCGGCCAGCGAGGACAGCTCGGGCAGTGGGCTTTTTCAGGGCACCTCACAGAGCCGACAAAGGCAGCAGCAACTTCTCGACTGTCTAGATGAAGTGCATGGTGAGGAGGGTGAGCAGGAGGCTCCTCAGCAGGATGCTCATGTGCAGGGTGAGGAGGGTGAGCAAGATGAGGAGGGTGAGCAGGATGAGGAGGTTGACCCTATGGGGGCAGGCAGCGCGGGCGATGCGTCAGATGGTTCTACATCCTTCAGGTATTATTATGCATATTAGTTTAATTGATATTAGTTTTAAATCATTTCATCATATTTAATTTACTTGTATACTTAGGTATAAGAAGAGCAATGCGCTTGGTCCGAGGCCTGCTGAGAGGAGGCTCATCCGGCCGCATGGAGAATGGTGGGGCTTATTTCTGTTGTGTTAATTTTTTAATATGAACGTGATTGCACTGGTTTACTTGTTTTATTAATGTTTGTAGGTCATGGGAAGACTTGACTTGGGACGGTACAGGCAGACGTCCCAAGGTGAACGCGGTGTTGGGTAGCCTCTATCGCTTCTACTACCCTGGCATGGTGGAGCTCAATGGCGAGAGGTTCGCGGCTATGCAGTGGGCCGACTGGGGTCTGAAGGACTATGTCCAGCCAGGGGAAAGCAGTAGCGGAGGGGGAAGTTCAGAACAAAAACCAAGGACTTGTCAGGTGGCTGTGTGGGACGAGTTCTGGGTGAGTTTACTTTCGTATATAAGCAATTCACTGCATTATTGCTTCTCCTAATCTTACTTTAACTTAACTTCTCCATTGATATGTAGGGGAGGTTCCAATTGCCGGATGACATCGAGGCGGATCAGGCTCAGTGGGCACGTGTGAAGAGACACTTTCGGAAGTGCGCTGATAAGGTCATCAAGGATGCCATGTACAATGCTCGCATCGCGGCCGTCAACTACTACTACAAGAAGATAAAGGGGCAGAAAATGAGCAAAGCATTAGGGGCCAATGAGATCTACCTCACAGAGGAGCAGTACTTGGAGAGCGTTGTGGATTGGCTGGCGAAGGACATGGAAGCCTGGAGGTGGTTGGCTAAGAGATGGGCGTCGCCTGAGTGGATTGCAGAGTCCAACAAGCACCGTGCCAACCGTGGCACTGAAGGACCGGGGCATAGGTACGGCGCCGATGGACACCTTGGTACCGCACGCCGCATGGTAATTGTATAAATCAAACTTGTATGTTACATCTATTACAATTCTATGGTTTAACTCTTCTTTTTCATGCAGGAAGCTGAAAGTGGAGTTGCTCCAAGTTTTATGGAGGTTTACGTCCGTGGTCACCGTGGGCCTGATCCAGCGAACCCTGATGAGCTATGCAGCGAGGCGGCAAGGGAGAAAATGGTAAACAAGTTTGTATTTACGAATTAAATTGCATGATTTGTGTCTAACTCCAACTCTAACTTTCTTTGCAGAATGCATATGGGGAGGAAATGACTCAACGCCATGGGCCTGATTTCGACTGGATGCATTCAGACTTAGATGCCTCGGCGTTGTACCACAGTGGTGGGGGTAGAAAGCATGGCAGGTGAGGTGGTTGTCTTTGATTCGACAATTTCATTAACAAGAATGTGTCCACTTAATGGCTCAACTATGTGTATCATGCAGGTTTGCCTTTGGCACCGGCGTTGTGGAGTACAACAGGACCATAGGTCAAGGGAAGACATCGTCTTCGGCAGGGAGTTCTCGCTCCAAGTCTGCTCGAGAGGCTCAGCTGGAGGAGGAGACTCGGGCAGCATAGGAGCAGGCTCGACTCGCACAGGAGCAGGCTCGAGCAGCGCAGGAGCAGGTCGGACAGCTGACGCAGTATATGACTTCTTATTTTCAGGTAATTCGTCTATCTCATCACGTGTCATTGAATTCAAAGTATAGTGTTGCGATTCTAATGTTTCATCCATTTGCAGGAAATGACTACTCGACTCGGCCCTGATATGAACTTGCCCGCTTTTCGCCCTCCCCAGGTAACACTATCTGAACACTTCAATTCCATAGCAACTCTTTTTTTATTATAAAAAATGGATCGCAGGCACAAGGATGGGGACAATGGCCAGGACAAGCTCCAGCGTCGCAGCCACAGTGGACCGGTGTTGGCTGGACGCAGGCACCTCCAGGCACTTGGACGCCTCCACCACCCCAAGGATCGCAGCCATTTCAAGCGTGGATGGCACCGCCACCGACGGGGTGGGTGCCACCACCTCAGGGGTGGCCAGCACAACAGTACCCGTGGATGCATGCACAGCATCCTTATCACCATGGATCACAGGTGACGTTCCATGTTTAGTTTTATGCAAATAGTGACCAAACATAGCCAGTATAGGTATAGGGATAGCAAAACACAACCTTATTTGAATGATTGATGAATTGCAGGGTTCAGCGTCACATGCTCAGGAGGGTGCTGTCAACGTCCACGACTTCCTCGTCCATGGTTCTGGAGGGAGTGGCCACCTTCCTGGTGGTGGAGGAGGGAGTGGCCAAAACTCCCACAGCCCGCAGGAGTGATTAGTGAGTAGTGAGTTTGTTTGAAACTATGGACTTATGGTATTGAAACTATGTATGGACTATGGACTTATGGACTATGGACTTATGGACTATGGACTATGGACTATTTATGTATATGTGAATGTGTTTTGTGATATGTATATGTCAATGTGTTTTGTGATATGTATATGTGAATGTGTTTTGTGAATTATGTATTTTGATTGTGAATCTGTATATATGTGAATTGTGATATTGTGTATTTTGCTGTGAATTATTAATAGGTGCAGAAAAATCTGTTTTGGGGGGGAACCATCAATTTTCGTTGGCCTCGGTGGTGGCCGACGAAAATATCCTGGGAACATATTTTCGTCGGCCATCAGCGGGCCGACGAAAATAGCCTGGGCGTATTTTCGTCGGCTTTCCCAAGGCCGACGAAAATAGTCAGTCGACCAATTATTTTCGTCGGCCTTGGGAAAGCCGACGAAAATAGGTATTTTTCGTCGGTACCGACGGAAATAGGTGCCTATTTTCGTCGAACTTATTTTCGACGGCTATTTTCGTCGGTCTGCCGACGAAAATAGTCTATTTTCATCGATTTAGGCTTATTTTCGTGGGCTTTTGGCCCACGAAAATTTAGGTGTTTCCTGTAGTGCACACAATAGGACCCCCCACAGACTCAACTAGCCACGACTGATGTTGAGGCTGGAACGAAACTCGGCGAAGGTCGAGGACGGAAGACCCTTGATGAAGATGTCAGCGAACTGGGAGGTGGTCGGGACGTGGAGGACCCGAACATCACCAACAGCGACTAGATCTCGGACGAAGTGTAGGTCAATCTCCACATGCTTGGTCCGCTGGTGCTGCACCGGGTTGGTGGAGAGGTAAACGGCGCTGACGTTGTCGCAGTAGACCAATGTGCTCCCGGAGAGGGGACTGTGGAGCTCGGCGAGGAGCTGCCGAAGCCACGCAACCTCTGCCACGCCGTTGGCCACGGCACGGTATTCCGCCTCGGCGCTCGAGCAGGGGATGACCGGTTGACACTTTGACAACTAGGACACCAGGTTACCGCCTAAGAAGACGACATAGCCGGAGGTGGAGCGTCGAGTGTCCAGGCACCCGGCCCAGTCAGCGTCGGTGTAGACGACCAGCTCGGAGGAGGTAGACCGGTGAAGAAACAGCCTGTAGTCGACGGTGCCCCGGAGGTAGCGGAGGAGGCGCTTGAGAGCCGCAAGGTGGGGCTCTCAGGGGTCATGCATATGGAGACAGATCTGCTGCACAGCGTAGGAGATGTCCGGCCTGGTGAAGGTGAGGTACTGAAGGACACTAGCAAGACTCCTATAGCCGGTGGGGTCTACGACTGGGTCACCCGTGGCCTCAGAGAGCTTGGCCTGCGTGTCGACTGGGGTGGAGCAGGGCTTGCAGTCACTCATCTAGGCTCGCTCCAGAATGTCAAGAGTGTACTGTCGCTGGTGAAGGAGGAGTCTAGAGGGGCGAGGGTCAGCAGTGACCCACAGGAAATGGTGAAGCACGCCCAGATCCTTGACCAGAAACTCCCGCTAAAGGGCATCAACGAGGCGGCGAAGAAGTGACTGACTGGAGGCGGTGAGGACAATGTCATCCACGTAGAGAAGCAAGTAGGCAGTCTCTGCTCCATGATGGTGGACAAACAGAGACATGTCTGACTTGGCCTCCACGAAGCCCAGTGTCACCAGAAATGAAGCCAGTCTGGTGTGCCACACCCGGGGGGCCTGCTTGAGGCCGTAGAGGGACCTGTTGAGCCAGCAGACCATGTCAGGGCGAGAGGAGTCCACGAACCCCGCTGGCTGACAGCAGTAGACGGTCTCAGTGAGGGCACCGTGTAGGAAGGCGTTCTTGACATCGAGCTAGTGAACTGGCCAGGAGCAAGCAAGGGCCAGCGAGAGCACCGTGCGAATGGTGGCCGGCTTCACAACCGGGCTGAAGGTCTCATCGTAGTCGACTCCGGGGCGCTGAGTGAAGCCTCGAAGAACCCAGCGAGCTTTGTACCGCTCCAGGGTACCATCGGCTCGCCGTTTGTGCGTCTAGATCTACTTGCCGGTGACGACGTTGGTGCCAGGCGGACGGGGCACCAAATCCCACGTCTGGTTGGCGACGAGCGCCGCGTACTCCTCCTCCATCGTTCAACGCTAGTGGGGGTCCAGCAGGGCGGTGCGACAAAGGAGGGTACCGGAGAAACCTGCGAGTCTTCTGTCATGGCCGCCAGGACTCAGGGCGGTAGGGTACCAGCCGCGTGCCGCGTCACCATCGGGTGGACGTGCCGCGGGTCACGGTGAAGGAGCGGTGGGTGGTACACCGGCGTCTCGACACGGGCCGTGGGTGGCCACGGTGGAGGTGTAGGTGTCCCTGGAGGGGACTGGGCCACCGGCTGTAGCGCCAGAGGAGAGGTCGCCGGTGGGGATGGTGGCGGTGGAGGAGCGAACCCTGGCGGCGGCAGCCGACGCTAGTAGACCTGCACCGGCTAGGCAAAGCGAGCCGGAGGGGTCGATACCGATGGCCTCGCAGGCGGTGCAGTCCCACCACCCCCACTCAGCCCTGGGGCGAGTGGAGACAGGGCCCACGGAGAGGCGACATCACCGTAGGCGACACCACCGGACCCGGGCAAGGCACCGAGCCGGAAGTAGAATCGACAAGCGGTGAACGAGTACCTACAGAGAGAGGAAGGAGAGGTGGCTCGACCACCACGTCAGTCGGAAAGAGAGTGAAGAGGTCAAGATCAGGGTCGGAGGAGGGTGGTGTGGTGGTGGAGGAGTAGGGAAATACAGACTCATCAAACACCACATGGCGAGAGATGAGGACCCGACGAGAGGAGTGGTCAAATCAGCGGTAACCCTTGTGGTCCGGGGAGTACCCAAGAAACACACAGAGGGTGGAACAGGGTGCTAGCTTGTGAGGAGCAGTGGCAGTGGTGTTCGGGTAGCAAGCACACCCGAAGACACGGAGGTGGTCATAGCGCGGAGGGGTACCGAAGAGTGCCTGGTGAGGAGTGGGGGCCGGGCACGTAGTGGAAGGAAGACGGTTGAGGAGGTAGGTAGAGGTGTGGAGGGCCTCGGCCCAGAAGTGTGCCGGTAGATGCGCCTGGAGGAGAAGAGTGCGGATGGTGTCATTGGTCGTGCGGATCATGCGCTCAGCCTTGCCGTTTTAGGAGGAGGTATACGGGCAAGACATCCACAACTACATCCCGTGGGAGAGAAAGAAGTCGCGGGAGGCAGAGTTATCAAACTCCCGACCATTGTCACACTGAACGGCCTTAATGGTGAGGCCAAACTGAGTGGACACCCAGGCGAAGAAGTGGCGGAGGGCGGGGAAAGCCTCAGACTTGGCACATAAAGGAAAAGTCCACACATAGTGAGAAAAATCATCAAGCACCACAAGATAGTATTTGTAGCCTGACATACTGGTAATAGGGGAAGTCCACAAATCACAGTGTACAAGATCAAATGCATGAGTAGCATGCGAGGAAGACAGGGAAAAAGGAAGACGAACATGGCGGCCTAACTGGCACGCATGACAAAGATGCTCATCATGTGATCTAGTACATGGGATAGTGGCACTATGAGTAAGCTGCATCAAGGCATCACGTTCGGGGTGACCAAGTCGACGATGCCAGGTGGTAGAAGACGTGGTGGCAGCAAAAACAGTAGCTGTGGCAGGTGACGAAGACGAAGAAGATGTGGCGTGCGGAAACCGAAGGGTGTAGAGTGGGCTGGTGCTGTCACATCGGATGAGGGGGCGCCGAGTTGCCGAGTCCTTCACAGTAAGACCAGAAGAGTCAAACTCGACAGAACAAGAATTATTAACTGTAAAACGACGAATAGAAAGAAGATTGTGGACCAAAGAAGGAGCGACAAGAACATCACGAATGCGAAAAGAGCCGGGAGGTCCGGCGGCACCCATAGATGTGACAGGAAGGCACGAGCCATTTGCCACCATAATGGACGAAGGAGAGAGGAAGAAGGAGGGCAAACAGAGGTGAGTATACCAGGGTCGGGAGTGGTGTGGTAGGTAGCACCGGTGTCCGCGATCCACTCAGGACCCATCGGTAGAGTCAGAGTGGGATTCTGGAAGGCAGCCAAGGCGGTCGCGTCCCAACCAACCAGCCCAGACGGTGGAGCAGGCGGCGGCATGGGCCACGACGAAGTGGCAGGCGTCGAGGTCCAGGGTGATGGAGAGGCGAAGGCAAACCCCGGCGGCGAGGTGAACCCCGGCTGCGCACAAGTGAACATGGCCTCCAGGGGACGAGACTTAGAACCTGGCCCCTAGAACGACCACATGGAGATGCGCCCTGACCATGGGTGGTGGAAAGTGGGCCAAGGGGCACCTTGCTGGGGTCCTAGCATCGGTGCATTGCCATGGGCACCACCGCCGGCACCACCACGGCCACCACCACGACGACGGCCGCCACCGCCCCCGCCTCCGCCACCACGACCCCCACCGCTCCTGCTCGGCCTGGGTGGATGAGGGCCAAGGGCAGACTATGACGGAATAGGTGGACGGGTTGGGGTGATAGCCGCCAGTGCTGTCGAGGAGGACGAGGACCCCGGGCCGGAGATCGAGGCAGCCTGAGCACCCAGAGTGATCTCCTCTAGGGCAAGGTCGTCGCAGACCTGGAGGAAGGCAGGGAATGGGTGCTGGCGCATGATCAACGACCAGAGGTGGGTGTAGCGATCGTTGAGGCCGCGGAGGACGTTAAGGACGAGCATGCGGTCCTCCACGGGGCAACCCAAATCGCCAAGGGAGTCCACCATAGTCTTCATCTTGCAGCAGTACTCACTTACGCTGAGGTCCCCCTGGATGAAGGTGTGGAAGGCTGCGTCGAGGCGGAGAGCCCGGGCCTCGGTGTTACCCAGGAACTAGCCCTCAATGGCAAGCCAAGTAGCCCGAGCGTGAGGAAGGTTTCGGAGGAGGCTGTGTAGGTCAACGGAGATCGTCCCCATGATCCAGGTGAGCACGATGTTGTCGAGGCGCACCCACGCGGCAGTCGGCGCCACGCCGGTGGGGTCGCAGAGGACATGGTCATTCAGGGCGTAGCGGCGAAGGGTGAGGAGGAGTAAGTCCCGCCAGCGTGTGTAGTATGGTGACTCTAACTCTAGGACGACAGGAACCATGAGGCGAATGTTCTGGACACTCCCAGCCTGAAGATGGAGCTGAGCCACGAGCGGGTCAGTCGGGTCATGCCATAGCGCGTGGGGATGGTGCGGGGCCCGGTTTCGACAGTCGGTACGGTCGGGACAACGTACACATCGCCCACGGTGGCAGAGGAGGTGGCCCCGCCGTCGTGGGCCACAGGCGAGGCGAGGAGCTGTTCCGCCGCGGCAATCTGAGCAGCGAATAGCATCGGTGGCCTCGCGCTCCTACACGAGGGCCGCTTCCCGCAAACGAGCCTGTCGTGCCACGTGCTCCGCACGGGCAGCAATGAGGAGGGTGACGGTGTATCCTTGGTGGGCGACCGGTGGAGGAAGTGGCTGATCGACGACCAGAGGTGGATCGACGACCAGCGATGGGGGAATTGGCGGGGGAGGGTCCTCTGGACCGGGAACACCCACGGGAACTGAGAGCACCTAGAGGGGGGGTGAATAGGTGATCCTGTAAAAACTTCAAACTTAAGCCACAAAAACTTGTTAAGCGTTAGCACGATTATTGCCAAGTGGCTAAGGTGAAGTCTCAACAAAACACAATACCACAAAAGATCAAGCACAGATGTGACACAGTGGTTTATCCCGTGGTTCGGCCAAGACCAACGCTTGCCTACTCCACGTTGTGGCGTCCCAACGGACGAGGGTTGCAATCAACCCCTCTCAAGCGGTCCAAAGACCCACTTGAATACCACGGTGTTTTGTTTTGCCTTTCACTATCCCGTTTGCAAGGAATCTCCACAAATTGGAGTCTCTTGCCCTTACAAGTATATGATCACAAAGAAACACATAGTAAGGGAGGGAAGCAACACACACAAATCCACAGCAAAAGCGCACACACACGGCCAAGAATCGAGCTCACAAGACTATCTCAGAGTTCTCACTTAGAACAGAGCTCGAATCACTTAGAAACACAAACGAATGCGCAGAGACTTAGTGTGGATGATCAAGAATGCTCAAAGGTTGCTTGTGTGTCTCCTCCATGCGCCTAGGGGCTCCTTTTATAGCCCCAAGGCAGCTAGGAGCCGTTGAGAGCAAATCCGGAAGGCCATCCTTGCCTTCTGTCGTCGGGGGCACCGGACAGTCCGGTGCACACCGGACACTGTCCGGTGCCCGATTTGTTTCCATATCTGGCGCTTCCGACCGTTGCAGACCGGCGGAGATCTGAGAGCCGTTGGCGCACCGGACATGTCCGGTGCACACCGGACAGTCCGGTGCCGTCTTCCGACCGTTGGCTCCGCCACGTGTCCCGCGCAGATTGCGCGGCCGACCGTTGGCTCGGCCGACCGTTGGCTCACCGGACAGTCCAGTGCACACCGGACAGTCCGGTGAATTTTAGCCGTACGCCGTCGGCCAATTTCCCGAGAGCGGCTAGTTCGAGCCGAGTCAGCCTGGCGCACCGGACACTGTCCGGTGCACACCGGACAGTCCGGTGCTCCAGACCGAGCTGGGTCTTGGCTGCACACAGCCAAGTCTTTTCTCCTCTTCTTCTTTCTGTTTCTAACACTTAGACAAATACATTAGTACACAAAACCAATGTACTAAGGCTTAGAAACATACCTTTACTTCATGATTTGCACCTTGTTCATCCATGTACATAAATTCACAATTAAGCACATGTGTTGGCACTCAATCACCAAAATACTTAGAAATGGCCCAAGGGCACATTTCCCTTTCAATCTCCCCCTTTTTGGTGATTTATGCCAACACAACATAAAGCAACTAGAACAAGTGCAAACTCACTTCAAATAAAACTTAAATTTATTTTGAATCAATTTTGGCATATATGGATCATCCTTTGCCACCACTTGGTTTGTTTTTGCAAATCAAACTCAAATCTCTATCTCTAAGTTAAACACACATGTTGAAGCATAAAGAGAGTCATTCCAAAAGAGATTGATCAAAGATTTCAAAAAACTCCCCCTTTTTCCCATAATCAATACTTCTCCCCACAAGAAGCCAACTTTTGACAAGAGAGACAGCAACATAAGAATTTTGACAAACCAAAAACTCTATTCTACTATTTTCAAAATCTCTCAAGTGGTAGCTGATCCATTTATCGCTTTGGCCTTTATTTTCTCCCCCTTTGGCATCAAACACCAAAACGGGATCAATTTTGGCCCTTTAACCCCATTGCCTCACCAAAATCTTCAATTTAGAGCAAATGGCAATAAGAGTTCATGAGATGGACTTGGAATAAGTTACCCTCTCAACGGAGTGCAGTGGAAGTCTTGCATGATCCTAGTCCACCTTTTCCCTTTCAATTCTCCTTTGAGACTAAATCAAACAAACTCAAGCATATGGTTAGTCTCAAGGGATCAAGTTGCAACACATCTCCCCCTAAACATGTGCATCACATTGCAACGGACTTGTGAGGTCCAGGGAGTGTTTGTACAACTTGAGCACCATAATAAGCAACAAAATGCAGAAAGAACATGATCAAAGGCATAAGCACATGTATGCTACAATTCAATCCAAGTTCCGCGAATCTAAGACATTTAGCTCACTACGCAGCCTGCAAAAGGTCTTCTCATCTAAAGGCTTGGTAAAGATATCGGCTAGCTGGTTCTCGGTGCTAACATAAAACACTTCGATATCTCCCTTTTGCTGGTGGTCTCTCAAAAAGTGATGCCGGATGTCAATGTGCTTTGTGCGGCTATGTTCAACAGGATTTTCCGCTATTCGGATAGCACTCTCATTATCACATAGGAGTGGGACTTTGCTCAGATTGTAGCCAAAGTCCCTGAGGGTTTGCCTCATCCAAAGTAGTTGCGCGCAACACTGACCTGCGGCAACATACTCGGCCTCAGCGGTGGATAGGGCAACGGAGGTTTGTTTCTTAGAGTTCCATGACACCAGGGACCTTCCTAAGAATTGGCACGTCCCTGATGTACTCTTCCTATCGACCTTACATCCAGCAAAGTCGGAATCTGAGTACCCAATCAAGTCAAAGTTAGACCCCTTTGGATACCAGATCCCGAAGCAAGGCGTAGCGACTAAATATCTAAGAATTCGCTTCACCGCCACCAAGTGACACTCCTTAGGATCGGATTGAAATCTAGCACACATGCATACGCTAAGCATAATATCCGGTCTACTAGCACATAAATAAAGTAAAGACCCTATCATTGACCGGTATGCTTTTTGATCAACGGACTTACCTCCTTTGTTGAGGTCGGTGTGTCCGTCGGTTCCCATCGGAGTCTTTGCGGGCTTGGCGTCCTTCATCCCAAACCTCTTTAGCAGATCTTGCGTGTACTTCGTTTGGGAGATGAAGGTGCCGTCCTTGAGTTGCTTCACTTGGAACCCAAGGAAGTAGTTCAACTCGCCCATCATCGACATCTCGAATTTCTGCGTCATCACCCTGCTAAACTCTTCACAAGACTTTTGATTAGTAGAACCAAATATTATGTCATCGACATAAATTTGGCATACAAACAAATCACCATCACATGTCTTTGTAAAAAGAGTTGGATCGGCTTTCCCAACCTTGAAAGCATTAGCAAGTAAGAAATCTCTAAGGCATTCATACCATGCTCTTGGGGCTTGTTTAAGTCCATAGAGCGCCTTAGAGAGCTTACACACGTGGTCGGGGTACCGCTCATCCTCGAAGCCAGGGGGTTGCTCCACGTACACCTCCTCCTTTATTGGCCCGTTGAGGAAAGCGCTCTTGACATCCATTTGGTACAACCTGAAAGAATGGTGAGCGGCATATGCTAGCAAGATACGAATGGACTCTAGCCTAGCCACAGGAGCAAAAGTCTCCTCAAATTCCAAACCTGCGACTTGGGCATAACCTTTTGCCACAAGTCGAGCCTTGTTCCTTGTCACCACTCCGTGCTCGTCTTGTTTGTTGCGGAACACCCACTTGGTTCCCACAACATTTTGCTTGGGACGAGGCACCAGCGTCCAAACTTCATTGCGCTTGAAGTTGTTAAGTTCCTCCTGCATGGCCAACACCCAATCCGGATCTAGCAAGGCCTCCTCTACCCTGAAAGGCTCAATAGAGGAGACAAAAGAGTAATGTTCACAAAAATTAACTAGTCGAGACCGAGTAGTTACTCCCTTGCTAATGTCACCCAGAATTTGGTCGACGGGATGATCCCTTTGAATCATCGCTCAAACTTGGGTTGGAGGTGCCGGTTGCGCTTCTTCCTCCATCACATGATCATCTTGTGCTCCCCCTTGATCACACGCCTCCTTTTGATGAACCTGTTCATCGTCTTGAGTTGGGGGTTGCACCGTCGTTGAGGAAGAAGGTTGATCTCGTTCATCTTGTTCCTGTGGCCGAACGTCTCCAATCGCCATGGTTCGTATAGCGGCCGTTGGAACATCTTCTTCATCTACATCATCACAATCAACAACTTGCTCTCTTGGAGAGCCATTAGTCTCATCAAATACAACGTCGCTAGAGACTTCAACCAAACCCGATGATTTGTTGAAGACCCTATACGCCTTTGTATTTGAATCATAACCTAATAAAAACCCTTCTACAGCTTTGGGAGCAAACTTAGAATTTCTACCCTTCTTCACTAGAATGTAGCACTTGCTCCCAAAAACACGAAAGTAAGATACATTGGGTTTGTTACCGGTTAGTAGCTCATACGAAGTCTTCTTGAGGAGTCGATGAAGGTAGACCCTGTTGATGGCGTGGCAAGCCGTGTTCACGGCTTCCGACCAAAAGCACTCGGGGGTCTTGAACTCTCTGAGCATCGTCCTCGCCATATCGATTAGCGTCCTGTTCTTCCTCTCTACCACACCATTTTGCTGTGGTGTGTAGGGAGCGGAGAACTCGTGCTTGATCCCTTCCTCCTCAAGAAACTCCTCCACTTGAAGGTTCTTGAACTCGGACCCGTTGTCGCTCCTTATCTTCTTCACCTTGAGCTCAAACTCATTTTGAGCTCTCCTGAGGAAGCGCTTGAGGGTCCCTTGGGTTTCAGACTTATCCTGCAAAAAGAACACCCAAGTGAAGCGGGAAAAGTCATCAACAATAACTAAACCATACTTACTTCCTCCTATGCTTAGATAGGCGACGGGTCCGAAGAGGTCCATATGCAGCAGCTCCAGAGGTCTTGACGTGGTCATCACATTCTTGCTGTGATGTGCTCCTCCCACCTGTTTACCTGCCTGACAAGCTGCACAAGGTCTATCTTTTTCGAAATGCACATTTGTTAGACCTATCACGTGTTCTCCCTTTAGAAGCTTGTGGAGGTTCTTCATCCCCACATGAGCTAAGCGGCGATGCCACAGCCAGCCCATGCAAGTCTTAGCCATTAAGCATGCATCTAGACCGGCCTCTTCTTTTGCAAAATCAACTAAATAAAGCTTGCCGTCTAGTACACCCTTAAAAGCTAGTGAACCATCACATCTTCTAAAGACAGACACATCTACATTTGTAAATAAACAATTATATCCCATTTGACATAATTGACTAACAGATAGCAAATTATATCCAAGACTCTCCACTAAGAATACATTTGAGATAGAATGCTCATTAGAAATTGCAATTTTACCTAGCCCTTTTACCTTGCCTTGATTCCCATCACCGAATATAATTGAATCTTGGGAATCCTTATTCTTGACGTAGGAGATGAACATCTTCTTCTCCCCCGTCATATGGTTTGTGCATCCGCTGTCGATAATCCAGCTTGAACCCCCGGATGCATAAACCTGCAAGGCAAATTTAGGCTTGGGTCTTAGGTACCCAACTCATGTTGGGTCCTGCAAGGTTAGCACAAATATCTTTAGGGACCCAAATGCAAGATTTATCTCCCTTGCATCTAGCCCCTAATTTCCTAGCAACTACCTTCTTACCCTTT
The DNA here is from genome assembly GCA_029449295.1 of Zea luxurians. Classification (NCBI taxonomy): domain Eukaryota; kingdom Viridiplantae; phylum Streptophyta; class Magnoliopsida; order Poales; family Poaceae; genus Zea; species Zea luxurians. The sequence continues at coordinate 10,784,479 of JAOPSE010000011.1, read as the reverse complement.
CTACAAATAGCAAATGGAGTATTGCAAGCATAATAAATGGTAGAAGGTTTGTTTACAACTTTTCTAGGAACATGAGCAAAATTTCTCCTAGGCATATGCGCAACATTTCTCCTACTCATATCTCTATCATGCTTATGAGAGGAACTAGAGGCAATCATGGCATGAGAATCATAAACATGTGAATCAAAATCATTATAAGCACTTCTAGCATGTCTCCTATCATTATACATAAAGGCATGGTTCTTTTTAGCGTTACTAGCCATAGGGGCCTTCCCTTTCTCCTTGACGAAGACGGGAGCCTTATGGCTTGTTAAGTTCTTGGCTTCCCTCTTGAAGCCAAGCCCATCCTTAATTGAGGGGTGTCTACCAACCGTGTAGGCATCCCTTGCAAATTTTATTTTATCAACTTCATTCTTGCTAGTCTTAAGTTGGGCATTAAGACTAGCCAATTCCTCATTTAATTTGGAAATTAAAACTAGGTGTTCACTACAAGCATTAACATCAAAATCATTACACCTAGTACAAATTTCAACATGTTCAACACAGGAATTTGATTTACTAGCTACTTCTAGTTTAGCACTTAAATCAATATTAACACTTCTTAAGGTAGCAATGGTTTCATGACAGGAAGATAATTCACTAGAAAGCATTTCATTTCTTTTCACTTCTAAAGCATATGATTTTTGTGCCTCTACAAATTTATCATGTTCATCATACAATAAATCCTCTTGCTTTTCTAAAAGCCTATCCTTTTCATTCAATGCATCAATCAATTCATTGATTTTATCTATCTTAGATCTATCTAAGCCCTTGAACAAGCATGAATAATCTATGTCATCATCATCACTAGACTCACTATCACTAGAAGAAGCATAAGTGGGATCTTGAGTACTCACCTTCTTCTCCCTTGCCATAAGACATGTGAGACGCTCGTTGGGGAAGAGAGCCGATTTGTTGAAGGCAGTGGCGGCGAGTCCTTCGTTGTCGGAGTCGGAGGAGGAGCAATCCGAGTCCCACTCCTTTCCTAGATGCGCCTCGCCCTTTGCCTTCTTGTATTGCTTCTTCTTCTCTCTTTTGTTCCCCTTTTCCTGGTCACTTTCATTATCGGGACAGTTAGCGATAAAATGACCAAGCTTACCGCACTTGAAGCATGAGCGCTTTCCCTTTGTCTTGGTCTTGCTTGGCTGCCCCTTGCGACCATTTAGCGCCGTCTTGAATCTCTTGATGATGAGAGCCATCTCTTCATCATTGAGTCCGGCCGCCTCAATCTGTGCCACCTTGCTGGGTAGCGCCTCCTTGCTTCGTGTTGCCTTGAGAGCCAGAGGTTGCGGCTCGTTGATCGGACCATTCAAGGCGTCGTCCACATACCTTGCCTCCTTGATCATCATTCGCCCGCTAACGAATTTCCCAAGAACTTCTTCGGGCGACATCTTGGTGTACCTGGGATTTTCACGTATATTGTTCACCAAATGAGGATCAAGAACGGTAAATGACCTTAGCATTAGGCGGACGACATCGTGGTCCGTCCATCGCGTGCTCCCGTAGCTTCTTATCTTGTTGATAAGGGTCTTGAGCCGGTTGTATGTTTGTGTCGGCTCCTCGCCCCTTATCATCGCGAACCGTCCAAGCTCTCCCTCCACCAACTCCATCTTGGTGAGCAAGGTGACGTCGTTCCCCTCATGAGAAATCTTGAGGGTGTCCCAGATTTGCTTGGCGTTATCCAAGCCGCTCACTTTATGGTATTCATCCCTGCACAAGGAAGCTAGAAGAACAGTAGTAGCTTGTGCATTCTTATGAATTTGTTCATTAATGAACATGGGACTATCCGAACTATCAAAGTGCATTCCACTCTCTACAATCTCCCATATACTAGGATGGAGAGAGAATAGGTGACTACGCATTTTGTGGCTCCAAAATCCGTAGTCCTCTCCATCAAAGTGTGGGGGCTTGCCGAGTGGAATGGAGAGCAAATGTGAATGTGAACTTTGCGGAATACGAGAGTAATCAAAAGAAAAGTTCGAATTAACCGGTTTTCTTCTCTCGTAGTCGTTGTGGTCCTCGTCCTTTTGGGAAGAAGTAGACTCGTCGCTGTCGTAGTAGACGATCTCCTTGATGCGCCTTGTCTTCTTCTTCTTCCCTTCCTTCCGTCTTTGGCCCGAGCCGGAGTCGGTAGGCTTATCGTCCTTCGGCTCGTTGACGAAGGATTCCTTCTCTTTGTCATTGATCACAATACCCTTCCCCTTAGGATCCATCTCTTCGGGCGGTTAGTCCCTTTGTGAAGAGAACGGCTCCGATACCAATTGAGAGCACCTAGAGGGGGGGTGAATAGGTGATCCTGTAAAAACTTCAAACTTAAGCCACAAAAACTTGTTAAGCATTAGCACGATTATTGCCAAGTGGCTAAGGTGAAGTCTCAACAAAACACAATACCACAAAAGATCAAGCACAGATGTGACACAGTGGTTTATCCCGTGGTTCGGCCAAGACCAACGCTTGCCTACTCCACGTTGTGGCGTCCCAACGGACGAGGGTTGCAATCAACCCCTCTCAAGCGGTCCAAAGACCCACTTGAATACCACGGTGTTTTGTTTTGCCTTTCACTATCCCGTTTGCAAGGAATCTCCACAAATTGGAGTCTCTTGCCCTTACAAGTATATGATCACAAAGAAACACAGAGTAAGGGAGGGAAGCAACACACACAAATCCACAGCAAAAGCGCACACACACGGCCAAGAATCGAGCTCACAAGACTATCTCAGAGTTCTCACTTAGAACAGAGCTCGAATCACTTAGAAACACAAACGAATGCGCAAAGACTTAGTGTGGATGATCAAGAATGCTCAAAGGTTGCTTGTGTGTCTCCTCCATGCGCCTAGGGGCTCCTTTTATAGCCCCAAGGCAGCTAGGAGCCGTTGAGAGCAAATCCGGAAGGCCATCCTTGCCTTCTATCGTCGGGGGCACCGGACAGTCCGGTGCACACCGGACACTGTCCGGTGCCCGATTTGTTTCCATATCTGGCGCTTCCGACCGTTGCAGACCGGCGGAGATCTGAGAGCCATTGGCGCACCGGACATGTCCGGTGCACACCGGACAGTCCGGTGCCGTCTTCCGACCGTTGGCTCCGCCACGTGTCCCGCGCAGATTGCGCGGCCGACCGTTGGCTCGGCCGACCGTTGGCTCACCGGACAGTCCGGTGCACACCGGACAGTCCGGTGAATTTTAGCCGTACGCCGTCGGCCAATTTCCCGAGAGCGGCCAGTTCGAGCCGAGTCAGCCTGGCGCACCGGACACTGTCCGGTGCACACCGGACAGTCCGGTGCTCCAGACCGAGCTGGGTCTTGGCTGCACACAGCCAAGTCTTTTCTCCTCTTCTTCTTTCTGTTTCTAACACTTAGACAAATATATTAGTACACAAAACCAATGTACTAAGGCTTAGAAACATACCTTTACTTCATGATTTGCACCTTGTTCATCCATGTACATAAATTCACAATTAAGCACATGTGTTGGCACTCAATCACCAAAATACTTAGAAATGGCCCAAGGGCACATTTCCCTTTCAGGAACCGCATCCGCCACAGCCGCAAGGGCCATGGCGGTGCCCGCAGCGGTGAAGAGGGCCCCACTGGCGGTGCTGGGACCTGCCCCCCACGTCGGCCCGAGCGTAGGGGAGGCAGGAACCGACCCCCACGCCCGTGCCACCAGCGCCGTCGCGCCCGCAGGGGAGGCAGCGACGGCGGTTGGGGCAGGAATGGCTCCTCCGGCGGCGGCGCACATGCCAGGGGAGGCGGCCCGTGCCCAGGAGAGAGGAGGGAAGGTGGAGGGGGAGAAAGGTCTCTGTTCGCTAGCCATGGGAGGAGAGGAGAGCGACGCGGTGGCTCCCCTACCTATGGAGAGGAGCGGCGGCGGTGGCTCTGCGCCCGCTGGAGAGGTGCGCGCACGCTGGAGCGGCCCACTGGAGAGGAGCGGCGGCGGCTCTGCGCCCGCTGGAGAGGAGCGGCTGCGGCCCTGCGCGCCCGCGGGAGAGGAGCGGCGGCGGCGGCGGCGCCTGTAGGGTAGGGTAGGAAGGTTGCGGCTGTAGGGGAGGGATGGAGGAAACCCTAGAGTAAACCCTAGCTTGATACCATGTTAGAGATAACTGATTGATTCACTAGGGCTAACCCTAGAGGGTAGCTACATAGTGTTTGTACATGGGCCACATGGACCTAGGCATATACTCTAACAAGATCTACAGAGTGCCAGAATGAGCGACCCTATGCGTCGGCGTCAATGGAGGGCACGGTCATACGATGAATGGTGCCCTGGTGTACAGATCCCACACAACAGAGACCTAGCACATGTGCGAGAAGTGTTTAGTTTTGCGGGGCCCGCGCGGTAGAGGCAGCGGCAAGCGGCACACGTGACAGCTGGGACGGATGTTGGGACCCCACATGTCGGCACCAAGGCCCGTGGTGGATGACATGGTTTGCGCGAGAGAGGAAGTTGGGCTGAAAGGTCTACATAACCCCCTTGCCTTTATATGATAGTCTACTTCACCTCCTCACCTTCATACAAAACTAGTTGTTAACCCCACACCCCCCTCAACTTTTAAAATTTGAGCAAATAACCCCCTATACAGTTATAGTGAATGGCCTTGCTGATGTGGCATTGCCACTTGGCTTTAACATTTGCTGCTAGTGTGTTGGCTACTAGTGTGGCATTGCTACCGTGACACCAGTTTTGTCTATTTCAGTTCTGTGACTTAACCGTTTACCTATTGGGTGAAGATTTTTGCCTAATAAGAGACTCACGGGTAGAATATTTAGCCAACATACATATTCTAATGGAGTAAATACCATCGGGTATCGAGTCGCGGGTACCCATTGTCATCTCTAGTGCTGCCTATAGCTATAGATAAACTTCAGCTAGCTACTTAACACTTTCAACTGAAATTTAGCTAAGCTAAAATATAGCTAAGATAAAACTTTAAGACAGGTAAAGTGCAGCGGGGCCTAAGCTAGTCTTCTAGCTATAGTAGGTAATAATTCGACTGGTGTGACCAGGTTCAGTGCGTCTCACTTTAAAGAAAGTTGATCGTGATAACGAAGTCCATTCGTACGTGTTACCGTGTATATAGTATTTATTCATATTATATGTTGCCGCCGCGCCGTCGCCGCCGCATGCATGCATGCTGCAGAATTTCAAGTGCCTGCGACTGCGATGGATAGTGCGCACTAGAGAGAGAGCGTATAAACAAAGAAAAGAAAAGTGTTTCAAAGAATTGACAAAAAGGCGACCTCTAGCTAGCTAGCCAGGATTTGGGGGGCTCACAGAATGTCCGGCCGAAAAGGTCACACCTCCCATCCTTGCCCTTGTGGTTTGAATAATGGAGATCAGATAGATGGAAGAACACGCGCGTGTGGCACAAATTTGTATATTCGCCGTGTGTCTTGCAGGGAATTATATATATAAATTGTTATAGAACTATATATAAATTTGTTATGGAAACAAAAAATCCTATTTAATGCTTTATTTCTTTCATAAATATAGTATCGCTCTAACAGCCATGCAACTAGACTCGTTAGAACCAGTTTATAATATATACTTATATAAATTATATTACATGGTGTAGGTATTTATGCAATTTTGTACACTGCGTAAAAAAATTTGGCATGTGGTTCACTGGTGGACGCATCTCCAGGTTCGAGCGTAAAAATCTTAAGTTTTGAGCATAAAACCCCTCGGTTATAAGCGTAAATATTAAGACAATGTGAGAGGTTGATATCTCTGGCGGGTTGTATTAACGATCCTATTTTTATGGCAGTTCCGAAAAATATGGGAGTCGCATCCATGTGGTTTTTATTTTTATACAGATCCAAAAATTATGGCAGATCGTTGGAGTTTCCATTGCATGCGCGAAAATTTTGGATGATATTTTCGTTTCCACCGCAGGCATGCAAAAAAATAGGATTACATGGTTCACGCGGAGCATAAATTCATATACAAAGTCGCATAAATACATACACTTTGTAGCATAACTGATAAAAAAAACCTAATATCGGTTCAACTAACAGTCCCCGCGGGAATCAGGTACAGTTTTATGGCAACATAAAATCATATTTATCGTCGTAAAAATCATCACTGCAATGCATAAATAGTGTAAGTAGCAGGCATAAAACATAATCATCGATGGCATAAACATGGATCGGATAGTTTGCCGTCGGAGGACGATCTCGAGGCCGCTAGATCAAAGAACGCCGCCGAAGCCGTCGGATCGAAGGAGTTGGTCGTCGAAGGACGTCAGAGCCACCCAAGCCTCACGTGGCCGCCATCGCCAGAGACGACCGCGCCTCGCGCGACCGCCGGAGCGACCCGATGCCTACCGCTCTTGGTGACCACCGCCGCCGCTGCCGACGCCTATCGCGCCTCGCACAACCGTCGTTGCCACCGGGCCTAGGGTGCGCCGCTGCCGCCCGTCCGCTTCGGGAGCGCCATCACCGCTTGCCCGCCCGCCTCGGGAGGTCGTCGTCGCTGGTTCTTGGTGGAGCGCCGCTGTCGGTCGCCCGCCTTGGGGCTGTACCAGCCGCTGGCCCCTAAGATCACCGTCGCTCGCACGTCCGAGAGAACCGCTGCCACTAAAAGCTAATCGCTGGCGGCGTGGGAGTGTTTTTATAGCAGTCCAGATCTGGTCTAGCTCGATCGGATTGCACCATCTGACCTAGACTTACTCTAGTTATTGAAAACTCAGGCATCGTAACATACAATCTACTCTCCACCACTACTCCTAATGTTCCGTGACGTCATACTTACCTGAGCATGTTCGTTCTCTGATTCTAGTGCTCACGTACGTTGTACCCTAGCTAGTGAGTGCATCGGGGGCACGCGCCACGGTATTTTATGGGCGATCGACCTGCTGGGCCCTGCCTGACACAAAGCATGTCAAGTCAAGAACAGCAAGGGAACAAAAGGGCAGGTTGGGCTCTCTCTCTCTCTCTCTCTCTCTCTCTCTTTCGTTTCTTTGTGGCATGGCACTACCACACACTGCTAGTGGGCTAGTCATCATAGCTTGATAGCTTTTGCAAGCACAACTCGCATTGGTCGGCCGATGGCATGGATGAAATACCCACTCGGACGAATGGTCAGATCCGTATAGCACTTCCTTTAAATACAGCAATCCACTACTGCCAGCAACCCCCCGGCCCCCCTCCCTCACGATCTTGCTCCAACTCCAACGACGGACACAACTCTAGTTCTAGCTCTCCTTCCTTTGCAGCATCTATAGCCATATATATATCGCCATGGGAAACTGCCTGATGATTCAAGCAGATGGCAGGAAGGAGATCAAGATCGTGAGCGTCGTGGACGACGGCGGCGTCCTCGACACGCCATCGTGGTCCCTGGCGAGCGCGCGCAGCCTGACGAAGGTCCCGGCGGGCGGAGCCGCCGCCCTCTGCGAGCCCCAGCTGCCGGCTGCTGGCGGCGCCGCCGCCGCCGTCAGGGTGAAGCTGGTGATCAGCAAGCAGGAGCTCAGGAAGATGCTCGACAAGGAGGGCGTGTCGCTGGACGACATGGTGTCCTCTCTCGTGCGCAAGGAAGCGAGCGGTGGTGGCCAGGAACAGGAGCTCTGCTGTGGAGGGTGGCGGCCTGCGCTGGAGAGCATACCGGAAGGCAGCGATCTCTAGCACCTACTGCGCGCGCGCCTGGCCGGCCGGCATCGTTCGTCGTCGTTCAGGTGTCTTGTGGAAGTCACAGCAGGATCAGTGTCAGTGACTCAGTGGTCGTGCCTACACTGCATGCAACAAGCTAGTTACACAGAATACTTTTTTTTTGAATAATAAGCGTATAACTAAGCAAAACATGTGTGCTCTGGGTATAGCATACACACACACATGTAGAGTAGACTATTATATACATACACACACAGAGATAGAGAGAGATAGTATAGATACAGATGGTAGGAGTTTTGAGATAGGGATTCTCTTCATCTTTTCTTGCTGCTTATACATGCTTGTAAAGAAGAGGTAAAGATGATCCTGGAAATCAAGCAAGGTTTTATATGGTGGTAGTACTATACTTTGTGTCCTCATCATGCATGCTTGTGATTCAGCCATCACAGGTATAATCTCAAGGGATTCTCATATGGTTCTTTTTTTCCCTTATGTATTTGGTCTTTATTAATTGAGCTTCCTATATATCTATAAGATGACAAGAGTTTTCTTGTACTGTTCACGAATATTTATCACTCGCTAGTTCATTAATAAACTAAAACGCGATAAATAAAGAGGGACGGAGGCAGTGTAGTAGAAAAGAATGATTGAGTCATACCCAAAACCATATAGCTAGCTAGGGCCACACCTCTACAGCATAACTTGGGTACAATAATCAACATAGCTAACAACACGGTTTTTAAGGATGACAACCGGTGAAACTAATTTAGCATGTGAGTACCGTGTTGCAAGAATAACCATGCATGGGACGAGAAGTTAAGGGGTGTTTGGTTTAAAGAACCAATCCATTCTAGATAAGTTGGCTCATCATGAGTCAATTCCATAAATTTGTCGAATGAAGTTATTTCTCATATTATTACTATTATTAGCCTATAAAGAATGAAATGGTGATGATTATCTCATTCTATTCCACAAATCGAACAAAAAAGCGAGAAATAAAAAGATAATAGACTATCTCATTCCTCAAATCAAACACTATGTTGGGACCGCCAAATTTGTGCCCTAGGACACTACTGACGCACCAACTGAAACAACCACAAAGATAAAGCCATAATTTTAGGAACACCAAGGGAAAAATAACAACTTTGACAAACCATCGACGGCAACCACAAAACCAAGGCCTCGAAAATGATCAGATGCATGCAGGCGAGATCATGCACCATCGTTAATACACAAACTATTTTTAGAGACATGTTCCTTCTAGTCCAGAGTGGGCTCTACCAAGTAATGTCTCTAAAATGATTTATGGGATGGCCCGTCTCTAAAAATTGATCGTTAAAGACGGCTAGGCTATAGATGTCTTTTATTATTAGTTTTTACATGCAAATCAATTTGTTAAGACGGTTGCATGGCCGTCTCTAGAAATCAATGATTTTTAGGGAGACACGAGTACAACCACAACAGAAAAAATTAGAAATCTCCGTCCAACTTATGTCCGACGGCTTCCTTAGCGGCCGCCGGACGGTTAGGGAGACACAAGTACAACAAACGCACTAGTATACAGAAGCTATATAGTGACGGTTCCACAGGTATTTGCAATGGCGTTTTTAGGTGCCGCCAGTGCCAGGGACCAGTGGAAAACAATATTTCCATCGACGGTTATTTTGGAACCGCCAATGAAAATGCTATTTCCAATGGCGGTTCTCCTAACGCAAACGCTAGTGGAAATAGCATTTTTCACTGACGGTTTTCTTAACAAATCGCTAGTGGAAATATATTTTCCAGTAGTTATTTTCTTTATTTGACCGCCAGTGCTAGTTTTCCCGCCTTTTTCAAATTTCTAAAACAAAACTAAATTATATATATATATATATCAATATATAAATAAATATATACATATTGAAAGCAATATGGAATTTAATTATATCATATATTTATATACATCAAAGTATTGTGTTTACAGCCATCACACATTCTATATATCAAAGTTTGCACTGGCCGCTGTGTTAAGAGAACTACCAATGAAAATAGGTCTTCATGAAAGGGAAATGTGCCCTTAGGCCATTTCTATAAATGTTTTGGTGATTAGATGCCCAATACATATTGTTTTGGGTTAATATGTGCTAAGTGCTAAAAAAGTGCAAATCAAAAATCAAGGTATGTCTCTAGCCTTAATGAATTGTTTTGGTACTAATGTATTTCTCTAAGTGCTAGGAACCTTGTCAAGAAAAGTGGAATTTGATTGAAGAAGATTGGCTAAGACCAGCCAGGATTCACCAGCCTACGGTGCACCGGACTGTCTGGTGTGCACCGGACAGGCTGGTCCAGCAGCGAAGAAGCTGCTCTCAGGAATCGGCGAGGGCGACGTGGCTAAAAATCACCGGACTGTCCAATGGTGCACCGAACTGTCCGGTAACGCTCGGCGACGAACTCGTCGCCTCGGGAATTCACCGAGGGCACCGCGGCTAAAAATCACCGGACTGTCCGGTGTGCACCGGACTGTCTAGTGAGCCAACAACGCCCGCGGCCAATGGTCAGCAGCGCGATCAATGGGCGACACGTGGCTCGAGCCAATGGTCACTTGGGTGCACCAGACTGTCTGGTGTGCTCCAGACAGTGTCTGGTGCGCTAAGGGGACCAAAGACTCAACGGTCGACTTTGCCAGAAAAGGAAGGAGAACGGGCACTAAACAGGCACTGTTCATGTCCGGTGGCACACCGGACTGTCCGGTGCGCCACCCGACAGAAGACAAGAATTGCCTTCTAATTGGAACTCCAACCGCTCCTAGCTGCCTTAGGGGTATAAAAGAGACCCCTAGGCGCATGGAGCAGTACACCAAGCATTCTCTAATCATTCTAAGACGCCTAGACTTTGCCACCACGCACTCGGATCATTGTGTTAGAGATTTGAGCACCATTTGAGTTGTGAACTCCCTGCGCCGTGTTTTGTGCTCACATCTTGACTTGTGTGCATGTGTTTGCTGCGATTCTAGTCTTGTGTGTGTTTCTTTCCCTCCTTACTCTTGTGCTTTTCTTGTGAAAACAACTTTGTAAGGGTGAGAGGCTCCAACTTGTGGAGATTCCTCACAAATGGGAAAACATCACAAAGGAAGAAAAATCGTGGTACTCAAGTTTGATCGTTGGATCACTTGAGAGGGATTGAGTGCAATCCTTGACCCAAGGAGGTCACCACAACGTGGAGTAGGCATTGGCCGAACCACAGGATAAAATCACCGTGTCTATTGTGCCATCTTTTACTGTGATTGGTTTCTCTTCTTGAGTTCTCACTTAATCACTTGTGCTATTGTTCCTAAGTTTAATACTCACTCTAAAGGAACAATCAAGTGAAGAGTTCTCACTATAGCATCTTGGTTTTGATCTAACTAACATTTTTATAACCAAGTTTGGACTATTTAGTATTTGATTTCACAGGATCACCTATTCACCACCCTCTAGGTGCTCTCAATTGGTATCAGAGCCATACTCTTCATTAAAGGGACTAACCGCCTGAAGAGATGGATCCTAAGGGCAAGGGGATGGTGATCAACGACAAGGAGAAGGAGTCCCTCCTCAACGAGCCAAGAGAGGACAAGCCCACTGACTTAGGCTTGAGTCACAAGAAGAGGGACGGGAAGAAGAAGAGGCATATCAAGAAGATTATCTACTATGACAGTGATGCCTCCTCTTCTTCGCCAAGGGATGACGATGACGAAGACTCTTCTTGATGTGGAATTACTCATTTGATTATTCTCGCATCCCTTACAATTCGAATGCTCATTTACTATCAATTCCACTTGGAAAACCCTCACACTTTGATGGAGAGGATTATTCTTTTTGGAGTCATAAAATGTGTAATCATTTATTTTCCCTCCATCCTAGTATCTGGCAGATTGTTGAAAATGGAATGCATTTTGACAGTACTGACAACCCCGTATTCATAAATGAGCAAACACACAAAAATGCCCAAGTCACTACTGTTTTGCTAGCATCTCTATGCAGGGATGAATATAACAAGGTTAGCGGCTTAGACAATACCAAACAGATATGGGACACCCTCAAAATTTCTCACGAGGGAAATGATGCCACCATGATCACTAAAATGGAACTGGTGGAAGGCGAGCTGGGGAGATTCGTGATGATAAGGGGAGAAGAGTCAACATAAATATATAACAGGCTCAAGACCCTTGTCAACAAAATCCGAAGCTACGAGAGTACACGATGGACGGATCATGATGTCGTCCGACTCATGCTCAGGTCATTTACTATAATTGATCCTCATCTTGTAAACCTTATTTGTGACAACCCCAGGTACACCAAGATGATGCCTGAGGAAATCCTCGGAAAATTCGTAAGCGGGCGTATGATGGTGAAAGAAGCACGATATGTGGACGATGCCTTGAATGGTCCACTTCCCATCTACGAGTCATAGCCTGTTGCTCTCAAAGCAACCAGCAGCAAGGAGGCGCTACCTAGCAAGGTAACACAAGTGGAGGCTGCTGGGCTAAATGAGGATGAGATGGCGCTCATCATCAAGCGCTTCAAGACCGAACTGAAAGGACGCAAGGAGTACCCCAACAAGAACAAGTCAAGGGGAAAAGCTCCTGTTTCAAATGCGGTAAGACTGGTCACTTTATTGCACAATGCCCCGATAACGATAATGACCAGGCACAAGAAAAGCGTGGGAAGAGGGAAAAGAAGAAAAACTACAGGAAGGCCAAGGGTGAGGCCCGGGAAGGAATGGGACTCCGATTGTTCCTCATCCGACTCTGAAGATGAAGGACTAGCTGCCTCAACCTTCAACAAATCTTCGCTCTTCCCCAACGAACGCCATACGTGCCTTATGGCTAAGGAGAAGAAAGTATGTGTAACACCCCTGGTGTTACTGCAACTAAAACTTGAGCATGACATCATAAACATTGGCATTGCATATGTTTGACACACCTAGAGTGCATTCACTAGGTAAAAATTTCAAACAAGTTGTAATGTTCTAGCATTTTTGCAAATAGAACCCTGGATAGGGAGCTTAACCCTAAATAGGGATTAAAGGGGTAAAACCTAGCCCAAGTTGAGAAAACCTAAAAGCTTTAGGGAAATAGTCATGAAATATTCCCAAAAATAAACTTGAATCACATTTATACCCCTGGGATATCCAAAAACCCCATTTGAACCCTAGAAAATCCTAAGTCCAAACCCTAGGGGCCTATGTGCAAAAATTGTGCACATTTGGACTAAAGTGTAAAAACTATCATGTTAAATCATATAAAGTCATACGGTTCACATTTGGAAAGGTTTGCAAGCCAAACCCTAAGTTTTGGATTAATTTGCAAAAAGGACCCCAATTGAGAATTCACTCTAAGTCTGGATTTCAGAGTTGAGGGCTCAACTTTGGAGCCTTGTAACTTTCAAATTATAGGGTTTTTGCCCTAGGTCACCACATCAAGTTTATAGACCAAACAAAGGAGAACAACTTTGCTTAAGGTTGTGAGCATAGTTGTTAAGAAAATTTGGGAGATAATTAAGCCCAAAGTTAGGCTGTCAGACTGCTTACAGTCTGAAATCAAGCTAACAGTGAACTGACATCAACTTCAAGCCTAATTTCAAGCATGATCCAATGGTTTTTTGTGGCATCACCATATTGCAATATTGTAGATGGTACATTGCTCTACAATTTTGCTGTAGAGCTTGACATGAGTTTTCATTAGGAATTGAGAGAAAAATTGGCTCCAAGTTTGTCTGTCAGGCTATCTGAATGCAGCTCTCCATGGTACAGTACCGGGATCAGATCAGAACGCCAACGTCAGAAAGATCTCGCCGCCGACGACTCCCCGCCGTGATTCGTGTCACTGGCGTCGGGATTCGTGTCTGCGCGGATGGATAGCAGCACGGGGTAAGGGGATCTTCGCTGCCGGTGACCTGGAAGCCACTCCGGCTAGCCATAATCCCTTCCCCCTTGCTCACTGCCCGTGGATAAAGGTTCTCACTGCCGTCAAGCTTTCGCCGTTGCCCGCCGCGTGGCTCTGCCTTTACACCACGTCGCCATGACTCTCTGGGGCCGTCCCATCGTCGCCGGTGAGGTCGCCACGACGTTAGCCACGGGTTCATGCGCACCAGAACCTCCCTGCCCCTTTCCGACCACCGCGCATCGTCATCCAAATTCTCGGCCACCGTCTAAGCCGCCTATAAATTGAGCCCTCCACTAGCTCCGCAGCATCATCACCCACCCCGCCACCAAGAATCGTTAGCAACCGTGCATCCGGGAGCGTGAATTTTGGTTTCTCCCCAATTTGGGTTTCCGCTACCGCGAACTAACCTCACCGCGGCCAGCCCCCTTTCCGGTCAGATCATCCTCCTCTCTCCCTCGTTTGAGCCTTCTCATAGCTCTGTGATGCTCGCTGACCCACGCAATTGCACTAGGAGTCCTCTGGTCGCCGGGAACACGACGGTATAGCTGTAATGCTCACGGTCACCGTGGCTAGAGCAAACCACTTGATCATTAGTGAAATTAAGTTGGGGGAAAGGCTTGGGATGGATTCAATTAGGTGTTAGTCGCTCGGAGACCCTAGTCGTCGCCCCAATCGGCCGGTACAGGTACTCGCCGGAGTTCGGTTGCGTGCGACGCCGTCGTGGACTTCACCCTGCGAAGAATTAGAAACCAGAGGGCTTATGTGTAAACCGTCAGTGACTCATGCAATAGTGTTTGAACCCCTGTCGGAATAATCAGTAAGCCGGGGCCCTTTCTGAAAAGATGCCAGCGCGGGCGCGGGCGCGCGCGCTTCTGCGTGGATCTGGGTCGTCTGGGCTGAAATCAGCCCACTACTGTTGCTACCTTTTCCTTTTCTTTTTACTCCAGAACCAAATAACTTGTAGAAAATTGTAGAAAAATCCTAAAAATGCCAAACCAATTTTCCTAGACTTCTTATTTTCCATAGTATTTAGCAAAAATAGTTTCATGATTTTTAGGTTAAATAAGGAATTTTAAGGCATTTAAAAGAGTCTAAAACATTAGTTCTGGATTTTTAGAAAACACATGGTAATTCCAAAAATGTTCAAACTTTTTATATAAGTCCTACACATTATTGAGAAGACATGGGTGGAGTTTGGTTTGATTTGGACCTTGTTTGATAACTAGAACCCAAAACCCCCACCCCTGCTCTATGAACTCCTTTACTGACTCCGGAAACCCTAAGTTCTCGGAGTTCCGTGAAGGAAAATTGTATTCAAGACCTTAGATAATAAATCCTTATTATCTTTGCACTCTCATGAGCATTACATGGCATTCATTCTTATATACATATATATGGTTATGTTTAGAAAACGAAGAAGAGATTGAAGTGACTGAAGAGAAGACACCACCTTTGGAATGTCAGGCAGGGACTTGTCTCTACTTTGACATCTGCGGGCCTGAGCCTGACTCACCTACTAACGAAGGCAAGCCCCAGTGCATTTGCCACCTTCCTTGATGTTTTTAAAATCTTTCTCACTTGCTTGCTGCATTAAGTAATAGGAGTTGATTGCTAAACAATTCCTGCATTACCTCCCTTGATCTTGATTACCTTCCTTGATACCCTATTTTACAAAAGGTTTTTACTATGCTTAGTATTGCTCTAGCAAAACAAAAGGTTTTGTTTTACAAAAGATGTTTGGCAAAGTGGATGGTATGTTTTTGAAAATAAAACGTGATGGTGAATCCATCACGGCCGTGATGGGTTCAACATCGGAAAAAGATGTACCTCTGCCAGGTACCAAGATTTGGGTTTAAATAATTAAGCTGAGACCGGGCGGGTGACTTGCACGAGAAGAGAGTCTCGGTGTAGTGTCTCCGTTTGGGTCGATTAAGGACCGTCTCGATGTAGGCCTGATGATCGAGGACCCTTTAACTGGTCACATGCCTCGTCATGGGTAAGCCTTGCCTCGGGCAGACTAAGGCCAGAATAAGATAACACGAAATGGGTGTGGAGCGGTGGCGAGAGTAGCGTGTACCCTCCGTGGCAAGAGGCTGGACGGTGGTGTATCTGTGCTCTCGGTTTGCGTGAACCTGATCTGGTCTTAAGAACCCCGGTGGCGGGTTGACATATGCAAGGGTTAAGTGCTACATATGTCGTGTGATTGGAGATCCTCAGCTGAGTATAATCGATTCGGATCGCCGTACCTTCGCAGTTATGAAGACTTGGTCACTGACTTACACGTAGCAATCCACTAAAGATGAAGGGATTGATGAGAAACTGGCTAGTGCAGGACAAGTGATTGAACTAGGTTAGCAAGGAACTCTAGAAATAGGTAAGTTTACCTAACCTGACAATAAAACTGGATTTTTAAGGATCCACTTTTAGTAAGCATTTATGCAAAATGGAGTCTTTGATCTTGAGGTACCCTACCTTGTCTCCCTTAAAACCAGCATACCCTTGAGAGTCTTTTCTTTAGTCGGGTAAGACTTGCTGAGTAATTCCATACTCAGGGTTTATCCCCTCGTTGTTTTTAGGTGAGGAAGCAGCAAATTTTTGTTGCTTTTGTACCAAAGTGGTTCCACATGAGGAAAAACAAGAGTGAAGCTGCGGGAGGACATGGTCCTCCATAAGAAACTTTTATGTAAAAACTTATCGGGAGGAGTTTTTGCCTCCCTTGGTATTGTAATAATACTACTAAGCACTCGTTTTATAACTCTGGTCTGTAATAAGTAACTTGCTCTTACTTTCTAAATAAATGTAAGTTTATGTAATCGCTTCCATATTTCTATATCTCCAATGTTCTGTAATGTCTGCAAGACGGGTGAAACGTTCCTGGAAAGGTAAGAGAAAAGATACCGAACTTAACAAGTGATTCAGGAACATCTACAGGGTTGTCTGGTGTCTGTTGAACAAGGACAACTGTAGGTGGGCCTAATGACTTGGGAGGTTCCGTCACAGTATGTATTTGAGACACTCCCAAATATACTTCTTCTAGTGATGAAGAATCATCTGATGATGAAGTAGATTATACTGATTTGTTTAAGGGATTAGATAGAACTAATGTAGACAAAATAAATGAATTAATTGATGCTCTTAATGAAAAGGATAGATTGCTAGAAAAGCAAGAAGATATTTTGTATGAAGAACATGATAAATTCATTAGTGTTCAAAAATCTCTTGCTCTGGAAGTCAAGAAAAATGAAATAATATCCTCTGAATTGTCTACCTGTCATGAATCTATCTCTAGCCTAAAGAATTTAAATGATGATTTGAATGCTAAGCTAGAGAAAGTTAATGTAACTAGTTCATGTGTAGATCAAATTGTTATTTGCAGTAGATGTAAAGACTTTGATGTTGATGCTTGTAATGAACATGGTTCTATTATTGCTAAGTTAAATAATGATGTTGCAAGTCTTAATGCTCAACTTAAGACTTGCAAAAAAAGTTATGAGAAACTAAAATTTGCTAGGGATGCCTACACCATTGGTAGACACCCCTCAATTAAGGATGGACTTGGTTTCCAAAAGGAAACCAAGAACTTAACAAGCCAAAGGACTTCTAGTCTCAACAAGGAGAAAGGGAAGGCTGCTATGGCTAGTAGTTCTCAAAAGAATCATGGCTATTTTTATGATAAAAAATTTACTAGCCGTGCTCATAATGATAGGTGTTATGATAATATTGTTTCTCATAATGCTGCATTTAATCCTCATGCTATGGTTGCATCTAGCTCTACATATGCTTATGGTAGAAATAGGCCTAGGCGTAATCATGTTGTGTCTCATGCGCCTAGGAAAGAATGCACTAGTCCTACTACTATTTATCATGCTTGTAATGCTTCTTTTGTACTTTCATGTAAAAATGCCAAAGTAGTTGCTAGAAAATTGGGATCTAAATGCAAGGGAGACAAGACTTGCATTTGGGTTCCAAAAGTTGTTGTAACTAACCTTGTAGGACCCAACAAGAGTTGGGTACCTAAAACCTAAGCTTAAATACCTTGTAGGTTTATGCGTCCGGGGGCTCAAGCTGGATTATCGACAGTGGATGCACAAACCACATGACAGGGGAGAAGAAAATGTTCACCTCCTACGTCAAGAACAGGGATTCCCAGGATACTATCACCTTTGGAGATGGGAATCAAGGCAAGGTTAAAGGCTTAGGAAAGTTAGCCATCACATCCGAGCATTCAATCTCTAATGTGTTTTTAGTTGAATCGCTCGGGTATAATTTATTATCTATGAGTCAATTGTGTAGCATGGGCTATAATTGCTTATTTACGAATATTGATGTATCTGTCTTTATAAGGAGTGATGGTTCATTAGCTTTTAAGGGTGTATTAGACGGCAAGCTCTACGTAGTTGATTTTTCGAAAGAGAATGCTGATCTAGACGCATGCTTAATCGCTAAGACTAATATGGGTTGGCTTTGGCATCACTGTCTAGCACATGTTGGAATGAAGAACCTTCGTAAACTTCTAAAGGGAGGACATGTGTTAGGACTAACCGATGTCAGTTTTGAGAAAGACAGACCTTGTGTAGCATGCCAGGCAGGAAAGCAGGTGGGAAGCACTCATCATAGCAAGAATGTGATGACAACAACAAGACAACTGGAACTTCTACACATGGATCTCTTCGGACCCGTTGCCTATTTCAGCATCGGGGGAAGTAAGTATGGTCTTATTATTGTAGATGACTTTTCTCGCTTCACTTGGGTGTTCTTTTTGCAGGATAAATCTAAAATCCAAGGAACCCTAAAGCGCTTATTAAGGAGAGCTCAAAATGAATTTGAGCTAAAGGGGAAGAAGATAAGAAGCGATAATGGGTCTGAGTTCAAGAATCTACAAGTTGAAGAATATCTTGAGGAGGAAGGCATCAAGCATGAATTCTCTGCTCCCTACACACCACAGCAAAATGGTGTAGTAGAGAGGAAGAACAGGTCGCTAATTGATATGGCAAGGACGATGCTCAGGGAATACAAGACGCCTGAGCGGTTTTGGTCGAAAGCTGTGAACACAGCTTGCCATGCCATAAACCTCCTATGAACTCTTAACTGGTAACAAATCTAATGTTTCCTATTTTCATGTATTTGGGAGCAAATGCTACATTCTGGTAAAGAAAGGTAGACATTCAAAATTTGTTCCCAAAGCTGTAGAAGGTTTCTTACCAGGATATGACTCAAATACAAAGGCGTATAGAGTCTTCAACAAATCATCAGGATTGGTTGAGGTCTCTAGCGACGTTGTATTTGATGAGACTAATGGCTCTCCAAGAGAGCAAGCTGATCTTGATGATATAGATGAAGATGAGGTTCCGACGGTCGCAATGCGCATGATGGCGATAGGTGTTGTGCGACCGCAGGAACTGCAAGAACAAGATCAACCCTCTTCCTCTACGATGGTGCATCCCCAAACTCAAGATGATGAACAGGTACCTCAAGAAGAGGGGTAGGATCAAGGGGGAGCACAGAAAAAACAGGTTATGGAGGAAGAAGCATCACGGGCCCCTCCAACTCAAGTCTGAACAACGATCCAAAGGAATCATCCAGTGGATCGGATTCTGGGTGACATCTGCAAGGGAGTAACAAGTCGCTCATGATTAGCTAATTTTTGTGAGCATTACTCGTTTGTTTCTTCTATTGAGCCTTTCAGGGTAGAAGAAGCCTTGCAGGATCCGGACTGGGTGTTGGCCATGCAGGAAGAGCTCAACAACTTCAAAAGAAATGAAGTCTGGAGCCTAGTGCCACGTCCAAAGCTAAATGTTGTGGGAACCAAGTGGGTGTTCCGCAACAAACAAGACGAACATGGAGTGGTGACAAGAAACAAGGCTTGACTTGTGGCAAAAGGTTATGCCCAAGTTGCAGGTTTGGACTTTGAGGAGACTTTCGCTCCTGTGGCTAGGTTAGAATCAATTCAGATTTTATTAGCCTATGATGCTCACCATTCCTTTAAGTTGTTCCAAATGGATGTAAAGAGCGCTTTCGTAAATGGACCAATCAAGGAGGAGGTATATGTGGAACAACCCCCTGGCTTTGAGGATGACAGATATCCCGACCACGTGTACAAACTCTCTAAGCCGCTATAGAGACTTAAGCAAGCCCCAAGAGCATGGTATGAATGCCTTAGAGATTTTCTTATTGCTAATGCTTTTAAGGTTGGGAAAGCTGATCCCACTCTATTCACAAAGACTTGTGATGGTGATCTTTTTGTCTGCCAAATATATGTCGATGACATTATATTTGGTTTGTCACACCTGGGTTTTAGGGGTCCGACACCCGATCGCGAAATAAACACCATGTGTGCTGGGACCAAGTCTCACACATATGATGAAAAGTGGTACAGAAACAAATGTCACATCTTTACTATATAATAGGAGTTCTGTACAAAATAAATAAATAATTACATCATAAGGAGACAACGATCCAGCAACCCAAAGTTGATGGGAAGACGACGACCTAGACCTCTCGCGAACTCATCACAACATCCTCCATGCGCCTCATCATGCGGTACCTGTTCTTGATCTGTGGGGGTGTGAGACAACAAGAGTGAGCTCACATACATTCAACACTCAACAAGTTGTGGGGAATAATGTGTATGAACTCGCCAAAGGTAAGAGCTCACGTGAAGTGTAAGGCTTACCAAAGGAGATGGTTGAAGCTGAGCATTGCTTTTAAAAGTTGGTCAAAATTTTATTAGCAATTACTAAGTATAAGTAAATAACAACCTAATTAAGCAGTAGAACAAAAGTAATAACATCACATGCGATGCAATGCTTATAACAAATTGAATTTAGTTCCATAAATTAATCATGTGAGGGTCTGAGCTGCTCATGACCGTGAGCACGGTTGATATACCAGTTTTACACTCTGCAGAGATTGTGCATCTTTACCCACAAGTCATGTTACCCATCTGCCACGGGGTTGTACGGGCCCCATACGCCTCTACCAAGGAAGCGAGGCAGGATAACACTACGAGGCCTTTACAAAGTTCCACTAGCTTCAGAAAACCCGCTACAGTTTATAGGAAGCTCTAGTGCAGGGATCCCTCGCCTAACCGCCATCACAGCAAAATCAACCCAAGGACCTCCCTACAATGACCACTCCCCTACTGCCCTTGCCCTTTCGGGTAAGGTAGTCATCCACTAGCTTTCCTAATTAATCAGCTAAGGGGTCCCATTCCTCCCTTGTGGTCGCACTGTTTTCCCGGGTGGTCGCTCCATGTTCCAATTAACATAATGATCTTACCATGAACAGTAAATAACAACTGATAATAAGAGTATAATCATGAATAATATGTATCTCTATACCCAAATCCACATAAAGCAATAGCAGGTACTACCCAAATATTTAGTGGTGAACAAGGTATAAAGATAGTCAAACTAGGGTAACCTATTGGATCCCATCAAAATTAGCCTATGCAGATCATTATGATTAATCAGAACATGACTGGGTAAAAAGAAGTGATCAAGGGCACAACTTGCCTAGGACTTGAGATTCCAGGTACTAACTTGCTCTTCAGATGACTCGTGACCTCATGCTAGTCGTAGCAATACAAACAAACATGGTATAGACAAAATTATCATCTCACCAAACATAAGAACAAACTGAATAATAATAATCTATGTGTTGCTACGAGATCATGGGATCGAGAACTACTAAAATAGGAGTTATGATTAAGAAGATATGGTTTTACTAGGTTCTAAGTGATTAATCAATAAAACTATATATTATGGTGATTGAAATAAATCATGTGAGAAAAGATGTAACTAACTTAACTTTCAATCTTAGTTACAACAGAATCATATTCCAATAGATGATCATAATTAAAAATCCTATATTAACTCAGATTAAACATGTCAATTCAATAGCCATAGGTTGGACAAATTAATTATTTATTTTCGAGAACATGTTATATGGTAAAATAATGTTACTATGGCGTAGGAAATATTAATACGAGTCCAACGCAATCTGAACGGGTTGAATTGGAGTAGAAACAGAGAGGATATGAATTTCCTAAGATTTATATTGATTTGATATGAGATTAATTAAGAGATAAATTTTAATATGGTTTTCATGTCAAAACAGAGACACTATGTGATAAACAATATTATTACAAAATTATAGGAACTAGAATGGATCAATTTGGACTTAATATGAATTTTCTATGAATTATACAAATTTCTAGTATTATTTTTGTATTAAAAACCAATTTCTATAATTATTTCTCTGTTTTTCTCATTTTTCTAGGTTGCGCGCATGATTACATAAAATGCTAGGGGCTAAAGTGCAAACGCGTCCCAAACACAGTGGTGCACCTGAGTGGACGGCAGGTTGAATAAGAAAAACTGCAGGGGCTCATTAGTGAAACCGACATGGCGAAGGGGTATTGACCAATGCCAGCCATCCGATTAGAGTTCAACGGATCAGATTGACTTATGACCTTTTATGAACCGCTACCTAATCCTGGCCACCAGATCACCATCTGACGGAACGCACCTACTCCGATCTGGACCATCAATCCCAGAACCTATGGCCAGATCCAATCCACCGAACTGGTGCCCACATGATCTAATCTGGACCGCTGATGGCCAGATCAACAACAGTAGATGTTGCTGCAGCAAGAAATTCGCCGAACACCGTGACCCAACCCGCCAAATTGATGATAGCCCAAGCATCCGCGCCACCCAGAGATGCCCCTGGCCTAGTAGCTGGGGTAGGGACGATGGCGTAGCCCTGATTCCATCGGCGGTGGCACTTTTCCTCACATGGTCGTGGTCCCGCCTTCGCGTGTATAGATAGCTGGACGAGAGGGGGTTGACGGGTACATTTATAGAGCAGGGTGAGGAGTCCGCGCCGAAGAGGTTGGTAGATGCACGGTGCAGAAACAGCCTTCTGTTGCGCGGATGGCGGCGGCGATTTCGTTGTGCCGTGGACTTGGGGAAGCAGACGAGTCAGACCGGTTGGGGCCACAGGGAAGTCAGAGTGAGACCATGCGCGCGATATGGAACTTTAGCCGGGTGGACCCACGGGGCAGTGCCGAGTGGGTATTGGGTGACACGCGGGGCCCGCCTGCCATACGCAGTGAACACTCATAGCGCGAGCGAGCGATGGCCTACCAGCGGGGCTAGCATGTCTGCGACCCAGAGAAAGGGAGAAGGGGCATGGTCGTGTTGGGCTGGCGCGGGGTGCGCACGGTAGTGGGCTGAGCAGGCTTGGGAGTAGTGGGCCAGTTTTGTAGGTTTTGGGCCCGAGTGGCGTTTTATTCTTTTCTTTTTTTTCTTATTTTCTGTTTTCTTTTCTTTCTATTTTTTTAATCTCAATTAAATCTAGAGTTGTTGTGAATTTTTTGTACCTAGATTTAAATGCACAATTCAAAAAAAATAGCAGCATGAAATAATATCTTTATTTATATATTTTTCTTTACTTTGCATGTAGTCTTCTTTCTATTTCATTTCCACATTCTAGGTTTCAAATTAAGTTAAACCTCCTTCTCCTTATTAATGTATTTTTTATCATTAAATGCACACACATAAAAATTCTTGTAAATAAAATAAATTACCCTTAAAAAATGTAATTCCATTAATCAATCATTTGTTGCATATTTAGTTCAAAATGATAATCCCAATGCATAATCTCTATTAAAGATACTTTAACTTGAATTTTCATGTTCAACAATATCTCCAAGTTTATTATCCAAAAGGGATCTCTTAATAATTCTTTTAAGAGGGTCATCTATCTAAAATCCTATAGAAGGATTTTCCAAATACCAAAATAGGATATTAGGGTGTTACATGGTTCTACTAACCAATAGTCTTGTGAGGAGTTTAGCAGGATGATGATGCAAATATTTGAGATGTCAATGATGGGCGAGTGGAACTACTTCCTCGGATTTCAAGTGAAGCAACTCAAGGAAGGCACTTTCATCTCCCAAATGAAGTACACTCAAGATCTTCTCAAGAGGTTTGGGATGAAGGATGCCAAGCCCGTGAAGACACCTATGGGAATGGACGGACATCTCGACCTCAACAAAGGAGGTAAGTCCGTTGATCAAAAGGCATACCGGTCAATGATAGGATAATTACTTTATCTTTGTGCTAGCAGACCGGACATTATGTTAAGTGTATGCATGTGTGCTAGATTTCAATCTGACCCCAAGGAGTGTTGTCGTGTGGTCGTTAAGCGAATTCTTAGATATTTAGTTTCTACGCCTTGCTTCAGTATCTGGTATCCAAAGGGGTCTATCTTTGACTTAATCGGATACTCAGATTCCGACTATGCCGGGTGCAAGGTTGATAAGAATAGCACATCAGGGACGTGCCAGTGTCTAGGAAGGTCCCTGGTGTCCTAGAGCTCTAAGAAACAAACATCTGTTGCCCTATCCACAGCTGAGGCCGAGTATGTTGCCGCAGGACAGTGTTGCGCGCAACTACTCTGGATGAGGCAAACCCTCCAGGACTTTTTCTACAATCAAAGCAAAGTCCCACTCCCATGTGATAATCAGAGTGCAATCCGCTTGACGAATAATCCTGTTGAACACAGCCACACTAAGCACATAGACATCCGGCATGACTTTCTGAGAGACCACCAGCAAAGGGGAGATATCGATATATATCACATTAGCACCAAGAACCAGCTAGCTGATATCTTCACCCAGCCTTTAGATGCAAAAAGGTTTTGCAGGTTGCGTAGTGAGCTAAATGTCTTATATTCGCGTAACTTGGATTGATCTACAGCATACATGTGTTCTATGCCTTTGATCATGTTACTTTGAGCTTTATTGTCTTTATTGCTTATATTTGGTGCTCAAGTTGTACAAGTCATCCTCGGACCTCACAAGTCCCTATGCAAATGATGCACATGTTAAGGGGGAGGATGTACTACAACTTTATCTCCTTGAGACTAACCTGGTTGTTAAGTATTCTTGCATAGTCTTAAAAGGTACAATTGAAAGGAGAAATGTGAACTTGTACATAGAAAGAGCTTCCATTGCATTCCGATAAAATTTATCATGTTCTAAGTTCT
The DNA here is from genome assembly GCA_029449295.1 of Zea luxurians. Classification (NCBI taxonomy): domain Eukaryota; kingdom Viridiplantae; phylum Streptophyta; class Magnoliopsida; order Poales; family Poaceae; genus Zea; species Zea luxurians. The sequence continues at coordinate 10,759,876 of JAOPSE010000011.1, read as the reverse complement.
TTATTGTGTTCTCATTGCCTTTTTGCTTCTATTTGATATTTTGGTGAGGCAATGAGGTTAAAAGGGCCAAAAGTTATCCTGTTTTGGTGCTTAATGCCAAAGGGGGAGAAATTAAGGCCAAAGCAAATGGATCAACCAACCACTTATGAATTTCAAAAAATGTAGAGTTAGAAGTTTTGTATTTGATCAAAACCCTTTTATTGCAAAATTGTTCTCTTATGGGGGAGAAGGTTCATTATGGGAAAAAGGGGGAGTTTGTGGCATTTGATCAAATTTACTCTTAAAATATCTCTCTATTTGCCCAAACAAGTGTGTTTGACTTAGAGATAGAAAAAAGAATTTGATTTGTGAAAATAAACCAAGTGGTGGCTAAAGTGATCCAAATATGCCAAATCCTAAGTGAAGTTAAATTGGTCTTCAATTTGCACTTTTTGAAAATGGTATTGCACTGTTAGTTGCTTTTCAATGTGTTGGTATAAATCACCAAAAAGGGGGAGATTGAAAGGGAAATGTGCCCTTGGGCCATTTCTATAAATGTTTTGGTGATCAGATGCCCAACACATATTGTTTTGGGTTAATATGTGCTAAGTGCTAAAGAAGTGCAAATCAAAAATCAAGGTATGTTTCTAGCCTTAGTGAATTGTTTTGTTACTAATGTATTTCTCTAAGTGCTAGGAACCTTGTCAAGAAAAGTGGAATTTGATTGAATAAGTTTGGCTAAGGCCAGCTAGGATTCACCAGCTGCGGTGCACCGGATTGTTCGGTGTGCACCGGATAGTGTCTGGTGCACAGGCTGGTTCAGCAGCGAAGAAACTGCTCTTGGGAATCGGCGATGGCGACATGGCTAAAAATCACCAGACTGTCCGATGGTGCACCGGACTGTCCGGTGACGCTCTACGACGAACTCGTCGCTCTCGAGAATTCACCGAGGGCGCCGTGGCTAAAAATCACCAGACTGTCCGGTGAGCCAACGGCGCTCGCGGCCAAAGATCGGCAGCGTGATCAACGGGCGACACGTGGCCCGAGCCAACAGTCACTTGGGTGCACCGGACTGTCCAGTGTGCTCCGGACATTGTTCGGTGTGCCAAGGGGACCAAAGGCTCAACGATCGACTTCGCCAGAAAAGGAAGGAGATCGGGAACCGGACAGGCACTGTTCATGTCCGGTGGCACACCAAACTGTCCGGTGCGCCACCTGATAGAAGGCAAGAATTGCCTTCCAATTGGAACTCCAACGGCTCTTAGCTGCCTTGGGGCTATAAAAGAGAGCCCTAGGAGTATGGAGCAGTACACCAAGCATTCTCTAATCATTCTAAGACACCTAGACTTCGCCACCACGCACTCAGATCATTATGTTAGAAATTTGAGCACCATTTGAGTTGTGTACTCCCTGCGCCGTGTTTTGTGCTCACACCTTGGCTTGTGTGCGTGTGTTTGCTGCGATTCTAGTCTTGTGTGTGTTTATTTCCCTCCCTTACTCTTGTGCTTTTCTTGTGAACAACTTTGTAAGGGTGAGAGGCTCCAACTTGTGGAGATTCCCCACAAACGAGAAAACATCGCAAAGGAAGAAAAACCGTGGTACTCAAGTTTGATCACTGGATCACTTGAGAGGGATTGAGTGCAATCCTTGACCGAAGGAGGTCACCACAACGTGGAGTAGGCATTGGCCGAACCATGAGATAAAATCACCGTGTCTATTGTGCCATCTTTTACTGTGATTGGTTTCTCTTCTTGAGTTCTCACTTAATCACTTGTGCTATTGTTCCTAAGTTTAATACTCACTCTAAAGGAACAATCAAGTGAAGAGTTCTCACTATAGCATCTTGGTTTTGATCTAACTAACATTTTCATAACCAAGTTTGGACTATTTAGTATTTGATTTCATAGAATCGCCTATTCACCCCCCTCTAGGTGCTCTCACTTCACTGACGATTTCTTAAGCCACCTCCACCTATTTTTTCACTAGCGTTTGTTAACCAAAACCGCTAGTGAAAATTTAGCTATTTTCTACTAGTGGTGACTAAAAACCCATCTAGCTACCTCTAAATTGAAAAGGCTTCATGTATTACATGTCATTGTTATTGAGCTACCATCGCATCCAAATAATGTAGCAATAGCTCCAATTTCTGTAGTACATACACCAGAATCGTCCCAAGAACGTTTATGATTTGTATTGTTCCTTATCATGTAGTTTATTTTTTTGCTATACGCACTACCGGAATCCAGGTCTTTACCGAGTGCTCGGCGCTTTGCCGAGTGCTTTTTGTTGGGCACTCGGCAAAGAAGCCTTTGCCGAGCGCCGAACTCGGCAAACGTCGTCGTTATCGAGAGGACTCTCGGCACATAAATACACTCGGCAAAGATTTCTTTGCCGAGTGCCACACACTCGGCGAAGGGTGACTCTCAGCAAAGGCCGTCAGCTGCCGTCAAAAGCTGACAGTCGTTACCTTTGCCGAGAGCCGAGTTCTGGCACTCGGCAAAGAATCTTCTTTGCCAAGTGCCCCTCGTTTGACACTCGGCAGAGCAAGCTTTGCCGAATGCCCCAGCTGGACAATCGGCAAAGTATATTTTTATTTTTTTATTTTGCCAACCAAACCTTTTGTGGTATGTTCCTACACTATGTAGACCTACATATACCATTTTGGGACAATTATAAAAGTGTTTTCTATAACTATTGGATCTAGTTCGTTTATTTGAATTTCTTCGGAAAATTCACATTTGAATTGCAAGTCACTCGAAACTTGGAAAACTGTTTATGCAAAAATTATATCCATGCTATTTAGCACAAGTTACGATCGATTTCAGGAGCGGACCGGAAACTTCGAGCACCATGCTCACTAAACATGGCTGTGAACTTGCCATCCAGCTGTTTAAAAATTGTATAAAACACAAACAAAGTCAGAAAATCATGAAACTTGTCCACATCATGATATCATATGTAGAGGCTGTGATAAAAATTTGAGAATGTTTTGAGAAAGTTGTGACACACTATGTGTAGAAACCTAAGCGATCTTTACATGAAATCATAGAGTTTCAATGTAGTTCACTTAGGTTTCTACACATACTGCATCACAACTTTATCAAAACATTCTCAAATTTTTATCATAGCCTCTATATATGATATCATGACACGTGGACAAGTTTCATGATTTTCTGACTTTGTTTGTGTTTTATACAATTTTTAAACAACTGGATGACAAGTTCACGGTCATGTTTAGTGAGCATGGTGCTCGAAGATTCCGGTCTGATCCTGAAATTGATCATAACTTGTGGTAAATAACATGCATATCATTTTTGCATGCACTGTTTTCCATGTTTCGAGGGACTTGCAGTTCAAATGTGAATTTTCCGAAGAAATTTAAATAAACGAACTAAATCTAATAGTTATAGGAAACACTTTTATAATTGTGCCAAAATGGTACATGTAGGTCTATATAGTGTAGCAACATACCACAAAAAGTTTGGTTGAGAAAAGAAAAAGAATAAAAATATACTTTGTCGAGTGTCAAAAAATGGCACTCGGCGAAGTGTTCTTTACTGAGTGCGAGACGGGAGGCACTCGGCAAAGGTTTTTCAAAAACCCTAAAGGCAGACTTTGCCAAGTGCATGTCAGTGGGCACTCGGCAAAGATGTCTTTGCCGAGTGCCGGATCCGGGGCACTCTGCAAAATATATTTTTTTAATTCAAAAAAATCTTTGCCGAGTGCCCGTGATCTGGCACTCGGCAAAGAATGTTTCCTTGACAGATAAATTGAGCGTGGCCACACTCTCTCCTTTCACTCTCTCACTCTCACTGCACTCTCTCACTCTCACCACTGACATCGCCGCCTCGGTCGCCGCCCGGTCGCCGCCTCGCCGTGCCACGCCACCTCTGTCACCGCCGTGCCGCCCCTCACCGCCATCGTCACGCCGCCCCACCCCTCCCCGCCATGGTCACGCCGCCTCGCCGCGGTGAGCCTGGTCACTTCGCGCCCCGCGCCGCCATTTAGCCAGCCTCGACCTCGAGCTCTCCCATAATCTGCGCTTCGTTTCCTACGTAGGTGAGAACGTCTATTGTCATCTAGACTTTGATGTAGTGATATTGATGGTAGAATCTTAGTAGAATAAAGATTGTTAGGGATTCACTTATCCATTTGAAGTTTGTTGACCCAATTATATCTATCAAAATGTTAACATTGCAAACATTTATTTGTTTATATGTGTGCATATGGTATATTTATTAGTAGAATAAAGTGCATGTGATATATTTATTTGTTTGTCTCAATTTGATATAGTGCATAGATTGATGTATATGTGATTGACGACCATTGTGTCAATTTGATAAAGTGCATGTGATATATTTATTTGTTTGTCTCAATTTGATATAGTGCATCGTTTGATGTGGAGGTGCTACCAAAATTTTTAGAGTATGGAGGACCGTGAGTGGATGTAGTATATATAATAAAAATGCAGTTTGCATGTAGTTATGTAGCCATCCCCGTGCGTGCGTCAGCCATCGTGCTGTTACTTATATTTGTAGGCTTTGGAAACCTCCCCGTGCAGGGGAGGTGCTGCCAAAATTTTGTGTTGACAGGCTTCTTTATATATGTTAGAGGATGGAGGACCGTGAGTGGATGTACACGGGCCATGTAGGAAGGAACGATGTCACCCCAGAATGGATTAGAAAGACCGATGATTTTGTGGAACGGGCATATGGCGAAGCTGCTAAAGGAGCGAGTCTAGTCCCATGCCCGTGCAACAAATGTGCCAACCAGAAAAGAAAATCAAAGAAGTCCATGTAAACATATTTGGAAGAATGGGTTTACGCCGGTCTATACTCGGTGGATCTTTCATGGTGAAGCGCATCGTACGAGAGAGGAGGTGCTGAGACAATGTGTCGAGCATTATGATGCTGATGCGGGGGTAGCAGATATGTTGAACGACTATCACGAGGCACAGTACGCCGGAGGATGTACGGATGACGAGCCAATGGCTTTGCTTATAGGGTCAAGAAATATTCTGGGTATGACGTCAATGGATACCATTTTCGCACAACAAACTATGACCAAAGTCAGCCCAATCGGCAAAAAACGTGTTCTGGAGTCTTTACGCCCGGCCTTGACGATGTCGATTATTTTGGACGAATCGAAGAAATATATGAACTCAATTTTTATGGTTCCAAACCTCTTACTTGAGAGCACCTAGAGGGGGTGAATAGGTGATCCTGTAAAATCAAACGCTAAAAAGCCACAAAATTGATTATAGAAATATTAGTGTGAGTTAATCAAGTTGTTATGAAATGATCTCTTGTGAACAAAACAATAGTGGAGAAAAGCAACACAAGAGACACGCGATTTTTATCCCGTGGTTCGGCCAAGTAAAACTTGCCTACTTCCACGTTGTGGCATCCCAATGGACGAGGGTTACACTCAACCCCTTTCAAGTGATCCAATGATCAACTTGAATACCACGGTCTTTTATCTTTTGAGTATTCTTCCCATTTGCAAGGAATCTCCACAAGTTGGAGCCTATCGCCCTTACAATATAGATCACAAAGAAAGCACAAGAGTAAGGATGGGAGAGCAACACACGCAAGACCCAAATCCGTAGCAAACACACGCACACAAGCCAAGACTTGAGCTCAAAACATAGCACAAAGAGTTCGCAACTCAAACGGAGCTCAAATCACTAACACGGCCGATCAAATGCGTGGAGGCGGAGTCTGGGAGTCTTAGAATGCTTAGAGAAGGCTTGGTGTCCTACTCCATGCGCCTACGGGTCCCTTTTATAGCCCCAAGGCAGCTAGGAGCCGTTGGAGCCCAACTTGGAAGGCAATTCCTGCCTTCTGTCGAGTGGTGCACCGGACAGTCCGGTGCACCACTGGACAGCTACGGTAGCAGTCCGATACACGATCTCCTTCCTTATCTGGCGCATCCGATCGTTGAGTCGGCGGTCCCGTTGGTGCACCGGACAGTCCGGTGTGCCCAACCAACCGTTGGCTCGGGCCACGTGTCGCCCGTTGATTGCGTTGCCGACCGTTGGCTCGAGCGGCTCTGACTCACCGGACAGTCCGGTCCGCCACCGGACAGTCCAGTGAATTCCGAGAATGATGAGTTCATCGCCGAAGTCCTTGGGTGCGGGCGCTGAAGACTCACCGGACAGTCCGGTGCACCACCGGACAGTCCGGTGAATTTTAGCCACGTCGTCTGGCCGATTCCCGAGAGCAGCCAGTTCACCGTCGAGCATCCTGGGGCACCGGACACTGTCCGGTGCACCACCGAATAGTCCGGTATGCCAAGCTCGAGCTGGTTTTGGCTGTACTAAGCTAACTCTTCTCCATCTCCTTTCTTCTTTTCTTGGCACTATTTCTAGCACTTAGATAAACACGTTAGCATTCAAAAATAATTTACTAAGTCTAGAAACATAACTTGTTCTTTGATTTGCACTTCTCACACATTTAGCACATAAGAACTCAATCAATATGTGTTGGGCATCTAATCACCAAAACACTTACAGAAATGGCCCAAGGGCACATTTCCCTTTTGAATCTCCCCCTTTTTGGTGATTTATGCCAACACATTAAAAAGCAACAAAAGAAGTGCAACATCAATGCAAATGAAGACCAAATTCTTTTTACTTATGATTTGGCATATTTGGATCACTCTTTGCCACCATTTGGTTTGTTTTTGCAAATCAAATTCTTTTTCCTATCTCTAAGTCAAACACGCTTGTTTGTGCAAATAGAGAGATATTCCAAGAGTGAAATTGATCAAGTGCCAAAAACTCCCCCTTTTCCCGTAATCAAAATTTTCCCTCATAAGAGACCAAATTTTGCAATAAGAGTATTTTGGACAAATCACAAATTCTAACTCTACTATTTTCAAATTCTCAAGTGGTTGGCTAATCCATTTGCTTTGGCCTTAATTTCTCCCCCTTTGGCATTAAGCACCAAAACGGGATCATTTTTGGCCCTTTAACCCCATTGCCTCACCAAAATGTCAAATAAGAGCAAAAAGGCAACGAGAGCATTAGTATGAACTTGGAATTAAATACACTAATACCGGAGTGCAGTGGAAGTCTTTTCATCGTCCAAGTTCATTTTCCCTTTCAATGGTACTTCGAAGCTACTTCAAGTGCACTCAAGCAAACAAGTTAGTCTCAAAGGAGTCAAGTTGTAGCACATCTCCCCCTAAACATGTGCATCATTTGCATACGGACTTGTGAGGTCCGGGGATGACTTGTACAACTTGAGCACCACAAACAAACAATAATTGATTTAAATGCTCAAAGTAACATGATCAAAGGTATATAACACATGTATTCTATAGATCAATCCAAGTTACGCGAATCTAAGACATTTAGCTCACTACGCAACCTGCAAAGCCTTTTCTCATCTAAAGGCTTAGTGAAGATATTGGCTAGCTGATTCTCGGTGCTAATATGGTACACATCGATATCTCCCTTTTGCTGGTGGTCTCTCAGGAGGTGATGCCGGATGTCTATGTGCTTAGTGCGGCTATGTTCAACAGGATTATCTGCCAAGCGGATTGCACTCTCATTGTCACATATGAGTGAGACTTTGCTCAGATTGTAGCCAAAGTCCTGGAGGGTTTGCCTCATCCAAAGCAGTTGCGCGCAACACTGTCCTGCGGCAACATACTCGGCCTCAGCGGTGGATAGGGCAACTGATGTTTGTTTCTTGGAACTCCAGGACACCAGGGACCTTCCTAGGAATTGGCACATCCTAGATGTGCTCTTCCTATCAACCTTGCACCCGGCATAATCAGAGTCTAAGTCGGAGCCTAAGAAGGCATTAAGCGTCCCTCGACCAATGATTGCATTATATGGGTAATCCATGTCAACAATGTCAAAGATAACCTGTTTGGACCTTGTGTTGTGGACGTAACCGAAGGGAACTGACATTGTGATTTTGCCAAGTGCCACAATTTGTCTTCCTCTAAAGCCACAAAGAGGGTGTGTAGCATCATGAATCTTGTCCTCTAGTTCTTGCATCTGTCTGAAAGCCTTTGCAAATATGATGTCCGCTGCACTACCTGTGTCAACCAGAACATTGTGGACCAAAAATCCCTTAATAACACAAGATATAACCATAGCATCATTGTGAGGATAGTCTTTAAGTTCAAGGTCCTTCTAGGAGAAGGTGATTGGGATGTGGGACCACTTGGATCAAATGAAGGGTCCTTGCATGCAAACATGCTGCACTCTTCTCTGTGCTTCCTCCTTCTGCTTCTTGTTGGGTGGCTCTGAACTTGAACCGCCTGTAATTGGGAGCACCAGCTTCGTGACCGAAGGTGCTACAGCTTGGTTGTTGAACAAAGCCATTGTCTCAACAGTGGAAGTGAGTTCACCGGAGGTGGGCACCAATGTTGGTCACTTGTTCTCAAACGCTATGAATTAAGAACAAGGCAACACAAATGTTAATGATTAAAGACCTTCGTCCATCGAAGCATTATCTCCCTTAGGATATAATGATCTCCAGATGAAGGTTATGAAGGACATACCTTCATCATCTCAATATGAAAGAATAAAAGCGAGAATATATAAGACATAGAAAGAACATGAGTAATTGTATTAGATTATCAATGTTTTCATTATATGATCATGAACAAACATTAATGATGTTAAGTTAAATTTGTACCTTCGTCTCCACAGAAGGTAAGAATCCGAGAGTGACAAGCGAGTGATTACAAGCCAGCGTGAACAATACGGGGTTACTGTTCACCTATTTATAGGCACGGGACGCAGCCCGGTCAAAATTACATTTATGTCCTTGTCACACAGCTATAACCATAATACAAATTGTTAAGGACTAGACAGACTTTTCCTCCTTAGGTCGGTATCGTCCTTCGTCTTCACCATAATGCTGAGTCGAAACTCCTTTAGTAATAGCTTCGGCTTCTGTCTGTACTATCTTCGGGTTGTATCTTCATGTCACGCCTGGCTTTGTATTGTCTTGCCGAAGGTGTTTTTCCCTTGAAGACCTTTGGCAAAGAAGAAGACCCCCAACAGTAGCCCCTTCGTGGTGCTAGATCGTTTTTCGAAACGAGCTCGATCCACAAAAATACAAAGGCTTCGGAATGCCGAAGGTCCGAAAAACACATTCCCTAAGCTCGTTGCCGAGAAACGATTATAATATTCTAGGCGCCGGGCAGTCCACCGTTCAGCGAGTGCGAGCGACCTGGCGATTCGTCTTCCCTCCCTACAGCACTATATAAATAGACAGGTTGGTGAGGAGTTACCACAGCATTCATTGCCATTGCACTGTTGTGCTGTTGAAATATTTAACCGCAGCCGAAGCTTTCTTCATTGTTCTCTCGAGCGAGCGCTTCATCATTTGAGATTAGCTTCGTCAAACTAGTTAGCTTCATCAAACTGCAAAAAATCCATCAATCTTCGTCAAACCGCGAAAAATCCATAAAAATGGCCAGAGTGCGATCGACTGCAAGGGTGTCTCGTGAAGGAGAAGAGACCGAGGTCACTGAGACAACACCAATTTCAGAAGTCATGAAACAATCAGGTCTAGTTGTGACAGAGGGAACTACTGACAAATGTACTCCTGTTATCGAAGCTGAACAGACCATTGCTGAAGAAGAAAATATTGATGAAGATGAGGAAGATTATAGTATTTCGATCCCAACAAAACCCAGCCATCTAGATTTTGAGAAATCTATTGTGTCTAAAGCTGACATGCCCATGATGATGAAGCTGGGCTACTTTGGGGAAGGTGAAAGCAAACTTGTCTTATTTGCTGGAGAAGAGACCACCCAGCACCGAAGAGTGAAGAAGTAGTGGTTTTCAAGAGCTTCTTCAGAGCGGGACTGCGATTTCCTCTGAACGAGATGATAGGCGAAGTCTTGAAAAATTTTGAAATATATCTTCATCAGCTGACCCCTAATGCCATTGTTAGACTTAACGTCTTCATCTGGGCCCTCCAAAGCCAGGGGATGAGCCTAGATGCCGAAGCGTTCTGCCGAGTGCACGAGTTGCACTACCAGACGAAGGTCAGGGCATATGGTCTTCATGAAAATTTTGGTTGCTACAATTTTGCGTATCGCAAGGATACGAAGGCTCGAGTTCTTAGGTACCGCACAAAATGGCCAACCAGCTGGAAAGGTGAATGGTTTTATATTAAGGCTGATGAGAAGAAGAGGGGGAAACTGATGACGATGGTCATGTGCCCACTGTCCTTAAACTTCGGAATGACTAGGCCCCTGTGCAATATGAAACTAGGGTCAGCATGCCAGCTGGCCGCAGTAGAGTTCAGGGTGGTTGCTGAGCAAATCAGCATCAGGGACCTGGTACAGGAATACCTGGCCAACCGGACATTCCCAACGTCAAGTGGCTGGGGAATGCCGAAGATAAAAGAAACGAAGAAGAAGCATGAACTTGTTCGATTAGCTTATCGTTTCAAGTTTGAAAAAAACAGTTTAAAGAGCCCTGCCAAGAATGGCTAGATATGATTGAAACTATGTGCAATGAAATACTGGGAAATTATACAAAGAAAGAAGATCAATTGATGACAGCAGCCTTCGGCACCCGACCTAAGCGAAGATTGAACCGGGTGATGGATGCCCTAAAATTTGAATACCCTAACTATGAGCGACTAGACAAAGGTGCCAAAGGTGTTAAAAGAAAGAGAATCGTCAGTATTCTGAGCAGACAAGCTGCTAGAATGGTAAAGGAGGACGAAAAAGCTTCAAAAAAATAAAATCCACTCTTGAGCCGAAAGATGTTGCTTCGAAGAAGAGGAAGGCTGAGAGTCCAAAGCCAAAGATGACTGAGGCAGCAGAGGAAACTCCCTCGATGCCACCCGCTGCAGAAGTAGCAGAAATTTTAAAGGTAATGACTGAATCTCTACCTATCAAGCTGCTAAGTCCTCTGAGGCCGGAACTAATGAAGCTTTTGCAGAAGAAGGATGAGCCTTCGGCTAAAAAGAAGGCGGATGGGCAGAAAAAATGAAGAATTGTTACTGTTATGCAAGCCATCGAACGAACGCCACCGTCGGCCTCAGCATCCAAAATAACGCCTATTGCAAGCGCTGAGGCCACTACCGAAGGAAATACCTCTGCCGAAGCCGCCAATCTTGAGAGTACGCTTTCTGGAATTGATAAACTGCTCTTGGATATGGCTGCGAAAGAGACAGCTGCTGCTGCAGAGGAGGTCATGGACACAATTCCTGACAAATGAAAGAAGATTGTCGATGCCGCTTCGGAAGAAAAAGACTTCAATCTTTGGAACCTGGTCGGGCAAGAATTATCCGAGGCCAAAAAGGAGCTACAGGAGTACGGGATATCCTGTTGCTACTAGCCAGGAGCCATGCTCTTTGGTGGGATCAATGAAGGGGCCTTAGGATGCATTCGCGACCGCACCAGAGCAAAGATAATCAGCACTCTATCGAAGAGTGTCGGTTTCCCGAAGCTCGAAGCTGATATTAGCGGCTACCGGCGACAACATATCGTCGACAGTTTGTTTTATTCCAACTTCATGGTAAAAATCCTTTTTAAAGATGAAGTAAAATTTTCTTTTTATTTTTGTGACGAAGCAAAGTTTTCTGATGAAGGTTTATTTCTATAGAGTATGTTGCTAAGCAAGGCACTGAGAATGCAGCAAGACCTTGAAGACAAAAATAACGAAATTATAATCGAGGGTTTGGAAAACAAAATTAAAGACTACGAAGCTTCTCTTGAGAAAAAAGATTTCCTGCTTCAGACAATGGAGGGTTCACTTGCAGAAGCCCAAGCCGAAAATGCTAGATTAAACAAGGAACTTCTCCACAAATCAGAAAGCTTCGAACAAGAGAGAAAAGATTTTCATGCAAAATATGAAGCCAAAGCTGACAAAAATATAAAACTGCAGCAATCTCTAAAAGAGCTTCGGAACACCTACTTAAACTTTGGCAACCGCTGCGTGCAACGACTGAAAAAGGTCTTCAGCTCGGTTGGAGCCAGCTCCAAAGAGTTTACCCCTTCAACCGAAAACATACCAAGCACCTTCAAACATATTGAAAATGAAGTTGAGGCGCTTGATGAAGTGATAGCCGGGCACGGTGACTTCTGTGCCTTGCTAGCTTCTCGTGGCACAGCTGCAGCATTTATGAAGGCTAGTTGCACGCACGGGAAAACTGTAAACAGGCCAACTTTCAATCTGTCTCCACAAGATTTGATTGATATTCTCAACGAAGCCCAGAGCATTGGAAATAGATTTATAACTCAGATTTGGGCGAAGGGTGGGCGAGACTTAGCTGGTGACGAGGCCCGAAGCTTGCTCAAATTGGTATGAAACATACTTGTTGCTTGCCTTATTTCTTGTAATTACTTTTTACCTTACGCCGCTTGCTTGTCTGCAGGATGGTGGTGCCGAAGATTGATAATTGAAGCACATTTCGAAGGCTGCTGAAGCTATTCTTTAGGCCTGCTTGTATAAAGCTTAGAAGCATTTGTATTATCTTTGTAAAGAAATTGTAATCAAGAATTGAACAGTACCTTGTATACTTTGTCCATACCTTGTAATATATTTTTACCTTTTCGTCCATGTATGAATTGCTTTACTGTGGAAGAAACTTATATCTTTTGAGCCAAAGGCAAAAAAACATCTTCCCTTCTTTTCGTACACAACGAAGCATGTCCTTGCTTCTTCGTGTTCATCAAAGCATTGTTGTCAAAGTTGGAATATTTCTGTTCGTGCTTCATGTTATGATGATGACGATCCTACAAATGTCTAAATGAATGTATATGAATGCAAATGAATGATGTAATGTATTGTGCAAATGAATGTCCCGAACACATACATGAAGCCATACCCAGACTCTGCATCCCCTTAGGAACGACTTTTGAGTCTTTAAGCTCTACATCCCCTTAGGAACGACTTTTGAGCTTCTTCACCTTCTATTTCGATGGCATTAAGCTCTGCATCCCCTTAGGAACGACTTTTGAGCTTCTTCACCTTCTATTTCGGTGGTATTTGGCTCTGCATTCCCTTTGGAGCGACTTTTGAGCAGAAAACTTACTCTACGCTCCCTTAGGAATGACTTTTTGCAGCTTCATCAAATTTTTGGCTCTGCATTCCCTTAGGAACGACTTCTATAGCTTCGTCATGCTCTGCATCCTTTTGGGGACGTCTTTTGAGCTTCTCCCTGTTTTCTTTTTGCACTCGACGGTGCAGGCTTAGATTTTACATATTACATCTTTGGGGATTTGGGCCTCGTAGGGCTAAATAAGAATGAAAAATTACAAGCTATGGCCCCATTAAAAACCTTTCTCCCCTCTTGAAAGTAAAAGGGTGCCATAGAAAAAATGAAAAAAGATTACATCAAATTACACATAATATCGTCGAAGCTCATCCGCATTCCAAGATCTAGGTATGCCGTTGTCGTCCATATCCTTCAATCTATAAGAACCGATTCTTGACGAAGATACTACCAGAAAAGAACCTTCCCACTTCAGTTGTAACTTGCCCACTGTATCTGGGTTGGCCACTCTTCGAAGCACTAGATGCACTGGCTTGATGTTTTTCAATCGAACTTTTCTATCATGCTACCTTATTATTTCAGCCTGATATTTATTGATGTGTTCTATAGCCTGAAGTTCGGTCCCTTCTATAGTATCTTTTGTTATTTGATACTCAGCTTCGTCTTCTGCCGAAGCCATTGTTCTTATCGACCCTGTCTTTGCTTCTTCTGGTGTTATGGCTTCGTCACCAAATAAGAGCTTGAAGGGTGTAGATCATGTTGACCTTGACACAGTTGTGTTGTGGCTCCACACCACTTTAATCAACTCATCTGGCCACTTTCATCTGGGCTGGTTGAAGATTAGCTTCATTATTTCTGTCATTATAATGCCATTTGCACTTTCTACCAGCCCATTTGATTCTGGATGCCTGACTGATGCAAAATGAATATTCATACCAACGGTCACAAAAATCTTTGAATGTTTCGGCATCAAATTGTGTTCCATTGTCCAAAGTTATTACCTTCGGCACACCGAAGCGACAAACAATATTCTGCCAGAAGAATTTTTGGACCGTGACCGAAGTTATTGTAGCCAAGGGCCTCGCCTCAATCCACTTAGAAAAATATTCTACTGCCACTACAACATACTTCAAGTTGCCTTGTGCTGGTGAGAGTGGACCTAACAAATCCAGGCCCCATCTTTGCAATGGCCAAGTTGGCTGTATTAACTGGGTTAGCGACAAAGGTTGTTTCTGGTCTCTTGCACATTTTTGACAATTTTCACACTTTTGAACCAAATTTGCTGCATCCGAAGCTGCCTTTGGCCAATAAAATCCTTGTCTGAAAACCTTCCCCAGCAAAGGCCTAGACCCAATGTGAGATCCACACAAACCTGCATGTATTTCCTTCATCAGCTCTATACCTTCGGTTATGGATAAACACTTGAGAAGTGGAGAGCAGACTCCATATTTGTATAACTCCCCTTCTATTATGACATATGGTCTTGTCCTTGCTTCCATTCTTTTATTATAAACTTCGTCATCCGAAAAGCAGTTACCTTGGAGGAAAGATATGATTTCAGTCCTCCAATCTTCACTATGTACAGGTGATATTGCAAGCACTGCTCTCTCTAGAAGTTCAACTGAAGGTGCTTTTATTGTCTCAAAAAATACTTCCGAAGGTAGAGGGAGCCCCTGTGCCGCTGACTTAGCTAGCAGATTTGCATGCTCATTTTCCCCTCTTGCAATATTTTTTACAGAAAATCCTTCGAAGGAAGCCTCCAATCTTCAAACTGTATCCAAATATTTTTTAAGCTTCGGATCTCTTGCATTGCTACTTTTGTCTATATGACCAGAAATGACTTGGGAGTCAATTTTAAGGATCGCCCTTCTTATTCCCATTGCCTTTAGCTTTCGAAGCCCTAACAGAAGAGCTTCGTATTCAGCAATATTATTTATACAACTGAAGTCCAACCTTGTTGCGTAGCATGTTCTGACTTTAGAGGGCGCTACTAGAACAGCAGTCGCTCCTGCGCCGAAGATTCCCCAAGAACCATCACAAAAGACTGTCCAGGCTTCGGCGTCTTTTGTTACTTCTTCTCCCTGAGCCCCTGGCATCCAATCAGCAATAAAATCCGCTAACGCCTGGGACTGAATTGAGGATCTATGTACATAATCAATAGTGAATTAATTGAGCTCCGCAGCCCATTTTCCAATCCTTCCAGTAGCTTCTCTATTCCTCATTATGTCCTTTAGAGGTTGTGATGAAGGAACAATTATATGGTATGCTTGAAAATAATGTCGAAGCTTCCTGGAGGCCATCAACACAGCATACAATACCTTCTCCAATTCTGTGTAATTTTTGTTTGATAAACTTAAAAACTTCGGAGACGAAGTATACTGGCGCTTGCCTTTTGACTTGGCAATCTTGCTTCTCCTGTACAAATGCCGCACTTACTGCAGAGTGAGATGGTGCCACATACAAGAGTATTGGAGCCCCTGGCGAAGGTGGAGTTAGAGTTGTTAAGTCTATCAAGTATTGCTTTAACTCTTCGAAGGCTTTTTGCTGAGACGGACCCCATTGGAAAACTTTGGCTGACTTTAGTATTTCAAAGAATGGTAAATTCCTTTCTGCTGATCTTGATATAAATCTATTTAACAATGCCAGCCTTCCTGCCAATCATTGAGCCCCCTTCTTTGAATTTGGCAGCTCCATCCGAAGGATAGCTTCGATCTTATTTGGGTTTAGCTTCGATTCCCTTCGTTGATACCAGACAGCCAAGGAACTTGCTCTTCTTTACTCCAAAAACACACTTTTCTAGATTTAATTTAAGACCAGCTTGCCTAAAATTGGCAAATGTCTCCTGCAAGTCAGCAATATGATTCTCTTGCTTCGTGCTTTTTACTATGATGTCATCAACATAAGTCAGCACATTCCTGCCTATTTGTGAGAGAAGGACCTTGGTTGTCATTCTGCTGAAGCTTCCTCCAGCATTCTTGAGCCCCTCAAGCATCTGAAGGTAGCAATAAGTACCACTAGGAGTTATGAAGCTTGTCTTTGGCTCATCTTCCTTCTTCATCCAAATCTGATGATAGCCTGAGTAGCAGTCCAATAAACTCATGAGCTCTGAAGATGCTGCTGCATCTACAAGGGAGTCTATTCTTGGTAATGGGAACTCATCCTTTGGACATGCTTTGCTAAGATTTGTGAAATCAATACACATTCTCCATTTGCCATTAGCCTTCTTCACCATAACAGTGTTGGCTAACCATTCTGGATATGTTACTTCTCTGATAACACCAGCACTGAGAAGTCTCCTTACTTCGTTCCAAACACCTTCAGCTTTATCCTCAGACATCTTCTGGAGTCTTTGCTTCCTTGGCCTGAAAGATGGATCCACATTAAGTGAATGTTCAATGACATCTCTGTTGACACCACAAAGATCATTGGCTGTCCAAGCGAAGACATCTTTGTTATTGAACAAAAATCTTAGCAAAGTCTTTTCTTGGTCATCAGATAGCTGAGATCCCAGCAGTACCCTTTGATCTGCTATATCTTCACATAGGAGCATAGGCTTCGGCTGATCTGCCGAAGCAGCCTTCTCTCTTTTGTGCTTATATTATTGACAAGCTTCGGCTTCATCTATGTTATGGATCGCCTTTGAATCTGTCCAACTCCCTTCAACCCTTCTGGCAGCTTCTTGACTTCCATGGACAGCAATGGGCCCTTACTCCGAAGGTATCTTCATGCATAGGTACGCTGGATGAAGTATGGCTTCGAAGGCATTAAGCGTCCTTCGACCAATGATTGCATTATATGGGTAATCCATGTCAACAATGTCGAAGATAACCTGTTTGGACCTTGTGTTGTGGATGTAACCGAAGGTAACTGACATTGTGATTTTGCCAAGTGCCACAATTTGTCTTCCTCTGAAGCCACAAAGAGGGTGTGTAGCATCATGAATCTTGTCCTCTGGTTCTTGCATCTGTCTGAAATCCTTTGCAAATATGATGTCCGCTGCACTGCCTGTGTCAACCAGAACATTGTGGACCAGAAATCCCTTAATAGCACAAGATATAACCATAGCATCATTATGAGGATGGTCTTTAAGCTAAAGGTCCTCCTGGGAGAAGGTGATTGGGATGTGGGACCACTTGGATCTGATGAAGGGTCCTTGCACGCCAACATGCTGCACTCTTCTCTGTGCTTCCTTCTTCTGCTTCTTGTTGGGTGGCTCTGAACTTGAACCGCCTGTAATTGGGAGCACCAGCTTCGTGACCGAAGGTGCTACAGCTTGGTTGTTGAACGAAGTCGTTGTCTCAACAGTGGAAGTGAGTTCACCGGAGGTGGGCGCCAATGTTGGTCACTTGTTCTCAAACGCTATGAATTAGAACAAGGCAACACAAATGTTAATGATTAAAGACCTTCGTCCATCGAAGCATTATCTCCCTTAGGATATAATGATCTCCAGGCAAAGGTTATGAAGGACACACCTTCATCATCTCAATATGAAAGAATAAAAGCGAGAATATATAAGACATAGAAAGAACATGAGAAATTGTATTAGATTATCAATGTTTTCATTATATGATCATGAACAAACATTAATGATGTTAAGTTAAATTTGTACCTTCGTCTCCACAGAAGGTAAGAATCTGAGAGTGACAAGCGAGTGATTACAAGCCAGCGTGAACAGTACGGGGTTACTGTTCACCTATTTATAGGCACGGGACGCAGCCCGATCAAAATTACATTTATGTCCTTGTCACACAACTATAACCATAATACAAACTGTTAAGGACTAGACAGACTTTTCCTCCTTAGGTCGGTATCGTCCTTCGTCTTCACCATAATGCTGAGCCAAAGCTCCTTTAGTAATAGCTTCGGCTTCTGCCCATACTATCTTTGGGTTGTATCTTCATGTCACGCCTGGCTTTGTATTATCTTGCCGAAGGTGTTTTTCCCTTGAGGACCTTCGGCGAAGAAGAAGACCCCCAACAATATCATTGACCGGTATGCCGTTTGATCAATGGACTAACCTCCTTTGTTGAGGTCAAGATGCCCGTCAGTTCCCATCGGTGTCTTCGCGGGCTTGGCATCCTACATCCCAAACCTTTTGAGAAGATCTTGAGTGTACTTCGTTTGGGAGATGAAAGTGCCGTCCTTGAGTTGCTTCACTTGGAATCCAAGGAAGTAGGTCAACTCGCCCATCATCGACATCTCAAACTTTTGCATCATCACCCTGCTAAACTCCTCATAAGACTTTTGGTTAGTAAAACCAAATATTATGTCATCGACATAAATTTGGCAAACAAAAAGATCACCATTACATGTCTTTGTGAAGAGAGTGGGATCGGCTTTCCCAACCTTGAAAGCATTAGAAATAAGGAAATCTCTAAGGCATTCATACTATGCTCTTGGGGCTTGCTTAAGTCCATAGAGCGCCTTAGAGAGCTTATACACATGGTCAGGATACCTGTCATCCTCAAAGCCAGGGGCTTGTTCCACGTATACCTCCTTCTTGATTGGCCCATTGAGGAATTGTGATATCCTGGCCCCTAGGATGGTGATTTCCTGGCCCAAGGCTTAATAGAATTAATAGAGTATTCATACCAACAAGGTGCATCTTCTTTTTCGGAAGCCTATCTCGAAAGAACCTCTAAGTTAAGCGCGCTTGGCTTGGAGCAATTTTGGATGGGTGACTGACCGGGAAGTTTTCTCGGGTGCGCATGTGTGAGGACAAAGTGCACATAAAAGACTCGTGTTGGTCTGTGGGGACGATATATGATCCTAGAGAGCTGCCAGGAGTAAGTACCACTGGTCCAGGGATTGGACGGGGTGTTACAAGTGGTATCAGAGCCGACCCTCGAGGTTTCACGGGCGTGTGTGGCTAGGGGGTTCGGGTATATGGTGCATGGTGCATGTGGGCCCAAAGTGGTCACATGGCATGACATATAACGACACTAGACACACAGACGTGGCCAAGAGGGGAGGTTCCTGGATTGGGTTGACCGACGAGGACGTCCGTCTTCTAAGGGGGGTGGATTGTGATATCCTGGCCCCTGGGATGGTGATTTCCTGGCCCAAGGCTTAATAGAATTAATAGAGTATCCATACCAACAAGGTGCATCTTCTTTTTTGGATGCCTATCTTGAAAGAACCTCCAAGTTAAGCGTGCTTGGATTGGAGCAATTTAGGATGGGTGACGGACCGGGAAGTTTTCTCGGGTGCGCATGAGTGAGGACAAAGTGCACACAAAAGACTCGTGTTGGTCTGTGGGGACGATATATGATCCTAGAGAGCTGCCAGGAGTAAGTACCGCTGGTCCAGGGATTGGACGGGGTGTTACAAAGACGCTCTTTACGTCCATTTGAAACAGCCTAAAAGAATGGTGAGCAACATAGGCTAATAGTATCCGAATTGACTCTAGCCTAGCAACAGAGCAAAAGTCTCCTCAAAATCCAAACATGCGAATTGGGCATAACCTTTTGCCATAAGTCGAGCCTTGTTTCTTATTACCACTCCGTGCTTGTCTTGCTTCTTGCGGAACACCCACTTGGTTCCCACAACGTTTTGCTTTGGACGTGGCACTAGGCTCTAGACTTCATTTCATTTGAAGTTATTGAGCTCTTCCTGCATGGCCAACACCCAGTCCGGATCCTGCAAGGCCTCTTCTACCCTAAAAGGCTCAATAGAATAGACAAACGAGTAATGCTCACAAAAATTAGCTAATCGTGAACGAGTAGTT
The DNA here is from genome assembly GCA_029449295.1 of Zea luxurians. NCBI lineage: Eukaryota > Viridiplantae > Streptophyta > Magnoliopsida > Poales > Poaceae > Zea > Zea luxurians. Next base: position 10,740,184 of record JAOPSE010000011.1, on the reverse strand, counting down.
ACTCCCTTGCTGATGTCACCCAGAATCTGACCGACGGGGTGATGTCTTTGGATTGTCGCTCTGACTTAGGCTGGAGGGGCTCGTGGTGCTTCTTCCTCCATCACTTGTTCTTCCTGTGCTCCCCCTTGATCATGCCCCCCTTCTTGAGGTACCTGTTCATTGTCTTGAGTTGGGGGATGCACCATTGTTGAGGAAGATGGTTGACCTTGTTCCTGTAGTACCTGTGGTCGCACACCATCTATTGCCATCGTGCGCATTGCGGTCGTCGGAACTTCATCCTCATCTACATCATCAAGATCAACTTGCTCTCTTGGAGAGCCATTAGTCTCATCAAATACAACGTCGCTAGAGACTTCAACTAATCCTGATGACTTGTTGAAGACCCTATACGCCTTTGTATTTGAGTCATATCCTAGTAAAAACCCTTCTACAGCCTTGGGAGCAAATTTAGAATGTCTACCTTTCTTCACCAGAATGTAGCATTTGCTCCCAAATACACGAAAGCAAGATACATTGGGTTTGTTATCGGTAAGAAGTTCGTAGGGAGTCTTCTTGAGGAGACGGTGCAGGTAGAGCCGATTTATGGCATGGCAAGCCGTGTTCACAGCTTCCAACCAAAATCGCTCGGGCGTCTTGTATTCTCCAAGCATCGTTCTTGCCATGTCGATTAGTGTCCTGTTCTTCCTCTCTACCTCACCATTTTACTGTGGTGTGTAGGGAGCGGAGAACTCGTGCTTGATGCCTTCCTCCACAAGAAACTCTTCGACTTGTAGATTCTTGAACTCGGACCCATTGTCGCTTCTTATCTTCTTCACCTTTAGCTCAAACTCATTTTGAGCCCTCCTTAAGAAGCGCTTTAGGGTCCCTTGGGTTTCTGATTTGTCCTGCAAAAAGAAGACTCAAGTGAAGCAGGAAAAATCATCGACTATTATAAGACCATACATACTTCCCCCGATGCTGAGGTAGGCAACGAGTCCGAAGAGATCCATGTGAAGAAGCTCCAGTGGTCTTGATGTCGTCATCACATTCTTGTTGTGATGAGTGCTTCCCACCTGTTTCCCTGCTTGGCATGCTGCACAAGGTCTGTCTTTCTCAAAACGGACATCAGTTAGTCCTAACACATGATCTCCCTTTAGAAGCTTATGAAGGTTCTTCATCCCAACATGTGCTAGACGGCGATGCCATAGCCAGCCCATATTAGTCTTAGCTATTAAGCATGCATCTAGATCGGCATTCTCTTTCGAAAAATCAACTAAGTAGAGTTTGTCGTCTAATACACCCTTAAAAGCTAATGAACCATCACTCCTTCTAAAGACAGATACATCAATATTTGTAAACAGACAATTGTAACCCATGTGACACAATTGACTTACAAACAGAAGGTTGTACCCGAGCGACTAAAAATACATTTGATATTGAGTGCTCGTTAGTGATGGCTATCTTGCCCAAGCCTTTGACCTTGCCTTGGTTCCCATCTCCAAATATGATCGTATCCTAGGAATCCTTGTTCTTGACGTAGGAGGTGAACATCTTCTTCTGCCCCGTCATGTGGTTTGTGCATCCGCTGTCGATAATCCAGCTTGAGCCCCCGGATGCATAAACCTGCAAGGCAATTTAAGCTTGGGTTTTAGGTACCCAACTCTTGTTAAGTCCTACAAGGTTAGTCACAATAGTTTTTGGAACCCATATGCAAGTTTTGTCTCCCTTGCATTTGGATCCCAACTTCCTAGCAATTACTTTTGCATTCTTACATGAAAGTACAAAAGAAGTATTGCAAGCATGATAAACAATAGTAGGTTCATTGCAAACTTTCCTTGAAGTATGAGAAGTAGCATAATTTCTCCTAGGCCTACTTCTACCATGAAAAAAAGCAGAACTAGATGCAAACATAGCATGTGAACCATTATAAGCAGCACGATCATAACTTTGATTATAATGAGAAACTTTCTTAACATGAATATAAAGATAGGCATGTTTCTTTTGATCATGTGAGCTACTCGCCATAGGAGCCTTCCCTTTCCCTTTGAGATCGGAGGTCCTTTAGCTTGTTAAGTTCTTGGTTTCCTTTCAAAAACCAAGTCCATCCTTAATTAAGGGGTGTCTACCAACAGTGTAGGCATCCCTAGCAAAATTTAATTTATCAAAATCATCTTTGCAAGTCTTAAGTTAAGCATTAATACTTGCAACCTCATTGTTTAATTTAGCAATGGTGACAGCATGTTCATCAAATTTAACATCTTTACACCTATTGAAAATAACTACATGTTCTACACATGAACTAGTTGCATTTGCTTTCTCTAGTTTGGCATTTAATTCATCATTTAACTCCTTTAGACTAGAGACAGATTCATGGCAAGCGGACAAATCAGAGGACAACATTTCATTTCTTTTAATTTCTAGAGCAAGAGATTTTTGAACACTAACAAATTTATCATGTTCCTCATACAAGCTATCTTCTTGCTTTTCTAGCAATATATCCTTTTCATTAAAGGCATCAATTAATTCATTTATTTTGTCTACTTTATTTCTATCTAATCCTTTAAACAAGTTAGTATAGTCTACTTCATCATCAGATGACTCTTCATCACTAGAAGAAGTATACTTGGGAGTGTCCCGAATACGTACCTTCTTCTCCTTAGCCATAAGGCAAGTATGGTGTTCGTTGGGGAAGAGCGAAGATTTGTTGAAGGCTGAGGCAGCCAGTCCTTCATCGTCGGAGTCGGATGAAGAGTAGTCAGAATCCCATTCTTTTCCAAGATGCGCCTCGTCCTTTGCCTTCCTGTAATTCTTCTTCTTCTCTTTCTTCCCATGCTTTTCTTGTCCCTGGTCATTATCATTATCGGGGCATTGAGCTATGAAATGACCAGTCTTACCGCATTTGAAGTAGGAGCGCTTTCCCCTTGTTTTGTTCTTGTTGGGGTACTCCTTGCGTCCTTTTAGCGCGGTCTTGAAGCACTTGATGATAAGCGTCATCTCATCCTCATTGAGCCCGACAACCTCCACTTGTGCTACCTTGCTTGGTAGCGCCTCCTGGCTGCTAGTTGCTTTGAGAGCCACAGGTTGCGACTTGTAGATGGGCAGTGGACCATTTAGCGCATCGTCCACGTATCGCGCCTCCTTCACCATCATGCGCCCGCTCACAAATTTTCCGAGGATCTCCTCAGGCGTCATTTTGGTGTACCTGGGATTTTCACGAATAAGGTTGACAAGATGGGGGTCAATAACAGTAAATGACCTGAGCATGAGTCGGATGACATCATGATCCATCCATCTTGTGCTTCTGTAGCTTCAGATTTTGTTGACCAGGGTCTTGAGCCTGTTGTAGGTTTGTGTTGGCTCCTCTCCCCTGATCATCGTGAACCTCCCTAGCTCGCCCTCCACCAGTTCCATCTTGGTGATCATGGTGGCATCATTTCCCTCATGAGATATCTTGAGGGTGTCCCAGATTGTTTGGTGTTGTCCAAGCCACTCACTTTATTGTACTCATCCCTGCAAAGAGATGCTAGCAAAACAGTAGTAGCTTGGGCATTTTTATAAATTTGTTCATTTATAAAAACAATGTTGGGGACTTGTTCTCAAGTGCTATGAATTGGGAACAAGGCAACATAGAATGTCAGATGTTAAAGCCCTTCGTCCGCTGAAGCATTATTTCCCCAAGGATTTAATGAACTTCGGACGAAGGTTATGAATAACATATCATGAAGGTTGCACCTTCGTGATCAAAGATGAAATAATGCAAAACAAAATATAAAATGTTATAGAATAGCAAGAATAAATAACATTATTTGATTATTTTGTAATGTGAACTTAAATATCAAAACATAATGTTTAGGCACATTTGTACCTTCGCCTTGGCAAAAAATGATAATTCCAGAGTAACACGTTAGCAATTACAAGATTGCGTGAATAGCAAAGAAGTACTGTTCACCTATTTATAGGCACAGGACGCAGCCCATAAGAAATTACAATCATGCCCCTTACAGAAGATCACAATCATAACTCAGACTCTTATGGACTAAAAAGTAATTCCATCTTTAAGTTGGTTCGATCCTTCGTCTTTGGATACGCTATAGCGTCGAAGCTTTATGAGTGGTAGCTTCGGTATCACATATAAACAGATTTGCTGAAGGTGTTTTCTTCCTACAAGACCTTCGGCGACGAAGCATGATCCCAACAGTAGCCCCTTCGCGGCGCTAGATCGTTTTTCGTAACGAGCTTGACCCGTGAAAAAGTCTCTTAAGCTTCGGGTAGCCGAAGGTCCAAAAAACACCTTCCCTGAGCTCGTTGCAGAGAAACGATACAACTTCCGAGCGTGGAGTAGTCCCATCATGCATATTTACCTTCTCGGGTTTTGTGGCCCACCGTTCAGTGGGTGCGGGCGAGTGTTCGCCCGGTGTAGGAGACTTGACGATTCGCCTTTTTACCTGCAGCGCTATATAAACAGACAAGTAGGTGTAAAGTTACCACAGCATTCATTGCAATTGCACTGTTTTGCTGCCAAAAATTTCACCATAGCCGAAGCTTGACCTTTGCACTCAAACGAAGCACCACTCCGGACTCTGCTTCGTCACAAGAAGAGCTTCGGAAAAAAGGTCATTAATTTCAAAAGACTTTAGGAATTCATAATCAAATGGCTAGATTGCGCTCCACTGCCAGGATTGAGCGTGAGGGAGACGAGGCCAAAGCTACTAAAACTGTTCCAATTTCCGAAGCAATGAGGCGTTTAGGGCTCGTTTCATCAGAGGACACACCTGCTGCCGAAGCAACACAAGCTGTTGTTGAAGAAATTGGTTCCGAGGATGAGTACAGCTTCGGGATGCCAAGTAAACCTAGTCATCTGGACTTTGGAAGGTCCACCATCTCTGAAGCTGATCTTCCTAAGATGGTGAAGCTGGGTTATTTTAGCGAGGCCAAGAAGGAATTAATTCGTTTTGGCGGAGAAGAAACTATCCCAAAACCAGGAAAGAATGAGGTAGTAGTCTTCAAAAGTTTTCTGAAGGCTGGTTTAAGGTTCCCCCTTAACAAGATGATTGCTATTGTACTGAAGAAGTTTGGGATTTACCTTCATCAGTTGACCCCTAATGCTATCGTTAGGCTGAGCGTTTATATTTGGGCCCTTCGTAGCCAGGGAGTGGAACCGTTTGGTGAGGGTTTCTGCCGAGTTCATGAATAACACTACCAGACTAAAGCCAGAGGAGACGGTCTGCACGAGAATTTTGGCTGCTACAACTTTGCTTATCGCAAGACTACGAAGTTTCCAGTGATAAGCTATCGAAGCAAATGGCCAGCCGGATGGAAGTCTGAATGGTTTTATGTTAAAGTTGATGAAGATGGGGATAAATTGGTCCAGAGTCCTCTAGAACTGACCTTCGGAGAAACGAGGCCCCAATGCAACATGATAATGGGGAGCCCGAGTCAGATTGCTTTGGCTGAATTTCGAGTGATTTCAGATCATATTGGCACTAGGGACTTAGTGCAGGAATTCTTGGCTTTTAAAGTGTTCCCAACACTGAGGGACTGGGAGATGCCGAAGCTAGAGGGATAAAAGAAGAAGGGAGAACTTGTTCGATTGCCTTATCACTACAAATTTAAGAAACATTTTAAAACACCATGCCAAGAATGGTTGGACACAATTGAGGTTATGTGCAACGAGATTCTCGACTGCTATTCTAAGAAAGAAGATCAGTTAATGACTGCGGCCTTCGGCACTCATCCGAAACGAAGATTGAATCGGGTGCTGGATGCCTTGAATTTTGATTATCCTGATTATGAGCAACTGAGCGGAGATGCCGAAGGCCAGAAAAGAAAAAGGATTGCCAGTGTCCTTGATAAAGAAGGCACCAAATCGGCTAAAAAGGACAAAGAAAATTTTGAGAAAAGAAAATTGAGCCCTGAGCCGAAGATAGCTGCTACAAAGAGAAGAAAAGCTGCATCCCCAAAACTGAAGACGCCAGCCCGAGAGGAGGAAGCTCCTGCAACACCTTCTACTGCCGAAGTGGAGGAGATTCTAAAGGTAATGACTGAACCTTTGCCTATCAAGCTAAGTCCGCTGGCGCCAGAACTGACGAAGTTTTTTCAAAAGGAAAAAGAACCTTCGGCAGCAGAAAGTCTTGCCAAGCCGAAGAAGAAAAGAAGAATTATGCAAGTGGCCGATGTCATTCATCAGACACCGCCACCAACGTCGGCGCCAAAAATAATTGAAAGCGCTGTTACTGCCGAAGCCACAGCCACCAGAGCCGAAACTACTGGAGCCGAAGCCACCGGAGCAACCGCCGAAGCTGAAGCCACCGGAGCCGAAACTGAGATCACCGAAGATTTTAATCTAGAAACCACACTTGGTGATATTGATAACATACTTCTAAAAATGGCTGAAGAAGAAGCTGATGCGGTCATGGTGGACACGACGATTGAGAAAGGAAAAGGGCAGATTGAAGACACTTTGGAAGAAGAAAACTTTAATTTTCAAGATATACTTGGACAAGAGTTATCAGAAGTTGAAAAAGAAGAACTAAAGAAATATGCTATATCCTGTGGATACAAACTAGGGGCTCTGCTGTTTGGCGGAGTCAATGAAGGGAAACTAAGATGCCTTCAGAATCGAACCGAGGCTAAAGTTGTTAGAACTTTCTCAAAGAATGTTGGGCTGCCGAAGATTGAAGCGGACTTGTGCAGATACCAGCGACAGCATATCGCCGGTAGCTTGTTCTATGCTAATTTCAAGGTAAAAACTCTCAACTTTTATTGTTTTTTAAATTAAGATGTTTTCTGACGAAAGTTGTTTTGCCAGAGTATATTATTAAGTAAAGTGCTGAGGATGCAACAAGATCTTGAAGACGAGAAAAACAAAGCTACTATCAGAGACCTAGAAAATAAAGTCGAAAGTTACGAAGCTGCTTTGAAGAAAAAGGACTTTGACATTCAAGAACTTAATCATAAAGCTAAAGATCACGAGGCTGCCTTGGAGAAAAAGGACTTCGTAATTCACTCTATAGAAGGCTCCCTAGCTGAAGGTCAAGCTGAAATTGACAAATTAAACAACGAATTGCTCATAAAATTAGAAAAATCTGAGCAGGAAAAGAAGAATCTTGAAACAAGTCTCAAGACCGAAATTGAGAAGAATTAAAATTTGCAAAAATTACTGAAGGAGCTTCAGGAAAAATGTTTAGATTTCGGCAACTGATGCGTGCAGCGGCTGAAGGATGTGTTTCACTCAATTGGAGCCAGCTCTGATAAATTTACACCTTCAGCTGAAAACCTGCCAAGCACCTTCGAATACATTGAGGGCGAAGTTGATGCACTTGATGAAGTTATCGCTGGGCATGCCGATTTCTGCGCCCTGTTAGCTTCTCGAGGCACAGCTGCTGCTTTCTTGAAGGCTGGTTGCACGCACGGAAAAATTGTGAATAGGCCAAACTTCAGTTTGTCACCAGCAGATTTAATTGACATCCCCAGCCTAGCTCGAAGCATAGGAAACAGGTTTATGACCCAGATTTGGATAAACGGCGGGCGAAAAATGGCTGGTGACGAAGCTCGGAGCCACCTTAAGCCAGTGAGAAACTTATACTTGTTACTTTTACCTTCTCCTTGAGCTCTGCGGTTTTCTCATTCCGTTTTAATATGTACAGGATGATGAAGCTAAAGAATGATGAGCTGAAGCTTTAACAGATATCCCGAAAGACTCTGCTGCACAAGATTTTAGAGAAAAATTTTGTAATATAATTGTAAAGAAACTTATGTAAATTTGTGCGTACCTTGTAATATATCTTTCCCCTTTGTCCATGTACAATCTGCTTTGCTGTGGACGAAATTTTCTTTTTTGAGCCGAAGGCGAAAAACACCTTCCCTTCTTTTCGTACACAACGAAGCATGAAAATTTCTTCTTTCTGTTTTTCTCCGAAGCTTTATCCTCATAGCCAAAGCATCTATCTTTTTTGAATGATATAATGATAATGATCCTATGTATGTCTAAATGAATGTCTATGAATGCAAATGTCATGATGTGATGTATCGTGCAAATGAATGTCCGAATATATATTCGAAGCCATAATCATAAACATCATTCTCTTAGGAATGACTCAAATCTTTTTGCCGCTTATTTTTCGGCTTCACCGTTTATTTTTCGGTGTATCAGCATTGACTTTTCGCTGTAAGCCTCCCTTAGGAGCTTCTTCGCCTTTTACTTCAGCGGAATCAGCGTTTATTTTTCGCTGCAAGCCTCCCTTAGGAGCTTCTTCGCCTTTTACTTCAGCGGAATCAGCGTTTATTTTTCGCTGTAAGCTCTGCATTCCCTTAGGAACGACTTTTGAGCTTCTCCCTGTTTTCTTTTCTTTTTTGTTTGCACTCGATGGTGCATTCTCAGCTTTTACATTTACATCTTTGGGGGATATTGCTCTTATAGAGCTGAAATAAGGAAAAAGAGATTACATGCTATGGCCCCATTAAAAACCTTTCTCCCCCTTTGGAAAGGAAAAGGGTGCCACAAGAAAAAACTACAAAATAAAAAATAAAAAAGATTACATCAGGTTACACATAATACCGCCGAAGCTCATCGGCATTCCAAGATCTAGGAATGTCGTTGCCGTCCATATCCTTTAATCTATAGGATCCGGGTCTTGACAAAGATACTACCAGAAAGGGGCCTTCCCACTTCAGCTGTAATTTGCCCACTGTGTCTGGGTTGGCCACTCTTCGAAGCACCAAATGTCCTGGCTTAATGTTCTTCAACCGAACCTTTCTATCACGCCATTTTATTGTTTCGGCTTGGTATTTATTGATGTTTTCCACAGCCTGAAGCCTGATCCCTTCTATAGCATTTTTGTCCACAGAGCAATCAGCTTCGTCTTTTGCCGAAGCCACTGTTCTTATTGATCCTGCTTTAGCCTCTTCTAGGGTTATTGCTTCATCACCAAACAGCAATTTGAATGGTGTAAAACCTGTTGACCTTGATACTGTTGTGTTGTGGCTCCACACCACTTTGATTAATTCATCTGGCCACTTTCCCCTTGGCTGATTGAATATTAACTTCATTATTCCTGTCATTATGATGCCATTAGCCCTTTCAACTAGTCCATTTGATTCCGGATGTCGAACTGATGCAAAATGGATCTTTGTGCCAATTTATTCACAAAATTCTTTGAAAGCTTCGGAATCAAACTGCGTTCCATTGTCCACAGTGATGGCCTTCGGCACTCCGAAGCGACAGACAATGTTTTGCCAGAAAACTTTTGAATAGTAACCGAAGTTATTGTGGCTAAAGGCTTTGCCTCAATCCATTTAGAAAAATATTCCACTGCCACTACAACATATCTTAAGTTCCCTTATGCTGGTGGTAGCGGACCTAACAAATCAAGGCCCCATATTTGCAATGGCCAAGTGGGTTGTATTAACTGGGTTAGAGACGAAGGTTGTTTTTTATCTCTTGCACATTTCTGACAACCTTCGCACTTTTGGACTAACTCCGCTGCATCCGAAGCTGCCTTTGGCCAATAAAATCCTTGACGGAAAACTTTTCCCAGCAAAGGCCTAGATCCAATGTGAGATCCACACAGGCCTGCATGTATTTCCTTCATCAATTCTATACCTTCGGCTCTGGATAAATATTTGAGTAACGGAGAGCAGACCCCATGCTTGTACAGCTCCCCTTCTATTATTACATATGGACGAGCTCTTGCCTCTATTCTCTTGTTATAAGCTTCGTCGTCTGAAAGGAAGTTACCCTGAAGGTAAGAGATGATCTCAGTTCTCCAGTCTTCACTATAAACAGGAGATATATTGAGGACCGCTCTTTCAAGGAGTTTAACCGAGGGTGCTTTTATTGTTTCAAAAAATACTTCCGAAGGTAAGGGCACCCCCTGTGCTGCTGACTTGGCTAGCAAATCAGCATGTTCATTTTCTCCTCGAGGAATATTTTTTATAGAAAACCCTTCAAAGGAAGCTTCAATCCTTCGGACCGTATCTAAATACTTCTCAAGCTTCGGGTCTCTTGCCTTAAAACTCTTGTCAATATGACCAGAGATAACCTGGGAATCAGTTTTAAGAACCGCCCTTCTGATTCCCATTGCCTTTAACTTCCAAAGACCCAAAAGTAAGCTTCGTACTCAGCAATGTTATTTGTGCAGCTAAAATCAAGTCTTGCTGCGTAGCAAGTTTTAACTTTGGAGGGTGCGACCAACACAGCGACTGCTCCTGCCCCGAAGGTTCCCCAAGAACCATCGCAGAATACTGTCCATGCTTCGGCATCCTTACTCGCCTCTTCTACCTGAGCCCCTGGCGTCCAGTCAGCAATGAAGTCAGCTAACGCCTGGGACTGAATCAAAGATCTGTGCACATAATCAATGCAGAATTCATTGAGTTCCGCAGCCCACTTTCCAATCCTTCCAGTAGCTTCTCTATTTCTCATAATGTCCTTCAATGGTTGCGAAGAAGGGACAATTATATTGTATGATTGAAAATAATGCTGAAGCTTTCTGGAAGCCATCAAAACAGCATATAGCACCTTCTCCAATTCTGTATAATTTTTCTTTGATAAACTAAGAACTTCAGATACAAAGTATATTGGAGCTTGCTTTTTGACTTGCCCTTCAAGCTTCTCTTGGACAAGTGCCGCACTTACCGCTGAGTGCGAGGCTGCCACATATAACAATAGAGGAGCCCCTGGCGTTGGTGGAGTTAACGTCGTTAAATCTATCAAATATTGCTTCAGCTCTTCGAAGGCTCTCTGCTGAACTGGTCCCCATTGAAAAACTTCGGCTGATTTCAGCACTTCGAAGAATGGTAAATTTCTCTCTGCTGATCTAGATATGAATCTGTTGAGAGATGCCAATCTTCCTGTCAATCGTTGAGCCCCCTTCTTTGTGCTTGGTGGTTCCATTCGAAGAATAGCTTCGATTTTATTTGGATTAGCCTCAATCCATTTTGTCGAAACTAGGCAACCAAGGAATTTCCCTTTCTTTACTCCGAAAACACACTTTTCCGGATTTAGTTTTAGACCGGCCTGTCTAAAATTAGCGAAAGTCTCCTGCAAATCAGCAATGTGATTTTCTTGCTTCGTGCTTTTTACAATGATATCATCGACATAAGTTAGCACATTTCTGCCTATCTGAGAATGAAGAACCTTTGCTGTCATTCTGCTGAAGCTTCCTCCAGCATTCTTGAGCCCTTCAGACATCCGAAGGTAACAATATGTTCCGCTAGGGGTTATGAAGCTGGTTTTTGGCTCATCCTCCTTCTTCATCCAAATCTGATGATAGCCTGAATAACAGTCCAAGAGACTCATAAGTTCTGATGAAGCTGCTGTATCAACTAGGGAGTCTATCCTTGGCAATGGAAACTCATCCTTCGGACAAGCCTTGTTGAGATCAGTGAAATCAATACACATCCTCCATTTGTCGTTGGCCTTTTTTTACCATAACAGTGTTAGCCAGCCATTCTGGATATTTCACTTCCCTGATGACTCCAGCACTGAGGAGTCTTTTTACTTCATTTCGAGCACCTTCGGCCTTGTCATCAGACATCTTCCGAAGCCTCTGCTTTCTGGGCCTGAAGGATGGATCAACATTGAGCGAGTGTTCAATAACATCCCTGTTGACGCCATAAAGATCGTTAGCCGACCATGCAAAGACATCTTTGTTGTTGAACAAGAATCTTATCAGGGTTTTCTCTTGTTCCTCAGACAATTGAGATCCCAGCAACACCTTCTGCTCTGCAATATCTTCGCATAAAAGCATGGGTTTCGGCTGATCGGTCGAAGCAGCCTTCTCCCTTCTGTGCTTGTACTGCTCACAAGCTTCGGCTTCATCTATATTGTGGATTGCCTTTGAATCAGTCCAATTCCCCTCGGCCTTTCTGGCAGCTTCCTGACTCCCATGAATAGCAATAGGTCCCTGATCCGAAGGTATCTTCATGCAAAGATATGCTGGATGAAGAATTGCTTCGAAAGCATTGAGTGTTCTGCGACCAATGATAGCATTGTAAGGATACTCTATGTCAACATTGTCAAACACAATTTGCTCAGTCCTTGTGTTGTTGACGAATCCGAAGGTCACTAGCATGGTAATCTTACCAAGCGCTACAATCTGTCGCCCTCCGAAGCCACAAAGAGGGTGCGTAGCATCATGAATCTTGTCTTCGGGCTCTTGCATTTGTTTGAAGGCCTTAGCAAATATGATATTCGCTGCACTGCCTGTGTCAACCAAGACATTGTAGACCAGAAATCCTTTGATCACACAAGAGATAACCATGGCATCATTATGTGGGTAATCCTTGAGCTGAAGATCCTCTTGAGAGAAGGTAATTGGGATGTGAGACCATCTTGACATGATGAAGGGTCCTTGTACCCCTACATGTTGTACTCTTCTTTGCGCCTCCTTCTTCTGCTTCTTGTTAGCCGTCTCTGAGCATGAACCGCCTGTTATCGGGAGAATCAGCTTCGGAGCCGAAGCAGTTCCAGCTTGGTTCTTGAACGAAGCCATCAACTCAAAAAGTGGAAGTGAGTTCACCGGAGGTGGGCACCAATGTTGGGGACTTGTTCTCAAGTGCTATGAATTGGGAACAAGGCAACATAGAATGTCAGATGTTAAAGCCCTTCGTCCGCTGAAGCATTATTTCCCCAAGGATTTAATGAACTTCGGACGAAGGTTATGAATAACATATCACGAAGGTTGCACCTTCGTGATCAAAGATGAAATAATGCAAAACAAAATATAAAACGTTATAGAATAGCAAGAATAAATAACATTATTTGATTATTTTGTAATGTGAACTTAAATATCAAAACATAATGTTTAGGCACATTTGTACCTTCGCCTTGGCAGAAAACGATAATTCCAGAGTAACACGTTAGCAATTACAAGATTGCGTGAACAGCAAAGAAGTACTGTTCACCTATTTATAGGCACAGGACGCAGCCCGTAAGAAATTACAATCATGCCCCTTACAGAAGAACACAATCATAACTCAGACTCTTATGGACTAAAAAGTAATTCCATCTTTAAGTCGGTTCGATCCTTCGTCTTTGGATACGCTATAGCGTCGAAGCTTTATGAGTGGTAGCTTCGGTATCACATATAAATAGATTTGCTGAAGAAGTTTTCTTCCTGCAGGACCTTCGGCGACGAAGCATGATCCCAACAAACAGGATTATCAGTGCTATCAAAATGCATCCCATTTTCTACAATTTCCCATATGCTAGGATGGAGAGAGAATAAATGACTACGCATTTTATGACTCCAAAACGAATAGTCCTCTCCATCAAAGTGTGGAGGTTTTCCAAGGGGAATTGATAGTAAATGCGCATTTGAATTATAAGGAATGCGAGAGTAATCAAAAGAATAATTTTGATTGACCGTCTTTCTTTTGGACGAGTCGTCGTTGTCATTGTCATCCCTTGGTGAAGAAGAGGAGGCATCGCTGTCGTAGTAGATGATCTTCTTGATTCGCCTCTTCTTCTTCCCGTCCCTCTTCTTGTGACTCGAGCCTGAGCCAGTGGGCTTGTCGTCTCTTGGCTCATTGAAGAGGGATTCCTTCTCCTTATCATTGACCACCATCCCCTTTCTCTTAGGATCCATCTCTTCGGGTGGTTAGTCCCTTAGATGAAGAGTACGGCTCCGATACCAATTGAGAGCACCTAGAGGGGGGTGAATAGGTGATCCTGTAAAATCAAAGGCTAAAAAGCCACAAACTTGATTATAGAAATATTACTGTGAGTTAATCAAGTTGTTATGAAGCGATCTCTTGTGAACAAAACAATAGTGAAGAAAAACAACACAAGAGACACGCGATTTTTATCCCGTGGTTCGGCCAAGTAACACTTGCCTACTTCCACGTTGTGGCAGCCCAATGGATGAGGGTTGCACTCAACCCCTTTCAAGTGATCCAATGATCAACTTGAATACCATGGTCTTTTATCTTTTGAGTATTCTTCCCATTTGTCAGGAATCTCCACAAGTTGGAGCCTCTCGACCTTACAATATAGATCACAAAGAAAGCACAAGAGTAAGGATGGGAGAGCAACAAACGCAAGACCCAAATCCGCAGCACACACACGCACACAAGCCAAGACTTGAGCTCAAAACACAGCACAGAGAGTTCGCAACTCAAACGGAGCTCAAATCACTAACACAGTCAATCAAATGTGTGGAGGCGGAGTCTGGGAGTCTTAGAATGCTTAGAGAAGGCTTGGTGTCCTGCTGCATGCGTCTAGGGGTCCCTTTTATAGCCCCAAGGCAGCTAGGAACCGTTGGAGCCCAACTTGGAAGGCAATTCCTGCCTTCTGTCGAGTGGTGCACCGGACAGTCCGGTGCACCACCGGACAGCTACTGTAGCAGTCTGGTGTGTGATCTCCTTCCTTATCTGGCGCATCCGACCGTTGAGTCGGCGGTCCCGTTGGCGCACCGGACACTGTCCGATGCACACCGGACAGTCCGGTGTGCCCAACCGACTGTTGGCTCCGGCCACGTGTCGCCCGTTGATTGCGTTGCCGACCGTTGGCTCGAGCGGCTCTGACTCATCGGACAGTCCGATGCGCCACCGGACAATCCGGTGAATTATAGCCATGACATTCTCGGTGAATTCCTGAGAGCGACGAGTTCGTCGCCGAAGTCCTTAGGCGTGGGCGCTGAAGGCTCACCAGACAGTCTGGTGCACCACTGGACAGTCCAGTGAATTTTAGCCACGTTGCCCTGCCGATTCCCGAGAGCAGCCAGTTCACCGTCGAGCAGCCTGGGGCACCAGACACTATCCGGTGCACCACCGGACAATCCGGTGTGCCAGGCTCGAGCTGGTTTTGGCTGTAAAGAGCTAACTCTTCTCCATCTCCTTTCTTTTCTTGGCATTGTTTCTAGCACTTAGATAAACACGTTAGTATTCAAAAACAATTTACTAAGTCTAGAAACATACCTTGTTCTTTGATTTGCACTTCTCACACATTTAGCACATAAGAACTCAATCAATATGTGTTGGGCATCTAATCACCAAAACACTTATAGAAATGACCCAAGGGCACATTTCCCTTTCATTACTCCAGTGATATTCAAATGTCATTGGTTTGACCCTCAAGTGACGAGACGAACACATTCTAATCTTGGGATAGTCAAAATTCGACAAGATTCCACCTTACCACGAGACGATGTCTATATCGTGGCCCAACAGGCCACACAAGTGTATTATCTCCCATATGCGTGCCAAACAAAAGAACATCTTAAGGGTTGGGATGTTTTGTATAAGGTATCACCGCACGGGAGATTACTTGTTCCTAACGATGAAGATTATAACTTAGACTCGGACACATATGATGGAGAGTTCTTCCAAGAAGATGTGCTAGAAGGGCGATTTGAGATGGACTTAACCGAAGCTATCGGAATGGACGCAGATATTGAAATGGTTGTTGATGAGGAGGAGGATGAGGTGCAAAATGAGAATGACTTAGTAATCCTTGAAGGCAATGATGTTAATGACGAACTTGCGCCTTCAGATGGTGTTGACTATGAAATGGTTGATAGTGATGATGAGAGTTATGATCCGACTAACCCCGACACATATGAAGATTATTTTTAATCGATGTAATGCTATTGGTTTTTTATTCCGCACCTATTTTTAAATACATCTTTTTATATGTGCTTATTTGTTTACTCTTAATTGCAGGTTCTTGGACAAAGATGGTGGGCGGTTGGCTGAGGAGGAAGAGCAGGACGGCGGACGAGGCACAGCGGGCGGCACAGCAGGACAACCTTGTCCAGCAGCAGGTGGCGTAGCAGGATGACGATGATGCTCAGTAGGACGCCTCAGGTTCTGGCACCTCAGGTTCGATGAGCGTCTACCTGCGAGGTCTCGCGAGTCTCCCCCAACGTCCCATACTTCGGGACAGACAGTCGTTGATTCGGCCGGATGGGGAGAGGCATGTAACTTTTTGTTCTTCATTCTTGTTCATATTATGTGTTCAAAATCATAATATAAACTAATACTTTTTATTTATCACTTGGACAGATCTTGGACGATTGTGGAGAATGCTAGGGGTCATCGTCGCAACCCCAATGGCATCCTCGGCCTGCTGTGCAGGGAACTCTTCCCTAGACTGGTTGAGTACGCTGGAGTGACGGGCCGAGCTTACACGTTCGACCACTACACCATTGTCCCCGATGCAGTAGACCGGGACGCCAGGAATTCAATAACAAGGCGGAGCGGGTGAAGCAAGAGCTGTGGGTAAGTCTTACTATAATGTAAAATATGTCGCATTCATTGCACATTCTTGAAATAATGTATGGATACATCATTTTTGTATGCAAGATTTCTTCCGATGCGAGGCTGGATACGAGGCTAGGGCGGATGTGGTGGCCACCACGAGCTGTAAGAAGCTCGTCGTGGACATGCACTATGAGGCACGAATCTATGCCATCGTCAGCTACCATGGCTCCATTCTCGGGGAGAAGGTGACCAAGCAGCAAGCCTGAACCATGTCGTTGCCCAGGGACCAGTACCTATAGGTAAAGTCATGCATGTTTGGTACCAATACTCTATGCATGAATTTAATTTTATCTTCTCATATGCAGTGTACGTGTTTACTTTGTAGATGATTCCATATTGGTGCGCCGCACATCCTCTGTGCTGGGAGCAGATGGTGGATAGGTGGTGCTCGCCTGAGTGGCACGAGGCACACAACGCTAGCCGGGAACGACGTCTGATGATGCAAGGTCCCTCCCACCACCAAGGCAGCCGCAGCCTAGGCCAATATGCAGAAGCATGGGTACGCCCTCTTTTTTATTTAGGTATATAGCACTGGATTAGATATTATTTCTAACTATCTCGTTGGTTTTCTTGCAGTCGGCATCACATGGTGGCCAGCCTTACTCCATCTTCTCGGCCTATGCTATGGCCCATAAGGGCAAGGCGACGTCCGACGTCACCTACAACCCAAATGACAGGCCCGAGGCGTACAACAACCCCGCCGTCTACAGCCACCTTCATGACTACACCGCCATGGTGCAGGAGGTCCATGGCCTAGAATACGATCCAAGGACCGAGCAGATCGACCCCGATGTCCTCATGAGGGTCAAAGGAGGCAAGAGACACGGGCGGTACTGGATTATCGATGGGGCAATCGACTCATCGTCCACTCCCACCTCTGTCTCAGGTGCGAGCAAGGAGCATGGGCTCGAGTCCAGCCATACAACCTCGGCACGACATCTCACAGCATCGCATACAACAACTCGAAGTTAGTGATTTTATAACTCGTCATTTCTTGATTTATATACCTTCTCTTTGAGTTACTATAACATTGGCTTGCAATATTACATACCCAGCTAGAAGAAGAGAGGAGGGAATGCCAAGAGATGGAGGCGAGGATGGAGGCGGAGTAGGAGGCCCACCTGGCAGATTAGCAGAGGATGGCGGAGATGTTCCAATACATGCAGAGCCTTGGCACCGCACAGGGTTTCGCTCCGCCATCTCCATTGTTCCCTATAGTTGACCCTACTTTCTTCCATACTCCTGTGAGTATCAAAATTGTAGTTAGATGTTGGTAATGCATCTGGTATAACACATGCAATCTCTTCTCTGTACCGGGCTAATCTGGGGCGGCATCCAACAACCCTCATGGATCGTCCGGCGCATCGCCGCACCATTCCAGCCGCCCACCTCGATGAGAGTTATGTTCTTAGTGTTGAGACATCAGAACTTGTGTTGAATACTTATGTTTGTGTTGGATACTTATGTCAGAGCTTGAGACTTATGAGACTTATGTTCTTGATACTTATGTTTGTGTTGAGAACTTGGATATTTATGTTTGTGTTGGATATTTATGTCTGTGATGATATATGTGATGTATATATGTGATGTATATGTGGTATATTTTGTTTGGATGGATGGAATAGAAAAAAAACAAATAAAAAAGGTGTATACTGGTCACTTTGCCGAGTGTTACACTCGGCAAAGAGGTGCTTTGCCGAGTGTCAGGACCATAGCACTAGGCAGAGAAGTAATACCTGGGCATCAGTATAGCTTCTTTGCCGAGTATTGTGGCCCTGGTACTCAACAAAGAGGTAACTTCTTTGCCGAGTGCAGTACGTAGACACTCGGCAAAGAACCTGACAAAGGGACCCGCTGGTGGATCTTTTGCCGAGTGCAGTACGTAGACACTCGACAAAGAGGTAACTTCTTTCCCGAGTGTATTAAGAGACACTCGGCAAAGGTAACTTCTTTGCCGAGTGTCACCGAAAACACTCGACAAAGCCACCGTCTCCGTTACCCGGCGTCGTGGCGGCCGCTTTTCTTTGTCGAGTACCGACTAGCACTTGGCAAAGTCTTTGCCGAGTGCCCGATAAAAAGTACTCGGCAAAGAAGCCTTTGCCGATGTACTGTTCGCCGAACATTCTTTGCCGAGTGCCATACTCGGCAAAGACTTTGCCGAGTGTTTTTTTAGGTTTTGCCGAGTGCTTTAGGCACTTGGCAAAGCGCCCGATTCCGGTAGTGATGGTGTGATTTTACATATTACTCTTAGATACATTACTTTTACTGTATACCTATAGATATATTGAACATCTAAATATATAATAAAAGTTATATATGTAAAAATACGAAGTAGTTTTGAACACAGGGAGCATTATATATACAATTATGTTATTCTGTACCGTTGGCATTAACATGCAGATGGAAGTTAGCCGGAGTTAAGCCTGAAGAAAACTCGCATGGTTTTACGGTTTAGGGCATGCACACTATAGTGCAACCCACGAAAATACTCGTATGGGTAAGGGCAAATGCAAAAAGGACACGAGATATGTATCTTATCTCAGTGAAGTAACGGCTCTAACACAGTTTTTTAAGTCTAGATACGGTTCCACCCATACAACACATATAAGGTCTTGTTCGGTTATTCCCAATACACATGGATTGGATGAGATTGGAAAAAAATAAGAAGAAGTTTGACTTGTTTGGGATTCAAACTCATCCAATCCCACTCAATCCACATGGATTGAGAGCTAACCGAACAAGCCCTAAAATGAGTCGTATCTTAAAAGGTTCTAGTGAATAAGATACAAGACTTAAATACATGGGTTGTAAGAAGGGGTTTCTTATGTGTGTCTAGTGTTTGGAGAACCGAACCTAGTATCTAGATTGTTAACGCCCTTAAGGCTTGCACAATCTAATTTATTAGGTGGTCTCTAGCTAGGAGGTTAATTGAAAAAAGAAATCCAAGAGATGAAAGAGTCCGTTTTGGAATGATTCTTCATACGCATTGTATCTCTTAACTTCATTTATGATTCGGAGACTTAGAGTTGTACTATATAGTAGTTTCTTTGTTGTCTTTTGTACCTAGAAAACCGTTTCACCGTCTCAGGATTACACATGCCCTTAGCTACTCCACCGTCTCAAGGTTGCACATGGCCTTAGCTACTAATGGTATAGACTACTTGCATTGCTCTTAAATACTTTGAGCACGGAAATGGATGCACGTCACTTTCGATTTTCGATGGTGCAAATTCCGCCTCGCTCAACAACCAAGGTTTGTGGTCTGTCATGCATGCCAAGATCGATGGATCAACATGCGACGATCGATGTTCTCAAAGATCGAAACCGTACCGAGACGGGTTGATGACGACGAACTAGCAACATCATCGGAGGAGTAACTTCCAAAACTCGAAATATTTTCGCTGAATTTATGATCACCAACCCAAGAGGATGGATGGATATGTAGCTAAGCTAGCCCAATTAAATATATATATATATTATAAACGGCTGCCGAATAAAGTGCAACCACCCCGTCCACGTCACCTAAACTATTGTCCATCGTCCGATACCAAATATACGGGATTGAAGGTGGACAAATCACGAACGAGCGACATGTCGGTCTGATTTGCCTGAGCTACGAACCTGCTTTGGTGACACGAGACGTGGCTAGCGCATGACTCTGAGCTGCACGCGCGGCGCGCCTCCTTCCGGCACCTGCTTTTTCTATTTTTTTAAAAACCGTTTAATAAATAGGAATTTCTAGACATTAAAAAAGTGGAACGATATAACCGTATGGGCCCATACAAGTTCCAGGACATGCTACTTTTCGCACGATAATCTTTGGCACAAAAAATACAATGGCAACATTATTTTAAGAAAACAAATTGGCATTTACATTGACCGTTTCTATTGATATAATAGAAATTACGGCAAGCAGTCAACACTTGAAGCATAGGCGTCTTTACAAGGTATGTCTAAGATGTCGCGTAATACCCTGTAGTCCGAACGTAGTACTATGACATATTATATGTAAAACAAAAAGTACAATTAATTGACATATCATTAGGAGTGAAAACGGGTCAGATATACCCGTCGGGTATCAAATACGGATAGTGCAAATACCCGTTTTTTTATACGGATTCGGGTATTTTTATATTCGGAACGGATACGGGTAATACCCGGATACTGCAGCTTCGGATTCGGGTCGGATACGGAGCGAGGACTACCCGATAAATATCCGGATATTCGGGTCGGATACGGGTACCCGGAATTCGGGTACCCGTTTTTTCTTTTTCTGCATAATATAGTTATAAAATCATAACTTTTACATATGAAATCGGATGAAGCTAAAGTTTATATCAAAATTGTAGAGCTCGAATAGATCTATAGCTTTGTAGTACATCCATTTTTTGTTTAAACACATCTTTAGGCCAAAACCATTGAAATAATGTTCGAATTTATATCAAATTAATATACTTTATCATTTTTATGTGGGGGTCTAAGGTTATCTTCATGTGGGAACTTAGGGTTATCTTTTTATAGACTATTTATTAGTATTGGTAACTTATTTGTAATTTTTGGTTGACGTTACAATATTTTATGGATTTAATTGTATTTTGATGATTTTCTACCAACGAAATTAATAATACATAAATAGCCTAAAAATCGTGAAATTTTATGGAGGCACAACATATGACGATATATAACCATAAAAATGTTTTGATCATAAGATATAGAACATGTCCGCGTTTCTTCCATTTCACTTTTACTTATTTATATGAGTTACATGTGAACTCACTGTAAGTATCCAAGTTTCAACATAATCAGTACTTTACTTTATCATTTTCATATGAGGACTCGAGTTATCTTTGTATAAAATGTTTATTAGTTTTTGTAACTTATTTTCAATATTTGAGTGAAACTAGAATATTTTATGAATTTTTAATATTGTGGTGTTGGTTCTACAATGTCCTTGTGATTAGTAACTTTGAATTACATCATATCAATTGTATCGGTTTCCTTTCCTACATTTGATCTATCGTTGTGTTTGTTGGATGGTTGGGCAATTAATATCATCGGTACGAACTATCCGACAACTGTTCGGTACCTACCCGAGTAGTATCTGTTATCTGTTTCTTACCCGCCCGGATTATTACCTGGTCTCATCCTGTATCCGTCCCGAATCTTAACTACCCGTATCTGGTCCCGTATCTGGGAGAAATATATTAGGGTAGGATACAGGATGACCCTATATCCGGTTGTATCCGTCCCCGGTTGTATCCGTCCCGTTTTCATCCCTACATATCACTTCCACATATACTTCTCTATCTGCCAATTATATATGTTTAAACTTAGTGAGAAATATGATAGGACGATAGGTAATGATCTTTTGAATGATTGTTGATGCCTTAATCATTCACTTCTTCAAAATCGCTTAAAATGGACGTGTTGTGACAATTGTTTAAAACATGTTACTAATTTTTCACATTAACGTCTTTTTTAAGAACACGTCACTAACTACTATGCACATGTGACATCTATTATAAAACGCGTCACTAGCAAAAATATGGCAATAACTCAGTGACGTCTTTTTATTTTACGTGTATCTACTGTGATTTTTTAGAGACATGTATATAAACACATCACCGAATTCAGACGTCAAATCTATTTAGTGACATATTAATATAAACATGTCACAACTTTAGATGTCATATATGTTTAGTGACATATATTTGAATATATATATATATATATTGTCGGTGTTTCGAAACCCGGGGGTCCCTGGACCGACGAGTGAATTGTCGTCGCGTGCCCCAGCCCAGATGGGTCGGCGCGAGGCGGAACGCGAAGGGGGGTGAAGAGCAGCCGGAGGGAGACAGGCGTGGGAGGTGGAACCCGCGGCCTTCGTGTTAGCCCCGCGCCCAGGTCGGGTGCGCTTGCAGTAGGGGGTTACAAGCGTCCACGCGGGAGGGAGCGAGCGGCCTTGCGTGAGCGCCGTCCCGTCCTTCCCCGCGCGGCCAACCCTCTGTAAGAGGGCCCTGGACCTCCCTTTTATAGGCGTAAGGAGAGGATCCAGGTGTACAATGGGGGTGTAGCAGTGTGCTAGCGTGTCTAGCGGAGGAGAGCTAGCGCCCTAAGTACATGCCATCGTGGCAGCCGGAGAGGTTTTGGCACCCAGTTCGTGTGATGTCGTGGCCGTCGGAGGAGCGCTGGAGCCTGGCGGAAGGACAGCTGTCGGGGCTATCGAGTCCTTGCTGACGTCCTCTTGCTTCCGTAAGGGGGCTGAGAGCCGCCGTCATCACAGGGCATGTGGGGCGCCATCATTACTCGTATGGTGGAGCGAGCCGGATGGGACGCCGGTCTTGTTCCCTGTAGCCTAAGTCAGCTCGGGGTAGGGTAATGATGGCGCCTCCTGTCGACGTGGTCGGTCCGTGCCCTAGGTTGGGCGAGGTGGAGGCTCCTCCGAGGTCGAGGTCGAGTCTGTCTTCCAAGGTCGAGGTCGAGTCCGAGCCCCGGGGTCAGACAAGGCGGAGCCCGTCGGCTGAGGCCAGGGCTGAGTCCGAGCCCTGGGGTCGGGCGAAGCGGAGTTCGTCGTCCTTCGGGACTAAGCCCGAGTCCGAGCCCTGAGGTCGGGCGAAGCGGAGTTCGTCGTCTTCCGGGGCTGAGCCCGAGTCCGAGCCCTGGGGTCAGGCGAAGCGGAGTTCGTCGTCTTCCGGGGCTGAGCCCGTGTCCGAGCCCTGGGGTCGGGCGAAGCGGAGTTTGTCGTCTTCCAGGGCTGAGCCCGTGTCCGAGCCCTGGGGTCGGGCAAAGCAGAGTTCGTCGTCTTCCGGGGCTGAGCCCGTGTCCGAGCCCTAGGGTCGGGCGAGGCAGAGTTTCCTATGACGCTTGAGGCCAGACTTGGCTGCTATCAGCCTCACTCTGTCGAGTGGCTCAGCAGTCGGAGCGGCGCAGGCGGCGCTGTCCTCTTGTCAGACCGGTCAGTGGAGCGGCGAAATGACTGCGGTCACTTCGGCTCTGTCGACTGGGGGGCGTGCGTCAGGATAAAGGTGTCAGGCCACCTTTGCATTAAATGCCCCTGCGATTTGGTCGGTTGGCGTGGCGATTTGGCCAAGGTTGCTTCTTGGTGAAGACCGGGCCTCGAGCGAGCCGAAGGTGTGTCCGTTGCTGGAGGGGGTCCTCGGGCGAGACGTAGATCCTCCGGGGTCGGCTGCCCTTGCCCGAGGCTGGGCTCGGGCGAGGCGCGATCGCGTCCCTCGAATGGACCGATCCTTGACTTAATCGCACCCATCAGGCCTTTGCAGCTTTGTGCTGATGGGGGTTACCCGCTGAGATTTAGGAGTCTTGAGGGTACCCCTAATTATGGTCCCCGACAGTAGCCCCCGAGCCTCGAAGGGAGTGTTAATACTCGCTTGGAGGCTTTTGCCGCACTTTTTTGCAAGGGGACCAGCCTTTTTTGGTTGCATTTTGTTCCGGTGGGTGCGCGCGAGCGCACCCGCCGGGTGTAGCCCCCGAGGCCTCGGAGGAGTAGTTTGACTCCTTCAAGGTCTTAGTGCGTTTCACAACACTTCGGCTGGTCTAGTTGTTCCCTCATGCGAGCTGGCCGTAGCCCGGGTGCACGGTCGGGTCCCAAGTTCTCGGGCTGGTATGTTGACGCTGTCAACGGTTTGGCCGGAGCCGGGTTTGGGAGAGCAGCCCCCGAGCCTCTGCACAGGGCGAGAGGACGGTCAAGGACAGACTCGACTTTTTTACATACGCCCCTGCGTCGCCTTTCCGCAAGGAGGAGGGGGGGGGAAAGCGCCATGTTGCCCTCGGAGGGCGCCGAACATGGTGTCTCCGGTGAGCTGCTGGCGGGTAATCCGAGTGGACGCCCGTGCCCCATTTGTTAGGGGTCGGCTAGAGGCCCGGAGGCGCGCTCCAAAAGTACCTGCGGGTGATCTGCCGGACCCGGTCCCCTTTTGACGGGGTCCGAGGGCTCGATGCCTCCCTCTGATGGGATTCCGTTACAAGATCGTTCCCGCTGGTCTCGGAAATGTCCTAGGGTACCTCGGGAGCGTAGCCCGAGCCTTGGTTATGTATCGAACGTACCCAGGGTCATCCCTCGCTCTGTGTCTGAGGCGACTGTGAACCCTTCAAGGACCAGCCTACGAACCCCTGATCAGTAGTGGGCGCGGAGCCCAAGTGGCCTGAGGCGGCCGTTGAACCCTTCGAGGGGCCGGCCATCGAACCTCTGACCAGTAGTGGGCGCAGAACCCAATCGCTCTGAGGCGGTCGTTGAACCCCTCCGAGGGGCCAGCCTTTGAACCTCTGATCAGTAGGGAGGCTCGGGGCCTGTTTCCTTCACGGAGAAGGATCATTTTCGGGGTATCCCCCTTTCCCGGTCCCTGTTGTAAGAGAGAGAAAGAGGAAAAGGAAAAGGATATGAAATCGAATGACGTCGCTTGCTTCTCCTGCCTAAGGCGCCGCCTGTCCCACCGCGGAGTTAATGCGACAGGGCGAGTGGTTCGTGAGGTAGCCGTTGCGCGTGTGCGAGCCGTTCGAGGAACGGATCACGGGTGCGCCGTCTTCACGGCATGAGAGAGGGTTCTCTCGCTGTCCCGGGATGGGACGTAAGCTTGGCTGACGACGTGACCGCTGCTCCTGCCCGCCTGCCACCGCCATTATTGCCGGCCCATCTTTGGCCGTATTGACCGTCGTGCTTGGCTGGCACTTCTAGGTCATACGCAGGGTTGCCTCGAGTCGTGGTATTGGTTCCGCAGTCGAGGAGGCGCGGTAGTGGTGCGAGTGGCGGTGCAGTTGCTCGCACGTAGCAACCGGCGAGACGGTTGCATGACGTGTGGGCCTGGGCCTCCATGCTGGGCGCGTTGGAGTCGAAGGGGCGCGCCCACTTGGCGCGGTTGCATGCCGACTGCATGGCTGTCCACCCTTTCACCCGCTGGTCTGGGCGAAAGTGGGGGAATGCTCGTAACCGCTGGGCAGTTGCATGCCCTGCGCACGGCGGTTTGGCTTCTTCTGCCCTGGACCAGCTTGCATAACGCGTGGGGCCCAGCCCCCGTGTCGTAGGGGGAGGACCTTGGAGTGTGTTGGAGAAGACTCAGCCCGCGACGGCTGGGGACGCAAGTAGGGAGAGTCGCCTTTAAAAGGAGGGTGACCCCCTTGAAAGGCGGCCATGTCTTCGCGCTCCCTTATGCACCGTGTATTTCCACCTTCCGAGCCCCCGGATGGGGTACACCCGCAATCCTTCCGCCTTGTCATCGGAGGGACGCAACTTCGAGGAAGCTGGTACCTTTCAGCCATCGTTCGGCTTCAAGGATTTTCATCATGCAGCCCGGCTGCATCCCCCCGCCGGTGGTCACCCAAGACGGTGACCTCCAGCTTGATTGCGAGGAGAAGCGAACCGGGCTGCGGCCTCCGCCCCGCCCTCAGCTTCAAGGATCTTCATCATCCTTGCTGAGGCGGAGGATGAGGCGAGTCGGGGGGCTGCCTCCGCGTGGGTCGGTAACCCTTTTCTTCCCCCAGCATCTGGGGGAGAAAGGCATCTTCCAGCTCCGCGGAGGCTTCCCTCAGCCACGCCGGGGAAGGCGGACCGCCGCTGCCCAGCCAGGGTGCAGCATTCCGTCCTCCATCCGGACGATGGTCGCGCCGCGTACGGGCAGGCCACGTCTAGGCCTTCCTCGCGCCGACAGCCGTGCCAGAGGGTCGCCCAGCACGTCGTGCGCCGTGAGGGCGGCGCTCATGTTCTAGGTGGCCCCGACGAGGGCGAGGACTTGTCGGTGCGCCTTGAGGCGCCCGGCGCCCGCTGGGGCAGTGTTGAGGTGGTGGCAGCCGGAGAAGGCTTCTCTACCGACGAGATTGCCAACTCCACCTGCTCCCCCGGGCCTCTGTC